>CM041016.1:28249627-30649627 GCA_022984855.1 Dimocarpus longan | reverse complement strand
AATACAAAATTACTTAATGATTTTATAAATATATTATTCCAAATTTATCTTTCCTAAAATAATATATTTCCAAATTTGTCTTAATTTTACGTTATACAAATTTCTTTTAATACTTTAACAAATAATATTGAAAAATAAAAACCCTAAACATCTTAACATCAAATTTTATTATAATTGAATTATTATATTTACCAAATTTTGAGAAGAATTTTTATTGATCAATTGTTTATGCAATAACTTAGAGACCAAATTACAAATCAATTTGTTTAAGTATTCGATTATTCTTGTTTAATTATAGTAGAGAATATATATTACTTTACAATTTCAACTTTTATTGTAATAGTAATTTAATTTAAAACTAATTTATTTATTTTTATTTGAATATATAAATTTAATTGACTCTACTATTATAATTAATCTTATTTTAATTATGAAAAAAAATATTATATATAAGTTATAATTTCAACTTTTGTTATAATTGTAATTCAATTTAAGACCATTTTTTTTATTTTTATTTGAATATATAAACCTAATTGACTCTACTATAATAATTAATCTTATTTTAATTATGAATAAAAATATTATATATATAAATATTTTAATATTTTTTAAATAATTTATTATAATTATTTGTATCATATTAAATAAAGTTACATATCAACTAATAGTAAAAGGATATAAATGTCAAATTATTAATAATCAGATTATTTTAACTTTAAAAAACAAGCAAGATTATTATATATTGCAGAGTCAAAAAAATAAAAAATAAACATGTCTATCAGATTTCATATTTCAGTCACTATTCAGTTTTCAGTCTTCAACAACATTGTTCAGTTTTCAGACGAAAAAACAAAGAAACTTGTCATAGATTTTGAACTAATTATAAGATTACATTTATAAACTATCATTTTACCAAATTAGTTAACTATTTTTCTACATATAGAAATTTGGTTTTAGGTATGAATCGGCTACTTATTATATTTGTACAGACTTTGTATTTCAATTATTAGGAAAATTTGATAGTTTCATTTATGTTATACAAATAAAAGACCTGTTCTATGTAACACAACCAACTTCGCATTTCTTTAATCAAGGGATACAATTTACACCAGATAGAAATTAGAACTATATGCAACCACATTTTCATCTATTGTATCATTGAAAACATGTTGCTTTCCAAATTCAAAGTAGATACCTTCAGAGACAAGAATTACATCTTTATAGACTAGCTTTGGCTTGAACTAGTAAAAAGAGTGCTTGTTATATAAAAAATTTAGCCAATTTAATTAAGAACCATTGATGGTGGATTTTGAGAAGTTATACCCAGTTCATCACAACTTGCAAGAGGGAAGATATTTATAAATGAATAGTTCACTAGTGCTCTCTAACTGTCAGAATCTGAATTTGTTATTCATATTACAATTTGCTAACGAAAAAGAAAATGGCTTTTTGTTAGAGATGGTTAATAATTCTGATGGAACATGTATGCACTTAAAATAACCAGAAAGTAACAAAAAATATCTGAAGCTAATTAAATATTCTTGAAACTAGTTTTGTTAAGAATTTTCAAATTAGACAAGCTAAATCTAACTCAGGAAAGAGTTTATACAGTTGAAGGGAATAATAGTTAGAAAGATTGAACATTGAAAGAAAGAAGAAAAAAGAAAGTGCAAAGAAAGAACCAAAACATAGTGGGAGTACAAAGGAAATTTGTAGGGTTTATAAAGATCAGTTGTTTAACGCGACACGTGTTTTCTAAGTAAAGAACCCAAAAGGGCATCTGAAAAAAATAATAACTTTCAATAACATAGATGGTCTACATTCTATATGGCTATACAGAAAGGCAAGCTCCACGTCTCTATTTATCAGTTTACTTTTAGGCTGGCATGCATATATCACCGGTGAGTAGTGACTACTTTCAATTTGTATTGTATTTGGTTGGTTTGAATGGATGCTTAAAAGAATATAAAAACCAAGTTAGTAAATAGGTTACTTGTGGATCTGGTAACCTAAATGGTTTTACTTCCATATTTTTTCTTATAAAGCCTCTCTTCTCCTTCTCAAGTAATTCGAAAAAATTATCTACATATATAATCTAACACGGTGACAGACTTACAAGTTATTTATCTTGATACTTATCTTACACACATAAATGTTGGAACTTTTAATCTTTTTCATAATTATTACACTTGCTTCTAACAATGCACCGCAACCAAAATCCTGAAATTGTCAATACTATTATTAATTGTTAATCAACATTACGAGATCATCGTTGGATGATCAACTTGATAGAATACTTACAATTATGGTAAGATTCCCATTCTCCACACTGAAAGAGTCCTAAATTAAAATTTGTAATTATCATATGCCTCCTTTGCTTCTGATGCCAAAATCAAAGCCCTGACATGGAATGGTACACGAGAATATAATTCAGGAGCTTTGGAAACAACCCTTGCCATCCATTTTCAATTTGCTCATATCAATCAGACTCATTCCTTGTCTCCCTACAGGGTGGAAGCATCTCCCCAGGATCTGGCTTACCAGCTTTATTCATACTTTTCTTTTTTGTCAGTTTATAATTTCCATCATTTCATTTCTAGTGGCCTTTCAAATTGCTTAACACTATTCTTCACGTCTTCCTAACTTGCAAGTTTAAGCTTTTGAATTGAGTCTAAATTTTAAGTTCTGAAATCCTACATTTAATTGCAATTGACATTGAAATCCACTGTGTTACTTAATTTTGCTATAAACAAGATTTTAAATATGGACGCAATATTAGATATTATCTAAATTTTTTAGGAATCGATACAGATACAGCAAAGTATCCAATATGCTCCAGTGTATCCATATATGTATCTCTATATATTTGTAAAATATCTAGATATTCCCAATAGATCCCTATATCTTTCCAAATATATCAATATTTTTAAAATGAAAAATTTTAACAGATATATTTTGACCTGAAATTTTAAATATATATTAATATATAAAGAAGGGGAAAAAAATTAAAAAGACAAAAAGTCTAAAAGTTTATTACGAACCAAAATAAATACTCTAATAAAAAGTACAATAATGTGTGTGCGGAAGAAACCACAATCTCTCTTCGTGGAAATTGTAATATTGTAAGATTCCACAACCAGAGCTTTATATATAATATGCTTCTGTCACAAGAATCTCACTAGCTACAATAACTAAAATAAAACACTAATTAATTCAGCATTATTATCCAATTAACCGAACAGAGAACAAAGAGGTGATCAAGTTAATCACTTCAAGTAAACTTTGATATCGCCAAGTGTGTGTGTGTGTATATATATATATATATATATATATATATGGACATATATCATTCCTCATATATATTAATGTAATAATGAGAACTCTCTTTCACTAATTTTCCAACACACTTTTCTAAGGATTAATTAGCACTGCTAATTAATGTAATAATGAGAAGTTGATCAAAAAAATACATATATACATGTACAACTTATAACACGCTGCTTAGTACAATCAATTTGTATAAAATAGAAAAAGTTGACGATGAGCCACACTAGCACATATAATAAATTTCTTTTACTACTTTATAAATTTCCATTATTGAGATTTCACAAGCTATACACAAACATCACTAACAGAAACGAAACAATTACATGAAATTAATTAATAGTTAACTAGATGATGGTATATATTTGCGGTCAGGCATTACACTGGTAGACAGAATGTCGTTTGGATTCAGAGACTCTGGTTTCATGGAATTTGGCAATGAAAATTGAAGCTTTTCGGTCAATTCCAGGCTCTGCAACCCAATATTCACCCTTGTCTCCATCGCTTGGCCATATTTTTCTCCCTGAATCTTCCCCTGAATAGTTGTAGCCGTTGTCACCTCTTCTAGGCCTTCGTGATTTGAACATGCTAAATAGTGAAAACTTCTTCTGTTGCTGCTTGTTTCCGGCCATTTTAAGAGAAAGATTTTATAGTATAGATTTCGGTTTAAAGAAGCTAGTTTGGAGAGGTATTGATGTTTTTGAAGGGTGTTAATTTCTCTTTGGATTTCAATACCATCCAAAGCCCCCTCACTTGAATTTATAGTAAAAGTCTTCCTGCTTGGTTGGGTCCCATCGAGAATGGGAATCTTGGGAGTGCATCTAAGGGTTAAAATGGAGACAAGTGTAAGGTTGAGATGGCATAAGTGACCAGACAATAACATGGCTAGAAATTGTTGGTTTTTGGCTAAATTAGCCATAAAAGAATCCCACATCTAAAGAATAGAATGTGGTGGGATGTTTGGTTGACTATAAATAAGTCATTTAGCTAATTGATTTTGTACCCCAAAAATAAATAAGAATTGTAAAAGATCCATACATTTGTATTATTCTTGTTTTCTCCCCATATATTTCTGGGTTTTTGGATCTTACCCAGATTTTGTAATATTTTGCTTTGGAGCTAGTGGAAGTTTTCAGCAGCGCCCGTGGACGTAGGTTTTATACCGAACCACGTAAATTCTGGTGTGTTCTTTCTTTTTTCGCTTTGCATTTATTTTTTTGCTTTTCTGCTTTATTAATATTTGTTATTTATATTTAATAGCTAGCATTAGTAGTTGTGTATTTGTTTAATTTTCGCTGCGCACAACAAGTGGTATCAGAGCCCTAGGTTTCGATTGATCTAGGAAATTGCCTATGGCATTAGCTAGCTATTAAATATTTGTTTGTAGAGTTTCGGTGTTATTTTGGAATAGTTACAATTTAGGGAAGCTCTGTCAAAAAGACTATAATTGTCTAAGGAGACTGGATTTTAAGTGGGACCGTTTGTGACCCCTCCAGCCTTTCCTGGGAGCTTACCTTTTGAGTACTATTCATTTGATCACCAAGCTATTGGCATAAAAACTTTTGGTGTAAAGCAGAAATGTCTTCATCTTCACATGTAAAAATTGAAGTAGAGAAATTTGATGGTCGAAATAATTTTGGCCTATGGCAAAGCGAAGTTACGGACGTCTTGTATCAACAAGATTTGGATATTGTTCTGGAAGAAACAAGACCAGAGAATATTGAGGAAAAAGATTGGGAGAGGCAAAATGCGAAGGCATATGGTTTAATTCGCTCATGTCTCTGTAGAGAGCAGAAGTATCCGTTCATGAAGGAAACCTCTGCTAATAAATTGTGGAAGGCGTTAGAGAACAAATATATGAAGAAAAGCAATAAGAATCGGCTATATTTGTTGAAGAGGTTGTACCGTCTTCAGTTGAAACCAGGTTTGAATATCAATGACCATATTGATAATTTCAACCGTTTGTTAGCTGATTTGTTGAATTTGGATGAAACGTTCAAAGATGAGCAGAAGGCCATGCTGTTGATAGGATCTCTTCCTGATGAGTTAGATCATTTGTGCATTACACTTATTCATGGGAAAGAAAAATTATCCTTTGAAGAAGTGTGTGCAGCTTTGCTTAATTATGAAATTCGCAAGAAAGATCAGAAAGAGAATAGGGATGAATCAGCAGAGGCGCTTACAGTTAGGGGAAGAAGTAAGAGTCGAAAACAGGAAAGAAGAGGCAGATCACAGTCAAGGAAAAGACCTGATAAAGATGAATGTGCCTTTTGTCATGAGAAAGGGCATTGGAAGAAAGATTGTCCGAAGCTGCAGAAGAAAGATAAGGGCAAGGGTAAAGCTACTTCCGATGTATATGTAGCCGAATATGAGGAAGAAGATTTTGTGTTGGTTAGTCTATCATCAACATCTGGATCTGGTGAGTGGATTTTAGATTCGGGTTGTACTTATCATATGTGTCCACATAAGGAATGGTTCTTCAACTTCGAAGAGCTAGATGGTGGAATTGTGCTTATGGGTAATGATAACTCATGCAAAACGAAGGGGATAGGTTCAATTCGATTGAAGAATCATGATGGATCGACCAGAGTTTTGACAGAAGTTCGGTATGTTCCAGATTTGAAGAAAAATCTCATATCATTGGGAGCCTTAGAATCTAAAGGCTACACGGTATCTATCAGAGATGTAGTTATGAGAGTGGTATCTGGGGCTTTGGTGGTAATGAAAGGTACAAGGAAGAACAACTTGTACTACTACAATGGTAGTACAGTTACTGAATCAGCAGCAGTAGTATCAGAGAATGATGTTGATTCAGATATGATCAGGTTATGGCATATGCGTCTGGGGCATACAGGTGAGAAAGCTTTAAACAGTTTGGTGGATCAAGGCTTGTTGAAAGGAGTAAAAACCTACAAGTTAGATTTTTGTGAACATTGTGTTCTGGGAAAGCAGACGAGAGTGAAGTTTGCAACTGCAGTTCATAATACTAAAGGTATTTTGGATTATGTTCACTCTGATGTGTGGGGACCCACTAGGACAGCCTCCGTGGGTGGTAAACACTATTTTGTTACATTTGTTGATGACTTTTCCAGAAGAGTTTGGGTATACACAATGAAGAAAAAGGATGATGTACTTGGGATTTTCCTTAATTGGAAAAAGATGATTGAGACTCAGACTGGGAGAAAGATTAAGTACCTCAGAACAGATAATGGAGGTGAATATTGCAGTAAATCTTTTCGAGAGGTCTGTCAAGATGCGGGTATTGTACGTCATTTTACAGTTAGACACACACCACAACAGAATGGGGTGGCAGAACGCATGAACCGAACGTTGCTGGAGAAAGTTCGGTGTATGTTGTCCAATGCTGGGTTGGGCAAGGAGTTTTGGGCTGAGGCAGTGACTTATGCATGTCATCTCATTAATCGCTTACCGTCAACAGCGATCGGTGGTAGAATTCCATTGGAGGTATGGTCTGGAAAGCCTGTTACTGATTATGATTCTTTACATGTCTTTGGTTGTTCTGCTTATTATCATGTAAAGGAATCTAAATTGGATCTGAGAGCAAAGAAAGCTATATTTGTGGGGATGTCTTCAGGGGTGAAAGGGTATCGTCTTTTATATCCTAATTTGAAGAAGATAATCTTCAGCAGGGATGTTACTTTTGATGAGTCTTCGATGCTGGAAAAGAAAATAGAAGATATTGTTGAGGGTAATCCGCAACAGGTGGAGTCTACTCGGAAGCAGGTGGAGTTTTTTCAGAAACAGATAGAGTCAACAAATAATCCAGCTAGAATTGTTGATACAGATGATGACACTCCTATGATCAAGGAGGTTACTGAAGAAGAAGGAGAAGAAGAGGTTCCTACCCAAGAACCTTCGCAGCAACAAGAATCAATTGCAATAAATAGGCCAAGACGTGAGATTCGCAGACCTGCTCGTTTTGCTGATATGGTGGCCTACGCACTTCCAATTGTAGATGATGATGTTCCTTCCACTTACGGAGAAGCAGTCCAATGTTCTGAAGTTGATAAGTGGAAGAAAGCTATGGATGAAGAAATGCAGTCTCTTCGGAAGAATGAAACTTGGGAGCTAGCTCAACTACCGAAGAATAAGAAGGCAATTGGGTGCAAATGGGTATTTACTAAGAAAGAGGGATTTCCAAACAAAGAAGATGTTCGCTATAAGGCAAGGTTGGTGGCGAAAGGCTACGCTCAGAAGGAAGGGATTGACTACAATGAGGTATTTTCTCCAGTTGTAAAACACTCTTCCATTAGAATTCTATTGGCCCTTGTAGCTCAATTAGATTTGGAACTAGTTCAAATGGATGTAAAAACTGCATTTTTACATGGTGATTTGGAAGAGGAAATCTATATGACTCAGCCAGATGGATTCAAGGTTGCTGGTAAAGAAAAGTGGGCTTGTAAATTGAATAAATCGCTTTATGGTTTGAAACAGTCTTCGAGACAATGGTATAAGCGATTTGATCAATTTATGATAGGTCAAGAGTACACCAGAAGCAAATTTGATAATTGCGTATACTTTCGAAGGCTACAAGATGGTTCCTTCATCTACTTGCTCTTATATGTTGATGATATGCTGATAGCTTCTAAGAGCAAAGTGGAGATTGAGAAGCTGAAGACTCAGTTGAGTTCAGAGTTTGAAATGAAGGATTTAGGTAAAGCTAAGAAGATTCTCGGTATGGAGATTGGCAGAGATAGAGGAAAAGGCAAGGTTTGTTTGACTCAGAAGTAATATCTGATGAAGGTATTACAGCGTTTTGGTGTATCTGAACAGTCAAAACCTGTAAGTACGCCACTTGCTCCTCATTTCAAGTTGAGTGCATCATTATCTCCGAGTACTGATGAAGAACGAGAGTACATGTCTCGTGTTCCGTATTCTAATGCGGTTGGTAGCCTGATGTATGCTATGGTGTGTACAAGACCTGACATTTCGCAAGCAGTTGGAGTTGTGAGCAGGTATATGCATGATCCTGGTAAAGGACATTGGCAAGCTGTAAAATGGATTCTACGGTACTTGTTAAAAACCGTAGATTTTGGTTTGGTATTTCAGAAGGAAGATTCACTTGGTCAGTTTGCAATCGGATATGTAGATTCAGATTATGCTGGTGATTTGGATAAACGACGGTCAACTACTGGATATGTATTCACTCTTGCGAGAGCTCCTGTAAGTTGGAAGTCTACTTTACAGTCAACAGTTGCTTTGTCTACGACAGAAGCAGAGTATATGGCATTGACAGAGGCTGTGAAGGAAGCAATTTGGTTACAAGGATTACTGGTAGAGTTGGGAGTGGGACAGAAGAATATTGCTATTTACTCGGATAGTCAAAGTGCCATTCATTTAGCAAAGAATCCGGTATTCCATGTTCGCACCAAGCATATTGATGTCCGATATCACTTTGTGCGGGAAATTCTGAGTGAAGGGTCGATTCTCTTACAGAAAATTGGGACTGTTGATAATCCTGCGGATATGATGACCAAAGTGGTGACAGCAATCAAGTTCAACCATTGTTTGGACTTGATCAATATTTTGAAAGTCTAAAAGGCATATATGAAGGCATTGCTGAAGGCTAATACGCCAAGGTGGAGATTTGTTGGTTTTTGGCTAAATTAGCCATAAAAGAATCCCACATCTAAAGAATAGAATGTGGTGGGATGTTTGGTTGACTATAAATAAGTCATTTAGCTAATTGATTTTGTAACCCAAAAATAAATAAGAATTGTAAAAGATCCATACATTTGTATTATTCTTGTTTTCTCCCCATATATTTCTGGGTTTTTGGATCTTACCCAGATTTTGTAATATTTTGCTTTGGAGCTAGTGGAAGTTTTCAGCAGCGCCCATGGACGTAGGTTTTATACCGAACCACGTAAATTCTGGTGTGTTCTTTCTTTTTTCGCTTTGCATTTATTTTTTTGCTTTTTTGCTTTATTAATATTTGTTATTTATATTTAATAGCTAGCATTAGTAGTTGTGTATTTGTTTAATTTCCGCTGCGCATAACAGAAATGACATTATGTTCGAAAAGTTTTAGGCACCATCACATGTGTTTTGTTATTTAGGCACCATCACATGTGTTTTGTTATTTATATTCTTCAATTTTTTTTTTTTTTTGGGAAATTGACTAAAAGGTAAAAAGAAAAATTTAATGGTTAATTTTTGGTTTCATTGTGTTTTATAATTTCTTTGAACCTTCCAATGTGATCATTTGAAACAAATCATCGAACTGGACCGTACTTACCTGCTTTTTGATATTTTCAATATATTCTCTTCATATTTTTGCTTTCTTTAATTAGATTAATCTTGTTGACAAATTAATTGATTATATTGTTCATAAGCCTAACCCAAAGCCTAATTTTCTCCACTTTTTTCCAGCTTTTAGACCTTCCTAAATTCTTCTTTTCCATTCTTCTCTCTTTTACAAATTATTGGCCAATCATGTAATCATGGGGTTCTGATAGTTTCAAATTTGGAGTTTGATCATGATTGTAAATGGTAATATAAATCGCAGGTATATCCATCGCTAAAGTTTCAACTACATATGTATTGTTTTATATATAATTAGACATAGATGCCAAAAACATGTTTAACTGATGATTTGACAATTTAATACATATAATTCCGCAACAAATGTGATTAAATTGGATGACAATATAGAAGCTTCAAGAATAATAAGGTATAAATGAATCAATAAAATTCAAATATTCTAGCGTATAGTTCACATTACAAGACACTATTTTGATGCTGACCTTAAAAGCATAAAGCACGTTTTTTGTTACTGATTAACATACCATTAATTTTATAAGAAAGGAGAGTTTGTAAATTTCCACACCTTAATCTAATGAAAGGCAGTGTTATTTTATTGTTCAATCAAAGCAAAGTACAGAATTAGAATATATATATATACATATATATATTTATATATATATATATATATATATATGAAGAATAACTCGAGTTATATGAAAAACTCGAGAACGCAGTCAAGAGTCACTTCGAAAAGTGCACTCCTTTTTGAATAGTTTTGTTCATGCACTGGTTATTAGGGTTTAGGGTTTTGTTATCTTTAAATGCAAAGGCATGCTTTTTAGTTAATTACTTATTCATGGTAAGAGTAAATCATATAAACTAGCACCAAACATCTAAGGGCATTTTTTTCCTACAACTCATTTTAGTTTTATTAACACCTCCTGAAATAAAAAATCAATATTGTTTTTTTGTTTTTAAACTAAAAAATCAATATTGTTGTTGTGCAAATTTTAGCACCCGCAAGTGTACGAGTCTATTGTAAAATAGATTATATAAGTACAAGATCGATCCACAGAGATTAAGAAAATGTTAATTTAAATTCAAATTAAATTTAATTCTAATCTAGTTAACAATGTTTGAAAATTGAGAATTAATTAAAACTAAAGCAAATAAAATTCTAAATTAATAAAACAAAATTAAATTGCAAAATTCAAACAATAGACGAGAAATCTGATGTTCAGAATCAACCATTATCAACTTATAATGTTTTACTATTCAAAATATTATTATAAAAAATTAAATAAACAACTTAGAAATCAATCTATTGTTTTCTCAGGATTTATCAATTAAGCTTTAAAAATAAATCTTATGTAAATTCTTACTTCAAGACTTGAAATTTATACGATTTAAATATTATATATATCAAATATTGAAAAACACATAATCAAAAATCTTATATTTAAACCTTTCAATTCAAAGTCAAATTAATAAAAT
Source organism: Dimocarpus longan (assembly GCA_022984855.1). Classification (NCBI taxonomy): domain Eukaryota; kingdom Viridiplantae; phylum Streptophyta; class Magnoliopsida; order Sapindales; family Sapindaceae; genus Dimocarpus; species Dimocarpus longan. The sequence continues at coordinate 30,638,542 of CM041016.1, read as the reverse complement.
AATTTTGTAACAACAAAAAATACTTGATATTTAAGGTGAAACAATTTTTATTTTATCAATTGATGAAACTAAGAATTATTAAACATTAAAAAAAAAATTAAGAATAATATTCAAACATCAAAATCATTACAAAATTAATAATGGTTTCATCCTACACTTCAGAAAAGAAAATTAAACAACCATGGTGACAATAACAATAAATAAATTAAAACCTCGGTATAATTTTTGTGAACTTTGGCTGCTATGTTTGTCTTGATGCTACCGCACTTTTGTTCTTCTTTTTCTCTACCAAGGTTGCTGTCTTGTTTCTCCTCAACCGTCCTCTTCTGTTTATTGTTGCTCCATGGTCTCCCTTATATAAGTGCCAAACTCTTCAAAAATAACTCAAAATTGATATTTTTCAAATTTGTTTTTTCCTATATTGATTTATTTTGTTGTTTCAACTAATTTCCTAATTGTTTGACAAATAATTTTGGGTAAGACTTGAATCCTTGATTGACTTGGATTTTCACTTGATAAAAATTGTAATCTTTCCTCATTACACATAAATCCTCTTTTATTTCTGTTTTACCAAAAACACAACGAATTAAAATAAACTCAATATAAAATTAAACTAATAAATCTATATTTAAGGGTAATAAATATATGTAAATTATGTTTATCAAATACCTCCAAACTTAGATTTTGCCCGTCTTCAAGCAAAACTAAAAATTTTAAAACAACATAAGCTAAAAATATAGAAAATAAAAACACAATCTACTTTTGTAGGTTAATACGATGACATTGAACATATACCACAAGTTTTTAAACCTCTAGGTGTCCCTAGTAAGAGAAGTTGTGTCTTCTGAGGATTTATGAGTAACGATACTCACAAACGTTAAAAGATTCCACTCATAACTCATCAATATTTTACTAAATGCAAATTAACAGAAATCTCATATATACATGATCTTGTATCAGGACTAAAGATGAGTCACTAATGATCTAAAACACAATCATCAACAATCTCACACCACTCTCAAAGCAATTTCATTTCAAAACACCACATTCACATGTCATGAACTTATTTCGCCTCGACTCTAATCCTCACAAGATATCTCTCATAACTCTCATGAATCCTAAAGCAAACACTCATGCAATCATATGTGATGGAGGTTATGTAAAGGCATAGCAAGTGTCATTTACATCTCATATGAATATAGATGTTAAAAAGAACCATACTTTTAAGTGAATAGATCTCATGATTTGAATCAAATACTAAGAACGTAGATAGAGCATGATGACATACTTTAACTCTCAAATTGGACTTCCTCTTGAAGATCAATAGGCTTTATTAAGGTTATATTTGGGCTATGGTTAATTGATATATAGGAAATTTTCATATATAGGTTTAACAAGAACTTAGGATCATATCTAAGTATTTCATTTATTCGCTTTAATTCATCACAACTTCTTTATTCTCTCTCTCTTTTTTTTTTATCACAAAATTTTCAATTCAATACTTTCTTCTTCCATTTACTTCCACCTCCCCTTGTACATCTAGGCATTATAAAACTTGTGCTTCTCATTTTTTTTTTCTTTCTTTTTCTTTCTTTTTTTTTTATCATTCTCATTTTTTTTTTTATTTTCACTTTTTTTTTTTTCACAATGCTATTTAGAAACACACTTCTTTTAATGCATATACATATATACATGTCATATAAATATTAATATTTCAATTCCCTTCTCCTCTTTTATCACATAGCATGATCTCAAGCTTCATCAGGTATAGCTAAATTTAAAGGCTCAATAGGGTCATTGAAATAGGGTAAACAAAGAAAAAAAATTAAAGTATTTGGCTTCAAAGAGTTTATGATGTATCTTAATTCAAAGTAGGAAAGTAAGCTTTTATGGAGTAAAAATTACCTTGTACATCTAAGCTTTTATGGGTTTATGATGTATCTCAATTCCAAGAAGTCGATTCAATTTTCAAATAAAAATAACTCATGTTATCTACAATAATGACTTGTTCTTTAGTATTCAATACAAAACCTATAGAGATCATCTATTAAAATAAAGTTAGAGTGTTTAAGAATAGAAACAAATAAATCTCTAAAAAAGAAACTCTTAAAAAGCTCAAATCCTCATCAAGGGTAGTCTTCACTAATAGTTTACAATTCATGTAAACATTATATTCATCCACTCAATTAACTAAGATCATGACATTTAAAAGTCTCAAATCATGCAAAGATGTTTATAGCTATTCCCTAGTAAAGATATCCAATCAAAAACATACATTAAGACTCCATTAACAAACACAACGTAATTAGTCAACTTATTAAGGTAGAATTAAAAAACAAAGAAAAAAAAATTAATGGGAAAAAAATAATGAAAATTTTTGCAAACTTTTTTACAAAAACATTTTACACCACTCCCAAACCTATTTTAGATATTGTCATCAATGTTTCCCTATTTATTATTCAAAAATGCTCAAAAAAATATCTAAGGATGCAAGGAAATAAAAAGAGACAATATAAAATAGTAAAGAAGATATCACACCTTGTTGGCTCCATCATGTAATCTAACACAATAATATAAATCAAGAGTTCACGTTAGAATACCATTAATAATTAAAAAAAAAATTAAAAAATAAAAAACTAAAACTAAAACTAACATAAATCACACAAACGAAAACCAAATACTAAAAAAAATAAAATTAAAATAAAATAACAACAACCCCATAAAAAATAAATAAAATAAATAAATAAAAGTAAGCTTAGACTCAAAAGAATGTCAATCTTGATAAACAGGATCTTCCAATAATATTTCCTCTACTTCTTCTGAGAAAGGTTTCAACCTTCAACCTTTGACCATTGACTTTAAACACATCACCATTCTTAGGATTTTCAACTTCAATAGTACCATGAGGAAAAATAGTACGTACAATGAAAGGACCTGACCATCTAGAATGCAACTTTTTTAGAAAATAGATGCAAAAGAGAATTATATAACAAGACTTTTTGACCAAGTGAAAAGTATTTCCTTATAATATTCCTATCATGAAAAACCTTCATTTGATCCTTGTAATGTTTAGTACAATCGTAAGCATCATTTCTTATCTTTTCCAACTCATTAAGTTGTAGTCTTCTGCGATTACCTGCATTATCAAGATCAAAATTCAATTTTTTAATGGCCTAATAAGCTCTATGTTCCAACTCCACAGGTAAGTGATATGCCTTGCCATAAACAAGTCGATAAGGAGACATTCTACTAGGGGTTTTGAAAGCAATATGGTAAGCTTATAATGCATCATAAAGTTTCAAAGACCAATTTTTTCTAGTTGAGTTAACCGTTTTTTCAATAATATTTTTAATCTCCCTATTAGAAGTCTCAACTTGCCCACTAGTTTGTGGATGATACGGTGTTGCAATTTTATGTGTAATACCATATTTTTTCATTAATTGCTCAAAAGGCTTATTACAAAAGTGTTTTCCCCTATCACTAATGATTGCATGAGGTGTACCAAAACTAGAAAATATATTTTCTTTCAAAAATTTAACCATCACGTTGTGATCATTAGTTTTACATGAAATTGCTTCCACCTATTTAGAAACATAATCCACAACAACAAGAATATAAAAATTACCAAAAGAATTAGGAAATAGACCCATAAAAGCAATACCCTAAACATCAAATAATTCAACAATAAGAATAAGATGTAAAGGCATCATATTTTTATAAGTAATACTTTCTAATTTCTAGCACTTCTCACAGGAACTACAGTATGCATGAGTATTCTTAAACAATTTTGACCAATAAAAACTAAATTGTAAAATTTTAACAGCGTTTTCTTAGAACTAAAATGACCTCCATAAGAATGATCATGACAAAGAAATAACATCTAATTGTTCACTTTCAAGTATACATCTCCTAATGATTTGGTCAGGACAATATTTAAATAGATATGGATCATCCCAAAAATAGTGCTTAACCTTGGTTAAAAATTTCACACGATCTTCTTTAGTCCAATGTGTAGGCATTTGACCAATAACGAGATAGATAACTATATCAGCATACCAAAAAAATTGGGACACAAGCATGAGTTGCTCATTAGGAAATGACTCACTAATAGGCACATGTTCATCTATAGACTCGACTATTAACCTTGACAAGTGGTCAGCGACAACATTCTCTAACCCTTTATTATCCCTAATCTCAAGATCAAATTCCTATAACAACAAGATCCATCTAATTAGACATAGCATCTTTCTTAGACAAAAGATATTTCAATGCGGTGTGATTTAAATAGACTATTACCTTAGACCCAACCAAATAAAACCTAAATTTTTCTAATGTAAAAACTACTGGTAACAACTCTTTTTCTGTGGTGGAATAATTGAGTTGTGCATCATTGAGAGTCTTATTGGCATAATAGATCACATGAAGTAGTCTATCAATGTGTTATCCTAAAACAGCCCCTATGGCATAATCAGAGGCATCACACATTGTCTCAAAAGGAACACTCCAATCTGGTGGCCTAATGATAGGTGCAATTATCAAAAAAGTCTTAAACTTCTCAAAAGCTCTCAAACAATCATCATCAAAGTTGAAACGGGTGTCTTTACCAAGCAAGTTACACAAAGACTTAGAAATCTTACTAAAATCCTTTATGAACCCATGATAGATATCCTGCATGACCTAAAAATGATATAACCTCTTTAACTGTCTTAGGAGGTGGAAGACTAGAAATCAAGTCTACTTTAGCTTTGTCTACCTTAACACCACTATGAAAAATAACATGTCCAAGAACTATCCCTTTCCTAACCATCAAAACTAGATCCAAACACTGAAAAATGATCCATGAACATCTCTAGGAACCTCTCTACCATGTCAAAGAACATACTCATCACACACCTCTGAAAAGTAGTATGAGCATTGCACAACCCAAATGGCATACAACGGTAGGCAAAAATGCCAAAAGGACAAGTAAAGTTGTTTTCTCTTGATTCTCAAGGGCTATAGGAATTTGGTTATAATTGGAATAGCCATCAAGGAAACAATAAAATGCATGACTGGTTAACCTTTCTAGCATTTGATCATTAAAAGGAAGAGGAAAGTGGCAGCATTAAGCTTATAGTAGTCAATACAAACACGCCACCTGATTTGCATTTGGGTAAGAACTAACTTATCATGATCATTCTTAACTACCGTGATGCCAAACTTCTTAGGTATTACCCATACAGGACTTATCCATGAATTATCAAAGATAGGATAAATGACACATGTATCTAAGAGTTTAATGGCTTCAACTCTTACAACCTCTTTCATGTTAGGGTTTAGTCTTCTTTGAGGCTCACGAGTGGGTTTAACATTTTCTTCTACATGAATCCTATGCATGCACACAGATGGACTAATACCCCTAATGTCTGCAATTGTCTAACCTATTGCTTCTCTATGCTCCCTAAGTATACTAATCAGTTGATCCTCCGGTTCTTTTTCTAAATCAGATCCAATGATAATAGGCAAGGTCTCAGAATGTCCTAAAAACACATACTTTAATGACTCAGGAAGAGGTTTCAATTCTAACCTAAGTGGTTTCTCCGTAGATGGAAGAGGTACAGACTCAGAAGGTAGAAGAGGTTCTATTTTGGCTTTCCATTTGGTAGTATCTAGTAATGAAGCAGATTCCAATAAGGTATTCACCTCACTAACAATACTATCTTTATCTAAGTTCATGCCAAAATGAGCTAAACATCTCTCTAATGGTTCCTCACAAGATAAATGCCTAAATGAATCATAAACTGCACTCTCAATAAAACTAACCTCACATAAGTCATCATGATTCTAAGGTTTTTATCTAACATTAAACACATTGAGCTCTAAAGTCATGTTTCCAAAGGAAAGTTTCATGCTCCATTGCGACAATTAATTATCGCATTGAAAGTGGCTAAGAAAGGTCGTCCTAGAATCACAGGAATCTGAGCACTAATGTTTTCAACATGTTGAGTGTCTATGATAATAAAATCTACTAGAAAGTAAAACTTATCAACCTGGATCAAGACATCCTCTATGATACCCCTTGGAATTTTAACATACCTATCAGCCAATTGAAGACCACATGAGTGGGTTTTAGTTCCCTTAATCCTAATTGCACATACACAAAATATGACAATAAATTAACGCTCGCACTTAGATCAAGTAAGGCTCTATCGATAACATGCTCACCTATAACATTAAAAATAGTAAGATATCCAAGATCCTTATACTTGATATGAGTTTTCATTTATATTATGGAACTAATTTGCTCAGTAAGACATGCGGTTTTAGGAACATTTGTTTTTCTTTCCACAGTACAAAGATCTTTTAAAAATTTAGCATAGGCAGACACTTGTTGGATAGCATCAAGAAAAGGGATGTTTATGCGAACTTACTTAAACACCTCTAAAACATCTTTTTATGGTGTGCTTTTCTTTAAAATGACAGATTTTTGTGGAAAATAAGCCTTAGGAACATAAGGAACGGAAGGAACATCATTCTCTTTTGACTCTTGACTTATAAATCTCTTAAATGACTCATCAGGATATAAATCATCTATCGTGCTATTACTAGAGTCTTTTTTCACCTTAGATTTCCTAGGCTCAGGTTCAATCACATGATTATCTATTTCTCTACCAGACCTAAGGGTGGTTATGGATTTGATTTCATCATGACTCCTATCAGAAACAAAACCTATCTCAAACTGACCCTTCGGGTTAGGCACTGGTTGACTAGGTAACTTCCCTTTCCCTCTCTCCCTTATGATAGTGGCTAATTGACCCATTCGAGTTTCAAGTTTCAATATAGCTTGTTGGGTCGACTGTATGAATTGTTGCTACGATTGCATCATTTGTTGCATTGTATCCTCTAAGAAAAGTTTCTTTTGAGATGCAGCAAAATGGGGAGTAAACTAAAAACTAGGAGGATGTGAAAGATTAGAAAGATCAACTTGTTACCTTTCATAACCCATTGGAGACTGGTTTTATTTCCATGAAAAATTTGAATGATTCTTCCAATTAAGATTATAAGTGGCAGAGATTGGGTTATCTAATGAATTTTGATAATTAGTGCATTTACCTGTTCAGTATAGTCTCTTGAAAATTGGGGGTTGGATTGACATATGAAGCACACAACTCATTCTTAGAACTCATTGTTGAATTCATAGATTGATTTAAAACTAAAGCCTCTACTTTCCTAGTGAGATTTCCTAAGGCAATTTTCAGATCTAAATTATCGCTCACCTTATACAACCCCCCTCTCTTAGGTTTCTTCCTTTCATTTGAAAACTCCTACTGTTGAGAATTTTTAGACAAAGTCTCTAAGAACTGTCAAGCATCGGTATTACCTAGGCTTAAGAATTTTCCACCATGCATAGATTCAATCATTTGACGGCTAGGCACAGTTAGTCCATTATAGAAATATTGCACTAGTCTCCATGGTTCAAAACTATGGTGGGAACACTTTAAGAGTAAGTCTTTATATCTCTCACAATAGACATAAAACTGTTCATCCTCTTTTTGAGTAAAATCTGTTATTTCTCTCTTAAGGGCATTAGTTTTAGACATAAGGAAAAATTTAGATAAAAATTTATAATTTAATTAGTCCCAACTAGTGATAGAACTAGGAGCAAGTAAGTTTAACCATGCTTTTGCCTTATCTTTTAAAGAAAATGGGAACATCCGAAGCTTATCAAACTCATCTGAAAAATTCTGGAAATGGAAGGTAGAACATATATCTATGAATTCCTTGACATGAAGGTAAGGGTCCTCACTCTCTAACCTATGGAATGATGGAAAAAGCTAAATCACAGAAGGTTTAAGCTCAAAGTGAGTCGCCCTAGTCTGTGGCAACTCTGTGCAAGAAGGATGATTAATTGCAATCGAGGAAAAATATTATTTAAGAGATTTCTCTATAGACACTATATTTTCCACTACATCATTGTTTCCTACAGGTGCTACATTATTTTCTGTCATATTTGAATCTAAAATGTCTATCCTAGTTAAGTGTTGATGTAATTCACGATTCTAAGCACGCATAAACTATTACAGATCCTAACCACAAGTCTCTAGTCCTAATTGTCTCTAAAAAAATCTAAGAAAAATAAGTCTCTAAGTAAAAAAAACAAAATAACTGACAAATAGTAAAATAAAATAAAAGCAAAACACTAATAATAAAATTAAAAACACACAATAACAAAAACAAAAGCAAATAGACTAACACTGACAAAGGTAAAGAAAACAATTTTTTTTTTTTACAATATATCAGAATAATCCTAAATTAAAACTAGTAGAAGAATTAAATACTAAACTAATTTTTCAAACAATTCCCAGCAACGGCGCCAAAAACTTGTTGTGCAAATTTAATACTTGCAAGTGTACGAATCTATTGTAAAATAGATTATATAAGTACAAGGTCGATCCACGGAGATTGAGAAAATATTAATTTAAATCCAAATTGAATTTAATTATAATCTAATTAACAATGTTTGAAAATTAAGAATTAATTAAAACTAAAGCAAATAAAATTCTAAATTAACAAAACAAGATTAAATTGCAAAATTCAGATAATAGACGAGAAATCTAAGGTTCAGAATCTACCATTATCAACTTATACTATTTTACAATTTAAAATATTATTATCAAAAATTAAAAAAACAACTTAGAAATCAATACGTTTTTTTTTTTTTTTCAAAATTTATTAATTAAGCTTTAAAAATAAATCTTATGTAAATTCTTACTTTAAGACTAAAAATTTATAAAATCTAAGTATTATATGTATCCAATAGTGAAAAACACATAATCAAAAATCTTGTATTTAAACCTTTCAATTCAAAGTCAAATTAATAAAATAATTTTGTAACAACCAAAAGTACTTGATATTTAAAGTGAAACAATTTTTATTTTATCAATTGATGAAACTAAAAATTATTAAACATTAAAAACAAAATTGAGAATAATATTCAAACATCAAATCATTACAAAGTTAATAATGGTTTTATCCTACACCTCAGAAAAAAAAATTAAACAACCATAGTGATAATAAGAACAAATAAATCGAAACTCGGTATAATTTTTGTGAACTTTGGCTGCTGTGTTTGTCTTGATGCTACCTCACTTTTGTTCCTTTTTTTCTCTATCAAAGTTGCTGTCTTGTTTCTCCTCAGCTGTCCTGTTCTGTTTATTGATGCTTCGTGGTCTCCCTTTTATATGTGCCAAACCCTTCAAAAATAGCTCAAAATTGATTTTTTTCCAAATTTGTTTTTTCCTATATTGATATATTTCCGTGTTTCAACCAGTTTCCTAATTGTTTGACAAATAATTTTGGGTAAGACTTAAATCCTTGATTGGCTTGGATTTTAACTTGGTAAAAATTGTAATTTTTTCTCAATAAATATATGTAAATTATGTTTATTAATTGTCTTTCATTAAAGCATTATGAGTCTTCTACTCTTTAACTCTTCTTCAACTTCAAACATTTGATTAAGAGAAACCAATCACCATGACTAATAAATATTAGTATTATTGTTATTATTATTATTAATAAAAAACCAAAGCAATCTTTATCTTCTTGACACAACACAACTATAGTCACCATAGTGAACTCAAGATCACACACAACTATACTCATTCCGGCCATATCGACATTTATAAAGATTGGCTATAACTTAAACCTGTTATTTGGATCCCACATCTAAGTGTGTTGAGTTAATTATCTACTTGAATTCAAACGAATTGAAATTTTCCAATTAACCCTTTTCTTCTATAGTTCCATTACTGTCCAACATTTACAAGTGTAAATTAATTAACTGTATAATCAAGATCTAGTACAAAATTTGATAAACTAGCTCAAAGATTAAAAAATGTAAAAACACCTACTAAAACAGAAGGCAAAATAATAATAATAATAATAATAAATAAATAAATAAGACAAAAAGTCTAAAAGTTGATTGAGAACCAAAATAAGTACTATGACACATAAGTACAATAATGTGTGTGTGGGAGAAACCACAATCCCTCTTCGTGGAAACTGTAACATAGTAAGATTCCACAACTGGAGCTTTCTGTAATTGCTTCTTTGACAAGCATCTAACTAGCTACTATAGCTGCAAGTGATGATATTGAAAAACACCCTTAAATAGAATTTAACGCCAATCAATCTTAACTTTCAAAAATATTAGCTAAAAACCCCTCTAAATGTTAATCCAAAAGCGATTTTCATCTAGAAATAAAGTAGTTTTGTCAAATAACAAGAAAAAGTTGAAAATGCCCTTACTTTATTAAAAAATTAAAAAGTAAAAAAACAAAAAGATTAGTCAATTGTCAAACTACATTACATCACAAAAATAAATAAATAAATAAATTATATAAGTAAAAAATGTTTGTCACCAAACCTGAAAATACCAAAATGCTGTTAAAAAATTATCATTATTTGTTAACTTAAATTACCATTACTTTCTATTTAAAATTATTCATTATATTTATAATAATTATTTGTTAAATTAAATTAAATTCATCATTAATTATTAATTGAAAATAATTAAGAAAGGATATCCAACGTAAAAGATTTTTTATAAAATATTTCTTTATAAAAATAGATCTCAATCATCCAATGGTAGACATCAATCTTCAAAAAGTATAACGAAAAAAATGCTAAAAAAAATTTGCTTGGTTCTTCACTATTGATCTAAGTTTATCAAACCTAGATCTATGTTGGAGATCTAATATGAATCTCTACCACGATCTTTGTGATGAAGTCCATCGATGACCAGATTGAACATCGATTTGGTCACAAAACCCTGCTCTCGCAAATGTCTTGGACTTCTTGCCAAACATCAATTGACTTTTGCTTCCTCCCTAAACCATTTCCTTTCTTCACAACAATTCCCTCTTCCTTTCTCTCTCGCTCTTGCTTGTTCTCTCTCTCATGCATCCCCTTTACACACACTAGCCAAAGCTCAAACGCCAACACAGTGAACCAGAAACACACGAACAACATTTCGCCATAAACCATAAACCGATGAACCAGAAAGCAAAATTCAAACAACTATAGTGAACTAGAAACACACAAACAACCATTCCTGCACATACCACAAACCAGTCTCCAAATAAATTCCAATAGATCATAATATACAACCCATCAGACCACAAACCAGTCTCCAAAACCAAAAAAATAAATAAATAAATAAAAGTTGCCTTTTTGTGCAGTGTGGGTCTTTGATAAAACACTTGTGAGGGCATAATGATACCAAAGCTAATGGCTAGAGATAGAGCCAAGCTTATGGGTTTGTGTGAAGATGGAGATGTTGCAGGTTTGGTCGGACACAGAGCGATAGGTTTGGTCAATTCAACCTTTTAAACCCATTTACCTTTATACCTTACACCCACATAAAACCATTTGTTTACAGGTAGAAATCATCAGCCCTTTAATGGCTACATCATTTTGGATAGCATTTTTAAAATCAGAGGTAGTTTTACATTAATTTCATTTCTGTAGGCTATTTTGATAAAATCCCTGGCTATAATAAAACACTACTTCCATTAATTAACTCATTAGCAACATTATTACCAGTTAACCTAACCAAGAACAAAGAGGTGATCAAGTTGATCAATTCAAGTAAACTTGATATCACCAAGTGTGCATCACTGCAATAAAACAGGTTAGTCCTACTAGGTTATCCATACCGAACATTAAAGGATCGATATGGATAGCAATTTTTATTTATTTATTTTTTTAAAAAAAATTAGTATCCATATCGAACCCATAATGTGTTCGATATGGATAACAAAATATCTATACCGGACATTAAAAGTCTGCCCGGTATGGATATAAATTTTTATTTTAAAAGAAAATATCATTTAGTATCCATATCGAGGCCGGTATAGATAGGAGTATATATATATATATAAAACCTAGTCGGCTGCCATTTTTCCCATTCACTTCCTCTCACTTCATTACTTTCTTTCACATCCTCACTCTCCCACATCAACCGAAATGCCGTCCAAACCCTAGCTACCTACCATTGTATTTCTTGCACTCCACCATTGCCATTCTTCTTCTTCCCTTCTTCTTCTCCTTATTCTTTTCGCTACATGTCCACTCCTCTTCACTGATTTGTTGCCTTCTGCTATTGCACCATTGCTGTCCACTTCTTTTTGTTGATCTGCTACCTTCTTCTTGTTCACTCTGTACTGAATGTTGCTCCAGCCTCCTCAAACCCGAACGCAATGATGCCACCGTCGTCAGTAACTAACAAAATCCCATTATTATATTATGCTTACTATAATTTTCTTCTAATGTTGTTGTCATGCCTTTACGTCTTGATTTCAACGAAGGTTCTCTTAAAGGAGTGCCTTTGTAGCATTACAAACGTCTGGCGTCTGCGTTGTATCAAAAGCTACCATTTTGTTCTTTGATCAACTCTTCCATGTCGAATTCGTAGCCGCAAAACACACTCAGCCTCACGACCACCACTCCCTCGAGCGCTAGCTCCTCTTCTCTTCCATGAAGCCTTTATTCTCACCTTCCACTAACTACCACCTCTTCAAACCTCTTTTTGAGTTTCATTTTTACTTATTTTCTTATTGTTTCTATAATTTGTTTTAGTTAATTTTATCTCTTTGAGGATTTTTTAGTTTAAAGTAATTATTTTTATGCATGTGAATTGTGTAAAGATCTGTTTTTTTTTTTTGGGTGATTGAAGTGAATTTTTTTAAATATTTGATTTTTGGATGTGGTTGTTAATAGAATTAGGTCTTAGGGCGTTTAGATTTATTGAAATAGTGCTCACTTGAGTGTGACTGTAGGTTTGTTCTCTTAGAATTCCTAGTGATAGTGTATTTGTGTAACAGACTACCTATCCCCAATCGACTAATCCGACCTAGCCACAGCCCAACAGGTGGAGTCTGACCCAGTTCATCATCGGACCCAGGCAGGTACTGTCCCTTTGCCTTCTAAGGGATTTCCATACCTCCTCCATCATTCGAACCTAAGACCAAAGACATATAGTCATTTGAACTACTAACTCAAATGGTACTCACCATGCTTCCCAAATACTCACTATTTGAGCTACTAGCTCAAATGGTACTCACCATGCTTCCCAAATAACTATATGCCTGGAGGCATGAAAATCCCTTAAAAGGTAGAGAGACAGTACATGCCTGCTCAAATGGTACTCACCTTACTTCCCAAATGACTATATGTCTTTGGTTTTGGGTTCGAATGGTAGGGGAGACATAGAAATCCCTCAGAAAGCAGAGGGATAGTACCTGCCTGGGTCCGGTGATGGACTGGGTTGGACTCCACTTGACTGGGCTGTGGTTGGGTTGAATTGGTTGATCGAGCAGTCGATCGGAGGTGGGTAGTCCGTTACAATTTGGATTGTATTGTAGTGTATTTTAGTTTAAAATCAATTAAGCTGCAGCTGGGTTTTGTTTCAACTTTTTTTTATTCTTATTTGTCTTACAAGAGAGGAAACAGATTTGTAACTGTGGGCTTCAACATATGGGGATTCTATTTTTGTAATTATTTACGTGTATCTTTGTGCTAATTGAGATCTCTATGTAGCATAGTGTTCGATGCTATAGAAATTGCATACAGGTGTTGCAAAATCGTCAGGCAATTTCTTCGTGATTTCCTTTTTTGTTTAAAGTTTTGTTGGATTTTAATTCTGAATGTGTAAGTGATTGTGTCGGATAAGGCTATGCCTTTAGTGCAATATTCTAGTATTTTCTCATAGATGAAGAGTTCGGCATTTGTGACAAAATGTCGGCTTCTATGTTGGGAAAAACTATTGTGAAGTGTCAAGCATCTTGTTAATTAATGCGTATGCAAAGATTCAGGCATGTTTGGAAGTTGGTTCAAATTGAGAAATCGATGTTGCGAGTATTAGGTGAATATGTCAAGATCATGCATAACAGTTGTGCTAGACTAGATAAAATAAGTGCTTCTAAGTTAATGAAAATAGGAGGATTACTTGCATTCTTTGTTTATAAGATTGGAGTTTGCAATTTTTTTCACATCTATTATTGTTGTATTCATCTTTCTGAATTTGAACTTGAGAAATTATTCACTTACAAGATGAACATTACTGTTCTTTCTAGTGAAAGATGAGCTGCCCAAGAATGCACGGCTGGTAAGCAAGATGGGAAGGCTCTTTGTTGGAGTGCAATATGACCGACAATGTAAGTTTTGCAGATATTATATTCCTTTTGTGGAATTTCAAGCTCAGTCCATTACATGTTTATGACATACTGTTGATGCATTGCTTGAACTTGAGAATTTCTATTCTTGGTAATTATTAAATTTTGTTGTCTTAAATAATGCGAACATATAACTTCAATATGTATGGCCTAAATGCACATCACAATTTCAATTTCCAACCTTTATCATGTGGTTTAGCTATGCTGGCATATGAAAAGAAAGAAGTTCATATATAATTTATTTATAGATGTAAATATCATCACCCAATATTAATACTTAAGCACAATTATCACTTTAGAAATTATTCATATAGTTTGTAAAGGTTTAACTAATGTATGAAATTTCCGTTAACATGGTAATTTAATATGGTATTAAAGTATCAATAAAGAAGCAATAAGTCCATCCATGTTTGCATGTCAGGGGATGCACTAAAACAATAGGTTAAATAAATTACAAAGTAACAAGTACTAAGTTAATAGACAATTGTCGAATTGTTTGCTACGAATAATTGTTGTTTCCATAACGTTTTCAGTTATCAGCTAAAGATACATTTAGTGGTTCGTCTTCAAATGGATCGAGCGATGAGAAGAAAAGAAAGAGAAGAGGTCCCAAGTAATTATATTTATGTTGTTAATAACATTTTCAAGTGATTATATATAAATGAATTTTTCAAGTTTGTTGTAATATTATTTTTATTTTAATATAAAATTATATATCTTTTCTTAAAAAAATATATGTATATCTTTTTTTAATATGAAAATTATTAGTATAAATGACCATATACATGTTGGGCAGTCGGGTATGGATAGTGTTATCTATACTAGGCTCATACCCAATATGGATAATTATATTCATAGATCGATCCATGGATCGACTCCACTTTTGATATGGGTATCCATACCAGGTATAGCCTGGTATGGTTATTCGTATTCGTACTGGGTGGGTGTTTGGTATAGATAATGCTATCAACTATATCGGCTCTATCGTTCCCTCGGTATGGATGACTTATTTTGTTATATAGTGTGTGTGTATATGTATTATTAATTCATTAGCAACAATTTGAAGTTGATTCTCTCTCTATATATATATACATGAATGATAATGTATGATATGATTCTTGGTGTATAATAATGCAACAATAAGAACTCGCTTTCTCTAATTATGCAACACACTTTTCCAATGATTAATTAGCAATTTGAAGTTGATAAGAAAAATAGATTAGATTCAAAGTGGTGCAGAAACAAAAAAAAAAAAAAAAAAAAAAAAAACTTTTGAGCCAGAAAAACTTGAAGTTGAAGACAAATGTATGTTGTTGATCAGTTTGCACTTGATTAGCCAAAACAAGAAAAAAAAAATGAAAAGCTATATACTCTATTAAAGTGAGATTGTAATTACTGCTGTTGGAGCTAGAGTCGTATGTGCTTAATTTTATAATAAACATCAGAATCATGCCTTGCCTTAGATGCTTTTCCTTTTAAGTATTCCTTTTTATGTTTCTTCTTTTTATCAAGAAAACAATATAAAACACAAAAAATGAATAAATAAAGAAAAAAATATATAAGAATTTAATTCCGTTGACTACTACTCAATAGCAGCAAACCAACCATTTTGTGCTTTGCATTGAGTGATGCATCAACATTAATTTTGAATAAGTTACATGGTGGTTTAACCTAATGCTGGACAACTGCATTATTGCTTTGATGACTAGCTCATTAGCATGTCAAAATTCATTCAATGCATACCTGAGACCAAACAACTTCATATGCTTCCAACAATTTTAGGTAGTGAACACAGCAATTCCTTCTACACCAAATTATGTTCCACAAGATAATAGAAAGCTCTTCCAAATCTTCAATTTGAAGCTGGCTTTTACGAAGGAAGAAAGTCTAATAAATAGACATGTGGAGGAGCATCAATATTAGCTATTAAGGAACATTTTTTCGAATGTCCTTCAGCCTCTGAGAACCTCATAAAACATGGATTGTTGTCTCTTTAATATTAGCACAGAGTGGTTAGGATTTGGACACTGTAATTTTCTAAGAAAAAAGCTTGGACATTATGCAACCGGTCATGGCTTGCCTTCCATATGAACAACTTCACTTTCGATGTGTACAATACTTATCAGGGAAAAATCTTAATGTCATCCAACCCCAACTTCTAAAAATGTTAGTCAAAATCCCTCAGCCGTCAGTCCAAAAATGGTTTCCATTTAAAAGTTGAGTGGTTTTATGATAAAACCATGAAAAAACAAAAATGCCCTTATATATTGAAAATTAAAAAAAAAAAAAAAAGAAATTATCAATAGAGTTTGTGAATTTATATTCTATCCAAATTTAGATCAGTTTGTATTCATATTTAAATTCAAATGTAATGAAATTAAAATAAAAAACACAACAATAATTTGACCAAAAAAAAAATGGAAGATCTAGGTTCATCTTTATTAAAGCAAAAAACCAAATAAAAAAGCAAAACAATAATTTTCTTTTTTTAAAAAAAGAGAAAAATTTGGGTTCAACCTAGATGTATAGTTTGAAGATCTGGGTTGAACCCAGATTTTCATTAATGCAATAATAATAATAATAATAAATAAATAAAAATCAAGATAAAAATTATAAAAAAAAAGTAAGTAAACCTAAACCAAACTAATATAATAAATCAAAATGATTTTAAAAAAATAAAAAAGGAAAAAAAAAATTAACCCAAAACTTTATTAAAGATCTAGGTAACCCAATTTTAGATCTTTAAGATTTGGGTTCAAACCTAGATGAAGGATCTAATTTAAAAAATCAACCCAGATCTTCCTTAACTTACATATTCAATATCACATTTAAGATATGGGTTGAACCCAAATGAACAAAAAATATCAAAAATAAAAAAAATATATATATATAAATATATATATATAGTTCATGTCCTGTTCTCTGCAATCAAATACAAATAAAAAAAAAAAATTAATGCAAAACAAATAAAGAAGAAGAAAAGCACAAGCAAAATCACAAGCTCACCAAATAAACATCCAACAAAAGTACGAACCTCGATGGGTTCATCATTGAATGAACCTATGGTTTGACAATCTGGACAAACCCACCTCGGTTCGTCATCGAATGAACCAGCCTTGGTTCACCATTGAACGAACTTGCATGGGTTTGTCATTGAACAAACCTACTTGGGCTCTTGATGAACCCAATGGGTTCCTTCGATGATCATCTGGTGATTTGGTTTTAATAGAAACTAGATCTGATCGATAAGCTATCTTGACCGATGAGTTGTGATCGGTGACGGTTCACGACAGAGAGATTGTGAGAGAGAAAGAAAATAAATCAATTTTAGGGTGAGAGAGAGAGAGAGTGAATAGGTTTTGTGAGAGCCCAGCTGTCCCCAACTAACACATGGAAAAAAATTGACCTTAAGTAAATTGACATTAATACGCTTCTATCCTAACGGTTTCATCAATTTATGGACAGAAATTACCATCCAACTAGCGAATGGGGATTTTTGGGTAATATTTTTAAAACTAGAGGTGGTTTGATATTAGTTTTAATTTGGGGGATATTTTATTAATATCCCTACTTATCATATAATATATGATCTAAGTGATATTATTCCAAGAGGAAAGCAAAAGAATCCAAAACACAAATGAATCTCGATCGAATTAACACTAATTACAACCCTATCTATAATTTTAAATCTCATTTTCTGGCTAGGTTTTAGATTATCATCTTGATCGTGCATCATCAATGCATCTTTCTCAACTTGATGGAAGAAATTTCTTCACTCAATATGCATTTGGATCCTACAAAAAACTGTTTGAGTTTATCATAGTATTATATATGACATTGTATAACTATAGTATACATAAACAAGATGTTGGTAATTTATATAGCATCCTTATCAAGAAGCAGAACATTTAATTTAATTATCGATTCATACCATACTTATCATGTTATTTCAGTACATTTTGGAAGCAGATTATTTAATTTAATCTTTTATGTTTACAATACTTACTCTGTTGTTCCTTTTTCCAATCCATCTAGAGAATATCATGAGTACATCATTTAATTTAATTTCTAAAGTGTATAATACTTATCTTGTTGTTTCTGTCCATTACAAAATGTCATTTAAATTAAGTTTTTATTTGTACGATACTTACCATGTGTTTATGCGATCATAGACAATACCATTCTTAATTAGCATCATAATTCATTGGGTGATTACCTATATTTACTGAAAATGGTAGTTAATTATGAGGTATTACTAAACAAAACTGAATCTGATTATTATTGTAAATTATATCGTTACTATGTATATGTACCAAGTCATGACTAAAGTCTATCAAGTGGATAGTGTATTGATAAATAATTCATACTTGCCCTGCAAGGCAAAAAAGTGAACCAGAAAGAACCTGGAATTATGGATAGAACCATGTATGAGGCTGATAGACAAAGGTATCATATTCTGGTGATGATACTGAATCAATTCAAGTGCTTGAAAGTAAAAATGTTTCGTGGAGCAGGATTGCTCAGCAAGTCTAGTGAGGAAATTGATTTGAAGCCTCTTTTGGTGGGCTTGAATTCAAATGAAATGAAATTGGCCTTTCAACAAGATTCTCTTAAAAGGTGAAAGCACCATAAAAAGTCTATTCATGCATCAGTGCTGGATCTTCTGGAATGTAGACTGAACCTTGGTCCTTTCAACATTGCTTATGATTATATTTCAGCAATCAAAGGACACCATAAATTAACAAAGTTGCTATGTGCTCTATAAATTAAATTCTAATTTCTTCAATCTAGAAGCATCCGATTCTTTTTCTAATTAGACAAGTTAAATCTAAATTCAGGAAAAGAACTTATACAGTTGAAGGGAATAATGGTTAGAAAGATTGAACATCAAAAGAAAGAAGGAAAAAACTAAAGTGCAAAGAAAGGACCAAAACATAGTGGGAGTACAAAGGAAATTTGTAGGGTTCATAATGATCAGTTGTTTTACACAGCACATGTTCTCTGACTAAAGAACCCAAAAGGTTATCTGAAAAAATAATAACTTTCAATAACATAGATGGTCTCCATTCTATATAGCTATACAGAAAGGCAAGCTCCACGTCTCTATTTATCAGTTTACTTTTAGGCTGGCATGCACATATCACTGGTGAGTAGTGACTACTTTCAATTTGTATTGTATTGGTTTGGTTGAATGGTTGTTTAAGGGAGTATAAAAACCAAGTTAGTGAATAGGTAACCTAAATGGTTTTACTTTTGTATTTTTTCTTAGAAAGCCTATTGTCAAGTAATCCAAAAAAATTATCTACATATACAATCTAACACAGTGATAGACTTATGAGCTATTTATCTTGATACTTATCTTACATATAAAAATGTTGGAACTTTTGATCGTTTTCATAATCATTACACTTCTCAACCAAAATCTTGATATTGTCAATACTAATAATATTTGTTAATCAAAATTATGAGATGGTTAGATTCAACTTGATAGAACATTTACAATTATGGTAAGATTCCCATTCTCCACACTGTAAGAGTCCTAAATTAAAATTTGTAATTATGATGAACCTCCTTTGCTTCTGATGCCAAAATCACAGCCCTGACATTGAATGGTACTTGAGAATATAATTTAGGAGCTGTGGAAACAACCCTTGCCATCCATTTCAGTTGGATCATATCTATCAGACTCATTCCTTGTCCCCCTATAGAGTGGAAGCATCTACCCAGGATGTGGCTTACCAGCTTTATTCATGCTTTTCTTTTTTTGTCAGTTTATGATTTCCATCATTTCATTTCTCTTGGCCTTTCAAATTTCTAATTAGCACTATTCTTCACATCTTTTTAACTTTAAAGTTTAAGCTTTTGAATTGAGTCTAAATTTTATGTTATGAGATCCTACATTTTATTGCAATTGACATTCAAATCCATCATATAGTTAATTCAATTTATTATATATAATTAACCAAGATTTTAAATATAGACACAATATCTGCTATTATCTAAATTTTCAATGAATCTATACAGATACAAGAGAGTATCCAATATTCTTCGATATATCCATATGTATCCCTATATATTTGTAAAATGTTCTGATATTCCCAATATATCTCTATATCTTTCAAAATATCTCAATATTTCTAAAACGAAAAATTTAAACCGACACGTTAATCTAAAATTTTTAATATTTATTAATATATATAAAAAGAAGGGAGAAAAAAAGAATTAAAATGATAAAAAGTCTAAAAGTTGATTGAGAACCAAAACAAGTACCATGACACAAAGTAGAATAATGTGTGTGCATAATAAACCACGATTCTTCTTTGTGGAAATTCTAATATTGTAAGATTTCAAAACTGGAGCTTTCTATAATACGCTTCTTTGACAAGAATCTCACTAGCTACTATAACTGCAAGGATGATATTGAAAAGTCCCCTTTAAATAGAAATTAATGCCAGTCAATCTCAACTTTTGAAAATATTAGCTAAAAACCTCCCAAATATTAATCCAAAAGCCGTTCCATCTAAAAGTAAAATAATTTTGTCAAATAACAAGAAAAAAGTTGAAAATGCCCTTGCTCTATTAAAAAATTAGAAAGTCAAAAACAAAAAGATTAGTCCATTGTCAATCTACAATTACATCACCAAAATTAAAAAATTAAAAATTAAAAAATGAGTAAAAATTGTTTATCGCCAAACCTGAAAACACCAAAATGCTATTAAAAATTATTATTATTTGTTAATTTAAATTACCATTACTTTCCTTTTAAAAAATAAATGATTATTTTAATTATTATTATTTGTTAAATTAAATTAAATTCATTATTAGTTATTAATTGAAAATAATTAGAAATGGAAGCCTTACGTAAAAGATTTTTATAAAAATTAATCTCAATCGTCCAATGGTAGACATCAATATTTAAAAAGTATAACTTAAAAAAAGCCAAAAATAAAAATATTTGCTTAGTTCTCCATCGTTGATCTAGGTTTATCAAACCCAGATCTATGGTGGAGATCTAATATGAATCTCTACCACAATCTTTGTGATGAATTCCATCGATGATCAAATTGAATGTCGATTTGGTCAAAATTCCCTATTCTCACAAATGTCTTAGACTTCTCCGCAAACATTGATCGACTTTTGCCTTTTCCATGAACCATCTCCTCTCTTTGCAACAAATATCTCTTCGTTTCTGTCTCACTCTTGCTTGTTGTCTCTCTCATGCATCTCTCTACACACACCAACCGAAGCTCAAACACTAGTACAGTGAACCAAAAACACGCATACAACATTTCTCCACAAACACAAACCAGTGAACCAGAAAGCAAAACTCAAACAAGCATAGTGAACTAGAAACACACAAACAACCACTTCTCCAGAGAGCACAAAATAGTCTCCAAACAAACTCCATCAGACCATAATATACAACCCATCAGAACACAAACCAGTCTCTAGAACCAAAAAAAAAAAAAAGTTGCCATTCTGTGTAGTGCAGGTCTTTGATAAAACACTTATGAGTACATAGTGATACCAAAGCAAGTGGTTAGAGATGAACCCAAGCTTGTGAGTTTGTGCGAAGATGAAGACACTACAGGGTTTGGTTAGAGATGAAGCTGTAGGTCAGTTCAACTTTTTAAACCCATTCACCTTTATACCTTACACCATCATGGATCATCAACTCTCTAATAGCCGCATCATTTTGGATAGTATTTTTAAAATTAGAGGTAGTTTCACATTAATTTCATTTATGTGGGCTATTTTGATAATATCCTTAGCTACAATAAAATACTACTTCCATTAGTTAATTCATTACCAGCATTATTATCCAGTTAAGCCGATCAAGAACAAAGATATGATCAAGTTGGTCAATTCAAGTAAAATTAATATCATCAAGTGTGCATATATATATATATGTATGTATATTTCTTATTTGTGATCAACTTCAAATTGCTAATTAATCCTTGGAAAAGTGTGTTGGAAAGTTAGTGAAAGAGAGCTCTTATTATTGCAATAATATACACGAAGAAATATATATATATGTATACATGTATGATATAATTCTTGGTGCATATTAATGCAATAATAAGATCCCTCTTTCACTAATTATCCAACACACTTTACCACATATTAATTAGCAATTTGAAGTTGATCAGAAAAATAGATTAGATTCAAAATAGTGCAAAAAGAAAAAAAAAAAAAAAAAAAACTCTTTCGAGCCAAAAAAACTTTAAGCTGAAGACAAATATATGTTGTTGATCAGTTTGCACTTGATTCGCCAAAACAAGAAAAAAAGGAAAAGCTATATACTCTATTAAAGTAAGATTGTAACAACTGATATAGAAGCTATGTGCTTTATAATAAATATAAAAATGATGCTTGCCTTTGATGCTTTCCCTTTTAAGTATTCCTTTCTATGTTTCTTCTTTTTATCAAGAAAACAATATAAAACATAATAAATAAATAAATAAATATAAGAATTCAATTCGATTGAGTACTACTCAATAGCAATAACTAGTATTGATACAAATGTGATGCGGGCTAGTTTCAAGTAAGGCAGATTTGCTTTGAAAATTATCTGGTAGTGACAGGTCTCTCTCTAACTTCATCAACTAGGCGACCTGCCTGGTGGCCTTCCAGTCAAAATCTGTACCGGTTGGAAAGTTTCCGTGAAGTTAAATTTTTTTCTCTATTGAAAAACTTTTGAATCTTTTTAGAAACTCTTTTAGTTATGAAAATAGGTGAAAATTTTGCTAGTTGGAAACAACTTTACGAAGACTAGTTTTCAGAAAATTCGGTAGCACGACGGTTGTTTTTCGAAGATTTTCACCCTGTAGTATTACACAAAACTTGTATAATTCAAATCAATAAATTTTCTTAATCTACTAGGCCTCAAACTCTTTTTCAAATACCACAAGCAAATGCAAATATGCTTTTGAACTTAATCATATGGAAATTAAAGTTACTTATAAATCTTAAAACATCATTATCGAAAATATGATAAAATCCGTTATCCAAAATAATATTTACAACATGAGATAAATCTGAAAATAAAGTAATGCAATACATGATAACTCGACTGAAAACTAATGTAGCAGTGTTGCGTCTCTAGTTCGTTTGTACGTCCGTCGAAGATGCTTCCGCTACCTTCCTCGAATCTACACCTGGGGAGAATTTTTATAAACATGGAAAACAAACGATGAGAATAACTTAGTGAGCGGTAATTTAATTTAAACTGTACTTTTGCTTAAAATAATATTCCTCCCAAAATAGATTGAAAAAACTACTATTTACTTTACTTTTCTAGAAATTGTAAAACTCATTTTAAATGCGGAAGAGACTTTGTTAAACTTTTCTTAAATTGCTTTTCTTATTTTTCTAAACTCACGTCAATCAACGTATCTCATTTCCTTAATTAGCTTTTATGGCAACTCAGGAACTTATTCTCCCAGACTATACTACTACCTAACATGGTATTAATACTAAGGAATTTCTATTTGCGTGTTCTCAGATGTAGAAATTTGGGATTATGATTCCCCCGACATCAAGCAATAGGGTAACTTAGAATTACGATCCCCCTCGACATCAGGCGATACGGGAACTTGAGATTACAAATCCCCCAGACATTAGGCAATGCGGGAACTTGGGATTATGATTCCCCCCGAATATTAAGCCGTACGGGAACTTATGATTACAATTCTCCTCGTCTATTAAGCGTATGGGAATTTGAGATTACAATTCCCCCCATCTCTTGCCATATACATATAGGGTATCTCGGCCGGGTTATACTAGAGGTTAAGATAAACTAAAGGCATCTAAAAATCTTTTAATACACTTAAAACTTGTGCTTAACTTTTATTTACTTGCATGGAAGCATATTGATCACTTTTAAAAATCTCATAAGTATGTCATTTCTATATCTTGTGGTTTAAAAACCGAATAATTTCTTTTCTAAGGCAAAAGCCTAAACTTTTTCAAAACTAACTTATATACATATTTTCTATGCATGTATATCATTTAAACTTTTTAATTTGCTTGAAAATAAACACGTTTATAACATAACTTGAGTAAACTTATATGTGCATTAAAATAAGACAATAACATGCTAAAGTTGATAGTTAAATCAATATATTCAAATATAAATAATCGCATGTAATAAAATTTGTGAGAACTTTATGAAAATCGGCACTCACAACTTGCGTCCAATAACTTATCCACCACTTTTGTTGCGGTTTTTGCCCGCTCGTAGGTTCACCTACATTTGATTACGATCAAGTTTACATTAAAATCATGGCTCGCATAAATACTAAACTTAAATCACATGAGAATTTCGAATCAATGCTTTTCAATCTGAAATACATCGATTATCCTCACACAATATCAACACAGATACACTAACATTCACACACGGAATTTATTTCGAAATCAAGTCATTATCACAAACGCAATCCAATCAAGACTTTACAATTATGCTAACTTTTTCGACGATTTCGAAACCGATAATAACGTCATTCCATTCTCAAACAATATCATCGAAATCACACTCAAATGGCTTCAATAAGCTAAAGTTTCAAAACATAACGAATAAACAACAAACTTTTGCGATTTTGAAAATTTTAAAGCGAACTACTATTTTCTAACGTTTCACGCGACTATTTTCGTTTCAATTCAAACTTAACGTCAATACAACTTGTTATTTCACTCAAATCATGGAAAACGAAGATTCAAACACTTTGACACACATAAATGAAAATTATGGCAGTATACTACACATTTAATCATTTTCCGTTTCGACTCCGAAAATCAACCATTAAACACATTCACGCGAAACGAAACTATACCATTAAACACATTCACACGAAACGAAAACTATCCGATTAACTTTAACATATTCTAATCCATCCTAATGTCAACATTTATTATTTTAAAAAGCTCAAATACATCTTATGGCAGCTTATTCATCTCAGTTACATTTCCACATTCAACGAAAATCACAACTAAATGCATTCGTATGAAAACAAAGGTTATCCGAATCACCCGGAAACGATTTTTAGATATCTAAACAACTTTTCGATACTCTAAAACACACAAATACGAAAAAGTTTTCATGATGATGAACTCAAACTTAAAATTCGTAACATAACAGCCCCTAAAACTCATTATAACAACCGCTACATCAAATTTTTCACACAATTTCAACATCGAAAATCACCCACAATCACAACGAAACACAATTGGATGAACCTCCACACTAACGAGGTTCTAAATCCTAAAACTCAATCATAACATCATCAAAATTCATCCATAAATCATCCTAAATATCTTCCATCAAAACAAAATAAATAAAACTCAATATACCTTTCGAAACTCAATTCAAAACCTCGAAATGCTTACGTGAAGGGTCTGCCAAATCTCTTATCTTTTCTGAGAGCTTCCTTTGATCCAAACGACACATGCAACCTTTAAAATCACTCAAAACATCACAATAAAACCAAATGGGATAACACTTACCCTTGCGTGAGCTGTTTTTCACTTTGAAACAGCCCCCAAATGTCCTTGACAGCAAGTCGATGCCCACAAGAACTCACGGCAACCTGCAGCTTCCTTCTTTCACTTGCTGAGCACACCTATCTTTTTCTCCCCTTGCAGGCACGAGCTGAGATCATCCAAAGAGATTGCTATAGCTGTTGGTTGAAGACTCAATCTTAGATCTATTGAAGACTGAAAGAAGAAAGGAAGAATGGCAGCTGCATAGCTCGGGTTTGCTTGTTGAGTTTCTCGGTTCAGCTCTCAAGCTTCTTCAAGTTCTTCCCTTCTTCACGAGCTTACTTGTGGTCCTCTCACTCTACTTGGCTTACGACTGCACTCTCACACAAAGCTCACGGGCATGGCTTTACTTCTCTCAAATCTCACACTCTCTCTCGGTTTTGAAGAAAGAACCGAATCACTTTTTATGTTGGTTTCACTTCTCTCTCTCTAAAATGGCTCTCTCTCACTCTAAACTCACACTCTCTCGATTTTGAATGGTAGAAGAAGATGATGATAAAAACTTTCTCTCTTTTAATTTTAAATGAGTGGCCAAAATTAGCTCTTTCTTCATCTTATCCTTTCAATTTAATATATATATTCCTTCTAATTGCTTGACACTTGTCACTCATTTCACTTGCTAACTTAACACTTGTCATCTACTAACCTTGCATGCTTTATAGATGTCTTTCATGCACTTTATCACCTCTATTTTCGTGACACTTGCTTTTTGTGTGCTTTCCCATTCCGCTTCCGAATTTAAATTCGTTTCTGTCTATCAGAGAATCCACTTATAACTCAACTTTCGCCTCTGAAATTATTTTTAAAATTTTGAATTCATCTCCACGTACTTAGAATTATTTTATTTTTCTAAAAATATTTCATACGATCTGGAATCAAAAATATTTTTCTATTTGAAAATTTTCGAATCGCTTGAAATCTATCTGAATTGATTAGTTTTTTATTCATTTCACTTTTATTCGACTCGAAATTAATTTTCGAAACTTTCCAATCACAAATTTCTCTTTTCATAAAATTTTGATTCCAGTGGATTACTTTCGATTGGAAATGCGGTCCATCGAAAAATAATTTATTTTCCAACGAACGAGGTTTTAGGTTTTACAGGTAGAGGGCTAGACATAGTTTTAGAGACCTTAAAAAATAAACAAACTTCAAATTTAAGTTTAGAAACATTGGTAATTGATTGATAAATGAACTCCTCCATCTCCAATTTACAACTCTATTTATAAAGTTACAAAAAATATTAAAATAAATATAAAAAATCATTACAATAAGGTGGCTTAGTATAACAAGGGTTTTGCATTGGTTTGGAGGAGTAGGGTGGCTTAGGGTGTTACTTTCGTGACTGGTTTTGCAGAGCAAGGTTGCTGTGCAAAGTAAGGTATTATGCTCTTGTAACAGATCACTCCCTTTCTAGAAGAATTCGTCCTCAAGTGTATAAAAGGAAGAAGGTTTGAGTGTGGTCCATGGTACTTATATAGATCTTGAACATTGAAAGTTTTGGAGATATTAAAAGCTTCTTAAAGATCTACTATGTAATCGTTCTCATTAATCTTTTGTAAAATTCGGAATGAACTAATCTTTTTAGACTTGAATTTTCCATGCTCTTTCATTGGCAACCTCTCTTTATATAGATGAACCATAACCATATCTCTAACATCAAAAGTCTTCAGTTGTCGATGTTTTTCAATTGCTACTTTGTATCTTGCAGTAGATTCTTCTAATTTCTATTTGACTTATTTATGAAGACTTGTGACCTTTTCCACCATGTACACAATAATAATGTTCAAATCAGGAAGCCTTGGTAGAGGAACCAAATCTAAAATATGCAAGAGTAGACGAAGGTAGACAATCTCACATAGACTTTCTAATAGAGCTAACAAGCCTTTTTTCCTTAACTATTAGGCAACTCGTCTAACAACTCCACGGTAACCTTCCAGTCAAGATTTGTTCCGGTTGAAGGGTTTCCGTGAAGTTAAGCCTCTACTTTTTCTGAAAACCTTTTTAAAACTCTTGGAAATTCTTTTCGAATAGAAGTGGGTGGAAACTTTTTAAATAAATAAAAAAAAAAAAACCTTTTGCAAATTAGGGTTTCCAAAATTTCAGTAGCACGACGGCTGTTCCTCTCAAAATTCCACCCCATAAAAATGTGATATAAAACCTGTGCACTTCCAAAAACTCACATGCTCTTAACCTCTAGGTCTCAGGTTTCATACATTGTCTAAACTAACCACACCACGATTTTAATGCAAAAGGAAATTCAAAATTCATAGATCTCAAATAAAACATAATGCACACATGGTTTAAAACACAATACAAAGCATAAAGTATGTATCTTCAAAATAATATTACCAACATGCAATGAGTCTCAAAAGTTACGGAGGTACATGATATTTCCAAAAACAACCAGTACAATAGCATTGCGTCTTCAACCAACTTATGCATTCGATGGAGCTCCTTCTAATTGCTGACTTACACCTACACCTGAGAAGGGTTTTTATAAAACACAAAAAGAGTGGGGAGTATTAACTCAGTGAGTGGGTGAATTTTAAACTAAACTACTTACTTTTAAAAATATAATTCCTCCCAAAATAGTTTGGAAAGCTAGTAATTTATTTTGCAACTATAAAACTATAAATTTGGTATATCAATTTAAATATTTTTGCTTGAAAGTTTAGTAACAATTTCATAAATTGTAAAGCTTTCTCGTTTTTTCTAAATCTCACTTCTAATGATGTGCCTTTCTCTCTTAAACTTGCCTTATAAGGTAACCCAGAAAAACTTGTCCTCACGCGACTATACGTCTACACGTCATGGAACTCAAACTAGGAAATGCTACCTATGTAGTCGCCAATGCAGGAATTCTAAGATCGCGTATCCCACCTTGATATCATGCAGATCTACACTACAATATGCATATAGAGAGTGACACACTGACTTAAATCCCCCCAAGTTAGTTACTCTCCCAACCAAACTACCATACACACCGATACTACGGCTAGGTATAAGTTTTAAGCATATTAAAGAGATTTAATGTGTCTAGGGTAAACCAAAGACATGTTAAATCTCGTCAATATGCTTAAAACTTTATTTTCACTTAGCATGAAAGCATATTGATAAATCTTGTAAATGTT
Source organism: Dimocarpus longan (assembly GCA_022984855.1). Lineage (NCBI taxonomy): Eukaryota > Viridiplantae > Streptophyta > Magnoliopsida > Sapindales > Sapindaceae > Dimocarpus > Dimocarpus longan. Next base: position 30,609,654 of record CM041016.1, on the reverse strand, counting down.
CCGTTCTCTAATTTACAATTTAAAATCGAAGTACTTTCTTTTGTAACATTTTCGAAATACCTTTAGCATGTATTTTCAATGCATGTATTTTATTGAACTAAAGATTTTACTTCAAAAATACAAAAATAATAACATAACTTTAATCAACTATACATGCATTAAAATAGAAATGATAACAAGCTAAAAACTTAAATAATCAGATACGAATATAAATATTTGCAATTTCGAATAATAAATTCATAACATTCTATAAAACTTGTAAATATCCACACTCAAAACTTGCTTTCCAAGTAACCATTCTTTCACGTTCTCCTTACCTACACTTTAACACAAGCATGATTTTCGTTTAGCACTTACACACGCGTCAACAATAACTTCTAAGTATTCAAAGGTATTGAAATACCCTTTTCCAAGTTGAAGTGACATCAATCATTCACTCACAATTTCCATTCGAAATTCTTGACACCTAAACACTAAAAACATACCTATTCAAAGCTAAATCTCATTTTAACGCATTAAATTTATTTTAGCATCAACTTGGCCTATGATATCCTTATGTCCATAAATTTTCACATCATCAACGATTTTTCTCATTGCAAACATATTCGGACACGTGTAATATGATATAAATTCAATTTAAATCAATCAAACATCACATTGGTGCAATTGTGAAAAAATATTTAGTCACGAAATGACTATTTGACATCCAACGCAATTCCTTTCCATTCCTAGTTAATTCTATCATCCAAAGATCTTATAAACTCATTTAAATTCTTCAAAAATAATTATATAACACTTCAATATACTCAATAATCACTACAAGAAAATAGCCCAACAATACCGGGCGCGTAACCGGTATGGATATTAATTATCTATACCGAGCAGGTAACTGGTGTAGATATTAATTATCCATACCGAGCATAACACATTATGAATAAAGGAAATTACGGTGACCACACACGGGTTAACTCGCTATATCCATATCGGGCCGCCCGGAATGGATACTCATTATCCATTCCTAGCTCTGCCCAATATAGATAAGTAATATCGAAACTGGGTTGTTGCCTGGTATCGATATTCATAATCCATACCAATTATAGACCCGGTTTGGATAATTTATCCATACCGAGAAGAAAAAGATGAAGAAAAAGAGGAGGAGAAAAAGAAGAAGAAAAAGATGAAGAAGAAGAAGAATAACATAATAACGAAGAAGAAGAAGATGAAGAAAAAGAGGAGGAGAAAAAGAAGAAGAAAAGAAAAGAATACCGATGGGATGGCGATGAAGGACGACGGTGGCATCGTCAGACGGCTGGTGGAGAGTCGGTGAGATGGTGACAGCAATGGCAATGGTGGCAGGGCTTCTAGAGAAAGAAAATGTGAGAAAGAGATAAAGACAGAAAGAGGAGGAATCGGTTGCGGTTAATAGGTTTAAAATACCCAAATTATCCATACCGGGCGAGTGGGCGCCCAGTATGGATAATTTATATTTTTTTTAATAAATGGATTATCTATACTGTTCGCCGACCCAACCAATATGAATAATTCGGGTATCCTTACCGGACGGGTCGGGCGCCCAGTAAAGATATTATAACATTTTTTTTTTCAAAATAATCCATACCAGGCACCCGACCCGCCCGGTATGGATAATTTGATTATCCATACCGATGGGGTCTGGTGTTCGATATAAATAATCTTTTTATTTTTAAATTTAATAATGTTGAATATCCATACTAGGGCACTCGCTCCCGACCGGTATAAATAATCAAATTATCCATATTAGGCGGGTCGGGTGCTCGGTTTGGATAAAAAATTATTATTTTTTATTTTTTTTTATATTATCTATACCAGGCAACATGACGCCCGGTATAGATACTAACTTATCCATACCAGGCCGTTGGGCCCTGTTATGGGTATTTTTCGGATTTCTCAAATGGGCTGGTAAAAGCCTACCAAGATAACGGCCCTAGTTTCCAAGACCAAGTATGAAACACTGTACATCAAGCTCGCGAGATCGCTACCATAGTTGACAAGGCCGAGCCCGTTGGAAGAATAGCAAAGTCAAGGTCGGATTCACCAGTTATAGTCGTGGCGACGTTAAGGTCGCTGACCAGTCATTGCGACGTCGAGATCGCCAGGTCGGTCCGAAGTCAAGCTCGCCACGATGAGGCATCAGTCCGTTTTCTACCTCAGTTCACCCAGTATTAGTGCAAGACAGTAAGATGGCGTGTCTTACACGATAAGCAAGGTTATTTCACCTAATGACAGATTAATTTCAGGAAATCTCACCAAACTAGCATGGGTTAGCAGTCAGCCCACGTGATGCCAGAGTTGATATGGCAAAAGTCAGAACCATTAAATGCTCTCCAGCGGCATTAATTATGATAAGATCAATCTCTTTTGTCTATTTATTCCGTTTGTAGCCTCATCTCCTCTATAAATAGAGGAGGGCATTTATTGTAAAGCATCCAGAAATTGAGAGTGTTGTTATTCTGCCGAAATATAGAGAGAGCAAACACTTAGAGAGAGACTACTATTAATAACAGAAACAGTGGATGTAGGCACTTCTAAAAAGGCCGAACCACTTTAAACTTTGTGTGTCCTTCTTCCTTCTTCTCTTCTCTTTTGCCATTATCGGGTTTGTCTGTTGCAGGTCACTTTATCTGTGCGGCATTAGGCTCAAGAATCTGGTTGGCTGGTTTATCACGTCAACATTTTGGCGCTAGAAGGAGGGCCCAACTGCAAGTGGAGATCTGTGATCACCATGACAAAGGGGAGGACAACAAGGAATTCTATAGATGAGAGAGCTGAGGAAGCCGAGCTACGACGTCAAGCCCAGATAACTGATATTGGTGCAGGACCTTCTCAGGGAGGACAGGACGTCGTGCATGACCTGGCCCGACGTCAGGAGAGGTTGGAAACTACCATGGCGCAGATTGCAGATACGTTGAGGACGCTGGCGTGAGGTCATGATCAGAACATTCCAAGGACGACTGTGATCCCACCGCCTGGAGCAGAGGTCGTAAGAGGGGTGCATATCCCGGAGGGATCCATTCATTCATCGAACAGATGGCCTGAAGCTCGGAGTCAGCGAGCTCGGGAAAATGGAGATGCGGCTCGACCTTCCGATTTAAGAATAAGGATCAGCCAGGATGGACATAAGCGGGTCAAAGTGAGCAACGGGCATCCTCGAGCTTCAGCCCGTAGAAGTGAGAACAAGCTGCAGCGAGGCCAGGGGGACCGACGTAGGGAAAATGAGAACTACGAGGTAGGCCGAGGACGTAGGAGGTATGACCAGCGCTCTCTTATCGGGGTAAGCCAAAGGAGTGGGGGATCCCCTGTGAGACAGCTCGGAGCTCGAGACTCAATCATTGAACAACTCCTGGAGAGAATGCAGCAGCTCGAAGCGCAACCTGGAGCTCAGGCAGTAGCGGAGCGAAGTGAAGACAGAAGTCCTTTCACAGTGGAGATAGATCGGGAGCCGCTTACTGCCAGGTTCAAAATTCTGAATATCCCGCAGTACAATGGAGATTCGGACCCGTACGACCATCTGGACGCCTTCAACGTTCAGATGAACCTGCAAACTTCCAGTTCGCTGGTGAAGTGTCGTGTTTTCCTAGCAACGTTCGGAGATATACCACGAACTTGGCTCAGAAACCTTCCACCTCGCAGCATCAGCAGCTGGGAGGAGTGCCAGTAGAAGTTTCTAGATCAATATAAGGCCTTGAAAAGGCAGCTCGCTCCGACCTGTCACCTTGCTACAATTTTCTAGCGATCAGGGGAATCGTTAAAGGAGTACATCGGTCGATTCAGAAGCGAGATCAATAATGTAGAAAGCCCGTCCGATGAGGGGATCTTAACTGCGATCTCGGCGGGACTTCGAAAGGACGACAAGCTCTACGAGAGCATCTATAAAACACCTGTGAAAAGTCTGGGTGACTTTTATGAGCGGGTTAACAGGGAGATCAGATGGGAAGAATCCTTCAGCTCGAGGAAGGCTGGTCACCCGAAAAACGAAGCGAGTGGATCCATCAAGGCAAGAAGAGGGATCAGGTCGGCAATGAAGATAGAAGGAACTGATCTAACAATCAAGTGGCGAAGCGAGCTAAAAAGGAGCCTAAAAGAAATCGCTCTCCACCTCGAAGCCGTTTCCACCATTATAGCACCTTATCAGACAGGCAAGACCGGATTTTTCAGACCGAGAAGCATAGGGTGAATTTTGGGAAACCGAGCCCTAATGGTTTCCCAGGCAAGTTCAAAAATCCTCGCAAGTATTATGCCTATCATCAGGAGGTAGGGCACAATACATCTGACTGTTGGGACCTCAAGGACGCCATAGAAGATCTAATACGAAGTGGTCGTCTGAAGGAATATGTGGTGCAGCCCGCCCACGAGAAGTCCCAAAATCAGCGTCCTCGCCGAGATCATCAGCCCAGGCAGAAAAATCAGCAGAGCCAAGAGTAGGAGGTCGATCTGACAGTGAAGACTATCTATACCATTCATGGTGGTCCCCACATCGCTAGATCCTCCAATAACTCTCATGAGCGGTATGTGCGGGAAGCAAATTACGTCCTACTTACAGGGCGAGGTGATCAGGAGGGGCCAGCAAAAAAGGCTAGAATGACTTCAGAGGATATTGTTTTTACTAAGGAGGACGCGAGCGAGGTGCGATATCCCCATAATGATGCCCTGGTCATCAAGGCGAGGATTAGCAATGTAGAGGTCCTGAGGATCATGGTTGACACAGGTAGCTCAGTGAACGTCATGTATAAAGAGTGCTATGATCAGCTTGGTTTGGGAGCCAATCAGTTGAAGCCATTTCCAGAGCCTCTCTACGGCTTCACTGGGGACGCTGTCATCCCATTAGGCCAAGTAAGACTTCCGCTCTCAGTAGGGGATCCAGCTCATCAGACAACTACTTTGACGGACTTCCTCATCGTTAATGGGTTATCTGCTTACAATATGGTTTTGGGGAGGCCCGCGATGAATGATCTAGATATGGTCGTATCAACTAAAGCTCTCATGATCAAGTTCCCAATGGCCAGCGGAGTGGGAATAGTGCGAGTTGAGCAATATACGGCAAGGCGTTGCTATGTGAAGGCCGTGAAAATCGGGGGGACGTATAAGCGAGTTAACATGGTGGCTGGGGGAAAGCCGAGCGAAGCAAGCAAAGAAGGATTCGATCGCGATCTTGATCCTCGCGAGGTGGATGAGGATGGGACATCAGGTCCAGTTGACGAGCTCGAATCAATCCAGGTCAGCAAGGAAGACCCCAAAAGACGTCTAAGTGTGGGGCGAAGTCTAGCACCGGGCGTGAAGAATCAGCTCGTTGAGTTCCTCAGGGAGAATGTGGATGTCTTCGCATGGAATCACGGAGACATGGTTGGGATCGATCCAGAAATCATGTCGCACAGGCTGAATATTGATCCTCGCTGTAGGCCAGTTCGCCAAAAGCGGAGGCTTTTGACCAAAGAACGGTCTGACGCCATCAAGGAAGAGGTAGACAAGCTGCTTGCTAATAATTTCATCAGAGCCATCCAGTATCATGAAGAAGAAAAACAGGAAGTGGAGGACGTGCATCGATTTTACCGATCTCAACAAAGCATGCCCAAAGGACAACTTCCCTCTTCCAAGAATTGATCAACTGGTGGATGCAACTGCTGGTCACCAGTTGCTGAGTTTCATGGATGCATATTCAAGTTACAACCAAATCTCCATGAGCCCATAGGATGAAGAGCATACCTCGTTTATTACAGATAGTGGCCTTTATTGTTACAAGGTAATGCCTTTCGGCCTCAAGAACGCAGGAGCGACCTACCAGAGGCTCGTCAATAAGATGTTTGAGAAGCAGATCGATAGGACAATGGAGGTATACGTAGACGACATGCTGGTCAAGTCGAAGCAGGCAGAATCTCATGTTGACGATCTGGCAGAAACGTTTCAAATCCTGAAGAGTTATCGGATGAAGCTCAACCCGCTGAAGTGTGCCTTCGGAGTGGCATCTGGGAAGTTCCTGGGGTTTATGGTGAATGAAAGGGGGATCGAAGCCAATCCTGAGAAAATCCAAGCCCTGATCAATATGAAGTCACCCAGAAAAGTCAAAGAAGTCCAAAGTCTCATAGGTCAGGTCGCGGTGCTGAGTAGATTCATCTCAAATGTGACTGACAAGTGCATCCCTTTCTTCGATGTGCTAAAAAAGGTGAAAGACTTTGAATGGCCGATGTGGGAATTGTATGTCGATGGCTCGTCGAGCGAGCTGAAAGCGGAGGCAGGTATCCTACTTATCAATCCAGAGGGGCACAAGATCTTCTATGCTTTGAAGTTCGGATTCAAGGCAACCAACAACAAAGATGAGTACGAAGCGCTTATAGCAGGATTAAAGCTCGCTAGGGAGATGTGAGCTGATCAGGTGAGAATATTCAGTGACTCCCAGCTCGTTGTATGCTAGGTGAAAGGGGAGTACCGGACTTGTGGATCGAAAACAGCCGCATACCTCGAGAAAATGCAGGAATTGCTCGAAGCATTTCAAAGGTACGAAGTGAATCAAATTCTGCGAGCTTAAAATGCCCATGCTGATGCTCTAGCTCGCTTAGCAACTACCCAAGCAGCAGAAGACTTGAAGCCCGTACCTGTTGAGCTCCTGCCAATACCAAGCATTCAGAAAGGAGAAGCGGTGATGGCCCTAGTGGTGGCTGAAGATTCATGGATGAGGCCCTTGACTGATTATCTACAGAATGGAGTCCTCCCTGAAGATAAGAATGAGGCTTGACAACTGAAGGTGCGATCTGCGCTATTGCATTTATGATGATATGCTGTATAAAAGGGGATTCTCGGCTCCATTTTTGCGATGTATAGATGGGACGGACTGCGAGAAGGTGTTAAGCGACATGCATTCAAGACATTGTGGAAACCACTCCTGGGGACTCGCTCTAGCCCAGAGAGCGCTAAGGCAAGGGTTTTACTGGCCAACGATAAAGAAGGACGCCATCGCCCTAGTAAGGAAATGCAGCAAGTGTCAGAGGTTCGCCAAAGTACCCCGAGCTCCTCCGGCACTCCTGCAGCAAATGGTAAGCCTATGGCCGTTTGCGATCTAGGGAATGGACCTAATTGGGCCCCTACCAACAGCCCGAGGAAATTGCAAGCACGCCGTGGTCGCAGTTGATTATTTCACGAAGTAGGCAGAAGCAAAGGAATTAGCTGATATCTCGACGTCGAAGATCATCAAATTTATGTGGAGTAACATCATTAGCAGGTTCGGAGTTCCGCAGCAGGTGATAACGGACAACGGGACTCAGTTCAACAGCAAGCAGTTCGTCGATTTCTATAATGAGCTCGGGATCACCAAAAGCTTTTCAACAGTAGATTATCCCCAAGCCAACGGGCAGGTCGAAGCCGTGAACAAGATTATAAAGCAGATCCTGAAGACGAAGTTAGAAGCAAGGAAAGGGGCGTGGGTGGACGAGCTGCCAAAGGTATTATGGGCCTACCGGACCACAGCTCGCAGCACGACCCAAGAGACGCCTTTTTCAATGGTTTATGGGTGCGAGGCTATGATTCCAGCGGAGTTCGAGGTAACGACACATCGGAGAGCCACCTTCAACACCGAAGACAATCATCAGCTGCTTGCCTGCAGTCTTGACCTCGTGGACGAATTGCGAGATGAAGCTCAATTGAGGTTGGCAGTCTATCAGCAACGAGTTGCCAGATATTACAACAAGAAAGTCCGAGCTCGCCACTACAACGTCGAAGATCTAGTACTAAGACTTATTTTGCCCGCAGCACGGAACTCAAGTGAAGGCACTCTAGGATCAAGCTGGGAAGGTCATTACATCATTCAAAAGGATCTGAGGAATGGAGCCTATCACCTAAGTAACATGGATGGAACGGAGGTCCCGCGAGCATGGAACTCCGAGAAGCTCCGACCGTATTTCATGTAATTTATTCAGATCGGATTATCTGTCTCAAGTGTGATTTATTCAGATCGTCTATCTTAAGTGTAATTTATTCAGATTGAATTACCTGTCCCAAGTGTAATGTTTTGGCGATTTGCCTATATATATGAATACATGGAAGCAGATTTGCTCCACTTATATTTGTCTCCGCTCTTGATCGACTTCAACCAAGTCCTGGACGGAGACGCCGTGCCCTGTGAGCTCGCAAAGCTCTGGACAGGCCGACGGTCTCCTGTGGACTCGTCATTCAACCAAGTCCTGGACGGAGACGCCGCGCCCTGTGAGCTCGCAACGCTCTGGACGGGCCGACGATCTCCTGTGGACTAGAAGTGCGATATAACAACCTCGCTATCACATTTACAATCATTATCGACATCGTTCAATAAAGGCATTCAAATCGCACAATATAAAAGGCGAAGTAAAAAGAAAGCATGAATTGAATTAATAGAAAAAAATCATCCATCGAAGTCAAGATATTACAAATAAAAACCTCAAAAGAGGTAAGTTAAACCAAAAATAAAAAAGTTTACACAAACGGGCTAAGCTTGCGTGGATGGGGGGTCTTGAGCGTCCTAGGGGGTAGAGCTTGTGGCCGCTTGATAGCCAACGACCTCTTGAGAGACGTTCTCCGCTGGCGAAGCTTCTTGAGGCTGACCTTGCTCCTCTTCAGTTGAAGCCCGAGCCTCCTCGATATAGAAGTCAACGTCCTTCACGGCCTCCTCTCCGAAGATAGAATAATCTATCTTAGGGTGATGTATCCACAAGGTATACATGATGTTCTGCTCCATCTCCGCCCTGATCTCTTCAGCCCGAGCTTCAGCAGCAGCGAGCTCCTCCTTGAGCTTGGCGACCTCCTCAGCATGCTTAGCGACCTCCTCTGCATGCTTCTCCTCTGCGACCTTCAACTCCCTCTCCCGGTCATCAACCACAGTCTTGGCCATCTTCAGTTGAGAATAGAGACTCTTGTTGATTACCTCAAGCGCACTCTTTTCTTTCACCCTCCGGGTCTCGGACTGGAACCGGGCGGCCTCAGCCACGGCCAGCTTTCCTTGAAAGATTTTGCCGTCACTCTTCTCCACCGCGAGTTCGATCTCGCGCTCTGCCAAGGTCTCCTCAAGCTTCTCCTTGGCTGCCTTGAGGTCGTCCTCCTCCTCCTCTTTCGCCAACTCCATGTCCAGCGCCTTCGCCACTACCATCGCGCCCTGCACAACAAGAAACGATGAGGAAAAGGGGATCGAAAGAAACAAGAGACGAAAATGGGAAAGGAATTCTACCTTAGCCGTTTCGCGAACTACCCAGGAAAGCAAATTCACTCCGCGATTGTTCGGGCCATCCAGGAATTTGGCCGAAGTGCTCAAAAAGCCGGGAACTTGTTCGACCATGAAGTTTAAGTTTTCATGAAGTTTTTGTGTGAAAAATTGATTCCAAAGCTATCTATGGACTACATGTGATGATGAAATTTTATGTATTGATTTAGAGTTTTGAAGCCTAAAACTTGAGGGAAAGTAAAGCAAGCAATCAAGAACAATTTTGGTAAGTATACTAGTGTGAATGAAATCTTGATTAAAGCTTAAGTTGATGTTGAATTGTGGATTAGTTATTTTGCCATGGAATTTGATGTGATTTAGAATGGATTTTAAGTGGAAAACTTGATGAAGTGTTGGTGCATATATGAGTGTTATACATGGCCAAGAAGGAATGGTGTAATCCAAGTTGTATTTGAATTGTTTGAAATGATTTCATGCATGAAATTATGCTAAAATATCAAGTTAGATTGTGAAAATGAAAAATCAAAAGCATGGTTGATTAGGAGCTATGCATTCGGCCATGGGATGGTTATCATAATGGATGATTGTTTTGATTGCTTTGGATGATCTTATAAGTTGTATGGATGATAGATTTAACATAGAAATTGAAAGAAATTCATTAGGTGATAAATGATGGTAGGTTTGACCAAGCTTAGATTATTATACAAATGTGATGTTTTGATGAGTTTGATTTGATATAGTACTAATTTACATGTGTTAGAATGTGGTTGTGATAAGAAAAATTGAATTGGATGTATAGTTTAGACGATGGTGTGTATTCAACCAAGTGCAAAAATTTATTTAACACATTAATGAAGAAATTAGACTCCAATTGTGATGTTTAGCATGCATAGAAGTGAAGAAATTCAAAAGGAAAAGATATGTAAATAAATGAGGTCATTACAACTTGAATTACGAATCTTTGGAACCCTTATACATTAGATGCTTGTTTGTATGCTAAGACCTCCATGAAAGTATAAATGTATGATTGAATTCGGTAGTAACGTCACCTAATCATGAAATGCAAAAATATGTAGGTAACTTGGAATCAAGAGAACCCATAAAGCATGTATTACCATGAGTTAACACCAGGTGAGTGTCTTTTAAACAATTGATTTGATATGTTACAAATAAGTGCTTTGATATGTTAAAAATTGAATTTGAATTAAATGAGTTTGAAAGGAAATGTTTTTGCATGGATTGTAAAATTTATTATATGAACTATGGATTATATGGATTTGGAAATGTAATTGTAAACCTATATGGTATGTCTGATAGATATTATAGATATCTTCGATTGAGGTTGAGTACCTTAAGCATGCATTGACAGTGCTAAGGGTGTTTATCACTAATAGCAGGAGGACACCCACAAGAGGGATTATGTCGTGTCAGTTCAATTAGCGTGTCACCCAATGCATGTATAGGGTATATTATTAGCTAGCTTCCACCTAAGCGAGGAAAAATACCGCTCTGTAGCGAGGGAAAAATTCCATTATATGAAATCGGATAGATGGCCTAAACGAGGAAAAATTCTAGGAAGGCCGAAGCGAAGCAAAATTTCGCTCCATACCTAAGATACCATGTAGTACGAACCGTTAGTGGTTGACTTGCTTTATTCAAAGATTTTTCAAAAACAATAGTGTCACCACTATTTACATTTTTCAGCAGAAAATTGAAAGCATACTGTAGTTTGTTTTATGATTTAGTTTATAATGAAATTAAATAATATTTATGAAAATTATTTATCCATGCAATTATTTGAAATATGGTTTTAAAAAAAAAAAAAAACAAATTTTGATATACCAACAATTAAAGAATTATAAAATATTTTAAAACTAAAGGGAGGTTTATTTTATAAACTTAAACTTGAAATGAAAACTTATGACACTCATTGGGCTCATGTAGCTCATATGTTATTTTATGTTTTATAAACTAAACCCGGCTAGGGGGCAAATGTAGGGACAGGTATATTTATAGTAAGGACTCCCGCCCAAGATTAGACAAATCAAGTTGGGTGTGCTACTACGATTGTATAAATGTTAAACATTTGTATATAAAGGATTATATAATCTTTTATGGTTTCAAAAAATATGTAAATGAATATATGCTTGACTTATGACTGTATTTCAATTTATTCTTAAATTTGATGGTGTATTTGTAGTTGCTTGTGCATTGATAAAACAAGGGCCTGAAGCCCAAAAGTTTGAGGAAATTGTTTGATTTTAGAAGTGTACAATTTTTATTTTTTTTTATCAAATTTGCAAGGTGGCAATTTTAGAAAAATAATTGTTATGTTGTCCAAAATTTTATAAAATTTCTTCATAATTTTATGATAAAAATAAAAAAATTTTCGCCTATTTCCATTGGAAAATGAATTTTTAAAAGAAAAAGTGAAGTTTTAAAGAAAGGAAAACGACTTAGCTTCACGAGAACCTTCCAATCGGATTAGACATCGCTTGGAGACCACCGTGGATTTGCCAGTGGGCTGCCATCTATACGAAAAGAATGTGCAGAAATAGGGCCTGTCAATTTCTATTGAGCATCACTAAGTTTCTCATTAAAGAAAGCCATGGATCAGCCTTCCTGAGAAAGCAAAACTCCAATTCTTACCCCTAAAGCATCACAGTTAACAACAAATAGCACATCAAAATTTGGTAGAGCAAGTACTAGTACAGTGATAAACCTTTTCTTGAGAACTGCAAAACTCTAGTCTACGGCATCATTCCAAGCAAACTATTTTTGCTTCAAAAAATCGGTGAGTGGAGAAACAATACTACTGAAGTTCTTCATAAAGCACCTATAAAAAGTAATAAGTCCATGAAAATTATGAACATCTCCAATACTTCTTGGTTTAGGCTATTCTCGAATAGCTTTAACCTTAGACTCATCTACTTTGATTCCTTTAGCATTGACAATATATCCTAGGAAATTAAGCTATTTGTCATGAAATTGCATTTCTTTGAATTAGCATATAGAGTATTTTCTCGTAGTCTGTTGTACACACTTCTCAAATGTTGCAAATGCTTTTGCTCTAAACAACTATAAATCAAGATATCATCAAAATAGACAATAATAAACTTTCTAATGAAAGGTTGGAATACCTTATTCATAAGTTGCATAAAAGTGTTGGAGTATTTGATAACTCGAATAACATAACTAACTACTCATATAGCCCTTCCTTAGTTTTAAAGGTTGTCTTCCATTTATCACCTGGGTGAATGCAGATTTGATGATATATACTCTTTCAATCAATCTTGGAAAATATTGTTGATCCTCTCTGCCTGTTAAGCATGTCATCCAATCGTGGGATTAGAAATTGATATCGCATTGTTATCTTGTTGATAAGTCTACTATCTATACATAGTCTCCAACTTCTGTCTTTCTTTAGTGTTAATAAGGCTGGTACTACATAATGATTTATCCTTTCCCTTATTAATCCCTTTCTGAAGGAGATCCTATATTTGCTTCTACAAAATCTCATATTCTTTTAGACTTATGCAGTAGTGGGGTAGATTGGGTAAGCTTGCTCTAGAAATGAGATCAATGCAATGTTGAATATCTTGCATGGGCGGTAAATTAGTAAGAAGTTCATCTAGTACAAGATCCTAATACTCAAAAAGTAAAGATTTGATAGGTTTTGGTACTATCTCTAGAGCAGTTACTGTTGCTACCATCCTTTTTAGTATGATAAACAATAAACCTTCCTTGTAGGTTGAACTTGCTAGTATTGTATCTTGTATCATCGGAGCAAGGATGATCATTACATCGTCTTTATAATAGATATAGGTATTATCCTTACCTTTATGGATGGTGTTTAAATCGAACTGTCAAGGTCTGCCGAGCAATAAATAACAAGCATTCATATCAATAAGGTTATATAGTACCTTATCTTTGTGGTGCTTTCTAATGGACGAAAGTACTTAACATTGTTTTGTCATTTTGATTTTCCTTACATCCTTGATTCAACTTATACGGTTATGGTTTAGGATGTTTCTATGTCTACAATTCTAATTTCTCAACCATCGTTTTGGATGCAATGTTATCACTGCTTCCTCTATTAATGATCAGGTTACAAACCCTTTGGTTAATTGTACACCGGGTTTTGAACATGTTATACCTCTAAAAGTCAATCTCTTTTTTTGCCATGTACGTAGGTCATTAGACTAACAAAGATACTCTTTCATCTTCATATGTCCATTCCTCTAGGTTTTCTTCTTCTCCTACCTCATCTTTTTCCAGATCAAATTCTTCTTCCTTATCTTCTCATATAGCCATGTGAACTGGTTGTCTTTTGGGACATTGATTAGAATAATAAGCCTTGTTTGTCCACATCTGAAATATTTGTTGACTCGGGGAATAACATAAGGATTGTTGGTGGTATGTTTTTCATTGGTCTGATTTTCAATCTATCATGTATTTAGTGGAGTTCAAATTAGAGGAGTTGATTATCCTTAGTTAGGTCTTATTAGTGATTGTCTTAATGGAGCCATTTCACTATCATCACTAAACTAGTTAGAGGACTTAGTGACACACTCTTATAGTTTCGCCTATTAAGTTGTAACTCAACACAAGTAGTTAATTATACAGTATCTTACAATGTAAAAGTGGTTTGTAAAGCTAACTATTCTTGGATATCGGGTTGTAAGCCATTTTTGAATATAGTAACCATCTGACCTTCTGTCTCCATCAGATTATTTCGAGCTAAGAAGCATTGGAATTCTACTATGTACTCTAAAACAGATCGATATCCTTACTTGCAATTCTGACATTGCTGGAATAGAATCTTATCGTAATCAGTTGGTAGAAATCTTGCTTTCAACAATTGCTTCATTCGATGCTAGATTTTGATTGGACTTTTTCCTTGTTGAGATAAAGTAAGTTGCAATTGTTTCCACCATATTGAGGCACCTCCTTTTAGTTTATAGGCAACTAGCTTGACTATCATATCCTCAATGATTTTTATATACTCAAGAAAATGTTCGACCTCTGATATCCAGTCAAAAAAGTCTTCTATTCCCAAATATCCGTTGAATGTGGGAAAGTCCAACTTCATCCAATATTCATTTCCTTGGAGTTGGGGTTCCTATTGCTGATTTCGTAGGATCACATCTTTTGTCTCTTCATCAATTAAACTATTATCTATAGCAGCATTTTAGGGAATAAGCCTTCTTCTAGTGGCTTTAAGGTTAGCATATTGTAGAGAGGTTTCGTTACACTACATATCCTCGATTAAAAGTCATAGTTGTGTGACTTGTTGAGTCAATTTCATCAAATCATCCTTGGTTAAGAATATAGCTTGAATTTGGTCCATAATGTTTGAATTTGAAGCCATTTCTTCTTTTTTTTTTCTTTTTCTTTTTCTTTTTTTCCTTTTATTATCCGAGGTACGAACTACAAATATCATAAATAAAATGACTAAATTGTAATTTTTTTGTTCGCACTAAATCGTAAATAGACACATGTAAGGACACCATCTTAATTTTATGGACTAAAGTGAAAAAAACCATTGGTTTTCTTAAAATAAAAATAAACAGGTAGAGGCAGCTTTGCTTAAGGGTAAAAAAAATATAAGGGCAATTTAGTCATAAAGGTGGGATATAAAACCTTATTTTTTCTTTAAATGGGCAACACCAAAAAAATCAAAACAAAAAAAAATGAAGAATGAGAGTAGAGAGAGAACTAGAGAGGGAAAAAGAGTTGGAAAGATGGGTTTAGAGAAGAAAGAGAAGGCAAGATGGAAGATAGGAGGTTAGAGGTCGGTCGAATGGCATCGATTTCTGGTAAAGGTAAGTGATAGGTGGCAGATCTAGGGTTTTTCTTTGTTTTGTGGGTTTTTTTTTCCTTGTGGTTTAAGTGTTGATGAAGGTTATTTTGGTGATGGAAGATGTGTGTCTACGGTGGATTTGAGTGGTGATGACTGATAGGTTTATTTTTTTTTCTTTGGTGTGTTTTGTTGATGACAGAGATGAGTTTGGGTGATGAAAGGCGTGTGTATAGTGACATGACTTGAACCAGATTATCTTTGGGCTCTTATCTAGAGGATCTCGCCACGCACTCCAATGAACCTCTCCTAACCTTACTAGTTTGGGAAAAGAGATTCGTGGAGTGAACCCCTTAAACTTGCTCGTTTACTTTGTTTTAATTAAACTGATATTTGTTTCTATTGAAAATAGTTGGGCTGGTGCAAATTTTTCGAATTTGAATTAAAACAATTTTAACAAAATTTCGATAGCATAACGGCTGTATTTTTAAAATTACTAAAATTTTATTTGCATAAAAAACACACTTCCAACTATATTCAATCGCCACCCAACTTCATTTGCCACAATTTCACACACTACTTTTAATCATTTTCACAAACTGAACAAAAATTGATGATTAATCTTTTTCATACCATAAAGAACTTTGCAAAAATATTTACATCATACCACAAACATCGTCAAATAAGTTTTTCAAACATTGTTATCAAGTTAGACAAAATATGATGCATGTCATTTATTTATTATCTGTATCTACAAAATATACATATGGTTTTTATAACTCGTCCACGGTGATTGCCACCTATAGTTTTAATGATGATTTTCTTGACACATGATCACCTGTAATAGTACCTACTAGAGCGTACACATTGCAAAAATAAATTTGTTAGTTCAACAAGTAAAGGCAATGTGAATGTAATTACATAGCTAAACATAAACTTATTTAGATATCAATAATTTTTTATTTTGAAGGGTTTTCTTTCTAAAAGCACCATGTATACCCCTGAAGTACTCTAACTACGCTTAATGTGGTATGTTACGTGGCAATTTTCAACTAACACAAACTGTGACGCTACTGAGATATCTTGACCATTACGTGCGGAATTTGCTGTATTGCAAGCGTAGTGTGAAATAATCTCAAATCTATGCAACTGCAATGCAAAATTTTCTACGTCGCATATTGTAGTGCTAATAAATTATACTCTTTGCAACTACTGGTGGAATTTTCTACATCACCTATTGTAATGCAATTTAGCTATAAATCTAAACGACTATATACAAAATTTTCTGTATCGTAAGCGTAGCGTTAGAAACTCTGGAAATCTTAGCAACTACAAGCAGAATTTTTTGCATCGTCACGTAGTACTAAATAATATATGAAACTAAGGGTATACACATGGTCTTTGAAAATCGTTTTCTTCTAAGTGGTATAGGCACAAAACCATTTTTCTTTTAAAACTCTTTAATTCATTCTCAACTCAATTCTAGTAAAGGCAGTTTTGTTTCACATTTTACTTTAAAATGGATATAATGATCCCTTTATATAACATAAACATTTACATCAAAATACTTATTTATTGAACCTTTTTAGAAATGATAACATTACAATTTACAATATAAATTGAAATCAGAGTTGCAAGTGCGCGTAATACTTGCCTCGATCCAAAATATAATAAAATGCATCAACGAGCCTTTCGTGCTTCTCTTGCTTGCTCCTCACTCAAAATATGCTACAAATGACTACTTAAAGCTATAAATAAAGCTTTCAATACAAGTCACTCATTTGATAACGTTTTTTACTACAACCTTCCCATTTAGGTTCTAACTTAATCAAAGTTTTAATTTTCTGATTTTTTTCTACGAACCTCATTTATTATCACGTAGGAACACCCCGGTATGCCCGAAATACTTGCTAGAAGTTTGAAACGAAAAATCCAAATTTAAGACCCCCTTTTGGCCAAATGGTATGTAGGGGCCAACCCCACGATTTTCTTCGCTCCGTTTGCACTCTAATCATCTCCCTGACTCTTATTTAGGTCACCCATAAAACGGTTTTGAAAAATTCTAACTATAGAGGGGTGAAACCTATGAAATACCCTTATTTTTTTTAACACTTTTTAGTGTCAAAATCTATCATTTTTACATTCTAAACTCAATTTTTTTTTTTCCACTAGGATTCTTAAGCTTACTTATGCTTGATTATGATATTTGTCACGCTAAAATGCAGAGATGAAGTGGTATTGCATGGTATCCATTAATGCCTTTTACCTAGTCTAATATAACACTTCGAACCATCTCTTTTCTTTTTTAAATTCTAACTTTTCTATATGATTTTCTAACTTCTAATATGCATGAATTCAAGCTTAAATGTATCGAAGTTCAATGGAACACACATCCCCTTTGATGGCCGAATTCACACATACACTTCTTTCAACTTTTAAGATTTTCATTGAATTATCCTCTTAAGCATTTCATCAAACATATTCACTACAATTGAATTCACTTCCAATAAGGTTTACTCACTTTTTAAGGTTTTCTCCACAAATCCTAACTATAATCTCATGCATGACACCTCTCAATTTAAGTTCCCTTTCTAGCTTATTAGAGTTATATACTTGATTTAAATGAAATCCATATCAATTACACATCAACAAACTAACTAAATTATCAACTTTCATACAATTCCAACTAGTATCAAACTTGTGTAAAATCATGGAACTTTACCTTAAACTTGCTTAGGGTTTGATCTTCTAACTTGAATCCCCTTAAAATTTTGATTGAAAACTTCAATATGACTTGAACTTGATCACTTCTTCTTCCTTTCTTATTGTTGTCCCTCACTTGATCTCTCCCTCTCAATTTCCTTTCTTTTTTTCTAAGTGTTGGTTGACCAACACTTGCCCCACTTACATATATAGAGCTTTTAATTGGTGACAACTGACCATAATGCCTCTTGTTAGTTTATTTCATAATTCACTTAAATTTCTCTAAGTTTTAATTGACTAACATGTTTATATTTTTAACTATAACTTTTATTTCGTGAAAATATATCTTTGCCACTCATATAAATTTTGTCATTTATAAAAAGACCCTTTTGCCCTTATTTGTATTTATCTTACTATAGGGGTCGATTAGTTTTTAAAAGTTTTACTAACATTCCAATATCATTCATAGAGATGATATTAATGAAGTTTAACATTTTCATCCTTTAGTCAAGCTTCTAACACTAGGAAGTCTAAAATCGAGAATAGGGGCTTACATATAATGTGTGGGGTAGTTGTGGTCGAATCTATAACGGTTTTTTTTTTATATTATTATTTTTTTGGGTCTTGTGTGTGGGTTTTGGTGGTGATGAGATGAGTTTGGGTTATAAAAATGGATGGATAGTGTGGTGTTTATGGTGGATTTGAGTGGGGTAAAGACAAGTCTATGATAGCGATTTTTTTTTTTTTCTGTGTTTTGGGTGAGATAGTAGTATGACAGAAAGCTTGGGGTCTAATAATCGGTGTTTGAATTTGAATGCAGATAAAGACAATAACTAGATAGTAGCTACTTCTTCTTCTTTTCTCCTTCATTTCTATATGCATATCTATAAATATATATATATTTCTAGGTAATGGTGTTTAGTTGAAGGTGATTTTTCTTTTCTTTTTTTTGGTATCTGGATTTGTGTTTTGGCAAGGACATTTTATTTTGTTTTTATTTATTTATTTATTTATTTATTAAGGTGTTGCATACCTAAGTGGCATTTGAGTGTTGGGATATATATATATTTTGGACAAGTTTTGTGTCAATTTTGCTGGATGAAAAAGGTTTTGTTTGGCTTTTGATAGTAAAACAGAAAGGAAGACTTATTACTTGGTATAGAGTTTTAGTTGAGGGTTATCAAACTAGAATCGAAACTGCTCTGATACCAAAATGATGCAAAATAGTCTCAGGAAAGCAGACTTACTTTGGAAATTATATGACAGTGGATTAGATATGGTTCTAGAGACCTTGAGAGATAAACAAACTTCAAACTGAAGTTTTGAAACACTAGTATTTGATTGATAATTGAACGCCTCCATCTACAATTTACAACTCTATTTATAGAGTTATAAGAAATATAAAAAAATACAAGAAATCATTACAATAGGGTGGCTTAGCATATTAGGGGTTCTACATTGGTTTGGTAGAGTAGGGTGGTTGAGGGTGGTTGCTTCTGCAATTTGTTTTGCAGAGTAGGTTGGCTTTGCCAAATAAGGTGGTTGTGCAAAGTAGAGTATTATGCTTTTGTATCACTATGGTATAATGACCATCACCCAATCAATTTCAAAGTCACAAAAATGTTCATAAAGCAGATATTATGTAACGTTTCGAATTTTCTCTATTTAAGAAAACACAATATATATATATATATGTTCGGATAAATAGTACTTCTAACTGAATAATGATTTTTGGATGAATAATAGTGAGTGAATAGTGATTTTTGAGAAATAAATTTTGAAAATCATTGAAAGTAAAATTTTAAATGAATAGTATTTTCGAGTGAATAGTATTTTTGGATGAAAAGTGTCCGTGTGAATAATAATTTTTGAAAAATGGATTTTGCATGTTAAAAGTTCTGAAAATTGTATTAGAATCAACAGAAACTGAAACGGATTATAAACAAGTCAGTTTGAGATAAAACAGAGCAATTTTCGAATCTTATCGAAATTTCAGAAGGATTTTCGAAAAATTCAAAAATTTTGAAAAGTGTCAAAATGAGTATTAAAATGCTCAATAAATATTTTAGGAACTTAAACGGCACTTCTAAAAGAGATTCGGATTTAAATGGAGTCAACTCGAAAAATCATTAATGGCAATTTAGTGAATTTTGGAGAGTCGAAAGGAGATATTGAATGACTTTTAATGATTTTTGAGGTTACTAAGAGTACATAGGTAGTCTGAATATAGGTTCCGATAAAGTTTGAAAGAATTTCGAAAATGTCCTGAAAAAGTCAAACTCGAATGTCCTAAAAAAGTCAAAATTAAAAAGAGATAGTAGTGGATAAGCATGAGAGGTAATCAAGCAATGGATGAGTGACACATGGCATTAGAGATAAGGATCAAGACACTTGGCATAATTTTGGTGGATGATAATTTTGTGATTTGAGTGAATTTTAAGGGCAAAATGGTAAATTGGATTAAATATATATAAAGTGAATGATGAAATGAGATGAGAGAAGTGTGGTAGTAGACAAAAGAAGGGAGAGGCATGAAAATGAAGAGTGAGGTCGAGAGAGGAAAGAAAAAAAAGTGAAACGAAGCCATGAAAGTGGATGAAGAAGAAAAGAAGAGTAAGCTAAGAATTCAAGAGGGTTCTCATCCTCTCTCACTCTAGTTTCCACTCTCAAATAATCAAGAAAAGTTGGAGAAGAATTGATGAAATTTTTTGCTTAAATAGAGGTGGATTATCACCAAATAAAGCTTAGAAGTGACAAAAGGGTGTGAATCATATATTAATCAAGGGCTTTGGTGGAGAAATAGCCAAAGGAAACCAAGGAAAGCAAAAGAAGAAGTCTTAGGCTCCAATTGAAGTGGTGGAGATGCTGGAATTATTGCCCAAAATGGTTAGTGGATACTTTATTTGAAAATCTAATTTTACTAGTAAAATTTATTATTTATGAGTTTTTGAAATATTATGAATTTGATTAAATTGATGTGGCAATTCTACTTGAATATTGATTTTAAGTAATTTGGATATATTTTGAATGATGTTAGAATAAAATTTAAATTGAAAACGAAATTTTCAAAAAGAAAAATGAGTGTTTGATTGAATATGTATATGAAAAGAAAAGAATGAATTTTTGTTAAATTTAATGCAAATGCGTTATTAAATATTTACACGATTTAAAATTTTGTTTGATTTTAAAATACATGAAATTTTTTCGTTAAATTATAATAAATGGTGTTTCAATATGAATTTAATGAATTTCGAACGGGAACAAAAAAGAAACGAAATGAAACAGAAATAAATGGACAAGTTCGGTGCCTTGAGCGAGCATATATAGGAAAAATAGCACGGTTGTTTTGGAAAAGATTTGGTAAGTTAATTAAATGCAAAATAAAGTTTTGTGATGTTCATATGGATAAATTGAATATATGGAAAAAATTGTAACTGAAATTTGGGTTCGTTTTGTGAATGAAACTTTTATTTAAAAATAAAAGTTGTCAAAAATATGAAATTTTTGGTAATTAATAAAATTAAGAAAAGCACGAGTAATCCTGGACATTGGTAGGTAGAGATTGGAAATTGGCTAGCCAATAGGATGATATTAGCAATAGTACACCATTATACCAATACTCAGTATTCGATGGATGGATTATGAGAGGCACTAGGTGTCCAGTCCTGAAGTCGAAACTGATTGTGATATGCAATATGGTAGGTAGTCACCAAGTGGTCAATATTGAGGGACGCTGTTGATTCTGGCGGGTAGCCACCGAGTGGCCAATGCTAGAAGACCTGAATTCGATTTATGGTATCAAGTCAGAGTTTATTAAGGACATCGAAAATATGGAAAGAAAATCGTATTGATATGATTAAAAATGACAATTATTATGTTTTATATATGTATCGATTTGTCAGTTGAAATCTTTGTAATTTATTTGTAAAAGTTTGAAAATTTTTAAAAATATTAATTTATGACATATGTTCTGAGAAATGAAAAATACTTGGTGAAAAGCATGTGATGGTAATGGTAAAGAAATGATTTATGTATTTTGTATGTGTAATTGTTAGTAAATTGATTAAATAATGAATTTTGATTGAAAATTTGAGAAGGGATGTTAAGAGTGACTTTTATGCCATTATGTATTATTAGTAAAAAAAAAAAATTGTGGGTTTTATTATAAATATTTGAAAATAGTGAAATTTGATTTTGTAAAGTCATATTTGAAAAATGACTTTTATGCACTTCATGGGAGTGTTTACTAGTAAATTGGTATCTTTACGATTTATTATAAAAATTTGAGAACTATAACATCTTTCTTTACAAACTTGTATTTTGGAAAACGGTGAATTTAAAATAAGTGTATACTCATTAAGTAAAAATACTTAGCGCGTTAGATTTTCCATGTGTAGGTTGAAAATTGGGCATTGTGGATAGAGATAGTCGAGAAGATAGAAGCCACACTTTCTACGAGTCACATCTCTCTAACTTTTGGATTGTTATTTGTGTTCATGAGATTTTGTAAATAGTAATATATATAAATGGTATAAAAGATATTAGTATTGTAAAGTGGTTTTGTAAATAAATTTCTTAATATAATATTTATTAAATATTGTGTTTATAATTGTTTGTGTGTTAAAATGATTTTGGAGTTGGACGGAGAGTCTGAAATGGAAGTTGAGAAAGTGAATGTATTTTAAAAGTGTTTCTTTTGAAATCTGCAGGTTTTTATAAAGTGAGATTTTTCAAAAAGATAGAAGAAATTCTGTCGGATTTTTTGTAAAATAAAACAGTTTAAATGAATTTTAAATAAAGTTTCCAAACTAAAAGTTTTAAATGAATTTTTAGTAAATGAATTGTTAATAAGAAAGATAATATCTTTCGCCTCGATTCTCATCCCATTAGAGATTAAGGGAAGGGTGTTACAATTTTAAGTGGCATCAGAGTTAAGGTTTAGGCATTCCTACACCTAACGGTTTTTGAAAAAGAATTGTTGTAATTTAGTATACATGCATTATATATAGAAATAAAATAGGAGGATTTGACTCAAATGTGCGGATATCTTCTCTAATTTAAATAAGGAAAAGATTAGAGCCCTATGAGGAGCAGAGGGTGGTGAAAGAAGTGGAAACAATAACCCAGCTAGAGTAGCTAGTGCAGTTTGGTAAGAAAGAGGAAGAGCTATTGTCTAAGTGTTCTGTTATAAGAGTAGCAAAGGTGCAAAGAGTTGGATTGAGAGTTTTGGAGCAAAAGCTTATCCATTGGAAGTTGATTTGAGAAGGTATTAAGCTAGTTTCCAAGGTTTAGATTGTAAAATGGTTGAACTATATGAGATGAGGTCTGGGTTGAGTATTTAAAGTTTTAAAGTGATAAATGATGATTTTATCATAGCATCTGTTGAGATTAGTATAATTGTTGTATTGCGTGTTGATGTGTTAAGGAAATGGAAATGTAATGTCTTTTAGGTTATAGTGAGTTAAGGAATGCGAATTGCCATATAGGTATGCATGTGTAGTAAAATATCAAGTAATTATTCTGGATAAAGTGTAGATCAAGTTATGCATTTTTTAATGAACTCAGCTCGAGGTCTCGAGATTAGAGTTAGATTAAAGCAACAACTCGCAATGAGTGAAAAGGGCGAAAAGAGTGAAAAGGGCAAAAAGGGTGCATTGGGCGAGCTGATCAGTGTTCTTAGTTCTAGACGAGCTAAGCTGTGTCAGTAGCTCGTGAGGTCGAACTGAGCTAGGGAAACAACTAGCATAATGAGTTAGGTGATGCTCACGGTCCATTGTAAATTGTTCGAGTTGAGCTACATATTAGCTCGTGAAGTGCAAGCTGAATTAAAGCAGTAGCTTGCTAAAGGCAAACTGGGTGAGAACAATAGCTCTTAAAAGATGAGTTGAGAGAAGCTCGTAGTTCAAGCTGGATTAAGTTCGAGCAGTAGCTCGTAGGTTGAAGAAGCTAAGTAGGAGCTCTCAGAGTGAGCTAGGAAGTGATGGTCAAGTGATTTTGGAATTGGATGAAAGCATAATAAGGGAGCTTCTTTTGGACTTCTATACAAGTTCAGGAAAGAGAAAACCTAGCTTGTTATCGGGATTATAGTCAGGTGTCAAAAAGGCATAAAAGACTTATTATAGAATCTTTAGATGATAAAGTTGAGTCTAGATTGACATCAGTTTCAAATTACTATTTTGAAAATAAGATAGATCAGCCTGTATCTTTTGTTGTGTTGCCGATTCGATGAAATGAACATGAAAGCCCTATCAATAATAAAAGACATGTATCCTTGTGTGGTATTATTTTTTATAATCAAAGAGAAATCCAGAAGCGAGTAAGAAATCCTTGTGGAATCGTATCTAGGTCTTTCAACTTATAAAAGGTGAGACCTTCACTGAACGATTTTATGGACCATATGAATTTAATCAATAAAGCTCTTAAAAAGGGAACGACAGTTTAGCGAAGCCGAAGTTTATAGTTCATTTGCTTGAAAAGCATTATAAAAAGAAGAGGATATCTGATGACAATGTTCGAATAATGATGACGTCAAGATTTATAGTGATGATATTGAAGATGTTATGAATGATATTGCTAATGAAAATGTTACGCAAGAGCGTGAGGGTCAGATATGCTACCCATATTCCCCACCTAGTTTTATATATTGATCATCTAAATTTCACGGACGAAAACGCCCCGAATTTTCTCTATTTAACAAAACAAAATATATATATGTTCGGATGAATAGTGATTTTTGAATGAATAGTGATAAGTGAATAGTGATTTTTAAGAAATGAATTCCAAAAAATATTGAAAGTAAAATTTTTAATGAATAATATTTCCAGGTAAATAGTATTTTCGAACCAAAAATGTCCATATGAATAGTAATTTTCAAAAAATGGGTCTTGCATATTAAAAATTCTAAAACTTATATTATAATTAACGAAAACTGAAACAGATCAGAAACAAGTCAATTTGAGGTAAAACAGAGCAGTTTTTGGATCCAATCGAAAATTCAGAAGGGTTTCTAAAAAATTCAAAAATTTAGAGAAGTGTCAAAAAGAGTATTAAAATGCTTAAGAAATATTTTTATAAACTTAAACGGCACTTCCGAAAAAGATTCAGATTAAAATGGAATCAATCCGAAAAATCGCTAAGGGCAATTTAGTAATTTCAAAGAGTCGAAAGGGGGCATGAAATGACTTTAAGGATTTTCGAGGTTACTAGGAATATGCTAAAAGTCCGAATATAAGTTCTGGTAAATTTTCAAAAGATTTCAAAAAAGTCCCGGAAAAGCCAACCTGGGCGTGGATAAGCATGATAGGTAATCAAGCAATGGATGAGTGACACGTGATGTTAGAGATAAGGTTGAGGACACTTGACATAATTTTGGTGGATGACATTTTTGTGATTTGAGTGAATTTTAAGGGCAAAATGGTAAATTGGATGAAATATATATAAACTGAATGATGAAATGAGATGAGAGAAGTGTGGTAGTCGACAAAAGAAGGGAGAGGCATAAAAATAAAGAGTGAGGCCGAGAGAGGAAAGAAAGAAAAGAGAAAGGAAGCCATAAAAGTGGAGGAAGAAGAAAAGAAGAGGAAGCCAAGAATTCATGTGGGTTTTCATCTCCTCTCACTCTTGTTTCCACTCTCAAATAATTAAGAAGAGTTGGCGAAAAATTGATTTTTAGCTTAAATAGAGGTGGATTATCACCAAATAAAGCCTGGAAGTGGTAAAGGGGTATGAATCATATATTAATCAAGGGTTTTGATGGAGAAATAGCCAAATGAAGCCAAGGAAAGGATAAGGAGAAGTCTTAGACTCCAATTGAAGTGGTGGAGACGCTAGAATTATTGCCCCAAAAATGTTGGTGTACACTTCCTTTGAAAATCTAATTTTACTAGTAAAGTTTAGTATTTACGAGTTTTTGAAATATTATGAATTTGATTAAATTTATGTGGCAATTATACTTGAATATTGATTTTAAGTAATTTGGATATATTTTGAATGATGTAGGAATACAATTTAAATTGAAAATGAAATTTTAAAAGAAAATGTGGTGTTTGATCGAATATGTGTATGAAAGAAAAGAATGGATTTTTGTTAAATTTAATGCAAATGCGTGATTAAAAATTTACACGGTATAAAATTTTGTTTGATTTTAAAATACGTGAAATTTTTTTGATAAATTATAATAAAAGGTTTTTCAATATGATTTTAATGAATTTCGAATGGGAACGAAAAAGAAACGAAATGAAATAGAAATAAACGGACAAGTTCAGTGCTTTGAGCGAGTGTATATCGAAAGAAGGGCACTAGCATAAATGCAAACTAGAGTTTTACGATGTTTATATGGATAAATTGAATATATGGGAAAAATTGTGACTGAAATTGTGTTTATCATTTTCTGAATGAAAATTTTATTCAAAAATAAAAGTTGTAAAAAATATAAAATTTTTGGTAATTAATAAAATTAAGAAGAACACGAGTAAACCTGGATATTGGTAGGTGAAGATTGAAAATTGGCTAGCCAATAGAGTAATATTAGCAGTACTACATCGTTATACCGATACTTAGTGTTTGACGGATGGATTATGAGAGGCACTAAGTGTCCAGTCCTTAAGTCGAAATCTATTGTGATATACGATCCGACGGTAGTCACCGTATGATCGATATTGAGGGACATCGTTGATTCCACCAGGTAGCCACTGAGTGACCGATGCTAGGAGACCTGAATCCGATCCATGGTATTATATAGAGTTTACGAAGGGCATTGAAAATATAAAAAGAAAATCGGATTGATATGATTAAAAATGATAATTATTGTGTTTTATGTGTGTATCGATTTGTAAGTTGAGATATTTGTAAATTATTTATAAAAATTTGAAAATTTTTAAAAATATTAATTTATGACTTGTATTTTGAGAAACAAAAAATACTTGGTGAAAAGCGTATGGTGATAATGGTAAAGAAATGATTTATGTATTTTATATGTGTAATTATTAGTAAATTGATTAAATAGTAAATTTTGATTGAAAATTTGAGAAGGGATGTTAAGAGTAACTTTTATACTGGTATGCATTTATTAGTAAAAAAATAAAAATAAAAAAATAATGTGTTTTATTATAAATATTTGAAAATAGTGAAATTTGAATTTCTAAAGTCACACTTGAAAAATGACTTTGATTCACTTTATGGCAGTGTTTACTAATAAATCGGTATATTTACGATTTATTATAAAAATTTGAGGACTGTAACATCTTCCTTTACAAACTTGTAATTTGGAAAACGATAAATTTAAAATAAATGTACACCTATTAAGTAAAAATATTTAGCACGTTGGATTTCCCATGCGTAGATTGAAAATTGGGTGTTGTGGATAGAGACAGTCAAGGAAACAGCAGCCACGCTTCTCACATCTTTCTAAATTTTGGGTAGTTATTTGTGTTTATGAGATTTTGTAAATAATAATATATATAAATGACATAAAAGATATTAGTATTGTAAAGTGGTTTTGTAAATAAATTTAGTAATATGATATTTATTAAATGTTGTGTTTATAATTATTTGTGTGTTGAAGTGATTTTGAAGTTGGACAAGGAGTCCGAAATGGAAATTGAGAAAGTGAATATATTTTAGAAGTGTTTCTTTTAAAATTTGCAGGTTTTTATAAAGTGAAATTTTTCAAAAAAACAGAGGAAACTTTGTCGGATTTTCTGTAAAATAAAACAGTTTAAATGAATTTTAAATAAAGTTTCTAAACTAAAAGTTTTAAATGAATTTTTAGTAAATGAATTGTTAATAAAAAAGGTAATATCCTTCGTATCAATTCTCATCCCATTGAAGATTAAGGGAAGAGTGTTACATATAAAATGGATACCAATCAATGAGATTTTTTAACTATTATTATCTAATTAGCCCAACCAAGAACAAATAGGTGATCAAGTTGAGCAATTCAAGTAAACTTGATATCGTAAGTATGTGTATGATAGGACTCGACCCGGATTCGAATCGATCCGGATTCCTACTAATGAATTTAATGGTCCTGCAGGGTACCCCACGAGGCCTTTTTGAAGCTCAATTAATATAGCTCAAAAAGGACATTGCGAAACGAACCTGTAATCTATCTAAAAATTTCTTTAACATATAATTTAAAACATTATCATAACTGGTAAATCATAAATATAGAAGTATGAGTCTAAAACATAAATGCATTCATAAAAGTATCACGATATTTGTTCACAATTATGAAAATATGCAAATTACAGGATTACATCTGAATTACAAATTTAACAAATATGTTAAATTGCATAATCGGTCGGGACCCACCTATTCTATACGAAGCACTCTGGTACTTGAATCTCCTGTACATGCACCTGAGTAAATTTATTGACGTAAAAACATAATGAGCCATAAAGCCCAGTAAGTGAGTATACATTTATTTATAAACTTTCTTTAAAAGTGGTTTTTATTTTAAAAGTCTCGATTTTTATAAAATTTCTATAATTTTCAAAATATTCAATCTTTCAAATAATAATTTCTTCTAAAATCTATTTCTAATAATATGCTGGCTATTTTAAAATCCCTAGTGGCTGTTCAAGGAAGCTAAAACTACAAAGGCAGTCAGACCAGCTCCGCTCAATGTGGGGGGTCATATGGCGCAAAGACTAGCATCGCTCACCGTGACAAAACTATAAAGATGTCTCATATACACATATGGTGGAATTATCATAACTCATCATGTGTTGAGAAATACCCCAAGAGTATAAAAGTCGACGGACTCTGACAGACTCAATCCCCCCGATGTTAGCTAGACTAACCCTTCCAACATATGTCATACACTGTGGGATATACCGACCAGATCTGAAGCTAGAAGGTCATGCTACAAAGGCTTGAGCCGTGCACTAGATTTGAAAACATTTTATATTTTTCTGTTATTAAAACCGTTTCTTAACTATGCTATAAAATAAATAATACATGATGTATGCCATACAAATAATTAAATCATTTATTCTTAAACTAAAATATAGATCAATTAAATAAATAAATTAATTAAAAGTATTTAAAATAATTTCACACTCACAACTTGCTTCTCAATTCACTTCGCTTCTACTTTTAGCGATCTCCTAATCAGCTCGTTATGCTACCTACACTTGGTCACACAAGAATCTCATCTTAGCTCGCAGGTCACTTAAACTTGTTCTATCTTTTGTATCTCATCCCCTGCAACGGACTGCTTACTACCAGTCCAGCTCGCCCAGCTCATCCTATGGGAGCTTTTACATTATCTAGCTCAACCCGAAAATGAGGGCCTTTCATAACCCTACGAGCTCGCTTATCTTACTCTCTTTAGCAAGCTACTTCATTCATCTAGCTTAGTCCAATTTACGGACCTTGCTCAGCTCGCAAGGTCTTAGCCTAACTCGATTTGACCATAAACATTACCAGCTCGTTAAGCTCGCCTTTATTAGCTATTGCCTTAATACAACTCGGACAGACACTAAGGTGGTCCGGGCTTTATCAGCTATTGCCTTTATCAGCTATTGCCTTAATACAACTCGGACAGACACTAAGGTGGTTCGGGCTTAACTTAACTTAGCTTCTACAAGTTCGCGTTTGGCCAACTTAAACAGTGCTAAAAATGAGCTAGGGAAAGTCTTCCACCAGCATGCACTTAATGAGCTGTTGCACGACCTGGTGCGAGCTCACTCATGACATTCTCTTCCAAATATATACACATCAGCACATGTATATTTTTTACTTCAAACACAACAAACACATATTCAACAGTTTAACACTAAATCTCAACTCCACTCAGGTCGCGACCTCACAAGTCTCATGACCCAACTCAGCCATTCTAAACCACAAACATCACAAATAGACTTATTTCTTAACTACTTTACTTATCGAACCTGCTTCAATCTTCCACCTCACTCTCTAGCTCGTTTGTTGATTCATTTTTCTAAAGCTACACAGATTTTCGATAGTTTCAATTAAAACCTAGAAACTGACCTTTGACAGCTTTCTACCAAAAAATGACACTATCAACAACTAAATCTTGCTTATCAGATCTAGCATTAAGTACTACCTAAACTCGATCTTCACCTTCCAACAGCGCAATCTTCTCTTCAGACACGGCAGAACTTTGCTTGGATTGGTGGCAGCAACTCCACTTCTTCCTGCCAACAGTTTTCTCTCTCTCTTTCTCTCTCTCTCTCCTCACTCTGTCTTTCTCCCCCTCCACCGACACACACCACACGCCTATGTATAGGCGTAGATCAAGCTTGCCTTCAATCCTTTCAACTTTTAAAAATTACAATTTTGCCCTGTTCTAGAGAGTTCCTTATTCCTATAATTTCCTTATCCTTTTCACTTATTTACGATTCTGCCATTCTTAACAAATATCTAGCATTTTTCTCTTATGCTCCTCAACTCCTTATAATTTTAATTTATTCCAATTATTTTCAAAATTCACAAATAATTCAATTTTCACTTTAAAATACTTAAAAAAATCCTTTTATTATTTTATTAAAGATACATTCGTACATTCTATTTTTCCGTATACATGTAGTAATATCCTCGGGAGAGGGTATTAGAGTGTATATGCCTCTATGTGTGTGTGTATAATTCCTCATGTATATTAATGTAATAATAAGAACTTTGAAGTTGATTAATTAGCACTTTGAAATTGATTAGAAAAATACGAATACATGTACGTCATATAACGTGCTGTACAATCAATCTGTATATAGCAGAAGAAAAAAATAATAAAGACACTCGCACATATAAAAAATTTCTTTTACTACTTTATAAATTCCCATGATCGAGATTTCACAAGCTATACATAAACATCATTAACAGAAACAAAAAAAATACATTAAATTAATTACTAGTTAACTAGATGATGGTTGATGATATTCACGGTCAGGCATTACCTTGGTAAACAGAATATCGTTCGGATTCGAAGACTATGGTTTCGTGGAATTTAGCAATGAAAGCTGAAGCTTTTCTATTAATTCCATGCTTTACAACCCAATATTCACCTTTGTCTCCATCGCTTGGCCATGTTTTTCTCCCTGAGTCCTCCCTTTCATAATAGTAACTATTGTCACCTCTTCTAGGCCTTTGTGATTTGAAAATGCTAAATAGTGAAAACTTCTTCTGATGCTGCCTGTTTTCGACCATTTTTAAGAGAAAGATTTTATAGTATAACTTCTTGGTTTAAATTAAAGAAGCTAATTTTGAGAGGTATTGAAGATGTTTTTGAAGGGTCCTAATTAATTTCTCTTTGGATTTGAATACCATCCGATGCAGGCTTACTTGAATTATAGCAGAAGCTTTCATGTTTGGTTGGGTTCTGTTATGAATAAATTAGCGATCAGAATAATCGGGCCCAAAAAGATCCACAGTACAAGCCCAATACTCCAGAAGCCCAGTTATCCGTCATCCCCCCAACTCACCCTCCTGGAAAAAGAGGCACATTAGTGGGCGCTTGTCATGACCACTGATCGCTATCGCTCGGTCTGGCAGTTGATTCTGACCGCAGGCACCTATTCTGAAAGCTGGTTGTGACCGCTATCTTTTCCACCATTGAGATCATTGATTTCTCTACCAGTATTGCTCACCCGATCTGACCGCTGGTCCTGAATCGCTGACCGTTCTCTCCCATCTCCCAAACTAATCGCTGGCCGCCCTCCATGACTAATAGTCCGCTTGCCAGATTCTCCACCACTATTGATATCTGCCTCTTCGCCGACCCCGCCCGACCGAAGCATTTCCAAAGAGGGGCCGCCCATCAAAGATGTCCAGCAAGTCCTTCTCGTCCAAGATGACCTAACTTAGCTGATTACTAATCTCTGAGCGTGGCCGCATACCGGCTCTTTTATCCGTGAGATCGCCCGCCTCATTGTCATAACCAGCTGCGGATATGCCGCCTCGATTATCCACCTCCTCAACTCTCCGGCAGCCAGGCTTATCAGAGATAATTTCGTTCTCCCAGCTGATCCAATACTCAGTCTGTTGGAGGATTAATCCATCTCGTCCTTAAGGGTCTCGAGTCAGCAGAAGTCAACAGCACCAAGCAGAGTACAATCCCAAGATGTACCATGCACGCTATCTCCGTCAGAAGTCTTGATCTCAATCTCGATAGCCCATCATGACATATCCGACCCAGCTATAAAAAATCTCCCTCGAGCAAACCTCGGATGCGATAGATTCGGTCGCATTTAATGTATTTTCGACCGCATTTAATGCATTGTCAGTCGCATTAATTGAGATTTCGGCATATTAAATGCTGTCTGTCATTGTAACTATAGCTAACTGTTTATTCTTGTCTTATTTGGTTTCACTGTAGTGTGTCCCCCTTCCTTTATAAAAGGGGACGAATTTCACTATAAAAGGGAGAAATTTCTGAGTGTCGTTACTCTGCCAAAATAATGAGAGAGTGAACAGTGGATGTAGGCATCGTTTTGGGCCAAACCACTCTAAGAATCTTCTCTGTTTTCTCCTCCTCGCCTCTAACCTCTCTTCCTCATTCTCATTGCTTTGCATGCACCTCATTGACCATCCGAAACTGCAGCTTGGGCCCGAAAACAACCTCGTTGACGAAGAAAACCATTTTTCGACGTTAACATTTTTAGCGCTAGAAGGAAGGGCTCATCTTCACTTTCGTCACCTTTCTATCCGCTAGCTTCCATAGCTTGTTCTTCATCAGCCATGGTTAGAAATAAAGATTCCTAGAGATTTCAATACAACAGATAATCGCCAAGAAGCTTCAGACCAACACCAAGCAATGTCCACTGGAGGAGTATCCAATACAGGTGCAGGAATGTCTAACATGCCTATGACGGGGGACGCTCAAGGTATACCCCCTCTTCCAACCCGCCAGCCTACACCCAATACTGTAGGAGGAGACGCAATGTAGGCGTTGCAGTGACGATAGGAGAGGCTGGAGAATACCGTCACAGAGTTTATCGGTGAATCAGGACTATGTTTCGGAATCTAGCCCAACCGCCTCAAATTCCGCCTCAAACCGTTCCACGAAAACATATTCCCCGTGAGAGGCGCATGGAAGATCCTGGTGTGAGCAGAAGGGTTGCCAGAGAGTTTATGCGAAAAGGGTCTATCCATTCCTCCAGCATGCATTCTAGTGCCCAGCTTTCACGGGTCCGCGACGAACATCGACCGGAGCAGGCTGGCCTCAACCACAATCAAATCCCGGTCCGCGTAGACAGAACGGGGCCAAGACCAAATACCGGGGGATAGGAGGCCTGAAATAACCGATCCTTGAGCAGGAGAGACAGACATTCCGTTGTCGGAGGCACTGAGACACGAGACACATTGGTTGCAGAACTCCTTCAGAGGGTCCGTCAGCTGGAAGCGCGACCTATAGTGCAAAAACAGAGGGGCCAGACTGGAGATAGAACCCCTTTCGCTTCGGAGATTGAGTTGAAGTCGCTCCCCCCGGGATTCAAAGTTCCCAACATCCCCCAATACAGAGGGAACTCTGATCCTTATGACCACCTGGACGCCTTCAACATCCAAATGGATCTCCAGACGAATAGCTCGTTTGTAAAATGTCGTGTGTTCCCGGCCACTCTTGGGGACATCCCGTGGACATGGTTCAGAAGCCTCCCCCTGCGTAGCATCAACAACTGGGAGGAATGCTAGCAGAAGTTCCTGAACCAGTACAAGGTGTTGAAGAGGCGGCTCGCGCCACCCTATCACCTTTCCACCATCTGCCAACGCCCAGGTGAGCCTCTAAAAGAATACATTAACAGGTTCAGGTGCGAGGTGACGAATGTAGAAAATCCCACGAAAGAAGGAGTATTATCAGCCATCTCATCTGGTCTGAGAAAAGATGGCAAGCTGTTCGAAAGTATATACAGGTCCCTGTTAAGGACTTGGGGGAGTTCTATGAGCGAGTCGAGAAGAAAATCCGGTGGGAGTAAGTAACCAATCCTAGGAAGACCAATTCTCAGAGGGACGAAGCTGGTACTTCCAGTCATGGAAGGAAAAAGGAGCAACGGGGGAAGCAGCACTGGAGGGCGAAGAGAAAACCAGCAGGTTGCCAATAAGGCCAGGGACTAGCGGAGAACAGACGGCAGTCGGGGATCGGAGCGGCCATGGTATCAAAGTCGTTATAATATGTATAACACCCTGTCAGATACCCAAGACCGATATATGCGACTG
Source organism: Dimocarpus longan (assembly GCA_022984855.1). NCBI lineage: Eukaryota > Viridiplantae > Streptophyta > Magnoliopsida > Sapindales > Sapindaceae > Dimocarpus > Dimocarpus longan. The sequence continues at coordinate 30,575,761 of CM041016.1, read as the reverse complement.
AGAAGAACAGGGAGAATTTCGAGCGGTCGACTCCCCTACAAGGTCCCCCGGGGTGGAGAGATAAAAACAAATTCTGCGCTTACTACAATGACATCGGGCACAATACCTCCGACTGCTGGGCGCTCAAGGATGCTATTGAAGAATTAATCAGAAATGGTCTCCTGAGGGATTATGTTATGAGGCCCCCAAGGCGACTATCCCAACAGTAGCAGCCCCGCCAGCATTCAGAAGATCCTCCAGCTCAAAGCCAGCCAGAGTCGAATTCTACCCAAGGGCCCTCCGTCAGGACCATTCATACTATCCATGGGGGACTCTCACGAGCAAGGGAATCTAACCGGTCTCAGGAACGGTTTGTACGTGAAGCCAGACGTGTCCAACCTATGGGGCAGAGAGAGTTGGGAGGACCCGCCAAAAAGGCCAGAAAGGTATCGAAGGACATTGTATTTACCGATGAGGACGCGTAGGATGTCCGCCTTCCTCACAACGATGCTTTGGTAATCAGGGCCCGCATCGGCAACTCAATGGTGAAAAGGATCATGATAGACACTGGCAGCTCCGTGAATGTCATGTACAAGGATTACTATGACCAGATGGGGATCGGTGACGACCAGCTAAAACCATCCCCCGAACCCCTTTACGGTTTCACTAGAGATTCAGTTATCCCTACTGGACAGATCAGATTGCCCTTGACCCTCGGTGACGCCACCCGACAATCCACAATGCTAGCAAACTTCCTCATCATCGATTCTCCCTCAGCATATAACGTGGTAATGGGAAGGCCTGCAATGAATGACCTTGACATGGTCGTCTCTACCAAAGCACTTGCGGTGAAGTTCCCAACTCCCAACGGGATAGGATGTGTGCATGGCAAGCAATCCATAGCTCGTCGCTGTTATGTAGATGCGATCAGAAAGGGAGTCTAGTGGAGGAAGGCGGAGGTGATCCCGAAGCGGGAGTTACAGGCGATCACCTCATCAGGGGTCATCCATGACTTAGACCCTAGGGAATTCGACACACATCAGAACACTGGCCCAGTAGAGGAGCTTGAGAGCATCCCGGTCACTGAAGCAGATATTACAAGATGTCTCCAGCTGGCTAAAGCTCTAGCCTCAGAGGTAAAGTCTCAATTAATCAACTGCCTTAAGAGAAATGCAGATGTGTTCGCCTGGAGCCATGGAGATATGGTGGGGATTGATCCGAATGTGATGACTCATAAGCTGAATGTCGATCCTCGCCATCGGCCAGTTTACCAGAAGAGGAGACAGATGAACTAAGAGCACAGTGAGGCTCTGAAGGAGGAAGTGGATAAGCCTCTGGCCAACAAGTTCATTCGCGAAGTCTAATACCCAGAATGGATTGCTAACCCCGTGCTGGTAAAGAAGAAAAACGGGAAGTGGAGAACTTGCATAGATTTCATGGACCTGAACAAAGCCTGCCCGAAAGACAGTTTCCCCTTGCCCAGAATCGATCAGCTGGTGGATGCGACAGCAGGCAACGAACTCCTCAGCTTCATGGATGCTTACTCGGGCTATAATCAGATCCCCATGGACCCTAAAGACGAGGAGTGTACATCGTTCACGACTGACCGAGGGCTGTATTATTACAAAGTGATGCCTTTCGGACTGAAAAATGCAGGAGCCACTTACCAGACACTGATGAACAGGATGTTTGAGGAGTTAATCGGGAAAAGCATGGAGGTATATGTGGATGACATGCTCGTGAAATCTGAGAGAGCTGTCGATCACGTCCAGAACCTCGAGAGGATGTTTCGAATCTTAAGAAAGTATCAAATGAAGCTCAACCCTCTCAAGTGCGCCTTCGGGGTCTCCTCAGGTAAATTTCTGAGTTTCATTATGAACAACAGGGGAATAGAAGCTAACCCAGAGAAAATCCAAGCCCTGCTAAACATGAGGTCACCGGGCAACGTGAAGGAGATTCAAAGTTTGAATTGTCAGATTGCGGTACTAAGTAGATTCGTGTCTAAAGCCTCCGACAGATGTGCTCCATTCTTTAAGGTATTGAAGAAGGCCAAGAATTTCAAGTGGACTGATGAATGTGAAGCCGCCTTCATACAACTAAAAGAGTACATAGGGCGCGCCCCGTTGCTGACCAAACCAAGAGAAGGAGAAACTCTGATTGTCTACCTGGGGGTATCCCAGCATGCCTTGAGCGCAGCCCTAGTGAAACAAGAAGGAAATGGAGCTCAGGTCCCGGTATACTATGTGAGCAAGAAGCTGGTCGAGGCGGAAACCAGATACACTCCGATGGAACTGCTCGCTTACTGCCTGGTGATGGTGTCCAGAAAGCTACGTCCTTACTTCTAGGCGCACAAAATTGAAGTACTAACTAGGTATCCATTAAAGTAGATCCTTCAAAAACGAGATACCTCCGGCCGACTCATTAAGTGGGCCATTGAGATCGCCCAGTATGACATCGAGTTCAAACCTAGACCAGCTATCAAGGGGCAAGCATTGATGGATTTTATAGCTGAGTTCATCGGGCCAGTGGACGATTAGGTTGAGACTTCTGGAGGACTGTATTGGGAGCTCTTCCTGGATGGGTCCTCCTGCGAAAGGAGCACTGGAGCCGAAATTCTATTGATCAATCTCGACGGGGGTAAGTTTCTCAGTGCCCTTAAATTTGGCTTCAGGGCGACTAACAACGAGGTGGAGTACGAAGCACTGCTGGTAGGACTCCACCTAGCCAGAAGGATGCAGGTTGAGCGACTCAGAATTTTCAGCGATTCCTAATTGGTGGTTTGCCAAATAAAAGGTGAATATCAGGCCAAGGGATCAAAGATGACGGCCTATCTACAGGAGGTTCGAAAATTACTGGGGGCTTTCGAGGCATTCGAGCTGAACCAGATCCCACGCGCTTAGATTTCCCATGCAGACGCTCTAGCTCGCCTAGCAACAGCTCAAGATACGAACTGCTCTGAAAATATACCTTTGGAGTTCCTGCCTAGACCAAGTACCAAGTCCGACGTGGAAGTGATGACTCTGACAGTGGCATATGGATCGTGGATGTGCCCACTGGTCAGCTACCTATGAGAAGGGAGACTCCCAAATGATAAGATGGAGGTGCGTCATTTGTGCATAAGAGCTGCTAGATACTGCATATACGGTGACGTTCTTTATAAGAAGGGTCTCTCTGCCCCCCTACTCAGGTGTATTGATGAGCCGGAGTACACCGCCTTAATGAGGGACATACATGAAGGACACTGTGGCAACCATGCTGGAGGGCTCTCCTTGGCTAAGAAAGCGCTTAGGTAGGGTTTTTACTGGCCAACAATAAAGCAAGACACCATCGACTCGGTGAGGAAGTGTGATAAATGCCAGAGATTTTCCAAAATTCCCCGGGCACCTCCAGCCTATCTCCACCAGATGATCAGTCCATGGCCCTTCGCTATCTGAGGCATGAACCTAATAGGACCTCTTCCAGTGGGACATGCAAGGTGCAAATACGTCGTCGTGGCGGTTGACTACTTCACCAAGTGGGCAGAAGCAAAGCAGCTAGCCGAGATATCCACGATGAAGATTGAAAAGTTCGTTTGGGATAATATCATCTGCAGGTTTGGCATTCCCCAGCAGCTGGTGACGGATAACGGGACCCAATTCACGAGTGAACAATTTCAGGAGTTCTACAGCAGTCTAGGTATAGTCAAAAGCTTTTCAGCAGTCGATCATCCGCAAGCTAACAGTCAGGTGGAAGCAATCAACAAGATCATCAAGCAGAGCTTGAAGACAAAACTGGAGGCTAGGAAGGGAGCATGGGTTGATGAGCTACAAAAAGTGTTGTGGGCCTACTGTACCACCACCCGTAGTACTATTTGAGAGACACCCTTCTCAATGGTTTACGGGTCTGAGGCTATGATCCCTGTAGAATTCGAAGTCTACAGTCATCGAAGGACAAGCTTCAACCTTGATGACAACAACCAGCTCCTGGCCGCCAGCTCAGACTTGCTTGAGGAGTCAGGGGAAGCTGCTCGCCTTAGGATGGCCGTCTACCAGCAGAAGATGGCTAGACATTACAACAAAAAAGTTCGGGTACGTCAATTCAAGCCAGGTGACCTTGTCCTACGAGAGGTCCTACCCGGTGCTCGCAAAACAAGTGAATGAGTGTTGGGACCAAACTGGGAAGGACCTTACCTGATTCACGAAAGCCTGAAGAACAGAGCCTACCACTTGGCAGACATAAATGAGGTAATTCTACCAAGAGCTTGGAACGCCATCCACCTGAGACCATACTATACCTGAACGTTGTACTTTTATTTAATATTGCCGTTCTGCTACATATGTAAAACAAACCGTGTATAGACATAATGAGAATCATCTATCAATTACGATGAATTATTGCTAACATCAAACGCTCATGTGTGTTCTTATTTAAGGTACACCCCCATGAAACGGTAAAGCACCAGCATTAAAGCTCCAACATCTGACTGCCCTAAGGGGCATGAGTGGTTAAAACGGCCATGAGCCCGTGCACCTAATCGCCGCTCATTGACTAGCCTCCCTCTCTACCTTTGCGTGCGAACAAAAAATAAAGGGGCTCAGTCGAAGTGACACTCAGCCCCACTCTCGAAAAAATGAAGGGCTCCATCGAAGTGACACTCGGCCCATATTATGCTGTAGATGCTCAGGCTACGGCCTTGTGAGCGCAGCCGAGGTCCTAACCTCCACAACTCTCGCTGTAGATGCTCAGGTATAACTTTGTGAGCGCAGCTGGAGAGGTTCACTCCATCACGCTGTAGACGCTCAGGTTCAAGCTTGTGAGCGCAATTCGAGAGGATCACCATATCAAATAACCAAGGCTCTTACCTTCTGAGCGTAACACTACGTTAATTCCGACAGCGATCAGGAAAGACAAGTCGGCTCATCTATTCTCCACCTGGTCTCTATTCTTCCTCAACACACTTATTATTATCGGCCTTGCCTTCTATCATATATATATATTGGGAGTGTTATGACCACGCAACGGTGTGAGACCTATCTACTCATTTAATTGATTGGCTTAATTCCCACGAGAAAGTCGGTCAGCCTATTACCCCTAATCTGGTGGTATTTATTCAGCATCGGAGGCTAAGTTATCTATCCGTCTCCATGGATCCTTTTCTATACCATAGGTTATTATATGTGTTGAGAGTTATCTGCTGGATATCATCCACCACCTAAAGGATCGCTTTCTCTATTATACCTCTCCAAAGATACATACGAGGGCGGTCAACCCTCTTATTATTATTCTTATTTGTCGTTTATCTTACAGGGTGCACCCATTCTCAACCTACTATGACTGCACGCATATGAAAATAAGGAAGTGACAGAACAAAGTGGAAGAAATCCTATTGAGAAAATGATCAAACGACAACTACAACTTGTCCCAAAAATAGGATAAAAACAATAATTACAACCATAGTGATGTTATAGAAAGAGTCTTATCAACAGCAATCAAAAATATTAAAATCATTTTTCTGAAGGGGTCTTGGAGGAGCTGGTAGGGGTGTCCGCCTGATCTTTCGAAGAGTTGGAGGGGATATCCTTGAGAGCTTTACTACTGGAGACCCTCTGAGAAGACGAGCTTTATCCCCCATCCTTCGTCAATCCTTGAGGAGCTGAGGAAGAGTCGCCCTGGGTTGATTGGGCACAGGTCTGAATAAGAGGAGGATTAGAAATTTCTGCGGAGCTGGAGGGATTGTCTATTTCTGAGCAGCTTGCGCGGCTTTCTTCTGGGCATCTGCGACGGCGCGGGCCTCATACTTCTTCACTTCCGCCACTGCATCCTTCCCAAGGTACGAGTAATCCAGCTCAAGATGATGTAGCCACGAAGTGTACAGGAACTTACTGCTTGTCTTCTTGGTGGCCTCCTTCCAGGCTTGTTTGGCCTGGATATCCGCCTTGTGACGTTCCTCCTGCGCCTTGACCAGCTCATCCCTTGCCCACGACCAGATCCTTCTCGGCATTGTTAGCTCGTTTCTTTTGGAGGATAGCCTCCTCGGTGACCTGTTCTACCTCCTTCGTGGCTTTTACGAGTGAGTCGAAAGCAGCAAGCCGAAGTTGTTTCTCCTTCCCCGCGGACTTCTCCGCCTCTTTAAGTTTCTTCTCCAGCTCGGAGATAGTCTTCTCAACAGTCGCGGACCCCTCTTTGAGTTTCTGAACCTCCGCCTCTAGTCCCCTGTTCGTCTCCTCAAGGGCGGCTTTTTCCCCTATCAGGTCGGGATGGTCTTGACGCATCTTCATCATAGCCAATGAAGCCTGAAAAGAAAGCATATCAGCAATATGAATGAATGTGAATAATGATTGCAAAGCAATGAATAGAACTTATGAGCACGTTACAGCGAGCAGCGTAGTCAACCAGCTGATCACCCCGAATATGCTTCTGATAGACGTCCGGCTTGTGAGGTTCCAATAACACCTACAATCGATCCAGTAGATCGTCGAAGTACTCTCCGGCATTGGCCTCAAGGGTTGGACCCTTATCAATCCCTCCTGTCAAGGCCACCTTTTCTTTGCCTTTGCCTTTGGATCTCAGACGCTTGGCAGGGGGCTACATGGCCTCTTCATCCTCCTTTTCAGCCTCTGAGGTAGAAATTCCCTTCTCGGCGACGCCCCTGGTTGAATATACCTGCTTCACAGTCTTCTTCGCCATGCTCTTGATTTTCATCCCAGGCTGTGTGGCGGGTGGAGTAACAATCGTGCCTGACGGGTCTGTTGATGAGGCTGGAGGCCCTTTCGAGCCCATTATCTCCACCTTAGGTGCCTCTGTCTCGGTGACCGACGATGACGGAGGGGAAAGCATGTTAAGATTCACCATCGTTGTGGGTTTCTTGGGGGCTGGGAAAGGAGCTCCTTCTCTGGGTTCTGCGAAGATTGATTTGACTTCTCTGCCTTTTCACTTTCCAACGTCAAAAGCTAGCTTTAGAGGAGGAATGTCAAGTGTAGGGGCGAACCCGTATTTCCCCAAAACAGAGTTGGTTAGAAGGTAATCGTCCTCGGGACCTTTTACCTGAGCGAACTTCTTCAGCGCTTTTGCCTCCTCGCCCGTGAGACTAACCGCTCCTTTGATGAAAGCTGCATATAGGAATAAAACGTGTCAGTAATAATAAGGTCTGAAGGAATATGTGTACGCGCTCTGGCAGCGAGCAAAAATACCCTTACCTGGACCGTTGTTAAAATTGAAATGGACAAGTTTTTGTAAGGACAGACAAGTGGCATAAAACCACTTGGATTTATAATCCCCCACATTTGATTTACCAGCCTTCAGTGATAGAAATGCCTTATAAAGGGAGTTAGGAGCGGTTATGCAATAAATACCGTCTCGCTTAAGGTCATGAAGGTTAGTAGTAGACTTGAAAAAGAAAAGACTCTGAATTATATTTGAAGTCGGTGGCGGAAGGCCGTTTTTGAGAAAGATGTAGGCCAGGGTGGTAATCTGTGCATAGGAGTTTGGCGTCAGCTAGAAGGGGTCTATTTCTAAGTCATTCAGAAGGTTTATTAAATATGGGGGAACGGGGAACCTAAACCCCGATTTCACATGTTGGCGGCTGATCGCTATGAATCTGTCAGGAGGATCAGCCGTATGGTCGCGGTGAGCAAGAACCATAACGCGACAAGTGGAAGGAAAATAGAACGCGTCAGCTAAGGTCTTAAGCTCATCTATGGTCATTTGGGAGTCATGTTGATAAAAAGTTTGATAGGCAAAGGTCTCCCCTCACCCAGAGGAACTCGACGTATCCCCGCCGCCCTGAGCTGTTGCACCTGAAGAGCCCTCTTCATGCTGGGGAGACCTCCCCTCGGAGCTCTCTTCGCTAGACATAACTCGACGATATCGGAGTCCACGACTTGACATCTACAAAAGAAACAGGCAGTTAGGCCACTGACAACCAACCAGATTCAAATAACAAAGAAGCCTAAGTCCACTAAGCCTAAGCGTCAAGCCATGCGCCTAGGAAGTCACAAAAGGGGAGAGGGATAAGGGCCACATTCAGCAAAGTTTCCCCTCCAAGACTGAAGAAAGAAAGAAGAAGAAGCAAATAGAGATATCCTATGCTGTTACCAGACTCTCAATAAAGTAAGTGCTACGCAGAGAATGAAAGGCAACAATAACGAAAACAATGTGAGCAGGGAAACAGAGCTTTACCTTGAAAATATGATGGCGACCGGTAACTGCAGACGAAGACTGTTGAACAGAGATGAAAAGTTGAAGTAGAGGAAGAAGACGATAAGAGTGCTTGTGGATTTTGAAAATGCCAGAAGAAGAAGAGCTTGAAGGGTTATCTTTCTTTTTAAAAAATATTTTAATCTCAGTCGTTAGATCAAAACAGCTGTGTAACCGCCCCTGATCTGACGACGTGGCGTGATTCTAGGGATTTTGTCATCATGCAGCGTGTCAGTTGAGAGACGTGCATTAAATGAGCACGACGCGCGATGTGACCCGTAATCGTTGTCTGGGAAGCTCCACGTGGCCCGACAATAAAGTGGAATTCAAAAGGTACTGTAACCGCCCTCTTTTTTGTAACTGTTCCTGCCTATTCTGCTCACACTGGAATATATGTCTCATGATCCTCTTTAAAGCACCAAGAGCTAGGGGGCTTTATGTTATGGATAAATTAGCGATCAGAATAATCGGGCCCAAAAAGATCCATAGTACAAGCCCAATACTCCAAAAGCCCAGTTATTCGTCATCCCCCCAGCTCACCCTCCTGGAAAAAGGGGCCCATTAATGGGCGCTTGTCATGACCACTGATCGCTATCGCTCGGTCTGGTCGTTGATTCTGACCGCAAGCGCCTATTCTGAAAGCTGGCCATGACCGCTATCTTCTCTACCATTGAGATCGCTGATTTCTCTGCCAGTATTGCTCACACGGTCTGACCGTTGGTCTTAAATCGCTGACCGTTCTCTCCCATCTGCCAAACTGATTGTTGGCCGCTCTCCGCGACTAATAGTCTGCTTGCCAGATTCTCTACCACTATTGATATCTGCCTCTTCGTCGACCCTGCTAGACCGAAGCATTCCCCAAGAGGGGCCGCCCATCAAAGATGTCCAGCAAGTCCTTCTCGTCTAAGATGACCTAACTGAGCTGATCGCTAATCTCTGAGCGTGACCGCGTAGCGGCTCTTTTATCCGTGAGATCGCCCACCTCATTGTCATGACCAGCTGCGGATATGCCGCCTCGATTATCCGCCTCCTCGACTGTGGGGTCCGGGATTTGCCTATACTGGGTCTTCCCTTCAGGCTTGCCCAGGTTGCCCCTCTCCCACTCACTAGGTACTGTCCCTGGCCAAGGGATTTGCTTCGCCTCCCCAGCTGCTCGAACCCACCACCTGGCCATTGGTTAAATGGATTCTTAGAGCAAAGCTGGTACCAATTGAGCTAGTGGCTCAATTGGTACCAGCTTTGCTCTAAGAATCCATTTAACCAATGGCCAGGTGGTGGGTTCGAGCAGCTGGGGAGGCGAAGCAAATCCCTTGGCCAGGGACAGTACCTAGTGAGTGGGAGAGGGGAAAACTTGGGCAAGCCTGAAGGGACGACCCAGTATAGGTAAATCCCGGACCCCACAATAAAAAGGCGCATTTTTTCCGCTATCTTGGTAATGAGTTTTATAATTTTGATAATAAGTTTTTAAAAAGGTAACAGAAACGGTTTTATAAAGGAAAGTAACGTTCTCCATTCTGGATTTCCGACCGTAACGGAAGTCGGGCGAAGGGCGTTACATCGACTCTCCGACAGCCAGGCTTATAAGAGATTATTTCGTTCTCCCAGCTGATCCAATACTCAGTCTGCTGGAGGATTAATCCGTCTCGTCCTTAAGGGTCCCGAGTCAGCAGAAGTCAACAACACCATGCAGAGTACAGTCCCAAGACGTACCATGCACACTATCTCCGTCAAAAGTCTCGATCTCAATCTCGATAGCCCATCATGACATATCCGACCCAGCCATCAAAAATCTCCCTCGGGCAAACCTCGGATGCGATGGATTTGGCATCATTTAATGTATTTTCGGTCGCATTTAATGCATTGTCAGCTGCATTAATTGAGATTCTGGCGCATTAAATGTTGTCTGTCATTGTAACTGTAACTAACTGTTTATTCTTGTCTTATTTGGTTTCACTATAGCGTGTTCCCCTTCCTCTATAAAAGGGGACGAATTTCACTGTAAAAAGGGAGGAATTTCTGAGTGTTGTTACTCTGCCAAAATAATGAGAGAGTGAATAATGGATGTAGACATCTTTTTGGGCCGAACCATTCTAAAAATCTTCTCTGTTTTCTCCTCCTCGCCTCTAACCTCTCTTCCTCATTCTCATTGCTTTGCATGCACCCTATTGACCATCTGAAACTGCAGCTTGGGCCCGAAAACAACCTCGTTGACTAAGGAAACCATTTTCCGACGTTAACAGGTCCTATCTGGTATAGGAATCTTGGAAGAGCATGTAAGGTTTAAGACACAAACAAGTGTAAGGTTGAGATGTTATCAAATGATCAGACAATGACATGGCTAGAAATGACATTATGTTCATAAAATTTTAGGCAACAAGACATGCATGTGTTATATGCTTTAATTTTTTTGCTTTGGAATTTGACTAAAACGAAAAAGGAAAATTTTATTAGTTAATTTTTGGTGTGTGACTGTTCTATAATTTCTTTGAACATTCTAATGTGTTCTTTTCAAAGAAATCATTGAAACCTACCTACCCCCTTGAACATGAACCTACCTACCCCTTCTTCGATATTTTCAATATATTCTTTTCAAATGTTTGCTTTCACTAATTAGATTAACCTTTTTGATAAATTAATTGATTATAATGTTTGTGAACCTAAACCCGGCCAAACCTAATTTTCTCCACTTTTTTCACCTTTTAGACCTTCTAGATTCTTCTTTCCATCCTTCTCTCTTTGACAAATCATTGGTTAACTTTGGAGTTTGCCTTTGATTGTAAATGTTAATATAAATCATAGATATATCAATCATTAAAGTTTAAACTATGTATATATTATTGGAGTCTATTTTTTTCCTAGCACTATTTGTTGAGTGGGTTTAGGAAAAGTCACCAAATCAATGAGTGCAGTTCATATGTCACCTATTTCATGTTTTTGGACAAAATTGCTCTTATATAAAAGGGAAACAATAACTCCACAACTAGCAAAGATTGAAAGAGAGAGAAACAGAAGACACAAAATAATAACAATAAAAATAAAAATTGCCGATTGGTTGATGATTATAGTGGAAGGCGACAATGAAAGAGCAATCATGGTGATGGCAAAGAATCCATCCAAGTTTCGGTTAATAAAATGGATTGATTAATCGATTGATGAAATTGAGGCTATTATGTTTGTGTTTTTGAAATGGGAAAGAGTGATTGAAATAGGTAAGGTTCCAAACCATTGGCTCATGCTTTTGGACCTAGACAAATAGTTCATTTATGTTGAATTTAATAAATAGGTTATTTATAGTGAATCTAAAGAATATGTCCTGAATTTGAAACAATTCAAGAACTTTTTTTTTTTTTTTAAATAATAATTTAGGACTATTTTTTTTAAAAAAATTCAAAATCTATTTTCTTGAATTCAAGATCGGTTTTTCCAAATTGAGGACCTATGTCCTTGAATTAAGGACCTATTTTCCTAAATTCGAGACCAATTTCTCGAATTTGGAACCAATTTTTTTCAAATTTGGGATAGTTTCCCAAATTCAGATCTACTTGCTCGAATTTGAGACATAATTTCAATTTAGAACTTATTTTTCTAAATTCGAGATCTATTTTCCCAAATTCAAGACCTATTTTCTCTACTTCAAGATCCATTTTTCTAGTGGTTATCATTAAGGAAATAGGTCCCAAACAAAAGAAATAGTTATTGAAAAAAAAAAAGAAATAGGTCCCAAAAAAAAAAGTCCTGAAAAATTAAAATTTTAAATACAAAACAAAGTTTCTTCTCTTTAATGCATTTCTCATGCCCTATATTCAATTTCAACAATTTAATTTTTTAATATAAATCCACATTATTTTACAAATTTAGAACTCAAGAAACTCATAGTTTCTTTAAACAAATTTCAAAATCCTCAATAATTTTCTTATATGACTGCACACAAAAAAAATGCCAGAAAGAACGAGAAGGATGGGAGAAGTAAGAAAGAGAGAAGAAGAAGAAAGAGAAAAGTTTCTAGAGAGAGAGTCAAATTAGTGGGCTAAAAAACTTAAGAGAAAATGCAAGAGAAAACGATTACAAGACGAAAGAAGAGAGCTTGAGTTTTGTCCCTATTCAATAAAGGTAAAATGAGCATATTTCATGTTTAGGTGACATTAAACTCAAAGTATTAATCCAATGATAGCCATAGAAGGAGGGGGAAAATTAGTGCTATTTACCTCCATCTTCACTATGTTATTGTACATATAATTAGACATAGATGCCTTTGAATCACCTTCAAAACGTTTTAAAATTATGATTTGATTAATCACTTTTATAACCACTCTTACAATTGTAGAGATTGTACAACAATAGTTAAATTCTATATTTATTTTATACACCACCTCTTAATAGGAATGATTAAGCATCTCTCTTGATCCCAAAAAGATAAGTGTTTAAATCCCATATTTATTGAAAGTATGAGTAATTTTCTATGAATTTAGTTTCACAAATCTAATTAAACTGGATGACGTTTAAGCTTCAAAAATATTAAGGTACCAATGAATCAATAAAATTTAATTTTTTAGCGTACAGTTCACGATGTAAATATAATGTTAGATACTATTTTGATGTTGACCTTAAAAGCATATAAAACACGTTTTGTAAATGATTTTTTTACTGATCATTAACATACCATAAGTTTACAAGAAAGGAGAGAGTGTTAATTTCCACACCTTAATCTAATGAAAGGCAGTGTTATTTTATTGATGAATTAAAAACAAAGTACAGAATTAGATTATATACACATACATATAGAAGAAAAACCCGAGCAGGTAGTCTATAGTAACTTCAAAAAGTGCTCTCTTTTGTAGGGTTTAGGGTATATATATGAAGAACCCAAGAAGGCGGTCAAAAGTCACTTCAAAAAGTGCTCTCTTTTCTGAATAGTTTGATTCATTCACTGGTTGGTAAGGTTTATGGTTTTGTTATTTCTATAAACAAAGGTTTCTTCTTCGTTAATTACATCAATCATGATCATAGATATGTAAATACGATTGTTCGTTTTAAAACTACTATGCGCAACTTTATTTTGAATTTTAACTCCGAAATATCTATTTAGAAATTTTCTTTTATAAATAGTTCTGTTGTCTTTGATATATATGGCTTCATAACTTAACTCGTTTCTTGTATTTGAGTACTTTTGTATATGAAGAATATCAAATCCGATCATTTTAGAATATTTCTGAGAGCAACATACTAGAAATAATTGATTTCTTATTGCATAGGAAGCTGAATCTTGGTTTTATCTTCTAAAATTGCATCTAAGTTGTCTAGCTTAATTTAGGGTTATATTTTTTTATAAATCATTTAATTTGGAAATACAACAAAAAAGGGCCGGAGTTTGGTATGCCCATCTTGTACTCCAAATCACGGAACATAATTTTATGCTTCAACTTTTCTTTAGCACATATATACTTTAACTTATAAAATTATATAGTCGTTTAATTTTGTTTAATTAGCTGTAATCAATATCATTGATTAATTTGTATGATTATTTATTTATTTATTTTTAATTAAGAGAACAATCGCATGAAAGTTCATAGTTGTTGAATATCGATGGATTTGTGTAGTTATTAGGTAAGCACATATTCCAGTGATAGGGATTGAGTATTCATATAAGAGTTGGGCCAGTTGTTGGTATATATTAGTGGTTTAGTTAGATACGTATAAATTACGTAGTATAATAAATTACATTAAGAAATTATGTGTGGTTTGAATAATCTATAATTATAGCTTTGTTGGACCGATGAATGTCTTTTGTGTAGCTAAACTTATTTCTGAATTAAAATATTAAAATTTTCAGGAATCTTTGACTGCCTAATAAAAGATAAAATGAAAATGATACCAAGAAAGAGGAAAATTAAAGATGTACATCAAGATGATTCTCTCAAAGATAAAAGTTTAATATAATTAATGCAATTATTTTATAGGATGTACAAAACTCACATTGATTATAAAATGATAAAAGTATTTTGGTTGAATCAAATAAATTATAGGGATATTATCAAAAGACAACCTAGAATCGAAACTAATGTCAAACCACCCCCGATTTTCAAGTTATTATACAAAAAGCCCTAACTAGTAGTAGGTTAGTGATTTTCACCCAAAAGATGACTGAGGATCCATTAGGGTGTAAGATTATATGGATAATTTCATTTACAAAATAAATTGGGGACAACTTCATTAATTTTATATTATTTTCAGATGTTAAATAAATTAAAATAATAAATGAACAAATAAGATAGCGACACGTGTAAGCATAACAAACTCCCCCAACCACCAAACCTCATCTCATCACCATTACTCTCTCTCATCTCACCCAACCATCATCACCGTCCAACTTAATCACCACCCACCCCCACAACCAATACCTCATTCCATCACACCACTCAACATACCACCCTAACCATCACCCTCATCACCTATCAACCAATGTCATCGTTGCCACCACTATACCACCTGACAAGCACTAGTCTGATAGATGCCACCAACTCATCTTCTTCTCTTCCTCTTCCTCTACTTTGATGTAAAGCTTGCGTAAAAATATACAACACTTACAATCAAATTGAAACATAACCCAAGAAAGATTAAAGTAGGTTTGTAAAAAAGGAAAAAAAAACATTTGATCCATTGATTATATATTAATCAAGAACCAAAATTATAAAGAATTTTGACCCAATGATTAAAACTAAATCAAGAATCAAAATTATAAAATAAGGATATTGACGCCACTCTCAAGACAGACGAGAAAGTGGAAGATAAGTTATGTTTGATCGCCATAAATATAGCTTGATAAGATCATATATTTATCAATGAACAAAAGAGAAAATTCACTCTCTTAATTAAACATAATTGGTTGTATCTTCATTGTTCTTATATTTGTTTAGGGGTTACAAGCTTTTTTATAAGCAAAGAAATAATAAAATATAATATGAAACCCTAGCCTGCTAATAATTATGCTCACTAAACATACTCATAGGCTTCAATTAAATTAAATGTCTCAACCGAAAAGCCTAACATAAAATTAAATAGGCTAAACTAAATTAAAACCTAACTCATAATACAAATTAGGCACAAATTAATATAAATAAATAAATAATAGTTCAATTTGTATTAGGATTGAAGCCCAATAAAGTCTAATTGCCTTCATGATTGATAATCTTCAAAAAATCAATCCAATTGAAGCCTTTAATCACCTCATTGTTTAACTGTCTCATTATCCTCTATGATCACTATTTTGGTTTCCATCAAACTCTATCCGATACAGCTCCATCGTCGTTTGCGGGATGACTGCAACGGGTTGTCCATATCCTATGCCTACACTTCCGAATCAAAGTTGAAACCCAATAAGTTGACCCACCAGGCCTACTGTTTCAAGTCAACAATGATTGTATTAAACAATGGACTTGAAGAACTAAAGTAGTGAAGGGTCTTTGTTGGTTTCTCTAACTATAAGCTTCTAGTGTCAGAATCGAATGCAGTGCTGATGAATGGTACCAACTTGCTTGTGAAAGTTGGCAATGATGATAAGTTGGTGTCGAACGTGATGTTGATAGATGGCACCAATTATGCAATTTGGGTTTAACTCTAATATATCTTTTTGTTAATTTTTGTTTTAATTTTATTATCAATTAAAATTCATTAAAAAAATTAATGTATAAAATTCATAAGAAGATCTGGCCATGTTATAGTTTACAACTTGAGTTATTGTGTTGCTATTCATAAGATTTTTTTTTGTCTTGAACTGAGATGTTGATTTTGAATTTTTATGTTGGGTTTGAGATGTTGATTTTGACTTTTTGTGTTAGATTTTGACTTTGATTTGGCTTTGATTTTGGTGTTAGGTTTGAAGGCCTTTAATTTTTTTTTTCTTGGCTTTAATGATCTAGATCTTCAAATTCAAACATATGTAACCTGGATCTTCCATTTTTTTTAAAAAAAAATTTTGGATTTTATTTTTTTTATTTTGGGCTTCCTAGGTTTTTTTTTTTTTAATTTTAATTATTATTTTTTTAATTTTAATTAGTTTGAATATAAGAATGCAAACTCCATTTTTTTAATTTTATTTGTTTTTAATTATTCATTAATTAATTTAATTAATTTTTATTTTATTAGATTTATTTTTATGGATTTTAGTAATAATAATTGTAATTATTTTAATTATTTAAAATTTTAATCTATTTATCTATTTTTATACAAATTTAATTGTAAAATGTTTTTAAAAATTTATTTTATATTTTTTCAATTTTATTTTATTTTATTATTTTACTTCGGTGATAAAATGGTTGTTATGGGTAATTTAGCGATCAGATTGATCGGGCCCAGGAAAATATATAGTGTAGGCCCAAAGGCTCAAAGGCTCAACAATCAACCCTTCTTTCGGTCCACTTTCCCGACAGAAGACCTATTCACCAGGCCTACTCTCAATTCTTCAACATGTCCCAAGTCCCCGTTATGATCATCAATCTGTTCGTGAATAAGTGATTGATGCCCTATCCGCTGGTCCTGATCGCTCAGACTGTTCGTTGGTTCTAATCACTCAGGCTGTTCGTTGGTTCTGATTGCTCAGGCTGACCGCTGGCTCTGATCGCTCAGGCTGTCCATTTGGCCTATCTGCCATATCTGTTCGTTTAAGCTGTTCGTCAAAGGGTGATCATCAGACCTGATTCGTCCGAACTTGTACGTTCAGAATTGTCCATCTGGATTGCTTGATGATTTCTGGGCATACTCGTGTACCTGCTCATTTATGAGATTGCTCGCCTATTATTATGATTAGTCACGGATGTATTAATTCATAATCTGTCCCTTACTCTCAAAATGTCTGGTTGATCAAAAGCTGATTTGTTCACGGGTTGAACCGAATATTCTGTCTGCTGGAAAGTCCATCTTAGCCATACCTCCCAGAATCACGAGTCAATGGAAGTCAAAAGCGCCATGCAAGATACAACTCCAGGCGTGCCATGCACGCCATATCAGCCAGAAGCTACAGCTAAGATTTCGGTAGCCTCTCATGACCTGTACAAATCAACCGCCAGAGGTTTCACTCGGTCAGAGCTCAGAAGTGACGGATTCGGCCGCATTAAATGTAGTTTCGGCCGCATTTAATGCGTTGTCAGCCGCATTAAATGAAATCCCGGCGCATTAAATGCGGCCCATCATTGTGTTTTCAGTTTACTGTATATTCTTGTTTTATTCTATTTTACTGTAGCTCCTCCCATTTCTCTATAAAAAGTGGGGGATTTTCATTGTAAAAGGGATTCTTTTTGAGTGCCGATACTCTGTCAAAATAGTGAGAGAGTGAACAATTGATGTAGGCATTTTTTTAGGCCGAACCACTCTAAAACCTTCTTGTGTTTCTGCTCCTCGCCTCTGATCTCTCTTTATTGTTTCACTTTTATTTCATACAACCAACTTCAACTACCCGAAACTGCATCTCGGGCCCAAAAACAACCTCGTTGTTTCGGGAGCCAAATCCGGACGTCAATATTTTTGGCGCTAGAAGGAGGCTTATCTTTAATTTCACCACCTTTTTCTTCTTAGCCTACCAAGCTCGTCTTTATTCGCCATGGTCAGAGGGAGGATTCCTAGGAACTTCAACGTAGCTGATAACCACCCAGAAGCTTCAGACCAACAACAGCAATATACCATGTCTACTGGAGGGCTACTCGATGCTGGTGCTGGGACGTTTAGTGTACCCGCAACAAGGGACGCTCAAGGTATACCTCTTCTTCCTACTCGCCAACCCATGCCAGATGCTGTAGGGGGAGATGTTATACAGGTGTTGCAGCAACGACAGGAAGTGTTAGAAAACACGATGGCATAGTTGCTCGACGAAGTCAGAACGCTGATTCGAACACAAGCCCAGCCTTCTCAGGGGCCTCCCTAGACCACTTTGGGAAGGGAAGCTCCCTGAGAGATACGTGCGGAAGACCCTAGCGCAAACAGGAGGGACGTCAGGGAATCAGAGCAAAAAGGGTTAGTTCACTATTCTAGCATGCATTCTAGTGCTCGGCTGCCTCGGACTCGTGGTGAACATCGGCAGGGACAAGTTGACCGCGGCCATGATCAAATCCTCGCCAACAGAGGCAGGACAGGGCTGGGACCCAATAATGGAGGACTGGAGGCTCAAGACCATAGATCCCCGAGCAACCTGGATAGACAGTCCACAGTCAAGAGAACTGAACCCCAAGGCCCGTTAATTGAAGAACTCTTTCAGAGGGTTCGGTAACTTGAAGTAAGACCCGGAGTGCAGGAACAGAGGAGCTAGACTGGGGAGAGGACCCCGTTTGCTTTAGAAGTCGAGTTAGAATCGCTCCCTCCGAGATTCAAAGTTCCCAACATCCTTCAGTATAAGGGGGACTCCGACCCCTATGACCATCTGGACGCCTTCAACATTTAGATGGATCTCCATATGACAAGCCCACTCTTAAAATGTCGTGTATTCCTAGCCACACTTGGAGACATCCCGCGGATATGGTTCAAGAGCCTTCCCCCCCGTAGCATCAATAACTAGGAAGAGTGCCAACATAAATTCTTGAACCAGTACAAGGCGTTGAAGAGGCAGCTCACGCCACCCTGCCACCTTGCCACCATTTATCAGCGTCCCGGTGAGTCTTTGAAAGACTATATCAGTAGGTTCAGGTGCGAAGTAACAAATGTGGGAAACCCAACAGATGAGGGGGTACTCACAGCTATCTCGTCAGGCTTGAGAAGGGACGGGAAGCTATATGAAAGCATCTACAAATCCTCAGTGAAGGATTTAGGGGAATTCTACGAACGGACAGAAAAGGAAATCCGATGGGAAGAAGCAACCAATCCTAGAAGAGCCAGTTCTCAGAGGGACGAAGTTGGTGGCTCCTGTTTGGGTAGGAAAAGAAGCAGCGGAGGAAGTAACCTTGGGGGACAAAGGGACAGCAACCAGATTGCCGAGAAGGCTAGGAATTAGCATAAACCAGGGAGTAGTAGGGGGCGGGAGCGACCTCGGTATGAAGGCCGGTACAACACTTACAACGCCTTGTCTGATACCCAAGACAGGATTTATGCTACCGAGAAGAACAGGGAGAATTTCGGGCTACCGGCCCTCATCCAAACCACTAAAGGTTGGAGAGATAGGAACAAGTTTTATACCTATTACAACAAAGCGGGACATAATACTTCAGATTGCTGGGAGCTCAAAGACACCATTAAAGAGATTATCAGAAACGGTCGTCTGAGGGACTATGTTGTAAAACCCCCAAGGCGACCATCCCAGCAACAGCGTCCTCGCTAGCGCTCACAAGACCCGCCAATTCAAAATCAGCTAGAGCCAGACTTTACCCAAAGGCCTTCAGTCATAACCATTCATACCATTCACAGGAGTCCTTCGAAAATAGGAGAATCTAATAGATCCCAAAAGCGGTTTGTACGCAAAGTGAGACGTGTCCAGCCTGTAGGTCAGAGAGAATCGAGGGACCAACGAAGAAGGCCAGAAGGGCGGCAGAGGACATTGTGTTTACCGATGAAGATGTCCAGGACGTTCGCCTCCCTCATAATGATGCATTGGTGATTCGGGCACGCATTGGCAACTCGATGGTCAAAAGGATTATGATTGACATAGGGAGATAAGTGAATGTGATGTATAAGGATTGCTACGATCAGATGGGGATCGGTGACGAACAACTCAAACCATCCCCTAAGCCTCTGTATGGATTCACTGGAGACTCAGTCGTCCCTACTGGACAGATTAGATTACCTCTGACCCTCGGAGATGCCGCTCATCAGTCCACAGCGCTAGCAGATTTTCTCATCATCGATTCTCCCTCTGCGTACAATATGGTGTTGGGAAGACCTACCATGAACGACCTTGACATGGTCACCTCAACCAAGGCTCTCACGGTAAAATTTTCAACTCCCAATGGGGTAGGATATATGCGGGGCGAGTAGTCTCTGGCTCATCGTTGCTGTATGGACGCGATCAGAAAGGGAGTTTGGGGAAAGAAAGTAGAGGTGGCCTCGGAATGTGAGCTGCAGACGATCACTTCATTAGGAGTCAGCCACGACTTGGAACCTAGGGAATTCGATACATGTCAAAGTACCAGTCCGGTGGAAGAGCTTGAGGACATCCAGGTTAGTGAAGTAGATGCAACAAGATGTCTCAAGCTAAGTAAAAACTTGATTCCAAAGTGAAGGCCTAGCTGACAGACTGCCTTAGAGCAAATTTGGATGTGTTCACCTGGAACCATGAAGACATGGTAGGGATTGATCCTCATGTAATGATCCATAAGTTGAACGTTGATCCCCACCATAAGTCGGTCTGTTAGAAAAGAAGGCAAATGAACTGGGAACTTAGCGAAGCTCTGAAAGAGGAAGTAGATAAGCTCCTGGTTAGTAAGTTCATCTGAGAAGTCCAGTACCCAGCCTGGATAGCTAACCGCATATTAGTGAAAAAGAAGAACGGAAAGTGGAGAACATGCATAGACTTCACGAATTTGAATAAAGTTTGTCCGAAAGATAGCTTCCCGCTACCCAGAATTGATTAGCTGGTGGATACAACGGCCGGGCATGAACTCCTTAGTTTCATGGATGCTTACTCAGGTTATAATCAGATTCCTATGGACTCTGAGGACGAGGAGTGCACATCATTCACTACAGACCGAAGACTATATTGCTATAAGGTAAAAACTTTTGGACTGAAAAATGCAAAGGCAACTTATCAGCGGTTGGTGAATAGGATATTCGAAGATCTGATTGGAAAAACCATGGAGGTGTATGTGGACGACATGCTTGTAAAATCCGAGTAGGCTACTAACCATGTCCGGGATCTCGAGAAGATGTTTCAGATCTTGAGAAGATACCAAATGAAACTCAACCCCCTCAAATGTGCTTTTAGGGTCTCCTCAGGTAAATTTCTGGGTTTTATAGTGAATAACAGGGGAATTGAGGCCAACCCAGAGAAAATCCAAGCCCTACTGGACATGAGGTCACCAACCAGCGTAAAGGAGATTCAAAGTCTGAGCGGCCAAATAGCAGCCTTGAGTAGATTTGCGTCCAAAGCCTCTGATAGATGTGCTCCATTCTTTGAGGCACTGAAGAAGGCTAAAAACTTCAAGTGGACAGAAGAGTGTGAGGCCACGTTCTTACAATTGAAAAAGTACATGAGGCAAGCCTCTCTGTTGACTAAGCCGAATGAAGAAGAAACTTTGACTGTCTACATAGAGGTATCCCAACGCGTCCTGAGCGCGGCTCTGATAAGAGAAGAAGGAAATAGAGCTCAGGTCCTAGTCTATTATGTTAGCAAGAAGTTGGTAGAAGCTGAAACAAGATATACCCCAATGGAGCTGCTCGCTTACTACCTGGTGATGACGTCTAGGAAGCTGTATCCTTACTTCCAAGCGCACAAGATTGAAGTCCTGACAAGATATTCATTGAAGTAGATCCTCCAAAAATCGGATACCTCCGGCCAGCTCATCAAATGGACTATCGAAATTGCCCAGTTCGACATCGAGTTCAAGCCAAGACCAGCGATCAAGGGGTAAGCACTGGCAGACTTTATTGCTGAGTTCACCGGACTTATAGACAACAGGGCTAAACCTTCTGAAGGTCCGTACTGGGAGTTGTTTGTAGATGGGTACTCCTGCGAAAGGAGCGTTGGGGTCTGTTAGCAGGGCTCCGCTTAACCAAGAAGATCCAGGCTGAGCGACTCAGGATATTCAGCGACTCATAGTTGGTGGTTTGTCAAATAAAGGGTGAGTACTAAGCCAGGGGGTCGAAAATGACAATCTACCTACAGAAGGTACGAGAGTTATTGGGAGCTCTTGAGAAATTCGAGTTGAATTAGATTTCGCGTGCCCAGAATTCCCATACTGATGCATTGGCTCGCCTAGCGACCGCCCAAGACACAGGTTGTGCCAAAAATATACTAGTGGAATTCTTGCCAAAGCCAAGTACTGAACCCGGCATGGAGGTGATGACTTTGACAGTGGTCGCCGACCCATGGATGAGCCAACTGGTCAATTACCTGCAAGAAGGAAAGTTGCTAGAGGACAAGATTGAGGCCCACCGTCTACGCATAAGGACAGCAAGGTCTGTATTTATGATGATGCTCTTTATAAAAAGGGCCTCTCAGCCCCCTTACTCAGGTGTGTCGATGAGTCGGATTGCACCACATTGATGAAGGACATTCATGAGGGACATTGTGGTAACCATGCTGGGGGACTCTCTTTAGCCCAGAAGGTGCTCAGGTAAGGATTCTATTGGCCAATCATGAAGCAGGATGTCATTGACCTGGTGAGGAAGTGTGATAGGTGCCAAAGGTTCTCCAAAGTTCCCCGAGCACCACCGGCCTATTGCCGACAGATGATCAGCCCATGGTCTTTCGTTATCTAGGGCATGGACCTGATCGGGCCTCTCCCAATAGGTCGAGCAAGATGCAAGTATGCTATCGTAGCTGTTGACTATTTCACAAAATGGGCAGAGGCGAAAGAGCTGGTCGAGATCTCTACGACAAAGGTTGTGAAATTTGTATGGGACAACATCATTTGCAGATTCAGTGCACCCCAATAACTCGTAACGGACAACGAGACTTAGTTCACCAGCTAATAGTTCTTGGAATTTTGTAGCAGTCTCGGCATTATTAAGAGCTTCCCGGTAGTGGACCATCCATAAGCCAACGGTTAGGTGGAGGCAATCAACAAGATCATTAAGTAGTTTCTGAAGACCAAGCTTGAAGCAAGAAATGAGGCATGGGTAGATGAATTACAGAAGGTGTTGTGGGCCTATCGGACAACTGCTCACAACACCATAGGGGAGACCCCTTTCTCAATGGTTTATGGATCCGAAGCTATGATTCTTGCAGAATTTGAGGTTTCTATTCAGCGAAGAGCCAATTTCAATCCCGAAGAAAACAACCACCTCCTGGCCGCTAGTTCTGATCTGCTCGAAGAAAGTAGGGAAACTGCTCGTCTCAAGGTAGCTGTCTACCAGCAGAGGATAGCGAAGCACTATAATAAGAAGGTCCGAGTGCGCCAGTTCAAGCCAGGTGACCTTGTACTATGAGAAGTCCTACCCGACGCTCGCAAAACCAATGAAGGAGTATTAAGACCTAATTGGAAAAGGCCATACATGATCCATGAAGACTTGAAGAACGGAGCCTACCACCTGGCAGACATGAGCAGAGCGATGCTTCCAAGGGCATGAAATGCCATCCACTTAAGGCCCTATTATACATAATTGTTGTAATTTTGTTGATGATTTGTTGTCTCTTTAGAACTAAAAATGTACAAACATAATGAAGATTATCCATCTATTATTTTGAACTGCCACTAACATAAAATGCTCATGTGTGTTCTTATGTGTGAGGTATATGAGCATGAAAGGCAAGGAGCCAACTTAAAGTTCAAACATCTGCTAGCCCCATAGGGATAAGGGGCTGAATATCGGTGAATATCGACCCTACACATGCCCTACAAGGCAAGAGGGGTTAAAACGGCCACGAGCCTGCGCACCTAATCACCGCTCGTTGATTGGCCTCCCCCTCTATAAGTTGTTCTACACACGCCACAACCCGATCCATTGTGTGCGAACAGAATAGAAACTTGATCAATAAGCGGTCAACCCGACACTTGCTGTAAATGCTCAGGTTATGACCTTGTGAGCGTAGCTGGGGCCTAAACATTCATAACTCTCGCTGTAAATGCTCAAGCTTTGGCCTTGTGAGCCCAGCTTGAGAGGTTCGATAAGCTGTACAGCTCAGGTATCGACCTTGTGAGCGTAACCCACTGTAAATGCTCAGGTTTTACCTTGTGAGCGTAGTCGGTTGTATATGCTCAGGCCCCTACCTTTCGAGCATAGCTCTTACTAGTTTTGGTAGCAATCAGAAAGATCTGCGAACAACATCACGTGCTCATCATCTCTATGCTCTTCCTGAACTCATATCACTCTATCAATATTATCTTATGTTATATATGTTACAGTTGCACAATAGTACAAACTGGCCTAATCATTAGTCAGTTGATGTTCGCAAGTAGACCAATTGACCTATTATTTCTGACGAAGTAATGCTTATTTAGCAAGGGGAATTGAGTTATTGATTCGTCCACTGGGGCTCCTTCCTGCTCCATACCAGTATCTATGCTGGCCTTTATTAATTAGAAAGCCTCAGAATACATTCGCAACACAGAGGATTATTTTCCTCGCTTTATCTCTCCGAAGGTACTTATATGGGCGATCAGCCCTCTTACCTATTTTGATTCGTTGTCTACTCTATAATGTGTACCTGTTCACAATCCATCCTAATAATACTTATCAAGTTCAGAAAATAGCAAAGCATATCGATAGAAATCCCGCATTGATAAAAATAATAGTAAAACTAATCCTCATTGTGAAATTAAATAAAACGTTGTGAAATTAAATAAAAATAATATCCTTATTGGCAAGGAAGAAAAAATTTTACATCTATCTGCTCTAAAAAGTCTTAGAAGAACTGGCAGGAGCATCCTTCGAATCCTTCTTATTGGGGGCTCCTTACTAAGACAAACCTGGCTCCCCACTGGGTACCGATTCTTGAGGACCTAAAGAGGAACCGCCCTGGGCTGATAGGGCACCGGTTTGAGCAGGCGAAGATTCAGAGCTCTTCTTCTGGGCTGCAAGAATTATCCTCTTCTGGACAGGTTATGCGGTCTTTACCTGGGTCTCTCTAGCGGCACGAGCCGCGTATTTCTTCACCTCCTCCACCGTTTCCTCTCTGAAGAATGAGAAGTCCAGCTCAAGGTGATGCTTCCATAAGGTATACAGGAACTTACTACTCGTCTTCTCAGTTGCCTTCTGACGAGCTCGTAAGACCAGGGCCTCTGATTGGCCAAACAACTCCTTTAAACGAGCAAGATTGTCCCTCACCATGGTTAAATCCTACAACACTGACTCGGTCTTCTTCTCAACATCCTCGGCCAATTTCTTCTGAAGGAGAGCCTCATGAGTAACCATGTCTACCTCCTCAGTAGCCTCTTTGAGCGATGAGGCAGTGATTTGTCGAAGCTTCTTCTCGTTCTCCAAGGACTCCTCTGCATCCTTGAGTCTCTGCTCAAGCCCGTGAGTGGTTTTAAGTTTTTGCTCAAGCTCACTAATAGTTTTCCTGGCAGCATCGGATTCCTCTTTGAGCTTATTGTTTTTTGCCTCCAGCCTCCTGTTCATCTCCTCAAGTGAGGCTTTCTCTCCTGCCAAGTCAGGAAAGTCCCGATGCATTTTCATCATAGTCAATGAAGCCTGAAAAGAAAATGTATTAGTGATGGGTATGGACATGATACATAATTATAAGGTAAATAGCAGGATCTACCAACACATTGTAGCGAGCGGCATAGGTGATCAGCTGGTCGCCGCAAACATATTTCTGATAGACGTCTAGCTTATCGGGTCCCAGCAGTTCTGACAGCTGATCCAATAGGTCATTAAAGTACTCCCCTACATCGGCCTCCTGGGCCTGTTCCTTATCAGCCCCTCTTGTCATGGGTGCCTTGCCCTTGGACCTCAGACATTTGGTAGGAGGCTCCATGGCCTCATTTCCTTTGTCTTTGGCCCCTGGGGGCCTAGTTGACTCATCTCCAGGAATTAAGATTCCTTTCCCAACGACATCCTTTGGTAGGGGTATGTTCTTTACGGTTTTCTTCCCCATAGTCTTATATTTCATTGCCGGTCTTTCAACAGACAAGGTGACCATTGTATCTGATAGATCTGTTGCCTGCGTTGGGGGCTCCTTCGAACCCATTATCTCTACTTCAAGCTCTTCTGTCTCAGCAGCTGGTGAAGGCGGGGGAGAATACATATCGAGATGCACCATAGTTTTAGGCTTCTTTGAGGCTGGGGCAGAGACACCTTCGCCGAGTCCAACAAAAACATATCAAACCTCCTAAGCCTTTCATACTCCGATGTCCAAGGTCAATTTCAGAGGCTTGGTCTCAGTCCCAGGTGTGAGCCCATACTTTTCTAGGAAAAAGCTCGATGGGAAGTAATCGTCCTTAGGATCCTTCACCTTAGAAAACTTCTCAAGTGTCTTTGTCTCCTCTTTGGAGAGACTAACTGAACCCTTGTTAACAGCTGCACATGGATGGAAGAATGTCAGTAATAATAGGAAACGATAATGTATACATGCAAGCAAGAGCAGGGAGCAGTGGCATCCTCACCAGGATTAAGGGTGAAGTTGAAATTGACAAGTTTCAGCAAAGATAGACAGGACACATAAAACCAACTGGATTTATAATCCCCTACATTTAACCTGCCAGCCTTCGGCGGCAAAAATGCCTTATAGGGCAAATTGCGAGCGGTCATAAAGTAAATGTTGTGCCTTTTTTTGGCTTTAAGGCTGGTGGTAGATTTAAAGAAGAAAAGACTGTGGATTATGTTCGGGGTCGATGGCGAAAGGCCATTCTTGAGAAATATATAAGCCAAAGTGGTCACTTGAGCGTAAGAGTTCGGTGTAAGCTAGAAGGAAGTTATTTCAAAGTCATTCAACAGGTCGATCAAGTATTGGGGAACTGGAAACCTAAACCCTAGGTTCATATGTTGACGGTTGATCGCTATGAACTCTTCAGGAGGAGAAGTCGCATGATCATGATGAACGGGGACCATGACGCGACACCCAGAAGGGAAATCGTACATTTCAGCTACGGTCTTGAGCTCCTCGAGAGTGATGGAAGAATCGTATTGGTAAAAGGATTCGCGAGCAAGAACTTCCTCTCGTCCAGAGAAACTCGGCACATCCCCGCCGCCCTGGGTGGTTGCGCTCGAAGAATCTCTGCCTTGTTGAGAAGAACCCTCCTCAGAGCCCTCTTCGCTAGACATGACTAGTTGATATCGGCGTCCATGACTTGACATCAACAAAAGAAGCAGCTAGTTAGGCCGCTGACAGCCAACCAGACCTAAGGAACAAAGAAACCTAAATCTACTGTCCCTAAGCGTCAAGTCGTGCGCCTAGAAAGCCATTAAGGGGGTGACAAGGGCCTTATTTAATAAAGTTCCCCTCAAGTTAAACGAGAAGAAAGGGGGAAGAGGGAGAGAAAAGTAGGTAAGATTATTTCACATGCATTTCGGGCCCAACCGGACCAGAGGCAGCGCGGAGACACTTCACCCACACCGGTCCAGATTCTTAGAAAAACAAGTACCATAAAAAAAAGAAAAGAAAAATGATGATAATGAAAACGACGAAAGTAGAGAGAGAGAAGAAATTTTACCTTAGATGTAGAAGTAACTGGTGGCTCTGATCAAGGATCGGTGAATGGGGATGTGAAATCGGAGAAAAAGATGAAGAGCGAAGGAGTCTCTAATTTTTGAAAAAGCCAGAAGAGAAGAAGATGGAGTGTCACTCTCTTTAAAAAGTAGTCAGGCCTCAACCGTTGGATCAAGACAGTTATGAAATCGCCCCTAATCTGACGGTATAACTTGATTATCGGGATTTTGCCATCATGCTGCATGTCAGTTGAGTGACGTGCATTAAATACATACGGTGCGTGGTATGACTTGTAACCGTTGTCAGGGAAAGCTCCACGTGGCTTAGCAATAAAGCGAAATTTAAAAGGTATTGTAACTGTTCCCGCCTCATCTGCTCACTCGGGAATTTGTAGCTCCTGGTCCTGTATAAAGCACCAAGAGCTAGGGGGCTTAATGTTATGGGTAATTTAGCGATCAGATTGATCGGACCCAAAAAGATCTACAGTGTAGTCCCAAAGGCTCAACAATCAGCCCTTTTTTCGGTCCACCTTCCCGACAGGAGACCTGTTCACCAGGCCTACTCTCCATTCTTCAATATGTCCCAAGTCCCCTTTATGATCATGAATCTGTTTGTGAATAAGTGATTGATGTCCTGTCCGCCGGTCCTGATCGCTCAGGTTGTTCGTTGGTCCTGATCGCTCAAACTGTTCGTTGGTTTTGATCGATAAGGCTGACCTCTGACTTTGATTGCTCAGGCTGTCCGTTTGGCCTGTCCGCCATATCTGTTCATTTAAGTTGTTCGTCAAAGGGTGATCATCAGACCTGCTTCGTCCGGACTTGTGCGTTCAGAATTGTCCATCTGGTTTGCTCGATGATTTCTGGGCATGCTCGTATACCTACTCATTTATGAGATTGCTCACCTATTATTATGATCAATCATGGATGTATTAATTCATAATCTGTCCCTTACTCTCAAAATGTCTGGTTCATCAGAAGCCGATCTATTTGCCGGTTGAACTAAATATTCTGTCTGCTGGAAGGTCCATCTCAGCAACACCTCCCAGAATCATGAGTCAACGGAAATCAAAAGAGCCATGCAAGATATAACTCCAAGCGTGCCATGCATGCCATATCATCTAGAAGCTACAGCCAAGATTTCAGTAGTCTCTCATGACTTGTACAGATTAGCCGCTAGAGGTTTCACTTGGTTAGAGCTCAAAAGTGACGGATTCAGCGCATTTAATGCACTGTCAGTCACATTAAATGAAATCCCGGCGCATTAAATGCGGCCCATCATTGTGTTTTCAGTTTACTGTATATTCTTATCTTATTCTATTTTACTGTAGCTCCTCCTCTTTCTCTATAAAAAGGGAGAGGGGGGGATTGTCATTGTAAAATGGATTCTTTTTTAGTGCCAATACTCTGCCAAAATAGTGAGAGAGTGAACAGTAGATGTAGGCATCTTTTTAGACCGAACCACTCTAAAATCTTCTTGTGTTTCTGCTCCTCGCCTCTGGTCTTTCCTTATTGTTTCACTTTTATTTCATACAACCAACATCAACTATCCGAAACTGCAGCTTGGGCCCAAAAACAATCTTGTTGACTAGGGAGCCAAATTCGGATGTCAACGATGGTAGTTTGGTAATTGATTAATTTTTACGCTTTTTATTTTCTTAATTTTTTAATATAGTAAGAGCATTTTCATCTTCTTGTACTTTTTTTATAAAACCACTAACTTTTAGATAAAAAAAACCACTCTTGAACTTATGGTTGGAGGTTTTTGGCTAATATTTTTAAAAGTCAGGATTCCGTAACATTATTTTTTATTTCAAGGAGGCTTTAGATTTTTCCCTTAATTATATTTTAAAGTGAAGAATAGATTAATCAATAGACACATATTGAAACAAGGGTTGATTGTAATACCTAAACTTTTGAATTAAATTTTAAAATTAATTAATCTATTTCTAATTTCTATGATTTTTTTTTGTAATTTTGTTGATTTAATTACTGTAGTGGTATATCAAATTTTTGTGATGGCTAATTATTTAAAAATATTTTATTTAAAAATTTCTAGGAAGATTTTTTTTTTCTTTTAGTAGTTAAAGGGGGGAAATTTGAAATCGAGATCTCTATTTTAGTAAAAAACCGATCAAACTAAATCTATCACCATCTTGTAGAGTTGCTTTAGTGACCATAAGTCCATAATGCATATATTTAGAGTCCCATATTAACTACTAACTTCCCACTGGAGTAACAAACATTTTTCCACTTCTCTCCCATATTTAAGGATTTCAATTATCTATTTTATCAGACATTTTCATTCACAGCAAAGCGTAGAGCTAAGCTAATTTCATTGGTGAAAATGTTCAGACAAATTACTAATTTCAATCTCAAAATATGTTCTTGTGATTACTCGATTTTGTAAAACTAAGGTTTAAATTGCGGGTTGAAAATAGATGGTTTTAATCATAATGTAATACTATTTTGTTTTTTTGAATATATGTTTCTATGTATTTTTGTTTAATGGTTTTCGATATGTTAGGCAATTTAATTGTATATATATTCTGCACAAGGTTCTACATATGACCACGTATATGAATGTGTATCTTTTCTTTAATTAAACTTTTTGATACGTACAACATTCTAAATGTCTTATTTTTCCAATTCTAACTTTTGTTAACGTATAAATTTTGTAACACAATAAATTTTATTAGTTAGTAATTTATTATCTTTTAATCAAAATTTATCATCTGTGAATTAAATTAGTTATTGATGGGTAAATTCCTAATGCACTAATTACAATAGGTCGCGTGCAAGTATACACGGTCACAATATAATATAATGGCTGATCAAGGTCGTTCCCACAAGGACAATTACTAAATTTTATATATCAATTACCAAAATTGATTGAGACAATTTTATTCAAACTATCAAAACTCAAATAAAGGTGAATAAAATATAGTAAAACAAAATTAAAAATTAAAAATGAAATAAACAACCAACTTAAATAATGGAACTAACAGCAGATTTATAGATCTAAGGCACAATTTCACCTTTTTATTTCATCAATCTATTCTCATTTTATTCAAAAATAATTACTTTTATTTTGTATTTAATCGGGTAAAACTCTAAATTAATTACCAGCCTCTTTCGATCGGTCAAGTAATATTATCCAGGATAATTAATCTATTATATGTCTATATAGATTAAATTAATCTGAACTCATTAAGTTTCAATTACCCATAAATGATTACACAATCCTCCTATAGGTATATGTCTATCCTACACAGATTATGCTATTCTATTGATGTCTAACATATGATACCTTTGTCAAGCGCATCATAGTCACCGAATCTGTCAATTAACAGGCCTTATTTGATTGACAGCATTAAGATCCAATAGAATAAAATACAAATATGAAATAAAACAATCATCCATTGATCCAAAAACTCATTGAATAGGTAATGAAATAAATCGGCTACATTGTAGCCTTAGAAATTAAAATTAGTTCGACATGAAATTGAAAAAATCGAATTAACAACAATCAACATTAAAACAAATAATAAAAAGATGAAATAGTCACTGTGTTGTGTTGTTGTCTGAGATGTCTCGTTCTCTGAGTGCTTTGAATGTTGACGATGACAAGATCCTAGTGAGACTCTCTTTCTTCAACCCTCTCTGCTGTCGTCCGAACGAGAGACTAGAGAGACTTCTTCAAGAAAACTCCACTCAGCCGACACTCAAAAGAACCCTCCTGCTGTCGTTCCAAAAGAAAACGATCAAAGAAAAAAACCTAAACTTTTCTTTTTTCTCTGCCTGCCTCCTTTGTCTGCTGCTCAACAATATGATTTTATATGAGTAGGGCAACCTCTTGAACGCATCGGTTGACTTCCCTTTTCGTTCTTGATTCTCTGTCAATTTCCAGTGCAAGTTTCCTTCCAGAAAAATCCTCCCAATTGCTCTCTGTCAATGCTCCAATCACTGCTTTGACTGCTTACCAATTTAATTAAAAATCCTCCGCAAGACCGCTTGAATTTCCTTCAAAACTTTGATGCATTGCCTAAATTATCTTCCAGAAATTAATTGAGAAAATCTTGGTGATTCTCCACGCGTGAAATATGTAAGGAAGTTTTGCAACGCACGATTGGATCGCTTCCCGCTGGCCTGCAAGTCACTTACGCGCAAAACACGAAAAAATCACTGGACGCAGCCCAAGGTCGCAGGCCACAAGCCCGCGTATGCTTCCCACGGGTAGCTGCTGGTGTTGGCTGCTGGAAACCAGCCAGCAGCAATGACCTGTGGGGGTAAATTACAAAAAGGCCCCTCAAGTTTTGGAAATTACACTTTTGCCCCTAAACTTCCAAAAATTATACTTTTGCTCCAAAAATTTATAAAATTTACAGTTCAATCCCTGCATTCAATTTCTGCACAAAACACTCAGAAAATGTCAGAACACCCCTATTTTACTCGGGTTTTCATCACAATAGTATTAGTTAAGAATATATAATCGTGCATAATTTTAGCCCAATCAAATACCCCCAAACCTAACTTTTGCTCGCCCTCGAGCAAAAACCTAACAAAACAAAAATAAAAACAACCAAAATTAAAATCACATCCATTTTCGTAGGTAAACACGATGACATTTAGCATATGCCACAAGCCTTTAAACCTCTAAGTGTCCCTAGAGGAGGAGTTGTGTCTCCTGAGGGTTTACCAGCTACGATACCCACAAACGCAACACAATCAAGTTCAAACTCAACAACAAATCTTCCAGTGCTATCTTTAAGAATAATCACTTCACCTGAGATCTTGAACCTCGACTAAAAATAAGTCACTAGTAATCTTCACACAGTCGTCCGTCTTCTCCAACTCATCACCCAGCATTCGAAATTCGATAACACTAAGCATACACACCATGACCTTATTTCGCCTCGACTCTACACCTCACTGGAGATCACTCATTTTTATTTTATTTCACGGAGTCCTACGGCAACACTCTCACAACATACAAGCAGTTAGGAGGTTATGCATCAAGAAAAAAAAATTCAAATCTTTATAATGCTTGTATAATTATTTATGAATTATAAACGTTAAGCACAAATCAGGTCTCTTGAAAGAATCAAACATTTAAAGTCAATGCAACACCCATAATTCTGACTTTAAGCAATCATGATCCTTTATTAATCAGCAGGTCTTCTCAAGGGATGTAACGGGGTTAGGGGTTTTGGCTCACAAAGAACTGGAATACGGTCAACAAAATGGAGCTTGAACTCCTTCAAAGATTATTCATTCCATCTTTTAAAATATTGCAATTAACACTGTTTTTCTAACTGAACAACACCTCCTTTATTTCGTCATCAAATTTTTTTTTTTTTTTTTTTTTAATAGATCGTTGTCCTCGTTTAATAACTCCCCCAAACCTGAGTTTTTCTGCACCCAACACTCCTTTCTTCCAACCATTTTTTTTTTTTTTAAATAAATCCAAGCTCCAAGGGTAAGGATTATCTTTTAATTTTGGCTAGGACAAGGACAAATTGTAAGGATGAAAGAAAATAAAGGCCAATATGTGTTTGGCTTCAAATTGGTTTTAGGCGCACACATATTTTAGGTTTGGACATTTTGGTTTCTTAGCCTTTTTTTCTGGAGTTAATCACACATATGCCTGCCTCATGTCAATAAGTTCACATAACGACTCAAAACTTCAGAATTAATAAAGAATTGCAATGAATTTCTGACCTTAAAGTCCAAACAAAGCCTAAAGAGACCAAGTAGTCATGAAAAAATTTTGAAGAGTGTTTAAGAGTGGAAATGAATATAATCCCTCTAAAATGAAACGATATGGCTTAAAAGTTCTCACTGTGGTAGTCTCCACTAATAGATCACATCTATGCATACATAATATCTCTACATTCTCCTACTAGGTTCAAAGTCTTTGATAACATCAAATTATGCTTACGACTTTCATGGCTCTTCCCTAGTCAAGATTACCAATCACATAGCGCAATAACTCTCCTCTCGATAGCACATGGTCAATTTATTAATCAAGTTTGAAACATGAATGTTTCCACCCCCAAACCTAGTCCAAACATTGTCCCCAATGTTTGAAAAACTAAAGTCATGAGAACGAAAATAAAATGAAATAAAAATAAAACACACTTAAATATGAAAGAAAAGAAAACAAAAAAAACAATCACAAAATAGTAGACAAACAGAAAATAAATGGTAAAAGATAAAACAAAACAAAAATATAAAAACAAATAAAAGAAAAGTAAACAATGCAAAAATAAAAGGAGTTACTTGAAAACTTGGGTTGCCTCCCAAGAAGCGCTAGATTTTTAGTCTTCAGCTCGACTTCCTTCTATCTTTAATTGTTCTGATCACCAAAGTGATAGTGGATTTATGACAATCCACTTCACCACTGTAATAATGTTTCAACCTTTGGCCATTAACCTTGAATGAAGTCTTCGTTTGCTCATCCTCAACTTCCACTGCTCCATATGGATATACCGTTTTCACGATGAAAGGGCCTGACCATCTGGATTTGAGCTTACCTGGGAACAATCTAAGCCTAGAATTAAATACCAACACTTGCTGTCCTGGTACAAAATGCTTGGCTAAGATTTTTCTGTCATGCCATTGCTTTGTCTTTTCCTTGTAGATACGAGCATTCTCATATGAATCCAATCTTATTTCTTCGAGCTCATCCACTTGAAGAAGACGTTTATCACCAGCTTTCTTCAAATCAAAATTCAAAGCCTTAATTGCCCAAAAAGCTCGATGCTTCAACTCTACTGGCAGATGACATGCTTTCCCATACACTAACCGAAATGGGGACATTCCAATTGGTGTTTTATAGGCAGTTCGATACGCCCAAAGTGCATCATCAAGCTTGATACTCCAATCCTTCCTTGATCTACTCACAGTCTTCTCTAGAATACCCTTAAGTTCCCTGTTTGAAATTTCCACTTGTCCACTGGCTTGAGGGTGATATAGGGTTGTTATCTTGTGAGTAACCCCATATTGCTTAAGAAGACTCTCAAATTGACGATTACAAAAGTGTGAACCTCCATCACTGATAATAGCTCGAGGTGTTCCAAATCTGGTAAAAATATTCTTCTTCAAAAACTTGGTCACCACCTTTGCATCATTTGAAGATGTAGCAATAGCTTCTACCCACTTCGACACGTAATCCACTGCCACCAAGATATACTGATTTTGAAAGGATGACGGAAAAGGTCCCATGAAGTCTATTCCCCATACATCAAACAACTTAACTTCTAAAATATTCTGCAGCGGCATCTCATGTCGCTTCGAAATATTTCCTGTCAGCTGGCATTGATCACATGCCTGCACGAATCTCCGTGCATCTTTAAAAATCGTCGGCCAATAAAACCCAACCTGCAGAACTTTTATGGCAGTCCGTTCTCTACCAAAATGACCCCCATAATTGGACGAGTGACAATGTCGTAAAATATCTTCAGTTTCTTAGTATGGCACACATCGTCTCAACATCTTATCGGCACATTGCTTGAACAAATAGGGGTCATCCCATACATACCTTTTCACTTCAAGGAGAAATTTCTTCTTCTGCTGAAATGATAAGTCAGGGGGAAGTACATTGCACACTATGAAATTAACAAAATCTGCGTACCACGGTGCCTCTTCATTGCTACACGAGAAAAGTTGCTCATCGGGGAATGCCTCATTGATATTTGTCTTATCATTCGCACTATTCCCTTCTAATCTAGACAAATGATCCGCAACTTGATTTTCTGTCCCCTTCTTATCTCTTATCTCTAAGTCGAACTCCTGTAGTAGCAGTACCCATCTGATCAGACATGGCTTGGCATCCTTCTTGGTTACAAGGTACTTAATGGCAGAATGGTCAGTGTAGATTACAACTTTAGACCCAGTCAAATACGGTCTAAACTTATCAAATGCAAATACTACGGCCAGTAATTCTTTTTCTGTTGTGGTGTAATTCCTTTTGGCTTCATTCAATGTCTTACTGGCGTAGTAAACAGTGTGGAAAATCTTACCCCTTCTTTGACCAAGGACAGCCCCTACTGCAAAATCACTAGCATCACACATTAACTCAAATGGTATGTTCCAATCTGGAGCAGTGATAATTGGAGTTGTTACTAATTTCTTCTTCAAGGCTTCAAACGATTGCAAACAATCTTCATCAAACTTAAAATGTACATCATTCTCTAAGAGACTACATAATGGCCTTGATATCTTGGAAAAATCTTTGATGAATCTTCTGTAAAAACCTGCATGTCCAAGAAAACTCCTAACTCCCTTGACTGATGAAGGTGGTGGGAGTTTCTCAATTACTTCTATTTTCGCTCTATCCACTTCAATGCCACTTGCTGAGATTTTATGCCCTAAAACGATACCCTCCTGAACCATAAAATGGCATTTTTCCCAGTTCAACACTAGATTAGTTTCTGTACACCTTTTCAACACCTTAGCAAGATTTTGCAAGCACAAATCGAACGAATCCCCAAACACCGAAAAATCATCCATGAAAACTTCCAAGAATTGCTCCACCATCTCAGAAAAAATGGACATCATACATCGTTGAAATGTTGCGGGAGCATTACATAATCCAAATGGCATTCTCCTGTAGGCAAAGGTACCATAAGGACATGTAAAGGTTGTCTTTTCCTGATCCTCTGGAGCTATGGCAATTTGGTTGTACCCAGAATATCCATCCAAAAAGCAATAGAATTCATGTCCGGCTAACCTATCAAGCATTTGATCAATGAAAGGTAGCGAAAAATGATCTTTCCTCATGGCTTGATTCAGCTTTCTGTAATCCATACAAACCCTCCAGCCATTGACCACTCTCGTTGGAATAAGTTCATTCTTCTCATTTGTCACCACCGTTATTCCACCTTTCTTGGGAACACATTGAACTGGACTGATCCAAGAACTGTCCGAGATGGGATAAATGATACCCGCATCTAACAGTTTAATTATCTCCTTCTTTACCACATCCTTCATAATTGGATTCAGTAGGCGTTGAGGTTGAATAGTTGGCTTGTAGTTATCTTCCATTAGGATTTTGTGCATGCAGAAAGATGGACTAATACCCCTTATATCAGCGATTGTCCATCCTAAAGCTAACTTATTTTCTCTCAACACCCGCAACAATTTCTCCTCTTGAACATCATTCAGTGCTGCAGAGATGATCACTGGCAAAGTGGACGCCTCCCCAAGATAAGCATATCGTAAATGTTTTGGGAGTGGCTTAAGCTCTAAAGTCGGTGGCTCTTCTATGGATGGCTTAAGAATCGACGATGTTAAAAGAGGCTGAGCATTATGCATATGTAACACCTCATACTGTGGAGCTGCTTCAAGTATTTCCAGATAATCTTGGACTTCTTCACGATTTCCTTTACTTGAATCTAATAATGCGGCTTCTAAGGCATCTAGTGGAGTTTCTTCATTGTGTACCTCCTGAATACAATCATGCAACACTTCCACTCTTTTGCATTCATCGATGTCACTAGGAAATTTTAAAGCTTTGAATACATTAAAAGTGACCTCTTCATCTTGTACCCTTATTGTCAACTGGCCCTGCTGCACATCAATCACAGTCCTACCGGTGGCTAAAAAGGGTTTTCCCAGTATGATAGGAATCTCTCGGTCTTCTTCCATGTCAAGGATAATGAAATCTGCTGGGAATATAAGCTTCTCCACTTTCACCAAAACATCCTCAATTATACCTCGAGGTCTCTTCACAGATCGATCTGCAAGTTGAAGAGTAACTGATGTTAGCTTAGCTTCCCCCAAACCTAATCTCTTGTAAATGGATAAAGGCATCAAGTTGATACTTGCTCCCAGATCGTACAAGGCTCGTCCTTCAAAATTCTCTCCAATTCTGCACGAAATAGTGAAACTGCCAGGATCCTTTAATTTCGGAGGTAACTTCTGTTGTAAGATTGCGCTGCATTCTTCTGTGAGCGCTACAGTCTCGAACTCTTCCAACTTCCTTTTCTTCGATAAGATCTCCTTCATGAACTGTACATAACTAGACATCTGTTCTAATGCTTCTGCAAAAGGTATATTGATATGCAGCTTTTTGAATACCTCCAGAAACTTCAAGAACTGCTTGTCTAGTTTTTGCTTCTGAAACCTCTGAGGAAATGGTAACGGTGGTATTTGAGACACTTTCTTTTCCTCTATTGGCTTTGCTGGTCCCTCTTTGTCATCCTTCTGCTTTTTCTTCAGTTCCTCCTCTTCTACAACTACCTCTTTATCCTTTGATGGGTTAGGTACCATAGTGGATTTTCTTATGTTTTGATTCAGCTCCTTACCATTCCTCAACGTGATAGCCTTACACTGCTCCTTGCCTTCCCTCTTGGGGTTTTGCTCCGTATCGCTTGGTAAGTTTCCATATGGTCTACTGCTGATAGAATTAGCAAGCTGCCCTATTTGCACTTCCAAGTTTCGAATTGATGCACTCTGGTTCTGTAGTTGAGCTTGGAATTGATTTTGCTGATTCTGTTGATTCTGTAACATATTTTGTTGATTTTGCATGAGAGAATCAGTTTTTGTCATGTACTGCAACATCATTTCTTCCATTGAAGGCTTCTTGACTTGAGGTTGAACTTGTTGTGGTTGACTCTGAAAACCAGGTGGAAATGTAGGCTTCAATTGTGATGCTTGATCTTGATTTTGCTTCCACGAGAAATTGGGATGATTTCTCCACCCAGGATTGTAGACATTTGAATATGGATCATTGTGTTGTCTGTTATAGTTGGCTACAAATTGTACCGACTCCTGATTACCCGGACAACTATCTGTTGCATGACCACCTCCACATTCTTCACAACTAACAAATGAGCTTTGGATTGCGTTAACGCCACTTGCTCCCATACCACAAGCATCCAATCTTTTAGTCAAGGCAAAAACTTGAGCTGTTAATGCTGTAATTGCATCCAACTCGTGAACACCTGCCACTGATTTTCTAGACTTCGTTCTCTCAGAAGGCCACTGATAAATATTAGCGGACATCTCTTCAATAAGCTCAAATGCATCCTCCACATTTCTTTTTAACAGAGCGCCTCCTGCTGCAGCATCCACATTGGACCTTCCAACCTCTGATAATCCTTGATAAAAAGTCTGTATTTGCATCCATTCTGGAACTCCATGATGAGGACACTTCCTAAGCATCTACTTAAACCTCTCCCAAGCCTCGTATAATGATTCTCTTTCCCTCTGAGTGAATGCAGCAATATCATTCCTTAATTGCGCTGTTTTCGCTGGAGGAAAGTACTTGGCTAGGAACTTCTAC
Organism: Dimocarpus longan; assembly: GCA_022984855.1. NCBI lineage: Eukaryota > Viridiplantae > Streptophyta > Magnoliopsida > Sapindales > Sapindaceae > Dimocarpus > Dimocarpus longan. The sequence goes on along the minus strand of CM041016.1, from coordinate 30,537,099 downwards.
GCCAACTCATCCTATGTAGTGATAGACGATCGAGGCAATGAATTCAGCCAGCCCTTTGCCTTATCTTTTAATGAGAAAGGGAACAACCTCAACCGAATGGCATCGTCTGTCACTCCATTATACTTGAAGGTGTCGCAAATCTCCAAGAAATTTGCGATATGCTCATTTGGATCTTCATTGAGTAAACCGCAAAATTGCACTGCTGATTGAACCATTTGAATGGTTACTGGTTTGATCTCAAAATTATTCGCTTGAATGGCTGGTCTGCGAATGCTTTGATGAATCCCTTCCACGGTTGGTATTGAATAATCTCTGAGCGGTTTGGAACCCTCAAGATGTGCTTGATTATCCCCCATTTTTACTTTATGTTCTGCCAAACGCCTAGCTTTTCGTATTCCACGAACTGTTCTCTCGATTTCACTATCGAATGGCAATAACTCAGCGCTTTTAGACCTTCGCATAAAACGTCTACTAGCACCTGAAAAAAAATAAAATAAAATTGTCTGAAGTAAGATTGTTTTAACTAGTATTGATATTGATACTATAAAACAACACGTTGTCCTCGACAACGGCGCCAAAAACTTGATGGGTAAATTCCTAATGCACTAATTACAATAGGTCGCGTGCAAGTATACACGGTCACAATGTAATATAATGGCAAATCAAGGTCGTTCCCACAGGGACAATTACTAAATTTTATATATCAATTACCAAAATTGATTGAGACAATTTTATTCAAACTATCAAAACTCAAATAAAGGTGAATAAAATATAGTAAAACAAAATTAAAAATTAAAAATGAAATAAACAACCAACTTAAATAATGGAACTAACAGCAGATTTATAGATCTAAGGCACAATTTCACCTTTTTATTTCATCAATCTATTCTCATTTTATTAAAAAATAATTACTTTTATTTTGTATTTAATCGGGTAAAGCTCTAAATTAATTATCAGCCTCTTTCGATCGGTCAAGTAATATTATCCAGGATAATTAATCTATTATATGTCTATATAGATTAAATTAATCTGAACTCATTAAGTTTCAATTACCCATAAATGATTACACAATCCTCCTATAGGTATATGTCTATCCTACACAGATTATGCTATTCTATTGATGTCTAACATATGATACCTTTGTCAAGCGCATCATAGTCACCGGATCTGTCAATTAACAGGTTTTATTTGATTGACAGCATTAAGATCCAATAGAATAGAATACAAATATAAAATAAAACAATCATCCATTGATCCAAAAACTCATTGAATAGGTAATGAAATAAATCGGCTACATTGTAGCCTTAGAAATTAAAATTAGTTCGACATGAAATTGAATAACACAGCGTCTATAATCGAATTAACAACAATCAACATTAAAACAAATAATAAAAAGATGAAATAGTCACTGTGTTGTGTTGTTGTCCGAGATGTCTCGTTCTCTGAGTGCTTTGAATGTTGACGATGACAAGATCCTAGTGAGACTCTCTTTCTTCAACCCTCTCTACTGTCGTCCGAACGAGAGACTAGAGAGACTTCTTCAAGAAAACTCCACTCAGCCGACACTCAAAAGAACCCTCCTACTGTCGTTCCAAAAGAAAACAATCAAAGAAAAAAACCTAAACTTTTCTTTTTTCTCTGCCTGCCTCTTTTGTCTGCTGCTCAACAATATGATTTTATATGAGTAGGGCAACCTCTTGAACGCATCGGTTGACTTCCCTTTTCGTTCTTGATTCTCTATCAATTTCCAGTGCAAGTTTCCTTCCAGAAAAATCCTCCCAATTGCTCTCTGTCAATGCTCCAATCACTGCTTTGACTGCTTACCAATTTAATTAAAAATCCTCCGCAAGACCGCTTGAATTTCCTTTAAAACTTTGATGCATTGCCTAAATTATCTTCCAGAAATTAATTGAGAAAATCTTGGTGATTCTCCACGCGTGAAATATGTAAGGAAGTTTTGCAACGCACGATTGGATTGCTTCCCGCTGGCCTGCATGTCACTTACGCGCAAAACAAGAAAAAATCCTTGGACGCAGCCCAAGCTCGCAGGCCACAAGCCCGCCTATGCTTCCTGCGGGTAGCTGCTGGTGTGGGCTGCTGGAAACCAGCCAGCAGCTATGAACTGCAGGGTAAATTATAAAAAGGCCCCTCAAGTTTTGGAAATTACACTTTTGCACCTAAACTTCCAAAAATTATACTTTTACCCCAAAAATTTATAAAATTTACAGTTCAGTCCCTGTATTCAATTTCTGCACAAAACACTCAGAAAATATCAGAACACTCCTATTTTACTCGGGTTTTCATCACAATAGTATAGGTTAAGAATATATAATCGTGCATAATTTTAGCCCAATCAGTTATCAAATTGCTCTGTAACTAAACTTTGTAAAACGAATGTTTTATGAAATATTTGGGCTCAATATCGATAGAAAATGCTATGTGATATGGTGCAATGTGGATTTAATGTTCTAGATGACTTAACGTGGTATTGTCATAATACAATGTTCTAGATGGCTTAATGAATATTCTACACTGGTTATTAGGGCTACAAATGACACTACTTGGCATATATGCCTTATTTTATGATCGCTTTCATAAGTGTTTTTTTTTTTAATAATTACATTAACTTAGGGTTTGAGATTGAGAGAGAAGTATGCCTCGAACTCACAACCTTTTTAGATAAGTGCGAGGGTTATATCACTAGATTACCCTCAACTTATCATTTTTATAAAATAACTGATATATTGTTATTGAAGAATTTATAAACTTGAAATCTTGTGTATGTTTAAAATGTGAGTTTTCTCTTACGTGTTGTGCTCACCCCTCATCATAAACATTTTATAGATTAAGTGAGAAAAAGTGGATTGAAATAGCCTCTTGGGATTTGGCACTAGTTGAGTATGTGATTCCATTTTGCTTTATGTATTTGTAAGGCTTTCAAGTTATATAGGTCTTATGGTAATTAAATTGAAGGTACTAATGTATTTGTCTGCAAATAGAGTTTGTAGTTATAATGTTACCGTACAAATTTAGTTATTTTATCAGGAGTATTCACAGAGTGAGTTATCGAATGAAAAAACTTTGTTTAATATTTTAAATTTGGCAACTTATATGTTTGGTTTGTTGCACAAATGCAACACACATTTGATAATGTTGTAGACAAAGAAGATAAGTACATTGAGCAAAGTCGACATGATCAAAATATATAAGTCAACTTAAAGAAGCTAAAAGAAAATTAAGAAATAACGAAGAGAATATAAGCTTACGTTTAGTTAAATAAGGTACGCAAACCAGGTGATAACAGTCCACAAAGAATACCATGAAGTAAATCATTTAATTTAATTTCTAATGTGTGTATAAATATATATATATATATTTTTGAAAATGAAATACAATAATCAACAAAAACTAGTGAAGAAATCGAAGAAGGCAAATCTTTAATTCAGAGTAGGGAATTTCTGTTAATGTTGACATGATACTAACCTTTTTATAAGAAAAGTTTAAGTTCGAATGATATAAGAAAGAGAAAAAATATAACAATATTGATCATTTATTAATTTTTATGCCAATATGTGAATAGATTATTAAAAGCTTAGCAAAAGGAAAATATGATAAAGAATCCTTACTCTCAATCCAAACTAATTCATGAGTATAAATTAATGCCAAATTTCCAAGGCCGTGTGCCACTTGATTTGCTAACCTTGGAACATATTGAATATTCTAGATGGAATTGCCAGTCATACATGCCACTATATATCTTTAATCAGCAAACCAAGCTCAGACCTCATAGCACAAATTTTCTTTGAAAAAGATCAAGTTAACATCAGACAAATCATCATATTCAATGATGGCAAGAATTAAACTGATCTCAACAGCTAATTCAACACCTCCGAGAATAGCCATTGCTTCTGCTTCGACAACAGATCAACAGCCAGAAGATAGAACATATACCAAATTATCCACAAGATAAAACAAAGCTCTTCCAAATCTCATTTGGAAGCTGACTTTACAAAGGAAAAGAATGTCTAATGGAGAGATATGTGAAGAAGCATCAATATTAGCTATTAAGGAACATTTGTTCCAATGTCCTTCAGCTTCTGAGAACCCCATAAATCATGGATTGTTGTCTCTTCAATAATGGTAAAGAGTGGGCAGCATTTGGACTCTGGAATTTTCCGAGAAAAAAGCTTGTATATAATACAACCAGTCGTGGGTTGCCTTCCGTATCAACAGCATCAATTTCGATGAGTACAATACTTACAATGTAACAGACGATCTAAATTATATTATTCCAAGAGGAAAACATAAGAATCTAAAACACAAATGAACCTCTCGAAATTAACATTAAATTTATAACCCCATCTACGATTTTAAATTTCATTTTCTGCCTCGGTTTTAGATTATCATCTTGGTCACACATCAAGACCACATCTTTCTGAACTTTATAAAACAAAGTTATTCTCTCAATATGCAATTGGATCCTAAAAAAAAAACTGTTTGTGTACGTTGATCATAGTATTTGATATGATATTGTATAATTCTAATATCCATATACAAGATCTTAATAATTTATATAGCATCCTCATCATGAAACAGAACATTTGATTTAATTATATGTGTGCTTACCGTACTAATTACCATGTTATTTCAGTCCATTCAGGAATCAGATTATTTAATTTAATTTTTGATACTTAAAATACTTTTTCTTTTAAATTTTCAATTTACTAGAGAATATAACATGACCAAATCATTTAATTTAATTTCTAATATGTGTAATACTTATCTCGTTTTTTCTATTCATTATAGAATACCATAAAGCATATCATTTAATTTAGGGAAAAATCTTAAAATTCTCTAAAATAGTACATAATTTCAGTTTACCTTAACTTTTCACAATATTAACAAAAAAACTCTCTACCGTCATTCAAAAGCTATTTTTATCGAAATTTTTAGTGGTTTCATGATAAAAACAGTAAAAGATCAAAATACCCTTACTATATTGAAAAATTAAAAATTAAAAAATAAATTAGTCAATTACCAAACTATCCTTTCATAACCAAAATAAAAAAATAAATTTAAATTTAAAAAAATAAAAAATAAAAAATTGAAAAACAAAATTGTGGAATTAGATCTCCACTAAGTGTCTACAACACCAACATTCACCCTCCAACCTAATTCATCTCCAACCGTCATTAACAGATCCAACCATCATCAATAAACTAAAATTAAACACTAGGTTCAATACCAACCTAACTAGATTCGATACCAAAACTTAAAAAATATATATATATATTATGTATGAAATCTATGTTTCCAGTTTGGGTGTGATGGAAACCCAGACATCTCTTATTCATCTTCAAATCAAACACATTAACATTTCTCTTTATCATCAGCAATAACACACAAAGAAATCGATCAAAGAAACATCAACACCAACATTCCTCATCATCATCATCAACAACAAAAACAATTTTTTTTTAAAAAAAGAACAAAAAAAAATCAATCAAGAACAAACACACAGAAGTAAAAAAACCCACTCAAAAAAATAATCAAAGGTTCATTTGGGTTCGATGAACCTAGATGAAGAACACAAAGAGGTGAATCAAAGGGTCGATGATGAAAAAACCAAATGAAGTTGGGTAAAGTGACAGACCCCTCTACCTTAACTAGTTAGGTAGCCTGCCCGGCATCCCACAGTAGCCTTTCAGCTGGAATCTACTCCGATTGAAAAGTTCCCGTAAAGCTAAGTCATTTTTTTCGTTGAAAAACTTTTAAAATCTTTTCAGAAGTTCTTTCAATTATGAAAATAAGTGAAAATTTTCCATTTTGAAATTTAACCTTATGAAAACAGGTGTTATGAAAATCTGACAGTAAAACGACTATTTTACAAAGATTTTCACCTTAAAAAATCTCACAGAAACCTGTATATTTCAAATTCAGTAAATTCTCAACTACTGGGCCTCAAGCCCTCTTTCATTTTTCCACAAACAACCTCAACATGCAAAAATCGAACTTTCTTAAGAACTTAAAGCATCATTACTAAAAGTTATTATAAAATTCATTATCCAAATTAATATTTACAAACATGTGATAAGTCTGAAAAGAGTAAATGCAATACATGATATGTCTACTGAAAAACTAGTGCAGTAACGTCACGTCTTTAACTCGCTTGCGCGTTCGACGAAGATGTTTCCTCTGTTTTGCTCGTACCTGCACCTGAAGAGGATTTTTATAACAATAAAAGAATGGTGAGTCTTACAACTTAGTGAGCGGGTAACTTATATAACTAAAATAAATTCTTTTAAATGTGAGTATCCTCTCAAAATAATTTTTATAATCACTTAAGTTATTTTGAGCTACCTATATATTACACTTGGCACATATATATAAGTATTTCTACTTGAACTTAATAACAATTTCGCAAATCATTAATCTTTCTCGTTTCTTAATTTTCACATCTAGTAACGTACTTTTCTTTTTATCACTTGCCTTACAAGGTAATTCGGAGAAACTTATCCTCCGTAACTATACGCCTGCTTGACACGATATTAACACTAGAGAATTTCTATTTGCGTGTTCTTAGATGCAGAATGAAAGGACCCAGCCCGGATATCCCCTAAAGAGATCCAAGCGGAGCCCTCCCGGCACTTCACAGAATCCTTACAGTCTTTAAGCAGGTGACTTAAAAGGACTCCGTGAAGCTAAGCCGTAAAACAGTTTCATTTCTTAATCATAAAAATTTTTGAAGTGAAAAATTTTCGGCAGCACAACGGCTGTTTCTCCGACATTTTCAACTTTTTCAAACACCTGTAAAACAATTAATAATATTTCAAAGTGCATACATTCATTTCCACTTCCAAATAAGACCTCAGGTCTATCTCAAAATCAACGTTTAAACACAATTTAAGTGTTTAAAATAAAACCATTTTAAACTTAAAGATAAAACATTTCACATGCATGACCACGTAATCATAAATATGAAACTTAAATATTTACATTACATTAAATCCGTTATACATCAAAAATTTACTTTGATTTCACAGTTTCGGTCGCCTGATAATCTCGCCTACTCTTGAGCCGGAGATCTGCCGCTTAGAGGGCTCGAACCTGCACCTGAGGAGTTTTATAAAACAAAATAAACAAGAAAAAAATAATGAGCTAAAAAGGCTCAGTGAGTGTTATACAGTTCTAAATATGTTTCATTTCTAAAACCTTTTGGCAAAATGCGAAGTTTTGAAATAACTTAATTAAAACATGCATTTCATAATAGTATACCGTCATTTTTATGCATAATTTACTTGAAAACAAGATACAAAATTTTAAGCATCGTAAAATTCGTTCATAACATAATCATAAGTTCATAAATAAACTCATAAAATCATAAATCAATCCTCAGTCATAAAACATATATCCAATGGGACCCGGGGAAATCATGATCACCGCCCGGTCTTGGGTCACCGGTGGTGGGGACGTGCAATCTCAGTCATAACCACTATGCCGCGGTATGTTACCTCGCTGCACATAGGGCATCAGTCATGATAGTACCTTACATACGCGTAGAGGGCGACATGACAGACTCATGACAGACTCGATCCCCCCATAGTTAGTGGACTTTCCCCCAACAGACATGCCATACGCGCAATAAGGCACTTCGGCCGCATAACAGTCATAATTCAGTCATAATAGGGATGGGTAGCCATTGGTTTTGAAATCCATTATCATGCTAAAATAATATTTGTAAAACATGTTCCTTCGCTTATAAAACGAAACATAAAAGAACATTTCAATAACAAGTTATACGATCAATATTACTTTAAATACAAATATAAACAATTCGAAGCGTATAACATTCCTGAAAAGCGTATATCATTCATATAAATTCATTTAAATATTAAAACGTTTAAATCTTTCATGAGAGCATAGTAATCATATAGAAATCATAGTGTATTTATCATTTCATAAAACAATTTACACTCACCGATTCCTAACTCACGGAAAAGACCGGATTTTCTACCTCGCGCAACTTTATCAATTTCGCTTCCCACCGCCTTATCGATGCCTAAACAATTTAACATTCGAACATAAGCATGACACCAATATCTAATGGATTCAACGAAAAGAATAAGCGCAGCTAAACGAACAGCATAAAACTTACGCGATTTAACTAACTATCGCGACTTATCGATTTTTAACGCTTCGCGCGATTCCTTCATTTCCAAATAAACTTATCTTCCATATCACTCGTGACTTAACTTAAATCAAGGCAAACAAGGATTCAAACATGATAAAGCGTAAGCGAGAAAAATAAGGCAGCAAGCTTAACGAATATACATTTTTCCGATTCAACTCCACATTTGACAATTTAACGATTTCGCGCGAAACTAAAATTATCCGAGTAACTTAAACGTATCTTAAACTATCCTAACATCGACTTAACACTAAAATGGGCTTAAACACATCTCAAGAAAGCGAGTTGACATCATAAACACTTGCATAATCGACAACGAAACTCACAAACTAAAAACATTAGCACTTGAGAAAACTCGACCAATTTGCTCGGAAACGATTAATCAATGCTCGAACGATATTTCGATACTATCAAATACATTAAAATGCATCTTTTTTCATGTTAACAAACTTGGAAATAAAAGCACTACATGACAGCCCCTATATCATATCGTAATAGCCCATACAACGAATAATTCACGAACTTTCAACATCGACAATCAATCGCCAACTTAATGAAACAAATCAAACGAACCTCCGCACTAACGAGGTTCTCAATCCTAAACCCAAACATAATATCATCAATTATTTCAACTCTAATCACATATTCACTTTACTAATTACCAAACGTCTCAATAACGGTAATGGGGCAGCACTTACCTTACTAGTTTCGCTCCGAACAACTTCCGAACTGCGACGAAACTCTCGTGACAGCAAGCTGTCTCTTCCACCAGCCAGCTATCCTCCCTTGTTGCTCTGAAATAATGCACTTGAATAAACTTGACAGCTGCAACTTACGAAGACAGTACACACACACACACATGCAATCAGCAGCAAGACAGAGAGCAGCAATGATAGCAGCGGCGACAGTAACGTGACAGCAGCTGATCAATTCGGGCAGCACAAGGCAACAAGACAGCACGGCGACAGCACTTGATTCAACAGCTTCAGCTCTTCAGTCCAAGCAGCAAGACAACAACGGTGACAGCAAGCTCAACTCGGCAGCAAGGTGGCAACGGCGACAGCAATAGCAGCAAGCTTCCTCTCACCGGCGACAGTGGCAGCAGCACAGCAACTCCTCCTTGCTTGCATGCAAGGTCTGAAGTGCTCCGATCTACCCTTGCATGTCCTCCTTGCTTTCAGATCTGCTCTCGGTCAGCTCCTTGCATCAACTCTGTCTGATGGCTTCTTCCACGAGCTCGCTTCCTTCTATTGTTCTCGATCAGCTCTCTCACCAGTCTTTCTCTATCTCTCACGGGTTGCTTTGAGTGACCGAATACTTTGCTTTGGGTTATATTCTCTCAATCCTCTTACTTTGATTTCGGTTTTGATATATGAAGTGTTGACCGAGCTTGACATATATTGCTTTCTTCTATTTCATTCGCTTTTGTTTCCCATTTTAATATTTTGTTGCCCGAATGACACTTGTATCCCTCATTGCTTGCATGAGTGACAAGTGTCACATGCATGCACCAATTTATTTCATTAAAAATCTTTCATGCATTTCTTGCTTTTTTTTTTTTTAAACCAAGCTCGGATTCTGATTCCATCCGTCCGTCCTGGAATTCGCTTACGACTTGATTTCGTCTCCCGAATTATTTTAAATTTTGAATCCGTCCTTACACTTTCGAAATTATTATATTATTATTATTATTCTACTAATTTCGCATCCGTCTTACAATCTAAAATAAAATTTATTACTCGAAAAATACTTATTCCGAATAATTTCGGACTTGAAAAATTATATTTTTCCGATCGAAACACGATCCAATCAGAAAATAATTCCCTTATCGACAATGAGGATTTTGGATTTTACACAGAAACTTGGGATTACGTTTTCTCCCGAATATTAGGTGATACGAGAACTTGGGATTACGATTCTCTCCAGATATTAAGTCATACGAGAACTTGAGATTACGATTCTCCCTGGATATTAAGTCATACGGAAACTTGGGATTACGATTCCTCCCGAATATTAAGTCGTACAAGAACTTGGGATTACAAGTCCTCCCAAATATTAAGCTGTACAGGAACTTGGGATTAAGATTTTCCTCGAATGTTAAGCCGTATAGGAGCTTGGAATTACGATTCCCCCCGTCTCTTGGCATACACGTATATGATACCTTGGCCTAGTAATACTGGGGATTAAGATAAACCAAAGACATCTAAAAATCATTTAATATGCTTGAAACTCTACGCTCAAACTTTTGTTTACTTAGTATGAAGGCATATTGATAACTTGTAGAAATATCTCGTTCTAACTTGCGATTGAAACCGAATAATTTCTTTTCTAACATAAACTTTATAATCGAAAATACCTTCGAAACATCTGACTTCGTATCTTTGCTATGCATGTATTATATATCATAAACTTGCTATTGTACTTTACTTTAAAATAAATACATATATAACAATACTTTAAGAATTATACATGCATAAATAAAATATAATGAAATGCTTGAATTGAATTAAACATGATAACTTGGAAAAATCAAAATAAACATTTCTTTTAACAATTCAAATACTAAAGTATGCAATTGCAACATTAATAATCAATTTATAATTCATAAAGGCTTGAAAATAAACCACACTCACTACTTGCTTCCAATAAATTATCAACCACTCTTGTTATGGTTCTTGTCCGTTTGTCGGTTCACCTCTCAAAAATTGAATAGAAAGCTTCGAAATTCACTTGCGGAGGTACTACATAAAAACTCTTCCCTTGCCGTGAGCTCCCCCTTACATGTGCTGGATTTGCTCAAAAACAACAAGCTGTCATGTAAAAACAGCTCACTGTAGCTTGCTTTTCTCCCTCTCTTGACAAGCACTTGCTGCATGCACTGATTTCCCTCAACTACTGCACTCAAAAGCCTTCAATTAGCTGTTGTTTTCCACCCCAAAATAGCTTTAAATCATCTTACAAGGCTACCGTATTTGAATTTTGACTCATGGCACACACACACAACAACCCTCTCTACTTTTGCTTCTCGGTATGACTTCTTGCTTGTTGCACTTGTGAGCTTCTTACTTCTCTTTGAAAACTCTCGGCTTTGCTTCTGGTTTACTTAGTGACAAAAAGGTGAAGCTCTCTTTCTCACTTTCTTGCTTACGGGTTGGGATAGAGCTACACTTTCTCACGCCTCTCTCAAATTGTCTCTCCCAGGTTGGAAGACAATGAAGACCAAAATGGGAACCTTGAACCTCTCACTTGACCTTGCTTCTCTTTGTCTCACCTCTTCGATTTGCTCTCAATTCCACACACTCTCTCTCAGTTTTAGAAGAGAGAATCGAATGATATGAATTTTTGCTTCAAATTTTCTTCTTTGAATTTCCTATATATATGTTTTATATGCTTGAGACACTTGTCACTCATGCACAAGTCCATTGTGCACTTGCTTCACTTGATTCATGCATGCATGACACGTGTCCATTCTATGCATTAGTCATGCCACTTGTTGTTTTATCCATTCTCTCATTTCGAATTCGATTTCGTCTATTCGGAAATTCGTTTATATCTCAATTACACATTCAAAATTAGTTTTAAATTTTGATTTCACCTTCGAGCACTCAGAATTATTTTAGATATCTAAAAATATTTCGTACGATCCAAAATTGAAAAGTATATTTCCGTTCCATAAATTTTTGAATTAGTCGAAATCTATCCAAATGGACTCGTTTTCGATCTGTTTCACTTTTATTCAACTCAAAAATAAATTTTGAAACTTCTAATCACTAAATCCGCTTTTCAAAAAATTATTATTCTCGTAGATACTTTCTATTCAAAAGCATGATCCATCGAAAAATAATTCGTTTTCAATCAAACGAAGTTTTGGGTTTTACATAAAAAACCCAAAGTCAAAGTATTTGACAGCAAAACAGAGAAAGGCGAGGTGGTGAGACGAAGCCAATGAGACTGGGGGATGAAGATTTATAGGTTTCTATTTGGGTCTCCATAAAGACTCAGAAGTGAGTCTCTATGGTAATGAAACTGAGTAGAACCACCCCACATCCCTGATGAAGCAAGCGGGGTCGACAGGAAAAAAGGGCAGCATGGATGGCGATGAAACTAATGATGAAGGTGGAGACAAAGGAACCTAGAATGAAGGGGCCTAATCCAGATTTCTCCTTTAGGGACCTAAACGGATCCCTGCCAACACCGCAACAAAAATTCTTGCAGTCTTCATATTGGTGACTGACTCTAAAGGACTTCGTGGAGCGAACCATTAATAAAATTTTCACTTCCTAAACATCTAAAAATTAGGATAGAAAATTTTGGATAGTACAATGACTATTTTTCGACATTTCCAACCCTTATAAAACACTTGTAAATCAAATTATAAACACTTCAAATCTCATTCATTCTATTCTTTAGTTCCAATATGGGCCTTAGGTCCATCTCAAAATCATAACTCAACCATAAGTCAAAATATTTCAATCACAAAACATTTCGAATTTCAAAATATCATATCATACATAAAGTCACTAATATTTACATAAAATCAAAGAAAAGTATTCATTTTATACATGTTTATGATACATCAAAATTTGTAAATTAAATTCACAGCTATAGTCATCAGATATGTTCGCCTAACTCTACGTCATAGATTACTAGCTTTGAGCATCCATCGCTGCACTTGAGAACGTTTTTCATGATAAAAATAGGAAAAGAGTGAGCTAAAGGAGTTTAGTGAGTGTTATGCTTTTCTATTATACTTTACTTTCAAAAATAACCTTCCTAAAAATATTTAAAGAAAATCTCTATTTCTTAATCATTTTTATGTTTGAAATCATACACTTTATAAATATATTAAGTGACTTTGAAAGCTCACATTTTAAGTAAAATCATAAAATGCTAATATATTTCATAAACCTTCAGAAACAACTGAAACGATTCTTTTTCTAAATCTTATATCTAGTAATATACTTTTCTTTCTAAAAGTGTACCAATGAAAATCCAAAGAAGTTACAATCACATAGTGACTAGACTAGTACCGCTTAATGTGAGGTCACGTGGCGAAATTACTAGCGGCGCTCACCGTGACAAACTACAAAGATATCTCAACTACTATGCAACGAAATTTTGCATTGCATATATAGAGCTAAATAATACCCCACACTTGTAGAGGGTGACTCGACTGACTTAACTCCCACACACAGATGTTAGTAATACGCCCTCCCAAACTAGCCATACATATATAAGGTATTCTGACTAGGTTTGAATCATTATTCAGTTTATATTCTTATATTCAACTGTGTAATAAAGTCCTTAGTACATATAATATAATGTAAAGGAAATCATGAAAGAGTTCATGATATGTGATTCTTATTACATGCAAATGTATTTATACTTAAATATCTCTAGTCATAGTATTAATGAGATGGGACATCATTAGTACGGATAGACTAGCACGTGTTATACTCCTCGATTGGATCGAGCAGTAGTTCTCATAAGCTGATGGCATATGAGATGCCTAGAGTAAACATGTGGCTACTTATTTAGAATGAGTAAATTGGATGATCTGATTGTAAGATAATCACATGGATGGTTTTATGTTAGTGATCTCATCTTAACAAAGCAGTAGGTGCAAGTATCCTTTGACATGAGATCTTCAAAGTATATTAAGTATCGACTGTCGTCCTTTAATGCCATTCCTTGTTGACTCGAAGAGTTGACTTGTAGGCTGTTACTTGGGTTCGACATGAGCTACTCGAGCATAGTTGAGTGATCAATAAAGGATTCGTCACTTCTCATAGTAGAAGAAGATATCTCACGACCTCTTGAGGAAATCGTTATTCCAGGAATCTCTAGCCCGAGTGATCATATCAGTGGAAGAGTCTCCCAAGGTACATAATTGGGAATAACAGATTTCAAAAACAAGAACTAACAAATTCGGGCTAGACATGACTTAGTTATTCTAGTGAGAGTTGACACATAGTCCATACTCATAACCGAATGAAATATGTTATGATGTAAGGATGAATTGCATGGTAACTATCTATGGAAAGGTATTGTTCTAAACACGGACAATTCTGGGCACTTGGGTGGTTATGATGTATTGCTAGATGCCAATCTTGATCTACTCGAAATCAATTAGTTGATTGGTGAATCAAGGATTAAATAAAAGATATTTAATTTAATCTAATCCTAATTTGATTAGGATTATAATTCAATCGAGGTTGCCAATGTGTTCAGATACCTAATGGGTCACACACTTAAGCGACTCGATGTACAGTGTAAAATGGCTATTCAATAGGATTTAATATATTAACATGAGATGTTAATATTAATGGTGATAAAATAAAATAATGGCCCATTTATTTTATTAGGATCAATTTAATTTAATTGGATTAAATTAAAATTGGACCTAAAATTAATGGGTTAGGTGAATTCCTAATGGGCTTAGATTAAGGTTTCTTTTCTTTGCCTAAAATATAAATACCCATGTGATGGGGCAGCAATTAAAAATCTTTCTTAAAAAAAATTAGGGCAAAACAAGAAGCTCTCGATATCACCGTATAACCATCCATCTTGGCTAGCACATAGGGTGTTTAGCTATTGCCATCTCCAATTAGGTTTTTGAACATCGTGTTGCTGTGTGGATACTTTAGAGGCGATTCTACGCTTGGATCGCTAATGGATTAGATCATACAAGAAGGGAATGAGTCGCCAACGAAAGTATGGTTTCAATAAAACACTCTATGTGTTTTTAATTATATTGGTTTTAAACTAATATAGAGTGATCCAACTTGGGTTTTTGGTTTTTGTTTGCTGTAATTTTTATTTTTCTGTTGTGCTATGATGTATGAAATGCATACCAAAACCCAACAGTGGTATGAGAGCCTCTCTAGATTGATTTAAAATCAAGTTCCGAAAACTGAAATTGAAAAAAAAAATGATTTCTGGACCAATTTTGATAATGACATTTGACCACTGAGATTTTGTTAATATTTTTGGCTAGTTTAATTTCTATATGTTGTTAACATATTAACGAACCAGCATATAAAATTTGGGATCAATCCGACTCGTTTAATCAGTAAAAAAAAACATACGGTATGAACCAGAAATTGAAAACTAGATAGAAAATTCTGCACATTGAATTTTTTTTGTTATGGGCTATTTTTAATACAAATTTTGTTTGATTTTGATCTTTCAAAACATGTTTATGATTTGTAAAAGTTTTTTAATGAATCATTACAGCCCGATATAATTAGATTTGAAGTGTTCAAATCAAAACGAAATTGAAAATTATGAATTGTTTATAATTTTTAAGTATGGTCGGATATTCATATTAAATGAATTGTTATAGTTTCCTAATAAAAGAGTTTTATTGGAATTAAATTTTTTTAAATTGGTTTTATCTTAATTAATGAGATTAATTTAAGAATAAATTATATGGATCCCAAATTAAACAAAATCCCATGTCATTTATTTCAAATGTTGAAATTGATTAATATGATTATAGTTTCCTAATAAAAGAGTTTTATTGGAATTAAATTTTCCTAAATTGGTTTTATCTTAATTAATGAGATTAATTTAAGAATAAGTCATATGCATCCCAAATTAAACAAAATCCCATGTCATTTATTTCAATTGTTGAAGTATAATCATAATAAATGGTCGAAATCGTTTTTTTTTTTTTAAAAAAAAAATATACATATAATATAGAGATAGTTTTTTAATTATATCTGGTTAGAAATTGTTTCTAAGGTAATATAGAGATAGTTTTTTAATTATATCTGGTTAGAAATTGTTTCTAAGGGTTTATAGATACCATGATGGTTAGATTATGGACTTGGCCCAATATGATTGAGCATTTGCATGGATATTGATTTTAATTAAAATAGGACCTGCGTGTCCTGTCTTCTCTTAATATTCTCTTTGTACTTCTCTTCTCATCTCACTTCTCTTGAATGTAACTCGAGGTTTCTTATTAAATAAATGTAATAGTTATGTTTAGAAATAGGTAAGATTATGAATACGAAGAAGATGAAGACGGAATGGAAGAATAGATTTAAAGAAGGGAAATGTCCTTTTCATTCTTTGTAATTCGTGCATGACCTAGGTTTGACTTTTCGGTTACCCTGTGGCTTCGAGGAAATCGATACAGATAAAGTCCAAAATCAACCATGTAATTTTATTACCATAATTATCTTGATGATGAATAAGGATAAATTATGCATACTAGATAAGACTAAAAAACAAAAACCCTTAATTAATATTAAGACTTACACCTTCCATTAATATAGGAAGAACTAAAGTTATCCTCGATGTTGGGTTGTTGGGTAAACCCAAGTCTGCTCTAGGTTAATATGTTCAACCTATGGAATATGATTCCTGATTAATGTGCCGATCTTAACTTAATACATGGGCTTGTTGGGTAAACCCAAGGCTTTATGTATATCAAATGTGAGATTGGGTCAATGTATATAAGATATACATATATCAAGGATGTTGATGGCCCAATGTTTTAGTAGTTGCATTGAGATGCAATTGGTATAAGATACCTACCATTTGCAATCAAGGGGGCTTGTTGGGTAAACCCAAGGTGTCCCTTAATGAATGTTGGATACTAACCCACTAGGAAAGCATCTAATGTGCTTTCCTGGATTAATAGTGAGGGCTATTAATTCGTAATAAAATAGTGGGAGTGTAATACACTTAATTAAAGACCACATTAAATGTATATGCATACTAGATCTCCAATATTTCATTTTTTATATCTAGGTTGAAAAGAATCATGAGCTCGAAATTGAATTTACGTTCCATACTTGAGGCCAATAAACTTACCGGCCACATTACTTGGACTGGATAAGGAATGTTAAAATAGTGCTCAAGTTTGAGAAAATTGCTTATGTACTTGCAAATGATATCCCTCCTCGTCCAAGAGATGATGCTCCATTGGATAAGCTTGAAGCTTATCTAAAGCACAAGGATGACGCTGACATGGCAGCTTGCATCATGCTCGCTGCTATGACACCGAAACTCTAAAAACAACATGAGCATATGGATGCTCGTACTATGATTGTTCATCTCAAAGAGCTATTTGATGAGCGGAAAATGACTGAAAGATTTGAGACATCTAAAAGTCTATTCCGTAGTCGAATGGTCGAAGGGGCTTCAGTCGTGGATCATGGCTTGAAGATGTTGGGCTACATTGAGAAACTTATATCACTTGGGTTTGTTATGGATCATGAGCAAAGTATTGACTTTGTTCTACAGTCCTTACTTGATAGTTATTCATAGTCTGTGATGAACTATTATGTTAATAAGATTGATTCCTTACTACTTGAGCTGGTCAACCTTCTCAAGACTGTTAAACCTTGTATTAGGATGAATCAAAAGTCTGTAATGTTGGTGAATGATTTTAATTCTTCTAAAAAGAAAAAGGCTCAAATGAAATTAAAGAAGAAGAAGAAGAATCCTACCAAAACCTAAGGAGGTGTTGAAAAGAAGAAGAACAAGAGCAAAGAAACACATACAAAAGGATAGTGCTTCCATTGTGGTAAAGCTGGTCCTTGGAAAAGGAATTGCAAGGAATATCTGGATTCTTTAAAAAAGGAGAAGCATAGTGATGCTTTTGCCTCAGGTATTTTTATGATTGAGATTAATACTGCTTGTGATATTAATATATGGGTATTAGATACCGGCTGTGGGTCTCACATATATGCTAATATGCAAGGATTAAAGAACAGTAGGAAACTGAAGAAAGGAGATGTGGACTTACGAGTGGGAAATGGAGCAAGAGTTGCTGCATTAGCTGTAGGAACATACTCTTTGACTTTACCTTCAGGATTAGTATTAAATTTAGATAATTGCTTTTATGTGCCTATTATTTCAAAGAACATAATTTCAGTTTCCAGTTTAGTGAAACATGGATTTCATTTCACTATTAAGGATAATAGTTATTCTATATGGTTGAATAATATTTGTTATTGTTCTGGTACTATTAGTAATGGGATTTAAATTCAGTATTTATCTAATTCAATTCTAAATCTAAATACCAAAAGATTAAAAATGGATAACCTGAAACCCTCATATTTATGACATTATCAACTTGGCCATATAAACGAGAAGCGCGTGAACAAGTTACACAAGTATGGTAGCTTGGGATCATTCGATTATGAATCTTATGATACATGCGAATCTTGTTTACTTGGCAAGATGACTAAAATGCCCTTCTAAGGAAAGGGTGATCATGCCATTGAGTTGTTAAAGCTTGTACATTCTCATGTATGTAGCCCAATGATAATGCAGGCAAGAGGAGGATTTTTATACTTCGTAACCTTTATCGATTACTATTCTAGATATGGGTATTTGTATTTGATGAAATACAAATCTGAAGTTTTTAAAAAGTTCAAAGAATTTAGGAACGAGGTAGAAAAACAACTTGGCAAGAGTATCAAGACACTAAGATTTGATCGAGGTGGTGAGTACTTGAGTCAAGAATTTCAGGATTATCTAAAAAATAATGGAATTTTGTCTCAATGGACTCCATCATATACTCCACAGCATAATGATGTGTCTAAAAGGAGAAATCAAACTTTGTTAGACATGGTTCGGTCCATGATGAGTTTTACAGATCTTCCTAAATCCTTTTGGGGTTTTGCACTGGAAACTGCTGTTTATATACTGAACAGAACTCCATCAAAATCAATTGATTTTACTCCATATGAGATGTGGAATAGTAAAAAACTCTCACTTTCTCATATGAAAGTTTGGGGTTGTCATGCTTATGTTAAAAGGATAATATCAGAAAAGCTTGAAGCGAAGTCTGTCAAATGTCTGTTTATAAGATATCCAAAGGAAACAAATGGATACTACTTCTATCATCCTTCAGAACAAAAGGTGTTTGTTTCGAAGCATGTTGTCTTCTTAGAGAAAGAGTTTCTTCTAAAAGATGATAGTAGGAGTAAACTTGAACTTACAGAAGTTCAAGGAGAACAAACAGTACAAATGGATATAGAACAATCGATACACCCTGAACCCACTACAAATGAAAATAAGATAGTGAGTGAACCTATTATTACACAAGAACCTCGTAGATCAGATAGAATAAGGACAGCTCCTAAGAGATATGGATTTATCATTAACGAGTATGACCATATTCTAATCATTGAGAACGATGATCCTACTAACTATGAGGAAGTTCTGAAGAGTTTAGAATCTGACAAATGGCTGAAAGCCATGAAGTTAGAAATGGATTCCATGTATGAAAACCAAGTATGGACTTTGGTTGACCCACCTGAAAGGATAAAACCTATAGGATGCAAAAGGGTTTTCAAAAAGAGGTTTGACATGAAGGTAATGTGGTTACCTATGAAGCTCGCTTAGTAGCAAAAGGATATCGTCAGAAGCAATGAATTGATTATGACGAGACCTTTTCTCCAGTAGCTATGCTTAAATCCATAAGAATACTCCTTGCTATTGTTACTCATTATGATTATGAAATATGGCAAATGGATGTAAAAACAGCTTTTCTTAACGGAAATCTGACTGAGGAAGTGTATATGATACAACCCGAGAGATTTACATTCAAAGATAGCAATAAAGTATGTAAGCTGCAAAAGTCGATTTATGGACTTAAGCAAGCATCTAGGAGTTGGAACATTCGTTTTGATGAGACAGTCAAAGAGTTTGGATTCTCATAAAACATGGATGAACCTTATGTATACAAAAAGGTCAATGAGAGTGCAATCATTTTCTTAGTATTATATGTGGATGACATATTGCTTATAGGAAATTATGTCTCAGTTCTTCAATCAATCAAGATATGGCTTTCTAAGAAATTCTCCATGAAAGACCTCGATGAAGCAACCTATATACTAGGGATAAGGATTTATAAAGATAGATCCAAAAGGTTGTTAGGTCTAACGAAGTCTGCATACATAAATAAGATGCTAAAAAGGTTTAGCATGGATCAATCCAAAAGAGGATATTTACCCATGTCACATAAGATAAATCTCTCCAAGTCTTTGTGTCTTAAAACACAAGACAAGAGGGAACACATGAAAAAGATCCCATATGCATCAGTTGTAGGATCTATCATGTATGTTATGTTATGTAAAGAACATCAACCACCCAATGTTTCATACGCTTTAAGTGTTACGAGTAGATATCAATCTGACCCTGATGAGAGATATTGGGTGGCTGTAAAGAACATCCTTAAGTACTTAAGAAGAACTAAGGATGCTTTCTTGGTTTATAAAGAGAGTGATCTACAGGTAAACGGGTATACTGATGCCAGTTTTCAATCCGATAAGGATGATCTAAAATCAGAATCTGGATACGTGTTCACTTTATGTAGAGGCACAGTTAGTTGGAAGAGTTCCAAACAATATACGACTGTGGATTCAACAACTGAAGTGGAATATATAGCAGCTTCAAAGGCTGCAAAGGAAACAGTGTGGATCAAGAAATTTATCATAAAATTAGGAGTGGTTCCAAGTATTGTTGACTCGATACCTCTGTATTGTGACAACAATCGAGCCATTGCGCAAGCAAAGGAACCACGATCTCATCAACAATCCAAACATGTGCTCCGAAGGTATCATTTGATACGAGAAATAATTGGTAGACAAGATATAAAGATAGAAAGAATTCCCACATATCAGAATATTGTAGATCCAATGACTAAGCCACTTCCCTAGAAGAAATTTGATGCTCATGTTAACACCTTTGGTATTAGATACATTGGTGACTGGATCAAGTGCAAGTGGGAGTATGTTAGTAATGTGCCCTAAAACCAATCAACCTTAGGTTGTATTTATGCATATTTCATTTTAATAAAATGCCAATATTATTATTCAGTTTATATTCTTATATTCAACTGTGTAATAAAGTCCCTAGTACATATAACACTGTGTAAAGGAAATCATGAAAGAGTTCATGATATGAGATTCCTATTACATGCAAATGTATTTATACTTAAATATCTCTAGTCATAGTATTAATAAGATGGGACATCATTAGAACGGATAGACTAGCACGCGTTACACTCCTCGATTGGATCGAGCACTAGTTCTCATAAGTTGATAGCATATAAGATGTCTAAACTAAATATTATTATTCAGTTTATATTCTTATATTCAACTGTGTAATAAAGTCCCTAGTACATATAACACTGTGTAAAGGAAATCATGAAAGAGTTCATGATATGAGATTCCTATTACATGCAAATGTATTTATACTTAAATATCTCTAGTCATAGTATTAATAAGATGGGACATCATTAGTACGGATAGACTAGCACGCGTTACACTCCTCGATTGGATCGAGCACTAGTTCTCATAAGTTGATAGCATATAAGATGTCTAAACTAAATATATGGATGCTTATTTAGAATGAGTACATTGGATGACCTGATCGTAAGATGATCACATGGATAGTTTTATGTCAGTGATCTCATCTTAACATAGCAGTAGGTGCAAGTATCCTTTGACATGAGATCTCCAAAGTACACTGAGTATCGATTGTCATCCTTTAATGACATTCTTTGTTGACTCGTAAAGTGGTACTTAGGTTCGACATGAGCTACTCGAGCATAGTTGAGTGATCAATAAATGATTCGTCACTTTTTATAGTAGAAGAAGATATCTCACGGCCCCTCGAGGAAATCGTTATTCCAAGAATCTCTAGCCAGAGTGATCATACCAGTGAAAGAGTCTCCCAAGGTACATAATTGAGAATAACGAATTTCGGGAACAAGAACTAATCAATTCGGGCTAGACATGACTTAGTCATTCTAGTGAGAGTTGACACATAGTCCATACTCATAACTGAATGAGATATGTTATGACGAAAGGATGAATTGCATGGTAACTATTTATGGAAAGGTATTGTTCTAACCATGGACAATTCTGGGCACTTGGGTGGTCATGATGCATTGCTAGATGCCAATCTTGATCTACTCAGAATCAATTAGTTGATTGGTGAATCAAGGATTAAGTCAAAAAAGTTTAATTTAATCTAATCCTAATTTGATTAGGATTATAATTCATTCGGGGTTGTCAATGTGTTCGGATACCTAATGCGTCACACACTTAAATAACTCGATGTACAGTGTAAAATGATTATTTAATAGGATTTAATATATTAACATGAGATGTTAATATTAATGGTGATAATTAAAATAAAATAATGACCCATTTATTTTATTAGGATCAATTTAATTTAATTGGATTAAATTAAAATTGGACCTAAAATTAATGGGTTAGGTGAATTCCTAATGGGTTTAGATTAGAGTTTCTTTTCTTTGCCTAAAAATAAATACCCATGTGATGGGGCAACAATTAAAAATATCTCTTAGAAAAAATTAGAGCAAAACAAGAAGCTCTCCATATCACCATATAGCCAACCACCTTGACTAGCACATAGGGTGTTTGGCTATTGCCATCTCCAATTAGGTTTTTGAACATCATGTTGCTGTGTGGATACCTTAGAGGCGATTCTACGCTTCGATCGCTAGTGGATTAGATCATCCAAGAAGGCAAGGAGCCACCAACAAATGTATGGTTTCAATAAAACACTCTATATGTTTTTAATTATATTAGTTTTAAACTAATTTAAAGTTATCCAACTTGGGTTTTTGGTTTTTGTTTGTTGTAACTTTTGTTTTTTTGCTGTGCTATGATGTATGAGATGCATACCGAAACCCAACACGCAACTCCCAGGCAGAATCCTACATTGCTTTTCAGGTACTCTATCATTACCAATAATATCATGAGAACACCCTAAGGAATGTCATAGGTTTAATAAAACATTTATAAATCAGCTGCATTTCATACAAAATCCTCAATTCATTCTTGAACCTAAAAATTCATAAGGGAGGATATCATAATACATTTAAATTCATTTCGTGACATATTTCGTAAAATTTAAATATTATATAAAATTTCATAACATAAAATTTAATAACATCAATTTACTTAAATAACATTTCATGAAATATATTCATATCAAAACTTTCATAATATTTGTAAAACTTAGAATTAAACATAAGTTTCAAAACATTTTAGGAACACTCACATTAAAACATACTAGAATGTATTTATTAATCGTAAAATAATTTACACTCACATAACATCCTATTGCGAAGCTCACAACCTATCCGATTTTGCCTTCGTGTTACCTATACATTTAACGTTAATTTTTTTGGTAACGTTGCAAGTGACTTCAATCGCATAATTTAATCACATAAAAGCTTTTGCTTAAAATAATTGCTTTCGAATTTCAATGACTATATAAAACACTACATAACGGTTTCAAAACATCTCTAGATGATACTCAAAACAGCTCGCACATCAAGACAGCGCATAATGCTCATTTGAAACAATATTTAACATTAAAACAGCACATGTCATCTATACCAACAGCTTCGACATTAAAACAGCACATACAATCTCTTCGAAATAGTTTATAATCGTCAAAACAACTTGCATAATTCAATGAAAACAGCTCAACGCAAAATAGCCCATGATTTTAAATCAAAATAGCTTGTTACAACACAACAATAGCCCATAGGACAGCACCATAACAGCCCCCAAAAATAGCATACGTAATAGTCCATGATAGCCTTTTAATAGTCCATAAACAGCATATATAATAGCTCATAACAGCCTTTTAACAACCCATAAAATAGCATACATAACAGCCCATAAAAACTGCATGGTAATAGCCTATTAATTAGCATGTTAATAGCCTAGGACATGCAATGGCATCGGCTCTTGGTTTTTCGTTTTAACTCTAAAAACTCATCGATTCAACATATTATCATGCACGAAAATCTTTTGCGTAACTTAACTTAAAAATACAACAAAACAGTCCCTTCGTGATGGAAAACAAAAACAGTTCCTACATCTTATTTCGAAACATATCATGCATTAAAAACTATATCATTACGATAGAAATTCATTCTACTCGCACTTCCTTCCTAATCAAATTCAACATGCATTTTCATATTCATTTTCTATCATGTTTAAACACTTGAATCACATCCAAATATCTCCAAACATCATGGCAAAAAATAACAAAATAAAAACTCATCCAACACTAATATTCCATCATGATCAAACACAAAACCCACATGCTTGCCATTTCTTCACTTGATTTTCACATTAAATCCACATGCATTTCAACCTATACACTAATAAGGTTTTCATTCCTAAAACCCAAATATATCATCACAAAAATTCATCCATTTACTATCTAAAACTTATGAAAATCAAAACTCACCTCTTAGAAATGGATGAAACTGACTTCAAGCTTATTCTATGGCCCTTGCATGTGGCAAACTCCACCTAGAACAACTTTAAACTTTTCATGGTAGCAAGTTGCCCCCTAGATACAGTTCACGACATCACCATTTCATAATGAGCTATTTGCCTCCTTTCTTTCTTGCCTTGGATTGAGCTTAACTCTTACTTTGCTTCTCTCGATTTTGCTTCTTGTTTTTCACTTTCATACTCTCTAAAATGGCTCACGGCTTAGGTGTAAATGGAATGTGACTCTTTTGATCTTGCTTAGACTCTATTTCTCTCAAACTCACGGGTTCACTCCCTCTCTCTCTAAAATTCACTTTGCTTTTCTTTCATTCCGTTGACCGTGTCTTATGCTTCTTGTTTGCTTCTTAATTTGCTTTTTTACTTATACATATATATATATGCTCTCCCATTGCCATACACTTGTCCTCCTATGTCTCCGTCCACCATCCACTTTTCAACTTGTTTAATTCCTTGCTCGCCACTTGTCAATCATGCAATTCCCATCTCACTTTTTCATGCATCCATTTGCCACATGTCAATCCATGCACGATCTCTCATGAACCATCTTTTATGCATTCACTTTTCGTTTTCCGCTTTGAAATTAACTCGGTCCACCTAGAAATTTTATTATAATCTAATTTCACATTCGGAAAATTCATTAGAATTTGAATAATTATTCAGATTCGATCGCTCTAAATTATTTCATGATTTCGAAATTAAAAGCTATCCTCGAACCCATCAAGGAATTTCATAAAATTTCAATTATACATCCGGATCCGAATACTTAAATAATTCAATTATTTCTTAATCAAGAACAAAACTTATACATCTGGGGCTATCTGAAAACCTTATTAAATCCTTTTTGGATGATTCAGGAATTTTATCGGAACTTAAATTATGCATTCGAACTCTCCAAGAACCTTAATAAATCTTTTATGGACATTTCAGAAATTTTACTAATCATCTCCAAACTAACCAAAAATTTTCTTAATCACCTTTGGATACTTTAATTTATTTTATTACCTCAATATTATGAGCATATACTATTCCGTATATATCCTGAACTAGAATGGGGAGGGTATGTTACAATATGTCTGTCAATATTTCAGCAATCAAAGGACACCTAAATTAACAAAGTTGCTATTCTATTCCTATCCATGTACTTTGTAAATTGAATTCTAATTTCTTCAATCTAGAAGCGTCCGATTCTTTTTTCTATGAAATATGGTTTTCAAAAACTGAGATATATATTGGAGTTTTGCAAATAATTTGGTTACAATCTCGCAAAAGAAAAACCAAAATTTACTTGTCATAGATTTTGAACTAATTATAAGACTACATTTGTAAACTACCTTTTTACCAAATTAGTTAACTATTTTTCTACATATAGAAATTTGCATGTTTGTTTTAGGTAAGAATCGGCTACCTATTATTTTTTTACAGACTTTGTATTTCTGTTATTAGGAAAATTTGATAGTTTCATTTATGTTTTACAAATAAAAGACCTGTTCTACGTGACACAACCAACTTCGCATTTCTTTAATCAAGGTACACCAGATAGAAATTAGAACTATATGCAACCACATTTGCATCTATTGTATCATTGAAAACATGTTGCTTTCCAAATTCAAAGTACATACCTTTAGAGACAAGAATTACATCTTTATAGACTAGCTTTGGCTGAACTAGTAAAAAGAGTGTTTATTATATATAAAATTTAGCCGGTTTAATTAAGAACCATTGATGGTGGATTATGAGGGGTTATACCCAGTTCATCACAGCTTGCAAGAGGGAAGATATTTATAAATGAATGGTTCACTAGTGCTCTCTAAATGTGAGAATCTGAATTTGTTATTCATAATACAATTTGCTAACGAAAAAGAAAATGGCTTTTTGTTAGAGATGGTTAATAATTCTGATGGAACATGTATGCACTTAAAATAACCCGAAAGTAACAAAAAATATCTGAAGCTAATTAAATATTCTTGAAACTAGTTTTGTTAAGAATTTTCAAATTAGACAAGTTAAATCTAAACTCAGGAAAAGAGATTATACAGTTGAAGGGAATAATAGTTAGAAAGATCGAACATTGAAAGAAAGAAGAAAAAAGAAAGTGCAAAGAAAGAACCAAAATATAGTGGGAGTACAAAGGAAATTTGTAGGGTTTATAAAGATCAGTTGTTTAACGCAGCACATGTGCTTTCTAACTAAAGAACCCAAAAGGGCATCTGAAAAAAAATAATAACTTTCAATAACATAAATGGTCTCCATTCTGTACAGCTATACAAAAAGGCAGGCTCCGCCTCTCTATGTATCGGTTTACTTTTAGGCTGGCATGCATGTATCACTTCTGAGTAGTGACTTCTTTAATTTGTATTGCATTGGTGTGGTTTGAATAGATGTTTAAAAGAATATAAAAACCAAGTTAGTGAATAGGCTACTTGTGGATCTGGTAACCTAAATGATTTTACTTCCGTATTTTTTCTTAGAAAGCCTCGTCTCAAGTAATTCGAAAAAATTATCTACATATACAATGTAACACAGAGACAGACTTATTTATCTTGATACTTATCTAACATATATAAATGCTGAAACTTTTGATTATTTTCATAATCATTACACTTGCTCCTAACAATGCACTGCAACCAAAATCCTGATATTGTCAATACTATTATTAATTGTTAATCAACATTACGAGATCCTTAGATGATCAACTTGATAGAATAATTACAATTATGGTAACATTCCCATTTTCCACGCTGAAAGAGTCCTAAATTAAAATTTGTTTATGATATCCTCCTTTGCTTCTGATGCCAGAATCAAAGCCCTGACATCGAATGGCACGCGAGAATATAATTCAGGAGCTTTGGAAACAACCCTTGCCATCCATTTTTGGTTTGCTCATATTAATCAGACTGATCATTCCTTGTCCCCCTATAGAGTGGAAGCATCTCCCCAGGATGTGGCTTACCGGCTTTATTCATGCTTTTCATTTTTGTCAGTTTATGATTTCCATCATTTCATTTCTATTGGCCTTTCAAATTGCTTAACACTAGTCTTCATATCTTCTTAACTTTCAAGTTTAAGCTTTTGAATTGAGTCTAAATGTGAAGTCTGAAATCCTACATTTTATTGCAATTGACATTCAAATCCATCATATTGTTACTTCAATATGCTAATCAAGGTTTTAAATATAGACGCAATATCCGATATTATCTAAATTTTTGAGGAATTGATATAGATACAAGAGAGAATCCAATATTCTCCCATGTATCCATATATGTGTCCCTATCTGTTTGTAAAATATTCTGATATTTCCCATGTAACTCTATACCTTTCTAAATATCTCAAAATTTCTAAAATGAAAAACTTAAACTGGCATATTTTGATCTAAAATTTTTAATATATATTAATATATATATATATAAAAACAAGGTAAAAAAAAGCATTAAAAAGACAAAAGGTCTAATAGTTGGTTGAGAACCAAAACAAGTACTATGACACAAAGTACAATAATGTGCGCGCAGAAGAATCTCTCTTTTGGAAAATTGTTATATTGTAAGATTCCACATCTGGAGCTTTCTATAATATGCTTCTTTGACAAGAATCTCACTAGCTACAACGAAACACTACTTCCATTAATTAATTCAGCATTATTATCCAATTAACCCAACCGCGAACAAAGAGATGATCAAATTAATCAATTCAAGTAAACTTTGATATCGCCAAGTGTGCGTGTGTGTATATATATATATCATTCCCCATGTCTATTAATGTAATAATAAGAACCCTCTTTCACTAATTTTCCAACAAACTTTTATGAGGATTAATTACCACTTTGAAGCTAGTTGATCAGAAAATCACATATATACATATACGACTTATAATACAGTGTTTAGTACAATCAATTTGTATAAAATAGAAGAAATTGATCACGAAGATATACACTAGCACATATAACAAATTTCTTTTACTACTTTATAAATTTCCATTATTGAGTTTTCACAAGCTATACGCAAACATCACTCACAGAAACAAAAAAATTTCATGAAATTAATTAATAGTTAACTAGATGATGGTTGATATTCACGGTCAGGCATTACCCTGGTAGACAGAATGCAGTTCGGATTCGGAGACTCTAGTTTCGTGGAATTTGGCAATGAAAGCTGAAGCTTTTCGGTCAATTCCAGGCTCTGCAACCCAATATTCACCCTTGTCTCCATCGCTTGGCCATTCTTTTCTCCCTGAATCTTCCCCTGGATAGTTGTAGCCATTGTCACCTCTTCTAGGCCTCCGTGATTTGAACATGCTAAATAGTGAAAACTTCTTCTGTTGCTGCTTGCTTCCGGCCATTTTAAGAGAAAGATTTTATAGTATAGCTTCTCGGTTTAAAGAAGCTAATTTTGAGAGGTATCGAAGATGTTTTTGAAGGGTGTTAATTTCTCTTTGGATTTCAATACCATCCAAAGCCCCCTCACTTGAATTTATAATAAAAGTCTTCCTGCATGGTTGGGTGTGGGAATCTTGGGAGTGCATCTAAGGGTTAAGACAGAGACAAGTGTAAGGTTGAGATGGTATCAAGTGACCAGACAATAACATGGCTGGAAATTACATTATGTTAAATTATTTTTGGCGTGTCACTGTGTTTTACAACTTCTTTGAACCTTCCTATGTGATCTTTTGAAAGAAATCATTGAACTGAATAGTATCGTTCATGACAAGTGTAAGGTTGAGATGGTATCAAGTGACCAGACAATAACATGGCTGGAAATTACATTATGTTCGAAAAGTTTTAGGCATCATCACATGTGTTTTGTTATTTATATTCTTTTATTTATTTTTTCTTAGAAGGAAAAAGGAAAAATTTAATGGTTAATTATTTTTGGCGTGTCACTGTGTTTTACAACTTCTTTGAACCTTCCTATGTGATCTTTTGAAAGAAATCATTGAACTGAACCCTACACCTACCTCCTTCTTTGATATTTTCAATATATTCTCTTCATATTTTTGCTTTCCTTAATTAGATTAATTTCGTTGACAAATTAATTGATTATATTGTTAATGAACCTAACCCAAAACCTAATTTTCTCCAATTTTTCCAGCTTATAGACCTTCCTAAATTCTTCTTTTCCATTCTTCTCTCTTTCACAAATCGTTGGGCCAATTCATGTAATCATGTGGTTCTGGTACTTTTAAATTTGAAATTTGATTTTGATTGTAAATGATAATATAATTCATAGGTATATCCATCGCTAAAGTTTCAATTACATATTTATTATTGTATATATAATTTAGACATAGACATCAAAAACATGTTTAATTGATGATTTGACAATCTTTACACATATAATTCCACAAATGTCATTAAAATGGATAACAATATTGATGTTTCAAGAATAATAAAGGAATAAATGAATCAATAAAATTTAATATTTTAGCATATAGTTCACCTTGTAAATGTAATGTTAGATATTATTTTGATGCTGACCTTAAAAGCCTAAAGCACGTTTTTTTGTTACTGATTAACATACCATTAATTTTACAAGAAAGGAGGGCTTGTAAATTTCAACAGCTTAATCTAATCAAAGGCAGTGTTATTTTATTGATGAATCCAAGCAAAGTACAGAATTAAATTATATATATAAATATATATATATAATATCTAAAGATTATATGAAGTACCCGAGAAGGCAGTCAAAAGTCGCATAAAAAAGTGCTCTCTTTTTGGAATAGTTTCGTTCATGCGCTGGTTGGTATGGTTTAGGGTTTTGTTATTTTTAAATGCAAAGGTTGCTTTTTCTTTAATTGCTTATCCATCCAAAAAGTAAATCATATTAACCATCACTAAATATCTTAGGATTTGTTTTCCTAGTACTAAAGAACTTATTTTAGTTTTATTAGCTCCTTCTAAAATAACAAATCGATACTATCCTTCATTAAAACGTAATGACTCTTCTACTTAGCAACTCTTCTTCAACTTAAAGCATTTGATTAAAAGAAACCAATCACCAATCACCACGAATAATGAATATTATTATTATTATTTAATAAAAAAACCAAACCAATCTTTATCTTCTTAACACAACACAATTATAGTCACCATAGTGAAATCAAGATCACACACATGGGTGCTCTCATGTTGTTTGTAAACAATAATAATAGTCATCTACAATGGTGGACCTAGAAATTTGTTTGAGATGGGACACTTCAAAATAATGATAATAACAAAACTTTATGCTTTAAATGGGCCCCTTTAGAATAATTATAATAACAAAAATTCATACTTGACGAGGATAAGCTTATTTTGTACGTTGATAACACTCTCACCCTTACATTAACAAAAGTGTCTCCTCAAATTTAATATTTTAGCGTATAGTTCACCATGTAAATGCAATGTTAGATACCATTTTGATGCTGACCTTAAAAGCATAAAGCATGTTTTTTGTTACTGATTAACATACTATTAATTTTACAAGAAAGGCGAGTTTGTAAATTTCCGCACCTTAATCTAATGAAAGGCAGTGTTATTTTATTGATGAATCAAAGAAAAGTACAGAATTAGATTATAGATATAGATATATATATATATACACTCTTTTTTTATGTAACTTTTGACTGCCTTCTCGGGTTTTTCATATATTCTTCAGATATGAAGAATATATGAAAAACCCAAAAAAGCAGTCAAAAGTCACTTCAAAAAGTGCACTCTCTTTTGAATAGTATCGTTCATGCACTGGTTGGTAGGGTTTAGGGTTTTGTTATCTTTAAATGCAAAGGCATGCTTTTTATTTAATTACTTATTCATCGAAAGAGTAAATCATATAAACTAGTATGAAATATCTGAGAGTTTGCTTTCGTAGAACCTTTTTTTTTTTTTTTTTGAAATTTAGAAACCATTTATAAACCAACCCCGAAGGGGAAAATTCACCCAGGAAAAACGTTGAACCAACGCAAGACCTCCGAAGAGGACAAGGCCAAGGAGGCGAGCTTATGAGCCAAGCGATTCCCATTCCTAGGAACGGCTTGACAAAATCTAACCCCTGCCTCCCCACAAAGCGCCTTAATATCATCTACTAAACAACTAGAAGCCCCTCTAAAAGGATTACAAGAATTAAGAACAGAGGCTATATTGATGGAATCAACTTTAACCACATCCACATTCAGCCCAGCAGCTATAGCTTCACGCAGACCTTCTCTTACAGCCAAAAGTTCACCCACTTCTGAAGAAAAAGCCCCCTGCTAGGTTTTAGCGACAGCCAAAGCTACAGCACCCGAATGGTCCCTGACAGCAGCTCCCAGCCCAACAGAACCTACGCCCACCCTGATCGATACATCAGTATTAATCTTCAACAAACCAAGAGCAGGAGGACTCCAACTCAAAGAAACGTCACCCGCCTTCTGAATCTTCTGAGTGGACAGTGCCTTGTTGGTCTTCTGGAACTCCTCCAACAGACCTATAACTTTACCAAAGACATCCACAGGAGCAGCCTTCCCTCCACAATGCATCTTAAAATTACGATACCCCTAGATTCCCTACATAACCATGCACACACAGTCCAACCGATCTCTCCCATACAATTTTACCACAGCCAACATCACCTCCAGAATGTTCCTGCTTCCAAGAGACAGACCTTTAGGAGACAAACCAAAATAAGCCCTAACCTGCAACGCTGCTTTACACTCAAACAAAGCATGAAAACCTGTTTCAATCCCCCTCAAGCACCCCTCACAGACCCCATCTCTTGTAACATTTCTGATAAGAAGGTTCGCCTTTGTTGGGAGGGCCTCCTGGCAAGCCCTCCAAACGAAAATCTTAACTTTAGGGGGGATGTGTAGGTTCCAGAGGATCACCCACCACTTTTGAAGGTCCGTCGAGGCACTGGACGAGGCTTCCTCTTTACAACGATCCTCAAAAGCAACCCGATACCCGCTCTTGACAGAAAAAATACCTCGTTTATCAAAAAACCACCACCTGCTGTCTTTAGTGTCTCTACAGCTCAGAGGGATGGAGAGAATCTGATCTCTGTCAATCGGAAGCAGCGACTCATTGATCTTCTGAATATCCCATTTGTGGCTGTCATGGTCAATTAAATCTGCCACCCGTAAAGGGGTTTCTCTTCGAGGCGAAATCACCTTAAAGGAATTTGGTCTAGGAATCCAGGGCTCCTCAAACACATCTATATCGCCCCCATTCCCCACCTTCCAGATCCACCCCTTTTGCAGCAACTCCCGTCCCCACATAAGGCTTTTCCACTCATAAGACACCTCTTGCCGCACTGGAACCTGCATAAAATCACAGTTCGAAAAGTACTTAGCTTTTAACACCCGCGCTGCAAGAGATTGCTGATTAACAACGATCCTCCAGGTCTGCTTGGCAAGCAAAGAATGATTAAAAAGAGAGAGATCTTTGAACTCCAACTCTCCTAGCGACTTCGGCTTGCACATCCTTTCCCAGCTAACCCAGCTTACCTTTCTCTTGCTATCCTTCATCCCCCACCAAAAGTTAGCCGCTAGCGAACCTACCTCCTTACATAGAGAAATAGGCAGACGAAAGATACTCATCGTATACGTTGGAATGGCTTGCAACACGGCTTTTATCAGAATTTCTTTCCCCCCTTGCGAGAAAAGGTGACTCTTCCAACCCTTCAACCTATTTCCCACCCTTTCAACAATCTCAACAAAATTTTTTGATTTATTCCTACCTACCAAGGAGGGAAGCCCCAAATACTGCCTATGGTTACCAGCATTATCCATCCCCAGCACCTTAAAATTTCCTTCCTTAGGCTCCCATCAACATTCCCATTGAAGCAAAGAGCTGACTTCTCCAAATTTATCTGCTGACCGGAGCCTCTGCTGTAAGACCCTAACACCTTCCTGATTAAATGACAGTTAGCCATCGATGCCTTACAGAAGAGAATGTTGTCGTCTGTAAAGAGAAGGTGACTCACAATCGGCCCCGACCTGCCACATCTGATTCCCAAGCCTCTACCTCCCCTTTCTGCGAGTTTCACTCACCCTGAAAACGCTTCAACACACAACAAAAAGAGGTACGGGGACAGAGGACACCCCTGCCTAATTCCCCTGGATGGATAAATGGTCCCAGCTGACTTACCATTGATGAGGAGATTGATTTTCGATGTGGAAACACAGTCCAATACTAACTTCACCCATTTTATCGGAAACCCCATTTTCACCATAACCGACTCCAAAAACACTCTACCCTATCATATGCCTTACTTAAGTCCAGTTTAATTGCCATCAATCATTTCTTCCCTTTTTTACGTCTCTAAATGGTATGAAGCATTTCAAAGGAGGCTAAGCCATTGTCAAATATCTGCCTCCCTGGAACAAAGGCAGACTGATTATCCGAGATCACTCCAGGAAGGACTTCTTTCATTCTGTGGGACATCACTTTGGTAATAATCTTATATAACACCGGGCTTAAACTAATAGGTCTAAAATCCTTTACTCTTTCCGGGTTCTTAGTTTTTGGGATCAAAACCACGTTTGTGCTATTAAAATCTCTAATGGAAGCTTCCCCCTCCAGAATTCTAAGGCAAACAGCAACCACATCCTTTCCTACCACATCCCACATTTTTTGGAAGAAAAGAGCCTGAAAACCATCCAGCCCTGGAGCCCGAGTAGGACCCAAAGCGAACACCGCCGCTTTGATCTCTTCTTCCTTAAACGACACCATCAGTCCTCTCTTCTGGTCTTCACTCAGACCACTTTTAATTCCCCTACAGGCTACTTCGACCTCTACAGATGAAGGAGAAGAAGAAGAAAAAAGCTTACCAAAATAGTCACACACAACACTGCCAATATCCTCCTCCGAATCCGCCACTC
The DNA here is from genome assembly GCA_022984855.1 of Dimocarpus longan. Classification (NCBI taxonomy): domain Eukaryota; kingdom Viridiplantae; phylum Streptophyta; class Magnoliopsida; order Sapindales; family Sapindaceae; genus Dimocarpus; species Dimocarpus longan. The sequence continues at coordinate 30,502,767 of CM041016.1, read as the reverse complement.
CCCATCCGGTCTCCAACCATTAGCCAATCTGTTCTAGCCCTTTGTCCCCAATAAACCTCTTCTCTAGCCAGCCATTCCTCCAATTCCCTCTCCTGGACCTTAATTTCCTCTATTACTCCTACGATCGAGCTCCTTAAGTACAGGTTTTCGATCATTTTCTGCTTGGATTCTATCTGTTTCCTTAAGGATCTAAACCTCTCTCGACTCCATTCTGAGCAAGCTCCAGCACATTCCTTTAGTTTTACTTGCAGATCAGAATCGGTCTTAGCACTCCCCCTTCTCGTCCATGATTCCTTGATAACATGATGGAAGTCTTCCTCCTTAAACCAGAAGGGTTCGAACCTGAAACTACTTCGACCCGATCCTTCCCATTTTTTCCTTTTCTGAATCTTAACAGCATTGGTCTGTGATCAGAGGCGCTGAAGTTCAGATTCTCCACCGTGGCATTTTCACACCAATCTCTCCACTTTGTATTTGCCAAGAAACGATCTAGCCTCACTTGCACGTTACACTTACCATCTCTTCTATTTGTCCAGGTAAATTTAGGCCCACTGTACCCCAAGTCTGTTAAGTCGCAATCTGACAACACCATCCTAAAGTTTATCATTCCCCCCACCCCTTTCTCTGAGCCTCCACACTTCTCGTTTTTACTTAGGAGTTCATTAAAGTCACCCCCTAGGACCCAAGGTAGATCGTCAACCTCTCTTAACCTCCTAATCAGCTCCCATGAACTATCTCTCTTCACCGGGTCTGGATTACCATAAAAACCAGTAAATCTCCAAACAAAACCATCCACCATTCGAATCTTAGAATCTATATGCCCAATTGAAAAGGAAAGAATTGAAATGTCCACACCTTCCTTCCAAAATAAACCTAGGCCGCCACTCTTCCCAAAGCAACTGACCATAAATCCCCCCACAAAACCACAACTAGCCTTAATCTATCTACAACATTGTTCTTTACTTTAGTTTCAGACACAAAAACCACATCCGGGGAGTGTTTTTGGATGACCTTTTTTAGGGCCAAGAATGCACGGGTATTCCCCAGGCCCCGCACATTCCAGGCTAGAACTATCATTGGTCTTGGCGGGCCTGTTCCCCAGGCAACGCCGTTGCATTACAAACATCCCCTTTGCTCCCCAGTTCCACCTCTAATCTTCTTCTTCTCCCCTCCCTGATCTATAGAGAAGACCAACTTTCGTTTCCTATCACCCGAGTCTCCTGGCCTTTCTCCCATTCCTAAAGCATCATTTCTTTCTTCATTTGCCTTTAAACTTCCTTCTAACTTAGATCCTTTAGGAGACCTACCCGAATGACTTAGCGAGGAACTACTACTACGCCCTCCTTTCCTTCCGCCTTGTTTCAACGACAAGATTTTCCCTATCGGACTCCTTGTTCTACCTACTAACTTTAATTCCCTTGCTGCCCTTTTCCATTTCCTGGTAGAGCTTCAGGATGGACTAGTACTCATGGCTACCGCTACGTCCATTTTATCACCACCCTCAGCTTGTTGATCATTAGACTCCCTCTCGTCTTCGACCCTATTTGATTCCCTACCCATTACTAAAGTACCACTAGCCGATACCTTAATAACCTTAGTACCATCAAGATTAGAGAGAGATTGGACTTCCCCTCGTAAGGCATTTTGGTCACTCCCCTCCCCCCCTTCTAGCCCCCCAAGTGGGTTCGCGACCCCACTCACTGGCACCTCTTCCTCTTGGAACAAACCTGTCCCTATGGTCCCTTTCTTACCATTATCCTCAGATCTACTTTCCTCCTCATTATCCACAACTCTATTTTTTCCACCTTGCTCCCTTTTATCTATATAAATCCCTTTACTTTCCCCCTGACATCCCAGCCTGGTTCCCTACCCGTTCCCCTAAAAAACCTTTTCCATCTACTCTCCTAGCTCTCGAAAAAGTGTTTGAATAACTACCACCACTTTTAGCCCTATTTTCATCAACAGGGGATGCCCTCAACCAAGCTCCATATTTAAGCGCTCCCCCCTTCCTCGCTTCCTCTCTACCTTTATCATCATCACAATCCTTACTTCCATGTCCAATCCGACCACACAAAAACAGAATTCAGGTAATCGTTCATAGTGGAGGGTCACCCAAGTTACCCCTTCTTCACCTCCTCCATCCACCATCAATCCTCTTCTCAAAGTTTTCTAATATCGATCGTCACTCTAACTCTTAAATACTTACCTCTGTACTCCTTTGGGTCATCAGGGATAGCCACTATCTCCCCTACCAGCACAGACGCCACTCTCCTATTCATACACATTAGAGGGATATCATGGATTTGCACCCACATATCCACCGTACTAAAACTTAACTTAGAGATGTTCCCCATTCCGCTAGGGATTTCCAACGCTATTAAACTATGTTCAAAATGCCAAGGTCCCCTATTCCACACCCTTGCCCTAACCTCCTTTTGTTCGAAAAAGAACATAAAGTTGTTATACCCCACGAGCTCAACATCCACCTTTCCAAAAGAGCCCCAAAGTTGTTCTATCACTATTTTAAAAGCTTCCCTATTGACTTTTTTCCCCAATAACACCTTCCCTACCAGACAATGGTCCACTTCTTCAAACCCCAAGATCCTATCCTCCCCTTCTATCCTACAGATCTTACCTTTCTCCTCCGATAAGGAGAGCGTTTAACATAATTTTGCTATCTCCTCTGTATCCATTGATCTCCCTCAAAGTCGTCCCTTTGCCTCAGATCCCACTGGAGACGGAGAAAGAAATGTATCACCACCCCACCCTTTTCGAAGGAAAGACTCGCTGCCCTAAGGACACTCTCCCTCTACACTGTTTCTCTCACTCGAAAAACAGAAGAGGACTTCGCTTTCCTAGAACTTATTTTAGTTTTATTAACACCTCCAGAAGCAAAAAATTAATATTGTTCTCTATTAAAGCGTTACGAGTCTTCTATTTGATAACTCTTCTTCAACTTCAAATTTTTTATTAAGAGTAACCAATCACCATATATAATAAATATTAGTATTATTGTTATTATTATTAATAATAAAAAACCAAACCGATCTTTATCTTCTTAACATAGCACAACTATAGTCACCATAGTGAACTCAAGATCACACACAACCAGTGTTAAAAATATCGATATCGACGAAAATATCAATACTATGAATCAACGGAAATATCGATATCGACAAAAATTTAAGTAAAATTTATGAAAAGTACGAAAATTTAGTTAAAAACATAATATTTTTTAATGAAACTTTTGGTAATATTAAAATAATCATTTTTACAACCAAAAATCACATTCTATCTAAAAAGTAACAACTAAAAGGTATAAATATGGATATAATATATAGAGGCGATATATGAAAATATAAAAAAACTTCCATTGAAATTTTTCAATTAATTTGCATCACATAAATCATGCAAATTTTAAAACCAAAATGAAGTCCTAGGTGGTTCATACATGGTATAGCTAGTATCTAGATTTATACAATACTGATACCATGACATATAATTTGAATGATTTTGAATATAATCATGAACATGTCATGAACAAGCTTCTTGATTTCTTCCAACCATCTGTCCATAGATAGGAAATTGTGTGTAAGGATCATTGGAGATCCCAAAACTTTTATGGTCATAATCACTAGACCTTAAACTCATAGATTTAAAGTAGTTGAAATGTTATCTTCATTGGATGATGACATCCCTAACTGCATTTGATGGATTCTCCTTATGTAATCCTTACCAATAGCCCCTATGCCTGGACCCGTAGCTCTATACCCATGGTCTTCATCTTATGTGCAATGAGTGTATTGTTCTTCATAAGTAAATGGGTTCAATGGCGAACCTGTATCAGTATCATTTCTTTGAGTAAAAGCATAATTATTTCCTCTATCGTCATCATTGTCGTCGTCATCATTGTCATCATCATCATCATCATCATCATCACTATTATCACCATCATCAACACCATTGTCTTCTTTATGAATTCCATCAATAGCAAGGGCATAGGAGTTTTTTTTTAAAAATATAATAGCAATTATGAGATGTTTGAACTTGACTACAAAATGGAATATAATAATGAGATTTCTGATGAAAATGAGATTCTTCACGTGGGTTGAAAATTTATTTTATTTAGGGTTTTGTTGAAAACTAACCAATTTTTAATAATCCATTTGAAAAATAACATTTATTTTTTAAATCTTTGCATAATATCCTTTTTTGGACGAAAATGCCGTTGACCCATCATTTTTTGTCGGTCACTCTTTCTACCAAACGATTTAGTTGAGAATCTCAACCTCGAGGTTGGGAGGTTGGGATTCCCAACCTCGAAGTTGAGATCTCAATCTATATCCCAACTTCGAAGTTGAAAATCTTAACCTCGAGATAGAAAACTCAACCTTAATAAAACATTCAAGTTCACATTCTCAACCTTTAGGTTGGGAATCCCAACTTCTAGGTTGGGAATCCCAATGTTTATGTTGGGAGTCCTAATCTTGATTCAAATACACATTCGGAATCTCAACCTTAGGGTTGAGATTCCCAATCTGGATGTTAAATCAAGATTGAGAATCTCAACTTAAAGGTTAGGGCTTCCAATATAAAGGTTGAGATTCCTAACTTTAAGGTTAGGAATTTCAACAGTGATTCAAATTACTATTATTTTATTAAGGGCATTTTTGTCCACCCAATGTCTTTTTTATAACAATAAAACAAGAAAAGTTATTTTTGAGTTTATCCTTACTAAATGAGTCTTTTTTGCAATTATTCATTTTATTTATTTGATAAAAGCTTAACAAATTCTTATTTGAAAAGCTTAAATTTCACTTTTATTTTATAGAAATTTAACCGATATTTTCAGGATATTTCACGGATATTCTGCGGATATTTTCAAAAATTTTCTCAATATTTTGTAAAATTTATACTACAAGCTCACGGAAAGGATATTTTACGAAAATTTCGCGGATATTTCCGAATATTTCCAGGATATTTTGACGGATAGGAGATTACACCCTCTATCAATATCGATACCCTTGATTTACGAAAATATCGTGAAAATCACGGATATTTTAAACTATGCACATAACTAAACTCATATCGGCCATGTCAACGTTTAAAAGCGTGGTTGTAACTTAAACCTGTTATTTGGATTCCACATATAAGTGTGTTGAGTTAATTATCTACTTCAATTCAAAGGAAGTGAAATTTTCGAATTAACCCTTTTCTTCTATAGTTCCATTACTATCCAAAATTTAGAAGTGTAAATTAATTAACTGTATAATCAAGAACTAGTACAAAATTTGATAAACTAGCTCAAAGATTAAACAAAAGTAAAAACATCAATTAAAACAGAAGGCCAAAAAAAAAAAATACCAAGAAATAAAAAGACAAAAAGTTTAAAGGTTGATTGAGAACCAAAATAAGTACTATGACACGAAGCACAATAATGTGTGTGCAGAAGAAACCACAATCCCTCTTCGTTGAAATTGCAACATTGTAAGATTCCACAACTAGAGCTTTCTATAATTGCTTCTTTGCCAAGAACCTCACTAGCTACTATAGATGCAAGAGATGACATTGAAAAACAAAAGAGAAATGAACCCCAATCAATTAATCTTAACTTTTAAAAATATTAGCCAAAAAACCCCTTCAAATATTAATCCAAAAGCGGTTTCCGACTAAAAGTAAAGTAGTCTTGTCAAATAACAAAAAAAAGTTGAAAATGCCCGTACTCTGTTAAAAAATTAAAAAATAAAAAACAAAATGATTAGTCAATTATCAAACTACACTTACATAAGTAAAAAAATGTTTTATCACCAAACCTGAAAACACCAAAATGCTATTAAAAAATTAGAGAAAATGCATTAAATGACTCGTTTAAAGAGGTGAACTTCAAAACTAACATTTGTGTTTTTATTTGTACAAAAAAAAGCATGAATGGACAAAAATGCCCTTAATAAAATGGGACCCATACAGTCGAAGCAAATTGACAGAAGCTGAACTCCTTTTGGTGAACCTCTCTTCTCCCCCCTTCGTAACCTCCCCCAACAAGCAGCCTCTCTAGCCAACCAATTGTGCAGTAATCTCCTCTCATCGACCGGCCTTCTATTCTATCAGTTTCAATGGCGAACATATCTTCTCACTTCCCACGACCAACCTCTCTTCTCACTTCTTAAATTTTCACGCCACTAGCCTTCTATTCTGTCACTTCTGATGGCCAACATCTCTTCTCACTTTCTATGGCCAAACTCTCTTCTCACTTCCCACGGCCACCCTTTCTTTATCTTCCTTTGCCTAAGAAAGAAAGGAGCGTGATTTTTTAGACTGTCAAAGAACTGCGCCGCTCTGCTTCTCTACAGGTAGGTAGTACATTTGATTAATTATGGTTGCTTTGGGTATGTCAATATGGTGATATGAACCAAGGATGGGGTATTGAAAATGGGTTTCGGTTGTTTTATGTAATTTGTGTATGGTTTTATGGATATGATTAGAATGTGAAAGTTAGATTGTAATGATAATTGTAATGTAAATCTGAACTTTAAGGGTGAGATTTGTAACGGAGGTTGAGAGGAGTTTAAAGGTGAAGTCTTCATGTCAAGGGTAGGAATTGAAACTTTTAGTTTGGGAATCTCAACCTTCAACCTATAAGTTAGGAATCTTAACCTTTAGGTTGAGAATTCTAAACTTGAGGTTGGGAATCTTAGACCTTTAAGTCGAGAATCCTAACTAGAAAGTTAGGATTCCCATTTTTGATGTTGGGTATCTCAATCATTAAGTTGAGAATCCAAACTTAAAGGTTGGGAATCCCAACTTTCAAGTTGAGAATATAAATCTTTCGATTAGAATTCCCAACGTGGATGTCAACTCCAGTTTAGGAATCCTAATCTCGAAATTGATATTCTCAATCTCTAGGTTGAAATTCTCAACCTAGAGTTAATATCCACGTTAGCACTTCCAACCAGAAGATTTTGATTCTCAACCTAGAGGTTAAAAAACATTTATGTTTAAACCAAGGTTGGGATGAAGGTTGGAAAGTCCAATATAGAGGTTGGAATTCCTAACCTTGATTTAATATCCACATTTAAAGGTTGAGATTCTCAACTTAAAGATTGAGAATCTCAACTTCTAAGCTGAGATTCTTAATCTTAATTTAACATCCACGTTGGAAATTCCAACATGGAGGTTGGGAATCCCAATCCTGAAGTTGAGATTTCAAATATGAATAATGAATCAAGGTTGGGACTCCAAACCTTCATGTTGGGATTCTCAACCTAGAGGTTGAAAATATCAACTTGAATGTTCCATCAAGGTTGGGATTCTCTACCTCGAGGTTAGGATTTCCAACTGTGAGATCGGGATTTGCAACTACGAAATTGGGATTTCCAACTCCCAACCTTCAAGTAGGTATTCTCAACTGGGTTGAGAATCATAACATTTAATTTAAGAATCTTAACCTGGAGGTTCCATTTCCCAAACTTGATTGATATGTGTTTAATATGATATAATTTTTTGGTGTGTTTTGACATTTTCATCTATTGTTGATTGATGGTGTTTATTCAACGTTAGGTAGCTTTGGTTTATGGATCAATATAGGGAGTGGTATAGCATTTGATATGAAATAATTAAAAATTGTCATAAAATGTGTACAAATGCTTATTTTCGTTGAAATAAATGCAATTAGCAATGAGAAAAAATTAAATTATATACTACCTTAAATTATACATTGCAAAATATTGTAATATTGCTCTTCTTTTTATGAAAAAAATTTGCTCTTGTTCCTCCTTACTATCATTACTTTTTAAGTTTCCAGTATCACTTGAACTATTGCACCAGCGCAAATTTTGATTGACTACATACATTGTTTAGATGATTTTGTTCGCTTTTAACCATTGGATCAACATTTATGCAATGAAGTTAATATAATGACTGAGACTAGATTGAGATGTATGTCCTGTAAACCAAATAGAAGCAGAAATGGTCATTTTGAAATTTGCTTCATAAAATTTAATTATCCAAAATCAACTCATCACGAAATGGAAATAAAACCATTCATGCGTCAAATGATCACATAATGCAAGTGCAAGTGCAATACAGTCCTCAACAATGTGTTTTGTGAGTTGCTGCTCTTACTGTTGCCTTTCCCTCATATTCTCAACGCTTTCCTTTTCCTTGTGGGAGTTTGATGGGAAGCGAAGGGCACGCATGACCTCATTGTGCATGGTCATTTTTCAAAAGTAACCCTACCCTTAAATGCAATTTAGGGTTCGTTTATGGAGTAGATATCTCTTATCTCCTTTGACATCATCCAACCATTTACATGATGCATCGATTGCACCATCTTGGCAAGATCAACCAGTGTACAAACGAGAATAAAAGATGCTGATGTTCAGTAATGCAGTCCTTATAACATTGTGATGCAACCTAAGAAGGAAATCAATAGTCCCTTCAACACTGACAGTATTTGAAAATTTCTCAGCAACAGATCTATTATAATATCCTCTCCCGAGATTATTACTGTGCATATGTACGAAAAGATGAAATGTGCTAATGTACCCCCTTTGGTAAAATGATAAAAAGGATTTTTTAAGTATTTGGTAGTGGAAATTTTATGTTTGTAATTTTTTAAAAGTATTTGGAATAAATTAAAATTATAAAGAGTTTAGGGACATAAGAGAAAAATATCAGATATTTATAAAGAATGGAAAAATGGTAAATAAGTGGAAAGAAATGACATTATGGAAATAGAGAATTCTTTAGAACATGACAGAATCGTAATTTTAAGGAACTTTAAAGGTTTAAGGCGAGCTTGACCCACACATATAAATAGACGTATGATGTGTGAGTTAGTGAAAAAGAAAAAGAGAGTGAAGATAGAGGAGTAATCTAGAGAGGGAGAGAGAGCTCTCGGCAGAAGAGGGAAGCGAGCTGCCGCTAATCCAGGTGAGATTCTATTACGTCTGAAAAGGAGATTGAACTGCCAGAGGGTGAAGAACATATTTGAGAACTAGATCTATTAAGGATTAAGTTGTATGGTTCATGGTTTATGGCATTATTTTGGTTGAAAAGCTGTTAAGAATAATATGTGTTTTATTTGAAGCTGACGAGAGTTCTCTGTGTAGATCTGGTAATGTTGAAACTGTAATGAGCTGGAGAGTAAGGCAGAAGACTGAGGAAAGCTTGGTAAACAATGTAATTAAATAAATGAGTTAATTAGAAGTTATTGGTGAGTAAGAATGGTTGAACTCGGTTATGGATCCTGCTAAGGTCGTAACCTAAGTTAAAATGGAAAATGGGCGAAGTGTTGATTATGTGTTTATGGTTATTGTGGTCGGGGTGGTGTTAATGTTTGTCTATACGAGTTGGTGGTGATTATAGCCAGGTCAAGCTGGTTGAGGCTACAAGTTGAGCAAGGCCGTGAATCAAGCTGAGCTCAAGAAAGATAACAGCTCGCTATAAAAGGTGAGCTAAGCAAGCTCGATGAGTTAGGGATGCCCTTATTTCAGGCTTAGCTGAGTGATGTAAGAGCTCGCATGGATTAAGCCGAATGCGAGCTGGAGCTTGCACGAGTAGGTTTGGTATGAGTGGGAGTTTGCAACTCGAGCTGAAAAGGAGGCAGTGCAGTCTGCTATAGCTCAAGTGAAGTAGAGGTGATAGAGCTAAATTAAGGTTGAAGTGACCAGCAAGCTAAGTTGAGATTTCTTTTGTGACTAAGTGTAGGTGGCGTAACAAGTTAAGAGGAGGTCGTTGGAGCATAAGCTAAAATGATTCAAGTAGATTGGGAAGCAAGTTGTTGGTGTGAAAATATTTTTAAGTACTTTAGTTTATTTAGCAAAATTTTAAATTTCATTATTTATTTTTTTAGCTCATAAATAATTTATGTTTTAGCATGAAAATGAAGGATCTATTTGTATATGGTATACATTATATATTATTTATTTTATAGCATGATAAAGAACTAAATTTAAATTATAAAAAAGAGAGAAAAAGGTTTTCAAACCTAGTGGATGGGTCGAACATTTTTAGCGAGACCTTCTAACTTAGACCCGGCCGGTATACCCTACAATGTATGGCATGTGTTAGGAGAGTTAGTCCTGCTAACATCGGGGGGTCGAGTTTGTCAAGTCTGTTAGTCGCTCTCTACACTTGTGGGGTATTTCTCGATGCACGGTAAGCAATGATAGTTCCGTCACATATGTATACGAGATGTCTTAGTAACTTTGTCACGATGAGCGATGCTAGCCTTTGCGCCATGTGACCCCCCCATAATGAGCGGAGCTGGTCCTACTGCCTTTATGGTTTTAGCTTCCTTAGGTTACCATTTGAATTTTATAGAAAAGCTAACATACCATTAAAATAGATTTTTAGAAATAAAATATTTTTTTGAAATATTAAACATTTTAAACAAGCTTTTGATACATATAGAAATTTTATAAAAACCCAAAACTTTATGAAATAAAATTATTTTAAGATAAATGTTTTAAAAAATAATATTTTTAAGAGACAATTTTTGGAATAAACTCATCCACACTCACTAAGCTTTATAACTCATAATCTTTTTATTTCAAAAACCTTCTCGGGTGCAAGAACAAGTAACTAAAGTACCAGAGCACCTCGTTCAGACTAGATAGGCTCCAACAGACGATACTGCTTAAATCTTTTGTGTAAAATTTGAAATTCAGATTTCATGTAATTTGCATATCTTCAGAATTTTGAATAAATATTGTAGCACTTTATTAAATGCATGCATGATTTAGATATTTATATTTTTGCGATAATATTTTAAATTATATGTGTAAAACCTCAAATTTTATAAAGGGTGAAATTGAAAATATTATGAAAATTTGTGTAAAAGTGTAAGGGTTAAAAAGTTAAGACTTCTAAAACTTTAGATTAAAATTGTAATTTTTAAACAGTTTAGGGGGCCAAATTGTAATTTGGTTGGATTATATCACCCTTCTTCAACCTCCAGCCGACCAGCTCTCTCTCTCTTCTCATTTTCTCTCCAACCGCTCCATTTTCGCGAACTTGACTTTAACTCGTCATTCCAACCTCATCCGACCTCCGTTTTGGCCAAATTTGGTACCGTTGAAAAACTAGTGCGACATAGATTCCGTAGGTACTAGTTTTGTAAAGTTTTATCATAGTTTGGGTGTTAGTTACAGTAGAGGAACGTCTGCAATTAACCAACTTTTATTTCTCTAGATCCCGACGAAACTAGGCGATTTCTACTCTGACCAACCGCATTTTCATGACAAGCGTGTTGAGGACAACAAAACCTGCCTAACCACACATCCCGCCACCATGGTCACCGGAATCTATCGCCGAAAAGTCATCGCCGACCCCCATATACGGCGAAGGTGAGTTTCCGACCTCCCGAACTTGAAATTTAGTTCTTGACACGTCTACGGACTCGTTTTTAAATGTAAAATCCATTTTCATAGGTATTTTTCCTATAGGGCAACCGTGTTAAAAATTATTTATATTGTGTTATCTTGTAAATTCGATCCGAAATGATGATAATTACTTTAGGAATCGAGGTTTTTGGAGTGATTAATAACTTATATTGAGGTAAGAGTTCTATCTTGATCTTTTAATAATTTTTATGTTAAAGTGGAATTTATTTAAAAAATATATATATATAATTTTGAAAGTGTATTGATTATTTGCGGAGATATATTGTGGATTGCTTTGGAAGTATTTTGTGGTTTATTTGGTGAAAATTTGTGACTTTGTGACAGGTTTATAAATTTTGGTTCATTGAATTAGCAGCCGTTATACTGCCAAAATTTTATAAATAAAAATGAAAGTTTTCAAAATATCGAATCTTATATATATATTGTATTGATTGCATGGTAACTCATCTGAATTGTTTTGTTAACTTAAATAAGATAAAAATCCACTGTCGTAGTCATTATGTGATGTTATCAATAGCTATTCATATGATACCACTTTATATTAGGGTTACTACGCAGGGCATTTTTTGGTATGGCTACTAGGGTCACTGTATTTTCTGCTATTCATATGATACAACTTTATGTCAAGGTTACTACGTAGGTTATTGCGCATGGTATTTTTTGGTATGGCTATCAGGGTCACGATGTGCCAAATGTTGTTTTTCTTATTCAAAATAATTTACTGAAAACTGTAGGCCACCGGATATATGACTAGGGGACGAGATTTACCTTGTTTTGAAAATGACATGACTTGATATAAACACTTAAATGTTGTATGACTATTCTAGTATCCTATATATTTTATTAAATGGTTTATTGAATTTGTTAAACAGTTAAGCATGTAGAGTTTTAATAATTATTTTAGAAAGCGGTTTCTAAAACTTTCTTGGGAATGAAATCCTACTGAGCACTTACTCACCCCTCCTTTATTTTTTCCCTTCTAGGAAATATGCAGGGTGATTTAGGTGGCCATCAGACGGATTAGGTAGAGGACCAAGGAAATCAGGGATTATGCCCGTGATATGGATATTTAGTTTATTTCATTTCAAGTTTGGTATTTGGAATTGAATGTCCTTGCAACTCATTTAAGGGGCTTACATTCGATGTATTTAAGACATTATGTTAAGAATGCCAAAGTGTTGAAATTTCATTTGAAATTCTAAATAAATATGAATGTTTAATTATGATAAGTTGATTGCACGGCTAAGTATTTATGATTTTATTATTTATTTTGAATTTATGATTCCTAGCAGGTGTTCACATATCTGTGGGAATGGTTCCCACCGGGATTATTTTAGAGTATTTTGAATATTTTCATTTCATTGTTCATAATGTTTATTTTGATACTCCGAAGTATCCAAAACAGGAAAATTTTCTTTATATTTTTAAAAGTTGAAAATTTCTATTTATTAATATTTACAATTCTGCCACAGCCCAAAGCCCAGGTCGTGACAGAAAAGTTGGTATTAAAGCTTTTGGGTTTTCATACCTCGAAATGTGACACCTACTAGAGTAGATGGATGATATTTTACTTAGTCAACATCGTTATTTTGTTAATATTCTGGTGTTTAAATTTTAGGTTGAGAAAATGCCTTCGATAAGGAGAACCCGAGGACAAGAGTCTAGGACTGACAGTCCACCCCCATCGCAACCTACGAGTGAACAGATGGCCAATTTCTTTGAAGCTTTTATGGCGATGTCTGCCTCTTATGCTCCCCGGGTCAATGACAAAAATGAAAGGTTAAGGGATTTTGGTAGAATTTTTGATACTCAGTTTGATGGTCGACAAGACCCTATAGCCGCTGATAGATGGTTAAAAGCAATTAAGAGATCTTTTTCCCAGGTCGATACCCCTAGAGAATTCTGGGTGGATTTTGCTGTTTACAGATAACTGGTGACGCAATTATATGGTGCGAAAATTTGAGAGCACACCGTGATCTTGCGGGTATAGATTGGGATGCTTTTGAAGAGTTATTCTGTGATAACTATTTCAACACAGGTCACAGACGGGCACTAGCTAACATGTTTCAGACTATTGAGCAAGGAGGGATGACTGTGAACGAATATTCTACGAGGTTTATGGAGTTATCCCAGTATGCAGGTAGGGCTGATGAGTCATTGTTACTATCGAAGTTTTTGATGCATTTGAGGCTCGCAATAAAGAGCAAAATCTATACCCAAGAATTTAAAAGGATCACAGATTGTTTAGCTGCAACCGCCTTAGTTGAAACAATTGTTGGAGATGGTTCATCCTACCGAAATCAAAATCATGACAGTGGAGATAGGAAAATGACCAAGAAAAATCAAGGGGGATGGCATGGCAATAATAATACTAGTGGGAGTGGCACCAGTAGTGGATCCTCCGGGCGAAGTGTGCCATATGGGAATTACTTTAATTGTAGACAACAGGGTCACTTAAAGAGAGCTTACCCCTATCTGAAGAGGTCATCATCATCCCGTAGGGGAGTATCAGGGAGTCGTTCAGATTCTGTTTCCTTCCAGGGTCAGCCCGTGCCTAATCAATCACATACATCATCTCCAGCTTTCATCTCTCCTCCTTAACACCATCATCAATACTGCACGCCTACCATGGGGTTTAATCAAAATGTTCCTCAGAGTTTTCAGACCCTACAAGCATTTGGGAGTCAGGGTAATCGTGACTGCAACATGGGTTCAAGTGCTAATAGAAGTCGTTTGGGGAATTAGAGAGGAAAAGGAAAGGGGAAGGCCAGACAAGCTTATGCTGCCATTGCTGAAGAGACATATAATGAATCTGGCAGAGGGGTAATTGATAGTATGATTCTTATCTCCCGTTCTTAGGCTCATGCTTTATTTGATACTGGCTCAACCCATTCTTTTTTATCCATGTTGTTCGCAAATACTTTAGGATTGGGTGTAGAGAAACTTAGTATGTCTTTGAGTATAAGAACCTCTTTGGGTAGAGTTCATGATTTGATAACTTTTTGTAAAACAATGAGCATTGGGATAAGTGGTAGGAGGTTTTCTGATGATTTGATTGTGATGCCTATAGAGCAGTTTAATGTGATTTTTGGTATAGATTAGTTAGCTAAGTATCGGGCTATAATTGATTGTTATAATAAGAGAGTGATACTTCACACACAGAATGGTAAGGTTGTTTATCAAGCGACTCACAGGGTGCGGCAACCAAGTCCAATTTTGAAACCATTGTTAGGTGGGAGAAGAATGCTGGAGATTTATGGGAGTAGAATGCTGGAGACTTATGGGAGTTTGTTTGCTATTAATGGAGAAACGGGGATAGTGAACCAGTATTCCCCATTGTATTAGTTAAGGAGTACCCAGATGTGTTTCCTGATGAGTTATCAAGATTACCACCGAATAGGGAGATTGAGTTATGTATTGATTTAATCTCTAGAGCTCAACCAATTTCCATAACTTCTTATCGCATGGCACCAATAGAGTTGGGGAAATTGAGAAACAATTGGGAGAGCTTCTAGAGAAGGGTTTTATTCAGGAAAGTACTTCTCCTTAGGGAGCCCCCGCTTTGTTTGCAAAGAAAGTAGATGGTTCATTGAGACTTTGTGTGGATTATCGAAAGTTGAATCAGCTAACAGTGAAGAACAAGTATCCCTTGCCCAGGATAGATGAGTTGTTTGATCAATTGGGAGGATCAAAATTCTTCTCAAAAGTTGATTTGAGGTCCAGTTACCACCAACTAAAGATTCGAGAAGAGGATGTTCCTAAAACAGCTTTTCAAACTTGTTATGGTCATTTTGAGTTTCTTATTATGCGTTCGAGTTGACTAATGCCCCTGCAACTTTTATGGACCTTATGAATCGGATTTTCATATCGTTCTTGGATAAGTTCGTGGTGGTGTTTATTAATGACATTTTGATTTATTTCCAAGACTCGAGAGGAACATGCAAAACATTTAAGGATAGTCCTACAAACGCTTAGGGAGAACCAGCTGTATGCAAAGAAAGACAAGTGTGACTTTTGGTTGACCGAGGTCAAATTCTTGGGTCATGTGATCTCTCAAGAAAGAATATCCGTGGATCCAGCAAAGGTAGAAGCTGTTCTCGAATGGGAACTACCAAAGAATGTAATGAAAGTTCATAGTTTTCTTGGTCTAGCTGGTTATTATCATCATTTCATTGCGAACTTCTCGAGAACTACTATACCATTGACCAAGTTAACAAGAAATGATGTAAAGTTTATATGGGATGAAGATTGTGAAGCTGTTTTTCTGGAGCTAAAACAAAGGTTGACCACAATGCCTGTTCTTACCGTACCAAATAATAATGAACCCTATATGGTGTATACAGATGCCTCAAGCACCGGTTTAGGTGCTATTCTGATACAAGGGGGAAAAGTAGTGGTTTACACTTCTCGTCAATTGAAACCACATGAAAAGAATTATCCCACTCATGATCTAGAACTTGCTACTGTGATTTTTGCCATAAAAATCTGGAGGTGTTACTTTTGTGGGGCAAAGTTTGATATCTACTCTGATCATAAGAGTTTGAAGTATCTTTTCACCCAACGGGACTTAAATTTGAGACAAAGAAGATGGGTTGAGTATATGGAGGATTATGACTTCAATCTTCATTATCATTCGGGAAAAGCAAATGTGGTTGCAGATGCCTTGAGTAGAAAACTGCATGGGACATTGGCAAGCTTGGCATTGGCTTATTGGAAGAGGACAATGGTCATTGGAGATTATAATTTGTGTTTATATGAAGACTGTACCTCAAGTTATATTTGCAACATGGTGGCCACTCCTAGTACCCTACAACTTTTTAAACAAAGCCAATGGCAAAACGATGAATTAAGGACTACTTGGAATCGTCTACAAAATGGAGAACAATTGAAGAATTGGGAGATTAAGACAGACGGATTTTGTATCACTATGGAAAAGTGGTAGTTGCTAACAATCCAGAGTTTAAAGAAGTTGTTTTGGTCGAGGCTTACAAGTCAAAATTCATGGTGCATCCTAGTAGTATAAAGATGTATCACAATTTGAAGAGACAATCTGGTGGTCCGGAATGAAGCGAGATGTAGCTGAGTTTGTTGCCAATTGCATGATATGTCAACAGGTAAAAACCGAGCATCAGCGACTATCGGGGTTACTTTAGCCATTACCGATTCCAGAATGGAAATGAGACAAGATCACTATGGACTTTGTGACGGGATTACCTTTGACCTCACAAAGGCATGATGCAGTATGGGTCATTGTGGATCGATTAACTAAGACAGCCCACTTTATACCCATAAGAAATGACTATAAGCTCGTTAAGCTAGCTAAACTTTATGTTGAGAACATTGTCCAATTGCATGGTGTACCCTTTAGTATTGTTTCGGATAGAGATCCACGATTTACTTCTAGATTTTGGAGAGCCTTGCAAATTGCCTTAGGGACAGAACTAAATCTTAGCACCGCTCATCACCCTCAAACCGATGGGCAGTCTGAAAGGACTATCCAAATATTAGAAGATATGCTCCGTTCTTGCATTTTGGACTTCTGAGGAAATTGGGGTGAACATCTACCATTGGTGGAGTTTGTTTATAATAATAGTTACCAAGCCAGTATCGGTATGGCCCCATATGAGGCCTTGTATGGAAGGCCTGTAGATCACCTTTGTGTTGGGCTGAACCAGACGAGCGAGTTACCATAGGACTAGAGATTATTGAAGAGACTACAGAAAAGATAAAAAACATTCAGGAAAGAACTAAGGTAGTCTAGAGTCGCCAAAAGAGTTATCCTGATCTTCACCATCGTGATGTGGAATATGAGGTTGGTGACCATGTTTTCTTGAAGGTGACTCATATGCGTGGTGTAACTAGATTCGGAGTTAAGGGAAAACTAGCCTCCAGGTACATTGGGCCGTTTGAGGTCATGGAAAGAATTGGAGAGGTTGCTTACCGATTGAATTTGCCACCTCAGTTAGAACATGTTCAAAATGTTTTTCACGTGTCCATGTTGAGGAAGTGCACTGCAGACCCGTCTCACATTGTTCCCTATACTGGGATTCCTATACAAGGGAATATGACATACGAAGAACAGCCAGTACTGATCCTAACAAGAGAAATTAAGGTGTTACGAAATAAAGAAATACCTATGATTAAGGTATTATGGCAGAATCATACTAGAAATGAGACTATTTGGGAGCTTGAGTTAGAGATGTATTATAAGTACCCTCATCTATGTGAAATTCGACTTGAGGTTACACTTTGAATTTCGGGACAAAATTCATTTAAGAAGGGTAGAATGTAAAACCTCAAATTTTATAAAGAGTGAAATTGAAAATATTATGAAAATTTGCGTAAAAGTATAAGGGTTAAAAAGTTAGACTTCTAAAACTTTAGATTAAAATTGTAATTTTTAAACAGTTGGGCCAAATTGTAATCTGGCCTGATTACATCACCCTTCTTCAACCTCCAGCCAACCAACTCTCTCTCTCTCTCCTCATTTTCTCTCTAGCCGCTCCATTTTCGCGAGCTCGACTTTGACTCGTCGTTCTGACCTCATCCAACCTCCGTTTTGGCCAAATTTGGTACCGTTGAAAAGCTAGTGCGACACAGATTCCGTAGGTACTAGTTTTGTAAAGTTTTATCATAGTTTGGGTGTTAGTTACAGTAGAGGAACGTCTGCAATTAACCAACTTTTATTTCTCTAGATCCCGGCGAAACTAGGCTATTTCGACTTCGACCAACCCCATTTTCATGACAAGCGTGTCGAGGACAACAAAACCCGCTTAGCCGCATGTCCCGCCATCATGGTCATCTAATCCGTCATCGAAAAGTCACCGCCCACCACCATATATGGCGAAGGTGAGTTTCCAACCTCCAGAACTTGAAATTTAGTTCCGAACGCGTCTACAGACTCGTTTTTAAGTGTAGAATCCATTTTTATAGGTATTTTCCCTATAGGGAAGCGATGTTAAAAATTATTTATATTGCGTTACCTTGTAGATTCGATCCGGAACGGCAATAATTACTTTAGAAATCAAGGTTTTTGGAGTGATTAATAGCTTATATTAATGTAGGAGTTCTATCCTGATCTTTTAGTAATTTTTATGTTAAAGTGAAATTTATTTTAAAAATATATATAATTTTGAAAGTGTGTTGATTATTTACGGAGATATATTATGGATTGCTTTGGAAGTATTTTGTGGTTTGTTTGGTGAAAATTTATGGCTTTGTGACAGACTTATAAATTTTGGTTCATTAAATTAGCAGCCGTTATACTGCCGAAATTTTATAAATAAAAATGAAAGTTTTCAAAATATCGAATCTTATATATATATTGTATTGATTGAATGGTAACTCATCTGAATTGTTTTGTTAACTTAAATAAGGTAAAAATCCACCGTCCTAGTCATTATGTGATGTTATCAATAGCTATTCATATGATACCACTTTATGTTGGGGTTATTGCGTAGGTTATTGCACAGGGTATTTTCTGGTATGGCTACCAGGGTCACTGTATTTTCTACTATTCATATGACACGACTTTATATTGGGGTTACTGCACAGGTTAATGCGTAGGATATTTTCTGATATGGTTACTAGGGTCACGATATGCCAAATGTTGTTTTTCTTATTCAAAATAATTTACTAAAAATTGTAGGCCACTAGGTATATGACTAGGGATGGGATTTACCTTGTTTTGAAAATGACATAACTTGATATAAACACTTAAATGTTGTATGACTATTCTAGTAGCCTATATATTTTATAAAATGGTTTATTGAATTTGTTAAACAGTTAAGCATGCAAAGTTTTAATAATGATTTTAGAAAACGGTTTCCAAAACCTTATCGGAAATGAAATCCTATTGAGCACTAGCTCACCCTTCCTTTATTTTTCCCCTTCTAGGAAATGTGCATGGTGATTTAGCTGGCTATCAGGCGGATTAGGTAGAGGACCAAGGAAATCAGGGATTATGCCCATGATATGGATATTTAGTTTATTTCATTTCAAGTTTAGTATTTGGAATTGAATGTCCTTATAACTCATTTAAGAGACTTGCATTCGATGTATTTAAGACATTGTGTTAAGAACGCCAGAATGTTGGAATTTCATTTGAGATTCTAAATGAATGTGAATGCTTAATTATGATAAGTTGATTGGATGACTAAGTGTTTATGATTTTATTATTTACTCTGAATCTATGATTCCTAGCAGATGTTCACATATCTATGGGAATAGTCTCCACCGGGATTATTTTAGAGTGTTTTGAATATTTTCATCTCATCGTTCACAATGTTTTATTTTGGTACTCCGGAGTATCCAAAACAAGAAAATTTTCTTTATATTTTTAAAAATTGAAAATTTTTATTTATTAATATTTACGATTTTGCCACGGCTCAGGGCCCGAGTCGTGACAATATGTTTATCCGATGCATACTTGAAATTAAATTTTAAAATGAATAGTTTTTATATGTTTGGAGTTTGAGAATAGTTATGGGTTCACTCCATGATATTCTTTTGAGTCTTGTTAGTCAAACTTCGAGAATGTTTCGTGGGGTATTCGGTAGGATCGCTGGATTCATTAAAGGGAATCCAGATCGGGTCCTGTCATCTACAGAGCTCCAACACTATTACATGCCACTAGCTTGTTAAGAAATGTAATACTCAGCAATCCAGTAACTATGATAATTAGAAAAAAATTGAACCTACTACAAACCTAGAGAAGAAAAAGTTGACTGAATCAGTTAATTCAAGCAACCACACCAAAAAAAAAAAAAAAAAAAAACAATAATGATTTATTCCATAGTTTCGATTTGCAGTGATTGTGGAATAATCATAGAAAGATTTTTCTTCAGCATATCCATGTTAGGATAAGAAAACATCTGCACTTGTGGATTCTACGTCTACCCTTTAGTAACATGCAACAATCCATTTTGCTACCGGTAAGCCTCTGGTTCTCCATTGCAAGGTTCTGCATCTCCACAAGTTGTGCAACACTTTTCTGTTCCATAACTTCAGGAGGCGGCAACATATCAAAAGCATGAAAGGGACTCGACATTGGACGTATTCCGGGAACAAATGGTTCAAGATGAATTATGTTAGGACTTGGAAGCGGACGCCTCAAATGAGAAGGTTGGATTCGACCTTTGCTTCCCATCATCAATAGTAGCCTTCTGAAACCAAAACAAAGTAATATTACAAGAACATAAATAAATCCATTACAAAAATCAAGATTGTAAACCATCTGCATGAATGTACTTCAAAAAGCTCTAATTCTGCGATTTAACAAATAACCTCAAACATTCGTATTGATTCTAAGACCAACGCAATAAAGGATGCATCGTCAAATACAATAAAAAAAATATTGATGAAAACATTGCATAGCTTTCTAACTCCTTCTACAAATTTTATCACATCATAACACATTCATACTTTATATCATTATAACATCTTCATTCTATAAAAGTATATGCATAAACCACCAAAAGGGTATCAGTAAAACTTGCAAATTATGACAAAGATATTCAAAACAATTTCATGCCCAAATTCAAACCAATCAATTACCATCTAAAATCCAAAGAAGGGGGCACTCCACCAAATGGGTCACAACTTAGGGCTCCAACTAATTAGTCTTGTTCAACCCATTACAAAAAATTTCAAACCTCAAAAAGAAATACAGATACATAAATGGATTATAACTTAGAGTAATTACAAATTTCAACAAAAATAAAAAGACTTTTATGTTTTAATTGATAACCCTAAATAAAGTTACACCCAACAAAAAGGAAAATATAACAACATCGTTTTTACGATTACCTAAACCAGAAAATCGTCAAGAGAGAATGATAAAATAGTAGCCCACTTCAGTTTTGTAGATAGAGAGACAACCAAGAGAACCTTGTGATTACTTACTAGCACCAATAGGAAAAAGGTTGAATAATGAGAGAGTGAATGCTAATGGGTGCAAGTGCACCAGTGAGATGCAATGGTAAGGTGCGACGATAAGGAGTTCAAATGGTAGGTTGGGATTCCTAGAGAGAGAATAAGAGCAAAAAGTTGGGAATAGAGAGACTAACAATTTAGTAGAGAGAGAGTCACAGCACATACAAAAACCGTAATGGCAGGGGTATTTCTGTCCAAAAATGGACAATCTTCTTAAGACTTAAAGAAAAAAAAAAGGTATTTTTGAAATGGGTCATCAAAAATATGTTAGTTTTCAACTAAACCCAAAAAATTATTATTATTTGTTAATTTAAATCACCATTGCTTTCTATTTAAAAATAAATTATTATATTTATAAATATTATTTAATAAATTAAATTAAATTCATTATTAATTATTAATTGAAAATAATTAGAAAAGGAGATCCAACGTAAAAGATTTTTCATAAAATATTTTTTTATAAAAATTGATCATAGTCATCCAATAGTGGACGTCAATATTTAAAAGTATAACAAAAAAAATGCTCCAAAAAAAATATATTTGCTTGGTTCCCCATTGTTGATCTTGGTTTGTTGGAGATCTAATATGAATCTCTACCATGATCTTTGTGATGAAGTTCATCAATGACTAGATTGAACATCGATTTGGTCACGAATCCCTACTCTCACAAATTTCTTAGACTTCTCTCCAAACATCGATTAACTCTTGCTTGTTTTCTCTCTCTCATGCATCCCTTCTGCAAACACCAACCAAAGCTCAAATGCTTGAACAGTAAACCAAAAACACACGAACAACATTTCTCCACAAACTACAAACCAGTCTCCAAAACCAAAAAAAAAAAAAAAAAAAAAATAGAAATTGCCTTTTTGTGTAGTGTAGGTCTTTGATAAAACAATTGTGAGGACATAATGATACCAAAGCCAATGGCCAAAGACGAAGCCAAACTTGTGAGTTTGTGCGAAGATAGAGACGCTGTGGGTTTGGTCGAAGATAAAGTGACAGGTTTGGTCGATTTAACTTTTTAAAACCATATACCTTTATACCTTACAACCTCATTGAACCGTTCGTATACCAGCAAAAATCATCAACCCTCTAATGGCTGCATCATTTTGGATAGTATTTTTAAAATCAAAGGTATTTCACAATAATTTCATTTCTTTGGGCTATTTTGATAATATCCCTAGCTACAATAAAACACTACTACCATTAATTAATTCATTAGCAGCATTATTACTAGTTAACCCAACCAAGAGCAAAGAGGTGATCAAGTTGATCAATTCAAGTAAACTTGATACCACCAAGTATGCATCACTATAACAAAACATATCAATCATACCGAGTTATCGATACTGAGTATCAAAGCCCTAGCATGGATAACAATTTTTATTTTTTAAAAAAATACATTTCGATATCCATACCATACTCATAATATGTCCAGTATGGATAGCAAAATATCTATATCAGACATTAAAAGCTTGATATGAATAAAAAAATTTATTTTAAAAGAAAATATCATTTTAGTATCCATATCGAGTCTGTTATGGAGCATAAAAAAATCTCAACCCCCATTTTTCCTATTCACTTCCTCTCATATCACATCCTCTCTCTCCCACATCAACCCAAGTGCTATCCAAACCCTAGCTGTCTACCATCGCATTTCTTGCACGCCGCCGATCGTCATTCTTTTTCTTCTCCTTTTCTTTTTCTTTCCGCCACATGTCCACTCCTTTTCGCCAATCTGCCACCTTCAGCCGTCACGTCATTGCTATCCATTTCTCTTCCTTGATCTACTTCCTTATTCTTGTTCCCTCTCCGTTGAATGCTACTATGGCCTCCTTAAACCGAAACTCGACTACGCCGCCATCATCAGTAACTAACAAAATCCAATTATTGTGTTTACTATAAGCTTCTTATAATGTTGTTGTCATGCTTTTAGGTGTTGATTTCAATGAAGGTTCTCTTAAAAGAGTGCTTTAAAAGTGCCTCTGTATCCACATTACAAGCGTCTGGCATTGGCATTGTATCAAAAGCCACCATTTTGTTCTTTTATCAACTCTTCCATGTCGAATTCGCAGACCTCTACTCAGCCCAGACCACTACTCCCTTAAGTGCCAACTCCCCTTCTCTTCCAGAAAGTCTCCCTTCTCACCTCCCACTTACTACCACCTTTTTTAACCTTTGTTTTTACTTATTTTCTTATTGTTTTTATAATGGAAAAATTTTAATTTAGTCCCTAACGTTTGGTAAAATATTACTTTTTTACTAACATTTGTATTTCGAATTCTCGTCATCCCTAACGTTTCGAAAATGCATCAATTTAGTCTCTCTGACCAAAAAGATAATAGTCAAACTAACTAGACGGGATAAAAAGATAAATTTACCCCTGATATAATTTAAAATAGTTAAAATAACGTAATTACCCTTTTAAAAACTGATAATTGCAAAATAATCATCCCTATTATTACAAAATTACCATTGACCACATTCCAATAAAATTATGACGCATCATTAAATCAAATCTTTTAATATAATTTATTATTAATAAATATTTTAATTAAAAAATAATATTTTTAATATAAAATAATAAAAAAAATTCTTCTTTCATCTTCAACTTCTACCTCTCATCTTCTTCCTCATCTACAATTTCATCTTCTACATTCATCAAAATCATCATCTCCATTATTTTCATCAAATCAACATCATCCAAATTAAACATATAACATCAAACCAAACATCTTCCAAATCTAAAAAAAAATGTTTATCCAAATTTAAAAAAAGAAAAAGTTAATGTAAAATATAAAAAATAAAAAACTGGTCTCCGGCAATGGAGACCAGGCTGGAGACAAGAAACTAGTCTCTAGCAACTGCTGGTCTCCAGGCTGGAGACCAAAAACTAGTCTTTAGCGAGGCTAGAGACCAGCACCAGGTCTCCAGCAAGACCAGGCCGGAGACCTGGTCTCCGGTCCGGCGATGGAGACCAATACTGATCTCCATCGTCGGGAGGAGGAGGTCTCCATGACCTCTTTTTTTTTTATATATATATATATTAAATTAAAAGTATAAAAATATATGTTATATTAAATATATATATTAAAATTATATAAATATTCAAATTAAAATGACCAAATTAACCCTCGTTGACTAACATTTGATTAACAGAAAGACTAAATTGATGCATTTTCGAAACGTTAGGGATGATGAAAATTCGAAATGTAAACGTTAGTAAAAAAGTAATATTTTACCAAACGTTAGGGATTAAATTAAAATTTCCCCTTTTATAATTTATTTTAGTTAATTTTAGCTCTATGAGGTTTTTTTTAGTTTGAAGTAATTGTTTTTATACATGTGAATTGTGTAAAGATCTTTATTATTATTATTATTATTATTGGGTGATTGAAGTGAATCTTTTTAAATATTTGATTTTTGGATGTGGTTGTTAATAGAATTAGCTCTTGGGGGGTTTAGATTTATTGAAATCGTAGCACTCACTTGAGTGTGATTTTAGGTTTGTGTTATTAGAATTCCTGGTGGGTTTTACAGTTTTGTAGTGTATTTGGATTGTATTGTAATGTATTTTAGTTTAAAACCAATTAAGCTGCAGCTTGGTTTTGTTTCAACTTTTTTTTATTCTTATATGTTTTACAAGAGAGGAAGCAGATTTGTAACTGTGGGCTTAAAAACATGTGGGGATTATATTTTTGTAATTGTTTACGTGCGTCTTTGCGCTAATTGAGATCTCTATTTAGCATAATGTTGGATGCTATAGAAATTGCATACAGGTGTTGCAAAATCGTGAGGCAATTTCTTCATGATTTCCTTCTTTGTTTAAACCTTTGTTGGTTTTTAATTCTGAATGCGTGAGTGATTGTGTCAGATAAGGCTCTGGCTTTAGTGCAATATTCTGTTATTTTCTCATTGATGAAGAGTTCAGCAGTTGTGATAGAATGTTGGGCTCCTATGTTGGGAAACACTATTGTGAAGCATCAAGCATCTTTTTAACTAATGTGTATGCAAAGTTTCAGGCATGTTTGGAAGTTGGTTCGAATTGAGAAATCGATGTTGCGAGTATTAGGTGAATATGTCAAGATCATGCATAACAGTTGTACTAGACTAGATAAAATAATTAAGTGCTTCTAAGTTACTGGAAATAGGAGGATTATTTGCATTCTTTGTTTATTATAAGACTGGAGTTTGCAAATTTTTCACATCCATTATTGCTGTATTCATCCTTGTGAATTTGAACTTGAGAAATTATTCACTTATAAGATGAACATTACTGTCCTTTCCAGTGAAAGATCAGTTGCCCAAGAATGCATGGTTGGTAAGCAAAATGGGAAGGCTCTTTGTTGGAGTGCAGTATGACCCACAATGTAAGTTTTGCAGATATTATATTCCTTTTGTGGAATTTCAAGCTCAGTCCATTCCATGTTTATGATATACTATCGATGCATTGCTTGGACTAGAGAATTTCTATTTTTGGTCATTATTAAATTTTGTTGTCTTAAATAATGTGCACATATAACTTCAACATGTAAGGCCGAAATGCACGTCACAATTTCAATTTCCAACCTTATCATGTGGTTTATCTATGCCGGCATATATATGAAAAGAAAGAAATGCATATATAATTTATTTATGGATGTAAACAAATATTTAAGCACAATCACTAAAGAAATTATTCATATAGTTTGTAAAGGTTTAACTAATGTATGAAATTTCCGTTAAGATGGTAGTTTAATATGGTATTAAAGTATCAATAAAGAAGCAAAGATGTGTATAGGTCCATCCATATTTGCATGTTAGGGGATGCACTAAAACAATAGGTTATTTGAATTACGAAGTAACAAGTACTAAGTTAATAGACATTTGTCGAATTGTTTGCTACTAATAAATGTTATTTACATAACGCTTTCAGTTATCGGCCAAAGATACATTTAATGGTTCATCTTCAAATGGATCGAGTGGTGAGAAGAAAAGAAAGATAAGAGATCCCAAGTGATTATATTTATGTTATTAATAATCTTTTCAAGTGATTATATATAAATGGATTTTTTAAATATATTGTAATATTATTTCTATTTTAATATAAAATTATATATACTTTCTTAAAATATATATATATTTTTTAATATGAAAATGAGTATTCATACCAAGCATGAGCCTGGTATGGATATTATAATCTATACCAGGCAACCTGGTATAGATAGGGTTATCCATACCGAGCATGAGCCCGATATGGATAATCATATCCACAAGTCGACTCATGCTTAATATGGATAATCATATCCACATGTTGACCCATTTTTTATATGGGTATCCATACTTGGTATAACCCGGTATGGTTACTCACATTCATACTGGGTGAGTGCCTGGTATAAATATTGCTATCAACTATACTGGTTCTATTCTCTACTCGATTTGATGATCTATTTTGTTGTAGTGCATGTGTGTGTATTAAATTAGTTCATTACAGCAATTTGAAGTTGATATCTCTCTCTCTCTATATATGTAGATACACATATGTATGGTAATGTGTGATATAATTCTTGGTGTAAAATAATGCAATAATAAGAACTCACTTTCACGAATTATGCAACACACTTTTCCAATGATTAATAAGAATTTGTAGTTGATTAGAAAAATAGATTAGATTCAAAGTAGTGCAAAAAGAAAAAACCGTTTTGAGCCAGAAAAACTTGAAGCTGCAGACAAATGTACGTTGATCAGTTTGCACTTGATTAGCCAAAACAAGAAAAAAAAAAACTATATACTCTATTAAAGTGAGATTTTAACTAATGCTATTGGAGCTAGAGTCATATGTGATTTTATAATAAACATCGCAATGATGCCTTGCCTTAGATGCTTTTCCTTTTAAGTATCCCTTTTTATGTTTCTTCTTTTTTATTAAGAAAACAATATAAAATACACTAAAAAAAAAGAATAAATAAACAAAAAAATATAAGAATTCAATTCCATTAAGACTACTCAACAGTAGCAAACCAACCATTTTGTGCTTTGCATTGAGTGATGCATCAACATTAATTTTGAATAAGTTACATGGTGGTTTAACCTAATGCTGGATAGCTACATTATTGCTTTGATGACTAGCTCATTAGCGTGCCGAAATTCTTTCAATGAATATATGCGTGAGACCAAGCAACTTCATATGCTTCCAACAATTTTGAACAAAACAATTCCTTCCATGCCAAATTATGATCCACAAGATAATACGAAGCTCTTCCAAATCTTCAATTTGAAGCTGGCTTTTATGAAGGAAAGAAAGTCTGAGCATCAATATTAGCTATTAAGGAAACTTTTTCCAATGTCCTTCAGCCTCTGAGAACCTCATAAAACATGGATTGTAGTCTGTTTAATATTAGTACAGAGTGGTCAGGATTTGGACATTGGAATTTTTCGAGAAAAAAGCTTGGACATAATGCAACCGGTCATGGCTTGCCTTCTATATGAACAACTTCACTTTGGACGTGTAGAATACTTATCAAGGAAATACCTTAAAAAAACCCCTTAAAAAAAATGTCATTCAACCCCAACTTTTAAAATGTTAGTCAAAAACTCTCAACTGTCATTTCAAAAACGGTTTTCATTCAAAAGTTGAGTAGTTTTATAGTAAAATCATGAAAAGACAAAAATGCTCTTATCTATTGAAAAATTAAAAAATATATGTATATCAATTGAGTTTGTGAATTTATATTCCATCCAAATCTAGATCTTCATCGACATAAATCCAGTTTGTATCCTTATTTAAATTCAAACGTAATGAAATTAAAATAAAAAAACACAATAATAGTTTGAAAAAAAAAATGGAAGATCTAGATTCACTTTTATTAAAGCAAAAAACCAAATAAAAAAACAAAACAATAATTTTTGTTTTTTTTTTTTTAAAAAAAAAAATCTAGGTTCAACCTAAATATTTAATTTGAAGATCTAATACAAAAATAATAATAATAATGAATAAATAAATAAACAAAAACCAAGAT
Source organism: Dimocarpus longan (assembly GCA_022984855.1). NCBI lineage: Eukaryota > Viridiplantae > Streptophyta > Magnoliopsida > Sapindales > Sapindaceae > Dimocarpus > Dimocarpus longan. The sequence goes on along the minus strand of CM041016.1, from coordinate 30,474,431 downwards.
TTAAAAAAATAATAATAAAAAAAATAAGCAAAACTAAACCAAACTAGTATAGTAAAGTGAAACGATTTAAAAAAAAGTTTAAAAAAAAAAAATCAACCCATAACTTCCTTAAAGATCTGGGTAATCCGATTCTAGACCTTTAAGATCTAAATTTGAACCTAGATGAAGGATCATGGTTAAAAAATCAACCCAGATCTTCCTTAACTCAAATCTTCAACATTATGTTCAACATATAGGTTGAACCCAAATGAACCAAAAAAAAAAAAATCAAAAACCAAAAAAAAAATATTCATGTCTTGTTTTCTACAATCAAAAACAAATAAAAAGAAAAACACAAGCCAAATCAAGAGCACACCAAACAAACATCCAACAAAAAGTACGAACCTAGATAGGTTCATCATCGAATGAACACTTTTAGATTCGACAATTTGGACAAACCCGCTTAGGTTCGCTGTTGATGGAACCTAAATAGGTTTGTCACTGAACGAACCCACATGGGTTTGCTGTTGAACAAACCTACTTGGGCTCTCGATGAACCCAGTAGGTTCCTTGAACAATCATTTGGCAATTTGGTTTTTATGGAAACCAAATCAATGGTCGTCGATCTAGTTTCCATGGAAATCAGATCAAATCAATGAGCTATCTTGATCGATGATTGTTGTGATTAGTGACGGTTCACAACAGAGAGACTACGAGAGAGAATAAAAAATGTAAATCAATTTTAGAGAGAGAGAGAGAGAGAGAGAGAGAGAGTGAATGGGTTTTGTGAGAACCCGACTATCCCCAATTAAAACATGGATGGAAATTGGCCTTAAGTAAATTGATGTTAATACCCTCCTATCCTAGCAGTTCCATCAATTTATAGACCGAAATTACCATCCGACTAACAAATGTGTATTTTTGGGTAATATTTTCAAAATCATAGATGGTTTGATATTAGTTTTAATTTGGGAGATATTTTATTAATAGCTCTACTTATCATATAATATACAATCTAAATGATATTATTCCAAGAGGAAAGCAAACGAATCCAAAACACAAATGAATCTTGAAATTAACACTAATTATAACTCTCTCTATAATTTTAAATCTCATTTTCTGGCTAAGTATTAGATTATGATATTGGTTGCACATCAACACCGCATCTTTCATAACTTGATAGAAGAAGTTTCTTCACTTAATATGCCGTTGGATCCTACAAAGACTGTTTGAGTTTATCCTAGTATTATATATGACATTGTATAACTATAGTATCCAAAAACAAGACGTTGATAATTTATATAGCATCCTCATCAAGAAGCAGAATAATTAATTTAATTATTGATGCACACCATACTTACCATGTTATTTCAGTCCATTTAGGAAGCTGATTATTTAATTTAATCTTTTATGTTTACAATACTTACTCTGTTGTTCTTTTTTCCAATCCATCTAGAGAATATCATGAGTAAATTATTTAATTTAATTTCTGAAGTGTATAATACCTATCTTGTTGTTTCTGTCCATTACAAAATATCATTAAAATTAAGTTCTTATATGTACGGTACTTACCATGTGTATATGCGATCATAGACAATACCATTCTTATCATCACAATTCTTTGGGTGATAACCTATATTTACTGAAAATGGTGGTTAATTATGTGGTATTACTAAACAAAACTGAATCTGATTATTGTTGTAAAATATGTCGTTACTCTGCATATGTACCAAGTCATGACTAAATTCTATCAAGTGGATAGTGTATTGACACGATAAATAATTCTTACTTGCCCTGAAAGGCAAAAAGGTGAACCAGCAAGAACCTGGAATTATGGGTAGAACCATGATGAGGTTGGTAGACAAAGGTATCAGATTCTGGTGCTGATACTGAATCAATTCAAATGCTTGAAAGTATAAAAGTTTCGTGGACACTACAAGAAATATGACTTTTCGCAACACATATTAGACAACACACAATAGGCGTGTGTTGCCTATTATTATCAATCATAACACACAAAAAATGCATGTTGCGAAAGACACTTACAGCAACTTGCACACTAGTGTTGCAATGAATGAAGTATATATAATAACATATAATTTATGAGTGTTGGTAAAACAGCTTGTTTTTTACAACACACAAAGTAGTATGTTGTTAAAAATGCTACATATGGCAACACACACTTTTTCAATGTTACTATATACTTAATTTAAGTAACACACAAATTAGTATGTTGCTAAAAACTTGTATTTTGCAACACACAGAGTAGAATGTCACTAAAAATGGTACATATGACAACATATATATTGAATGCTGCAAAAAAGTTTATATTTTACAACAAACTAACATTATTTTAAATGATTAATTAACAAAAATTTACATTTAAGAAATTGATTTTTGTTAGAATTCCTAAACTTAATTATATTCCTTCCACCACCCTAACCCCTCACAAAAAAAAAAAAAAAAAAAAAAAAAACAAAAACAAAGATATTAATTTTTAAATAGATAATTATTAATCTAAGATTTATTAATTTTTATTTTTAATATTTAATATTTTAAATATTTTATTTTATATAAATAATATAATATTTTAATTTAAATTTTTTTGAAGAAAAATAATAGACAAAGGAAGAGTCTCCTCTTGCACCAGCGATATAGGCTTGTGACCTTAATTTGCCCCTCACATTGAAAATAATAGACAAAGGTAGTTGTTGTTAATGCCCTCGAGCCACACATTCGGAAACACTCTCAGATGACTGATTTTTTTTTTTTTTTTTTTTTTTTTTTATAGAAGAAATAATTGCTTGTGCTTGTCTCTAGTTGACTGTTAAAACTGCTGAGTTTACGCGAAGGCTTAGCCAAGGCAGACGCCAGCAGATATTCAAGCTGGTTAGCAATTTTAAATGTTTGGAATTTTCAGTAATTTTATAGCAACTGAATATTTATAAAGACCATGTGACCGTATTGAATTTATAGTTTTATTGGAATGCAAGTTGCTGTTATTCATTGTCTGATTTAAATGTTTGCTTTTTATTTTTATAATAGCTACTGAATGCAAGGTGCATCTAATATATAAAACGCAATAAACTTGTTTAATTATAATATATTATACTTTAGGACTACAAAGTGGGAACCACCTTATTTAGGTTGCTGCATGACTTCAATTATTGTATAATATTTTTCAAAGATAGTAAATTATTGTGTATTAATCAACCAGTTTTCATTTTTATTATGTACAAGTCACCATGGATAAGAGTTGGATCCATTTATCAAGGTTTGTTTTAGTCATTTTTTTTAAACAAAATTATATTATTTTTATGTTTATTTTAATATATCTTTTGATGTGACAAAACAATATCTTGTTAAAATTAATTTTAAGTTTCGAACTTCTTATTTGTAGAATCTCATTAGAGTATCAAGAAGGGACACGTAACTTTGTTGATAATGTTCACACAAATATCTTAAACTCAGATTTGGTAATATCAAGTAATGAGAATGGTATTGAAACAATTATTGATGATGAAGATGAAGATGAAGATTTCTTGAGGGCCGATGTTGAAGGCATATTATGTTATAAATAATTTAGTAGTAAAAAAAATGAGTAGGTAATATACGATATTACATTAAAAGAATATTATTTTATATATGAGTTTATTAATTTTTCTTTTTATTTTTGTTATGTAGGTGTGCAAGGGAAGATGTCATGGGTTCTCCAGCATGTACTTCTTCTCATAGATTTATTCCTTACATTTATAAATTACTGTTATATATATTTGTCCCAATACCTCAAAATAAATTACTGTTATATATATTTATATATAGTTAATTCTCTAATAACTATTTTATCGGTTATAAACACACACATATACATGGCATATGTCCAATCATATAAGATCCATGACCAATTTATTTATTTATTTTACACTATCAAAGCAAATAAAGTTACCTATAGATAATATTTCTAATCTGTATATGTTAGTAAGATCATAAATTTTTAGTTTGATCCTAATAAAATAGTTGACATTATTCACACTGCAATAAAATTGTTATTTAAATAATACATGCAATTAAATAAGAAATATATAAGATCAACATTTTTTAAAAAATACATACTCCATTTAATTACGTAAACAAGCTTTATTTTGTGATTTAGAAATTCTTTTATTAATAATTTATTTTAATACGTTTGTAAAGATGTTACTTTGAGATTATTGAAACCAATTGTTTTGGAGGAGAATATAATTAAATTCATATTTATGAAACACAAGATAGATTATCCATATTTTTTTTAATTCATATTTTTAAAACTAAAGGCAATACTTTAAAATTAATTAATTAATAATGTAGGTTGTCAAATATGAAACTAAAAGATAATACTTTAAAATTAAAAAAATTGAATTAAACAACCCACTAACAATTCCCCCCTCTCACAGCCACTCTTTCACACGCCAATATGCCACTCCCCTCCCTTTCTCTCATAACCACTCCCTCCAATAGGCTTCTCTCATTCATAGCCGACACACTTCCTCACCTCTGCCGTGGATATAACACCATCACGCTGCTAGGTATGTTCTCATGTTGCGATGAATACAATATTTATGTTTGCAGTTCTATTGGTTTTTTGTAGAGTTTTTGTGTTGTGTTATGTGAGTTTGTGGATTTGTTTTGTGTTTGAAATGTATTTGTATTGTGTTTTTTTTTTTGTGGATTTTGTTGCTCGATTGTATCAGAGCCTGGTATATGTGTTTTTAAAAGTTGATACTTAAAATTACATTCATGTTTATATTATTAACATTCGTGGTGTCCTCTGGCTTGGTCCTTGTTTTCATAATTACCATATATTTTATTTGCAAATCTTTTAATTTTGGTGTATTATGTTCATGTCTATAATGGAAAAGGATGTTGGCTTATTATGAGCTCTTGATGTGATTAGAAATTCTCTTTCAATTGTTTTTATGTTATCAGGCTTTACTGTGTGCACCCATATTGTATATAGTTTGAAATGTTGTTTTTGTGTTTGAAATGTGTATTGTATTGTTTTGTGTATTAGTAATTTTGGTGTATTATAAAATCAAAGTTTAATGTCTTTAACAGTATCTACCCAGAATAGACTTGACTTTTCTACTCTATTGTGCTTATTAGAATTGGCTTGTGTTGGCTCAGGCCAAACGCTGTTTGAGCAATGGTGTGTCATTTCTATATCCCATGCTCTTGTAAAAATGTCAAGCGACCCCGTCTTTCGAAGATTTGAATAAAAACCATTTGAATAAAAACCATATCTCTTAGTCTGGGCCTACATATTTAGCCTTAGCTTTTTCTTGCATGGAACATACGATCATCTAAAAAGTGAAAATTATACTTAAAAAATAAATCAACATTGTGCTTCCTTGCTCTGTTTAAACTCACTAGCACTGTGGCTATAATGTGCATCAATTGCCATGCCCAGAGCATTGGACCGCCAACTGTACTCAATTTTATAATAGAAGATTGAAAACATAGATACGGCCCCACACATGCCACAACATAGACATGAGTGAAAAATTGATGCAGGCAGAAAATGACAATTACTAAGCAACCATAAGAACAGGTTGCCAAAAAAAATTGTAGACCTTAGGCCAATTAAATATTATGAATAATATATTATACAAGAGAAATTTGGTTTTTATTTCTGAGAAACAATATCTTCACCAAAGTAGAGGTCATAACGCTTTTTAAAGGTTCAACTATTAAGTATTCAAACATAAGGTAAAAGTGTTTTAATACAGAAACACTAACCAAAAACTCTAAAAGATTCATAAAGAAATAGAGTCTAAAAATATGATCCAAGTAATATGCTAATCTAAAAAAAAATTAAAGTTATTCTTTTAATAATACTTAAATAACCACTGTTTATATTTATGCCAACTTGGGATAGATGTTTATATTTTGTTTATGTGATAAAAACTCTTTAGCATGTTAGTAGTCACCGGTATTGTATTTTTTGTTGGAGTTAGGTCATTGTAATTTGACAGTTTAATTTTGCAGGTATATTTGAGCAATACATTATTTTGAAGAAAGTATCTTGGTGACGAATATCAAAATGGTAGAAGTAAGTAAAACTCAACCATATGAATTTTCTTTCAAATATTAATTTCAAATTATATCGATATATTTTTAACGTGTTTATTCATTTTTGTCATTCACAGTCTTCAAAAAAGGCAGAGAAAAGAGCATTAAATATGAGGACATGAAGTTTGTAGTAGGAGAACATATAGATAAGTTGTCTAGTGTTACTTTTATGGACATACATCTTTAGGAATAGTGAAATGATTGAAGTATCTATGGTTGATAGGGGATTGTTGTTTTAGATATGTTTATTTGTGATTTGGTTTTATTTGTTATAATGTAGAAAAGTTGTATGACTTTATATTAATATGAGATGATGCTTACAAGTATTTTTTTTTTTTTTTTTTAATGACTTGTAGTTTGTATTAATAAAATAGAGACTATGGTTATGATGATGTAAGGATGGTTGGTTGATAATTAAGATTTGGTGGATGTTTAATTTTTTTATTCTATTTAATTAACTAATTGTAAAGTATCATTTTTTTAATATAATTTTGTAAATTATATTCTTTATAGCCCTCAATCATTTCAAAAAAGCTATTGGTTTTTATTAAAATTATAAAAAAAATGCTTTTATGCAATTAATGAATAAGGTGTAATACATCTACCGTAACACACTTTAAACATCTATTACAACATACAAATAATGTTGTTTTAAATATTTATTACAACAAACATAAAATATTGTCATAGAAGGCTATAACAACACATAAAAAGTCTTTATTATAACACACCAATTATCTATCGTAATATATAATTGGTGTTGTCTTAAATGTCTATTACAACAGGCAAAAAAATGTTGTCCTGCACTTCTATAGCAACACACAAGTTATGTTGTCGTAGATATTTATGACAACATGCATTGTTAGTTGTTTTGATATTTTAAAACAACTTATTATATATGTTGTCATAAACATCTAAGACAATATGCATAGCGTGTTGTCATAAACGTGCAAGGCAACATGCACTGTCTGTTGTGTTTAACAATAACAACATACATTGTATGTTGCAATTATATCTAAGATAACATGCATTGACTGTTACAAAAGCATATGACACTTTTGGCAACACAGGCTTCAACAACATACAGATGCATGTTGCTAAAACTTTTAGCAACACATTTTGCATGTTGCGAAAGGCCTAATTTGTTGTAGTGGGAACAGGATTGGCGCAAGTCTAGTATCAAAATTGATTTGAAGCCTCTTTTGGTGGGCGTGAATTCAAGTAAAACGAAATTGGCATTTCAACAAGATTCTCTTTAAAAAGGTGAAAGCACTATAAAAGGAGTAAAATTTTTTCATTGGGTGTGGCTGCTGCTCTAGACAATCCATTCATCAGTGCCGGATCTTCTGGAATGCAGACTGAACCTTGGTCCTTTCAACATTGGGTTATGATTATATGTCCGTCAATATTTAAGTAATCAAAGGACACCATAAATTAACAAAGTTGATATCCATGTACTCTATAAATTAAATTCTAATTTCTTCAATCTAGAAGCATCCGATTCTTTTTCCTATGAAATACAGTTTTCAAAAGCTGAGATGTAGGTTGGAGTTTTGCAAATAATTCGGTTACAGTCTCACAAAAGAAAAAACAAAATTTACTTGTCACAGATTTTGAATTAATTATAAGATTACATTTATAAACTGCCTTGCTACCCCAATTAGTTAACTATTTTTCTACATATAGAAATTTGCATGTTTGTTTTAGGTACGAATCGGCTACGTTCTATTTTTGTACAGACTTTGTATTTCAGTTATTAGGAAAATTCTATAGTTTCATTTATGTTATACAAACAAAAGACCTGTTCTATGTGAGACAACGAACTTCACACATCTTTAATCAAGGCGTACAATTTACACCAGGTAGAAATTAGAACTATATGCAACCACATTTTCATCTATTGTATAATTGAAAACATGTTGCTTTCCAAATTCAAAGTAGATGCCTCTAGAGACAAGAATCACATCTTTATAGACTAGCTTCGAAATGAACTAGTAAAAAGAGTGTTTATTATATATAAAATTTAGCAAATTTAATTAAGAACCATTGATGGTGGATTATAAGAAGTTATACCCAGTTCATCACAGCTTGCAAGAGGAAAGATATTTATAAATGAATTGTTCACTAGTGCTCTCTAACTGTGAGAATCTGAATTTGTTATTCATAATACAAGTTGCTAACGAAAAAGAGAATGGCTTTTTATTAGAGATGGTTAATAATTCTGATGGAACATGTATGCACTTAAAATAACCAGAAAGTAACAAAAAATATCTGAAGCTAATTAAATATTCTTGAAGCTGCGTTTTGTTAAGAATTTTTTAATTGGACAAGTTAAATTTAAATTCAGGAAAAGAGATTAAACAGTTGAAGGGAATAATGGTTAGAAAGATTGAACATTAAAAGAAAGAAGAAAAAAACGGCAGTGCAAAGAAAGAACCAAAACATAGTGGGGGTACAAAGGAAATTTGTAGGGTTCATAATGATCAGTTGTTTTACACAGCACATGTTCTCTAACTAAAGAACCCAAAAAGGTGTCTGAAAAATTAATAACTTTCAATAACATAGATGGTCTATACAGAAAGGCAAGCTCCACGTCTCTATTTATCAGTTTACTTTTGGGCTGGCATCCATAAATCACTGGTGAGTAGTGACTTCTTTCAATTTGTATTGTATTGGTTGGTTTGAATGGATGTTTAAGAGAGTATAAAAGCCAAGTTAGTGAATAGGTTACTTGTGGATCTGGTAACCCAAATGGTTTTACTTTTGTACTTTTCTTAGAAAGCCTCTTGCCAAGTAATTTGAAAAAATTAGCTACATATACATTCTAACACGGCGATAGATTTATAAGTCATTTATCTTGATACTTATTTTACGTATATAAATGTTAGGAACTTTTGATCGTTTGCATAATCGTTACACTTGCTCCTAACAATGCACCTCAACCAAAATCCTGATATTGTCAATACCATTAATAATTGTTAATCAACATTATGAGATCGTTAGATGATCAACTTGATAGAATACTTACAATTATGGTAAGATTCCCATTCTCCACACTGTGTAAGAGTCCTTAATTAAATTTTGTAATTATGATATACCTATTTGCGGCTGATGCCAAACTCAAAGCCCTGACATGGAATGGTACTCGAGAATATAATGCAGGAGCTTTGGAAACAACCCTTGCCATCCATTTTCAATTGGCTCATATCAATCCGACCCATTTCTTGTCTCCCAATAGAGTGGAAGCATCTCCCCAGGATTTGGTTTACCAGCTTTATTCATGCTTTTCTTTTTTGTCAGTTTATGATTTCCATCATTTCATTTCTATTGGCCTTTCAAATTGCTTAACACTAATCTTCGTATCTTCCTAACTTACAATTTTAAGCTTTTGAATTGAATCTAAATTTTAAATTTTATTGCAATTGATGTTCAAACTCATCGTATAGTTACTTCAATTTGCTATAATCAAGATATGGATGCAATATCAGATATTATCTAAATTTTCCATGAATCAATATAGATACAACAGAGTATCCAATATTCTCTTATATATCTATATATTTGTAAAATATCCCGATATTCCCAATATATCACTATATCTTTCTAAATATCTCAATATTTCTAAAATGAAAAATTTAAACAGACTTATTTTAACCTAAAATTTTAAATATATATTAATATATATATATAAAGAAGGAAAAAAAAGAATTAAAAAGACAAAAAGTCTAAAGTTGATTGAGAATCAAAATAAGTACTCTAACACAAAGTACAATAATGTGTGTGCAGAAGAACCACAATCCCTCTTCGTGGAAATTGTAATATTGTAAGATTCCAAAACCAAAGCTTTATATATAATATTATATATAATATGTTTCTTTGACAAGAATCTCACTAGCTACAGTAGCTAGAATAAAACACTACTTCCCTTAATTAATTCAGCATTATTATCCAATTAACTCAACCAAGAGCAAAGAGGTGATCAAGTTAATCAATTCAAGTAAACTTGGTTATATATATATATATATCATTCCTCATGTATATTAATGTAATAATGAGAACTAACTTTCTAACACACTTTTCTAACGATTAATTAGCACTTTGAAGTTGATAAAAAAAATACATATATACATGTACGACTTATAACACGCTGTTTAGTGTAATCAATTTGTATAAAACAGAAGAAATTGACGAAGATACACACAGGCACATAAAATAAATTTCTTTTACTACTTTATAAATTTCCATTATTGAGATTTCACAAGCTATACACAAACATCACTGATAGAAACAAAAAAAAAAAAAAATTACATGAAATTAATTAATAGTTAACTAGATGATGGTTGATATTCACGATCAGGCATTACCCAGGTAGACAGAATGTCGTTCGGATTCGGAGACTCTGGTTTCGTAGAATTTGGCAATGAAAGCTGAAGCTTTTCGGTCAATTCCAGGCTCTGCAACCCAATATTCACCCTTATCTTCGTCGCTTGGCCATATTTTTCTCCCTGAATCTTCCCCTGCATTGCTGTAGCCATTGTCACCTCTTCTAGGCCTCCGTGATTTGAACATGCTAAATAGTGAAGACTTCTTCTGTTGCTGCTTGTTTCCAACCATTTTAAGAGAAATATTTTATGGTATAACTTCTCGGCTTAAAGAAGCTAATTTTGAGAGGTACTGACGATGTTTTTCAAGGGTGTTAATTTCTCTTTGGATTTCAATTGCATCCAAAGCCTCCTATTTATACTAGAAAACTTCCTGCTTGGTTGGGTCCCATCGAGTGTATCTAAGGGTTAAGATGGGGACAAGTGGAAGGTTGAGATGGTATAAGTGACCAGACAATCTCATGGCTAGAAATGACCTTATGTTCGAAAAGTTTTAGGCATCATCACATGTGTTTTGTTATTTATATTCTTTTATATTTTTTCATTGGAATTGACGAAAAGGAAAAAGAAAAAATTTAATGGTTAATTATTTTTGGCGTGTCACTGTGTTTTGTAATTTCTTTGAACCTTCCAATGTGATCTTTTCAAAGAAATCATTGAACTGAACCCTACCTACGTCCTTCTTTGATGTTTTGAATATATTCTCTTCATATTTTTGCTTTCCTTAATTAGATTAATTTCGTTGACAAATTAATTGATTATATTGTTAATGAACCTAACCCAAAACCTAATTTTCTCCACTTTTTCCAGCTTATAAACCTTCCTAAATTCTTCTTTTCCATTCTTCTCTCTTTCACAAATCGTTGGGCCAATTCATGTAATCATGGGGTTCTGGTACTTTTAAATTTGAAATTTGATTTTGATTGTAAATGATAATATAATTCATAGGTATATCCATCGCTAAAGTTTGAACTATATATTTATTATTGTATATATAATTTAGACATAGACATCAAAAACATGTTTAATTGATGATTTGACAATCTTAATTTACACATATAATTCCACAAATGTCATTAAAATGGATAACAATATTGAAGCTTCAAGAATACTAAAGGAATAAATGAATCAATAAAATTTAATATTTTAGCGTATAGTTCACCTTGTAAATGTAATGTTCGATACTATTTTGATGCTGACCTTAAAAGCCTAAGGCACGTTTTTTTGTTACTGATTAACATACGGTTAATTTTACAAGAAAGGAGAGCTTGTAAATTTCCACAGCTTAATCTAATCAAAGGCAGTGTTATTTTATTGATAAATCAAAGCAAAGTACAGAATTAGACTTTATATATATATATATAATATCTAAAGAATATATGAAGACCGAGAAGGCAGTCAAAAGTCGCATCAAAAAGTGCACCCTTTTTGGAATAGTTTCGTTCATGCGCTGGTTGGTAGGGTTTTGTTCTTTTTAAATGCAAAGGTTGCTTTTTCTTTAATTGCTTATCCATCCAAAGAGTAAATCGTATTAACTATCACTAAATATCTTAGGATTTGTTTTCCTAGTACTAAAAAACTTATTTTAGTTTTATTAGCTCCTTCTAAAATAACAAATCGATACTATCCTTCATTAAAACCTAATGACTCTTCTACTTAGCAACTCTTCTTCAACTTAAAGCATTTGATTAAAAGAAACCAATCACCATGAATAATGAATATTATTATTATTGTTATGATTATTATTATTATTATTTAATAAAAAAACCAAACCAATCTTTATCTTCTTAACACAACACAATTTTAGTCACCATAGTGAAATCAAGATCACACACATGGGTGCTCTCATGTTGTTTGAAAACAATAATAATAGTCATCTAAAATGGCGGACCCAGAAATTCATATAAGATGGGAAATAATGATAATAACAAAAATTCATGCTTTAGATGGGCCACTTTAGAATAATGATAATAACAAAAATTCATACTTGACGAGGATAAGCTTATTTTGTTGATAACATTCTCACTCTTACATTAATAAAAGTGTCTCCTCAAATTTCGACCTATATCAAGCCCACATTATTTTCATTTTTTAGGGTGGAGGAGGGAGAATTAAATTCAAAGAAAACTACATACACCTTATGTGACTTAAACCCTTAACTTCTTAGGATCAAGGAAATTGTTTAACCACTCATACTATAAGATGATGTGTTATATCAAACCCACATTAATAAGACTATAAATTCATGTTATGTCTTAGATTTAACCAATCTCATAATGTAGTACTATTTTTTTAAAGAAAAAGAAAAATTAAAAATAAACTTACTTTAGTAAGTAAAAATTTATTTTGTGACCTTCAATAGCAAAGATAGTTAAAAACAAGGACAATATCTAAACAAGAGTACATTTGACTGTATTAATTAAGTGCAATTGTATTGATTCAAAATAGAATAACTTATACAAACAAAAAAATGAGAAATAATTTTAATGTAACAAATTCAAATCAATAATATTATGATTTATTAAATTGATTTTTTTTTACTAGACTAAACATACTAAAATTATAACAGATTAAGAGAAATGATAATAACCCATCAAGAAATATAAATTAGTAATAGAGTTCCCTCTAAATAAAAAGCAAGTAAAAAGAAAAAAGAAAAAAGATCTAGAAAGTAAGGAAAACAAAAATAGCAAATAAAAAATATATGGGATAATCCTATTTCACCTTTGTAGTTTGACATAATGTCAAAATCCTCTAGTATTTTTTCCTTGTTGATTTATGAAATAAATCAAATACCACTGATTTATTAAATAAATCAAATACCACTACAATGTATGAAAATGCCAAAACAAAAAAATTCTTTATTGTTAAAGTTAATGTTAAAAATCAAAGTTTGGAACAGTAATGGGAAGGGTAAAACTAAGAGAACACTTTGATCATTTTATTCATTATAGTAGCAACTGTAATGATAGAGGATAAAATAAGATTTCTTAAAACTATATAGGGGATAATTAATAATTATGTCAAATTATAAGGGGGAAAATGGGATTATCCCTAAATATGTAAACTTGTTGAAAAATTTTCAGAGTTCAGATGGGTCATATGCCCCTGCTAGACCGATGTTCCGCTGGTGGTCATGTTGCTTTTAATAGGAAAAAGGTGATCGAAGAGCTAGTTCAAGGAAAGAGATTTGTTTAACAGACAGGCTCCAGGTTCTGCTTTTGAGGCCTTTTGATGGAGATGAGTTGTAGGATTTAAAGGCGGAGAAAAACTAATAGATGAATGAGGTTGTGTTCGCGAACAAATAGTTTGTTCTTGAACATAATCCTTTGTTTTCTCGCGAACACGACATTTGTTCACGAACAGAGGTCGTGTTTGAGAACAAAATGTTTTCTTCTCTGAAAAATGACTCTATTTTCAAAGAAGAAAAATAGAGTAGTTGTATGTTAGCCTGCCGCATTATGAATTTTCTGCTGGTCTGCTCCTTCATATAATGATATAGACCATTATTTTCATGTTACTTTGTACTTTTGTTCATCAATGACTTTAGTAAAAGGTAGCGGTAGTTGATTGAAATTAAAATTGTTTAGTCTTGTTTAATATAGAGTTGGGAGAAAACTGTGGACTGCAACAACAGCTCAGGGCAAGCGTTGATGCTTGCGAGTTTTAAAGTTAGAGTTGGCTTCTTTGTTTACTTCTCCAGTTCAAGCTAGTTTGGAATTGATGCAAAATTGTTATAAAAATTGATGAAAAACACTGAACTGATGAAAACATGAAAAATAATAATAATAATAAAAATAAAAAGGCAATTGTATCAACAGTAAAATACTGCTATTAAAAATCACTTCAGTAATTTGGTACTAATCAAACAAGGTTTCAGTTCTTTAGTAATATACCAAAAAAAAAAAAAAACTCTTCATCATAATTATAGATTTATAAATACGATACTCTCCATTTTAAAATTAGTCTATTCAAACTTTATTTTGAATTTTAACTCAAAATATCAATTTAGATTTTTTGTTTTTGTTTTTTTTATTTTTTTTATAAACATTTCAGATATCTTTGATATATATAGTTTAATAACCTAACTCATTTCTTGTATTTGGGTACCTTAATTTGTATATGAAAAGTATCGAATCCAATCGTTATAGAAGATTTCCGAGAGGATAATAGCTTATTGCATAAGAAGCTGAGTGTTTATATCGAATCCGATCGTTATAGAATATTTCCGAGAGGATAATAGCTTGGTGCATAAGAAGCTGAGTATTTGCTTTATTTTTTAAAATTGCATGCAAGTTGTCTAGCTTTTAGGTTTATATTTTTTTATGCATCATTTAATTTGGAAATTAACAAAACAAAAAGGGGACGGAGTTTGGTATGCCCAACTTGTACTCCAAATCACGCAACATAATTTTATTCTCCAACTTTTCTTTAACATATAATTTAACTTATAAAATTATATAGTCTTTTTTGTTTAATTAGCTGTAATCAGCTGTAATCAATCTCATTGATTAATTTATATGGATTTTTTTTTCAATTAAAAGAACAATCTAGCATAAAAGTTAGTAGTTGTTTAATATCGATGGATTTGTCTTATTTCAGCAAATATTCCAATGATAGGAATTGAGTATTAGTATATGAGTTGGGCCAGTTATTAGTGTATATAATAATGGTTTGCTTGATATGTATAAATTATGTATAGTATAATAAATCATGTTAGGAAATTGTGTATGGCTAGACTAAAGCATTGTTGGACCCATGAATTCTTTTGTGTAGCTAAACTTATTTCTGAATTGAAATATTAAAATTTTCTCAAACCTTTGACTGCCTAAGAAAAGATGAAACAAAAATGACTTTATCAATGTACATTAAGACGATTCTCTCAAAGATAAAAATTTAAGTTAACATAATTAATCCATTGATTTTATTGGATGTGCAAGGCTCACACTAACTATAAAATGAGATAAAATTATGGGATATTATCAAAAACCCCCTAGAAAATAAACTAATCGGGGCTTGCCCTTGGGTTTTTTAATTAGACAAACAGCCCTCTACTATTAGGTTTCAATCCAAATAATTAACATTTTTCATTTAAAATCATGAAATGACCAAAATACCCTTATCAATATTCTATAAAATCTCTATCATACATTTAAACTTATATAATAATTTAAATGACTCCTTTAAATTATTAATTAATAACAATATTAAATAAAAAAATAACACCAAAAAAAGGTCATCATACACACCAAAAAACTACTACTCTCTCATCATCAACAAACTGGTCATCAACAAAATAAATAAAAAAACGGGTCATCCTTCACCATCACTAACAAACTCACAAACTCTAATCTAGTCATCCTCCAACTTATTCTCATTCTCCAATCTAGTCTTCTCTCTCTTTTCTTTTCTCCTTTTCCTTTTATTCTTTGATAATGGTGGTAGTCATCTAGGATGAACCTAGATGATGTTCATCAGGGTTTGTCCCAGATAACCTACCTCATTTGGGTTCAATTGAAACCTAGATGATGTACATCATCTGGGTTCATGTTTGATGATGGGTTGATGATGGTGCCTATTTGATGATGGTGACTTAACAGTTTGATGATGATAATAGCGGGTTGATGTTACCAAGGATGGGTTGATAATGGTGATGAATGGGTTGATTTGATTATGGTGGTTGATGATTAATTGGAGACGGAGATCCAATCTCCAGATTGATTTTCTACCAATGTTCAAAAACTTGATTAAGTAGGCCAGATTCTCGACGGTTACTCAGTGATCGGCATAATACTGATCCGATAACCTTCAGATCAAGGGTTTAACTTGGAGCAAGGCGAGTACTCAATCCAACTCGCCCAGAAAAACAACAGAAACCGAGTTAGAAACCAACACAGAAATATAACACACTCATAACCAACTTCCTAAAAATTCTATCTTTTTAGGTAAACCAACACAAATCTAAAAAACAACACATACCTAGAATTAGAAACCAAGAGTAGAAGGTAGAAGAACAAAACCCACCAAAGAAAACAAAAAAAGAAGAGAGAAATCAAGAGGTGGAGGGAAGGGATCTGGCCATCATTAAGAAGAATATATCATCGTCGGAGCTAACCTACTTGTCTTACTGTAAGAGAAAGAGCAAAACAAAGAGCAGAAAGGCGGTATAGTGATAGTGAAAGAGGTTGTGAGATTGAGAGTGTTTGAATGTCTACTCTGAATGTGTTTGAAACAGTGAAATGGGTTTGACCGATGTTATGGGTGTTTGAAATGGTGGTTGAGTTGGGTTTAAAATGATAGGAAAGAAAGATTGGTTTTGTGACTGTGAGAGAGAGAGTTTTGTTTATTGGGGATGATAGATGAGTTTATTGGTTTATTTTATACCTGTAGTGGTCAAAAATTCTCATGCGCAAAATGAAAGCCCAAAGCTTGTTGTGATAATTGACCTAATATGCTGATCGACACAAGCTAATTGACGCGTACCCAAACCAGATCTTCTCTAGGCTAGTATCCGGTAGGTCTTGCTTGGTACTCTAACAAACCTCTCTTAAGCCATATAAGAGGCTAAAAGAAATCCGCAGAGCGAACCCTAAAAACTTGCCCGTTTGCTTTGCTTTGAAGTCACTCCAGTTGCATCGTTTTGAAACTAATTGGGTTGATTCATTTAATTTCAAATTTTCATTTCATTTAGAGTCATAATAGTGATCATTTTATTTCTAAAATCTAAAATCATTTTAACGGAAAACTGGCAACATAACGTCTGCATTCATAAGGTTCCCAAATTTTCCTGCAAAGAAAATGTACTTCCAAATAATTCCAATCATAACCCAACTTCTTTTTCCACAAACATGCATTTTCATAATCATTCATTCTCATGAAAGTCACAATTTGATAACCATTCACAATTTATAAACTTCAAAGATAGATCAAAATCTTTTATATCATATGAAAACTTTACATAACTATTTACATCATAAAACATAATCATACAAGTTTCAAATGATTGCTACAAAAGATGTAAAGATGATGCATGCACTTGGTATTTCGTTTAACAAGATATAATACAAACTACATAATATGTCTTTCGAATGTATGCCCACCTATTTCGACAATGAATTTTTTTTGTTTTGATCGTCCGCGTTAGTACTTATGGAGGGTTTATACAATATAATAAGGAAAAATGTAAACTCAAAACAATTAAAGCAATTTAACAATTATTAACTAAACCATCATAAGCTCAATTGAATATACGTAAATCTCCACAAAATTCTTTTCTTTCTAAAAGCATCATTCGTAACCCTAACTGCTCTTACCACATAGCGACCAACTATTACCGCTCTATATGGTATGTCACGTGGCAATTTTCAACTGACATCAATGGTGATGTTGCTGAGATATCTCGACAACTACGAGCGAAATTCTCTACATCGCAAACCGTAGTGCGAGCTACTATATAGTCTTGGTGACTACGTGCAAAATTTGCTGCATCGTAATCATAGTGCAAGGTACTATATATAATCTTAGCAACTATATGTGAAATTTTCTGTATCGCATATTGTAACGCAAGATAATCTCTAATTCTGAGGGTGTACGCATAGCTTTTGAAAACTCTTTTCTACTAAGTGCAATAACCACCAAATAACTTTTCTTTTTAAAACTTTTAACTAAAGCTTATAATCTCCATTCATATAAAAGCTACTTTCTTTCGAAATTACTTTGGAACACCTATAATAGTCTTCTTAATCAAATGAAGAGTTTGTATAATATAAATCATTCATAAACGTTTAACAACTAATAAAATTACGTTATGCAATATAAACATTCATAATGTGAGTTAGTAGTACTCACCTAGGTTCCCAAGCTTGATAAAGAGCTTCAATAGGCTTTCCTTGGTCCACTTGTTTGTTCCTCACCTACACATCACATTTTTATTCAATATATGCTAAAATAAGCTACTCAAACTATAAATAGAGCTTCCAATGCAACTAACACATCTGAAAACCCTTTTGACTACAACTTTCCTATCTAAGCTCTAACTTAACCAACGCTTTAAATTTCTAACTTTTTACCACGAAACTTATT
Organism: Dimocarpus longan; assembly: GCA_022984855.1. Classification (NCBI taxonomy): domain Eukaryota; kingdom Viridiplantae; phylum Streptophyta; class Magnoliopsida; order Sapindales; family Sapindaceae; genus Dimocarpus; species Dimocarpus longan. Next base: position 30,455,880 of record CM041016.1, on the reverse strand, counting down.
TATTATCACCTAGGAACACCCCTATATGCTCAAAATAATTTTCTGAAGCTCGAAACAAAATATCTTATTTTTAGACCCCCTTTAGCCGAATGCTACATAAGGGGCAATCCCTAACTTTTCTTTCTTCCATTTTCGCTCCAATCATCTCCCTAACTCTTATCAGCCACAAAGTGAATTCAAAAAGAAATGGTCGTAGGTGGAGGTTCCTAATTAAAAACCCCTATTTTTCACTACTTTTTCATGTCAACTTTTATCACATTCACATTCTAAACTCAATTCTCTTTTCATTAGTATTCATAGACTTATATATGTTTAATTAAGATTATACATGACGTAAAAATACAAAGAAGAAATGACATTGTATGGTAACCATCAATACCCTTCATCTAGCTTAAACATTACACTTGAATCATTTCACTTCCTTTTTCAATTCTAACATCTCCATGAGATTTCTAACTTCTAATATGCATTAATTCAAGCTCATATGCATCAAAACTCAATAAACTTTCATACCTCTTCATGAGGCCATGACACACACATGCACACACAACACATTGTTTCTTTCAACTTTCAAGATTTTTACATTGTCATTCTCATAGACATTTTATCAAACACCTTATCTACTACTCAATTTACTTAACCCAAGCTTAAATCAAGTTCTAGGGTTTCTCCTAAACAAACCCTAACTTCCATTTCTTGAGTGGGTTTTCTTAAATCAAGTTTCCCTTTTTAGTTGTTAGAGTTCTATACCTGATTTCAATCAAAACCCCCATCAATTTCATATCAAAAACTAATCCAATTCTTAACATACATACCAACCCAACCAACATCAAACTTGAGAAAAATGATGATAACTCATCTTAATCTTTTTTTAACTTTGATCTCTTAGCTTGAATCTACCTGGAATCTTGATTTAGGGCTTTGAAATTAGTTGGAAATGGCTTAGATCTCTTTGGCTTCTTGTTGCCGTCCACCCCTAGGCTCTCTCTCACTTTTGTTTCAAAAATTTTCTAAGTGTTGGAATGGTGAATGAGTAACACTTCTATATATATAAGGCTTTTAATTGGCAAAATCACTATTTTGCCCTTCACTTAAAATTTATCTTCTTATTAAGTTAAATCAACTTCTACAATTTTCACTAACATTCTAAGATCACTTATAAGAATAAAAATTATAAAATTTAGCATTTTCGCCTTATAACTTATCTACTAATACTAGGAAGTCTAAAAATAACTATACAAATAGTTTTGATAATCCAAATTTAATATAAAAGTGAAAGTTTAAATATATTTTCATACATTCAAAACTTTAGAGTAAAATTTAAATCAAGTAATTAAAATTAAAAGGCATCAAAGTGGAATTTAAAATAGCATTTAAAATAGTTTAGAATTCACATATAGATAGGTTTACAGCTTTTTCAAAATATAGTTAATATAATTCAAGTGTTAATATTTACAACCCAAAAATATTTATAACAAAAGTTGTAGATAACACGCACAGCAATTACAATGCAACCAAGTCTTGCTATTCGTGAGTCGGAGTTCCAACGGTTGAAACTATAGCACCTAAACCTATACCTTGACCTGGGGAGTTTGGTTTTATAAACATATAATAGAGTGAGATAATAATCTTAGTGAGTGTTATATTATTCTAAGGAAAATCCAGTTTCAAAATAGTCACCTCCCTATCATTTACGAATTTATTCATAAAATATGATTGAATCATTTCACTTAACTTTAAACACATTCATAAAACATAATTAATGAATTCTGAAACAAAATTCAGCAGCTTATATCATTTCAATATATATCATAAACTTGTAAATTAAAGTGGTGGTATACAAATTAATAAGAATTCATTTCATAAAAATATAGTAAATCAACCACCAATGCTTTAATCACCAAATGGTATACCTAGGCATATGGCAAAGCGGAATCCTACATCGCAAGCTCATATGATCGGTAACTAAGTAGTGGAATCCTACATCGCTACGAGCGGAATCCTGCATCGCTCAGGTAGTAAGCTAGCTCATAATATAGCCTAGGGAGAGGCGGAATCCTACATCGCAACTCCCAAGCGGAATCCTACATCACTTTAGGGTATTCTACCATTACCGACAACATCATAAAATCACCCTAAGGAATACCATAGGCTTGATAAAACATTTATAAATAAGCTGCATTTCATATAAAATCCACATTTCATTCTTGAACGTAAAAATTCATAAGGGATGATATCACAATTAATATAATTCATTTCATGACATATTTGATCATAGAAAATAAATGTCATGTAAAACTTCGTAACTTAAAATTTTATAATGTCATTTAACTTAAATAAGCTTGCATGAAATCATAAGGCTTAAAATAAATTCATTCATGCCAAAACGTTCATAAAATTCAAATGATTTATAATTAAACAATAGTTTCAAAACAATTTAATAACACTCACCGGATACCTTATTGCGAAGCTCACAACCTATTCGATTTTGCCTCCGCGTTACCTATACATTTAACGTTAATTTTTTAGATAACGCTGCATGCGAATTCAATCGCATAATCAATTACATAACTACTACATAACGGCGTCGAAACACTTCTAAATGAACTTAAAGCAGCCCGCGCATTAAAACAGCGCATAATACTCATTCGAAACCATGATTATCATCAAAACAACACGCGACAATCAAACCAATAGTTTCGATGCAAAAACAGCACTTAACATCACTTCAAAACAACTTATATTCGTCGAACTAGCGTACACGATTATTCGAGACAGCTTTGATGTCAAAACAGCTTGTAATTCTAAACCAAAACAGGCATACTACAACATCACAATAGCCCATAAAACAGCTTCTAAAACAGCCCCAAAACAATTCTAAAAACAGCACGTAACAGCTCTAAAAAAAAACAGCATCGAAACAGCTCACGAAACAACACGATGACAGCCGGTTACATGATATTTTGACAGCTCCATACTTAGCATTTTTACAGCTCACTAAACAACCCAAATACAGCCTAAAATACTGCATGTTGATAGCCCTCTAACATTGCATAAAAACTGCACATAAAACAGCTTTTAAACTTTCATAAAAACCGCAGAAAATGACAGCCCATAAAACTTAATCGTATCGGCTTTTGCTTGATTGATTTAACTCTAAAAATTCATCAACTTAACATATTCTTATGCATGAAAATCCTTTCTGTATCTTAGTTTAAATGCACAACAAAACAGCTTATACTTTTCATTCTAACAGTCCATAAATCAGATTTTACACAAATATATCGACATTGAAATCATCCGCAATCACATCGAAATCACAACGAAACAATATCGAACGAACCTCCGCATTAACAAGGTTCTAAATCTTAAAACTCAATCATGTCATCATCAATTTAATCCATATCTCAATCCTAAATATTTTTCATTCAAACGAAAACCATAAAATCAAAACTTACCTCCCCAAAATCATTTCGAAAGCTTTGAAAATTACTCGTGAAAGTGCTGCCTAATTTCTTTCCTTTTGCCAAGAGTTTCCTTCAATCCAAACATACATGCAAGCTAATAAATCACATCAAAACATCATTCTAATTCACATGCAAGCTGCTGAAATCCGAAAACTCACTCTCAAGTTTGACGAAAGCCAATTACAAAGGAGAAAGGAGTTGTTCTTACTCGGTCAACTTGGGTGAGTTCACGATCTACACTAGAGCTTCTAGCTTGCACGAGCTCTTGGCTGCTGCACCAGTGATCTTCTCCCTTTGCATGCACTTGGTTCAGCTCTCAAATGGCTCACGGTTGAAGGTTGCTCGAGCTTTACTCCTCACGAGCTCCATCTTTCGGTTTCTCACTTCACCCGAGCTCAACCTCTCACATTTAACTCTCGGTCACCTTGAAACTTGGTGGTTTTGCTTCTCTTTTGGTTTGGAGGATATATGAATGATGGCCTTGGTTTGGATGACCGTGAATAAGAGCTTGGTTTCTCTTGGATGCCTGACCGAGAGGATGAATTGCTTTTGATTTTTGCTTGGTGTTGGTCTCGGGTTTGAGCTCTCCAAAGACAAAGTGACCGAGCTTATTGTACTTGTCTCATTTGGATGTGAAGCCGAGAGAAAGTACCTTGTTTACTTCATTTGCTTGTTTTGCTTTCACTTAAAATGTAATATATATATATATATATATATATATATATATATGCCTTCCACTTACTACACACTTGTCACTTAAACTCCAATGCATGGACGCCACTTGGTCCTTGCTTCATTCAATTCAAATCCTTTGCTTGCCATGTGTGTGTCATGCAACACCTTTCTCACTTGCTCATGCATTCATTTGCACGATCTCTCATGAACTATCTTTGATGCATTCGATTTTCGCTTCCCGATTTGGATTCGTTTTGGGTCCATCTGAAAATTTTATTAAAATCCAATTTCACATACGGAAACTTCTTAAGAATTCAAATAATTATTTGGATCCGATCGCTCTAATTTATTTTATGATTTTAAATTTAATAATTATCCATGGATCCATCTAGAAATTTTTTAAAAATTCAATTACGCTTCTGGATTCGAATGGATAATTAATTCTATTATCCCTTAATCAATAATCCACATTTAATGAATTACCTTGAAGTCGAGATAGCATGTTACATATCTCGACAACTACATATGGAATTCTCTACATCGCAAACTGTAGTGCGAGCTACTATATAGTCTTGGCGACTACTTACGGAATTTACTGCATCGCAATCGTAACACAATGTACTATATATAAATCTTGGCAATTACATGCGAAATTTTCTGCATCGCATATTGTAATGCAACATCATCTCTGATTTTAAGGGTGTACACATGGACTTTGAAAACTCTTTTCTACTAAGTGCAATAAGCACCAAATAAATTTTCTTTTTAAAACTTTTAACTAAAGCTTGTAATCTCCATTCATATCAAAGCTACTTTCTTTCGAAATTACTTTGGAACACCTATAATAGTCTTCTTAATTGAATGAAGAGTTGTATAATATAAATCATTCATAAACTTTCAACAATTAATAAAATTACGTTATGCAACATAAACATTCATAATGTGAGTTAGTAGTACTCACCTCGGTTCCCAAACTTGACAAAGAGCTTCAATGGGCTTCCTTTGATCAACTTGCTTGCTCCTCACCTACACATCACATTCTCATTCAATATATGCTAAAATAAGCTACTCAAACTACAAATAGAGCTTCCAATGCAACTAACACATTTGAAAACCCTTTTGACTACAACTTTCCAATCTAAGCTCTAACTTAACAAATGCTTTAAATTTCTAATTTCTTTCCATGAATCTTATTTATTATCACCTAGGAATACCCTCATATGCTCCAAATAATTTTTTGAAGCTCGAAACGAAATATCTTATTTTTAGACCCCCTTTTGCTGAATGCTATGTAGGGAGCAATCCCTAACTTTTTTTTCTTCCGTTTTTACTCCAATCATCTCCCTAACTCTCATTTAGGTCAACAATAAAGCGAATTCGAAATGAAACGGCCGTCGGGTGGAGGTTCCTAGTCAAAAACCCCTATTTTTCACTACTTTTTCATGTCAACTTTTACCACATTCACATTCTAAACTCAATTCTTTTTTCATTAGTGTTCTTAGACTCATATATGTTTAATTAAGAACATACATGATATAAAAATACAAAGAAGAAGTGACATTGCATGGTAACCATCAATGCCCTTCATCTAGCTTAAACATTACACTTGAATCATTTCACTTCCTTTTTCAATTCTAACATCTCCATGAGATTTCTAACTTCTAATATGCATTAATTCAAGCTCATATGCATCAAAACTCAGTGAACTGTCATACCCCTTCAAGAGAACGTGACACACACAGGCACACAACACATTGTTTCTTTCAACTTTCAAGATTTTTACATTGTCATTCTCTTAGACATTTCATCAAACACCTTATCTACTACTCAATTTACTTAACCCAAGCTTAAATCAAGTTTATAGGGTTTCTCCTACACAAACCCTAACTTCCATTTCTTGAGTGGGTTTTCTTAAATCAAGTTTCCCTTTTTAGTTGTTAGAGTTCTATAATTGATTCCTATCAAAACCCCCATCAATTTCATATCAAAAACTAACCCAATTCTTAACATACATACCAACCCAACCAACATCAAACTTGAGAAAAATGATGATAACTCACCTTAATCTTTCTTTAATTTTGATCTCCTAGTTTGAATCTACCTAGAATCTTGATTTAGGGTTTTGAAATTAGTTGGAAATGGCTTGGATCTCCTTGGTTCTTGTTGCTGTCCACCCCTAGGCTCTCTCTCACTTTTGTTTCAAAAATTTTGTAAGTGTTGGAGTGGTGAATGACTAACACTTCTATATATATAGGGCTCTTAATTGGCAAAATGACTATTTTGCCCTTCACTTTAAATTTATCTTCTTATTAAGTTAAATCAACTTCTAAAATTTTCACTAACATTCTACGATCACTTGTAAGAATTTAAATTATGAAATTTAGCATTTTTGCCCCATAACTAATCTACTAATACTAGGAAGTCTAAAAATTAAGAATAGGAGTTTACACTAATGGACCAATATATATTACAAGAAGATAGTCTAGCAACGTGGTTAATCCAGCCCAAATAAAGTCTATTTCCTTAAATGAAGTTTGATTGTGTTATGGGTATTTTTGGGTCATCCTTAAAAAACTAGTAAAAGGCCCAAAATGATAGGCCTAGAATAATGCAAAGCCCAGTGCCATTAAAAGGGAAGTTATCACCAATTTTGACTAAGGATCAGTTCGTTGAGGGATTCAATATATCAACCATCGGTTATCCAACATCTAGTTCGCTGAAGTACCAGACCGTCAGATAACGTATCAAAGAGCCTGCTCAGGTAATAAAGATATAGTCCGTCAAAGGCACCAGCCCAGTACACGCATAGATCATCTAAAAATGAAGCTCGTCAGCTCAACAAACTATCCAGCTGCAAGAGAGCTCAGCTCATCAACAGTGACATTGCATAACGATTACTCTACCTACCCGTCATTCCGCTCATCAGACAAGAAGATCGCCAAGTCACAGAGCTAGGATACATGATCAGAGACAAAATCGTTGATTCCAGCTCGCTCAGACGAACTACTAACTAACCCAGCTTGCCTGGAGCAGATCAGATACTGTCAAAATTATCAGAATAAAAGTCAACAAGTCACGTCGCCCGCGCCATTCCGTGCCATCCACACCATTTTCGTCAACAATTACAGCATGTATCACGGCTATCTTACCTAATCCACCTTGATTAACCGCCTAATGCAGATTTTAACCCACTTGGTCTGACACATGTCAGACGCATTAAAGACACACATTAAATGTACCTCATGACTACAGAATAAATAATTGCACATTACTGTAACACCTCTTCACCCTATAAATAGAAGAGGATCCTCATTGTACAAACAACACAATATTCTCTGAAAAGTACACTTACTCTGCAGACATAGTAAAAATCACAGTGGACGTAGGCAAAAATAATTTGGGCCGAGCCATTCTAAAAACCTCTTGTCTAGTGTTCTTCCTCTCTCCCTCTCTATTGTCTCTTTTATGTCTTTTACTCTATTCTCAACATAAACCGTAGTTTGGGCCAAAAGAATCTCGTCGGCTAATTTCCAATGTCGACAGATTGCTTTTATTGTAATAAAAGTTGTATTAACTCTGTAATCAACATGACATTAACCATGTAGCTGTCATAGCATTTATTTTGTAACGGACATTGCATTTATTTTGTAATAAGTTCCCATGGCTCCTTTTCCACCTATAAATAGAACGGTCATTAAAAGGAAGAATCCTTCTTAACCTCTCTTATTCATCTCTTGTAAACCACTTGGCATTTCTCCTTTTTTTTTCTCTTGTGTTCTCATTTTTCTTCTCTAGATTTAGAGTTTCTCCCTGGTAGATTTAGTGTAGTGGGATGGAAATCCATGTCTAGGAATGATTTTGACTAAGAAAGATTTGATATTTAACTGTATCCATTGTGACCGACCTCTTTCCTGATAACTTACCTGATATACTATTCACATACTACTTACATTGTTCTATTATAATAGATTTTGCTCACTGACACTCAATATCTTAGTATTACTCTTCCTTTTCTCACCAAGCTTGTTGTTATAATATATATATAATAAATTACATATATTATTTTTTTTATCTATATTTATATTATTTCTGTTACTGACTTAAGCATCGAAGTATCTTTGGTCAGTATCCCACCGGTGTCAAGATCACCCATGTTTTCTTTGTTTGATTTGTGCATGACACAAATTGCTAGGTTCTAAGAAAGTTGGTTGGCGAGACTCACTTAAAGTCTATACTGTAAATCGACCCTACTACAATACTCAATTTTATTGTATGGTTTATCATAAAAGTTCTGTTTTCACCTTTTAGAGTTTTTTAATTTTATTGACTCAAAAAAAAAAAAAATTTCATGTACTTTATGCTCAATTTTAGATATAACTATAATCTTGCCCAATTTCCAAATCCAAATAATTTTTATTTTTCCTTTTATATGTCAAATTGTCTTTACAACTACCCTTATATTAAACAAGGCTCATAGGTGTATCAAAGCAACACCATTTAATAAATAATTGGGCCACTAAATATTGGACTCTCTGAATTAATGATTGCATTTGGACTTTTTAATTTCTTCTCAAATGATGTATGAGTGGGTGTAGTTGATTTTATGATATCAATTTATATGGATTTTGATAGGATCCTCTCAAATTCCTTTTCTGAATCTAAGGAGACCATATGATATGTTAAAAACCTGTATATGATTCTAAACTTTCTTATAGAAAATCAATTAGAAATCTGTCAATACATAGGATGGTTTGTTAAAAATTTCATCAATATAATTACTATTTATCCAAACTTGGAAGTCAAAAGCATAAGTAAACTTATGGATAACCAAACATTTTACAACATTAAAGGGATAAGTATACACACACGCATCTAGATGTCATGTAATATACAATATATATATATATATATATATATACAATATCAAAATATGATTTCCTTACATAATTTGATCAAGTGGCTCACCTCTTCCGGTTCAAAGATTTCCTTCGAGACCTGACGATTACCTGAAAAATGGTTTTAAAAATATAAAAAGGTGAGCATTAACATCCAGTGAGTATATATAACTTCTAAAAACTAAATAAATCATTTTCGATAATAATTAACATATATAACATAAAGCTAATAATAAATAAAGTCTCAATAATCCATATTCAATCATAACTGAAAACAATATTGAAAACACATCTCATATCACGATAAACTATAAATATCTGTACAGATCATTTCTATTTGCTAATAAAAACTCAATCTATATCAATCTAGTACTCAGCAAAATCTGTCGTATATGATGGAGATATAAACACACACATAGAGCGAAAGATAACATGTGTCATACACGTGCTGAACAACTAAATGACTCTCAAACATCTATCATACATGTGTTAGGTGACTCTCTAGGACTTACACACATGTTGCCTAATGACTGTTAAAGTTCTGATATTCTAAAATTCTCATTTCATAACTCAAATAATTTTAATATGCAAATTTATATAATTCTATTTCGAATATAAATAAAATTTTTAATAAATAATATTTAAATTATTCTGAAACTTTTCATATAATAAACTCAAGTTGGAAAACAAAAAATGCTAATTGGAATTTCAAATACATAAACATATATACATATACAATTAAATTCTGATTTCAAACATACAGCAAAATTAATAATTAGTGAAATTAAATAATTTATTTCTAATAATCTATAAATAATAAAATCTGAAATATAATGATAATAATTAGTTCAAAATAAATAAAATGATCGACTCACGAATTAGATTTCAAGCTTTATATATTTCGAACCAATAGTACCTGTGTTCTCCTTGGGTTCTTCTCCACTTGAAAATAACACAAGAACCTATTTTAAACTTATAAAAATCAAATCAAAAATTTGAATTCAAAACTAAAATAATTGCACACCAAAATTAGTCCAAAATATGCTCCAATTATTTTCCCCTTTTTCTTTTTCTTTTTTATTCCTTCTGTTTGCTGTTTATTCTTCTCGTTGTTTGTTGCCCGTACTCGGTCCTTGTGTTTGTTATGTTTCTAATTGAACATGCTTTACATGATTGCATATGTATATGTTTTGATTATTGTGTGACCGCCTTAATCCCCCTTTCTTATGCAAGTAATCCGGTACCTCATCATGCAAAACATGATTAAACAAAACCTATCCCTTATTTATTTATTTTTGTTTTAAACAATCTCAACCCACTAACATCTGTAACATTCCGTTATTATGCCATATAATTTATTAAATGTTGATTATATATTAACGGACGATGTAAGTACCGTTCGGATCCGGGGATAATTGTTTAATCGAATCTCGTAAAATAAATTAGTGTGTCCGGATTTAAATATTTATTCGGAACCTAATGAAGTTTCCGTTGGTGAAATTGGATTTTATTAAATTTCCAGGATTGACCCGAAGCGAATCCGAGCGGAAAGCGGAATCCTAAAGCGGATATTGGTGGCATGGAAGAATTAAATAAAGAGTGGGGCCATGTGGGACACATGGCATGCATGCAAAGGAAAACAATGACAAGTGGCACGAAAAGCATGTGAGGGGTGATGATTTCATGACATGTGTCCAGGCAGCAAATAAACAAATAAAAGAAAAGAAATAAATGAAATGAAAAAGTAAACAAAAAGAAGAAAGATGTTGTGTTCGGGCCACCATTTGATTTCACCAAATACAAAACCGAAAACAAAAGTTTAGAGAGAGGAGCAAAGTGAGCTGAAAAATAAAACACTCGGTCTTCTTCATCAGGTTTCTTTAAGCAATCCGAGAGTGAGAGATGATGAAGTGAAGAGTGATCGTGTGAGTTGTGGAACCGAGAGAGAAAGAGAGATTCGCTCATAGAGAAACGGTGAGTGCAGCTCGTGGAAAAGGAGAGAGCCGAGAAGAGTAGCAGCTGTTCGTGCATGCAAGGGCTGAGCCGTGAAGAAAGTTGCTGTTCGGTGATGCTAGAAGCGACCAGACCTGGAAGCGAAGTAAGGGCAGCATCTGGTAAGGTTAGACCCAAAAACCGAGAGCTACTCTTGTTGCAGTTGCATGTGAAATGGACGACTTAGATCTGTAAGTTTCTGGGTATGTACAGCTCGTGAAACCGTGAGAAAAGGAGGAAGTGTAGCTCGTGAAGAGAGAGCTGTCCAGACTTGGTGCAGACCGTGAGTGGAAGAAAAGCGAAGGAGAACTCACGGTGATTGCAAGCTGACCGTAAGCTTGCTGGCAGTTTTGAGGTTGGTGTGTTGTTGTTATTGCTGAAATTTTCGTTGATTTTGTGCTGTCGTTATTGTTGCTTGCTGTCATGGTTACGATTGTGTTGTTGTTGCTGTAATTGTGGTGCTGTCGTGACAGGCCCCTTTCTAACTACTAGCTAGGCGACCTGCCCGGCAACCCCACGGTGGCTCCCCAGTCGAGATCTGCTCTGACTGGAAAGTTCCCGTGAAGCTAAGTCTCTTTTCTTTTTAAAAATACTTGAAATCCTTTTGATTCTGAAAAAGAGTGGGAATTTTGTTCGTTGAAAATAACTTTATGAAAATAGGATTTTCATAGAAAACCGGCAGCACAACGGCTGTTTTTCTAAAATTCCACCCTGTAAAATATCTCATAAAACCTGTATCATTGTATTCACAACAATTTCTATAATTAATAGGCCTCCGGCCATTTTCAAACTCAAATCTTAAAAACGACATGCATGATATTTACATAAAATCCTTAACTCAAAATAATATTTTTCAAAACTAGAGAATCTGGAAAATGATAGTAAATACAATACATGATGTTATGCTAGAAAATAGTGCAATCTGGTCACGCGTGTCCAGCTGGCCTGTCCGTGGCCTGTCCGTCCGAAGGAGATACGTCAACCGCGCTACTCGCACCTGCACCTGAGGGAGGTTTTTAAGAAAACAGGAAAACAGTGGTGAGAATAACTCAGTGAGTGGGTAAGTTTACATAAACTGTACTTTTGCTTAAAAATACTAATCCTCCCAAAAATAGATTGGAAAACTATTACTTACTTACTTTTCCTGAAAACTGTAAACTCGTTTTAACAGCTGCGAAAGTCATTTATCAAACTTTTCTTAAAACTTTTCTTATTTTCTTACTAGCCTTATCTGGCAACCCAGGGAAATCTTGTCCTTCGTGACGGTGCGAAAACACGCCACTAGGATAGGGGAACTCTCACCATGTGTAGTCGCAGATGTGGATACAACTCTGGGATTGCGAATCCCTCCAACATCAGGCAGATCTACACTATCCCATACGTGCAGAAGGTGACTGACAGACTCGATCCCCCCAAAGTTAGTAACTCCCCCCAACTACCGTACACGTATGGAATACTTTCGGCCGGGTGTAATCTTAGGGGCTAGGGTAAACCATAGGCATATATAAAATGAAATCTCGGCAATATGCTATAATATCGCAAAATAACTTTCACAAATACTATCTCTATGCATGTATATAATTTCAACTTGCTCAATTACTTTACTGAAGAATATAAACATATTCAAAGCATAAACTTTAAAGCTATACATGCATTTATATATATAAACTGAAAACCATAAACTTTTACTAGAATCTCAAAACCTTTTTACTTGCTAAAACTGATTGCATTCAATAAAATAGAATGTATGAAAACTTTTAAAAATCCACACTCACAACTTGCTTCCAAAATACTTATCACCGTTTCCCGCTACGGCTCTCGTTCGATTCCCGATTCACCTACAATTGATTTCGATCGAGATGTTGTTAAAACATAACTCGTGCGCAACTAAACTTTAAGCCATACGAGGATTTATAAACACAATAATTCAAGTGATTATCCTCGTACGATAACATAACGAAAAACTCATATTTGCACGCGGAAACGATTTCAAACCGATTCGTTATCGTGACTTGAAATACTCGAAACTTTGCGGTTATAAAACCAACAACTAAGCCAATCGAATCTAATATAACATCATCAAAATCAGATTCTAATGAATTCATTAAACAGAAGATTCGAAATTAAACGACGAACTTAAAGCTTACGCGATTTCACTAATCATCGCGATTTATCAATTTTACGCGTTTCGCGCGATTTCTTTGTTTCCACTTAAACTTATCGTTAATAACAGCTCGTGACTTTACTTAAACACTTTAACGGGCTTAATATCAATCTTGGGGCAGCGAGATAACATTCACAATCTTTTTATAATCGACAACGAAAATCATAAACTAACAACGCTCGCATTCGTGGAAAAATTCAACCGAAACGCTCGGAAACGATTTCTAAATAACCGAACGAATATCCGATCCTTTAAAACACTCTAATATTATCTATTTTCCACGACAACGAACGTGAAAGTAAAAACATATCTCAACAGCCCCTAAATATCTCATAACAGCTATAACAACATTCAACGAATACGATCGATGATAAAAACACAATCGCAACATCAACGAGCGAACCTCCGCACTAACGAGGTTTCCAATCCTAGTCCCAAACATAATATTATCAATTTATCTCAACTCTAATCACATGGATGCTCACTAATTACTCAAAACTTCTCAACAAAGAATAGGGGCAGCACTTACTTTACCAGATTCGCTTCGAAACAACTTTCGAGCAAGTGCGACGACGACGAATCTCTAGCGGCAGCAAGCTGTCTCGCTCCACCCGCCAGCTATCCTCTCTTGTTGCTGTTCCACTTCAAGTCTGGATGTTGATTTTAGCTTGACAGCAGCTGCTTGGCAGCAGCTACATCAACATTGACAACACACGGCTCAACGGCGATAGCAACGACAGCAATGGCAGTCGGTCAGCTCACGGCAGCAAGCTCACCACTTCTCAGCAGCTGATCGCCTCACCTTACTTGCATGCATGGACCGATTCTCTTCTTAGCTTGATTGAAGAACATAAGCAGCTGCTAACCTGGAAGAATGGCTCACAGATCTGGTATTATCTCCCACATGCAGCTCTCATTCTCGCTCTCTCTCCTTTTAGCTCACAATCTCTTGTTTGCATGCAGTGCTTCTTGTTTCAGATCTGTTCTCGATTCCTTCTTCTTCCATGAGCAGCAGCTCACCTTCTCTTGCTTGCATGCACGATTTGCTTGATCCAGCTGGATCCTAGCTCACCCAGATGTTGCATGCAGCTGCTGGATTGAAGGTGTTGTCGCTCCTCTCATCCCTTGCAGCTCACGGCTTCAACTTTCAGCTCACGATCTTCCTCTTGGTTCCGATCTGCTCCTCGGTTTCTTTGCTTCTTTCACCAGATGCAAATGATGCTCTCGATCCCCGTTTGTCTATTTTTCACTCTCGTATTCTCTCTTTCACTCACGAGCAGTAACTCTTTTGTTTTTGGTTTTGTCTTGTATGCAATAGTGGTGACCGAGCTTAGCATCTTCCTCTCTTTTTCTCACTTTGGATGCTGTTATGGAATGAGACCGTTGCAAGCTTTGTTTATTTATATTCATTAAAAATTTCTTGTTTGACTGAGAGCCATCAATGGCCATAATAACTCTTCTTTTGTTAATAATATTATATTAACAATATAATATTACATACTAAAAACCTTCCATACATTCTTCCAAGCTCGAATTTCGTTCGTCCGTCCTGGAATTCGCTTTTGATTAAACCTCGAGTTCGCACTCTCGAAATTATTTAATAAATCTCGAATCCGTCTCACCAACTCGAATTTATTTCTCTAAAGCGAAATTAATTATTCCAATTATTTTCGGACTAGATATTTATATTTTTCCGATCGGATGCGATCCATCGGAAAAATATTTCGCCCTCCGACGAACGCGGTTTTGGGTTTTACATGTCGTGCTGTCGATAATGTGCTATCGCGAAGCTATTTGTGTCGCGAAGTGCTGTCATTGCTGTTGCGCTGTTGAGCTGTGCGCTGCCGTGTGCTGTCATTGCTGTCATCGCTGCCTTGCTGCTGGCGTGAGCTACTGGTGGCTGAAATCGACGACGCTGCTGCGAGCTGTCAAGCTGAAGCCGTGCCGCTGTTGCGTCGTGTGCTGTCATCAAAAAATAAGTTGCTGTCATTGTGCGAACTGCTGCCGAGTTGCTGTCTTTGTCATCAAAATTGTTCGCGAGCTGTTTTGAAGCGAAAAACAGCTCAAGCGAAGGTAAGTCGCTGCCCCGTTGGTATTGTAATCATAATTCGAATGATATTTGAACATTAATGATATTCATTTGGATTGAAGGAAGCTCGTAAATAAAAGGAGATAATTGGGACAGTTTCGCGCTAGTTTCGAATCTTTTAAAAGTAAGCTTCGAAAGGTCAAGGAGAACCCGGCGAACCGGATTCTCGACCCGAAAGTAAGAGTAAGGCTTAGGAGGAGCATTCGATTCAAGGATTGAATCATTTTAAGGTCGGTATACACATTATCTTTAAAGCTTATTTGAAAGTGTTTTTGTTATGAAATGAATTTCTTAAATGAGATTGTTATGTGAATATTTTTAAATGATGTTGTTATATCTTTTCAATATGATACATTTACAAACGTATTTTACTACACTTGAAATGAGATACGAAATTGATTCGTTAAGAAAATCTTGTTACAAAAATCAAAGTGAAAAATATGTGATACAAACGTTGTGATATAAATAGCCCTTGTAAACATAAATATCGATAAATGGAAATTGGTAATTGACATGTCAATAGGGAACTTAGCAGCTGCACCGTTTATTTACATTGATTCGTTATGGATTATGAGAGGCACTACGTGTCCGATCCTGAACGATTATGTGTTATGATATACGACCCGGTGGATAATCACCGAGCGGCCGTTGCCGGGGTCGACCGTTATTTCGGCGGATACTACCACGTGTCCGATGCCGGAAACCCATATACCAATACATGAGTATCGAATATATGTTTACTAAGGGGCACTGAGAAAAATGTTATAAACGATGAAATGAAATTGTTACATGATATAAAATGCTCAATGTTTTGAAATATGTTGAACTCGAAAAATTGTGAATTCATATGTTTAAGTATTTTTATGCAGTTTATATATATTTATATTTATGAATGATAAAGTTATAATGCTTTTAGTTACGAATGAAATTATATTTGGAATTGAGAAATTAGATTATGTGTATACCACTAAGCGAATATGCTTAGCGCGTTAATTTACCGCGCGCAGGTTGAACATTTTGATTCCATTCCCAGACAGGGAAGTAGCCGATACGCAGAAGTTCAGACAGTCACCATCCATCCTACACTTTTGGTAGTTATATATATATATATTGCGTAGGATCATACATTTTGAAACATATGTATAATTATGTAAATTATCGTATTTCACTTATGTAAAAAGCTTATGTATATTTCTTAAAGCTTACTTTTGAATATATATGCATATAAATGTTTATGATATAATTAAGTAATGTAATGTTTAGAAAACGGACCGGAGGTTCGAATTGGAAATTTTGAAATTTATGTTTTAGAAATGTTAGAGTTTTATTTACAGGGAATGAAATTTTCGATTTCAGAAAAACAGAGGAAACTCTACCGAAATTATTTTAAAATATATATATATATATTTCCGCTATCTTGGTAATGAGTTTTATAATTTTGATAATAAGTTTTTAAAAAGGTAACAGAAACGGATTTTTAAAGAAAGTAACGTTCTCCATTCTGGATTTTCGACCGTAACTAAAGTCGGGCGAAGGACGTTACAACATCTCTCTCACACTCTCTTGAGCCGGTCTCTACTTTAATCTCATTGTATGGCCTTTTGATTTCATTTTTTTCTTAAAACCCATGACATAATTGTCTCTAATATGCACCCTTATGATTTTTTTTTTTTTTTTTTAAAATGCATTTAGTAAAGAAAAGGGCTACATTAATCTTCAATTTTGGCCCTTAAAAAAAAATGCCCATTTAAAATTTAGGCTAAATGGGCTCTTCGATTGTGCCCCTTTTGACTTATTTATCTAAACCCCATTTATGTTTTTAAAATTCCACTGGACCATTCGGATTCGGGTTTTACAGATTTAGTTTATTATTTTATATGGATTTAGTTGATCTTGTGATTTCAATTTATATTGATTTAGTTGATTTCGTGTTTTTAATTTTTATGGATCTAGTTGATTTTAATTTATATGGATTTATGAGGTTTTATGGTCACATCATTATATTTTGACCTATAATTTTTTTTTTTTTCACAGGTTCGATCAAGTTTGACCATTGGTCAACCGTTTGACTATCAATCAACGATCAAACCAAGTAACCAAAAACTCGCTACTCGCTGTCTCGTCGGTCGAGTAACAAGTTATGAAACATTGATCTCCACCGTCCATTATTTTTAATGGATGGTGGAGATCCAATCTAGAGACTGAATCTCCATACTTAAGAAAAATATTTTTTTTAGATGGTGCAAAAAAAGATTTTTTTAAATTTTTTCTTAAAATGATGACATTTTAATTTTTATTAATTATTAATTTTTTCATTTTAAAAGTTTTACAATTTTTTATTTTTTAATTTATTTTGATGAATGATGGAGTTTTTTTAAATTTTATGTGTTTTAATTCAATATTTTTTATTAATTAATAGAGTTATTAAAACAAATATAATTATTCATCAAATTACTATTATGCCCTTTAAATTTAACATCATCCGAGTTTTTGGCCGATAAGGGGCAGTTTGTTTAATAAAAGAAATAACAATGATTATTTTACTTTCTAGGGGGATTCTTCATAATATCCCTAAAAGTATTTAGTTGGAATCAATTTCCAATCAAATTATATCATCAAGTGAAAAATAGATTAATTAATATATATGTATTGAAATTGACATTTTCTTATGACTTTATCATGTGTTGTGTAAGAGGATTTTAATTATTTCTTAATGTTGTAGATTTCATTGGTTGAAATGTTGTGAATTTAGTTTGTCAAAATAATATGCAATTATCTTTATGAACTTTTTTTTGTTTTTCAACTTTAAGTCAAATGGGGTGAAATAGGAATGAAAGAAGTAGGGGGAAATACGAGAAATAGGGGGACGGAGATAGGGATGGGGGAACCCACCCCCACCATTTGCTCTCGGGGATGGGCCCATTGACATCCCTACTAAGAAGTCTGGTTACTAATTATACAGTTTTTGCCATCACATTGTAGATTTGATATGGTGACAAAAATACATATATTTAGAGTTCATTTTAACTAATAACATCCCATTATACAATTGGAGTAACAAACATTTTTCCACTTTTCTCCCATATTTAAGCAATTCAATTATCTATTTTATCAAACTTTTTCATGCATAGCAAAACACAAAGCTAAGCTATTTTCTTTTGTCAAAATGTTTAGAGAAATTACTAATTTTAATCTCAAAATACTTTCTTGTGATTACTCGATTACGTAAAATGAAGGTTTAAATTGCACAGGTTGAAGAATCGGTGGTTTTTATCATCATGTGCTATTGTTTTGTACTTTTGAAAGTACGTTCATTGTTATTTTGTTTAATGATTTTCGATAGAGTAATGCTAGGTTTTTCAAATATTTTATCCAAATTCATATTTTAATGTTGTGGTATGTAAATTATTAATATGTTATAAATCATAAGATAATGTAATAATTAATAGGATCTTGACAATTTACATGTCACATCATTTAGACATGAATTTGAAAAAAATATTTGAAAAGTCCAACATTACTCTTTTCGACATGTTGGGAAATTTACTTCCATATATATTCTGCACTAGGCTTTGTATTTCAATAAGTATATACATCTTTATCTTTTCTTTAATTGAACTTTTCGATACCTACAACATTCGAAATGTCTTATTTTCCAATTCTAACTTTTATTATCATATATGTTATTGTAATGCAATAATTTCTTTGAATTTATTTTCAATATTAGTAATTAATTTATTGATGTTTAATCAATGTTCGTTGTTTTCAAATTAAATCAGTTATTGAATTGCTCTGTAATTGAATTTCGTAAATGAATGTTTCATCAAATATTTTGGCTCAATGCAAGAATGGTGGTCTGGTCTAGTGGAAAAACCTTGGCTACTCAAATCCTATTTTGTGGACAATTTTGACCCCCACCTGCTGTGGGTTACTCCCCCACTTGATGTGGATAGCTCTTTCTCACTTTTTGGAAGAGATCCCTAGGTCATACCTCAATGTCATTTCTCTATTAGTTTCAGTAGCATCTTAGGCAAGGTACCACTACTAAAAAAAATAAAATTAAAAATAATGCCGATAGTGAATGATATGTGATATAATATCGAAATGCTATATAATACACTACCATTTGATGTTTCGGATATACCATCACTGTACCAGAAGCCCCACACCATAACCAAACACAGAGCATAAAGTCCGAATTCTCCCTATGAGGGCGGCCTTTCCTCACGACCTGAATGGGTACCATCATAGCTATGCTTAATACGAATTATGGATGGGGACCGTAGTAAATGATCGTAGCATCTATTCTGATGTGCAGGATCCTCACTTGAGGCAAGCACAGAGCATACTTACATCATGACAGACTGTTTATCATTATAAATAAAGAAGAGTATCAAACCCAAAGATCAGAAGTAATTTAGAAGGCCATTGGAAATATAACACTCTAAAATGTTATTGATAGGAAAACTGACTCTGAGTAAGAGTCTGAAAACATACATATTTATAGGAGAAGTCACTCCTTAAAGCTAAAGGACAGGTGGCAAAACAAAACAAACAACCTTTCGTTGCCCGACAGGTGGGACCACAACATGAAGACTAAAGAAAATATTACAGCAACTTTAAAGTAAAAGGAAATTATTACAACTGGACAAACAACTTTAAAGGAGCAGACAGTAGTGGGGAGACATCACTTTTAGAAAAGGAGAGCCATCATGGAGAAAGTGTCAGGTTACAGTTGGCATGGTCTTCATCATTTGAATTGAGGGCCCCGCAGATGAGACAAGGGAAATCACTAAAGTGGTCTGTATCAAGATCCATAGGGTCTTGAGATTCTTGATAAAGCTCAGCATTTTGGAATGGGTGCCAGCTGAGGGACGGATCATGAGGGACATCAGGAAGGATGAGTACTTTATCAGGGAGGGCCCGATTGGTATCACAGAGAAAATTGAGGAGAGCTATCCGTCTGGTAGGGTAGAAAGCATCAAAGTTAAACAAAGTATCCCATTCGTAACTTTGATTGTGGGACTAGGTTAGATGTCTCTGGGAGTTATAAAAATATGGACGGTGGAGGATCCAAATGCAGGTGATGTCACGTGCCATGTCAAGGGAAAGTTTCCAGAGATTGTAGTAACCCATTATGCGTGTAAGTTCTCGACGCCATGAAGGTAAGGGGTCAAACCATTGAAGAAAAGTCCAAAGATGAGAATCCTGTTGATCAGGATCATGGAGATTAGCAAAGAGGGCTTGGACTGGGAAAGAGATAGCAAAGTGATGAGTGATAGCAAAACACCATAGAAACCAAAGAACTTCTGGAGAGAATTGGGAAAAAGGACATAAAGGAAAAATATCTAAAAAAGGCCTAAGAGGATTATGCATGCGATAAGGATGGTGATGAAGTCGGAGCCTAGAATAATAGAATAAAAGATGATCCTTTGCAAAAGTATTGATTTGCTGAATCGAAGGGGAAGTATTTGGTGGTAGAGAACGGAGAAGTTCTGGAGGATAAGTTTCTATAGTAGTGGCTGAAAGCTCAGAGGGATCTGGAAGAGATGAGGATGAAGCCATAAGAACAGAGGGAATATTGTTCTGGGAAGTGAGAAGCTTGGTTTGTGTGGGTCGAGATAACATGTCAGCTAATATATTGGTAAAACCTTTTACATGGTTGACAGTAAAATCATATCTGAAAAACCAATCTTTTAGCCTTAATAATAATGGAGTAGGGGAAATCTTATTTTTTAAAGTCTAAAAGCTTAGGGAAAGAAGAATTGTCCATTTGTACAACAAAGGTGGTGGTGCGTAGGTAGAAATCAAACTTTTGAATACCATACTTGACAGCAAGGATTTCTTTGTAAATGGTATGGTAATATTTTTGTGAATCATTAAAGTGACTACTGGTATGGCCACAATAAAATTGAGTATGATTTCTTTCTTCTAAAAGAATGGCACCTCAGAAATGGTCACTAGCATCAGTTTGAAGTATCAACTGTCCAGTAGAGGGAATAGTCAAAGGTGGTGGATTTTGACTAATCTGTTTGAGGTGTTTGATGGCCAGTGTATGGACAGAGGACCAAGGAGGTGGGTCCTTTTTCAAAAGAGAAGACAGAGGAGTGGTATGCTGAGTCATATATGGGAGAAAATGGCGGACATAATTGATGATGCCTAGAAATTGCTGAATTTGCTTTACAGAAAGATGGAAATCTGGAAAAGTCAATAATTGAGTGGTAAGATGGGGTCCAAGACTAAAAGTACCTTGGGAAAAGAGCATGCCAAGAAACATGATCTCTGTTCGGCCAATACTGCTTTTCTTTTCAGAAAGCATGATTCCATGAGAGTGGACCAGGTTATAAAATTGTGATAGTAATGAGGCATGTGAAACAGTGTCGGCAGAGAATAACAAAATATCATCTATGTAAATCAGGATAGATAATAAGATGGGGTGGAAAATTCTGGTCATGACTTTTTGGAATAGGGAATGAGCAGTTTTTAACCCAAAGGGTAAAACTGCCATTGATACTGGGCATCAGGGATACAAAAGACAGTTTTGTATCTATCAGTCGGATCAATCCCTATTTGCCAGAAGGCACCTTTAAGGTCAAATTTGGAAAATACCTTTGCTTGGGCAAGTTGGGCGAATAGTGTGTTTGCTTTTGGGATAGGAAATTTGTCGTCTTGTAAAAAATAATTTAAAGGCTTGTAATCAATGACAAGACATTTTTTTTCTCAAATTTGTTCAGCCCATTTTTCCACATAAAAGGCTTGGCAAGCCCAAGGAGATGTAGTGGGCTCAATGAGGCCTTGAGAGAGTAACTGTTGGCATTCAAGGCGAGCCATGTGTAAATCTGAAGGAGTCATTCCTGTATGAGTGGCTTTAGTAGGATTGACATCTTCATTTAGCTTGAAAGGGAGTTTGATGAAAAACTCAGGATTGTACCATAAGGGGTGGGGATGATGGAATTCATCATGTCTTTCAGCATAATAGGTTAAGAGTTTATCGGTGATGGTCTGAAACTCAGGTGGCACAGGAGTTAAGGGATAAATTTTTTGAAGAGGCACAAAATGTTTGAAAGACCGTTTGTATTTGAGACCTCTGGGAATGATTTGGAGGTGTTCGGCTTCGAGAAGTGTATCCCATCCAATCATGATGTCCTTATTTGGAAGATGAGAACCCAGAACTTTCATCCATATAATACAATCAGGAAATAATCAAATACCAATCTTATAAGAAGTAATAAGATTAGTAGAAAATAATTTCCCATCAGCAGCACGAAAATGTTGAGAATGATGAGTCTAGGCATGACGAGGGAGAATGGATGGATTCATCATAGTACAATGACAACCTGTATCAATAAGAGCGATAACAGGGATGGATTTGGCATACTTGGTAAGGAGTATGGATGCGGAAAAGTGTGGTTCTGTTTGTGGAGGAGTATGACTGTGAGTAGTGACAGTTTGGATTTTAGGAATATGAGAATTGGGAGAGTGTGAATCACTATCAGAAGAGGTAGAGGATGAGGATGAGTGTTTAATCATCAAAACTGTGGCCTCATCATCAGAAGAATCCTCAAAAAAAAGTGATTCAACATCAGCATCAGAAAGAAAGCTTCTCGTTCATGGCATAAGTCCACCCGGTGTTATGTTTGCGGCAAAAAGGGGCCATTTTGCCAAAAATTGTCCCAATAAACCCACCAAATCAGCCAAAATGGTTCTGATATATTACATTACAAGTACAGATACAAGTAATATTGTCGGTCTTGATCAGGCTATTAAAGCACAACCCAAAAATAGAGGCTTCCATTGGCAGAAGCAAGGCTCCCTAGAAGAGGGAGGAAGGGCAACCCAAACAAGGGAAAACTAGCCACCTTTTTAGTGGCAAGGGGTGTCGAATTTGATCGTAACCACGAAAAGGCACGAGTAGTGTGGCTACCACTACAGCCACACACCAAAAGACATTTTCTGGATAAGTTGATGTCATTATATAATGTTCTTGACCAATCATCAAGGATATAGGTTGTTGGGATCCCTTTTATGTGGAAGATGTGGATTCCACTAAACAACGTGGAAGTTAAAGTCCATTTTCAAAAGCATTAAAATTACTTAGCAATTGTCGCATTAGAAAGTGAATTATAGGGAAGAGTTTATTGGAAACTCTCTACAAAGTTAATTAAGTATTGGTATCATAGAATTCTCTCTCTAATAAGGAAGAAAAAATGTTTTTCATTCATGAGGTGAGTCCCAAGTATGAGAGCACTTAAAAACAATAAATAGGGGAAACAGAATTTTCGCTAAAACTCTACAATCCACATCAGATTTTGAAAATTTGTTTGGAGGATCTACACAATCCAGAATTTTCTAATTTTTTGCTATGCTATAGTCGAAGATGTCTTCTATCTCAAGTTAAAATATCATTCTATTTCGAGTTTGGAAAGATTAGTTTTGGTATTGATTTCCACCACTAGTTCTAGTGAGTTTTCTACTATTGTATTATTAATTCCACTTTTTAGTTAAGGTCTGAGTATTCTAGGAATCCTATCTCTTAATGTTTGTTTCCTGTAGTATATCTAAAAAATAACTTGTATACCCATTGTTGATATAGTGGAAGAATGATCAGAGTTTTACTTGTGGATGTAGGCAACACTTATCAAACCACATAAAATCTTTGTATTTTTCTTATTTGCCTTTGTTGTTATTCTTACTGCTCTACATATTGCTTGTGTTGGATTTTTTGTGACTCTAAGAGGGAATATTAGAGATTGTGTAAATTCCTGGACAAGTTACACTACTTGATGTGTCTTGTTTTGTATCGTTCCATGAATGTTTTTATACAAAAACTTTCTTTTTAATATTTAATTACAATAATTTAAGGAGCATATTATACTCTACCTACCTGAGATTTACTCCTTTACACTTCCAATCAACTTTTCAAAATATTAATACTATTCTCCCTTACTATTAAATTTGATTGTTAGATATTGACTACAGTTTATAAAAACATTTCGGTCATTTCAACCATTTTAATTTATTTAAGAAAAATTTTGAAAACTTAAAACATTGAGATAAAGGGGAAAAATTCCAATATGAATCTCCACCAATTAGATGGGAGATCTATTAGTGAATTTACACAGGGAGGATCGAGCCTCCCTTGCTATCATTGTCAAAGGCACAAGCCTCCCTCATTGTCATCAAGGGAGGCTTTTGTCTCCTCATTGGAGTTGAAAAAAGGCTCACGTCTCCTCGTTGACAATATGGAGATGCCTAAGCCTCCCCATTGACAAGGGGGAGGCACGAGCCTCCCCCATCATGCCTCCTCCCAAGGTGATTAGGGAGGCTCATACCTCTTCTAACCATAGTGAGGAGGCTCGAGCCTCTTCTTGGAGATCCACTAATGGTTCTCCTTTTGGGATGGTAGAGATCCAATGGATTTTCACTTTTTTTTTTTCTTTTTTTAAATTTTTCTATTTTCTAAAAAATAAATCTTTATAATCCATCTTTTGAGATGGACGGTAAGGATCCATAGTTTACTTTTCAAAGTTTACTTATTATATTACTTTTTTACTTTATAATTTTTTAATTGAGAGTACTTTCATCATTTTATGATATTTAGACTGTCAATGGTTAAATATAGTGGTCAAATTTAATGTAGGGTAGTTGAGTGTCAATTTTTCCAAAAACAATTTCCTAGTGTAAAAGGTTTAACCTCAAGTACTTGGAGTGTAATTTACTCTAATTTGGGTTGGGGAAGAGGGATATAACTGAAACTCACGATCTCTTTTGTATAAGTGTGAGGAACATATCACTGGGTTAATCTCATATTATCATTGTCACAAAGTAATCAAATATATTGTCGAAAAGTTTGTACACTTGAAACCATGTGTATGTTTTAAATGTGGATTTTCTCTAAGGTTGTGATACTATTTATTAAGTTAACGGTTCACCCCTTATCACCAACATTTTGCAAAATAAGTTAGAAAGAGTGGATTGAAATAGCCTCTTGGGGATTTTGCACTAAACGAGTATGTGATTTGTTTTATTTGGTGTATTTGTAAGGCATTAAAGTTGTTCAGGTCTAGCATTATGGTAAATTGAAGGTTTCAAAGGAGTTGAACCGTTCATTAAATCTCATTTTGATCGATTCAATCTCGGACAGTATAACAAATCTCTGTCCATCTTACATTTAGATGTTGACACAAAATGAGTTGGCATGTGCGTGATGGACCAAAGAGATTTATTTTTTATGGATTGTTAGGATCATGATAATGAGGAAGAAACTAATCGTTGTAAATTACTCTTGTAGGATTCTAGTAGTATCTAAAACACAAAATGAGAAGCAGGATTCTTCTAAGAAAACTAATCGTTGTGTATCTTCACTTAGCCGTGCAGGAATACTCATATAGAGTCTGGTTAATAACAGAGGAGTTGATCAAGATTGGTACAATTCTCCTTTGACATGACCCTATATCAATCCAAGCTTGATCTTTTTGTTGTGAATTTTCTAGTTGTGCGTCCTTTTATCATCTAATGTTTTATTTTATTCTATTAAAGAACAAGTTATTGATATAACCCATATGATATTTTGAGATAATATTAATAAATTAGGATGTAAATATACTATAGATTAACTAAAATTAGGTGTTGTTTAGTTTGGAGAACACTCTAGGAAAATACCACAAAGTTATTAGTCCAAAGCGACACAAAACTAACCATATACAGGATTGAAATTGAAATCCATTAACAGGTGGCTAATTTCAAAAGCTGTGATATTCAATTGTTTTGAAGTGATTGGACTCATTCGAGGGAATCACACACTTATCAAAGCAACCAAGCATACAAATTTGGTCCCTTAAACTTCATAGATACTTGACGTTTTGGACATCTAAACTTGGCTGAATGCATTACAATTAATCTTTGGAACTTACAAGCACGCGCACATACATAGTGAATTGAAGATACACAAACACCAAAGATGGCAGCTAAATTGCTGGTAAGCTGTTGCATGTCAGACAGCGAACCAAATACATTATACTTATGAAACAATGATGAGTTAAAACCAGAATTGATACTTGTTTTTTTCTTGGAACTTTATTCATTGTAATGCAGGGACAAGTGAATCCAAAATGACTTCAAAAATAGTTAAGATCCACTGTAAACACTGACAAGCAGTTGTACCATTCAAATGCAGTTATACCATGAGTTAGCAGTTGTATCGATAACAATATGATAGAGAAGATCAAATTAAAGTATCAATCAACAAAACAATTCACACATATACAAGTCCACTTGAATTCAATATATAAGTGCACCTTTGTCTCCCATTGCCACCACGACTACTATAAGTTGCCTGAAAGGATATACTTCTTTGTTTCAAAGTTCAGCCAAGAAAAACTGCTGCAAATAAAACTGTCATGGCAGATGATACCACATTGAAATGTCCGATGGCAGCGACATATAAGGAATTGTTAATATTCTATGCCCAACTCTAAGAAAAACTAAGAATATTCTTAATCAACGAAAATAAATATACGAAAAATATATGACCAGTAAATGATCAATTGGAGTGCTGGTTATGCATAATTACGAAAAATAATCATCAATATTGTACAAATTTGCTTCCCTTAAACATCTTGGATGTATGAGATTCCGAACACCTAAATTTTGCAAATGCATTCAAATGAAACTTAGACACTGCAACATAAACCCATGCATGCATTAGGCACACAAGTCACATAGACAGATAAAGACAGTAGATTGACAGACACCAAAGATATATGAGCAATTACATCGGATACATTGCTATTAAGCTGCTCCAAAGGTTAATTTTCACTATTCTTCATCACTGTCATTTCCGAAAACCGATGCAACAGGTACTTTTGGTTTCTTTGCAGCACTTCCAGATGAGTTCTGCACAACTCAGAAAAACAATGGTTAGTTACCAAACAGAATTGATTTCAACAGGTCGGTGCTGAACTCGAAGAATAATTAATTTTCCATATGAAACAATTCTATGCTGAACTCAAGAAAAACCAAGCATATTCTTAAACAATGTAAATAAATATTTACAGAATGAAACAGTGCAGGGATGGACTCCATGGCATAGTTCTGAAAGGCGAAAAGCACACAAAGCGCAAAGGGCCATGGGGCTTGAGGCGCAAGGCGTACGAGACGAGACACGCCTTTTGAATGAGAGACGCAAGTTTTGTAAAAAGGACTCAAAATATTGTAAAATCATAAATAATAAATAATAACAATATCTAATTCATAAACTAAACAGATTTTTATTATTCATCATCTTCAAATTCTAAACTAGCAATATTGAATATGCTAAAAACAAAAATTCATTCTAAGTGCTACTGTGCTAGTAGTATAGTCAGTAACCTAGTCACCTATTAAGTACTAGTAGTCTAATACCAAGTACCAACAACAAACACTTAAAGCAAATACAAAGTAGTAACTAGTATTTACTACTAGACTTACTAGTAACTAGCAACTAACTAGTAAGTTAGTAACTACCAAATAGGTGTTACTTGTTGAATAACTACCCAACAACAAAATTTTTAAGTTCAAAAACACTAGTCACTACCCAAAAAATAAATAAATAAATTCATGCATCAATCATCATCAAGATCATCATCCAAATAATCATCTTCATCCTCTTCCCCTTCAATCTCCTTTCATCTTCTAGTTGCTCTCCAAATTCTCCTCCCTCCTATTTAATGTCACATTCCTCCTCTTCAACTCCTGAATTCTTTACCGCTTTTATGAACCCACTTGTGATCTTAATTGATGGCCAGGCTCTCCCACTCCTACAGCCATGGCAACATCAGTCCAAGCCAAATCCTCATTTGGAAAATCAATCTCATCATCCATATTAAGCTTCCCAATTAGCATTCATTGCTTTCATCAATCAAGGTCATTATGATGGGATCAATGGTATCACGCATTTGATACCAATGCCTCAATGCTCAATTGTATTTGATAAACACCAAATCGTTTAAACAACTTTGATCAAGCTTGTTTCTCCATTTGCTACAAAGCTGCAAGAATTTTTGTAAAAAATACTAAGAATAAGCTATATGAAACAAACTAACTTCTTAAAAACAATTGTAAAAACAAACATGTTATATATATATACTTACATTTTCGAACACACTCCAGTTACGTTCACAACCAGATAAATTACAAGTAAGGCTAAGAACTTTAATTGCAAAAGTTTGCAATGCGGGTGTTGATGTCTCATATTGACTCCACCATTCAGATATCTATTAAAATTCATGGATTAATAACTTAATATGAATGATGATATTTGATTTAATTTAAAATTTATATATAAAACATAATATATATACCTAGTGCTTTCTCATCTCTCTTTCTAATAGCCATATAGTCTTCAAAAAAAACCCCTACTTTGGCATAGATTGGAATCTCTTACATCAATCTCCTCTTGAACCTTGAGATCCGGATTCAACCTTCTAATACATTCATACAAGCCCTTCATAATCTCTATATCTATACGCTTGGCCTTGTAAAAGAATTTTGGGTTCAAATACCAATTGGTGGCGTGCAAAGGGTGATAAAGCTAAACATCTCATTTATTATTAATGATCTCAAAAATGGCTTGATACTTCTTTTCAACCCCATTAAAAGAGTTAGCAATTGCTTCTTTGGCCCTATCCATAGCTTTATATATATAACCCATAGGAGGCTTCCTCTCACCATGCACTAAGCGAAGTACACACACTAGTGGACCGGACACCTTCAAAACATTTGCCACGTTGGTCCAAAAAGATGACATCAAAATCACATCTATAACTTT
The DNA here is from genome assembly GCA_022984855.1 of Dimocarpus longan. NCBI lineage: Eukaryota > Viridiplantae > Streptophyta > Magnoliopsida > Sapindales > Sapindaceae > Dimocarpus > Dimocarpus longan. The sequence goes on along the minus strand of CM041016.1, from coordinate 30,426,791 downwards.
TTTACCTCCTGCTTCTTTCGCCCACTTGCTTGTCGTCCACTCATCAAAAGTAAACATCTTTTTGAGAATGTTTTTCAAACTATGCATCCTGCCCAAAGTGATAAAAGCAACTGCAAATCATGTTTTGTTAAGCCTACGCAACTCTTTCTTGTCGATAAACTTTCTACACATGTTTACAAGCCCTAGACAAATGTAGATGTAACTATTCACCATAATAGATTTCTCAAATGTTTTCTTCATAATAGGCAACTTGAAAATATCTTCCAATATTAAATCAAAGCAATGGATTGCACGTAGTGTCCAAAACAGCATAGAATCCTTTGACTCCAAGAATTTCCCTACTTATTTAGAGGGAAAAAAAAAATTAGTAGCTATATAATCTAAATCCTCAAATTGTTTTATTTATAAAGAATCGAATACAAAACAAAATTGAATTTCTTTCATACCTGCCAAAACATTATTTGAAACACTATCAATGACCACTTGCACAACATTTCTTACTCCTACCCTTTCCATACATTTACTTGATAATCCATACATCTTCTCTCCAGTCTTCGCATATCCGGAAGCATCAGCAAACTCTAAAAACATGCTTCCTTTAGGACAATTCACTAAATAGTTGATCAATGTCCTCTCCCTCTTGTCCTTCCAACCATCTGGCAAGATGGAAAATCCATATTTAGGCCATACCTGTTCATGATTTTTCATTATGCTACAAGTGGTTTCTACTTCTTATTTGAGAAGGGGAACCCTAACTTCATGGTATGTAAGCGGCTTTACACCCAGATCATATTAACCAACCGCCTCCATAAACAATATAAAGCTATCATATGTCACAGCATCAAAAGGAATGCCTGCATCATACATTCATCTTGCAAAACTTTTACAAACTCGACTCCTTAACTCTTTCTTTGCATGGTCATTCTCATCCAAACTTGTTTGCCTTCTTTTGTTCTTCAACACACATATTTATAGGATAAGGGTAAAAAAGAAATCCATTAGGCCCTTCTATTTTGACCCTTTGATAGTACTAGCAACAACAATACCGTTTGCAAAAGATGTATAAGTTCTTTTTCTAATTTGTGACTATTGGTGATGATCACCATCATCATCATCAAATTCGCCAAATTGAAACTTATCATCTAACGGTAGTGCCATATTCCGCTCATCATTATCATTCTTCTTCTTCTTGCATGAACTCTTGAATCTCCTATCTTATCGATGGACGACATCATAGACAAACTTTAGTATTCCTACTCCCACCCGCTAGATGTTTTGCCCAAAAGATGCCACCTTTTGTCACTTTTGCACAAAATTTACATGTGGTGGTGTTTTTATTATTAAAATCAGCTTCAAAGTATTTCCATACAGGATCGATTTTGTTACTCGACGACGTTGAGAGCTCCTGCTAAAATAAAAGAGGGCAACAGCTTTAGTACTTCATAGTTATAATAATATACAGCCATACACACTAACAGACTAACATACACAACAAAGTAACAAACACTTTTTATATTTCTAATAAATTAATAACAAGTGACAAGTCACAAACAAATATATTATGTTTTATAAATATAAATTATACACAAGTGACAAGTCAATATACTGTGAAATCTGAGTAAATGTATATAATATACAATAACAAAAACAACGTATAAAACTCATAGCAACTCACAAAGCACACGTCACTACTAGTCACAAACAAGTCACAACTCACAAGAACTCCTAAATAATTCATAAACAAGCTACAAGAACTCACAACCAACTCAAAAACCAAGAAGATAGAAGAAGAAGGAACTTACTGACCTTTACAGCTCCAGAGGAGAGGAATGGAGAAGAGAGGAGACTAGAATCAGCAATGGTGACGGTAATCGGCGGCTGGACTGTCAACGTCAACAGAGGAGACGACAAGAGAAGTAGATCAGCGACTGAAAACCTTGAAAAGTGTGATTTCGGTGGCTGCCGGCAAGCTATTTCCGGCAGCCAGCAAAAAAACCCTTATTGTTACTGTTGACCTGACGCTGACCCTTGTAAAGGGTCCGTTATTTGCAAGGTGTGCCTAGGCGTGCCTGTGCCTCCTCGCCTTGGCAGTAGAGGCACTCGCCTAATCAACATCGCCATGCCTGAGGGAATGTTAGGCCCTGTTCCAGCACCCTGAGCTGAATAGCACCTAGGCGCACCCTTGATATCTATGCTCCAAGGTAATGCTTCAAGACATTCTGGAATGAATGCTACATACAAATAGAATCCTACCTAACCCCTATACAAATCATCTATGCATTTCCTAAGGGTTCCGAGTTGGTTAACAATCCAACGACCACAAGGTATATAAATACAGCACGGATTTGCCATATGTATATACATCATATGCCCTAACATTCAGAAATTAGATGACTATGGTATGAACCGCAAGGCATTTAAACATGGATGTTTATGTGGCAAATGCTTGTACACATCATACTCTTTAATCATCCAAAACAATTCCTGAATACTGCACCAGTACTTGCAATTCAATTAGATGAATTTTGAATTCTTAATGTTGTTGGAAGTACTACCTTAGAAGTGCCAATCTTAGAAGAAAACCCAAATTTTAATGCTTTCCGCTGATCCTGATTGGCAAGTGCAGTACCAGCAGTGTCGAAAGCAGATCCAGAGTCTTCTTCTCGGTGTTGCTGCTGCTGCTGTTTATGGGCATCAGCCCTAAGTAGTATCAAGCAATATGTAATTAAGATGATAGGGGAAGGAAAAGATGAGACAGCTTATATCAAGAATGCACAGAGATAAAAACAGATAAATGAAATATAGGAAAGGACATATAGTTGATTACATCTGAGCAAACTTAGCCATCTCCTTCTCCTGACGTTGCTGTTCTCGCTTTTGCCGATCATCCCTACTGCTACTACCATGCATTTCTCTCATTTCTTTAAAACGCTGCAATCAGCAAAAAGTGAAAATTTAGACAAGAATGGAAGATAACATATGCATCACACCAAGAAATTATCAGTTACCTTCCTGTGATTATGATCGTAGGAGCTCAAGTGGGCTTCAAATTCCACAGCCAATTTGTATTGCTTGTTGCAAAGATCACAATAGAACACCTTACGTATCTCTTTCACCTCAGTCTGAATTTTCTGCTCACGTTCTGCTAACACCTGAATTTTCATAATGTGCACGAAGCAGGCAGTAGAAGCCACCGAGTAATAAAAACTGCAGGAAACTGTCTAGAGCTTCCAAAGTTGGTATTCCCCTATGATATATCACTCCAGTCAAAAGACAAACATATATGATATATGCTGCCTTCTGCTATTAGATGTGGGTTTCAGAAAAAGTATAACATCAACATCTATATATATCTATTGCCTGAAACATTTACAGCTAACTATCTACAAGTTTAAAGGCATACCTCCCGCTTCTTTGCATTCTCCTCAGTCTCTTCTACCTCCACATCAAGCTTTTTTCGCTGGATATTTTCTTCTGCAGTAAAAAAATCATCTTCTTCTTGTTTTCCAATCCCTAACCTTGGATCTCGAATCCCAGATTTGATTGGCTCAATAATTCCTATACAAAGAACCTTTAATGACTAGGCGAAACCAGGCAAAGATACAAATAACAAAAGCATTACACTGAAATCATTCACATTCTGCCAAGATATGCTTAGCAACTTTTAGAAATATACATCCAAAACAATAAGATATAATACAATCAATGTACACATTGCACCATGTTACCAATATTTCTGCAAATGTGATAAAAAATGTAAACATCTAAATTGCTCATATGCATTAGACTCTACTACATCCTTCTCTTAGCTCACCATCTCATTCACAGCGATTGTGGAATCAACTAGAACAATACCTTGTTCATCCTTCCCAAGACCTTTTCCCTTCCATCCCATTTTTTGGAGAAGTCTAAACCCAATATTTGACGATGTCAATTTTGTATCTAATGATGCTTGTTCCACAGTATCCAAATCAATGTTCTCCGTTGGATTTTGATGGATTGGCAATCGAAACTCCTCTGCTAAATCCTCTAGAACAGAATCCTGGTGTGCCTACAACGGAGAATATAGAAAATACAACTTCAACACAATTTTTCAGATACCAAACTCTCGTGTGTTCAGAATGTCCTGGCGACTCTTTGAAGTAAATATTTTGAAAAATCAACAAATTCCAAAAATATGCTAATCCCTTAATTAACTACATACAGAAATCACAACCTACTTAACGAAATCAATAAATCAACACATCATAAAACTCGGATAAGCATTTGTCACCTGCTCCATTTCACTTTCCCGTTTCTCTCTACTGTTTAATTCCTGTTTTCCATTGTACCATCTGTAATCCATCTTTCAACACCTAAATTACAAACAAAGCAAAACATTACATCAACAGGGTTATCTCAACAAAAAAAAAAAAAAAAAAAAAAACATATTGTTCTTATAAATGAATTTACTATACACAAAAATGAATGACAAGGCAGATCATAAATTGATGAAAACCAACTCCTTTTTATCTCCCAACAACCACGAATTCTAATCTCTCACCGTTGTAGCAAAAAATTATGAGATGGGTGCAGCTAAAATTAGATTTCCAAACTGGGAAAAACATTCAAACAAACATAAATGCTGCAAAAATCGAATCTTGCATTCACAAACCCTAGAAATAACTAGATCGATGCAAGTGCAAAAAAAGATGCAATTTTTGAACAAACCCATGTAATTATTAACTATAACATGACCATCAAAACATAACAAGATTCGAAAATGGTGAAAACATGGATCACCTGATTGGGGAGCGAGAAGAGTCCGGATACGTGGGTTCTCTCTGAGAAGATTAATTCAATTTTAATGACAACGAAAGAGGGTTTCATTTTCGTTTTTTTATTTTTTATTTTTAAATGAACCAAAGGCTGCGATTGGTGCACGGAAATGGGGTGGAATTGGGGTTTAAATTTTGGAGGAAATTCATTTTTCAACCCTTAAGATTTTAAAAAATATCAAACGTTTAAAGCTCTTTTAAAAATAACATTTTTTATCCTTAATTTTTCCAACACTTTTCAATAAAAATTCAGACTATCAGTTAACTAACGTTCAATATTAATAGAATACGTAAAAAAATATTTTTGCCATTGATGGTTATTGATGACATAAATTACCAGATTATCTTCATAAAATAATAAATTTACAAATTAAATTATCTAAAATATTCTTGAATTTAAATTGTTAAATTATAATTTAAATTGTTTAAAATCACTATTGACTATCAGTTGACTAACGATTTGGACTTTTTTGAAGAGTTTTGAAAAAATTAGGAAAGAAAATATTTGCTTTTAAAAGAGCTTTAAAAACTTGAGAATTTTTAAAATCTCAAGAACTAAAATGAAGTTTTTCCTTAATTTTTCTCATCCTCTTGCATCCTATGTTTGAAGCAATTTAAAGCTAGGAATAAAATGAACTTTTTCATTCTTGAGCCCACCGTTATTCCCATTTAACATGAGAGATGGAAACCTAAACTCAACCATGGGTTTGCCATTTTCCTACGTTGACTAAGAATCCCTTTTGTTTTTTCTCACTTCGTCCTCTCATTATCCTCTCATTAAACACCTACCAACCTGTTTCTCTCTCCACTTCATCTCTTTTTCATCTCCAGCGATGACCACCGTCATTCCCATTCAACATGAGAAATGAAAACCTAAACTCAACCATGGGTTTGCCATTTTCCTACGTTGACCAAGAATCCTTTTTGTTTTTTCTCACTTCGTCCTCTCATTATCCTCTCATTAAACACCCACCAACATGAGAATCCTTTTTCTCACTCCCAAGCCCACCGTCATTCCCATTTAACATGAGAAATGGAAACCTAAACTCAACCATGGGTTTGCCATTTTCCTACGTTGACTAAGAATCCTTTTTTGTTTTTTCTCACTTCGTCCTCTCATTATCCTTTCATTAAACATCCACCAACCTGTTTCTCTCTCCATTTCGTCTTTTTTTCATCTCCAACGATGACCACTCTTCGTCTCTCTCATCTCCACCAACACCCACCGACTACCACTACAAACCATTCCTCATCTCCATCATCTCTAACGACCAACCAATAACACAACTATCTTCCTCTCTACCCTCTCTTCTTCGTCTTTCTCTCTCTCTTTCTCTCGCTCTTTCTCTCACTCTTTTTCTCAATGTCATTCTCTTTCAATCGTCAATTTTTTTTTATAAGCTTGTTCTAGTTTTGGGTTAGATCGAACCTAAAACCAAAGATGTTTGTGTGTGTGTATGTGTATTTTTATTTTTTTAATGAACCAAAGAATTGATGGTGTTGATTTTGTGTTTTTATCTTGATTTTTTGCATTGATTTGGTGGAAGGATGAGGTTAGTGGAAGTTGATATGGATTTTGTTGTTTTAGGTATTGATTTGGATGTTTTTGATATGTTAAAAGCGGTGAATTTGGTGAAAGGATGATATTCTTTTCATTTGGTGGAAAGATTATGTTATGTTGATTTTTAAAATTAATTTTATGTATATCATAAAATATGTAAATTAATTTTATTCCAATCAAATCTCAATCTACATCAAATATAATATGGTATAATTTTAATCTAATTTTAAGTTTTATCAAACATGAAATAGTAATTTTTTAATCCAATTCATTTCATTTCATTCCAATTTCATATATCAAACATAGCTTAAGGCCTCGTTTGTTACGTGAGATAGGATTTGATTATTTACGAGGATTGGATTAGATGGGATTTAATTGAATTAATTTAAAAGTTATCCCATCTTTAATGTAACGTAGAATAGAATTAAAAATAGTGTATATCTATATTGGTGACTTATGGGATTGGACAAAATAATGCAATCTCATGTTTTGTTACAAGTTTGGATCGGATGATAATTGAAATAATATTTTAATTATTCTTAAACTATTTTTAAATATAAAATTAAATTTATCTCAATAACGTATTCATTTATAAAGTAAAAAAAAAAAAAATGAATTTATTATAGACCTATCTATGGACAAAAATAATTATTAAATTTTTTAAATAAATCTATTTATTATAGATCTATCAATCCGCAAAAATAATTATAAAATTCTTCCCCATACACATTTAAAATAAAAATGATAATTTTTTTTTCTATTTTTGTAGTAATTTAACTCCAATTTTTCCTGACAATATGAACTCAATGTGTCTCTAATTATAACTTAATTCTACAAAAAGTTATAGAAAAAAATTCTTAGTGCAAAAGTAATTTGCATTGAATTATTGATATTGATGACATGACATATTTTTGACAAAGGTATATGCAATTAGAAACATAAGAAACTCATAAAAATTTAATAAAAAATAAAATAGCAACATAATAACACTAAATAACAAAATCCAACCTGACTCTTATCTCGAGTCAGAGAGAACGTGAAAATTAAGGTCTTCTAGATTAAAATTTGGATTTACTGAAAATCCTTTAAAATAATCATCATAATTTTTATAATCACTTTGATCAAAATGTAAATTGAATAAATCTAAAATCTTTAAATTTCTCGTGTTGAACCTATAAACTGAATATATAAAATATTTATAAAATATTTGTAAAATGATATTTTATCTGTATAACTATTTTTGAAAATATATTTACGAAATCTGGTTTATAAAAGAAATAATACACATAAATGCAACTGTTCATCATTACGTGGTCTTCATCACAATATACAATAATCTGTACGAACATGTGGTGGATGTTTGGAAAAATTGAATTTATAAAAGAGGGAACACTAACGTCTAGTGAATGGATATAACTTTTTAAAAACATTTCTAAATAAAACATAACAAATTTTTGATAATAATAAATACTTTTTAATGATTCATACACTTTCATATTTGAAATAATAAAACTAAATTTAAATATAATCTCATAATAAAATGGTAAACTTTTATATAAATCATTTTTATAACTTTAATAATATAAAATATAAAAATCTATAATCTATAAAACTTTTCTGGAAATCTCTTTCTATAAATCTAGAATTTTGTAAATCTTATTCTGTACTGATCAAACTCAATATATAATAACTATAATTTAAAAATTTATACCAGCTAATATCCGGGGAAATCTATCATATGTGGTAGAGATACTCAACACACACCCAGAGCGAGGGATAACATCTATCATATACGTGCTAGACGACTCAATGACTCTAAACATCTGTCATACACGTGCTGAATGACTCTCTTGGACTTACTCACGTGAAGCTAACTCGATCGTTAGAAGGGAGAGTACAATTTTGGTGTTCTGAAAACATTTTTATTTTTTTTCCCAAATCTTTTATAAATATGTATATATAATTCTGAATAAATAACTTTTTCAAAAATGAAATCAATATTCTTTTTCAAAATATAAAATCATATTATTTAAAACATTCTTAAATTTTTCTAATAATAACTCAACTGAAAATATAAAATTCTTATTGAAATTTCTGATAAGTATGTAAATGAATTCGTAATAAACTTTTATTTCAATAACAAGACATAATTTATAATCTATAAAATCAATTAACTCAACTAATTATTTACTTGAAATAAATAATAAAATCTAAAATATAAATAAACATAATTCAATCAATTTAATTAAAAAATAAGACTATTTATTCACATAACTCATTTGCTTATTTCTGGATGTAGAACGAACTCCCATTTGATTTCTCTTAACTGAATTCACCCTAAAATCACATAAACTCAATTTAAAACTTATAAAAAAATAAACTAATTTTCTGAAATCCAAAATCTATTAAAATGAACTTATCTAAATAAATCGGATACCCAAATATTTTTCTTTTCTTTTCTTCTTCACTTCCTCCTTCTTAACTTATCTTATTTTTTCTTCATTTTTTTTCCTACCTACTGCCAACAGCTTCTTCTAATATCTCTGGAATCAACACCTATATATATACACATACAGGAGAGAAACACCACAAAAGCCACCACCTCATGTCACTTCTTTTATTTTTATTTTATTTTTTCTATTATGATATATATATAGATATAAACATTTATTCTCCCAATGGCCCACCAGATTTAACAATTATATATATATCATTTTCAATGGGCCCACCACTATTATATATATTATTATTATTATTATATATATTATTATTTTAAAAAAATCCTCACCCATCGTATGAATGTTTCCCACGTATATATATATTTATTTTAACTCTTATGACATTTTTCCTTTTAATCTAACTTTCTTAATTCTTTTTAAAATTACTCTCGAATAGAATATTTATCAACAAACTTCTTTTCTTATAAAACTGAAACTGGACCAAATTAATAACTATAAATTAGATTTCAATTAATCTCTTGGGTCCAATTAAATTAGGACGTTACACTAAATACGCCTTTAGACAACATATTTAAAAAAATAATAAATAAAAATTGAAAAACACAGCTGCAACTAATAATCATATAACATTGCAAGAGTCACATATCTATGTTGAACATAGTATTAATTGTTGATGTAATCAACCAAAAAGTGGCATCAATCATGAATGGTTGCCTATATACAAAAGAGCACGTCAATGGATACCAACTACTTATACTAATGTAGTTGTGAATAGTAGTAACCATCGTGTACACATAGTGAAAAAGTCTAAAAGCCAATTATAAGCTACATATATTATGAACAAAAAGTTAGCTTGCATAACTATGTCCTAGCATAATAGATCATCCAACAAATGCATCACTAAGAAGTGATGCAAGGAATTGCAACTTCTTCTCTTCATTAGCCTGTGCCTTAAAAGTCCTCGCAATTATTGGTTTCTACATAAACATTTGTAGAACGTGTATTCAATCCAAGAGAGGTAGCTGCATTTTTCGTAAATTAACAGCTAATTTTTCATTTTCAGTTGCCTTGTTGTTTGCAAATACTTGACAAAACTTGTCGAATGTGTCATTTGTTTTGTCAATAGCTTTCTTCAACACATTTGTAATTTGAATAGTATTTTGATCTATTGGATATCTAGATCTAGACTTTTTCCAACTCAAAGGTTGAGATGAAGGTTGATTCATTGGTTGGTTATAACTGATTTGGTTACCTGATATTAGAGAAAAGTTTCCAAACATCTCAACTTCATTTTGAGAGTTGTCATCCATCTCCACATCTGTTGTTAGGTTATATAGAGTATATGCCATTTTTCTCGTAACACCATATTTTCCAAAAATGTTTTCCAACCATATAGAGAAAAAGTTTTGTCTCTCCATCTTGTTGCCTATTTATGGTGCTGCAAAAAGAATAAAAAGAAAAAAAAAAGTTATTATTATAGTATTAAATTATATCAATAAAAAATTAAAAACTAAGCATCACCTATACATATGAATTCCATGTTTCATTATTATCAACTTTAATGCACTTTTTTGCATGGTTCCAACCAAACCCAGTAATATTCCTCATGTCATATATCACTCCACAACCTTTCTTCCAACTCTTTACCTTTGACTCAATGTGAGGGCTAGCTCTCAAACCACAATTTGGTAAAATATTTGTTAATTGTGCTTCCATAATTTTAAATGTTCAAGCTTTAAAAGAACAACAATCTACATGACCTCCACTAGCTATAATTTTTATCCAGGATACCTAATAAAACATTTTCTTCTTAAGTCTACACATGTCTACTTGCACTTTTATTTTGCTCATTTGCTTGGCTAAAACCTCCAACATTCATTCCTATATATACATAGCCACAGTACAAATAAAAAGAACTAAACTATTATGTATCCTTACAAATAACTTGTAATTAAACAAAATAAAATATAGCCAAAAGCTAAACATAACAGTTTAATATGAAACAAATATAAAATATATATACATTTAAATATAATCATGTAATCTTTTGATAAATAATCTATATTAAAACAATAAAATTATGTAATTAAATAACATATAAATAAAAAGATATAGAAAAATAATGTATTAGTACATAAAACCCGCAGATCACACATAAAAGTCTAAGTACAAAAATATTTGCAAATCAAGATTAAATAGATCGATTTCCTTCATCCATTAAACATTTACAATGCTAAGTTATCTCTCCATATTGTCCATTGTGGTGATGAAAACACTTGTCCAATGACATCATTATCCCCTTCATCCTCATTGACTTCATTTAGCGCTTGCTCCATTGGATCAATTGACATTTCGCTTCCAATAAAATTATGTAAAATACAACGTGCAACAATGATTTTATAATGTGTTTTCATAGAATAATAAGATGGACTCCATAAGATTGCCCAACGTAGTTTTAGTAGTCCAAAACGATGTTCAATTACATTTCATGTTGATGAATGTTTCATGTTAAGATATTCTTGATGATTAACAGGGGCATAACCAACTCTCATTCAAATAAATGATGTCATGTTCCTCTATATAGTGTTAGAAATCCTTTACCATATGAGTATCCACCATCCATAATATAAAACCAACCTAATTGTCACAAAAATTAAAAAAAAAAAATTAAAAAGTTATTTGTATAACTATTGGTATACATCTTTTCTTATAATAATCATTTTAATAATACTTACCAATAGGAACTTTCAACCCATTTGGTTTAGATAATGCATCTCAAAGTACTCTAGAATCTAAAGCTGAACTTTCCCATCTCAAGAAAACAAACGTGAACATCATATCTCTAAAACGAGCACCTAATGCATTGTTGCAATTTCACCTTTTTTTATTTTAAATCGTGGTTTGTCAACTTTAAGGTACATGCACTCTAATATATGTCCCATTTAAAGCCCCTAAATAATTCTATAAATAAAACATAATGTAAAGGCAATGTATGATAGGAACATAAACTAAAATTACTTGATAGTTATATGTATCACTTACCTTAAACCATTTCCATCTCTCATCAGTGTAATTTTTAAGCACAAGAGCTGGTGAAACTAATAGATCATTATGTAGTTCTAAAACTGCACATAAAATTGAATTAAAGTATCGACTAATTATCTCTCCGGATTGACGAAACCTATTTCAAATGGTTTGATTTTTAATATGGCAGGCAAGTATATATAAGAATATGCAGATTTGTTCTTCAACGGAAACCAAACCATTAATCTTCAACCTCTCAGTGTTATGAAGCAATTCATATAGTATAGCAAAAGTTATTCTATCCATCCCTAATGGATGGATACATTTCATATCGTTGTTGCTTATTATACTATTTACATAATCAACATGAGTTAAACAGTTAACAAATATACGATTACTTAACAATCATCTTTTATATCATATCATGCATAATTGAACACATTGCAAGTAGATGCAATCTTTGTAAATGTAATAGTTGTACAACTATGAAGAAGACAATATCTTCTTAATCCATGTCAACATAAATAGTTCATGAAAAGAATAAGCATTTTTAGTTCATTTTGAATAAAAATACAATTTCTAATTAAAGTGTTTGTATTATTTCATAAGCTTCTCTAATAAGTAGCCACATATAAAATTAAATTAATAGAATAAGTTTTTGAAAAACAAGCATACTAATAATATTTAATTGAATGAATAAAGTAATCATATTTAAACCAGTAAAAAATTTCAAAATACACCCGGGCATTTGCAATGCACATTGTCACAAACATTGTCCACTCAAGTACCATTATTTGACATATATAACTAATTACATGTAATCTGACTCTGTATGGTATTCTATTAATGACCTTTTATATATGCTATATTGCTCAATACATAATCATAACAAAAAGGACAAACATGTGCCATCCATTATTAACTGAGAATTAGAGGTTTAGGCCAATCCAAATTTGACAAGTAATACAAAATGAAGATCATCCAACGTAATTGCAAATTGCATGCCCAGATGGAAACAATGTAAATAGACATCATTTGACACTTAAGCCCAACAAAGTTTGAATCATATATTCATAACTTAATGTCTCCTTTTTTTTTTTTTTTTTTGTATAGATGGCTCATCAATCACCAATCCTATCAAAAATCCCTAACACATAAATATATTATACCAGTCGAAATTCCTTTGTTTGCACACAAACATGCAATAACTAGAAAAAACAAGCCCTGCTGCAACACCCCATACTAATCTAACTACATAACTCTACCATGTTTCTAAGATGCCATGATTTTTAAATGTGTTTTCCTATTTAGTTGTTTCTTTCTACTGTTTTCAACTATACACAGTCTTCAAACGTAGAGAGAAACATAGAAGGTTTCATATCTTTAATAAATTTAACATCATCATTATTTTAGACTTCAGTGAAAATAGTTAATCCATATGCACACAAAGTAAACGACATGCCTAACCGCTTCCAAAATAGTACCAATCAATCAATAATCAACACCAACCCCAAAATCTTATCAATTAATCAATAATCAACACCAACCCCAAAATCTTACATAAACAAATAATAAACCCATAAATTGAAAGATAAAGTAGACAACGAAGTCATGATTGTACCAGATTGATGTTTTCGATGGTTGAGAAAGAAATTTAAAATAGTAATCTTGGTTATTGAAAAAAAAAAATTAGAAGAAAATGCTAGCCAAAGTGTTAATAGTTTACAAGAGTTAGCTTATTGTAAACCCATTGTGTTCTTGACGAAAGAGGAAGTAGAGGTCACAGAGAGAAAGCAAAGGTTTGTTCTTGAGGAGAGAGAAGTAAACTAATGAAGTGTTTATATCAAAGATGCGAAAGGATTGGTTGGGCTCGATAAAATTGTGAAAAGAGATGAGATTATTTTTTAACCTATGGTCATCAACGGAGTTGAAGTTCTCCCACAATAATGGGATAAAGTGAGGGTTGAATAATTTAGTGAATACCCATTTTCTCCCACCAAGCATAGGTTTGGACAAAAATAGTCCAAACCCAATCTCATATTAGGTAACAAATAAGGCTTTATAGTTTGACATGATCGTTAATCACCCTTTTGGGGAATGCATTTTACCCTTTCCGTTAATACTATTATTGAAATAACCAAATTATAGTATCATATAGTTTTGCCATTCCACATTAGTGGTTAAACTTTGATTTTTAATGTCAACTTTAACGGTAGGGGTTTTGGGGACATTTTCATACACTATAAGAGTATTTGATCTATTTCATAAATCAACAAAGAGATATTAGGTATATTCAAAAATATTGAGGGATTTCAGTATTATGTCAAACTATAGAGAGAAAAAATATGATTATCCCTTATAAAAATATACAAGGTTGTTTGTTTTTTATCTAAAAACTTAATATTCATGAATATTATTAAAGATTAAACAGGGATTAAAATTTGAAACCTAAAGGATATATATTTTTTTTGGTTAATGTCTAAATATACACGTTCATTGTTTATATTTTTTAAGAGAAAAACATCCGAAAACAAATAGTTTTACATTTATATCCTTATAACTAATAATCATTTTGTACTTTTATTTTAAATTATATATATAATTGAAAATAATTCATGCATTATCAGAATTAAATTTATCTATATATTTCTAATTTTATATAAATTAAAATTTTTATTGATAATAGTAAATATATATTATTTTAAACAATAATAGTTTGATAATATATTAAGCTCTTATAGCATGCACATTTTTTTAATGTTATAAAATATGTGATGTTAAAATTGCTATACAAATATAAATATTCAAGTTACTAATAATATACAAAAAATGACAATTTATAGGATATTAATAAGGAAAAAATTGAAAATATGTATCCTTAAAAAGGATAATTATGGATGAAAATATTTTGATTAGGTATTAAGTGTAAGTTAGAATTTTTAAGAAGTTGTTTGTTTTTTTTTTTTTTATTTATAATTTACTGGTGTCGAATTGCACCCTAATTGTTTTTGTTTGTCTTTTTAAATGTTCTGACAACTTAAAACTATCCAAGAACAATTAACAAAATAGTGGGATTGTTTGTTTTTAACACTTATCACTTAGGAGTTATTTGTTTTTAGCACTTATAACTTAATAGATCTGTCGACGTTGGAAATCAGCCGACGAGATTCTTTCGGCCCAAACTGCAGTTTATGTTGTAGATGAAGTAAAATGCATGAAAGAAACAGTAGAATAGGGGAGAGGAAGAACACTAGACAGAAGGTTTTTAAAGCGGTTCGGCCCAAAGTGTTTTTGCCTACATCTACTGTAGTTTTCTTACTATGTGTGTACTCTTCAGAGAATGTTGCATATCGTTACAAGTAAGGATACTCTCCTATTTATAGAGTGGAGAGATGCTATAGTGATATACAATTATGTATTCTGTAATCATGGGTTACATTTAATGCGCATCTTTAATGCGTCTGACATATGTCAGACCAAGTGGGCTAAAGTCTGCATCAGGTGGCTAATCACTGTGGATTAGGTGAGACTGCCGTAATACTTGCTGTAATTGTTGATGGAGATGGTGTGGATGGCACGAAACGACGTGGGCAGCAAGGAACGGCGTGGGCGACACGGTTTGCTGACTTTTACTTTGACAACTCTGACAGTATCTAATCTGTTTTGGGCGAGTTGGGTGAATTGATAGTTCGTCTGAGCTAGCTGGAATCCGTGATTCTTGTCTCAAAATGCTGATCCTGCTTCGTGGCTCTACGACCTAGCGGTCTTCCTTTGTCTGGTGAGCAGAACAAGGGATAGGCGAGGTGAGATGGATCCTTTTCCTTAGGAATGACTGGCTACCTATCGGATGATGTACCGAACTTGACTTCCGCACACTGTTGAATGGGCTATCTACTATATTGTTTGATGAATGGGGTATTTCCGCGATCTGGTGATCATTTTGATTTCTTCAGTCGAGTTGTGCCTTAACCAAAATGAGTGGTTTCTTCTTCTTAAATGGTCTTGGGCCATATGTTGTTCTGGGCCTTTTTGTAAGGGTTTTTAGGCTTTAATTAGTCCTTCAATAATAACCCAAAAATACCCATAACACCAGCCCCCCAGTTTTTAGTTCGTCTTGCGGACTAGAAACTGATAGATTGTAGATGAAAGTTAATGGCATCTAATCCGGTGCTTGGGTTTTGGAGGGAACAGTTGCTCTGTCGGTTCAAATTCCAAACTGTCTTGAACACATGGCGAATATGTGGCTATCGTGAAGGGTACGTTTCTCTTGGGTGCATTTAATGCACATCTTTCAATTGACGGCGCATGATAACCATATCCCTTGAATTGCGTTATGTCGTTGGATTTGAGGCGGTTAAGGAGCCACCAGATCTAACGGTCGGGGTTTTGGGTGTGTCTCCCTATATAAGACGGTGCTTTTGTCTTTTTCATCTTCTTTTGTCATTTTCAAACGTTTCATCTACCATTAGTCTTCAACCTTTGCTCCACTTCATTATCCAGCACCGGAGTATCAGAAAGTTTTCAGGCTTCCTTCACTATGCTTTAGAGTAAGTTTTTCAAGCTTTTCTTGTTCCTTGATTTTCGCTTCTGATATATTTACATGGTGCATTCTTTGGTTTCAGTGTTCTTTCTATTTTTGGCATTCTTGATCTTGTTGTAATGCTTCATTTTCTGCCATTTTTGCCATTTTTGATCTTGTTTGTTGGGTTTCGTATATGCTTTCGTCGTTTATGCCGCTTGTCTAGATGAACTTACAGGTCAATGCTTTTGTAGGTCGTTAGATCGCTGTAGTAGTAAGTTGGATGTCCTTGATAGTCTGTGCTGCGTTTGTGACTTGTAGACTCTTAGGAGTGCATTTGAATGCTTAGGTATAGGCAGGGACGGTTTGTGGATCATAGATAGAGACCTAATTATTCCCCTTTTTACGTGTAGATGTCTTCAGGTCGCACTTGCCGAGAGCACAGAGTAGGGTAGTCCTCAAGTAGTAACAGCTCGAAACATAGTGATATAGGATTAGCCTGTGAGGTCAAGGGAGCGACTTCCAGTAATGGGGATGTTGCCAAAGAATTTACGGCTCAAGTAGATCCTATAACCACGGTACGTCCTCCTAGTAGGACTCTTCGTGATATATTCACGCACCATCCTTCAAGTCTAGAGCTAGACGAGCTGGGTGGTATAACTTTGGAGTATCGCCTGCCGAGGGGATGTCACATCATGCTCCCACAACCTTCCGATTACGCGGCCTTCCCTCCTCAAGGTTACATCGCTGTGAGCGTTCTTCATCTGAGGCACGGGCTAAGATTTCCGATCTCAGGTTATTTAGTGGATTTTTTTGAATAGATTAAGACTTAGTCTGTTCTAGTTAACTAGAATTCATATGCTCAGCTCACCTTGCTAGCATTGGTCTTCTTAAGGAACGGGCTGGAAGCCCTTAACCCACGTATCTTATCTCACCTATATAGCATAAAGGGCGTTGGTAGCCCGAAAGGGGGACCTCACGAGGGGATTTTTGACTTAACCGTTGGTAGATCGGACTTTAAGGAGCTTTTGTCGAAGGGGCAAGTAAAGAGCAAATCCAATGTAGGAGATTATAAGTCCACGTGGTTTTACATCTCCTGCTCCTCTCTCAACCCTCTTCATTATCATAGCTTTACTATGACTCTAGGTAGATTGCAGAATAGCATTTTGTAAGTTGTACATCTTTTCTACTTATTCTTCTTTTAATATTTGTTGTTTTGCAGATGGGAGTAGAAGAGACATAACTGCGGAAGAGAGAGATCAACTTAGAACACTTGCGGACTCTAGAGAGGGTAGTTCGGCGCAAGTGTTTGACAACGATCTCCTTACGTAGTTTCATCTCGCGCCGGCTCGAGATACCGAATTAATAGATAGCAAGAAAGATATCGGCACTTGAGGTTATCTCGAGCTTGTTTCCGTTCTTAATGTTGCTCGCAGACTTGTTGATCCGGATCCTTTGAATATTCCGTCGATGGCGAAGATTTCTCTACAGCAGCGTCCTAAGCACCGTTCCGCTCAATCAACTGCTACTCTCGCGGCCTCTGCCTCAACTGAAGCGACTACGTCTGAGCGAGCTGCGGCACGTACTGAGCCTTAGCCTCCTATTTCTTAGTCGATTGAAATTGAGAGTGCTTCAGAGCAAGCTGTCGAAGGAATGACTACAGGAGGTGATGCCCCATCTGAAGGGGTTCCCGTGGTTCAGGTTCCAACTGAAGGGGTGATGACGGGGCTGCTCCCGTCGGATCTCGCAAGGCTACAAAAAGGAAGACGGTGACGAAGCGAGCTCCATCAAAACGCTCCCGGGTTGAGAATGGCAAATAGCCAACGACCTCGAAAAGGAGTTCCGATGGTGGTTACAAGCGTATCCCTAGGTCACTGTACCTTGAGGAGATGCTGGAGATCCTTCCAGAGTTCCTTGAGGATCATGCTAATGATCTGGACAAAAACGAGCTTACTGATCATGATATATTCTTTTGGTCCCTTTGTCACTCTATCATGGTACGTTCTATTACTTAGCCGTTTTTCGTATACTTTTCCTTTTTTTGATGCTGACTTGTTATTCTGTAGGCTTCTATGGGGATTAGGAAGCAGATGCGGGAGGCTCTTGTGCTGAGAGAAGAAAATGAACATCTCCAGACTGAGTTAAGAGCCTCCAGACCGAGCTTCAGAAATTTGAGGCTGAAAGGGGGAAGCTTAAAGCAGAGCAGGATCAGGCAAGAAGCGAGTTGGCCTTTATGTCTCAGAAAGCTTCTAGAGCTAAAACAGAGGAATCCACGTTGTATACCCAGCTGAGGAATAAGTGAGCTGTTCAGAATGAGGCTGAGGAGGCCTTAGTTCGTCAGGAGGAGGAATATAGATCCTCCAGGTCGTTGCTTACTGCAGAAGTTCTGAATGCTGAAGACGAGCGGGATAAAGTGAAACATGACTTAGAGGTGATAGTTCAACGGGCGGAGGTCGCTGAGAAAAGAATTGAAGAGCTCGAGGCAAAAATAGTCAGGGTCTGGGAGGAAGCATTAGAAGAGAGTGTGGGTAACTTCCTTTGGACCCTTTGGAGCAATCATCTTGACACAGACTTCACCTGCTTTGGTGAGGGAGGCCTTGCTGAGGTGGAGCGCTTTAAAGAAAAACAAGCTATAGATGCAGCAGCTGCTGCTGGAATTCCTCCGGCCTCTTCCTCGGGAACAGTTCAGGCTGATCCTCCTCTGGAAGTGACCTCACATGATGCAGTCACTGGACCATCAACTTCTCAAGGGGGAAGCAAATAGAAGAGTGTCACTGAGTTGACACTTAGGCAAATTTTCTTTTTCTTCTTCTTGTAACTTGGACTCGTTTTGAGGCTTTGTAAATAATTTTTGATTCATATACATTATTGGTTCATTGATTCACCTTTCCTGCAAAAAACAGTTGACAATTTATTTTGAATATTATGGTCAAATTACTTTGTCGATTTTGCTTTTCATAATATTTTTCAATTAGTAATTGAATAATCGATGTAATTATCGGTACTCAAAGTGGTAAAGACCCGAGCTGATGCAACGAACTGGGCTTGCAAGGTCGGAACCTGAGCCTTTACAATTGGTTGTGCTCAAAGGGTAAGAACCCGAGTTGATACAACGAACTGCGTTCGCAAGGTTGGAACCTTAGCCTCTACAGTTGGTTGTGCTCAAAGGGTAAGAACCCGAGCATGATAATTTTTGTATAGTCCGCTCCAAAGGTTGAGACCTAAATGAGCTGAATTTTTTAGGTTGACACCTTATAATTTGCAACTGCACGCTCAGGATATATTTGAGCTTTTGCATTGCTTTTTAATGAGGTTATGAAGGTTAGAACCTCAGCTCGTTCGGAGTTAAAACCTGAGCTGATACAGCGATCTGCGCTCACAAGGCTTAAACCTGAGCATTTACAGCGAGTTGTGCTCAAAAGGTTGAAACTTGTTTATTCATCCTCTCGGACTATGCTCATAGGGTTCCCGAGCATTTATAGCCAAAGTTAGGGAGGTTAGGCCCTCAACTGTGCTTATCAGGTTAAAACCCGAGCGGTTACATCATATTTTATCTTCTTAAGGTATCTGTACCATACTAAGAAGGTTTATTTGCTGGTGCGTCACGCCTCTTTTTCAAGGTGGGAGTAGTTTTCGACGAGGTAGATTTATTGTATGTCACGACCTTACGGACCATGTCACGTTTCCCTTGTGGGATCAGGTTATTTTGCTCCTTGTATCCTTTCGTGTTTTAGAAACACTAAATCAACTGACGTTAGTAAATTCAATGGGGACTTATATTATACACGAGATTTTACAGAAATTACAAGTTGAGAGATCGGGAACATTATCTATAATAAGGCCTGAGATGGACTGCATTCCATGCTCTGAGGAGTGTTGACCTAATCATATCGGTTAAGTGGTATGCCCCGTTCCCGAGATCCTCCTGAATGATATAAGGTCCTTCCTAGTTTGGCCCTAGAGTGCCTTCACTGGGATTCCGAGCTCCTGATAAAATTTGTCGCAGCACCAGGTCGCCTGGTCGGAATTTTCGTATTTGGACTCGTTTGTTGTAATACTTGGCCATTCTTTGTTGATAGACAACTACTCTTAGGTGAGCTGTATCCTTGGTTTCTTCAAGGAGATATAAGTTCGCCTCCAACAATTGATCATTTTCTATGGGGTTGAAGCTTATCCTTCATTGGCTGATGACTTCGAATTCTGTGGGGATCATTGCTTTAGATCCGTAGACCATTGAAAAAGGGGTTTCTCCAGTAGTGCTTCGAGCTGTCGTTCTATAGGCCCAGAGAACTTTCTATAGCTCGTCTACCTATGCTCATTTTCTGGCTTCAAGTTTGGTTTTTAGAATATGTTTAATGATCTTGTTGAAGGCTTTGACCTGTCCATTGGCTTGGGGATGATCTACCGCTGAGAAGTTTTTTGTAATCCCTAGCTCATTGTAGAATTCGAGAAACTGTTCACTAGTGAATTGAGTTCCATTATCTGTGACGAGCTGTTGAGGGATTCCAAATCTGTAAATGATATGATCCTAAACAAACTTTATCACTTTCTTTGCAGAAATTTCCATAAGTTCTTTTGCTTCAGCCCACTTCGTGAAGTAATCTACAGCGATAATGGTGTATTTGCATTGGCTCCGACTTATCGGGAGAGGTCCTATTAAGTCCATTCCCCAAATGGCAAAGGGCTAAGGATTGATCATCTGCTGTAGGTAGGTTGGTGGAGTTCGCTGGTTTTGGAGAATCTTTGACATTTATCGCATTTTTTCACCAGGTCGATGGCGTCTTGCTTCATGGTTAGCCAATAGAAACCTTAGCGTAGCGCCTTTTGGGCTAGAGATAAGCCCTCAGCATGATTGCTGTAATATCCCTCATGGATGTCTTTTAGTAAGGAAGTACAGTCTGGTTCGTCGATACATCGCAGGAGAGGGGTTAATAAGCCTTTCTTATAGAGCTTGTCTTCCAGGAGGCAGTATTTGGTAGCTCACATTCGAAGACGATGGGCTTCTGTTTTGTCATTTGGCAATTTGTCCTCTTGCAAATAATCCACCAACGGTTTCATCCATGAGTCTTCAGTTAGGTGAATGAGCATCATTTCTTCAGTAACTTCTGTACTTGGTTTGGACAATGTTTCAATTGGGATATCTCCGGAGAAATTTGTGTCCTGAGCAGTCGCTAGGCGAGCTAGTGCATCAGTGTGGGAATTTTGAGCTCGTGGGATTTGATTAATCTCATACTTCTGGAAGGCTTTCAATAGCTCAAGGACTTTGTCAAGATAGATCGTCATCCTCACACCTTTAGCCTGGTATTCTCTTTTAATTTGGCATACCACGAGCTGGGAGTCACTGAAGATTTTGAGTCGTTTAGCCTGTATTTTCTTGGCGAGACGAGGTCCAGCCAACCATGCCTCATACTTTACTTAATTGTTGGTAGCACGGAATCTGAATTTAAGGGCGTAGAGGGTTTTGTATCCTTCGGGACTGATCAGCAGCACTCCAGCTCCAGCTTTTTATTCGTTGAAGGATCCGTGAACGAACAATTCCCAGAATGGACTTTCTAAAGGTGCAGCTAGCTCGTTTGCCGATTCTGTGAATTCTGCTATGAAGTCTGCCAACGCTTGTCCCTTGACTACTGCCCTTGGCTTGAATTCGAAGTCGAACGGGGCGAGCTCGATTACCATTTCATAAGACACCTTGAGGTATTAGGTTTCTGGAGGACGAGCTTAAGAGGATACTTGGTCAATACTTCCACTTTGTGGGCCTGGAAGTAAGGGGTGTAATTTTTTAGAAGCCACCACCAGACAGTAAGCGAGCTTTTCGATTGGGGTGTATCTCGTTTCTGCGTCGACTAATTTCTTGCTGATGTAGTAAACTGGAAACTGTGCTCCGTTTCATTCTTCGCTTACTAGGGCAGCGCTTAGGGCATGCTGAGATACTCCGAGATAGAGTTTTAGAGGTTCTCATTCGATTAGTTTTGATAGGAGCGGAGCTCGCCCTATATATTCCTTCAGCTGTTGAAACGCGACCTCACATTCTTTTGTCCACTCGAAGTTTTTTGCTTTCTTCAAAACTTCGAAGAATGGAGCGTATTTGTCCGAGGCTTTTGAGACAAATCTGCTGAGGGCAGTGACCTGACTGTTGAGGCTTTGTACCTCTTTTGGACTCGTGGGCGACCTCATGTCGAGCAAAGCTCTTATCTTTTCTGGATTGGCCTCAATTCCTTTGTTGTTTACCATGAATCCCAGGAATTTACCTGAGGCCACACCGAATGCGCATTTGATGGGGTTAAGTTTCATCTAGTATTTCTTTAGGATTTGAAAACTCCCATCCAGGTCGCTCACATGATCAGTCGCTTTTCTTGACTTCACTAACATGTCATCCACATAGACCTCTATCGTCTTCCCTACCTGATCTTTGAACATCATGTTCACCAATCTTAGGTAGGTCGTCCCAGCGTTCTTCAGACCGAAGGGCATTACTTTGTAGCAGTACAAATCACGATCTGTGGTGAACGATATGTGCTCCTCGTCTAGTGGATTCATTGAGATCTGGTTGTACCCTGAATAAGCATCCATAAAACTGAGGAGTTCATGCCCGACTGTAGCATCCACAAGCTAATCAATTATAGGAAGCGGGAAACTATTTTTAGTGCAGGTCTTATTTAGATCTGTGAAATCTATGCATGTTCTCCATTTCCCGTTTTTCTTTTTAACGAGTACAGGATTGGCTACCCAGATCGGGTAATGGGCCTCGCAAATAAACCCGTTTGTTAGGAGTTTATCTACTTCATCCTTTAGGGCTTTGTATCGTTCTCTGGTCAGTAGCCTCCTCTTTTAGTAGATTGGCTTATGATGAGGGTTTACATTCAACCTGTGTGTTATTACTGTTGGATCAATCCCAATTATGTCTTCGTGATTCCAAGCGAAAACATCCAGGTTTGCTTTGAGAAATTTTACTAGCTGAACCTTTCTTTCTGGAGCCAGGTTTTTACCTATTTTGAGGTGTTTTTCAGGGTCGACCTCGCTCACTTGAATGCCTTCCAGTTCTTCAACCGGTCCTATTGTCTAACTTACATCCATTTCTCTGGGATCCAGGTTGTTACTGACCCCAGAAGTGCTGACTGTCTGTAGCTCGTTTCTTGAATCGATATTTGCCTTCTTTCCCATTACTCCAATTTTTACTGCATCTTTATAACAAAGACGAGCTAACCGTTGCTCCCCTCTTATGCATCTGATTCCATCAGGAGTTGAAAATTTTATTGTAAGGGTTCTCGTGGAGGTGACCAGATCTAGGTCGTTCATCGTCGGCCTACCGAGCACCACGTTGTAAATGGAAGGAGAGTCTATGATGAGAAAATTCGCCATGACTGTGGAGTGTCGGTCTGTGTCTCAAACGGTTAAAGGCAGTCTTATTTGCCCAACAGGAATGACTGCGTCGCCAGTGAAACCGTTTAAGGGGTCAGGAGAAAGGTGTAACTTTTCATCCCCAATCCCTATTTGGTTGTAGCATTTTTTGTACATTACATTAATAGAACTCCCTGTGTCTAGCATTATCCTCCTGACCTCCGCATTTTCGATGTGAGCTCGGATTATTATGGCATCATTATGAGGCCAGTGGATCTCCCTAGCATCTTCCTCTGTAAACATTATATCCTCTGCTGTCACCCTGGCCTTCTTAACAGGCGCCTCACTTCGTGTAGCGACCTGCACATGAGCGGCCTCGTGCAAGTAACGTTCATGTGCTTTGTTAGACGCGCCAGCGATGTGGGGACCTCTGTGAATCGTAAGGATCGTTCTTACAGCCGGCTCGAGCTGGGGATCAGAGGTTTGCTGCGTTTGGGCCGGTTGCTCTTGCGACCTTTGCTAAGGTTGCTGCTGCTGAGGGCGATGTCCTGTAGGTCGAACCACTTAATCTTGCAGACGACCATTTCTAATTAGTTTCTCAATGGCATCCTTCAATGCCCAACAGTCAGAGGTGTTATGTCCCACCTCGTTGTGATAGGCGCAGAATTTGTTCCTATCTCTAAGTCTTTTAGGAGTTAAGATGGGGGGTGACCTTCCGAAGTTTTCTCTGTTCTTTTCGGTCGCGTAGATCCTATCCCTGGAATCCGATAGATCTGCGTAGAGCTCATAGAGACCTGAGTAGGGAGGGCGTTCACGCCTCTAGTCGTTGTTTGGCTTGGGTCCGTTTCTAGCCTTATTGGCGACTTGATTGTTAGTTTTCTGGTTTCCACGGTTGCATCATTCATTATTCCTTTTCTTTCCCTGATTGGAGCTGTTAGCTTCTCCTTTCAAGGCACTTGCCTTCCTTGAGCCAAAAGCCTCTTCCCACCTGATTTCTTTCCATGCTCGGTCGTAGAAGTCCTCTAAGTTTTTCACGAGAGACGTATAGATGTTTTCGTATAACTTTTCGTATTTCCTCACTCCTGTCAAGATGGCTGTCAGGATCCCTTCATCGGTGGGATTTTCAATATTGGTCACTTCCCGTCTGAATCGGTTTATGTAATCTTTTAACGATTCGCCAGGTCACTGAAAGATCATCTCCAGGTGACAAGGTGGAGCGAACTGCCTTCTTAGTGCCTTGTATTGATTTAGGAACTTTTGTTGACATTCCTCCCAACTGTTGATGCTACGAGGTGAGAGGTTTCTAAACTATGTTCATGGGATATCCTCGAGTGTTGTAGGGAATATGCAACATTTAGCCAGCGAGCTGGTGGTTTGTAGATCCATCTGGACATTAAAGGTGTCGAGATGGTCATATGGATCGGAATTCCCCTTATTCTGTGGGATACTAAGGACTTTGAATCTTGGGGGAAGTGGCTCCTTTTTGATTTCAGCTATGAAAGGGGTTCTTTCACTATATCGACCTTTGTGCTCCTGAGTTCCAGGTCGATCTTCTAGTTGGCGAACTCTCTCAAGGAGCTTTTGAATGATCTGGCCCTGCATGTCAAATCTATTGACAGAGCATTGTCTGCTTCTTCTGCTATCCCTGTCTGGTGAATTTCAGTTTTGAGCCCTGTGCCTTCTTTCTCGTTCAGGTTCAGTAGAATGGCGCATGGGTTCATTCTCGCGGGAAGGCCTGTTTGGTCTATCCCCTCTAAGTGGGTCTTCGCGTCGGGGATGTTGTTCGTCTTCATTTCTCCGAGCTGGAACCGTTGTAAGCTCTTGGCTTATCTCCACTTGGCGATGCCCATCTTGGTTTATTCTCACCCTTAACCTCGAGTGGTGAGTGGCATCTTCCTTACCATGAGCTCGCTGAGGCCAAGCTCTGAAATGTACATTTGATGAGTGAACTGATGCTTCTGGAGTTGGCACCCCCCGGCGGGTCGTCTATGGCTTGCTGGGATCTGGGTTGGTCCTTGAGCGGCCTGGACCTGAGTTAAGGCTCTTATGGCCTCCACTAGTTGCGTCATAGTGTTCTCCAATGTTTCTTCCTCGAACCATTGTGTGTGGTATGTGTATGATGAAATTGCGAGTGCAAAAGAGGGGGAAACCGTAGAAAGGGCCCTCCTTTTAGCGAGAAAATATCGACGTTGGAAATCAGTCGATGGGATTCTTTCGGCCCAAACTGCAGTTTATGTTGTGGATGAAGTAAAATGCATGAAAGAAACAGTAGAATGGGAGAGAGGAAGAACACTAGATAGAAGGTTTTTAAAGCGGTTCGGCCCAAAGTGTTTTTGCCTACATTCATTGTGGTTTTCTTACTATGTCTGCAGAGTAAGTGTACTCTTCAGAGAATGTTGCATATCGTTACAAGTGAGGATTCTCTCCTATTTATAAAGTGGAGAGATGCTACAGTGATATACAATTATGTATATTGTAATCATGAGTTACATTTAATGCGTATCTTTAATGCGCCTGACATATGTCAGACCAAGTGGGCTAAAGTCTGCATTAGGTGACTAATCACTGCAGATTAGGTGAGACTGCCGTAATACTTGCTGTAATTGTTGACGGAGATGGTGTGGACGGCACAGAACAGCGTGGGCGGCACGGGACGGCGTGAACGACACGGTTTGTTGACTTTTACTCTGACAGCTCTGACAGTATCTGATCTACTTTGGGCGAGCTGAGTGAATTGATAGTTTGTCTGAGCGAGCTGGAATCCGTGATTCTTGTCTCGGAATGCTGATCCTGCTTCGTGGCTTTAGGACCTGGCGGTCTTCCTTCGTCTGGTGAGCAGAATAGAGGATAGGCGAGGTGAAATGGATCCTTTTCCCTGGGGCTGACGGGCTACCTATCGGATGGTGTACCAAAC
This sequence comes from Dimocarpus longan, assembly GCA_022984855.1. Classification (NCBI taxonomy): domain Eukaryota; kingdom Viridiplantae; phylum Streptophyta; class Magnoliopsida; order Sapindales; family Sapindaceae; genus Dimocarpus; species Dimocarpus longan. The sequence continues at coordinate 30,400,159 of CM041016.1, read as the reverse complement.
TTGACTTCCGCGCGCCGTTGAATGGGCTCTCTACTATGTTGTTTGATGAATGGGGTATTTTCGCGATCTTGTGATCATTTTGATTTCTTCAGTCGAGCTGTGCCTTAACCAAAATGAGTGGTTTCTTCCTCTTAAATAGTCTTGGGCCATGTGTTGTTCTGGGCCTTTTTGTAAGGGTTTTTGGGCTTTAATTTAGTCCTTCAATAGTAACCCAAAAATATCCATAAAAAGATCTGAATTGAATTCATTAAGTTATTTTATTTTATTTTTTTAATTATGAAACCCTTAAAGCTATCCAATTAAAATAAATAATTAAGTTACAATTTTTTTTTTTTTTTATCTAAATACCAAAATCACTTAATGATTCTGATGAAGATCATCCTAGAAGGTCAACTAAGACACAGAAAAGGCTTTATAAGCCATAGACAAGTTTGGATGTGGTTCAGTTTCTTATTTTGATTCAATTAAAGATTTTTAGGTTTTTATTTCATGTTTTAATTTAGTTTCCTATTTTATTTGATTTCCTTGTTTAAATAGGGATTCTAGATTGACTTGGAGGTTTGTTTCCTTATTTAGGTAGCCTATTTAAAATGCAACTTTATATAGTTTTGATTTATTGAGTCAAATATAAATAAAATTGATATTTTTCTCTGCATTCGGTTTTTCTTAGATTTTAGGAGAGTTTGGACTAGGGCGAGGGCTAATAACTCAAACTCTAGAGAGTTAGCAAACCCTAATTAAGGTGACCTAACTCAAATCTATCGTTGTATAGGTGCGAATTAAGGGTTGCTAGTCGTTGCTTGCTGTCTAAGTTAGGGCTATTTGGATTCACTTACTACCTAAGTAAGGGCTGTTGCTACAATTTTTGTTGGCCAAGTTAGAGTTGTTAAGGCAGTTATTGGATCTTTAATAAGTACCTCAACAGATTCTTTAAATATATTATCCTAAGCCTATCATTCTGATTAAAATAATATATTTTTAAATTTATGATAATTTTATATTATACAAATTATTTTTAATGTTATAATAAACATTGTTGACAAATAAAAATCCTAAACATCTCATCCTTAAGCTTTTTTACAATTTAAACTTCAGTTGCAATAATAATTTAACTTAAAACAATTTTATTTATTCTATTAAATATATAAATTCAATTTACTCTACTATAGTAATTAATCATATTGTAATTATGAATCAAATTATTATTGTTGACTTCTGGATTTGGATCCTAGTCAACCAGGTTTGTGATTTGGGCCCAAGTTGTAATATTGGATTGATGTTGTTAAATGAATGAATAAAGTAAGAAGGAAAGTAAGTGAGGTCGAAGAGGAAGGAAAAGACACAAAGAATTTTTAAGTGGTTCGGCCCAATTAGATACTTACGTCTACTGTTCACTCTCTCACTATTTTAACAGAGTAACGGCACTCAAAAGATTCATCATTTGTACAATGGGGGTCCTCCCCTATTTATAGAAAAGATGAGGAGCTATATAGTAAAACGCAATAAAATAATATACGGTAAACTACTATTATAATGATGGACTGTATTTAATGCGCCTAAATTACATTTAATGCGACTGATAGTGTCAGATTTATTCTGCCAAAGCATGGATTTAAGCGGTTAACCCATACGGGTTAAGTGAGATTCCTGTAATCCAAGCTGTAATCTTTGACGGGGTCAGCGTATGTGACACGTTTTGAGTTGTGATTTGCCTGGCAATTTTGACTTCTGGTGATTTGATGGTCGGAGCAGAGATGAACCTCTCTAACGAACAAAATACATTGTAGAATAAGCGAGGAAATAACGCTCAGGCTGACCGGGCCCCCTATCGGTCACGGGGCAGGTCGTTGAGGGACCTTCAGGCAGGCAAGTACTTCAATGGGCACAGGATCCAAGACATGAACAGGTAGGCGAGCATGCATACGGACTGGCGAGCAATTGATCTACCTGAGCGGATAGGTTTTTATTTGATCTGATGAAGGGCAATGAGACGGTTAGGTATCGATTGATGAAGCGAGCAGGATCCTAAGCAGGATACCAGACTTCGATAACGAACAGGTTAACGACCGGCAAGAAGACCGGACATTATTAAAGTAGCGATCAGAAAAGTGAGCAAGCCAACGAACAACCGCGCAGTCAAATAGATGGGCTGGATATTGGATTTTTTCGGGTCTCTGGGTCATTGGGCCCATACTGTGGACCTCCTTTGCCCCACTTGGCCTGATCGTGAAATCGCCCATAACATAAGCCCCCTAGCTCTCGGTGCATCTGGTGGACCAGGAGCTACGAGCCTTAAATGTAAAATATCCTAGCGGGAACAATTACATTATTTTCAAATTTAACTTTATCACCAGACCACGTGGCATTACCCCAAGTAGCAGTTACAGGTCACATCATGCATCGTATACATTTAATGCACATCTCTTAACTGACTGCTGCATGGAGACAGAATCCCGAGAATCGTGCTGCACCGTCAGATCTGGAGCGGTTACACAGTTGTCTTAATCTAACAGCTAGGGTTTGCACGGCTATAAAATGGACGAGACCCTTCATCCTCATTTTCTTTCCTATCATTTTCAAAAATTTGGAGTCTTCGTCGTCTTCAAGCATTCTCTGCATCTTTCGTTATCGCTGTTCACCATTCTTTTTTCAGGGTTTCCAACCTCTGCCATATCCGATGTAAGTTCACGTACTTAGTCTTGCCTTTTATGCTTTATTCTTACGTGCATGGTGCCGTTGACTTCATCGTACTTCTGGGTCTGGTTTCTATGTGAGTATTGGGTGCTTTCCTTCTTTTCTTAGTATGAGAGAGAGTTTGGGAAGTTGCCTGAGTAGGAAAGCGATATTTGGTCTAACCTGGGTCATACATGTCGCTTTCTCCTCGTTATTTGTTCAGGAGATCTTCTAGGAACACCTGCATAAGAAATCCAAGAACTTTTCTGTTTTTTTTTTTTTTAGAGATGAAATTCAAGACTTGTTTTATCTTTAGCAGACCTTCCCTCTAGGCACACAACTTGATGTTTAGGAGAAAAAAGGGGTTTCAAGAAGGCCCCGCTTTTTGGAGTTTGATTTGCTATCAGCGACCTAATCCTCTTGTTTCTTTTGTAGATGTCAAGTCGTGGATGCCGCCACCATTGAGTAGAGGTTGACGATGATGCCTCTGAGGAGGAATCTATTCGACATGTAGGGGATTCTCCGAGCACAGCTTCCCAAAGCGGTGAGGCCACATCGGAGCCATCAAGGTGGGAAGATTTCCTTGCTCGCGAACCTTTCTTTATATATGCCTCTACCGTCCCTTACCATGAGCTCGTATCCATTGCTCAAAAATATGACTTTCCCTTGGGCTGTTGGGTTATAAAACCGGACGAGAATGATTACGCGGCTTACCCTCCTTTAGGGTTTATAGCTGTTATGGGTAATTTAGCGATCAAACCGATTGGGCCAGAGGTGATCTATAGTGCAGGCCTGATGGCTCAAAGGCTCAATAATCCGCCTTTTGTCCTGACCACCTTTCTGACAACGGATCTGTACGATAGACAGACTTTCTATCATTCAATCATGTCCCAAGTCCTCCTCCCGGTTGTTGATTTGCTCGCGAGTAAGACTGGTTACTTGATCGGTACTTTGTTCGTTGCCTTGCACACAACTACAGTCAACATCAGTATTTCAGGCTGATCGCCATATCCGTTCGCTTCGGCTGGTCGCCGCATCTGCTGGCTTAGGTTAGTCGTTGTATCTGTTCGCTTGAGCTAATCGCTATGCCTGTTCGCTTAGGCTAATCGTTGTGCCTGCTCATCGAATCTGTTTGCTTAAGCTGTTCGCTGGAAAGTGGCTGACAGAATCTATTTCGCTCGGGTCTGTTCATTCAAAATAGTTCTCATTGCTCCTCGATGACTTCTGAGCATGCCCGCACGCCTACTCGCTTAAGAGACTGCTTACCTAATTTTACGGCTGGTCGCGGAAGTATTAATTCATGATCCATCCCCTAAACTCTCAAAATGTCCGGTCCGTTAGAGGTTCATTTGTTCGCCATTTCAACTGAATATTTTGTCCACTGGAAAGTCTATCTCAACCATGCCCCCCAAATCGCAAGCCAGCAGAAGCCAAAGATGCCATGAAGGGTGCAGCTCAACACGTGCCATGCACACCATCTCTGCCAGAGACTACAGCCAAGATTTTGGTGACCTCTTATGACCCGTACAGATTAGCCGCCTGAAATTACACTCGGGCAGAGCTCAGAAGTGACAGTTTCAGCCGCATTTAATGTAATTTCGGCCGTATTAAATACGCTGTTAACTGCATTGAATGAAGTTCCGGCGTAATAAATGCGGACCATCATTGTTATTTCAGTTTACTGTATGCTTTTGTTTTATTCTGTTTTACTGTAGCATGTCCCATTTCTCTATAAATAAGGGATGATTCTCATTGTAAAACGGTTACAATGTCTTGAGTGTCATTATTCTGCTAAATTAGTGAGAGAGTGAATAGTGGACGTAGGTATCTAATTGGGCCAAACCACTCTAAAATCTCCTGATGTCTTTTTTCCTCACCTCTGATCTCTTCTTCTTGCTTCCTTTACCTTACACGTTCAATATCAACTACCCGAAATTGCAGTTTGGGCCCAAAACGAATCTCGTTGACTAGGAACCAAATCCCGACGTCAACAATAGCGATCAGCCGTCAGCATTTGAAGTTCGGCTTTAGATTTTCGATTCCTCATTACCTCATCGACCTTCTAAACAATCTGGAACTGGCCCCATTCCAGTTTACACCCAATTCCTACTCCAATCTGACAGCACTTGCCTATATTTTTATAAAAAACAGTCTTCTACCTTCAAACCCCTTCATGATTCAACATCTTTATCAATTCAAAGCGACCACGGGCCCCAAGACGAACAAGAGGGATGAATTTTACTATACTGCGACTCGTGCTTCGTCGTATAAAGTCTTTTTACCAAAGAAGGCAATCAGATTGAATGTGGGCGACTACAAGACCCGTTGGTTCTATGCGTCTTATCCGTCATTGTTCGATCTCGAAAATTTTTCTTTTTCTCTTTACCTTGGTAAATCAATAGTCTGTTGTTGCGTGCTCTCGCATTTATATGTATATTTACGGTTGCTTTTACTGACCTTGGTTTCCTCATGCAAATGTGTCCAAGAGCTCGCTTGATCTTAAAGACGAGGAGGCAGCGGGTTTTAATAGATTTTATGAAGTTAAGGACCTATCGGACAATCAACTCCCTACCGATTTCTTCTTGCGAGAGTACAGGCTTACACCGAAGGTCAGAACCATTCTCTTGAATGTTAACTGGGACATCGGCATTCGAAAGGGGAGGAAAGTTCCTTCAGTTTTTGAAGTTTTCAAAGAAGGGGCGCCAGACTCTACTTCAAGGAAGCTCGCTACAATGGTAGAACTTCGCTTTTCTAGCCCACCGACCTCACTAGAAGCCGGGTAGGAGAACTTGGAGGTCCAAATAACGGGCACATCAGGCCCCGCAACTCCGTTGACTGGAGGGCCAAGATCGCAAGCCACCATGAAGGTTGTTACACGGGTTCCTTCTAAGCTTGACTCCAAGGCCACTCCACCAAAGCAAAGAGGAAGGTATAAGACGGTGGGCAGAAAGCCCCCAAGAGATTCTACCCTACCGAGCGGGACTCCAAGCGGAGAGACACAAATTTCTAGTTAGTCGCCAGCTGGGCAAAAGAGGGCTACAGATAAGGGGAAAGAGATTGTGGAACATTCTCCAAAGCACTAGAAGACAAAGGGCAAAGAGGTAACCAAGGATGGGGGCCAGCAACAGCAAGGCTAGGATTTCGATGCTGGCGAATATTTCAGCGATCTCCTAGATCGGATGCCATAACTGCTGGGCCCCAATAAACCAGACGTTTGCCAGAGCCATATTCGTGGCGAGAATCTGGTTAGGTATTCTGTCAGACATTTGTTGCTGGTGAGTTTACTTATTGATTTGTTAATGTTTCGCGTCTACTTTTCATACCTATCATTAACACATCTCCACCTTAGTCTGCTCTAGGCATGATGAAGATGTACAAGGACTTCTCGGATCTAGCCCAAGAGAAGGCCTCGCTGGAAAAGGCGAATAGGAAGCTCGGGGGTGACATCAAGAAAATAAAGAGGGAGGCAGATTACTTTCACAAAGAGTCGGAGAAGGCTAAGAAGGCCGTGCAGGATCTAGAGCAAAAGTTAGAGGCGGCCAAGGAGCAGAGGGACAAAGCTGAAGACTCCCTAGCCCGTGAAGTAAAGTTTCGAGACATTACTACCTCCTCACTTAATACTGCCACTGAAGAGAACAAAAAACTGAAGCAGGATGTCCTCTTTTTGAAGAGGGAAAATGGCTCACTTAGGCATGACGTGAGCTCGGGCAATAAATGGGTTGAGGCGATGGAAGGGAATTTTGTCCGCATCAAAGAGTCGCTTAGCCAGGCTGAAGCCCGTATCGAGCAGGCTCGCAAAGAGGCCACCGAGAAGACGTCGAGTTTGTTCTTGTACACCTTATAGAAGTACCATCCAAAGATCGACGTCTCTTTCTTTGGCGAGGACGCGGTCAAAGAGGTGAAGAAGTATACCGATCCGGTCTCATGGGCAGCTTAAAAAAGGAAGCCTCCGTCTACTCAAGGCCTGGTTCTATCTGATCCTACCCGAGTGCTACCTCCTCTTCAACGCCGCTGGTACCTCCTCCGAGTTCATCGCAATCGACCACTTCGAGAGCCCCAAATGCATCCTTGGAGAAGACCCTTGGTGGTCAGGGTGAGAAGATAACTCCCGCAGGCCCTTCGCAAGCCCTAGACATTTGTTATTTCTATTTTTCTTTCTTCTACTAGGACTTATCTTTGAACATTAATATTACTGCTAGATGATATAATTGTTTTTGGTTTTGATTGGGACATTTGTTTATTCATTTTTAAACCTCATATGCATCGTTAGATAATATTCTGTTTATTCATTTGTTTATTATGGATGATGTAACATTTAATAAGATGATGAAATAGTAGACCTGACCGCTTTGGGTCGACCGAAATTGCCCAATCACGCTCATGCGTGAGTATTGATAGGTTGCATCGGCTTTTCCTGACGCACGAAAATTATATTCCTACTCATATGACTATCTTGGCAAAGGTTGTGCTCTAAAGGCAAGGACTCGAGCCTCTACAGGGAGTTGCGCTTGTAAGGTAGGGCTCGAGCATTTACAGTTAGCTGCGCTTGCAAGGATGATACCTGAGCATTTACAACGAACTGCACTCGAAAGGTCGATACCTATACATTCACAGCAGGCTGCGCTCGTAGAGTCGATGCCCGAGCTATGGTTATTCCCGTAGGGTCGAAACCTGAGCAGGTATAATAAGAACGGAGAAAGTGGTAGAAACTTGACTACGCTCACAGGGTTGTAACCTGAGCATTTACAGTGAGCCTAGAGGTGGCAATGTGGTTGTGCCCCAGCTGCCCTCATAAGGTCGTAACCCAAGCATTTACAACGTATCTGGGGTCGAGCGTTTAGAGGTTGATCCTTTGTTAAGCTTTGCTCATGTGCGATGACTCAGGTCGTGAAGTGTGGAGTGATTTATAGAGGGGGAGGCCGAACAACGAGCGGCGATTAGGTGCGCGAGTTTATGACCATTTTGATCCCTCTGACCTTGTAGGGCTGGTGTGGGGTTGATATCTACCGATATTTAGCCCATTATCCCTACCAGGTGTATAAGTGTTCGAGCTTTGAGTATACTTTCTGCCTCTTATTGCCGCGTACCTCACATACATGAAAACAAATAAACTTTATGCATTAGTAACTATATATGAGAAATATGGAGCTTTCATTGCATCTTCATATTATTGGTTGTACAGGAATCAGTAAAACGATAAAGATACAATGATCACGTATAATAGGGTCTCAAATGTTTGGCGTTCCAGGCTTTCGGGAGTATGGCTCCGCCTATGTCCTCTAGGTGATACACTCCATTCTTTAAATTCTCGTGGATGATAAAGGGTCCTTCCCAATTAGGTCCTAGCACACTATTGTTGGCTTTGCGGGTTCTAGGTAGAATTTTTCATAACACTAGATCGCTTGGTTTGAACTCGGACTCGGACTCTCTTGTTGTAATGTCTGGCCATCCTTTGCTGGTAAACGGCTGCTTGGAGGTGAGCTGTTTCTCTAGTTTCTTCGAGAAGGTCTAAACTAGTGGCCAGAAGCTAGTCATTCTCTTCAGGGTTAAAACTGGCGCTCCGCTGGTTGGATACTTCAAACTTGGTAGGAATCATAGTCTTGGATCCGTAGACCATTGAAAAAGGGGTTTCTTCAGTAGTGCTGCGGGTAGTTGTTCTGTAGGCCCACAATACCTTCTGTAATTAGTCCACCCATGCTCCCTTTCTAGTTTTAAGCTTGGTCTTCAAGGTATATTTAATGATTTTGTTGACCGCTTCCACTTGGTCATTAGCTTGTGGATGATCTACCGTTGAGAAGCTCTTTGTTATGCCCAGACTACTACAGAATTCTAAGAATTACTCACTCGTGATACTAAATTTGTAAATGATGTTGTCCCACACGAACTTTTCAATCTTCGTCGTGGAGATCTCAACCAAATCCTTCGCTTCAGCCCACTTCGTGAAGTAGTCGACTGCTACTACGATGTATTTACATCTTGCTCGTCTTACCGAAAAAGGCCTGATCAGGTCCATGCCCCAAATGGCGAAGGGCCACGGGCTGATCATCTGCTGAAGGTAAGTTGGGGGTGCTCGGGGACCTTAGAGAACCTCTGGCACCTATCGCATTTCTTCACTAGATCGATAGCGTCCTTCTTCATGGTTGGCCACTAGAATCCATGTCTAAGTGCTTTCTGCGCTAAGGACAACCCCCAGCATGATTGCCACAATGCCCCTTATGGATGTTCTTCAGGAGAATGGTGCAGTCCAGCTCATCGGCATATCGGAGTAATGGAGCTGAGAAGCCTTTCTTGTAAAGCACGTCACCGTATATGCAATACCTTGCTACCCTTGTTCGTAGACAGTGAGCTTCTATCTTGTCTTCTGGTAGCTTACCCTCTCGCAAATAGTTAATTAGTAGGCTCATCCACAAAACTACCGCCACTGCTATGCTTATCACCTCACCGCCACATTCAGTACTTAGTTTTGGTAAAAATTCCACGGGCACACTCCTAACAAAATCCTTGCCTTGAGCTGTAGTTAAGCGAGCCAGTACATCTGCTTCGTTGTTAGTTGACCCTTCAAATAGCATCTAATTCAACTCATACCCTTCAAACATCCCCAGTAGCTCTTGAACTTTTTATAGATAGGCTGTCATCTTTGACCATTTGGCTTGGTACTTGCCCTTTATTTAACAGACCACTAGCTAGGAGTCGCTGAATATTCTGAGCCGTTCGGCCTGCATCTTTTTGGCTAATCGAAGTCCTGCTAACAGCGCCTCATACTCTGTTTCGTTGTTAGTTACTTTGAACCCGAACTTGAGCACACTCAGGAACTTATTCCCGTCCGAATCTATCAACAACATACCAGCACCTACACTTTGCTCGCAAGAAGACCCATCGACGAACAACTCCTAGAACAGTCTTTCAGGGGATTCTGCCTCTTCCGCAACAGGCCCGGTAAACTCGACAATAAAATCTATTAATGCCTGTCTTTTGATCATTGATCTCGGTTTGAATTCGATATCGAATTGAGTGAACTCTATTACCTACTTAAGGAGTCGGCCTAACGTATCTGGTTTTTGAAGAATCTGCTTTAGCAGATATTTGGTCAAGACTTCGATCTTGTGCACCTAGAAGTAGGGGCCCAGTTTCCTGGATGCCACCACTAGGCAGTAGGCAAACTTTTCCATCGGGGTATATCTTATCTAAGCTTTTACCAGCTTTTTACTGATATAGTATACAGGTACATGAGCTCCATTTCCTTCTTCTCGAACTAATACTGCACTTAAGGCGTGTTGGGATACCCCAAGGTAGACGGTAAGAGCCTCCCCTTTTTTAGGTTTTGATAAGAGGGGAGCCCGTCCCATATATTCCTTCAGCTGTTAGAACGCGGCCTCACACTCCTCCTTCCATTCAAAGTTTTTTGCCTTCTTCAACACCTTAAAGAATGGTACGTATCTATCAAAGGCTTTGATATGAACCTGCTCAGGGCTGCCACCTGTCCGTTTAAACTCTAGATCTCCTTTACGCTCGTCGGCGACTGCATGTCCAGTAAGGCTTGGATCTTCTCTGCGTTGGCTTCGATTCCTCGATTATTCACTATGAAACCCAAAAACCTGGCCGATGAGACTCCGAAAACAAACTTGAGGGGATTGAGTTTCATCTGGTATTTCTTCAAGATCCGAAACATTCCTCCTAAGTCGCAAACATGGTCACTGGCCTGCTTGGACTTTACCAGCATATCATCTACGTATACTTCCATGGTCTTCCCAATCAAATCTTCGAACATCTTGTTCACCAACCTCTAGTAGGTTGCCCCTGTATTTTTGAGTCCAAAGGGCATTACCTTATAGCAGTACAATCCTCGGTCTGTAGTGAACGAGGTGTGCTCCTCATCTTCTGGATTCATGGGGATCTGGTTGTAGCCTGAATAAGCGTCTATGAAGCTAAGGAGCTCATGCCTGACAGTTGTGTCTACTAATTGGTCGATCCGGGGTAGAGGAAAGCTATCCTTTAGGCAGACATTGTTTAAGTCCGTGAAATCAATGCACGTCCTTCATTTACCGTTTTTCTTTTTTACGAGTATAGGGTTCGTTACCCATATAGGGTATTGGACTTCTTGGATGAAATTGTTTACTAGGAGCCTGTCTACCTCCTCCTTCAAGGCTTCACATCGCTCTCAGGTTATTTGTCTCATTTTCTGGCAAACGGGCGTGTGGTGAGGATTAACATTAAGCTCATGAGTCATTACCCTTAGGTCGATCCCTACCATATCACCATGATTCCAGGTGAATACATCTAGGTTTGTTTTTAGGAAACTGGCGAGCTGGATTTTTGCTTCCGGAATCAGGTTCTTGCCCAATTTAAAACATCTTGTAGCATCCGCTTCATTGACCTGGATGTCTTCGAGCTCCTCTATTGGGCCCGTCGATTAGTGTGCATCAAATTCCCTGGGATCCAGATTGTAACTAACCTCTGACGTGGTGATAGCTTGCAATTCGAGCCCCGGGACCTCATCCACCTTTTTTCCTCGGACCCTCTTTCGTATGGCATCTACATAGCACCAACGAGCTAGAGATTGCTTGCCCTGTACACACTCGACTCCATTAGGGGTTAAGAACTTCACAGTAAGGGCTTTGGTAGAGGTGACCATGTCGAGGTCATTCATGGCAGGTTATACGCAGAGGGAGAACTAATGATGAGGAAATTTGCTAGCACTTTGGACTGATAAGCTGCGTCTATGAGAGTTAGGGGTAGCTTTATCTGTCCAGTAGGAGTGACCGAGTCTCCTGTGAATCCGTACAAAGGCTCGGGGGATGGTTTCAACTGCTCATCACTGATCCCCATCTGGTCGTAACACTCCTTATATATCACATTTACAGAACTCCCTATGTTGAACATTATCCTCTTGACCACCGAGTTTTCGATACGAGCTCAGATCACCAAAGCATCAACATGTGGCCAGCGGACATTTCGGGATCCTCTTCGGTAAACACGATCTCCTCTGGTATTCCTCTGGCCTTTTTAACGGGTCTTTCGAACTCCCTTTTTCTTGCAATTTGGATGCAACTAGCCTCGCGCACATATTGCTTTTGCGATTTGTTAGATGTCCCCGCCATCGAAGGACCCCCGTATGAATAGTTCTGACAGAAGGTCCCTGTTGAAGGTCGGACTGTTGTTGAGATTGGACTGGTGGCTACTGTTGGCGTTGGTGATGACGCTGCTGCTAGGATGGTTGCCCGATGGTCTCACAACATAATCCCTTAGGGCGACCATTTCTAATCAGCTCCTCGATAGCATCCTTGAGCGCCCAACAGTCTGAGGTATTGTGACCAACTTCATTGTGATAAGCACAAAACTTGCTCCTATCTCATCGTCCTTCAAGAGTCTGGATAGGGGTTGGTCTCCCGAAATTCTCTCTGTTCTTCTCTGTTGCAACGATCTTGTCTTGGGTGTCAGATAAGGCGTTGTAGGTGTCGTAATGGCCTTGGTGCCGAGGTCGCTCCCGCCTCTGGTTATTCCCCTGCCTATGCCCACTTTTAGCTTTTTTTGCAATCTGGTTATTGTTTCTTTGGCCCGAAGGTCATTGCCCCCATTGCTCATTTTTCTTCCTTGGTTGGAGCCACCCGCTTCATCTTTCTGGGTGCTAGCCTTTTTGGGACCGAGCACTTCTTCCCACTTGATCTCTTTTTCTACTCGCTCGTAGAAATCCGCCAAGTTTTTCATTGGGGACTTGTAGATGCTTTCATACAACTTCCCATCTTTTCTCAAACTTGTCGAGATAGCTGTCAAAACCCCTTCATCTGTCGGGTTTTCCACATTAATCACCTCGCGCCTGAACCTGGTGATATACTCTTTCAACGATTCACTGGGGCATTGAAAAATGGTGGCGAGGTGACAAGGTTGCGCGAGCTGCCTCTTCAGCATCTTATATTGGTTCGGTAATCTCTATTGATAATCCTCCCAATTGTTGATGCTACGGGGAGGGAGGTTCCTGAACCATGTCTACGAGATGTCTCCTAGTGTCGTTGGGAACACACGACATTTAGCAAGCGAGTTGGTGGTCCGAAGATCCATTTGAATGTTGAAAGTGTCCAGATGGTCATAAGGGTCGGAGTCCCCTTTATATTGAGGGAGATTTATAACTTTGAATCTCAGAGGAAGCGGCTCCAGTTCGATTTCTAAGGTAAATGGGGTCCTCTTCCCACTCTGACTTTTTTGTTCGTGGGCATCGAATCGCACCTCAAGCTGTCGGATCCTCCGAATGAGCTCCTCAACTAACGGACCTCGGGCTTCTGTTCTCCTAATAGTGGACTGTCTGTCCTGTCTGCTCGGGGAATAATTGTTTCGAGCCCCCGCTCCCCCTCTGTCTCCAAGTCTTACCGTCGGCCCTTACTCCTGCTTTGCCTTTACGGGTAGGGATTTGATCATGACCCCGGCCAACTTGCATCGGTTGACGTTGACTGCGAGCTCGTTGGAACTGAGCACTGGACTGATTACTGGAAGAATGAATTGATCCCTCTCGTACCGAGCCCCTAGCATCTCTCTCATTCGCGTCAGGGTCCTCGGCGTACCGTCCTCGGGAAACCTCCCTCCTTTGAGTGGCTTGGGGGGGGGGGGGTCCCTGAGTGGCTTGGACTTGAGTTCGAATTAACGTCCTGACTTCGCTAGCCAGCTATGCCATTGTAGCTTCTAACGTCTCTTGTCGTTGCTGCAACACCTGTATGGCATCCCCTTCTACGACATTGGGCACAGATTGACGTGTAGCGAGAGGAGGTATACCTTGAGTATCCCTCGCTATGGGTACATCGGATGTCCCTACACCGGCGTCGGGCAGTCCTCTAGTAGATACAATATTTTATTGTTGATCTGAGGCTTCTAGGCAATCGTTCGTAGCGTTAAAGTTTCTATGAGTCCTTCCTCTAACCATGGCAACTGACAAGCGAGCTTTGTGAGCTAAGAAAAAAGGTGATGGAGCTGTAGATGGGCCCTTTCCTTTTAGCGCCAAAAATGTTGATGTTTGGATTTGAATCCCAATCAACTAGGTTTGTGATTTGGGCCCAAGCTATAATATTGGATTGATGTTGTTGAATGAATGAATAACGTAAGAAGGAAAGTAAGCGAGGTCGAAGAGGAAGGAAAAGACACAAGGAATTTTTAAGTGGTTCGGCCCAATTAGATGCCTATATCCACTATTCACTCTTTCACTATTTTGGCAGAGTAACGACATTCAAAAGATTCATCCTTTGTATAATGGGGGTCCTCCCCTATTTATAGAAAATGGGAGGAGTTACAGTAAAGTGCAATAAAATAATATACAGAAAATTACTATTACAATGATGGACTACATTTAATGCGACTGACAGTGTCAAGTTTATTTTGCCCAAAGCATGGGTTTAGGCGGCTAACCCATGCGGGTTAGGTGGGATTCCTGTAATCCAAGCTGTAATCTCTGATAGGGTCGGCGTATGTGATATGCTTTGAGCCGTAATTCGCCTGACAATTCTGACTTCTGGTGATTTGATGGTCGGAGCAGAGATGAACCTCTCTAACTAGCAGAATGCCATATAGAATAAGCGAGGAAATAACGCTCAGGCTGGCCGGGCCCCCTATCGGTCACGGGGCAGGTCGTTGGGGGACCTTCGGGCAGGCAGGTACTTCAATGGGCAAGGGATCCAAGACATGAATAGGTAGGCGAGCATGAATGCGGACTGGCGAGTAGTTGATCGACTTGAGCGGACAAGTTTTTATTTGATCTGATGAAGGGTACTGAGACGATCAAGTATCGATCGATGAAGCAAGCAAGATCCCGAGCAGGATACCTGGCTTCGATAACGAATAGATTGACCACTAACAAGAAGACCGAACATGATCAAAGCAGCGATCAGAAAAGCGAGCAAGCCAACGAACAACCGCGCAGTCAAATAGATGGGCTGGACATTGGATTTTTTCGGGTCTCTAGGTCACTGGGCCCATACTGTGGACCTCATTCGGTCCACTTGGCCTGATCGTGAAATCGCTTATAATAATTATTAATATATATAAGTGTTTTAGTTTTTATTAAATAATTTATTTGTAATTGTTTGTATCATATTTTGATAGGACCTGCCCTGAATTCCTACTCTGAATCCGGCGGTCCTGCCGGGCACCCCATAAGACCCTTCTGGAGTCTATCTATCCTGTTCCAAAAAGGACCTCATGGAGCGAACCCTTAACTGCTAACTATCCCTGTTTATGAGCCTGAAATTTTTTTCATAAATCATAAATATACAACTTCCTGACAACATGTAACTATTCATAAAAATGTTGTTGCATAAGTTTATAAATTTGAAAACTCTCATTACTATCTTTATACAAAAAGAACTATACTACAACGATGGTTGGAACCCACATAGTCTGCATGATGCACAAGGTACCTGAAACTCTTGAACTTGCACTTGAGGAGGATTTTATACACAATACAAAAGAATAGCAACATAAATTCAATGAGAATAATATTTTAATACACTACAAAAAATAGTTTTATATTCTTTCTAAAATACAGAAAATAGTTTTATATTCTTTCTAAAATACTTTTTCGTTACTCAATTCGAAAACTATTTCTGAAATTCATTTTCAATTTCTTTCTAAAATTTTTCTCTTTTCTCGCCTTAATGGCAACCTAGGGAAACTACTCCTATCGTTGTAGCATCAAGTCTCTAGCTAACCACTAGAAATGAGGGAATCTGCCCTGTGTAGTCGTCGATGCGTAAACTCTGGGCATGCGTTACCCTCTCGCAATCGATCAAATCTACACTATCCTTATACGTGTAGAGGGTGACTCAACTGACTCTCTCTCTCTGGAGTCGACCAGACTCCTTTCTTGGTTAGTGACTCTATCACATCTACCATACACGCATAAGATACTCAACTGGACTCTCTGGGGGCTAGGGTAAACCATAGGTGTAATAAAATGCTTTTTCTAAAACTTTAAATAAAACTTTCTTTTCCCAAAGACATAACTAAAAGTATTTTTTTAAAATACTTTATAAATCATAATCTGAAAATTCTTTCGGTAGCTCATTAAGAAATATTTTTCTAAAATACTTTCTGAAATCTTTTTTAACATGCATCTTACTGACATGCAATTAAATATAAATAACTTGCTTTATTTATAAAATATATAAAATTTCTATATATACTTTTGTAGCTCATATGCATCACGTAAATTAAAAGCATAATAAAATACTTATTTTACTTTATTTGGGCTTGAGTTTGAGTTATTCTCTCAAACGCCTACGTACCCAATTCATCATTGGGATCAAAGCCCTCGTAGTTCCCTAACTTTATTTATTTTGCAACTATAAATGCATTTTATAAAAATAAATACATGCTAATCAACTTGCTCAAATAGTCATCAGACCACCATAATAGAATATTGAAATTTTGAATACTCAATTGATAATACGGATAAAAAGAAACTTAAATAAACATCATATTTCACTGGATGCTTACTGCCTCAGCGACCTCCGTAGCTCACTGCTCAATATCATTCTCTAGCTTGCTGCTTTCTACTCTAGCTAACTCTATCTCGCTCTCAACTCTAGCTCTAGCTAGCTATCTAGCTCGCTACCTTAGCTCTCTAGCTCTCAAGCTCGCTAGCTTACTCTCAGCTCTCTAGCTCGCTAGCTCACTCGCAGCTCTAGCTCGGCTCTTTAGCTCGCTAGCTCACTCTCAGCTCTAGCTAGCTCTCTAGCTCGCTAACTCAGCTCTCTAGCTAGCTCGTTAGCTCACTCTAGCTAGCTAGCTGAGCTCTCTAGCTAGCTCGCTAGCTCACTCTTACCTCTCTAGCTCGACTCTCTAACTCAGCTCTCTTACTCTCTAGCTCTTTCTCTGCTCTAGCTAGCTCTCAGCTCTAGCTGGCTCTCTAGCTCGCTCTCAGCTCTCTTGATCAGTTCTCTAACTTAGCTCTCTAGCTCTTTAACTCGCTAGCTTACTCTCATCTTTGGCTAGCTCTTTAGCTAGCTCGCTAGCTCAGCTCCTCAACTAGCTACACTCAGCTCCTTAGATAGCTATACTTAGCTCGCAACATTCAGCTCCTCAGCTAGCTACACTCAACTCGCTACATTCAGCTCCTCAACTAGCTACACTCAGCTCACCACATTCAACTCCTCAGCTAGCTACACTTAACTCCTCAACTAGCTACACTCAGCTCTCAGCTGGCTACATTCAGCTCTGAACTAGCTACCTTTAGCTCTGAACTAGCTACATTCTCAACTAGCTACATTTAGCTCTCAGCTAGTTATATTTAGCTCACAGCTAGCTACGCTCAGCTTATCAGCTCTTCAGCTCAACAGAATCTTTTCAAGTACCAATGTAAAACAACCAAACAAAGTTTGAAACACTAGAATCTCTCTTGGCTGAACTCTAATCAACATGCATCTAAACATTTCTTTCTTTCAATTTTCATAAATAAATTCATAGAATAAAACCTTACCTCTTGAAAAATAACTTTGACTTGATTAATCTTGCTCCAGCTCTACTGACGCGAGCTCTCACTCTCTCTGTCTTCCTTCTCTTTCTCTTTCTCTCTCTCTTCACTCTGCCTTTTCTCTCTCTTTACTCTGCCTTTTCTCTCCCTCCCCCCTCAAACTGACGCAACACATGCCTATTTATAGGCACGGATCCAAGCTTACTGTTCCTCAAAATTACGAGAATGCTATTGATTATAGAGAATTCTCTTAAAATATCTGGCAAATTCCCTTTAAGCCCCTCAACTTCAAAAAATTCCACTTATATCATTAAACTTTCAAAATTTTACATTTTTAACTATTTCACTTAAATTACTTAACAATCATTTTTATTTTCTTTCAAAAAGGCACACTAGAACATTCGTCGTTCTGAACACAGGAACAATAACATTCTTGGGAGAGGGTGTTACATATTTAATGAAATTATATAAAAACTAATAATAAAATGGTAAAAATGTCAAATTACTAATTTTTACACAATTTTAACTTTTAAAAACAAATAAAATTACTATATATTCAAAGGAAAAAAAAAAAACTTTCATTCAAATTTCATATTTCAGTCATTATTCAATCTTCAGTGACTTTCAAAACTATCTAGTTTTCAGATCTAAAACAAACTATCTCTTACAAATAATCAATATCTATCCTAGACAACAATATTACTGTAACGCCCCAAATTTACTCTGTGTCCGGATGAATAGTATTTTCAGACGGAATAGTGATTTTTGAATGAATAGTGATTTTTGAGTGAATAGTGAAATTTTTTGAGAATCGGATCCCGAAAATCAATAAAAGTGAAATTTTTGATGAATAGTGATTCCAGGTGAATAGTATTTTCGATCGGAATAGCATCCGTATAAATAGTAATTTTCAAAAAAAAATGAGTTTCGTATATTAAAAATCCTAAAAATTATATTGGAATTAACAAAAGCTGAATCGGATCATAAAGGAATCAGTTTGGGGTAAAAACGGAGCAATTTCTGGATCTGACCAGAAATTCGAACGGATTTTCGAAAAATTTCAAAAATTTGAAAAAAAAAAATATATATGTGTCAAATAAGTAGAAAAATATTTAAGAAGTATTCTAGAGATTCAAACAATAGGTCTGGAGGAGATTCGGATCGAATTAGAGTCAAAATACGTTGAAAAAGTGAGTTTATATTGTTGTATAATAATATTTTGTAACTTTTAAATAGTATACTCCTACTACGTAAAAATACGTAGAGCGTTGGATTTACCATTCGTAAGTTGAGATTTGGGTATTGTAAATAAAGATTAAAGAGAATATATCTGTCGCGATTGTCGTGAGTCACCTTCTTCCACACTTGGGTAATTATTTTTGGTGGGCACCTTGCATTATTATTTACGTATGTTGCTACACATATATATATATAAATATATATAGCTATCTATAAATATGTATTCATAAAATTTTGTAATTGATAATGTATATAAGTGGTATAAAAGATTTGAATATTGTAAAATGGATTCTGTAAATAAATTTATTATTATTTTTTTTAGTAACAATTACTTTTATTAATATGATTCTCATTAAATGCTATGTTTATAAATGTTTGTGTGGTGAAGTGATTTTGGAGTTGGACGAAAGGTTTGAAATAGAAGTTGAGAATGTATTTTTAGAAATGTATTGTGGTTCTTACAGGATTGGTAAATTTTGGATTTCTTGAAAAACAAATGAAACTCTGCAGGATTTTTTTTTTTTTTTTTTTTTTTTTTTTTTTTTTATGAACGAAATTCAGTGAGATAGGTGACATTTTCCGTCTGGATTCTCCGTTCCGACGAGAGTCGGAAGGTGGGTGTTACAATTACAATGAATTCCTAATAATAATCCTTCCTAGTTATTTAGTAAGGAAGAACTAGAATACTTTGTTCATTCCTGAAAAAGTTTTCAAGATCAACCTTACTTTTAATCTCCACCAATCTCTTGAAATTACCCTAAAAGTAGTTGATCCCATTAACTCTTCCTTGCATGTGGCTTGACTTTGTATCATTGTTGTGATTAATGCCCAAGTCAAGATCCCTATAATTGAAAAATGCTTGCCTCGACTTCTTGGACACAAAAGGAGTCATAAAATCGTAAAGCTTCCTTGTCAAATCTATGTAGCAATTTGCTGCTTCAGTTCATGTTTCATTCCAACTTGTTGCACATTGAATCTTCCATAAGTTTCTAGCTCTGTGTGGGAATGGAGTGTCAGTTGATGGAATCTCAACCATTTTTCCACCATAAGGGTTGAAAAGCATCCTCGATCTCTCTAGTTCAATCATTCTCTACCATATCCTTTCCAAGCCTTGTTTTGGAATTGGCTCCTTCACATCGTCTGATTTCCTCTTCAAAAAGCATAGTGTATGTATTAGTGTTCGATCTAGCAAGACTTCAATTGGTATTTTGATAGAGAGAACGTCCCAGAAAGAAATTGATTTAAGCCAACTCATTTCAATACAATCGGATTAAGCAAAACAAAGTTGAGGAAAGCTCTCATTCATGATAAAGAGTAGCCTCTCAGACCCACCGAGGAAAAAGGCCAAGAATGTAGCCCTAATAGTCTTTTCCCTAGTCATAGTGCTATTTACAACATCTACTATGAGTCTGATAAAGAGATCTTCCACTACTTTATTTTCAATGTATTGCCAATGGCTCAGAATAACTGTGGCATTTTGTTCTAAAGTCCTATTAACTAGAAAGACCATGACTATTTTAGGATCATGAACCAAATTTATCTCATAAGCAATGACAACTCCAAAAGTAGATCCTCCTCTTCCTTTAATTGCCCAAAAAAAATCTTTACTTATGTGAACCTCATATATAACAATACGATATCCACAGACAAAATGAAACAATACCCCAAAAAAAATTAAAAAAGATTAATTTAGGCATATAATGAAAATTTTATCCCATTGATTATATCATTCAAGAACAAAATCTATTAAGAATTTTGACTCATTGATTATATGATAACCAAGAACCAAAGTTATAATGTATTTAATCCATTGATTAGAACTCAATCAGGAACCAAAATTATAAAAAATTTCGACCCATTGAATATACGATAACCAATAACCAAAGTTATGACAAGAATTTTGATCTACTGATTATATGTCAATCAAGAATTATAGTTATAAAAAACTTTAACTCATTGATTAAAACTTAATTAAGAACCAAAATCATAATAAGAAAGATATTGACGCCACTCCCAAGACATAGATGAAAAGATAAGAGATAAGTCATAATTTGATCGCTATAAACATAGCTTGATAAGATCACATCGCCAAGCTTGATAAGATTACATGTTCTTAAAGAATATAAAAGAGGAAACTTTCATAATATCATCTTCAATTTCATATTCTCGTCTTTTTTTTTTTTTTTTTTTTTTATGCTTCCATAATATGCCATATTTATAGGCTCCAAAATATATGTTTTCAAAGAACATTAATGATCGCAGTCATCCATCTAACTATTTTTATTGAAAATAAATGCCCCCCATTGTTTACAAGTCAATAAAAGACACTCTAAAATCTAAAAGATAACAAATATTAAATAAATAAGGAAATATTGGACCAAGTTGGTGGAAATGTTGAACCAAGTTGATGCATTTGGTGCATTTGTTGTTTTCTATTTGCCAAACTTAATTAGTTATAACTTCATATTGGAGTCTTCAAATCACATGTTTCAAAATGTCAAAATGAAATTAAGACTCTAATCTTTCCAACTACATATAGCATGACTTATAACTCCTTCAAAATCAAAAGATATGAAGTCCCAAAAATACCCCTAGTTTGGAATCTGCTACTCAACAAGGTTCCATCATCCACCCATGAATTTTCTACCAAAAAGTCTGCCATTAACATAAACCATTTGTGCATCGATGATATTATCGACAGACAATCCATATTTTCTTATCATATTACCATATCCACCTCCACCGAAATGCCCACCAACACCAACGTTAGGACAAACGCCAGCAGGGAAGCCAAGCGTTTCGCTTTTCTCAGCAATTCGATAAAAAAGCCTCACCTAGAATTGCTCCTGTCTGAACCCATGCAGTCTCGCTTTCTACGTCAACATCAACAGAACGAAGATTGAACATGTCGAGGATGAAGAATGGGACTTTGGAAACATAAGATACTCCCTCATAGTCATGACCTCCACTTCGGATTTTCATTTGCAGTGCATGTTCTCTACCACAAATAATGGCAGCTTGGACATGAGATTCATGCCGCGCAGTTACGATAGCGGTTTAGGAGTTGAGGTCGTATTGAAACGAAGATTTCGAATGTAAGCTTGCAACACAGTGGAATATGAGGTGTTTTGAGGAGTAAAGATCGCATTAGACATTGGGTGGTGAGGCTGAGAATGGCTCAAAAGGCAATCAAGAAAGGTTTCATGGACTGACTCTGAAGTTGCACTCCATGAAATTGATAAGAGAAGAATTGTTGAGAGTAATGAAAGCATCGCAGGCCTCGTATTGGTTAATTGGATTATGGAGTTGGGGTTGTTTATATATATATATATATATATATGTAAAGGTTATTTTTGAGGTGGATCATGTAAAAATAGATCATTATTGCAATTATTTCGTAAATGTATGGCCGCTGCACAGTGACAATGGTGATCACCAATATATGATTAGCTTTGTTATCAATCTGGATGGAAATCAACCAATTAAACAATAGAAAGAAGATAATGCAAGTACCATCCCAGTTTGACCAAAAAAAAAATATATTAAACCATGACAATGATAGATCATATATTTAATAGTCAATGTCATTAGTGTGAAACGCCGCCTCTTTTGTTATTATATTTGAATATAAACAAATCAATTCTGTAAAAACAATTAGTTAAATGTCATGACCCAACTCGTTTTCAAATTTATTTGTGTGATATTACTCATTCCCAAATAATATCGTTAGGATTTGATACTAGCGAGCACGGACAATTTTATATTCAAGTAGTTCCACAAGAAGCCTTCTTAGTTTTAAAATGGAATTTATGTATATAATCCCATAATTATATGGCACTCTACAACTTTCTTTTTTTAATTAAATAAAAAATAATAACAATATATGAATAACATTACTTTTAACAGAATAGAGTACGACTATGGGATTTTACCTAAAAAGTCAAAGAGCGTTAACGTAAATTTAAGCTGGTAATATATATATATATATATATATATATATGTATATATATATAATTAATTACTTTTGTAATCAAAAGGTATGGTTCAAAAAACCAAAAATAGTCTAACATCCAAGAACAAATAATGTCCTCAACCAAAGTACATGCATTGCATTTGGTGCTGCTGAAAAATAAAGCTGGTCCACTACTTTCGTTCATCGGCCGAATGCATGTTTATGCCAAATTGATTCTGAATATAATAATAATAATAATAATGTTTCGAAAATTGAAATAGTATTTACAGTTTTTTATTTTTATTTTTGGAAACTTCACAGTTCGTTTTTAAGATTACCAAATTAATATTTAAGTTTTGAAAAAAATAAAAAATTGATAACTACAATTTTACCATTTTCTGGAAATGTTGATTTATACTTTTTGAGTTAATATTGTTAATTAATTAAAAAATGAAAGAAAAAAAACTAATGTCGGCACTGCAACAAATTTTTGATTAAGTTTTTTATTTTTAATATTTTTGATAAGTACAATTTTATTACTGTTTGGAAATGTCGAATTATACTTTTTGAGTTAAGAATATATATATATATATATATTTTTGTTATTTAATTATAAAAATGAAAGAAGAAAACTAATGTCAGACACTGTAACATGTAGGTGACAAACTTTTAGGTGACAACCTTATGCATCCTTGACTTTTGTTTGACACTTGCGGCGATTTAAATTAAGAATGGTGATCATACTACTTGGCTCCTATCGGTTAATTCTGAAATATGAAAGCATCGCTTTGAATTTTTTTTTTTTTTTTTTTTATTTAATTTATGATAGCTTTCGTAATTAAGACTTGTATTGGTTAATCCTTGACTGAGCTCCTATTGGTTAATTTTTTTTCCCTATAAAATCTATCATGATTAAGACTGGCCAATTAGTTTACACATCATAATCCCATGAGATCAAGAGTTCAAATTCTTTTTTTATCGAATATGTGTGTAGTTTTGCACAACCTTAAATTCTATGAATTTAATCTTTCCTTCTCTATTAAAAAAAAATAATAACACTCATCAATTAATATGCAGAGTATCCAAACAAATTGAATTTAAAAGGAAGTTGTACCACCAAAAACAAAATAAATCAATCTTTTAAAACATGGTTTGGCTAACGTACTAGAATTCTATTCCTAATAAGGTAACCCAACTTTCAGATTGAGAGTTATTATTTATTTGATTACCATGTGACAGTTAAATAATAAGTATTAAAATATGCTAAGAGGTTACCATCCAATAAATTAATGAAATCAAATACTTAAAAGTTTAAAAAATTAATATAAAAAAATTTATAATGTTATAATGAAATTGCTGAAAATAATTGTTATGGTGGAATTATTGCGATCAGAATAGTCCGGCCCAATTGGATCTACAGTGCAAGACCAGAGGCCCAGACGTCCAAATATCCGTCCTCATCTTGGCCCATTCTCCTGGAATTGGAGCCCATTAGTGGGCGCTTGCTGAGGCCGAAGCCCGTTATCGCTCAGTAAGCCCGCAGTCGCTCAGTCTGATCGCTCGATCTCAGCATATACCACCTATTCCGCGAGATCTTTTATGACCGTTATGTTCCATATTGCTCAGTCGCCATGTTCCCCCAGAATTCTACTTGCTAAAAGGGAACCGCTGGTCCTCGTCGCTGATCGCTGACTTCCATCCTTCAGGTTTGTCCGCAAGAATATCCGCCATCCGTGACAGTTATATCAGATCGCCATATTTTCGCCACAATCGACAGCCTGTCTGACCGATTATTTCCAGTCTGATTAAGTATCCGTTGAAGAGGAGCCGTCCATCAGAGGTATCCAGCAAGCCATCCTCGCCCACAGTTGTCCGTCTGAACTGGCCGCTGTTTTCTGAGCGTGGACGCATTCCGACTCCTTCACTCATGATGTTATCCGCTTTAATGCCGTGACCGACTGCAGGCGTGCCGGTCTAGAATCCATCCCATCAACTTTCCAGCCTGCTGGAGAAATCCGTCTCCCTCTCGAGTTTGGAAGTTCCGGTCAGCAGGAATCAACAGCGTCATGCAGAGTACAGTTCCAAAGCTTGCCATGCACGCTACTTCTACCAGAAGTCAGAATCTCAACCTCGACAACCCATCATTGCGTATCCGACCCGGTCAGCAAAGATCTTCTGTGGACAGATCTCGGATGCGACGGATTCGACCGCATTTAATGTGTTTTCGACCGTATTTAATGCACTGTCAGTCGTTTTAATTGAGTTTCCGGCGTATTAAATGCTGTCTGTCAGTGTAACTGTAGTGAACTATTTACTTTTGTCTTATTCTGTTTATTGTAGCATGTCCCCTTCCTCTATAAAAGGGGACGATTTTCACTGTAAAAAGGATGGAACTTTTGAGTGTCGTTACTCTGCCCAAATAGTGAGAGAGTGAACAGTGGACGTAGGCATCTTTTTGGGCCGAACCACTTTAAAAATCTTCTGTGTCTTTTCTTCTTCGCCTCTGACTTCTCCATTTCATTCCCATTTACTTTACATGCAACCCATCTACCGTACGAAACTATGAGTTTGGGCCCTAAAATAACCTCGTTGACTAAGGGAACCATTTCCCGACGTTAACAATAATAAAGTTAAAAAAATTTAATATAATAATGAAAAATATGATTTTTTTTGAATTGTTTATGTTAGTAAATACAAAAGGCCCACCCAGAATGGTTTTATTGGGCTATGGGTCGTATTTGCCTAGGACTCAAAACCCAACACCCAATATCCAAATAAAGTTTGGATAATGATAAACAACTGCCATGGCAATTGATAACGGTTGAAGCTGCTAGCAGTTTAGGGCTGATAAAATGTTCTTTTAGTGTGCAAAAATGGATTGACTGCTTCTTCCTATCAGACAAAAACAGAGAAAAACACAAGTTGACTTTCAAGGTTCTTATACTATGAAGTGAGTTTGCTTTTCATTTATGATTACTTACCACCCATAGCATTGTTCGTTTAATCCTATTATTGCATTTCAAGGTAAGTTCTTCAACATTTTTTTTCATATTTATTTTGATCTTATTTCTACGTTGAATTTTTGTGATGTTGTCAATTTTATGTATGAAAATTAACAGTTTAAGTAAAAGAAAATGTCATTAATAAATATTTATGATTTATAAATTAAAGAATTAATAATAAATAGATTATAATATTTATAAAATTATTTCAAATAGTTCATACATATTATAAAATAATTTAACATCTTTTGCAATTATTACATTGAATATATTCATTCTGATATAGTTTGGATACAAAAATAAATGTAAACATTGTAAGTTAACGTGATATTTCAATTAATATGTTGAACATATTCATTCTAACGTAATTAGTTACAACTAAATGGAAACATTACAAGTTAACATCATATTGCATAAAAAAACTGTGTTCCAAGGAAAATGTTGAATATACTCATGCAAACGTAGTTGGATTACGATATAAATATAAACATTGCAAATTAATGAGGTATTGCAATTATCACGTTGAATGTGCTTATTTTAATGTAATTAATTGTTAAATAGATGTAATCGTTGCAAGTTAACATCATGTTGTATATAAAAATTATGTTGTAAGTAAAACATTAAATATACTTATTCTAATAGGGTTTGGTTATCATATAAATATAAACATTACAAGTCAACATGATGTTACAGTTAATACATTGAATATACTTATTTCAATGTAATTCGTTAACAAATAAATGTAAACTAATGGCACCTATCCTGACTCCTCTCTTGAATCTAGAATAATCCCACGAAAATTGTGATCTTTATAATTGAAATCTAGAGTTTATTAAAAATCTTTTAGAAAAATCATTGTAAATCTCATGATTACTATAAGGCTCCAATCCAAGTGAACTTAAGAGATTAATTGAAACTCATGTTATTGTTATTAATTTAGTCTAACCCAAGGTTTAGAAATAAATAGATATATGGATAATATATGGATAAACATTCACTAGTTGGACATTTTTAAAAGAAACTAAAAAAATTTGGTTAAAAGGAAAAAGACCATAGAAAAAGGTGGAGAATAAAGTGTAAAATGACAAATCAAAATGTAGAGACAAATTGGTGACTGTAAGTGTTAGGTGAGTTGCGATTTTTTTTTTTTTTTTTTTTTAAGAAAAGTAACGAGTGTCACTTATACGAGTAAAGAAAGTGATGGTGGCAATATTTAAATAAAATAAAATAACAAGTTTCAACAAGATGAGAGTTAGAAAAAATAAATAAATAAATAAGATAGGCATGAAGTTAAGTCAAATTAAAAAGCATAAAAGATTAAAAAAAAAAAAAAAAGGAAAATGGACATGTGTCCATCAAAGATGAAAAAGAGACCAAAAAAAAAAAAAACAAATATTAGAATAATGAGATAGCAATGAAAGAAGAGTGAGGTGGTGAGATTAGGATAATAGAAAAATATTTATATATCTATAAATGAGAGAGAGATGCATGGAACTGACTAGAAGAAAAGAAAAACAAAAGAAAATAAGAAGAAGCAAACTGTGAGCAAGAAAAAGGAAAGAAAAAAGAAAAGAGAAGAGAAGGATAAAGATATTTCAAATTGGTGAACGAAATATTTGAATGTCTAAATTATCCAAGTAAGTGATTTTTATTTTAATGAGATTTGGATTCTAGAAAATTAATCAAGTTTTTTATAAGTTCTAAATTGAGTTTTATGTAATTTTAGGGTGAATTCAGAATTATAAGAAATCAGATGAAAATTCGTTTTAGATCCAGATTTAAGCAAAGGAATTATATGAGTAGATTATTTTTATTTTAAATTAATTTATTAAATCTTGATTATTTATAATTAAGTGTTTATTATTTATTAAAAATAGATGATTTATTAATTTAAATAATGTTTTAGATTACGAATTATATTCTGAATAATATGATTTTATACGTTGAGAAAGAATACTGATTTCGTTTTGAGAAAAATATATATTTAGAATTATATAGGCATTTAGAAAAGATTTGAGAAAGGAACAAAATAAATATATTTTCAGAATACTAAGATTGTTGTACCCTCATCTCTAACAGTCAAATAGACTATATATGTGTAAGTTTCAGATTCGCTTAGCACGTGTATGACAGATGTTGGGAGAGTCATTGAGTCGCCCAGCACATGTATGACAGATGTTGGGAGAGTCATCTTTTGCTCTGCGTATGTGTTGAGTATTTCGACCATATATAACAGATTTTTCTAAGTACTAGTTAGTGTAAATTTCCAGATTACAGATCTTACATACTGAGTTTGATCAGTAAAGATGAAAATTTACAGAACAGTAGATGTATATAACGAAATTCCAGAAAAGTTTTATAAATTATAGATTTTCATATTTTATATTACTAAAGTTATAAAAATAATTTATATAAAAGTTTATAGTTTTATTACGAGATCATATTTAAATTTAATTTTATTATTTCGAATATGAAATTATATAAATCATGGAGAAGTATTTATTGTTACTAAAAATATGTTATGTTTTATTTACAAATATTTTTGAAAAGTTATATTCATTCAATGGACATTAGCACTTACTGTTTTATAAATCCATTTTTTCAAGTATCTATTACAGGTTCATGCAGATTATTATATATCGTGAGAATGGTCAAATAATGATAAACAGCTTCATTTGTGTATATTATCTTTTTATTTACTAGATTTCGTAAATGTGTTTCTAAAATAGTTTTATAGATGGATCATCATTTTTCATATTTTTAATGAATATTTTGATTTTTCAGTCCAGGGATCCAACATGAGAAATTTAAATATTTTAAATTTGTTTAATTTATATTTCGATCAAAGTAATTGTCAGAATTACGATGATTATTTTAAAAGATTTTAGTATATGCAAATTTCAATAAGAAAGACTCTGGTTTTCATGGGATCCTCCTATACTCGAGATAGGAATTGAGATGGGTCCTGTCAATCATTTTGTAAATATCATCTAAATAAATCAAAAATTTGTAAGTTTCTTATGATGGACCCATGTGCTAAATATTTAAAATATCCTTAATACCTCTTGAAAAGATATTTCATCCGTTAAATTATTCTTAAAACACATTTAAGGAATTTGGTTAATTAAAAACAATATCCACTAATGTAAAAATGTTTCTACTTAAAACTAATGTTAATGCATTTTGTTATTATCATGTGACCATTCTCACAATATGTAATAATCTGTATGAACCTGTGACTGATACCTAAAAAAAAAAAAAAATTGAGTTTTATAAAAAAGTGAATGCTAAAATTTAGTGAGTGAATATAACTTTTTAAAACTAAATAAATAATTTCCTTTTTGCTAATAACTACCATAACATATTTTTGGTAATAATAAATAATTCTCAATGATTCATACGCAATCACATCTAAAAAATAAAATTGAATTTAAATTTCATATTAGAGTAAAACTGTAAACATCTATTTAAATCATCTTTAAAACTTTAATAATATATAATCTGAAAATCTATAATCTGTAAAACTTTTTTAAAAGACTTTCTGTAAATTCGGTGTTCCGTAGATATTTTTCTATATTGATCAAACTTAGTATAAAAGATCTGTAATTCGAAAATTTATACAAACCAGCATCCAAGGGAATCTAATCTTATGTGGCAAAAAAACATCGTCGCACATACAAAGTTAGGGAAATCTAGTCATACGTGATGAAAAACATCGTCGCACTCGCACATGCAGAACAAGCACAACATCTATCATACATGTGTTGGGCGACTCAGTGACACTCTTGATAATTTAATGACTTTCCTAACATCTCAATAACTTTCCCAATATTTGTCATATATGTGCTGAATGACTCTAAGACTTACATGTGTGTAGCCTAACCTTTAGAGAGGATAGTACAGCTTGGGTATTTTGAAAACATGTTTATTTCAATCATTTTCAAATCTTAAATAATTTTCATATACAAATTATATAATTTTATTTTTAAATATAAATATAATTCTCAATAAATCTTTTTTTCCCATAATATAAATAAATATTTTATAATCAAATAATAATTCATAATCAATAGATCAATAGACTAATTAAATAATTTTTTCTGATAACAATTAAATCAATAAAATCAAAATTTTAAATAATTTTATTAAATTAAAATAAACTATCTAGGAAATTTATTAACTAACAAATAATTTATTTTTAATAATCTATAAATAATAAAATCTAAAATATATAATTAAAATATGAAATCTATAATTATAAATAAATAATTCAAACTATATAAAACAATTCACTCATGGAACTTTTTTGCTCAAATCTGGATCTAAAATAAGTTCCTATCTAATTCCTTCACATATTGGATTCACCTTAAAATCATATAAAACTCAATTTAGAAATCATTCCACTTCCTCTCATGGACCACCTCTATTATTTTATTACTTTTTGCTTGTCCATTTTCATTTCCACCACACCTTTTGCTATGGTATTTTTCCTTTCATACCCAACTTTTTTGATTTCATTCAAAAATATCCATCAATTGGAATTTCATCCACATGTCGTTCTATCTCTAAAACTTGAATTGAATCAAATTAATAATAATAAATTATATTTCAATTAATCTTCTGAATCCATTAGGATTCAGGTTTTACATAAATATTGCAAGTTAACGTCATGTTACATATAAAAATTGGGATGCAATTAAAACATTAAATATACTCATTCTAATATAGCTTAGTTGTCGTATAAATGTAAGCATTGCAAATTAACTAATAACTAATTTGTGAGTGTGTGCCTTATTCATAAAAACACACATAAGAAACTCATACAAGTATACATAGCACCCAAGTAATTTAGTAATGAAGAAAAATATCATTCCCACAAGGATTATAGCCAACTTGTTAAGTACTAAACTTGTCTCGAAACTAATCTGATTCAAACTATCAAAAAAGAGAATTGGAATTTGCTAATATAAAACTAAAATTAACAACTAAAAACAAAGATCTTAACCTTAGAGTAGGAGTTCTAGGGTCACAACTTCACCTAATGATTTCACTCAACCTAATTGTCTATTATTTTCACTCTATCTTCATCTAGTCGTTAATCAAGTAATACTATCTTCACATGCCTATTTTGATAGTCTAGTTGATATACTCAAGCTTACCTACCCCATTATATTCTTATGACGATTAACTAAGTCAAGTTCATTAAGTTTTGACTACTTAATATTGATTATATAAGCGCCATAAGTATATTCCTATCTTATACTATTTGTTTCACTTTAATTGGGTCTTAACATATACATTCCTTTTCCAAGTTCAATATGGTTGCGAAATCTCCTAATTAATGGCCATTTCATTTAAAACATTAAACATAATCAAAATGAAAGACTAGAATGAAGAAATATGCTTCAATGATATTGAAAAGGTTGAGTTAAATGGTTGGATTACATTGTAACTATAACGGCCCGTCTCAATCTGGGTTGGAGCTTATTTGGTTGCTGGGCCAGCCTTTTAAGCCCAGGATATCTCTGCTATTCTCACCGATTTCTTTCACCAAATTGCAGGGATAGATTTTATAGAGACCTTTAGTCTAGTAGTGAAGTCTTTAACAATCAGAATTGTTTTAACATTGGCTGCAGTGTTTGATTGGGATGTTAAATAGTTAGACATGAATAATGCTTTCTTAAATGGTGAGTTAAATGAAGTTGTGTAGATGGATCAACCAGAAATGTATGTTTCTAGTCAATATCCTAGTCATGTATGTAGGTTAAGGAAGTCCTTGTATGCTCTCAAGTAAGCTCTAAGAGCTTGGTTGGATAGACTAAAATGAGCACTAGTGAGTTGGGGTTTTCAGAATTCAAGGGCTGACAGTTCCTTGTTTATTCACAAAACAAAATCAAGTCTCATTATCCTGTTGTTGTATGTTGATGATATATTAGTCACTAGTACAAGTCAAGAGTTGATTAATAAGGTTATATAGGATATAAATAAGCATTTTGCTTTGAAGGTGTTAGGATCTCTAAGCTACTTCTTAGGCTTTGAAGCAATAAGGGACAGTAGAGGCATATATTTAACTCAGAAAAAGAATGCCTATGATCTGTTAAAGAAAGCTAATATGACAGAGTGTACAGCATGTCCTACTCCTATGAGTACAGGGACAAAATTGGTGAAAACAGAAGGTGATCCTTTTCCAAATCTTACTTTTTATGGGGGGTCCTGAAAGATGGCCTGTACTAGTTAGACCCTTCAACAGCTAATCCAAGAGCCTTTCACAATCTGTCTTCCTCAAAGTTGTATGCTCTTTTCTTGGCAACTCCAACTTCTAAATGTGTTAGTTCTTGTTGTTCTAATTCCAGCAAAACAGTTGATTATAATAATTCTTGTATGACTTCTTTTGATTTCAAAAATTATAATGTTAATGATACTAATTTTTCTTGTGAAAATCCTATAAAGTCTGTTTCTTTTTCTGATTTTAAACATTATGATATACACATCTGGCATACCAAGTTGGGACATCCATCATTTGCAATCCTAAAACAAGTTTTTAAGAAGATGAATAAACCCTGCAAAGCAGAGGTATCACTTGATTTTTGTGATGTCTGCCAACTTGGTAAACTTCATCAATACCCTTTTGAACCATCTCAAACAATATTCTCAGCTCCTCTTAACCTCATCTATACTGATGTGTGGGGACCTTCACCCTATACATCCAACCAAGGCTACAAATATTACATACATTTTTAGATGCTTTTACAAAATACACTTGGATCTATCCTTTAGTATCTAAAGGCCAAGTTACAGCTACTTTCCTTACCTTTCAGAAACTTGTTGAAACCATCTTTGAAAAGAAAATAAAAGCTATTCAAAGTGATGGAGGGGGTGAGTTTAAATCTTTAGCAACCCATCTAACTAAGCTAGGAGTGAACTATAGGTATTCTTGTCCATATATTTATCAACAACATGGCTTAGTTGAAAGAAAGCATCATCATATTGTTGAGATGGGACTAACTCTTCTAGCTCAAAGCAATCTTCCTCTTACATTTTGGTGGGATGCTTTCCATACTACAACCTATATCATTAACAGACTTCCTACACCTGTCCTAAATCACATTTCACCTTTTGAAAAGCTATATAATAAATGTCCTAACTATCTTTTCATAAAACCTTTTGGGTGTGCATGTTTTCCTTTGCTTCAATCATACAACAAACACAAGTTTAGTTTTTATTCTTCAAAGTGTGTATTTGTTGGATATTCAAATTGTCATAGAGGATATAAATGCCTCCATCTAAGTGGTCGAATTTATATCTCTCGAAATGTCTCTTTTAATGAATGGGAGTTTCCGTATCTAGCACTTTTCATTTTTGGTCACTCATCAAAATCATCAACATCCATTCCTTTGAATTATAGTTCAGATAATTCTTCTCCAAATGATACTATGTTATCTTACCCTGTAGCATCATCCTTACCACTATCACATTATTTTTCTTCTACCAAACACTCATCATCCTGCCATCCTATGATAACAAGGTCTAAAAACGGAATATATAAGCCTAAAGCCTTTCACCATGACATCTATGACCCTTTGATAGATGAACCTAAGACTGCAGAAGAAGCTCTAAACATTCCCAACTGGAAATCAGCTATGGATAGTGAGTGCAATACTCTCTTACAAAACAAAACTTGGAACTTAGTTCCTAGGACACAAGATATGAATGTTATGGGTTGTATGTGGGTGTTTAGAGTGAAGTTTAAGGCTGATTGTTCTGTTGAAAGACATAAAGCAAGGTTGGTGGCAAAAGGTTTCACCAAACTGTATGGATTGATTTTGTGGAGAACTTTAGTCCAGTAGTAAAGTCTTCAACAATCAGAATTGTTTTAACATTGGCTGCAATGTTTGATTGGGATGTTCAATAGTTAGACATTAATAATGCTTTCCTAAATGGTGAGTTAAATGAAGTTGTGTACATAGATAAACCAGATCGGTATGTTTCTAGTCAATATCCTAGTCATGTATGTAGGTTAAGAAAGTCCTTATATGGTCTCAAGCAAGCTTCAAGAGCTTGGTTTGATAGACTAAAAGGAGCACTAGTGAGTTGGAGTTTTCAAAATTCAAGGGCTAGTAATTTCTTGTTTATTCACAAAACAAAATCAAGTCTCATTATCCTGTTGGTGTATGTTGAAGATATATTGGTCACTGGTACAAGTCAGGAGTTGATTAACAAGGTTATACAGGACTTAAATAAGCATTTTGCTTTAAAGGTGTTAGGATCTCTAAGCTACTTCTTAGGCTTTGAAGTAGTAAGGGACAATAGAGGCATATATTTAACTCAGAAAAAGTATGCTTATGATATGTTAAAGAAAGCTAATATGACAGAGTGTACAACATGTCCTACGCCTATGAGTACAGGGACAAAACTGGTGAAAACAGAAGGTGATCCCTTTCCAAATCCTACTTTTTATAGGAGTATAGTAGGAGCACTGTAGTATTTGATTCTCACTCGTCCAGATATAACCTTTGATGTGAATAGATTGAGTCAACATGTTACAGAACCTACTATTTTTCATTGGCAGGCTTGCAAAAGGGTTCTCAGATATGTGAAGGGAACAATGAGCTATGACCTGCATTTTAAATCCTACAGTAGCATAAACTAGAGGTAATTGGTTTCTTAGATGCTTATTGGGCCAGTAATCTTGATGATCGCAAGTCCACCAGTGGCTGGTGTGTATTTTTGAATGGAAACTTAGTGTCTTGGAGTTCTAGAAAGCAAAAAGTAGCATGTTCAAGTTGTGAGGCTGAGTATAGAGCGTTAGCTCAGGCTTCTACTAAAATTACTTGGATAAGAGCTTTACTTGATGAACTTGGTTTACCTTACCTCAACCTCCAATATTATGGTGTGATAATACAGGGGCTAGTTCTTTAGCACACAATCCTGTATTCCATTATCGTACTAAACACATAGAAATATATGTGCATTTTCTAAGAGACAAAGTGACAACAAAAGAGCTTGAGGTCAAATATGTGCCAACTAAAGAATGGATTACAGATGTTTTTACTAAGCTTTTTGGCATTGTTCAATTTCAGAAATTAAGAGACAAACTAATCATGAACAACACCATGCTTCTTTTACGAGGGGTTGTTGAATCAATATCTAGTTGCTAAGCTAAAGCTAAGTTAGCTGAAGCTAAATTGCAAGGTTGAGAGCCTAAGCTAAGCACTTCAAGACTAAATTGAAGTTATCCTAGTATCCTCTCTATAGCTTTAGATTCTTCTTAACTAACTCTATAACTGAATTGCTAGATCATCATCTTATCAGTCAATAAAATGAAAGTTTGTTTAGTGACCTGAAATTGCATGTATAAAAGTGAGATTTAGCTCACGTGAAAAGTATTTTCGTAGAAAAGAAATCTTCTTAATAATAGAAAAGAAAAATTCATTGATCTTGATCCTTCTTTGCTTTGATTTTTGTTTTCTTGATTTCTACTTCAAGATTTACATGGTATCAGAGTTGTAAAGACTAGCAGTCATGGCTGCAAATCTTGATTCTAAAAAATAACCAACAAATATGATGCATGGGCAACTGTATTCAGATTCCTTTTCTTGTAAAAATCAGGTTCCAACTCTTTCAACCAACTTGAATTTTAAGCTTCCAATAAAGTTCGATCACAATCACTATAATTATTGGCGTCTATAAGTTTTGCCTATTATACGTGCTTTTGATTTGGAGGATTTTGTGTTGGTTTCAAAACGGTGTCCCTAAAAATATGTTCAGGAGAGTATTGATGGATTAATGAGAGTGTTCAGGGGATAAGTGAAGAATTCCTGGCTTGGAAGAAGATCGATCAGTTGTTGGTTGAGTGGCTATTTTCTACGCTAAGTGAATCAGTTTTTGGACAAGTAACATACTGTACCATGTCTTTTGAGGTATGGCATACTCTTGAAGATTTGTTTGCACAAGTCTCTAGGGCCAAGATCTTGCAAATCAAGACTAAAATCCAAATAACACGAAAAGGAGGTCTTTCAATCAATGAATATATACTGAAAATGAAGAAGCTAAATGAGAGTCTTGCAGTTGTTGGTCAACCACAATCTGAAAATGAGTTGATATCTCAAATTCTTGGAGGAATTGGTCCTAAATTTGATCCTATGATGGTTAACATCACTACAAGGCAAGGTTCAATTCGTCTTCACGGGGTTCAGTTTCTTTTACTGAGTTATGAGAGCAGATTGGCTCAACATAACATGGTAGCCTTAATTGATATAGCTCAAGTCTCTGCCAATTTTACAACTTTTGGAATCAACAATGCTGGAAGAGGTGATTTTAGAGGAAGAAGTAGAGGTAAGGGACGTGGTAGAAATGGAGGAAGAATGAACAACAGAATAATGTCAACTTTGTGGGAAATCAGGTCATTTGGTTTCAGCATGTTATAGGCATTTTGATCATAATTTCTAGGGTGTTCAATAGCAGAATTTTCAACAACAATATAATCAAGGAAGACAGACACATAGGAGTTACTCAGGTGGAAATTTTCAGGCACACTATCATCAATCATTTTCAAGCAATCAGTTTTCCTCAAGGTCTTTTCCAATGCAATGCAAATGCCTGCAACTCAAAATTTCTCTCAAGGGAACTATGCTTCACTAAATACAGTTGTCGACCTAGCCTGGTATATAGACAGTGGAGCAACGAACCATATCACTGCAAACATGAACAAGTTGTCACTCAAGTCAGATTTCAAAGGGCAAGAGCAGCTCACTATAGCTAATGGAGCTAAACTACCCATTTCTCATATTGGTTCATCTGTTATTAGCTCAGACACTAGCCCAAAATAGCCTCTATACCTCAAAAACATCTTATATGTGCCTTTCATCACCAAAAACCTTTTAAGCATTTCACAATTCACAAAGGATAATGATATGATGGTAGAATTTAATTCAAATCTTTGTCTTGTTAAGGATAAGAAATTAATGAAGGTGCTGCTGCAGGGGGTCCTGAAAGATGGCCTGTACCAGCTGGACCATTCAATAGCTAATTCAAGAGCTTTTCACAATCTGTCTTCCTTAGAGTTGTCTGCTCTTTTCTTGGCAACTCTAACTTCTAAATGTGTTAGTTATTGCTGTTCTAATTCTAGCAAAACAGTTGATTGTAATAATTCTTGTATGACTTCTTTTGATTTCAGAAATTCTAATGTTGATGATACTAGTTTTTCTTGTGAAAATCCTATAAAGTCTATTTCTTTTTCTAATTTTAAACATTATGATATGCACACCTGGCACACCAAGTTAGGACATTCATCATTTGCAATCCTAAAACAAGCTCTTAAGAAGATGAATAAACCATGTACAGTAGAGGTATCACTTGATTTTTGTGATGTCTACCAACTTGGTAAACTTTATCAATACCTTTTTGAACCATCTCAAACAGTATACTCAGCTCCTCTTGACCTCATCTATATTGATGTGTAGGGACCTTCACCCTACATATCCAACCAAGGCTACAAATATTACATACATTTTTTAAATGCTTTAACAAAATACACTTGGATCTATCCTTTAGTATCTAAAGACCAAGTTACAACTACTTTCCTTACCTTTCAGAAACTTGTTGAAACCACTTTTGAAAAGAAAATAAAAGCTATTCAAAGTGAAGGAATGAGTGAGTTTAAATCTTTAGCAACCCACCTAACTAAGCTAGGAGTGAACTATAGGTATTCTTATCCATATATTCATCAACCAAATGGCTCAACTGAAAGAAAGCATTGCCATATTGTTGAGATGGGACTCACTTTTCTAGCTCAAAGTAATCTTCCTTTTACATTTTGGATGCTTTCCATACTGCAACCTATATCATTAATAGACTACTTACACCTGTCCTAAATCATATTTCACATTTTGAAAAGCTATACAATAAATGTCCTAACTATCTTTTTCATGAAATTTTTGGGTGTGCATGTTTCCCTTTGCTTCGATCATGCAACAAACACAAGTTTAGTTTTCATTCTTCAAAGTGTGTATTTGTTGGATACTCAAATTGTCATAGAGGATATAAATGTCTTCATCCAAGTGGTAGAATTTATATCTCTCGAAATGTCTCTTTTAATGAATGAGAGTTTCCATATCTAGCACTTTTCATTTCTGGTTACTCATCAAAATCATCAACATCCATTCCTTTGAATTCTAGTTCATATAATTCTTCTCTTAATGATACGACGTTATCTTACCCTGCAGCATCATCCTTACCACTATCATATTATTTTTCTTCTACCAAACACTTATCATCCTGCCATCCTATGATAACAAGATCTTAAAACAGAATATACAAGCCTAAAGCCTTTCACCATGACATCTATGACCCTTTAACAGATGAACCTAAGACTGCAGAAGAAGCTCTAAACATTCCCAACTAGAAATCAGCTATAGATGCTGAGTACAATGCTCTCTTACAAAACAAAACTAGTTTGTGTGTTTTCCATTTGCCTAAGACCCCTAGGGCATGAGATTAGGTGCCTGCGGAGGCGAAAGAAATCAGTAAGGGAGGCCGAGATATCCTGGGCTTAGAGAACTGGCCCAGCAGCCAGATAAGTCCCGGTTCAGACTGGGATGGATCGTTACATAAAAAGACGCCTTTTTATATAACAGTCCAGACTAGAACGGGCCGTTATAGTAAACCTAGATAAATTAATTAGTTAATCATAACAAAAGAAAGATCACTCATACAATGCGTCAACAACATTAAACAATCAAAATAAACAAAAGAAAGTGAGAAAGACTTATGGAGTTGGTGAGAAGCATTATTTTTTCCAAAAGTTGCCTCTTCTTTCGTCCCAAGATGATGCTCTCTCTCTCTCTCTCTCTCTAGATCTTCTTCCTTTTTGAATGATGTAAATATGATTCAATCTTGGTTCGCCTACTTAGAAATGCTAAGATTAGTGATGTATAAAATTTAAGAGTTGCTCCTCTAGTCTAAAATCCCCTTTTTCAGCATTTAGGGAGTATTTATAGCTCTCACAAAGCTAGAGCGCATTAAGAAAAATGAAAGCTCAAAAATGCCCCATTATCACTCCCTTATGCATTGGCTTGGGTAGGTGCCCGAGGAGGCATAATTTTAACATTAAATAATGTTCCTTGGGATGTCTGGCTGGATAGTTGTCCAAGAGGGGCATGAGTCTTAACAGCGTATGACACACTTTAAGACGCTTAGCTGAGTTGGTGCTTGTTATGGGTATTTTTTGGTGCAATAAGAAAAGGCCCAAAAAATGGAGGCCCATTAAGAGCCAAGAAGACACTTGGTCAAATAGTCAAAGGAAAGTTAAAAGCACAAAAATAACCTGCTCGAACATTCCTACTGACTGGAGATATGTTCGTTTGCTCGGCGGCCAAAAGAATAAAGAAGTCTGCTCGTTTGCTCGGAGATATCTGCTCGCTCAATTTGCTGTCTGATCGTTGAACAGGCAAAACACTTAAATTGACCAGTTGACCTTCTGGAAGAAGAATCAATCCGAGACCTTCTGGAAGAAGAATCAATCCGAAACGGGAAAGGAGTCGAATTACCTATTTGCATGCAAATCGAATCTCTACATTCTAGGAAATTGCTATATACGAGAGATAATCTCAGAAGATATTATCTTAATTAATGTATATTATTTTTTGCCTTATCTGTAAGATTCTCAAGCCTATTCTGATTATAACATCTCCATTATAAATAGGAGATATAATTTAGGGTAAAGGACAGAGTTAAATAAAAAATACAATTACACCAAGAGAGGGTAATTGTCGTGGACGTAGGCCATCGTTTTTTGCCGAACCACGTAAAAGTCTTGCTGTGTCCTGTGTGTTTTGATCCTATATTGTTTGCATTGTATGAGGTTTGTTGTGTCACAGGTATTGGGCTTGAAGAACAGGGTTGACCAAAAATAAGTGTCAACATCTTTTGGCGCTAGAGGAAGGGCCCAGACTGTGATTTAACAAACTTGTTTTGGTTGTGATACGGCTGACATGGCTAGGGTCAAGACAACCAGGGTTGTAGCATCGGAAACCGATCAATTGGAGGAGCACCAAGGTCAAGGTCAGGCAGCAGGGACGTCTTCTGCCGCTTTGCCACCATTGCCTCCTCAACCAACTGATGGTGGCGGAGGTGTTATGCCAGCTTGGCAGCGTCGTCAGGAAGCACGACAGGAGGCTTTAGAAAATACGGTAGCACAATTGGCAGAAACCATCAGAGCCTTGACACAGGCCCGAGTTCAGGAAGTTCCAGGGAACGCAGACCACCAGCCCCGTTCTGTGAGTGCTGTTCCAGTTAGGAGAGGAGAGGCTGGCAGGGACAGACAGCAACCAGCAGTTTCTGTTCGTTCCTCAAATCTGCGCCCACAAGGGGAGAGGCATCCGGCTCATCAAGAAGTGGCTCCGCATCCTTCCGATCAGAGGATTAGAACAAGTCAGGGTAATAATCGCCGAGGGGAAAATAACTCTGATCATAGAAGGGGTCGACAGCGTGAAAGGGAACGTTCACATAGACAAGGGACACCCCATGCAGGAAGTTCTCGCAGGAGGAGTGGATCACGTGAAAGGATGTCGTTGGACCGGGGAAGGTCACAAACCCGTCTCTCAGCAGCAGGAGAAAGCCGGGGGAATCGACAAGTCCCTGCGAACGGGATTGAGCGGCAAGATCCCATGGTACAGGAACTAATGCAGAGGGTGCGGCAGTTAGAGACTAGACCCGGACACCGTGACCAGGGTAGAGAGCAAGACAGAACCCCGTTTTCAAGAGAGATTGAAACGCAACTGCTGCCTCCAAGATTTAAACTCCCGAACATCCCAATTTATGATGGAGATAGTGACCCGTATGATCATCTGGATATTTTCAACGTTCAAATGGACCTGCAGACCTCTAATCCTCTGGTCAAGTGTAGGGTATTCCCAGCAACACTGGGGAATACTCCAAGGACGTGGCTAAGGAGTCTTCCGGCCCGAAGTATAAACAGCTGGGATGAGTGCCAGAGAAAGTTCGAGGACCAGTACAAAGCGCTGAGAAAGCAGCTCGCGCCGACTTGTCACTTAGCGACTATCTTTCAGAAGCGGGAGGAAACTTTAAGAGATTACATCGCCAGATTTAGGCGCGAGGTAAACAATGTGCAAAATCCCTCTGATGAAAGTGTCTTAACTGCAATTTCTGCAGGACTGCGAAAGGATGGAAAGCTTTACAAAAGCATTTATCGTAATCCTGTGAAGAGTTTGGGAGAGTTCTATGACCGTGCAGCAAAAGAGATGTGCTGGGAAGACACATTCGGACAGAAAAAGCCTAGCAAACAAGAAAAAGGAGCGAACAGTTCGCGACCAGGAAAAAAGAGGGACCAGCGCGAAAATGAAGAGAGCGGTCACAAACATCGCTCCAGTAATCAGGTAGCGAAGCGGTCAAAAAATGAGTCTCGGAGGAAGGCATCTCCACCCAGAGATCGTTACCAGAATTACAGCGTCCTGACGGACAGACAAGATAGGATCTTTGAAACAGAAAAAAGACGGGAGAACTTCGGAAAGCCAAGTCCCACAAACATCCCGAGGAGGTTTCAAGACCCAAGGAAGTATTGTGCTTACCATAGAGAAAACGGGCATTATACTTCTCAATGCAGAGAACTTAGGGATGCAATTGAAGAGTTGATCAGACGGGGTCGTTTGAGGGAATATGTGGCGCAACCTGAAAGTCATCATCCTCTGCAGGGAAATCAGCCTGTACAAGAACATCCTAATATACCTCAGCAACTTCCTCAACAACAGCCACAACGCCTGATTGATCAAGGTCACCAGCCCGCTGTGAGGACTATCTTTACTATTCATGGAGGACCGCACATCGCAGGGACATCCAACCGATCACAGGAGCGCTATGTGCGGGAGGCTGGCCGAGTCTTGTTGACAGGTCAAAATGGAAGAGAAGGGCCATGTAAGAAGGCCAGAGTTGCTGGAGGCGGGATGTTGTTTAATGAAGATGACGCTCAAGGCTTGCATTGGCCCCATAATGACGCACTGGTCATCAGAGCAAGGATTGGCGGTGCTGAGGTAAGAAGGATAATGATGGATACAGGCAGTTCAGTAAATGTGATGTACAAGGGCTGTCTCGAGCACATGGGTTTCACAATTGGGCAGTTAACTCCATCCCCAGAACCTCTTTTTGGCTTCACTGGGGATGCAATTGTACCGCTGGGGCAGATTAAACTTCCCCTCGCCATAGGAGACGTGAACAGACAAGCTCTTGCAATGGCCGACTTCCTAGTTATTGATTGTCCATCGGCATACAATGCCATCCTCGGGAGACCAGCTATGAATGATCTTGATATAGCAATATCCACCCGAACACTCACCATTAAATTTCCCACTCCCAATGGGGTAGGGTGTGTTAGGGGCGAGCAAGAAGTGGCAAGGAAGTGCTATAAAAACGCCGTAAAGGCTGGGGTTAAAGGAAAAAATATCAGTATGGTGACCGAGGAGAAGAAACAATCTGCCAGTAGTACAGGAGTTAGTCAAGATCTGGATCCAAGAGAAGTGGATGAAGATCGAACGGCAGGCCCTGTAGAAGAATTGGAAGAAGTACAAGTTAGCGAGCAGGATACCAGACGGTGCCTGAAGATAGGGAGAGAGTTACCCTCAGACATCAGAGAGCAGCTCGTTCAGTTCTTAAAAGAAAATCTGGATGTCTTTGCGTGGACTCATGAGGATATGGTGGGGATCAGTCCCGAAGTAATGTCGCATAGGCTAAATATTGATCCCCTCCATAGGCCGGTTCGTCAAAAGAGGAGGCCTATGACAGAAGAGCGATATGAGGCGCTCAGGGAAGAAGTGGAAAAACTGCTAGCAAATAAATTTATCAGGGAGGTTCACTACCCTGTGTGGGTAGCAAATCCTGTTCTAGTGAAAAAGAAAAACGGAAAATGGAGGACATGTATTGACTTCACCGATTTGAACAAAGCCTGTCCAAAAGATAGTTTTCCTTTGCCTCGGATCGATCAACTCGTTGACGGAACTGCTGGGCATCAGCTCCTTAGCTTCATGGACGCCTACTCAGGGTATAATCAGATCCCAATGGAACCGAGTGATGAGGAACACACGTCTTTCATTACTGATCGGGGACTTTATTGTTACAAGGTGATGCCATTCGGATTAAAGAATGCAGGAGCTACTTACCAACGGTTGGTGAACATGATGTTCGAACATCTCATCGGGGGGATAATGGAAGTGTATGTTGATGACATGTTGGTAAAGTCAAAACAGGCGTGTGGGCATGTGCAAGATTTAGGAGAGATGTTCCGAATCTTGCGTAAATTCCAAATGAAGTTAAATCCTCTGAAATGCGCGTTTGGAGTTGCTTCGGGCAAGTTTTTGGGGTTCATGGTCAACAGCAGAGGGATTGAGGCAAACCCCGAAAAGGTCAGGGCTCTTATTGACTTAAAGTCGCCTACTAAGATCAAGGAAGTGCAGAGCTTGAACGGCCAAGTCGCTGCCCTGAGCAGGTTTATATCCAGGTCGACAGATAAATGCATTCCATTTTTTGATGCGTTGAAGAAGGCTAGGAACTTTTAATGGACTGCAGAATGTGAAGTAGCCTTTCAGCAACTAAAGGAATACATGGGCCGAGCTCCACTGTTATCCAAACCAGTAGAAGGGGAGAAACTGGTCGTTTATTTGGGTGTTTCCCAGCACGCTCTCAGTGGGGCCTTGGTTCGCGAGGAAGACGGAAGGCAGCTTCCTGTGTATTATGTAAGCAAAAGGTTGATTGATGCAGAAACCAGATACACACCTATGGAGAAGCTCGCATACAGCCTGGTGGTAGCTTCCAGGAAGCTTCGTCCTTATTTTCAAGCCCACGCAATAGAAATCCCGACCAAATATCCTCTGAAACAGGTTTTGCAAAAACCTGATGCCTCTGGTCGTTTGCTGAAATGGGCTATTGAGCTCGCCCAGTTTGAAATAGAATTTAAGCCTCGAACGGCGATCAAGGGGCAGGTATTGGCCGATTTTGTTGCTGAGTTCACGGGGTCGAGTAATGATGAGCCCGAGTCTTCTGAAGGTCCATTTTGGGAATTATATGTCGATGGTTCTTCCAGCGAGCAGAAAGCAGGGGCTGGAATAATGTTGATCAGCCCGGAAGGACACAAAATCTTGTCTGCTTTAAGATTCGAGTTCAAAGCCACTAATAATGAAGCTGAGTATGAAGCGTTGCTGGCAGGATTGCGACTGGCCTTAGAAGTGCGAGCAGAACGAATAAGGATTTACAGTGATTCCCAGCTTGTTGTAGGTCAAGTCCGGGGAGAATATCAGGCCAAAGGATCAAAAATGACCCTTTATCTACAGAAAGTAAGGGAACTCTTGACAAAGTTTGAGAAATATGAGCTGCAGCATGTCCCTCGATCGCAAAATTCTCACGCGGATGCTTTGGCTCGTTTAGCCACTGCAAAACATGCAGATTTCATGGGAGTTGTGCCAATAGAGGTATTGCCCATTCCTAGCACTGAATCGCAAGATGAGATAATGGCAATTGTGGTAGCACAGGACTCCTGGATGAATCCTTTGGTAGAATATTTGCAAGATGGGAAGCTACCTGAAGGAAAGCTAGAATCTCGCCGCCTTCGGACGCGAGCTGCTCGGTACTGCATCTATGATGATAAATTATACAAGAGGGGATTCTCAGCTCCGTTGCTTAGGTGCATTGACGGTCTAGATTGTCAAGTCGTGTTAAATGAGATACATGCTGGGCATTGTGGTAATCACGCCGGGGGGCTATCGTTGGCCCAGAAAGCCCTCCGACAGGGGTACTATTGGCCAACTATGAAAAAAGATTCAATTGAAATGGTCAAGAGGTGTGACAAGTGTCAGAGATTTGCCAAGATACCTCGAGCCCCTCCAACTTTTTTGCAACAAATGATCAGTCCGTGGCCATTTGCCATATGGGGAATGGACCTGATTGGACCTCTTCCTACAGCCCGAGGAAGGTGTAGGCACGCTATTGTAGCAGTTGACTATTTCACAAAATGGGCAGAAGCAAAGGAGTTAGCTGAAATATCTACCACCAAGGTCGAAAAATTTGTTTGGGAAAATATTATCTGCAGGTTTGGAGTCCCCCAACAAATCGTAACAGATAATGGAACCCAGTTCAGTAGCGAACAGTTTCAAAGATTTTGCACGGATCTGGGAATTAAAAAGAGCTTCTCAGCGGTGGACCACCCTCAGGCCAATGGACAAGTAGAGGCCATTAATAAAATCATCAAGCAAAACCTGAAGACTAAGCTGGAAGCGAGAAAGG
Source organism: Dimocarpus longan (assembly GCA_022984855.1). Taxonomy (NCBI): domain Eukaryota; kingdom Viridiplantae; phylum Streptophyta; class Magnoliopsida; order Sapindales; family Sapindaceae; genus Dimocarpus; species Dimocarpus longan. Next base: position 30,355,560 of record CM041016.1, on the reverse strand, counting down.
GGGCTTGGGTAGACGAGCTGCAAAAAGTGTTGTGGGCATACAGAACTACTGCTCGCAACACTACCGGGGAAACTCCCTTTTCATTGGTCTACGGCTCGGAGGCGATGATTCCAGCAGAATATGAAGTTGCTAGTCAGCGCCGAACAACCTTCAACCCAGAAGATAATAGCAGTTTGCTCGTTGCTAGCCTGGACCTGGTGGAAGAGATGAGGGATGATGCTCAAATAAGGATTGCTGTCTATCAGAGGCGAGTGGCCAGATTTTACAATAGAAAAGTCCGTACCCGAAGGTTTAAGACGGGGGATTTAGTTCTGCGCCTTATTCTACCTGCTGCTCGGAAAGCTGGTGAGGGAACACTTGGTCCAAATTGGGAAGGGCCTTACATTGTGAAGGAAAGTTTGCAGAACGGAGCCTACCACTTGACTAGCATGGAAGGGGCGCTAGTTCCCAGAGCATGGAATGCTGAAAACCTTCGACCATATTTTATTTAATTGGTTTAAGTTTTTGTTTTAATTCGCTTTGATAATTTGTCAATTTTGTTTCAGTGCAGTAAAATTGAATCAGATTCTCCTTGAATGGCAATGCTTGATCGTTTCTTGTTGTTACTGATGATCTACTCGCATTTCGATTGAAGCAAGTGCTCTGGAAGATGTGATTACCACCTGTGAGTAGCCGGGCTCTGGAAGGTGTAATCATTATCTGTGAGCTATAAAAAAAAAATGTCCTGGAAGACCTTAGCATAACCTGTGAGTACAAGGACTCTGGAAGGGATGCTTATGGCCTGTGGACTTAGTAAACCTTGGAAGATCCATGTAACTTAAGAACGAATAGTATCTTGAAGGAACATTGGGTCTGTAGGTTCAAACGAGCAGAGGTAAGGGGCCTCAAAAATGGGTAATTTCAGCATGACTAGCTGTCCCCACACTTACTCTGCTCGAACAAAATTTAAAAGCTGGGAGAAATTGGCCATTCAAGAAAGCTGGGAATTTGTTTTAATCAAGCAGAGGAAAGGGGCCTGAAAGGGTAATTTCGGCAAGTTGGTCGTCCCCACACCTACTCTGCTCAAATAAGTACTAGTCGAAAATCCAAGTCACGACTAAATAAAAATAACGAACATAAATACAAACAAGAAAATAAAGATTTATTTAAAAATTGTTAAAAAATGTAATAAGTACAAAACAAAATATCATCGAACAGGAAAATTCCTCTGGTCGCTGTCATCAATGTTGATTGGACGAGGAGAGCTGGGAGATTCTGAGCTGGGAATATCAGCAGAGGCAGCACCAGCAGAAGAAGCTGAAGGACCGGCTTTAAGTTTCTCCTGCTGAGCGTACAGCTTTACTTCAGCCACGGCGTCTGGACCAAAGAACGAAACGTCCACATCTGGTCGCTTGAGCCACAGATTATACAGGAATAAACTTCCTGTCCTCTCTTCTGCCTCTCGAACCGCGGCTTCGATACGTCCCTTCTCCGAAGCAATGTGTTCCTTGAGAGAAACTGTTTCCTGCCTCATTGCTTCCATAACAATCTTGGCCTCCGCGGCTTTATGCTTATGCGAGGACAGTTCTCCCTTTAGTTCCTTATTCTCAGTTTTCAACTTCTCCTCCGATTCCCGAGCAAAGTGGAGATCATGCGTCAATGTCTCGATCTTTTTATCCCTAAAAGCAATCTGTATTTCCTGCCTCTCCAAGGACTCCCGCTGTTCGTTCTTCTGATTGTTCAGTTTCTCAATTTCCTGCTCCAGCTCACGATGTGCCCCCTGCGCTTTTTCCAGCTCTAGTTCATGATCATCCTGCAGTTTAGCCTTCTCTTCCTCCAGAGAATTGATGGTAGTTGCCATGGCGGCCTTCTCCTCGGGCCAGTCCCCAATCTCCCGCAAAAGTTTCATGTACGCCATGGACGCCTGAGACAAAGCATTTGTTAGTACAGAAAAAATGGAAAGAGATACTATAGCAGCAAAAAAGTAAAACTTACAAGCGTACTGTGGAAGCCCAAATAGTTGATGAGCCGTTCGCCCGTTATTTCTTTCTTGTACAGGGCAGGCTTCCTCGCTCCAAGGAATTGGGGCACGCGATCTAAAAGATCGCTATAATATTCCCCGGCATCAAACTCTTGGGACTGCTCCTCAGCACCAGAACCGGCCGCGGCTGTTTTCTGGCGTTTATGAGGCGGTTCCGCAGTTTCTGAATCGGCGATCCCTTTGCCCTTGTCGACATTTTGAGTAGAGGCGGATGGGGAACTGCTGGGCGGAGCAGGCTGAGATATATCCCCTCGACGAGCACTCTTGTTCGAAGATTTCCTCGCCACTGATTTATGCCTTATCGAGCGAGCAGGAGAACCGACAGAACCCTGTTGAGGAGGCGATTCTGGAGAGACTTCAGCAGCAGGGGGAGAGCCAGAACCTCCGGCCGCTTGAACAGGCTCTTTGGGAGCAGAAGACTGAGCAGGAGCCTGGCTGGGTAAAGGCTGCTCGAAATGAAGCCTCACCATTTCCGAAACTGAAGTATTCGCTGGATGTGGAATTTCCTGTCCGGAAGCTTCGAAAGCAGAAGGAATTTCTTTCTCCTCACGAGAGCCTAAATCAGAAGCGGGGTCCAATAATTCTTGGTCGGCAGGAGGAGCGAGACCATGAAATTGAAGCAGGTGCTCGGAAGGTGTCTGATCGTCGGATGGTGTCTTTACATCCGAAAATTTATTTAACAGAGAGAGCTCCTGATCGGATAGAGGAATCTCGCCCCTAGAGACATCTGCACAAAGAAAAATGTTAGCAACGAGCAGAAATACAAGATGGAAAACTGAGACAAATATACTTACTGGGCGAAAGGCAAAAAGAAAAATTCTTTAAATCCGACAATGATAAGCACGACGCGTAGAACCATCGTGACTTGTAATCTCCTACGTTGGATTTTCCAATCCCTTGAGGAAGGTTCACTTTGTAAGGAGATTTTCGGGCTGAAGTATAATAAAACCCATCCTTCTTATTAGCCTTCGGACCCGTAGTACTTCTAAACAAAAAGAGGTGATGGATCATCGCGGGGGTAGGAGGAGGAAGGTCGTTTTTAAGAAAGATGGAAGCCAAAGCGGTGAGATGAGCATAAGAGTTGGGGGTAAGTTGAAAAGGGGCTAAGTTAAGGTCGTTTAAAAGAGCGACCAGGTAAGGATGAACCGGAAACCTGAAACCGGCTTCTATGTGTTGATGACTAATGGCAAAGAAACCCTTGGGAGGAAAAGCTGCATGGTCAGAAGCCTTAGGCACCATAGCTCGGCAGCCCTTAGGTAAGGAGAAGCCCTCAGCGATGGTTTCAAGGTCGCTGAGGCCAAGGGAAGATTCATAATGAAAAAAGGGTGCGCGAGCAGAGGAGGAATGGTGTTCAGAAGGGACTGAAGTAGCCCCACCACCTTGAGAGGTAGCACTAAGATCCTCCTCGGAGGCAACATCAGTGGATCCCACCTTATGACTGCGACGACTACGACCAGACATCTACAAAATCAACAGGGGTGTCAGGTCGCAGAAAGCAGACCAGAACTCAGTACATACGGATACGATACTCCTATGAACACAAGGGGGGCTATTGGAGCGAAAAGTTGGATGGGCAAAAGATATTACAAACAGACAGCAACTCAAAGCAACAATACAAGTATCTATATAAAAAAAAAAAAAAAAAAAAAGAAGAAAAAAGAAGAAATCATGCCCCAGATACGCAAATAATAATCGCAGAAGAAAAGAATAGGAGTTACCTTGAAGATGGCGTTGACAAAGAACCTTGAGAATGCAGGAGAATGGTAGCAGACAAAAATGTCAGGGTTTGCAAAGGCAGAAGAGAGAAGACGAAAAGAGAACGACAAAGGGTAATATATAGTTGACGCTTCGGAATCCCAATCGGCAAATCAAGACATTTCAATCGTCGCCAAAGTTTGGCAATAGGCGCAAAAAACCGAAAGAGCCATCATGAGCAATTATTGAAAAGACGCGCATTTAATACATGCAGTAAGGAGCGCGACAGTTGAGTGACAAGTAGTCAGCGCCTGGGGGACTGACACAGGGCAAAAAGGAAGAAAAGCAAAGGTTCACATCTCACTAAAAGTTTTCTGGGCGCAAGTCTAGGCGCAAGAACATTGTTTCCAGTACAAAAAGTGTACTAGAAACAAGGGGGCTTGTGTTATGGGTATTTTTTGGTGCAATAAGAAAAGGCCCAAAAAATGGAGGCCCATTAAGAGCCAAGAAGACACTTGGTCAAATAGTCAAAGGAAAGTTAAAAGCACAAAAATAACCTGCTCGAACATTCCTACTGACTGGAGATATGTTCGTCTGCTCGGCGGCCAAAAGAATAAAGAAGTCTGCTCGTTTGCTCGGAGATATCTGCTCGCTCAATTTGCTGTCTGATCGTTGAACAGGCAAAACACTTAAATTGACCAGTTGACCTTCTGGAAGAAGAATCAATCCGAGACCTTCTGGAAGAAGAATCAATCCGAAACGGGAAAGGAGTCGAATTACCTATTTGCATGCAAATCGAATCTCTACATTCTAGGAAATTGCTATATACGAGAGATAATCTCAGAAGATATTATCTTAATTAATGTATATTATTTTTTGCCTTATCTGTAAGATTCTCAAGCCTATTCTGATTATAACATCTCCATTATAAATAGGAGATATAATTTAGGGTAAAGGACAGAGTTAAATAAAAAATACAATTACACCAAGAGAGGGTAATTGTCGTGGACGTAGGCCATCGTTTTTTGCCGAACCACGTAAAAGTCTTGCTGTGTCCTGTGTGTTTTGATCCTATATTGTTTGCATTGTATGAGGTTTGTTGTGTCACAGGTATTGGGCTTGAAGAACAGGGTTGACCAAAAATAAGTGTCAACAGTGCTTAAGGGGGCGTGAGCCATGACCTTGTCTTTATTTTATTTATTATTTTTTTTTTTTCACTCCATTGCTCACCTTTGATGGTGATCGTTTGCTCGATACTACTCTTATCACTTCTTCGACTCAACCTTGGTCCAAACTTTCAAGTTTAAGTGTACACATCATTTTTGAGCTTATTTCCTAAAATATACTCACAAACACATCAAATGTGCCAAATTCTACTCTAGAATTAAGCAAAAGACTTGAGATTTGAGGCTAAAATCAAGTGCAGAAATAAGGTGATCATTAATGTGGTGTTGTAATTTATATGTTGAATATACTTATTTCAATGTAATTAGTTATAAAATAAACATAAATGTTACAAATTAATGTTATGTTATATATAAAAATAGTGTGGCAAGTTAATGTCATGTTGGAAAAAAAAATTTAAAGTTATCCATAATGACTTAGATTATTATTATTATTATTATTTAATTAACATGTAATTGACATTTTCATCATTTAATTAATTTTTGGAATTGTATTATTAAAATTTATTAAAATTTATATTTTTAAATAAATAGTTAACGTTGAGGTGTTACTAATGGATTTTTATTTAATATTTAATTATAAAAATATCATATTTAATGATCTTAGTACAATTCACAAGACCCAAAAAAAAAAAAAAAAAAGTGCTATACTGCACTGTACAATGCTAATCTTGAATATAATATAAGACAAACGACCAAATTTCCATACAAAATCTTTTATACAGTATTTGACAAAATTAATTATAATTTTGATTTTTTTAAATTTATTGTTATTATATTACTATCACATATTGTGATTTTATAAACCATATTGCAGTACATTTGGAATATATTAGCTAATATAATGTGCAAGATGGTGCAATACAATTACATCCTTGAATTGAATATGGTACCATAAAGCTAAATAACATAATGATATCCGAAATATCCCTAATATTATCTTTATTTTGGAAAAATCAATATTGAAAAAAATCCATAAATATTCTTGATATTTTGAGAATATTTCCAATATTCCCTATATTTCCACCACTATTTTCATAAATTTAAAACCCTATAATTATGCATATGTGGCAAACTGATCATTCACGGTCCATACACTCAAAAAGTTTAAAGAATACTTGCATTAAGCAACAAATGATGAAGATAGACTAAAGAAGTCAATAAGGGCAAATGGGGGTGGGGTAGGTTCCCTCATCCCTATCCCCACCCAAATCCCCAATTAGGAGAAATTGGGATGCTACATACAAACAGAATGCTAGCTAACACCAACACAAATCATCTATGTATTTGATAAGGGTTCTAAGTGACCCTGAGCTTTATAAATAGAGCACAACATTTGCAATATGTATATACATCATATACCCTAAGATTAAGAAATTAGATGAATCTGGCATGACCAACAAGGCATTTAAATATGGATGTTTATTTGGCAAATGCTTGTACAAATCATATTTTTTAATCATCCAAAATAATTCCTAAATATTACACTATAAGGTACCAACAATTGAGTTAAATGAAATTTGAATTTTTAATGTAGTTGGAAGTACTAACCCGACCTGTTATGGGTATTTTTAGGCCACCCTGGCTAGGCTGGCAAAAGCCTAATACTGTTGATAGAACACCAAAGCAGTATAAAGCCCAAGACCCTCCAAGAAGAAAAGACTGCACATTTGGTTAAGGCACAGCCCCCTGGAATGTACAGCTTGCTCAGACATCCAGTCTATCAAACATATAGCTCATTGTCCATATAACTTGAATAAACCGCTCAGCAAACCTTCGGTTTGTTGTTCAATTAGCCTGTTGAGGAATCAGTTTATTAGACGAACCGACAATCTAAAAATTCAGCTCGTAAGCTGTATAGTTTATCCTGATAACAGCAAAATATAGCGTATCAGTCATTCGCGATATAGCTCATCCATCATGCAGACCCTCTAGGTGTAAAGATCGCCAGATAGCCAGATCACGGAATCAGAATATATGACCGGTTTATAGAGACTCGAACTTCGGATATTCCAGCTCGTTCCAAGGAGCTCCCGAACTACCATATCTCACTGCTGATAGTCAGCTACAATTAGAACCATCAAAGCCAATTACAGATCAAGATGTGCCGTACACACCAATTCCGTCAAAGGTTACTACACTTACAGTCAAAATTACAGATAAGATTACAGTCTGAATTATACGAATCCTAATCCACTTGTACTAACCACTTGGATTAGCTGCCTAAGCCACTTGCTTCAACAGTTGTCATACGTATTTAATGTCAGCCCAGACGCATTTAATGCAAGTCAGGCACATTAAATGTAACCTTAATTGTAATAAACATTGTATTTCAATTTATTAGGCACCACTGTAGCACCCCCCCTACTATAAAAAGGGAGGATCCTCACAGCAAGGTAGGTTTAAGATCCACATATCACCATAAATAATATTGAGAGAATAGTGGACGTAAGCTGATTTTGGGCCGAACCATTCTAAAATTCCTGGGTGTTCCATATTATTCCTCTAACTTGTTTCTTCATTCACCATATCATCCCTAACGCCAACTGCAGTTTGGGCCAAAACGAATCTCGTCGGCTAATTCCTAACGTTGATATTTTGGGGCTAGAAGGAGGGCCCTTCCTACAGTTTCAATTTTTTCATCCTTAATTTCAAAATTCGCATACCATACACCATGGTTAGAGGAAGAATTATCAGAAGTTCATACGCGATTGCTGTCTCAGATGTAGTTGCTGACTAGTTCAATCACCCAACTCATCAAATAGGCGTCCAGCTCGTTAGAGGTTAAGTCGACTTGAGGGCTAGAACTTCAAATGTGCTTTTACACGGGAACGTGCAAGACGCACCTCCAGTTCCTCCTTTCCAATCCATGTTGATGTCGCTAGAGAAAAAGGTGTCCAGATGTTACAACGACGTCAGGAAGTGCTAGAAAACACTGTGTTGCAAATAGCCGATGCCATCAGAACGCTGACTTAAGTTCAAACCCAGGTAGCTCGGAGACCTGATGAAACCGCGGCAACCAGGGGATTTCATAATGGAATCACGATGAAATCCAGGTTGTCGACGGAAGGGCGGCTAGAGAAGCTCCAACACTAGAAGGATCGGTTCATTCCTCCAACGTATAGTCCAGAGCTCAAGTCCGACGAGCTCGCAATGACGAGAATATGGCCCATCCATCAGGATTGAGAGCTTACCAGAATGTACCCCGGTAAGTTAAACCAAGCAGGGAACATACGCAAGTTCTGGCTCTAGAAAACGAGAATAGACCGCAGTATAGACTTGGAACTTCATGTAGAGAAGGTGGGCTAGATAGGCCCCACCGGTGGAATGAAACTGTACGCCGTTCCCCTGAGCTCCAACATGAAAGGAGGTATGGAGTTTGAAACTAGAATTCACTCGATAAGGATAGCAGAAGAAGTCGGCGATCCACCGTTAGCCATTTTAGGATGCATGACTAGGTCGTCGAAGAGCTCTTTCAAAGGGTTCGATAGGTAGAAGCTCGACCAGGGGCTTAGGAACGATGGTACAAGTACAAGTAGAGCCACTTCTTGTAAGGTTCAAAGTCCCTAACATTCTGCAGTATAATAAGGACTTAGATCCTTATGATCATTTGGACACATTCAATATCTAAATGGATTTACAGATGCCCAATTCATTAGTCAAATGTCATGTCTTCTCTATAACGCTTGGAGACATTCCCAGAACGTGGTTGAGAAACCTCCCGCCTCGCAGCATCAGAAGTTGGGAGGACTACCAGTAAAAGTTCGTTGACCAGTATAAAGCACTGAAACGGCAGCTCGCTCCCCTCTGTCACCTCGCTAGCATCTTTTAATGACCTGGCAAATTACTAAAAGACTACATCACCAGATTCAGGCATGGGGTAAACATGGAAAGCCCTACTGATGAAGGCATTTTGATGGCCATCTCGGCAGGATTAAAGAAGGATTGGAAGCTATATGAGAGCATATATAAGTCCCCGATGAAAAATCTGAGCGAATTCTATGAACGAGCCTCCAAAGAGATGTAATGGGAGGATGCCTTTGGACCAAAGAAACAGAGTAGTCTGAAGGATGAGGCTGGCGACTCTAATCATAGCAAAAAGAGAAGTAACGGCGAGGGCAACAACGGGGGCCAAAGGAATAACAATCAAGTTACGAAGAAGGCTAGAGACGGGTTCAAACCAAGGAACAACCAAAGCCAGGAACGTCCTCCCCGTTTAGGTCGCTACGAAAAGGAATAGGGAGAACTTTGAAAAACCACCTCCCATTCTAACTCTTGAGAGACACAGAGACCGGAGCAAATTCTGTGCATATTATAACGAAATAAGGCATAGCACTTCTGATTGTTGGGCATTAAAAGACGTTATTGAGAAGATGATTAGGAATGGCTGTCTCAGGGAGTATGTTGTACGACCTGCAGGACAATGATCTCAGTAGGAGCATCCTCACCAAAGGTAACAAGAACAGCTTGCCCAAGCCCACCAAGTGCCTGACCCTTAGCTTGAGCCTACTGTAAGAACAATCCTTACAATTAACGGGGGTTCTCATATTGCAGGTACTTCGAACAGATCGCAAGAGCGCTACGTGCTCGAGGTCGCTCACATACAGCTCGCCAGACGAAGTGAATTAGAGAGACCTGCCAAAAAAGTGAGAATGGCATCAGAAGAGATAGTCTTCATAGAGAAAGATACCGGAGGTATTCGTTGGCCTCATAATGATCCCCTGATAATCCGAGCTCGTATCGGGAATGCAGAAGTTAGATGAATAATGCTAGATACAAGAAGCTCGATAAACGTGATGTATAAGGAGTGCTATAATCAAATGGGGATTGGAGATGAATGACTAAGCCTTTCCCTTGAACCCTTATATGGATTCACTGGAGATGCGGTCACTCCCATAGGACAAATCAGGTCGCCTCTGACTGTGGGAAATGCTGGCCGATAGTCAACAGTGCTAGCAGATTTCCTCATTATAGAGTCCCCATTCACTTACAACGTGATGTTAGGAAGGCCCACAATGAACGACCTGAATATGATCACCTCCACAAGGGCCCTCACAGTGAAATTTCCAACTCTTAATGGGGCTGGATGTGTGTGAGACGAACAACAGCTAGCTCACCGTTGCTATAAGGATATAGTAAATATGGAGCAAAGGGAAAAAACGCTAGTGTAAACTCAAGGTGCGAGCTCCAGACAGTCAACATTTTTGGGGTTAGTCACGACCTGGACCCCAGGGAGCTAGATTCAAATCAGAATGCTGGTTCAATTGAAGAGCTGAAAGATATTCAGGTCAGTGAGGCAAATGCTGAAAGATGCCTCAAGTTGGGAAAGAACATAGCTCCAGAAACGAAGACCTAGGTAGCTGAATTCTTTAAGTCGAATTTAGAAGTTTTCACCTGGAATTATGAAGATATGGTAGGAATCGACCCAGAGGTGATGACACACAGATTAAACATAAATCCCCATTATAGACTAGTTTGCCAAAAAATGAGGCTGATGACCAGAGAACGTTACGATGCCCTGAAAGACGAAGTAGATAAACTCATGGCAAACAAATTTATTCGTGAGGCTTATTATCTGGTGTGGGTAGCCAATCCCGTGCTAGTGAAAAATAAGAACGGAAAATGGAGGACCTACATAGACTACACGGATCTCAACAAGGCCTACCCCAAAGATAGCTTCTTACTGCCCAGAATCGATCAACTTGTAGATACGATAGCTGGGCACGAGTTGCTCAGCTTTATGGACGCCTACTCAGGGTACAATCAAATTTTAATGAATCCCGGAGATGAGGAGCATACCTCGTTCACTACAGATCGTGACTTATACTGTTATAAGGTTATGCCATTTGGATTGAAAAATGCTGGGGCAACTTACCAGAGGCTGGTGAACATGATGTTCAAAGATCAAATTGGGAAGACTATGGAGGTTTACGTTGACGACATGCTGGTAAAATCAAAGCAAGCAACTAACCATATAAGCAACCTTGAGGGGATGTTCCACACTTTGAGGAAGTATCAGATGAAATTTAACCCTCTCAAATGTGCATTTGGACTGGCCTCGAAAAATTTCTGAGATTCATAGAAAATAATAGAAGAATCAAAGTCAACCCAGAAAAGATAAAAGCTCTGTTCGACATGAAGTCGCCAACGAAACCAAATGAAGTACAGAGCCTCAACGGCCAGGTTGCTGCCCTTAGCATATTTGTTTCCAAGGCCTCAGATAAATGTGTGCAATTCTTTGAAGTCTTAAAGAAAACTAAGAACTTCGAATGGACAGAAGAATGTAAAGTCGCATTTCAGCAGTTGAAGGAGTATATTGGACGAGCTCTACTTTTGTCAAACTCGCTTATTGTCTAGTAGTGGCGTCCCAAAAGTTGCGCCCTTATTTCCAAGCACATAAGATTGAGGTGTTAACTAGGTATCCTCTTAAGCAAATCCTTCAGAAGCCCGACATGTTAGGTCGTCTCATGAAATGGGCTATCGAGCTCGCCCAATTCAACATCGACTTTAAACCCAGGTTGGCGATTAAGGGACAGGCACTAATTGACTTCATTGCGAAATTTACGGGACCTACAGATTAAGAAGCTGAATCTTCAAAAGGTCCATTCTGGGAGCTATTCGTTGATGAATCCTCCAATGAGCGGAGAGCTGGAGCTGGAATATTATTTATCAATCCAGAAGAACACAAAATCCTCTGCGCTCTTAAGTTTGGGTTCCGCGCCACAAATAACGAAGCAGAGCTCCGTTTAGCCAAGAAAATGCAAGCTAAATGACACAGGATTTTCGGTGACTTCCAGCTCATGGTATGTCAGATCAAGGGAGAATATCAAACTAAAGGTGCTAGAATGACAATCTATCTTCACAAAGTCCAAGAGCTGCTGAAAACCTTTGAAAAATACGAGATAAACCAAATCCCACGAATTCAGAATTCTCATGCAGATGCCCTAGCTCGCTTGGCAACAGCTCAAGACACAGAATTCTCTAGAGACATACCAGTAGAAGTCTTGCCCAAACCAAGTATAGAGCCCGGTGACGAAGTATTGATCCTGACCGTGATAGCAGATTCATGGATGAGTCATTTGGCTAACTATTTGTAAGAGGGTAAATTGCTAAATGATAAGATAGAAGCCCATCGCCTACGAACTCGAGCTGTAAGGTATTGCATCCTTGACGACAGGCTCTATAAGAAAGGCTTTTAAGTTCCTATATTGAGGTGCATTGATGAACCAGATTGCACAACCATCCTAAAGGATATCCATGAAGGCCATTGTGGCAACCACGCTGGAGGGCTATCTTTAGCTCAAAAGGCATTACGTCAGGGCTTCTACTGGCCAACCATGAAGTAAGACGCCATCAACTTGGTGAAAAAATTGCGACAAGTGCTAGAGGTTCTCCAAGATACTGTGGGCTTCGCTAGTCTATCTACAACAGGTGATCAGTCTATGGCCTTTTGCTATCTGGGGCATGAATTTGATAGGGCCTCTCCAACAGGTCGAGGTAGATACAAATACGCCATTGTCGCAGTAGATTATTTCATAAAATGGGTAGAAGTAAAGGAACTTACTGAAATTTCTACAAGGAAAGTAGAAAAATTGGTATGAGATCAAATCATTTGCAGATTCGAAGTTCCTCAGCAGCTCGTCACGGACAATGGAACTCAATTCACAAGCGAACAATTTCTTGAGTTCTGCAGCAACCTTGGTATTACAAAAAGCTTCTCAACAGTGGATTATCCCTAGACCAATAGTCAAGTCGAGGCCATCAATAAAATTATAAAGCAAATCTTGAAGACCAAGCTTGAAGCCGGGAAGGGAGCATGGGTAGACGAACTATAAAAGGTGTTTTGGGCCTACAGAACGATAGCTCGTAGCACCACTGGTGAAACTCCCTTCTCAATGTTCTACGGATCTGAAGCCATGATCCCTGTGGAGTTCGAAGTAATCAGCCAGCGAAGAGCAAGCTTCAACCTCAAAAAGAATAATCGACTACTAGCAATAAACTTGGATCTCCTCGAAGAAACCAGAGATATAACCCGCCTAAGAGTTGTTGTCTATCAACAAAGAATGGCCAGATACTACAAACAAATGAGTTCAAGTTCGGAGATTTAGACCAGGTGACCTAGTGTTACGACAGATTCTCCTGAGGGCTCGAAACCCCAATGAGGGTACTTTAGGACCTAACTGGGAAGGACCTTACACCATTCAAGAAAATCTTAGGAATTGAGCATATCACTTAGCAGATATGAGTGGAGCAGTACTTCTTAGGGCTTGGAATGCAATACATCTAAAGCCTTATTATAGATAAGGCTATCTCTCTCTTGTAATTTTTGTAAAACTGCATTTAATATAAGCTCCAGATTTCCCATCAAAATTATTGACACAAATTGATTTAGTATTTTTGTACATATGAAGTGTGGAGCTATAAATGCAAGAAATGAGCTAAACATTTATTTACCTTAAAGGGATAAGGGGCTCAATATCAGCACAATAGCTAACCCTACACAAGGAATTAGAGTTCATAAGACCGGGAGCCCGAGCACCTAATCTCAGCTTGTTGATAGGTCTGCCTTGACAAGATTACTTCAAACACTTCACTTTCCAGTCACCAAGTGGTGAAACACGAATACACCAGTAAAAGGTCCTCTTAGCTTGGCTTAAATGCCCTAAGACGATTAAATATGCTGTAAATGCTCAGGTTTCGACCTTATGAGCTCAGTAGAGGTTACAACCTTTCTAACTCTTGCTATAGATGCTCGGGTTACGACCCTATTAGCGAAGCTTGAAAGGACTCATATGCTGAAGGAATTAGGTTTTCACCTTTCCAGCACAGCTCACTGTAAATGCTTGGGTACGCCTTGTGAGCGCAGCTCGCTATATAGCTCAGGTTTCAACCTTTGAATTCAGTTAAGGTTCCGACCGCCATAACTCTTGCTGTAAATGCTCGGGTATGCCCTATGAACGCAGCCTACTATGGATGCTCAAGATTTCAACTTTGTGAGCACAGCCAGTTATATAGCTCGAGTCTCAACCCTCTAAGCAGATCCCTAGAAGCTTATCATGTTGTATAGCTTAGGTTCTTACCTTTTGAGCATAACCAGCTATAGATGCTCAGGCCCCGACCTTACGAGCATAGCTTGTTAAATCATCTCGGGTTTTTACCTTTTGAGCACAGCTGAAAAGCATTCATCTCTACAAAAGCATTATTATTTAACTTGCTGATTGAGATTACTGTTTGCTATGCAGATTACTTGGCAGATTATTTTAACAAGATATATAAAGCAATTCAACAGTGGACTCACAAGATATCAGTATGTCACTTACAATTGTGAAATGTTTTATCAGTTATTTTTGTAGGAAATATAAACAAATAAGACCAGCAAATTATACTCGAAGCAGGAAAGCTATGTATTAAGCCTAAAAAACGAGGTCCAACATATCTATTACAAACACCTTATGAAAAGAGGTGAAGAAAACAATGCAAAGGAATAAAAAAATTTTCCTAAGTGTCAGCTCGATGATGCTCTACTCCTTGCTTCCTCCTTGAGAAGTTGAAGGACCAGTAGCTGTACCATGCGGGGTTGATTCTGGAGCAACACTGGCCTGAATGGTCATAGAGATCGAGGCTTGAGGAATTTCTACATGAGTCGTCGCATCTAAAGCAGCCTCATCCTTAAACCTTTGTACCTCAGCAAGCCCTCCCTCACCGAAGTAGGTGAAGTCTGTTTCAATGTGATTTTTCTAAAGGGTCTACGTAAAGTTACTCACAGTCTCCTCTACTACCTCTTCCCTGACCTTGATCAGCTCCTCTTTAAGGTCCTCAACCTTTTTCTCAACAGCTTCAGCTCGTTGAGTGACCTTGCCCACCTTTTTTTCTGTAACTGCCAGGTCATGTTTCACCTTCTCCCACTCTTCTTCAGTATTCAGAAGTTAAGTAGTAAGCATCAACCTTGAGGCTCGGTAATCATTTTCTTGACGGACTAAAGCCTCTTCAGTCTCATTTTGGGCAGCTTGTGCATTCCTCAATTGGGTGTCCAACATGGATTCCGCTATCTTAGCACTAGAGGCTTCCTGAGACATGAAGACAAGCTCGCCCTTCACGTGGTCCCTTTCCATTTTGAGCTTTTCCTTCTCAACCTCAAGCCTCTGAAGTTTGGCTTGGAGATGCTCATTCTCTTCCTTCAGGATCGATGATTCCTGTGTCTGTTTTCGAATCCCCATGGCGGTCTGCAACACAACAAGTCAAGTCAGCATTGAAAACAAGAAAACATGAAAAATAGCTAAGTGTCAGAAGATACCATGACAGAATGGCGAAGGGACCAAAAGAATAAGTTATTATCAGTCAGCTCGTTTGTGTCCAGCTTCTTGGCATGACCTCCAAGAAATTCTGGCAGGAGTTCCAAAACTCCTTCAACATAGAGCGACTCAAGAATATGCTCTGCAGGTTGCTTGCCTTTTTCAGCCCAGAAGCGTTTTTGTAGAGCCCTCTTTGCCACTGTCTTCCTCTTCGTACTCTTGCTGGAGGTCGTCGGAGCACCACTAGTAGTAGTCCCCTTGGTTGGGACTTGTTATGAGGGAGTCTCGTCTGTGGAGATGCCTCCGGTTGAAGCATCACCCCCTGTAGCAACTCTTTTAGCAGCCCATTCCTGATCACTCTCGATCTCGATAGGTTCCGGCTGAGAAGTGGAGGGCTGGGACTTTGTAGGTGCTGCAGCCTATTCAGACGAGGCTGCCTCAGTAGAAGCAGAGGTTGCAGGAGCAGCGGATTGAGCAGTGCAGCATTTGGGACACGTCTCAAGAGAAATTTTTGCCATTGGTGGAATGTCTGAGGGATCTGGATCGGCAATTCCTCTAGCAGCTTGACTTACAAAGACGAGCTTGCAATGTCCTCAGACGCCAATATTTTTCCTACTATATATCAGTTTGCTATCTAGTGCTGGAGCGAGCTGAAACTATATGAGGAGATTGTCGTCAAATGCTTGGGTAGTGCTCCCCTCTTCAGAGTCTGTAAACATCCTAAGGTGACCTCTCTTCTCTATGGTTATTTCTCATTTACTTCATTCTGCAAAAAAGAAACAAGAAGTGTTAAGGGAAAGAAAAAAGAAGACTATGTAGCTTGCAAATACAACCCTATAACTACCTGGAGTCAAAACAAAACTACGATAATGAAGACAAAACAAGAGAGGGAAAGAAGATGTAGAATCATGTTGACTTGTAGTCCCCAACGTTAAACTTGCCCTTTGCCTGTCCCTTCGGCAACAAATCCTTGAAATCTGACTTACTGGCTATCAAATAATATATTCCCTTGCGAGGTCCCCCCTTGGGGCTAGTAACCCTTTTTATGCTGTGCAAATAGGAGAAGATGCGTGGATTGGGAGCTTCCAGTCCGTTCCTTAAGAAAACCAATGCCAGCGAAGTAAACTGGGCATAAGAGTTCGGAGTCAACTGAAAAGGGCTGAGTTTCAGCCGATTCAGCAGATCAACGAGATAGTCGGGGACCAGGAACCTAAGCCCATATTTCATATGTACAACGCTCACGACAACATAGCCATGAGAAGGGAAGGCCGTGTGGTCAGAAGAAGATAGGAGTATGATGCGACATCCTCTTGGAAGGCGGTATTCTAAGGTTATTCCTCCCAACTTGTCTAACTTTAGACTCAAAAGATGGTGTACGAATACATCACGACCCGTCCTTCCAAGAGGTTGTATTGTTGTTATGGGATTCACCTAAGCCGCGAATTCCTCAGTAGCGTCCCCACTACTGGAAGTCGCTCCTCCGACCTCGCGGGCTATTCCCATGTCACTATCATCCGAACTAGAGCTAGTGCTCGAGAAGTCATTTACTCTGTGCTCTCGGTGACTGCGACCTGAAGACATCTACATATAGAAAGGGAATAATTAGGTCTCTGTCTACAAACCATCCCTATTTATACTCTTTATGTTGCTAATAAAGTTCCTAAGTCTACAAGTCACAAATGCACCACAGAAATAGCTTTGCATGGAAGTTTAACCTATGGTTCAAACAACCTAGCGACTTGACGATCTATCTAAATCTCAGACTACAGTTCGCCTACCCAACATTACAAACAACATAATCATGTGTGAAACCCAGTCAACAAGATCAAAATAGCAAAAAATGAAGCGTTTCAGCAAAGAATAAGTTCTCAGAAATGTGAACACATGAAGAATAACTCAGAAAACCAAACTCAGACAATGTACGATTCATGCAAACAAAGAAATAAAGACCAAAGAAACAAGAAAAGCATGAAAAGCTTACTCTGAGACAAGGCCATAAACTGAGTGATGATTTTTAGTTTCTAGTACACTGGTGTTAGAGATTGAGACGAAGCAAAGGTTGAAGATGAAAAGAAGACGAAGCGTTTTGAAAATGACAAAAGGAAGTTGAAAATGATAAGAAATGTGCCTTATATAGGGACGCGTGACTCAAACCATTAGATCTGGTGGCACCTCAACCGCCTCAGATTTGACTGTTTCGCGCGATTCAAGGGATATGGTCATCATGTGCCGTCAGTTGAAAGACGTGTATTAAATCCACCTAGAGAAAGACGCGTCTTGCACGACAACAGGGATAGCCGCCACATGTCCCATAATAGGTCAGAATTCGAAAAGGCAATGTAACTGTTCCCTCCAAACCAGTCACCAAATCAGATTCAATCAGCTTTTACCAGCGGCCTATTAGCTTCCAGCCCGTCTAATGGACTGAAACTGGGGGCTGGTGTTATGTGTATTTTTAGGCCACCCTGGTTGGGCTGGCAAAAGCCCAATACTGTTGATAGAAGACCAAAACAGTATAAAGCCTAAGACCCTCCAAGAAGAAGAGATTGCACATTTGGTTAAGGCACAGTCCGCTGAAACGTACAACTCGCTCAGACATCCAGTTTATCAAACATATAGCTCATTATCCATATAACTGCTCAGCAAACCTTCGATTTATCGTTCAATCAGCTTGTTGAGGAGTCAGTTTATTAGACGAACCGATAATCCAAGAATCCAGCTTGCAAGCCATACAGTTTATCCTGGTAACAATAAAATATCGCATATCAGTCATTCGTGATACAACTCATCCATCACGCAGACCTTCTAGGTATAAAGATCGCCAAATAGCCAGATCGTGGAATCAGAATATATGACCGGTTTACAAAGACAAACTCAGTCGAACTTCGGATATTCTAGCTCGTTCCAACGAGCTCCCAAACTACCATATCTTGTTGATGACAGTCAACTACAGTTAGAACCGTCAAAGCTAATCACAGATCAAGACGTGCCGTACACACCAATTCCGTCAAAGGTTACAACACTTGTAGCTAAAATTATAGATAAGATTACAGTCTGGATTATACGAATTCTAATCCACTTGTGCAAACCACTTGGATTAGCTGCCTAAGCCACTTGCTTCAACAGTTGTCATACGCATTTAATGCCAGCCCAGACGCATTTAATGAAAGTCAGACACATTAAATGTAACCTTAATTGTAATCATCATTGTATTTCAACTTATTAAGCATCATTGTAGCACCTCCCCTCCTATAAAAAGGGGAGGGTCCTCACGGCAAGGTAGGTTCAAGATCCACATATCACCATATATAATATTGAGAGAATAATGGACGTAGACTGATTTTGGACTGAACCACTCTAAAATTCCTGGGTGTTCCATATTCTTCCTTTAACCTGTTTCTTCATTCACCATATCATCCATAACACCAACTGCAGTTTGGGCCATAACAAATCTCGTCGGCTAATTCCCAACGTTGACACGACCTAATATAAGAGGGAAAACAGATCTAAACTGACTGAGCTCGGGTCAATACGATTAGGTTGGTTTAAATCAGTTTCATACTGATTTTACTTTAAGGGAAGTTCGGTGGTTTGGTGAGTGGAGTCAATTTTGCCGGTTAGGTAGTCAAAAAGGGCTTGAGGTTGGTGGGTGAGGGTGGCTAAGATGTAGTCGGTGTGTTTGATGGTGTATATGTTAATGAAGGAGAGAAGGGTTTGATAAGTATATAGAGATTACCATCACCACCACCATCACACCTCCACCCTCACTCCTACTTCCTTTGCCACAGCCACCTCTACCTCTATAACCATCACCTTCTCCCTTTCCACTGCACCCTCTTCTTGCCATTCCTACTAATACTCCTTTCTATCCCCACAATCCCCCGAAACACCAATTTACCTTAAATCCCAATTTCAACCCTAATAATAAGCCCAACAACCACAATCCTAATCCCAATCAACAACAACTTTTTCAGATTCCCCTTGAAGCCGACCGCCATCATACCACCCCTCTCTGACCCCTTTGAGAAGCTTAGGCATGACTTAAAACCCAATTATAGGTTGGTTAAATCGACTTGACATAGAATAAAAAATAATCAGTTTTTCTATATTAAAACTCATCCGAACTGAATTCAAATGAAAATCGATTTTTTCAATTTGGTTCGATTCAGTTGGAATCGATTTTCCTTTTTTTGGCCACCTTTACTAATATATTCATATTTACTAATTATAATAACATATATTTAGTTATAACCATATATAATAAATTATAATAACACATTTTAGATTGCAATCATGCATTTTTTTATCAAATGTATACACACTTCAAGTGTACCTAAGGGGACCCCTATATATATATATATTAATAGTCTCAAAAATTAATCAAAAGATAGAATTGCAAAGTATCCCTCTTCAATCTACGCAATTGCACACCTAAATCAATATTAAGTAAAGAAGAACTATAACATCTCATTATTTAAAAATTCATCAATCATTACATCATTTAAATTAAGAGAGGGATAATGAGTCAAATTAATTTAAATCAAGATTTCAAGATCCAACAATATTTCAACCTACCGAATCCATAACATTAAGAAACAATTAAAATCTTCCTACATAAGTTATAATACATGATAAAATTATAAGAAAATCTCCATATAAAAATATTACATATACTGAAATCATAAGATAATCACATAAATAAAAACATTAGACGTCATCCCTATTTATAAGTGTTAAATAAATTATATTTTAAAAACTTATTAAGGTATGTTTCTTTATTACAAATATATATATACTTTTATATATATTATAAATAATATATATACTTTTATATTTATATTATAATTATAAATAGAAGAAATAAAGGAAATGGATGCGGACGGCTTCCCCCATCCCTATCCCTAATTGAATTTGGGGGTGGACTTTCACCCCATCCCCACCCCCTTGATCTCCCCGCTTAATGGGGATGGAGATTTGGAGCCCATTGACTTCCCTCATAATGAGTATATCAAAGACATTATGCAGCCTCGACGAAACCAACAATGGTAAGTTATGTTGACACTTAATTTCAGTCAACTCAGTTCTTTTAGCCCAATACCTACGATACAACAAACCACATACGAAACTATAATGACCAAGACCTTCTCTCTCTCAGAGTAATTGTATTTTATTTCGCCTCTCCTTTTACACTAAATTCTATCTCCTATTTATAGTGGAGATGTTACCATTGGAATAGGTTTTTGATTCTTACAGATAAAGCAAAAAATAATATACATTGATTGAGATAATATCTCCCAAGATTATCTCTGCCGCATATATAGCAATTGCCAAGAGTGTCGTGATTTGATTTTCATGGAAATTGGCAAGTCAACTCCGTTCCTAAATTGAATTGATCCGTTTTCTAGAAGCTTAACTCTGGCGAACAGCTTATTTAGCGATCAGACATTGCCTCTAACGAACAGCTTACCCCAACGATCAGATATTGCCTCAAACGGGCAGACTGTTTCATCGACTAGACGTTTCCCTTGTCGAGCAGATTCAACTATCCTTCCGTCTATCGAGCAGACGTGAGGACTTCCTGATCGCTGGAATAACTTCTAAAGCGCATTTATCGAGTAGCCTTTTATCCACGAACAGATTATCTTTATGCTTTGTCAATCGGTCAAACTTTCATACAGATAATTCGGTCATTCAGCGATTAAAGCGGTCACCCACATAATCAGGTATGCTCGGGTACACAGACTAGTAGGCGACCATATACTCTTTCCTTTGACTTCTGACTAATTTGACCTACACCTTTTGGGCTTCACCTTGTAAAACGACATAATAGGCCTCATTTTTGGGTTTTTTCCAAATCACCAAAATACCCACAACACTAGCCCCCTTGTTTTTCAATATATTTTTTGTACTGGAAACAACACTCTCATACTTGGACAATTTTTTGGCGGGACACAAACCGTCGCCATATTCAAACATCCATCTATCTCATGACACGCGGCACTTCCCCAGGCGTCAGCTCTCTGTACACCATGTGTCGCGTACTATTAATGTGCACATTTAATGCACGTCTCTTCACTGGCTACTCATAATGACGAAATCGCGATTTTCACGCTGAACCGCTGGATTAATGACGGCTACTCTGTTGTCCTGATCTGACAGTTGGGGTTTCAAGGCGACAGCTATATATAGATTCCCAGTCGTTTTATTTTCTCCTTTTACCGATCGTTTCCAAAGACAGGCACTTCTTTGCTTCTGGTTTCCTCTTGTCTGCCATTACCTTACTTCACTTTCTTCTTCAACAGCGAAATCTTCTACATTCAAGGTAATCTCATTTATTTTGCTTGGCACTTGCATTTACTGGATTACGTATGTATAAGTTTGTTTGTTACTTTATGGATGCTTTTGTCACATTCTCGGCATGATTGGCCCTATTGAGCCTAAGAAAAATATCTGTTTAAATCATATCCATGTATGCCATTCCTTGTTTGTAGTTTCCTAATACTTTTGCTCTGGTAGGATTTGGGAATTTGGTAATTGTTTTGATAATTTATGTAACCTGTTAGGCTTGTAGATAGGGCTTTCCTTGCACTTGGTAGCCCCCTTTGTACGTGCGACTAGGCCTTTTAGGAAAATAGGGATAGTCTTGGGCACCGAGTTCTAGTCTGTCTTTCGCAACCTGATTTCCCTATTGCTTTTGTTGATGTTCGGCCGCAGTCGTCATGGTCATAAAGTGGGGTTTGCTGATGTGGCCTCCGAGGAGGAGCTCAACCAAGTCAGAAACACGACCTCACAGAGCGGTGAGGCTGCTTACGGCCTTTCTGGGTCCCGCGCTCCTTTTGCTCGAAACCCCTTTTTCAGATATGAATCTTCCCTTAGTCTTAGCGAGCTTGAATCCATTGCCGAAGACTTTTCTTTACCCACTGGGTGCCGAGCTATGGTGTCGAAGACCCACGACCATGCAGCCTATCCTAGGGGGTTCTTTTCTACAAGCCGCTAGCACATAGAAGCTGGCTTTAGGTTTCCGGTTCATCCTTACCTGGTCGCCCTTCTGAACGATCTTAACCTAGCCCCCTTCCAACTTACTCCTAATTCTTACACCCATCTTATCACTCTTGCTTCAATTTTCCTAAAAAATGGTCTTTCTCCACCAACTCCTACAATGATTCAACACCTCTTTCTTTTTAAGAGTACAACGGGCCCTAAAGCTGAAAAGAAATAAGGATTTTATTACACCTCGGCCCGTAATTCCCCTTATAAAGTAAACCTCTCGAAGGGGGTTAGTAAGTCTAATGTAGGTGACTACAAGTCACGATGGTTTTATGCATTGTGTCTGTCTTTATCCGACCTAAAGAATTTTTTCTTTTGCCTTTCTACCAGTAGGTATACTTATATATTTATGTTTATGTTACATTCTGCTCGTTGCTAATCTTCTTCTTTGTGTAGACTTTGCCAAGAGTGAAATTCCCCTATACGACCAGGAGCTTTCTTTCTTGGATCGATTTTCTGAGGTAAAAGCTCCTACGGACGATCAGCCGCCTTCTGACCATCTTCTTCAACTACACGGCCTTGCTCCCATGACCAACCAAAAGTTACTAGACAGAAGTTCTAATCTAGGAGCTCGTGAGGAAAAAGAGCTCTCCTCTACTTTCGAAGCCTTTGGGAAGGAAACTCCGAGTTTAGGAAAGACACAAAATCCAGAAATGGTGAGACTTCACTTTGAGCAACCCTTGCCCGATCAAGCTCCACCCTCAAAGAAATCCAGCCAGCCTGCTAGGGATTCGGATACCTCCCAGGTCGCTGAAGCCTCCTCGTGGTCACCCCTTTAAAAAGAGTCTGACGCGCCTCCTGTTCGCCTCATGAGGCAAAAATCAGTGGGGAGAAAACCTTCAAACCAAGACGCCCACAAGGATGCTACTTCTCAATCGATTCCTGTTGCCAGTGGCTTATCGTCTGCTCACTCCCAAAATATTGATAAAGGCAAGGGGATTACCGATTCGGGGGCCACAAAACCCCCTTCTAAGCGTCGAAAGACACAGGAGGCAGACCCTGCCACTGAAGAGCAAACACAGGACTTTGATGCAGGGATTTACTACAGCGACCTCTTAGATCGTGCTCCTCAATTCTTTGGGATGAAGAAACCAGCCCTTTATAATGAAAAGATGAAGGGCGAGCAGCTAATAAACTATTTAGGCTTCCATAATATGATCGTAAGTCCTTACATTTTCTACTGGTTTCTTTTTCATTCTTTTATCACTTTGCTAATAGCTTGTTTCAGGCATCTATGGCATTCATGAAACTTCTCAGAGAGATCTCAGACTGGCCCGAGGAGAAAGCTATCATGGAAGCAACAATCAATTCTCTGGAAGACGAAAGGAATAGATTTCAGGAAGAAGTAAGTTCTCTGGAGCTGGAGGTCGAGAAATCCCAGGAGTCTTTCTGCGATCTGGAACGGGAGCATGAAGAGTCCCTAAACCATAGAATAGCACAACGAAAGAATTTGAAGATGCAAAACGAGCAGATTATCTCCAGGGACAAACAGATTGACGATCTGAAGAAAGCACTTCATCTTTCCTAGCTTTTCGAGAAAAAGCTAAAAATAGAAAACGATTACTTGAAAGAAGAGTTGTCCTCGCGTGAACATGGGGCGGCTGAAGCTAAGATAGTTATGGAGGCAATGAGGCAAGAGGCGATTTCTCTAAAGGAGCAAATAGCCCTAGAGTGGGAACGTACTGAGACCTTGGTTCGGGAGGCGGAGGAAAAAACAGTGAGTCTGTTCCTGTACAACCTATGGCTCAAACGACCAAACGTGGATGTATCATTATTTGGTCCAGAAGCTGTGGCAGAAGTGAAGTTGTATGCTCAACAGGCTCAATCAAAAGCCAATCTCCTAGCTTCCCAATCTGGTCACCCTTCTTCTGGCAGTGCTGCTCTTACTCATGCAGGATCCTCCTCCAACTCTCCCCGTCCAATTAATATAGACTATGGCAGTAGGGCTTCGAGCGAGCAGAATATCCCTCCTAGCACATAGGAATTTTTCTTACTTGTTTACTTGTAATAAACTCATGTTATAGACAATATCATCCAATCTGGTGATTTGCTCATCATTACTTTTTATTCGCATATTTTTCTTAGTCACTTTGTTAAATCACGCATACTTGAATAGTAATTAAATTCACTCGAGCAGAGTAGGTATGGGGACAGCTATCGTGCTGAGATTATTTTTTTTTAAGACCCCTTACCTCTGCTCGGTCAAATACGCCTTATAAAGTGGATTTAGAAGTTGTCTTCTTCCCAGTAATTAAATTCATTCAAGCGGAGTAGGTGTGGGGACAGCTGGTGTGCTGAGATTATCCTTTTTTAAGGCCCTTTGCCTCTGCTTGGTTGATTATCTGGACAGATCGTTTTCCTAGTGTTTAAACCCACAGATCAAATGTCTCTTCCAAAGCTTGTGCGCCCACAGGTTACATAGATCTTCCAAGATTATTTCATAAGTCCACAGGTCATGAGCATTCCTTCTAGAGTCCGTTTGCTTCCGAGTAATGCTAAGGCCTTCCAAGACATTTTTAGCTCACAGATGATGACTACACCTTCCAGAGCCCGACTACTCACAGGTGATAATCATATCTTCCAGAGCATTTGATCATAGGTATCAATTGAACCTTCTAGAGTTTACTCGCTCACAGGTAGTAATTGACCCTTCCAAAGCATGAGTAGAAATAGTAATCAGTCAACTATAAAACAATCAGAAATTGCCTTCTGAAGAAAATCTTTATTAGCTTAACAGTTGCATTCATACACACCAAAAAATAAATTATCAAAACATAAACCGAATAATTTAAACATAATATGGTCGAAGATTCTCGACATTCCATGCTCGAGGAACTTCTGGTCCTGTTAAGTTAGTCAGATGGTAAGCTCCATTCTCCAGGCTGTCCTTTACAATATAAGGTCCTTCCTAATTTGGACCGAGTGTTCCATCGCTAGCTCTCCGGGCAAGTGGTAGAATAAGGTGTAAAACTAGATTTCCTATCTTAAACTTCTGGACGTGGACCTTTCTATTGTAGAACCTGGCAATTCTTTTCTAGTAGACAGCAATCCTCATTTGGGCTTCCTCTCTTGCTTCCTCGATCAGATCCAAATTAGCAGCGAGCAGATGATCGTTATCCTCCTAATCAAACGTAGCCTTGCATTGACTAGCGACCTCATATTCTGCTGGAATCATCGCCTCTGAGCCATAGACCAATGAAAAAGGGGTTTCTCCTGTAGTGTTACGAGCAGTGGTTCTGTACGCCCACAACACCTTCGATAATTCATCCACCCAAGCTCCTTTCCTTGCTTCCAACTTAGTCTTTAAGTTTCGCTTGATGATTTTGTTAACAACTTCCACTTACCCATTTGCCTGTGGGTGATCTACAGCCGAAAAGCTCTTTTTAATCCCGAGATCCCTGTAAAATTTTTGAAACTGCTGGCTATTGAACTGGGTTCCATTATCTGTCACGATCTGCTGTGGAATTCCAAACCTGCAGATAATGTTTTCCTAGACAAACTTCTCGACTTTAGTGGAAGATATCTCGGCAAGCTCTTTAGCTTTTGTATATTTCGTAAAATAGTCTACTGCTATGATGGCATGCTTGCACCTTCCTCGAGCTGTTGGGAGTGGTCCGATCAGGTCCATGCCCCAGATGGCGAAAGGTCATGGACTGACCATTTGCTGCAGGAAAGCTGGTGGAACTCGAGGTATTTTAGCAAATCTCTGGTATTTGTCGCACTTCTTGACTATTTCGATCGAGTCCCGCTTCATTGTTGGTCAATAGTATCTCTGCCGAAGAGTTTTCTGAGCCAATGATAGCCCTCCGGCGTGATTGCCACAATGTCCAGCATGTATGTCATTTAGAACGGCTTGACAGTCCAAGCCATCAATGCACCTAAGCAATGGAGCCGAGAACCCTCTTTTGTATAATCTCTCGTCATAAATGCAATACCGAGCTGCTCGTGCTCGAAGATGATGAGACTCCAATTTATCTTCGGGTAATTTCCCGTTTTGCAAATACTATACAAGCGGATTCATCCAAGAGTCTTGCGCCACTACAATTGCCATCATCTCATCTCGTGATTCTGTAGTTGGGACCGGCAGAACTTTTACTGGCACAGCCCCCAAGAAATCCGTATCTTTAGCAGTGGCCAATCGAGCTAATGCATCTACGTGTGAATTTTGTGATCGCGGTACATGCTGCAGCTCGTATCTTTCAAATACTGCTAAAAGTCTCTGGACTTTTTGCAAATAGATAGCCATTTTAGATCCTTTGGCCTGGTATTCTTCTCGGACCTGGCACATAATAAGTTAAGAATCATTATAAATTCTAACCCGCTCTACTCTTACTTCTTTGGCCAATCTTAATCCTACCAAAAGTGCTTCGTACTCGACCTCATTATTGGTGGCCTTGAATTCGAACCTCAAAGCGCATAAAATCCTATGACCCTCAAGGCTTATCATTATTTCCCCTGCTCCAGCTTTCTGCTCGCTTGAGGATTCGTCCACATACAGCTCCTAGAATGGACCTTCAGAAGATTCGGGTTCTTCACTGCCTGGTCCTATGAATTCAGCCACGAAATCTGCTAACACCTGCCCCTTGATTGCTTCTCGGGGTTTGAATTCTATCTCAAACTGGACGAGCTCGATAGTCTACTTAAGTAGACGACCAGAGGTATCAGGTTTTGAAGAACCTGTTTTAAAGGGTATTTGGTCGGAACTTCAATGGTATGGGCTTAGAAGTAAGGACGGAGCTTCCTTGATACTATCACCAAACAGTATACAAGTTTTTCCATGGGCGTATATCTGGTTTCCGCATCGAGCAACCTTTTGCTTATATAGTATACGGGAAGTTGCTTTTCGTTTTTCTCGCGGATCAATGCCTTGCTAAGGGCATGCTGGGAAACGCCTAAATAAACAATCAGTTTCTCACCTTCCACAGACTTAGATAACAAAGGTGCTCGGCCCATGTATTATTTTAATCGCTGAAAAGCTTCTTCACACTCATCGGTCCACTGAAAGCTTCTTACCTTTTTCAGCACATCGAAAAACGGAATGCATCTATCTGTCGACCTGAATATAAACCTGCTCAGAGCGGCAACTTGACCGTTTAGGCTCTGTACTTCCTTGATCTTGGTAGGTGACCTCATGTCAACAAGGGCTTTAATCTTTTCGGGTTTTGCTTCAATCCTTTTACTGTTGACCATGAATCCCAAAAACTTGCCCGAAGCTACTCCGAACGCACACTTCAAGGGATTCAGCTTCATCTGAAATTTTCGTAGGATCTGGAACATCTCTCCTAAATCATGCACATGTTCGCGTACTTGTTTGGATTTTACTAACATGTCATCGACATATACTTCCATTGTTCCCCTAATAAGGTCTTCAAACATCATATTTACCAACCGTTGGTAAGTTGCTCCAGCATTCTTCAATCCAAATGGCATCACTTTGTAGCAGTAAAGCCCTCGATCAGTAACGAAAGAAGTGTGCTCTTCATCATCGTGGTTCATTGGGATCTGGTTATACCTCGAGTAGGCATCCATGAAACTGAAGAGCTGGTGCCCGACAGTACCATCAACAAGTCGATCGATCCTTGGTAAAGGAAAACTGTCTTTCGGACATGCCTTGTTTAAATCGATGAACTCGATACAGGTCCTCCATTTTTCGTTCTTCTTCTTCAACAGAACAGGGTTTGCCACCCAGACCGGGTAATGGACTTCTCTCATCAGAAGTTTCCCTACCTCTTCCCTGAGCACCTCATAACGCTCTTCTGTCATCGGTCTCCTCTTTTGATGAACTGGTTTATGGAGAGGATTGATGTTTAGCCTGTGCAACATCACGTCCGGGCTGATCCCTACCATGTCTCCATGATTCCAAACGAAGACATCCAGATTTTCTTTCAAGAACTTAACGAGCTTTGCCTTAATGTCTGGGAGTAAATCTTTCCCTATCTTCAAACATCGTCTGGCATCTTACTCGCTAATTTGCACATCCTCCAATTCTTCCACAGGGCCTGTTGCTCGGTCCTCATCTGTCTCTGTTGGATTCAGGTCCTGACTCACCCCTATAGCGCTAATCGGCTGTTTCTTTTCCCCGGTCATTATGTTGACCCTCTTTCCTTTGGCCCCAGTCTTTATAGCATTTTTATAGCATCTCCTTGCCATTTCCTGTTCTCCCCTGACACATCTTACCCCACTTTGAGTGGGAAATTTAATAGTGAGTGTTCTGGTGGATATTGCTATATCTAAATTGTTCATTGCTGGTCTTTCGAGGATAGCATTGTATGCCGAAGGATAATCGATAACTAAGAAATCTGCCATCGTAAGAGCTTGTCGGTCTGAATCCTCGATAGCGAGAGGAAGTCTGATCTGCCCTAATGGCATAATCGCATCTCCTGTAAAGTCAAAAAGGGGTTCAAGGGATGATGTTAACTGCTCGGACGCTAAACCTATCTGCTCGAAACAACCTCTGTACATCACATTCATCGAACTACCCATGTCCATCATTATCCTCCTTACTATAGCATTGCTGATTCTTGCCCTGATGACCAGCGCATTATTATGAGGCCAATGTACACCTCTGGCATCTTCCTCACTAAACATCATGCCACTCGAAGTTATTCTGGCTTTCTTGGCCAGCCCCTCCGTCTCACTGTGCCCTATCAGTAGGACGCAGTTGGCCTCCCGCACATAGCGCTCCTGCGATCTGTTAGATGTCCTTGTGATGTGCGGTCCTCCATAGATAGTAAAAATGGTTCTTATAACGGGTAGGTGATCTTGATCAGTCATTTGCTGCAGTTGTTGTTGGGCAGGTTGTCGAGATGGATCAGGGCATTCCTATGCTGGCTGATACCCTTGCTGGGGATGCTGATTTTCTGGTCATGCCACATACTCCCTCAGACGACCCTTTCTGATTAATTCTTCTATCGCATCCCTGAGTTCCCTGCATTGAGAAGTGTAGTGCCCATTTTCTCTATGGTAGGCACAATATTTCCTTAAGTCTTGGAATCTCCTCGGGATATTTGTGGGACTTGGCTTCCCAAAGTTCTCCCATCTTTTTTCGGCTTCAAATATCCTGTCCTGTCTCTCCGACAGGACGCTGTAATTCTGATAGCGATTCCAGTGTGGAGATGTCTTTCTTCCGGACTCATTTTTTGATCGTTTCGCTACCTGATTATTGGAGCGATGCTTATGACCGCTCTCTTCACTTTCTCGTTGACCCCTCTTTTTTCCCTGCCGCGAGTTGTTCCCTCCATTTTTCTGCTCGCTAGATTTCTTCTGCCCGAAAGTGTCTTCCTAGCAAATCTTTTTCGCCGCTCGATCATAAAATTCCCCAAGACTTTTTACAGGATTCCTGTAAATGCTTTTATAAAGCTTTTCGTCCTCCCTGAGTCCTGCCGAGATCGCTGTTAAGATACCTTCGTTTGAGGGGTTCTTCTTATTGTTTACCTCACACCTGAATCTGGCAATGTAGTCTCTTAAAGTCTCATCCCGCTTCTGAAAGATAGTTGCCAAGTGGCAGGTCGGTGCAAGTTGTTTTCTCAATGCCTTGTACTGGTCAGTGAACTTTCTTTGGCATTCATCCCAGCTGTTTATACTACGGACCGGAAGGCTTCTCAGCCATGCCCTCGGTGCATTCCCCAATGTTGTTGGGAACACTCCACACTTGGCCAGAGAGTTAGATGTCTGTAGATCCATTTGAATGTTAAAAGTGTCCAAGTGATCATATGGATCACTGTCCCCATCATAAAGTGGGATGCTCGGAAGCTTGAACCTTTATGGCAGCGGCTGCATCTCAATCTCCCTCGAGAATGAGGTTCTATCTTCTCGTCCCTCTACTCGGTCATGGAGCCCGGGTCTTGTTTCCAACTACTGAACCCTCTGCATTAGTTCTTACACCATTGGGTCCCGCCGTTGAATTCTATTCACTGGGGACCGATGGTTCCTCCTGCTCTCCCTGCCTTCAGAGAAATGAGTTCGTGACCCCTCTCGGTATGTAGGCATTCTTTCATGTGATCTACTTCTTCTATGAAAACTCCCTGCATGAGGTAATTCTCTTCGACGTACACGCTCTCCATTGTGCTGATGAACTCTTTCATTCCCACGGTCAGTCTCCTTGCGGCGGCTACCACCCTAGCTTACCCTGATCCTCAGGCCGGGGGGGGGGGGGGGGGGGTGAGGTGCTACTTCTTCCTCATGAATCTAACGCTCTTCCTTCTCGGGCATAAGTTCAAAGAGCGAACAGAGATTGCTGGCCGTACTCTTACTCTAACAACTTTCTCTCTTCTAGCAGGCACGACACCCACATACTAGCGTTGAGGTTGAAGGTCTGCATTCCTGGGGACCTCCTAGGCCTGGGCTCGCGTCAGGGTTCTGATGGCTTCTACCAATTGTGCTACTGTATTCTCTAACACTTCCTGACGCGCTTCTTAACGCTGCTGCCAACTTGGCGCAGCTTCTCTACCGACAACTGTTTGATGTGAGGGAAGCAGGGGCAACGCTACACTGGACGTTCCTGTCGTATGACCCTGGCCCTGGGGACCCTCCGATTGGTCAGCCTCTGTCGCAACAATCCTTGTTGTCTTGGTCTTGGCCATGTCAACAAATCAAAACAAAAGAGAATAGTATTAAAAAGGTTGTCGAATCGTAGTCTGGGCCTTCCTTTTAACGCCAAAAGATGTTGACACTTAATTTCGGTCAACTCAGTTCTTTTAGCCCAATACCTGCGATACAACAAACAACATACGAAACTAGAATGACCAAGACCAAAACAAGTAAAACACAGTAGGTTTTTACGTGATTCGGCAAAACAATGGCCTACATCCATGACAATTGCCCTTTTCTCTCAGAGTAATTGTATTTTATTTCGCCTCTCCTTTTACACTAAATTCTATCTCCTATTTATAGTGGAGATGTTACCATTGGAATAGGTTTTTGAATCCTACAGATAAAGCAAAAAATAATATACATTGATTGAGATAATATCTCCCAAGATTATCTTTGCTGTATATATAGCAATTGCCAAGAGTGTCGTGATTTGATTTTCATAGAAATTGGCAAGTCGACTCTTTTCCTGAATTAAATTGATCTGCTTTCTAGAAGGTCAACTCTGAGGAACAACTTATTTAGCGATCAGACATTGCCTCTGACGAACAGCTTACCCCAACGATCAGATATTGCCTCAAACGGCCAGACTGTTTCACCGACCAGACGTTTCCCCTGTCAAGTAGATTCAACTATCCTTCTGTCTATCGAGCAGACGCGAGGACTTCCTGATCGTTGGGATAACTTCTAAAGTGCATTTATCGAGCAGCCTTTTGTCCACGAACAGATTATCTTTATGCTTTGTCAATCGGTCAAACCTTCATACAAACAATCATATCATTCAGCGATTAAAGCGGTCACCCACATAATCAGGTATGCTCGAGTACACAGGCTAGCAGGTGACCATATACTTTTTCCTTTGACTTCTGACTAATTTGACCTGCACCTTTTGGGCTTCTCCTTGTAAAACAACATAATGGGCCTCATTTTTGGGTTTTTTCCAAATCACCAAAATACCCACAAGAAGTTAAAAGCTGAAGCAACTAGTACTTTTGGTTTCTTTACTGCTCTTCTAGATTAGTTCTGCTCATATCAGGAAAAAAAAATGGTATGTTAAACAGCATAAGTGATGTTTAAAGGTGATGTCGAACTTTAAGAAGAATTAATTTTCCTATTGAAACAATTCTATGATAAACAATATATGTAAATAAATGTATTCAAAAAATGAAATACTGCAGGGAAAGACTCCAAGGTATTGCTTCAAAACATCCTCAAAGCCGACTGCCATCATATCACTGTCCATTGTCGCCTTTGAGAAGCTTAGGCTTGATTTAGAAGCCAATTATAGGTTTAGAGATAGAGAAAGGTACAAAAATGACGGCTTTGCTTTTGGAGGCTTTGCTTTTGGACTTGTGGAGGAAGAGGCTTGAAAAAAAGATGGGGGACTTATAGAAGGAGGACCAGCCCCTGGAAGGGACGCCAGAGGTTGAGAAGAGGAGGTCGAGCAAAGGTTTGGGGAATGTCGGGGCTGTTAGGTAGAGCAGCGGTTGGAAGCTCAGGGCTGGTGAAATGTGTAGTTGGGGATTTAGTTTTAGGTTTAGATACTTTTTTCTTTTTGATTTTTATATAGATCGATTTCAGTTCGGGTCGATTTAATAGACCTGACATCGACCCAACCAAAAATCGAAAATAATTGGCTTTTTGCATATTAAAATTGACCCTAACATAATTCAAAATGGAAATCAACTTTTTTGGTTTTTTTTATTGGGTTCGATTTGGTTCTAATTGATTTTAGTTTTTTCGGCCCACCCTTACACCGTGCTAGTTTCATCTATTGGCTTTTTTATTGTTACAAGACTATCACAGAGACTTTTGAATTTCTTAAAGTATTCATCAAGAGAAAGATTATCCTTCTTTAGAGACATCAATATATCATTCAAAAGCATTTCTTTTTCAACAGTAGTGGCAAGAATTTGCTCTTCAATAGATTTCCATACCCGGTAAGCTGCTTTTATTTTTTCTAAAGTAGCCAATACCTATGTCTCAATGTTTCTCAATAACTAAGCTGTCAACAAGCCGTCATTCTTTGCCCATCGGATGTAATTCGGATTTGACTGATCAATCTTTCCATCATCCTCTGTTATCTCCGTCATTGGTTTATTGTCTTCAACCAGATGATGTGCCATGTCAATACATTGAATCAATGACTCCATTTGTGATTGCCAAAGCACGTAGTTAGAGCTATCATGTTTTAGGGAGATAAGGCTGGAACTTTGGTGGGATGTTTGGAGAGTAAGTTCAGGTTCAGCGATGGTTTTACTGGCAATAGCAAAAGACGTAGTTGGAATCGAAATTTAAGAGGTCACAGGAATCAATTTTTTTTCCCTCGTCGGGCTCTAATACCATATAAATATTCAAAGAAAAAAAATTTACAATTCACATTCCTTGATTGTATGAGTAGTACAAAGGTGTATACATAACAATTTTTACACAAGATATCAGCATAAATTAAAAAGACAATAAACTGATATGAGGAAATTGTTTCTAACGATTAAGAGGTAATTTAGGAGTAGAAATCGGAAAGAATCTATTTTGATGGATTTCTTGAGATTGGCAGCACATTCTATTGCATTGATTGTAAGGGAACTGAATTCTGCCATATTATAATCATTAGCCTTTGCATTATTAGCCGTTCTAGTAATTTGACTTGTTGAGAAAGTTTGCATTCAGCTGCTTCTGTACTTGTTGATCATTATAACATCAAGTCAACAAATATACTGTTGGATGATAAATATCAAGCTTAAGTGTAAATCATCAATGGAGGTTCCGGCCTTCATCCAAACTACAAAGAGATTGTATACGCTGATGGTAACATAGCTTAGTGTGTTGCCTCTTTCCAAATATTGAATAAATTCGGAATGTTTTATTTATTTGTTTATTTATTTAGTTTGTCTAAGTAAAAGGGATTATTTAAACTTTAAATCTCAACATTTAATAAGAAATGTTATCACGAGCTCAGATATTGCCTACAATAATCACATTTCAAATTTTACTCTATCTAAATATTTTATTTATTTCAACCTTTTTTCTTTTATTAGGTTTTCTTTCTTCTCCCGTTCAACTAATTACTAATTTTCAATTATTTATATTCTAACGGTAGCATTAAATTGTTTACTTGTGTAAGGAGACTAAATTAATCTCCTCATGTTATGTCGGTGCTTGATTCTTGTTATATAAATGAAGAATCTAAATAATTAATCAAAAGAATAGCAAAGTACCCATTTTCAACCTACGCAACTGCAGGAGTAAATCAAGACTTAACTAAAGAAGAACTATGACATCTCCCCATTTAAAAATCGCCAGTCATTACATCATTTAAATTAAGAGAGAGATGATGATTCAAATTAATTTAAATCAAGATTTCAAGATCCAACAACATATTGATTTTCTTTAATCTAAAGGATTCGACTATAAATTACATTATTATTTGAGTCAAATTCTTAATATAAGAAATGTACATATGCATAACACCATATTATTGATTCAACGCATCTCTAATACACAGGGATCTATAACATGTGATTGAGGAAGCTCTAGCAGTGGTTACTGATTTTGATTATAGATGTCATGTATCAACCTCAAATGTTAAATACTATAGTTGAGTCATTTCTTATCAGTTTAAACTTTCGGGTCTGATGGTAACTAACATGGTATCAGAACTTGGAGGTCCTTGGTTCAAACCCTCTATTATCTCTTTATCTGAAAATCATCTCATTACACATGTTATACAGTAGGGGGCATATAGCATGTATTCGCCATATATTATCTATCCACGATACACGTGAGGGGGTATGTCATGTGTCAACCTTAAATCTTAAATATTATAGTTGGACCATTTTTTATTAGCTTAAACTTTTGGGTCTGATGGTAACTAACAATAGATTTGAACTAACCATACAGCCTGAAAGATTGGAGGTCGTACAAGAATTTGTTAAAGATGTGCCTGATGAGTCTAAATGAAAACCATTGGGATCGAAGAAAAACCAATTCTATGCTGACTCTAAGAAAAACCAAGCATATTCTTAAACAATGTAGATAAATATATACAAAAAGTGAATGGATGCTCCAAGGTAGTGCTTCAAGACATCCTGGAATGGATGTTTCATGCAGGCAGAATCCTAGCTAAGCCCAACACAAATCATCTTTTTATTACATAAGGGTTTCCAAGTGAGCAGAAGCTAGATGAATGTGGTATATATACATGCAGGCAGAATCTTAGGGCATATAAACATCATATGCCCTAAGATTCAGAAATTAGATGAATGTGGTATGAACAACAAGGCACTTATACATGGATGTTTATATGGCAAATGCTTGTGCGCATTATACTCTTTAATCATCCAAAATAATTCCTGATACTACAATATAAGGTACTTGCAATTCAATAAAATGAATTTTGAATTCTTAATGCTGTCGGAAGTACTACCTTAGTAGTTCCAATCTTAACTAGAGGAAAACCCAAATATTAGTGCTTTTCGCTGATCCTGTGTTGTTGTTAATATGTTATGCTTTTTGTTATTGCTGTAGTATATGCGTTGGTATATTTAACTTATGTTAATTAATTTAGCTAACTAAGGTTTTGTTAAGTTAACCAGTGTTATATTTTATATCGATTAAATTAAAACACTTGTACGGTGGATTTGGGATGTAAAAAACCAGTATAAAAACCGGTCTGATAGCTTTTGTATGATAGAGATAAACATAGAGATCGAAAAGAAATTAATACACCCATGCCACTGAATTCCCCTATATATGTTATATCAATCCAGTCAAAGACAAACATACGTAATAATTGTTAGAGAATCAACAATCAGAATAATGATGAATAGAGAAGGAAATAAATACTAAAGCAAAATATATCATGATTGTAGAAAAAATTTATAATGCAATATAACAATTGTAATCAATACATTAAAAAAAAAAAATCATAAAGTATAATACAGAAAGAAAATGTGTACCAGAATGATGAAATGGAAATATAAAAAAATAGAGTTCCGTAGAATTGCAATTGCTTTAAAATAGCAATTACCTTCTACTTCGGTGCTTATGGAATTTTGAGTTATTGCTTCCTAGGTTCCTTTATTAAATTCAAAAATCAAGCATTGGATATTCTGAATTTTGTAGAATTTCAGTTTGTTTAGTTTTGCAATGAATGCACAAAAAATGAAAAGTTCACTACAAATAACAAAAATGATATATTATTTATAAATGTTGAATAGACACAACTCTACAGATCAGATAATTACGAACAGACACAATTTTACAGAACAGATGCCTATGAATTGACAGACACATTTTCACAAAAAAAATAAATAAATCTTTTTAATTCAAACTCAAATTTTAAAAATTTAATTTCAAATTAAAATAAATTAATTCAACATTTTACTCAAACACAACACATATTTTTTCACAACACCACCCCATATTTGAGCTAAAGGCTGTTTATGTTTAAATGTAATTCTAACTAAGAAATGCAGATATAAATTACATCAAGGTAAGTGTTTTTTGAACTTGAAGTTCCCTTAGTGTAAATACATTGAAACTTCTGAGTGACGCAATGGATATAAAAATCTTGAACCGTTCACTTATATAAAAGAACTAGACAACATATCACATATAACTCAAATCTTACACACTTCAAATTCAGAATATCAATACATGTGCATAGCCACATTCACCATATCACATTTGATTTAATTTATAGCATCACTCATCGTTCTTTAATGTAGCCCATAAGGATTGTTGTGGGAAATTACAAACATATTTAGAATAGTGATCAGGTGAACCATATCACATTTGATTTTATTTAATTTTTCCTTCTTTTTTTTTTAAAATGTGAATCTCAATCTGCACTAATGTCTATTGGCTTCGTTTCTATTTGAAAAAGAGCAAATTTAACTAAAATCAATCAATATCTACCCATGAAGTATTGAGATTTCTGCATAAAGATTGTGTAAATTCTTCGGTTAATCAATATCATCTTAAAAATTTAACTTAAAAAAAATGATTTTAACATCCAATCATCCATGTTTATTCAATTTTAGAGTTGCTATCTATGCATTATAAATTTGAATTAATTTTCTTATAAATTTATTTTCTTCTTTGATGAATATGTTTAGTTTTTCTTAGAGTTGGGCATAGAATTATGATGTGCCTTCTTATATGTCACTACCCTCATACATACCAATGTCATAGTTAATTTATTATTTTTCTTTTTGATGGATATATTTTTGAACCTATTTTAGGCCCTTAATTCTTATGCTTCTGTTTCGTTTCTTGAGTAGTTAATTTGTTGTATTTAATGAGTTTTGTGTAGTGTTTCATAATATCCTATGTTTCAAGGTGATCAGTATTGGATAATCCCACTTCGATTGAAAAAGGTGATGAAAGAAATTAAAGAAGTAAATAGAATAATCAAATGCAATAAAACGAAGCGGAAAACGGTTTCGTTTCTGCACAACGAAATTTTTTTTGAATTCTCTGGATTGTTCAACTTGTCGGATTCTAATCATAATGACAAAAAGGAATATCAAATCATAGTGTAATTTGCCTTATCATTGTTTTTTCTCTTTTGTTTCTCATATGTGTTTTCTCTAAAACTCAGTATTCTTTTGTTATGTTTTTCTACTTTTATTGTAGGTGTCCTTATTCTATTAAACATCAATACACCCCTTCATAAACGTTTAAAACTACCAAGAGCAGTTGACTCTCTATTAACCATTAATAATTGTTGATGCAATTATTTCAAATGGATATTGAGTTTGAGTTTGGGTCATTTTTGGTGAATCCAACCCAACGACTTAATAACCCAACGGGTGAATTTGTATTGGTTTATAAGGTAGGAGTAAACATATACTTATGAGTTGTTTTTATTTTTATTTATTTTTTTATTTTTTTATGGAGTTAGACCCAAAACCTTTTTCTAACATAGTATCACAGTTGAGCCTTTTCAACGATGGTAGGATTATGTCTAAGTTGCATGACTCAAACTCCGTTGGACGGATGTAAGTGCTGCTGAATGGATATACTATGCATGAGGAGGGATGCTAGACACATCGAATGAAAAATATGAATTTGTATAGGTTTTTAAAGTGAGGGTAAGGCTCCACTCATAAGCTAACTTCTGTAGTGAAGTCAAACTTTGATATCTTTTATTTATAATTCAATTATTTATTCCTTTGCATGTGTCTATTGAATATTTGATTGATTGTTTGTTAGATGATAACAAAAGACGTCATGTTTGCATGCTAATAACCTGGGTGATATCGTAATTGTTATATGTATTTTTGGGATACCCCAAATGGGCTGGTAAAAGCCTAAAGGCCCAGCAGACAGAGGCCCAATTTGTCAGGCTCTAGCTCTTCGCGTGAACTCCTTCAGTTCGTGTGAGCTCCTCTAGCAGCTCACCAGCTTATCAGCTTCAGCTCCCAACCTCTAGGGATGCTCAGTTCCCAACTTTCAGCTCCCAGGATGCTCAATTCCCAGCTCTCAGCTCTCAGGATGCTCAGTTCCCAGCTCTCAGCTCCCAGGATGCTCAGTTCCCAGCTCTTAGCTCCCAGGATGCTCAGCCCCCAGTTCGTAGGCATAAGCTCATCAGCTCGCCCAAAACGACTTCGTGAGCTCGTTTTGGATGAGCTCCAGGTCGCCCAGAGCAGCTCCAGCTTGTGCGATAATGTGACATGCACGGTCAACCATTCTAGATCAGTGGTAGCGTGATTTACTCAACCACTGCAGCGTAGGTAGTGTCAAAAGATTTTGAAAATTGTAATATGCATTTAATGTTTTCCCATTACTATAGCACCTCCCCCTCTCTATAAATATGAGCAAAATCTTAGTAAATGAGAATGGTTTTTTCTACTCTCTCTCTTCTCTCTCTCTTTGTACCCAGAAAATATATTAATAACAGTTACTATAGCCCCTCATTGAAGCCGGCACCGTGGACGTAGGCCCTTTCGTTGGCCGAACCACGTAAAATCTGCTTTTAATCTCTTCCTCTTTTCCTATGTTCTCTTGCTTTTGTTATATTTTTTATTGATCTGCAGTCTTGGGCTTCAAGAATCTCGTTGACTGGTTTCCCACGTCAACATTTTGGCACTAAAAGGAGAGCCTAAACTGTAGATTTCTCCAGATCTTCAGACTGTCATGGCAAAAGGAAGAGCTAGAAACTCTAACCTAGTGGTCGTTGAACAACCAGCAAGGGAAGTTGTTGCCCCTTCAGATGGTGCTGTTAGAGATGAGATCCCACCAACCCCTCGCCAACCAGATCTGGCAATCCTTGTAGCCGGGGGGCTTCAAATCCAGTACTAGCAACAAGAGGCATTAGAGAATTCAATGCAGCAGCTCGTAGATGCATTGAGGATGCTGACACAGGCTCGAGCACAAAACACACCTAGATTTGAGGTTGAGCCTCCCAAAAGAGCCCGCCAGCAACAAGAGAGAATGCCAGCTTGCGAAAGGCACATAAGAGAGGAGCTACGAACTCCCAACTCAGCTCGTCCCTCCCATTTGTATTCAAGAGCTGAAGGACGATGAGCTCGAGAAGAGGGAGCAAGCTATCCGTGACGTGAAGTGTCGTAGCGATCTAATGGCTCACAAAGGGTCAGTCAGGTAAACGTCCCAGATCACCACCTCTCAGGTCACGAGCTCAGGAGGTACAGGCCTCAGGACCCAAGGATAGAAGAGTTGCTTCAGAGGATTCAGCAACTTGAAGTACGTCCAGACGTTACGAATCAGCATGATCAGTATGAAAAAATGAGCCCTCTTACTTGAGAAATTGAGACACGACCTCTCCCAAGAAGGTTTAAGGTCTCCAATCTCTTAATACAATGGGGATAGCGACCCTTATGATCACCTAGACGCATTCAACGTCCAGATGGACCTTCAAACGATCGATCCCTTAGTCAAGTGTCGATCTTCCCAGCGACTCTAGGGAACATTCCGTGGACCCAGTTCAAAAATCTCCCAGCTCGCAACATAAACAGTTAGGAAGAATTGCAAAGAAAGTTTGCAAGCTAGTACAAGGCCTTAAAGAAGCAACTCGCACTGCCATGCCACCTCGCGACAATCTTCCAACGACGAGGTGAATTGTTAAAAAAGTATCTTACCAAGTTCAGATGCAAGGTCAACAGGGTAGACAATCCTTCAGACGAAACCATCTTGACAGCGATATTAGCTGGCCTTCGCAAAGATGGAAAGCTGTATGAAAATATATATAAGTCTCCGGTCAGGGACCTGGGTGAGTTCTATGAGCGAGCTGTCAAGGAAATCAAGTGGGAAGAAGCCTTCGACTCAAAGTAGTCCAATCAAGAGGGGGAAACCAGTAGCTCCAACCTACTAAAAAAAAGAGATCATGATAGGAATAGAGGTTGAGATGGTGGCTCAAACAATCAAGTTGCCAAGAAAGCCAGACATGAGCGACCTCAGCATCAAGCTCATCACAGTGGCTTCAGCACCTTATCAGATACTCAAGACAAGATCTATGCGGTTGAGAAAGACAAGGAAGACATTGGGAAGCCCAATCCCGTGAGATCCTCCGTCTGTAACAAAAATCAAAAGAAGTTATGTGAGCATCACAGCGAGGTCGGGCACAATACCTCAAATTGCAGGGAGCTGAGGGATGTCATTGAAAATCTGATTAAGTAAGGCCGGCTAAGTGATTATGTGGTGCAGTAAACGAGCTAGCGACCTCAACAGCCTTAATAGACAGTGTGGCAGCAATCCTAACGAGCTCCCAATCCAGAACATGAACTAGCTGCAAAAGGAATCCCTACACAAGGTGAGCTTCACCTCACGGTTACAGCTCTATGTTCGGTAACTTTCTAAGCTCATGCTCTTGATGTAAAACTCAATTTTTGAATATAAATACATTATATTGTTATGCTATAATTATCTCTATGGCCAAAAAGTTTATGCAGCTCGAGCTATGTTGTTGGGTGATGACCCCCTAGGCATAGCTCGTTATCTATTACGCTGTTGTTGGGTGACAGCCCCCTGGACAGCCTCAACCGCTTATGCTATCGTCGAGTACGAGCTCCTAGACATAGTTTGTAAATAATTGCATTATGTTGTCGGGTACGGCCTCCTGGATAGCTCACGGAATATCATGTTGTACAAGCTTAGGTTCTGACTTTTTGAGCGCAGCTAAGGTTACGACCCACCTGGACATAGCTCGAGAGGTTGTTATTACTTCATTTTTTAGTCCATAGTAAATTCAAGGACCTGGTAAGATAAAAGCACAAAACAGAACTTGAAGAGGCAGCACGATAATACTAGATGCAACAGCTTTTATCAACAAGTTCAAGCTCCCAGTCCGCAGAACGAACTAAGAGCTATGGGGCTTGTGTTATATGTATTTTTGGGATACCCCAAATAGGCTGGTAAAAGCCCAAAGTCCCAGCAGACAGAGGCCCAATTTATTAGGCTCCAGCTATTCGCGTGAACTCCTTCAGTTCACGTGAGCTTCTCCAGCAGCTCACCAGCTTATCAGCTTCAGCTCCCAACCTTTAGGGATGCTCAGTTCCCAGCTTTCAGCTCCCAGGATGCTCAGTTCCTAGCTTTCAGTTCCCAGGATACTCAGTTCCCAACTCTCAGCTCCCAGGATGCTCAGTTCCCAGCTCTCAGCTCCCAGGATACTCAATTCCCAGCTCTTAACTCCCAGGATGCTCAGCCCCCAGCTCGTAGGCATAAGCTCATCAGCTCATCAACTCGCCCAAAACGACCTTGTGAGCTCGTTTGGGATGAGCTCTAGGTCGCCCAGAGCAGCTTCAGCTCGCGCGATAACGTGACGTGCACGACCAACCATTCCAAATCAGTGGTACTGTGATTTACTCAACCATTGCAGCATAGGTAGTGTCAGAAGACTTTAAAAATTGTAATATGCATTTAATGCTTTTCCATTACTGTAGCACCTCCCCCTCTCTATAAATATGAGCAAAATCTTAGTAAATGGGGATGGATTTTTCTACTCTCTCTCTTCTCTCTCTTTGTACCCAGAAAACATATTCATAACAGTGATTGCAGCCCCTCACCGGAGCCGACACCATGGACGTAGGCCCTTTCATTGGCTTAACAACGTAAAATTTGCTTCTAATCTCTTCCTCTTTGCCTATGTTCTATTTTTTATTGATCTACAGTCTTGGGCTTCAAGAATCTTGTTGATTGGTTTCCCAAGTCAACAGTAATATTATGAAATTAATAGGTTTCTTAATTAGATGCATGGAATGACCACTATAGGTTTGTTTAATTAGGGATTTG
Source organism: Dimocarpus longan (assembly GCA_022984855.1). Lineage (NCBI taxonomy): Eukaryota > Viridiplantae > Streptophyta > Magnoliopsida > Sapindales > Sapindaceae > Dimocarpus > Dimocarpus longan. The sequence goes on along the minus strand of CM041016.1, from coordinate 30,313,480 downwards.
GAATAATATCTGCGACCAAATAGTTGGAATTCACTATTACTTACGCAGCTGTAATTTTGATTAGTTTTTAATCTTGCATGAATAATCACATGTCTGTATGGATTGGAATGAGTGTGCTCTAGTGACCAACTTTAGTATTCTCACCAATTGGATTACGGTTGAGATAACTTAATTATGGGCTTAACAGACCAAAGTTGCCTAATACTAGCGACCTAACACTTTCATCATTATTATTGTTTCTCTTGTTAGTTTGGTTTAGTCGTTCTGTCAATAGAGTCATCAGCCTTTAATTTAATTTTCGGCTTACACATTCTCAATCTTTCTTTTAATTTTACTGCAATCATATCACACTAAACTTTGGTAGAAGTAACGCGCGACCTGTTGGTGCGACAATCCTACATCTACTGTGCTATAATGGGTATAAGGTCTTATAAATTTAAAATTGAGAATCTAGAAAAAAGACCATCAATTTTATAATTTATTAGTATTATCTAAAAATATCAGCTGGGGTATTTCAATAACTCGTTGCTTAATGGAATAAAATAAAATATGAGATAAAAAAGACGCGCGATTGAAAATTTCACAAGATTTCAAAATGATCAAATTTGGATTGATACAGACTCATATGAAACAACACCAAAAATAGGATTATACAAATCTTGGTCATCTCATTTCAGATTAACTAGACTCTCCTTATAGATAAACAATTTTTCATGGAAGTGTGAAAATACACAACAATACTTTGTGTTTTCAATACTACTAGGATCGTAAAGAGTATTTTGTTTTCATCCTCAATCTCACGATTATAACAATTCACAAAAAATGAATCTCTTTTCCAAATCCCAATTGGCCTTATAGCGTATTTAGGAAAAGGTCTAGCAGTTAAACGTTGGACCCAACAACTCTGATTCATCACCCACATACCAACACATTTTGTGTCCAAATCTAATGGTGCGTTTACTTCACTTGGAGGAATCGGAATGATCTGGAATCGGAATGACTTGGAATCGGAATGAAGTATCGGAATCATATAAGTTGTTTACTTCAATTACAGGAATCGGAATCGGAATCAATATTATTTCCATTAAACTGTTTACTTTACTTTGGAATTGGAATGAATTAATTATAAGTTACAAAAATACCCTTAATTAAAATTATAGATTAATTATAATAATGTGTAGTTTTTTATTATAATATGCTCTTTTTTTAATATCAAATAAAAAACTACATATTATAATAAAAAAACTTAATATTATTTTAATAGTTTACTAACTTGGTGTGTAGTTTTTTATTATAATATGTAATTTTTTTTAATATTAAATAAAAAATTACATATTATTTTATTAGTCCATCATGATAATTAAGAAATTGGTGATGAAAAATTAATAGTACGCAATTTTTTATTACAATATGTAGTTTTTTTTTTTTTTTAACATCAAATAAATAGATTTTTCTTTATTTTTTTAAAAAGGGGTATAAGGGACATTTTATTTTGACAAAGAGAATGGGAATGGGATTCCCAAGTGGGTTGAGGGGAATGGGATTCCCATTCCACAACCCCAAATTGATGTGGGGCCCACATTTTTATTTCCATTACGGAATGAATTTTAAGCAAGTAAACAACATCAATCAATCTTATTTCTCATTCCCTTTGTTTAATCCATGAAGTAAACACACCATAAATGTAGTATGGACAGAGATTCATTATATTGTCCAAGCTTGACTAGATGTTCAAAATGATGTTCAATGTATGGTACAGGTTGAAGGAAAAATTGATTTTTGAATTAAATGTGAAAACATGTATTTTAAAAAATTTTTCCAAATAAAAACACGCCCGATCGATGCTAGTAATAATAATTTAATAATTAAATTAATAAGATCGAATCTTACCTTACATGAAGATTGAATTGATCCCTTTTGATTCGCAAATTCTTCACCACTCGATCTTCCTTACTTTGACTTTTCACAAAAGAAACTGTGTGTAGACACAATTTCGAAGAATTATATCACGAAATCTTTTAATTAATGGAAGTTTTTTATTCAAGTAACAAAAAATTCTCACTCTTTTTTTCTCATTTGTTACCAATATAAAACACATTTTTATAATGGTAAGTTAGAGTTTTCTAATTTAATAAAGAATACAATTTCTTAATTAAATTGAAAAACTTAACTCAAATCTAATATAGAATCAAATTTCTTATTGGTTTAAAACTTTTTACTTTTAATTTAATATGAAAACTAATTCCTATTAAATTAAAACTTTTTTAATCTAATTTAATATGGAATCTAATTCCAATTAAATTAAATTACCATTTCCATTAATTAAAAGATTTTTCATTAAATAAATGATTCTAAATCATATATAATTTAATGACAACATTTAAAGTTAAACTTTTAACCTCTATAAATAATTAAATAATTACTTATATTTAAATAATCAAATTATTTAAATTATTCATAAACGTGTTCATAAAATTGTATGTACACTTATAATTGGACAATCCAATTATATTCTTCATTTTGTTTCTTTATGTGGTTGTGAGCTAGCAAGGGGACCAAATGGACCTATAATTTGAGCTCCAATAATATCAGAATTATTAATTAAAATCTTTAATTAAATAATTCACTATTATTAACCTTAAAGTTACTCCACTAAAAACTTAAAATTGCATTTTCAAAATTATAGATGTTTTATACAATCTAAATTTTCAGTGTCCATTGATTTAATCATTTCATATGGTTCGATCCTCCACGAGTTGTTCATAATTAGAGCTAGGTCATTAAAATCTGTTATACCTCTCTAATTATATCTTATTCCATTAAATATCATTGATTCTCTAATGAACAATATATTCACAACAACTTATGAATTTATCTTTCCATTTATTTATAAATAGAAAGTCGAGCGCTCTTATTGTTCAAAACTCGAATCAACATTTGAGAGAACTACTCATTTACTTCTCGTAAGAAGGAGTGGATTCCACTATTATTTAGAATGTTCCCAGACATTTATTACATCACATCTTCAAAGTACGAAGCTTATTGACCGTAAATCTATAACAGTCTCACCCATATAAATCAAAAGATATGACTAAACAAATAGGAGTTCATAAAACACTCAGGATTAAGATCAATCCATATATGATCATCTAGTTGATAAATATGAATTTATTTGTTTAACGGATATTAATAAAAAATTCATTTTATCATGGTCCAATCCTATATAATCTCTATTATATAAGATGTCTCCATTTTCATGTCACCATATGAACGATCCCGGATAGGATCATCGTATCAAATACAAAATGGGCCGCGGCTGTAAATTTATCATAAGCGAAGTACCCAGCTTTGTTTGCTTTCTACGGACTCTTTAGATTACTGATCTCAAACTAAATTCTCTTGTATATAACACTTATATACTTAGTTTGAGACTACATAAGTAACCATGGAGGTTACATGATATTTGTATGAAACAATCATTTCATAAATGCACATAAATTGAATAAAATAAATATATTTTATTTATTATTTAAATATTTACAAATTACAACATCTTAGGGCACATTACCCTAACACAAGCAACTTTGTGATAATCTCTTGTGGTGTTTCATTACCTAAATGAAACGAAAAGATCACCAAGTCTGTTGTATCCTTAAGCCCTGCTAACCAGTAACAAACTCCATTGGAGTATGTGCCACATCTATCATAGAGCATATCTATATCCTTTGACGTTTCTCCAAGTATCAGAATTTAATGAGAGCACATTAATAGTTTGGAAACATATCTAATTCGGATAAGTACCCATTGTATTCTTTACCACTTTTTGTTGTATAAAGACCAACTTGTAAATATTACTTGAAGGGTAGAGTCCAAATCCCACATGCAACAATCAACTTTCATAACATCCAACTTCAATTGTTGGCAGAGTTCTCAATTCTTTAGTTGCAATGTTATATAGACTTATGCCATCTTGAATTATGCAAATAATGCCATTAAAAAGAGCAAGAAACCACCCACTTATAGGTACTTGAAGTTCAAAATATTGTAACCATGATTCCGTAAGTGTTTTGTTAGGGAACCAAATATGAGATATTCTATAGTGACGATCATCATAATTATTGCGATACCCCATAATTAGATGCATATTGTGATCGTTTTTTGAATGTTTAGAAACGAAATTAGTGCTTTTAACTAATGCATACCAAGATTTGCAAACGCAACTGAGTCGAAGCAAAGATTTCACTGGTAGGAATGACAGAATTTCAATGATCATATCTTTATGTAGTTTCATCATTTTCTTTCTTTTTTGTGTTTGGGATTTTGAACCAACAGATCTTTTCTCCTGTTAGAATAAAACACCAGATCTAGTTTGTTATATCACATGAAGACCTATACCTCAAAGCAATATATGTATCGCATGCTTGTGAATTCAATCTATTCTAATAGAAGACTTCAAATTCAATTTCCATAGATGCATTGAGCATGTTGTGATAATTTAGTTAATTTCCAATTAAAAAGAAAAAATGAAACATTATGCAGAATGAAAGGATTTTGTATCAATGTCAAAGGAAATGAAGAAAAAACAATTACAATCTCTTACCTGTAATTGAGCATTTAATACAGGTGAATTATGACTAGACAAAAAATTAACATGATAAAGTAAAGCCATTTTATATATTTATAGCTCATTCATGTAAGAGAAGAACCAAGTCAGCAGGCCACCAGTCATCATTTTCATTCTCCAGGTCAGCAGCCTTCAGTTGATATCAACAGTATTTGTCACTCATCATTTTCAACCATTGAGAAATGGCCAGCCTAGAAGAATTGAGAAGAAGCCAATTCTGTTAGAGTTTGTTAGAGGTGTAGAATTGCTCTTTGATTGATGATTGAAAATCAACCGTTGATTATTTTTGTAATTGGTTAGATTGACAGCTATAGACAGATGATTCTAGAATTCCTTCATTGTATATAAAAGGCTGTACTGCTCTTTTTTAAAATAGGAAAATGAAATACGATATTATTTTTCTTCATTTTATTCTTCATGCTCCTCTATTTCTCTGGTTTTACTTTTTTATCAAACCTTTAATCTTGAGCTTTCCATACACTTTCACATGGTATCAGAGCCTGTAGTAGACTAACGTCCATTATGGCTTCTGAATCACAGACTTCTTCTTCTACCCAACCAAGTAATACACAAGCCTTAATTACTTCTTCCACACTAGCTTTGGATTTCCAATCTCTAGCCAAAACTTTGAATTTCAGCCTTCCAATAAAACTCAACAGAACCAACTATATCAATTGGAAAGCCCAGGTCATTACAGCTATTCGTGCTCTTGAACTCGAGGATTACATCACTGAATCTGTTTCTCCACCACCCAGTTTGATTGAGGTTCGAAATCAGGATGGATCAGTGATAGAAACCAAGATGAATCCAGACTATCGTACATGGCGAAGATCAGATCAACTGCTCTATGTTGGAGAAACAGTCATTGGTCAGGTAAATCAGTCTAAAACCTCCCTTGAAGCATGGCAAATCCTAGAGAAGATGTATGCACAGACCTCTATGGTCAGGATTTTGCAACTGAAAAATCAACTTACAAGCGTTCAAAAGGGTTCTTTATCAATCAATGACTATATGTTAAAAATCAAAGAATTGGGTGATGCTTTGATGATTGCTGGTTGAGATGTACCTGATCATGAATTAATTATGATTGCCTTGAATGGATTGGGTCATGAATATGATGCAGTTGTTGTGTTTATATCTCATAATGCCAAAACATTATCATTTCAAGATGTCCAGTACACCCTCATGATGCATGAACAAAGAATAGAACAGCTTAACTCAACAGCTCAAGTGCATCTCTCATCATCTATTGACTTTGCTGCACAACAACCAAATGCTTCTGGATCAAGAGGAAACAATCAATTTGGTGGCAGAGGTGGTGCACAAGGTCGAGGAGGAAGAGGCAGATCTGGGAGATGGAATAATTAAAAAGTCTATTGCCAAGTCTGTCAAAAACCAGGACATGATGCCCTTCGATGCTACAAGCATTTTGACCAGAATTGGCACGGAATTCAACAACAGAGGTCACAACCGCAACAACACATTAATACAGCAACACAAGGAGGACAAACACAAGCCCATGTATCACAGAATTCAGCTCTGTATGCAACCCCGGAAATGATAACAGATTCAGCCTGGTATGTGGACAGTGGAGCCACTAACCATGTGACAGCTGATTTGAACAATTTGTCTCTCAACTCTGAGTACAAGGGTAATGACAAGCTAGTTGTGGGCAATGGTAAACTTCTTCCTATAACTCATGTTGGTGAATCTGTTTTGCATACACACACATCTCCACACAGACTTATTTCATTGAAACAAATTCTTCATGTACCTAGCATCACTAAAAACCTTCTTAGCATCTCTAAATTGACAAGAGATAATAACATTATGGCTGAATTCTCTGCTGATTCTTGTGTTTTTAAGGACAAAACTACAGGGAAGGTGCTATTGCAAGGGACTCTCAGAAATGGACTATACAGCCTTAACATTGTCAACTCATGAAAACCAACAACAAAGCAAACCTCACCATCCGTTTATGCCCTTAACCAGTCTTCTCCAGCAACAGCAAATACCACCTCAAGAACCAATGTCTACAATTCCAATAATAATCACAAGAAAGCGGTAGTGGAAAGTGTCTCTAGTTTAGTTAAGCCTAGTGGTTATTTTAATGCTAGCGTAGCAGCTAAAGTCAATGTCAACTTATGGCATGCCAAACTTGGGCATCCTACCTTGCCAGTTTTAAAACAAGTCCTTGAATCAATGAAATTTAATTTCAAACTTGATCCTATTGCATTTTGTGACTCATGTAAGTATGGAAAAATTCATAAGTTACCATTTGCTAGACATACCATTACAGCCAAATTTCCCTTAGAAATAATATATTCAGACTTATGGGGTCCCTCACCTCAATTGTCAACAGCAGGCCACAGATATTACATAATCTTTGTGGATGCCTGCACTAGGTTTACCTGGTTGTTTCCCTTGAAACTTAAGTCTAAAGCCCTCCAAACTTTCATTAATTTCAAAACAAACATTGAACTTCAACTCAACAGAAAAATCAAAGCCCTCCACATTGACATGGGAGGTAAATTTTAGGCCTTCATTCCCTATCTCACAAGCCATGGAATTTAGCCTAGATATAGTTGTCCATACACACATCAACAAAATGGAATCCCAGAACGCAAACACAGACACTTGGTTGAGACTGGACTCACTCTTCTTGCTCATGCTAGGATTCCCTTAACTTACTGGACAGAGGCTTTTACCACTGCTGCATTCTTAGTTAATAACCTACCAACACCTATCCTGAGCAATCTCTCCCCCTTTGAGAAGTTGTTCAAAAAGAAGCCAAATTATGCCTTCCTCAAAACATTTGGATGTGCATGTTTTCCCTATTTGAGATACTACTCAACACATAAATTAGATTTTCATACATCCAAATGTGTATTCCTTGGTTACAGTCCCTTACATAAAGGTTACAAATGTTTGAGTCAAACAGGAAAAGTTTTCATTTCAAGGCATGTTGAATTTAATGAGTTGGAATTTCCTTTTCAAGACCTATTTTCTTTACCAAACCATCAGTCTTCACATCAAACACACAGCTTTCCTATTTCTATACTTAAATTTGCTTCTACAGGTTCAAGTGGTCCAAGCAACTCTGAGAGCATCCCTGCACCAGCACTTTCTCCAAGTCAGAACAGTTTACAACCTTGTAGTTCACCTACTGCATTAGTACCTCAAACAACACCAGCAGCAGAGAAGTCACTAGAAGGTATTAATCTTATTGTTGATCGCACCAATCAACCCTCAACAACATAAACTACCCAACCAGCAACAACCTCACACCATATGCAAACCAGATCAAAAAGTGGCATATACAAACCTAAAGTTTACACCTCAATTCACACGCAAATCTAAACCACCGAACCCAAGACAGTCACAGAAGCCCTTGCCAATAAACAATGGCACACAGCCATGTGTGAAGAATACAGAGCATTACAAATCAACAAAACATGGGAGTTGGTTCCCTTTTCCTCAGACATGAACGTGCTGGGCAACAAATGGGTATTCCGAACTAAATTTCACCCTGATGGATCTATTGCCAAATACAAGGCGAGGCTGGTTACTAAAGGGTTCCATCAGAACCCAGGGATAGATTACTTTGACACCTACAGCCCAGTTGTCAAAGCATCTACAATCAGGGTGGTCTTTTCATTGGCAGTCACTTATGCTTGGGATATCCAACAAGTGGATATCAACAATGCATTTCTTAATGGGGATCTCAACGAATCAGTGTTTATGCAGCAGCCTGAAGGTTTTGTCAGTTCCGAATTTCTCTCTCATGTGTGCAAATATAATAAAGCTCTATATGGTCTAAAACAGGCTCCAAGGGCATGGTTCACCAAGCTCAAAACTGCTCTTGTTCAATGGGGATTCTCAAACTCAAAGTCAAATACATCATTATTTTATCTCAGGTCTGGCTCGTCTCTCATCTTGTTATTAGTTTATGTCGATGATATCTTAATTACTGGCAGTGACTCTTACAAAGTTCACCAAGTTATTGATAAACTACAGTCAGCTTTTGCACTAAAAGCCATGGGTTCTGTTGATTATTTCCTTGGTTTGAAGCCTTTAGAGACAACACTGGTTTGTTCCTCACTCAGACCAAATACATTTCAGACTTACTTGTCAAAACCAATATGGCAGCCTACAAACCTTGCTCCTCACCTGTTAGTAAAACTACCAAGCTTAGCCTTCATGGTGGTGATCCCTTCTCAGACCCTACTTTATACAGAAGTGTGATAGGCGCACTTCAATATTTGACACACACACGACCTGATATTAGTTTTATTGTCAACAAACTAAGTCAATTCTTAGTTGCCCCTACACATTTGCATTGGCTGGCATGTAAAAGGGTCTTACGATATCTCAAGGGCACACCACATTATGGATTGTGGTTCAAACCTTCTTCACAACAGCTTCAAATCCATGGTTATTGTGATGCTGATTGGGCAAGCTCTATTGATGATAGAAAGTCAACAAGTGGCAATTGCATTTTTCTTGGTGACAACCTTGTCTCTTGGAGCTCCAAAAAACAGACTGTGGTGGCTCGCTCAAGCACTGAAGCAGAATACAGGAGTCTTGCTCAAGCCTCAACAGAAATTATCTGGCTAGCCTCCCTCCTGCAAGAACTTGGCTTTCCTTCTCCTCATTGCCCTTTTCTCTGGTGTGACAATACAGGTGCAAAGTCATTGGCTCTCAATCCTGTTTTTCATGTCAGAACAAAGCACATAGAAGTGGATGTGTATTTTGTGAGAGACAAGATTTCAGCTGGATTACTTGAAGTTAGATATATCAGCACCACTGATCAATTGGCTGACATTCTCACAAAAGCAATACCTACTAATCGTTTTTGGTGTCTTTCTTCCAAACTAAATCTGGCTGAAAGCCCCAGGTTTAGTTTGAGGGGGCATGTAAGAGAAGAACCAAGTCAGCAAGCCACCAGTCATCATTTTCATTCTTCAGGTCAGCAGCCTTCAGTTGATATCAGCAGTATTTGTCACTCATCATTTTCAACCGTTGAGAAATGGCTAGCCTAGAAGAATTGAGAATAAGCCAATTCTGTTAGAGTTTGTTAGAGGTGTAGAATTGCTCTTTGATTGATGATTGAAAATCAACCGTTGATTATTTTTGTAATTGGTTAGATTGACAGTTGTAGACAGATGATTCTAGAATTCCTTCATTGTATATAAAAGGCTGTACTGCTCTTTTTTAAAATAGGAAAATGAAATACGATATTATCTTTCTTCATTTTATTCTTCATGCTCCTCTGTTTCTTTGGTTTTACTTTTTTATCAAACCTTTAATCTTGAGCTTTCCATACACTTTCACAATTCACATGTATAAAATTGTGAATGAACAATGATTTCGCAACTTGAAGATAAAATTAGATATGTTGAATTTTTCCTTTTTCTTTTTGGAAATTGTTTTAGAAAAAACCACGTTATGTTAATTTGCAAATAAATAATTAAATAAATAATAGTAATATATAAAATCACATTATAACATTACACTAAGAAAATAGTAATCGATATTTGGCATCAAAAGTCAACACAACAAGAGACAGTATGTGTCTTCCATAAAGCTACTTTAGATGGGGCGGCTTGCACATTATATCTTGGGACAAAACATTGTACTCTGTTTTGTTTTTAATCAATCACAGAAATATTTTTCATTATGTCCATTATAAATTTATAGCCACAAGGGACTGATTTGCCGCCAACAAAGTAACAAGGTCGTAGCCACATATGGTTTACAGCAATGTAACAGATAATTGGGTTGTGACGATGATACATTCACTTCAAAAGTGTTTTAACTATTGACCACATTCAGCTTCTTCAAATCAGTGTAAGAAGGACCTTATTTAACGAACTTCACAGGTGTTCCGAAATTGTAATCAACCGTATCATCAATTGTATTGAATTTAGTGAGCAATATCACATCAATCAACCTAAAATTAAGAGAAGCAGACAGATTGATTAATTTTTCATTTAACTTTGACAATTGATCAACACATTAATTCCTAATTAGAGCCTCTCTAACAGCCAGGACACGGCTAGGATTGTTGAGGTAGATATGACACTGCTCTCATTATAAAGATATTATCCTGCATTCGACCTGCAATATCAACAATTCCAACATCAAAGTTGTCCTCTTGAGTTGTTTCATTTTAGTGAGTGTAACACATTACCTCTTAGCACAAGTGATTATGTACTTCCTCATTTTTCAAAAGGTTGAAGGTTCAATCAATTCCCAGCAAGTGTATAATATAACTTATGTGGGTAGTTTTCTCTCCTTATTGTGGACGTAGTTGTCTTCCATTCATAGAAATAGATTTTTGGGCCATGCTCCCATTTCTGTGCATGGGTTAGATCAGGTCAGTTCGGGTTAAAACTGACCCAAAATCAATTAAATTTGGTTTTCAAAATGAAAAACAACCTGACCCGATATAGGAAGGAAAGCATACTTAAATCGACTGAGGTGAAGTCGGTGCGTTTTGATTGGTTTAAATCGGTTTCACACCGACTTTACATTAAGGGAGGTGGGGTGGTTCTGGCCAATGGAGTCAATCTTGTGGTGAGGTAGGAGAGGGGCTTGCACTATCATAAGTTTCTTGCAGGAAATATGAAGGCCTGTTATTCACATAACATCAAATGCAACATCATATACAGAAAATCTTTGATTACCAATAAAGCAATAAAAAAGAAGTTTGTAGTTTATTAAAACATATCTAAACATAATAATTCAAGTCCAAACTTAATTATGCCATAAATCTCAATGCAATTAATAATTAATAATAGATTATTTTCTTTATCTATGGGTTATATATGCTACTGTAGATGTTCTGTTTCGACACTGATAATTGGTTTTTAATCTAGGAGTCCACAAAATTAACAAAATTTAACAATGAAAGCAAATTTAATTAATCACTTGTATAACCAACCCTATAAATATAGAGATATTGTACAGTAGTAATATAGTTAAATTCTATATTTATTATTGATTTTCACAAAAATTTTACAAATAAAAAGATAAAGGATTTTATATGAAAAAAAATAAAATAGAAGACCCTCAATATTTATGGATAACAGAGCTGTTTTTCTTTTACTTACAATTTTTATATATTTTTTACTTAATTGTTAATCGTAAGAGTATTATACAGGTTGCACTCCCTTCTTTAGAAATTATTGAAATTTCTAATGTGGATGACATGGAGATGATATGGCCCAATCAACTAATTTGCAACTATTCATTTTCTAATCTAAAATCAGTGAAAGTCATTGGATGCAATAAGCTGTTGACTATTTTTCAATCCAATATGCTTGAAAGAATCACAAGACTAGAATCCTTAGTGATCAAGAATTGTGATTTGGTACAAAACATATTTGATTTTGAAGGGATAGATTTGGAAGAATCACATTCTCAAATAGAAATTCTATAGCGAGAACTAGTTATTGGTTGTCTACCAAATCAGAGCACATATGGAATAAGACCCACCAAACACGTTCTCCTCTAAAAATCTGAAAGATATCAAAGTTCATGATTGTGGGAATCTGAAATATCTCTTTCCAATCTCTATAGCCAAGAGTCTTTTGAAACTTAAAAGGTTTAATGTGTCTAAATGTGAGGTGGAGAAGATTGTTGAGGACAAAAGAGAAGCACAAGAAGCTGCTATATTTGTCTTCCCACAAATAACCTCTTTTAAGGCTCTTCAATTTACCTGAACTTAAAACTATCTATTAGCTTGGGTTATTGTCATAAAATGGATTTAATTGTTTCAGAATCTTTTAATTTCCAAATAACTAATGAGGGTCAACATGATAGCCCAATTCAATCTTTTATTATATATGGTTGAAAAGGTATGAAATGCATTTCTTTTCAAATTATGAATAGCGTTTAAGAGAAATTTAATTGAAACTAACTTAATTTGAAATGAATTATTGCAATAGATTGCACTAGACTGTAAAAGTTATGTGAACTTATTGGATTGAATATAGCTCCCATTTGTTTCTGTTGCAGGATCCTTCTCCCTACTCGGAAAAGCTGGTGATAGACACTGACTTCAAGTTAAAATTGCAGTGCCATTTTCCAGAACAGCTCTGTTGCAATTTTAAATTTCTTGAAGTTGGGAATGATGAATCAGTAGTCTTCCCACTGGGTATGCTTCAGAGATTTCGCAATCTGCAGGAGCTTCGGCTTTGTTCTTGTTCATACCAAGTGTTATATTCATATGAAGGGGCTGAGTTTTGGATCCTTCAGTGTCAAAATGCGACTCCAAACTGGACACAGTTCTTCATAAAATTGACAGTTTAAGTCTACTACGTTGTAGCAACTTGATCCAGCTGGTGCCATCGTCTATGTCCTTCCATAATCCAACATTTTTGAATGTATACGGTTGCAGTAGATTGAAGAACCTAGTGATGTCCTCAACAGCCAAAAGCTTGGTGCAACTTAGAGAAATGACAATAAATGGCTGCGATTCAGTGATAGAAGTAGTAGCAAAGGACGAAGATGTAACAGAGGACAACATTAGTTTCACTAAACTGAGAACTTTGACACTTACTAATTTACCCAGTCTCACATGCTTCTGTTCTGGAAATTACAACTTCGAATTACCATCTTTGGAAGAATTAAACTTGAACAGATGTCCCAGATGAAGTATTTCTCATCAGGAGACGTAACCACATAACCACACCGATATTACAAAAAGTAGGGGATACTGGAGAGACTGTAAATCGGAGGGTGACTTGAATACAACCATGCAACAGCTACAACATTCAAGGTACATGTATACTTACAGGTCACCATTAGGCCAACTAAGTTTGCTAAAGTGCCTTCCTAGTTGACAAAAGTTTCAATACGTCTGACACATATATCTTAATCATTTATAATCATAAAATGTGGCATACGTCTGACGGATTAAAGTTTCTCTCCTTCTAATCACACCTGTTCAGTTACGTGGTTTTTGCTCCTTGATATTCGAATGTCCTGTCATTGACACTATCATACACTTTCATTTACTTTGCTTAACCTCAGTTACTCAATGTCTCTACTATACATAACAGGATGCCAAGCACTCAAAGTTGAGGCTCAGGAACCACATTAAAAGGTTTAGCTTGAAGGGGGTGGTGGGCTATTATTATCTTCAATTTTGCAGTTCAAGTGTCAGTCTTTTATAATGATGTTGCCACTTAAACAGCGTAAGAGCTCTTATGTATATGTACTTGCTAGCTTTTCGTACTGCTATATTTTGCAACACCTTAGGGTTCAGTAACTGGATTGGGTTACACACGGCACATATGTTATATTCTTTAGAACCACACTGCATACAGCATATAAGCCAGCCAGATTTTAGCCTATTAAACCATCTATCAAATGAAAAAAAAAAAAAAAAGAAAGATGAACCTCATGATATAGGTTGTTTGATGCTTTCATGATCCTACTTTATTCCAACATTTGCCTAAATTTCAAGTAATAAGGCTGATGTAAAATTGGACAAACATCCAACAAGGATTCATGAGAAGTGTTATTGGATGTTGTCTATTTGAAGAACTTTTGAAGTTTCAAATTATGATTGATTTAGGTGTACTGTTAGTGGTTTTACAAAATTGATTTGAAGTGAATAAGAAATCTGAAATCCTATCAAATGGCAGCAGCAGTTGTGGCTCATTAATTATGGGAAGTGGATTTGTTGTAAAAGATTAGGCTGAATGAGGCTGTTTTAATAAGCATCTCTGTTGAATGAGGCTGTGCATGTAGCGAGAGTTGAAACAGGCAGCATCCATCGTTGAGAAAATAAGCATCTCTGTTTTAATAAGCTTGTCTCTCCAACTCCAAGGTATATAAAGTCAGTCTTATGTCCTGTAGTCAATATATTCTTTTCTTCCCTGGCAGAAAATTCTGATGACTATAGAAAACTATTGTTTCTGTGCTACATTGGTGGTATCTTTGGGTTCTTCAAAGTTGCAATGCATTGCTGGTGATGACACCTTACTCTCTCTGTACCTTCAACAGGTAACTTGTCCAACCTAATCTGGATGATTTGCAATATTGAAGTATATATCTGAACATTATGAATTTCCTATAGCATAGCCATTCACAAATAATGTTAAGGCTTTGAACACAAATTTTATCTTTGGCAGCATTATCTCAGTATCATCAACCTTAGTTCATGTACCCTTAATCTTAATGCTCATGTTGTACACATCTTTCCATTGTTCGTTGTTCCTTGTTTACCAATGCAAAGCCGTTGAAACCATTCATCAATGTACTGTTATTATTTCTCTGTTCTATCCTTGCCAAGTTTTAAACTCTATCTTTTAAATTTTGTATTGTTGGTGTGTAAGTTATTTAATAAATCTTAATTCATGAGCTAAGATTGGGCTTGAGTTGCACTATTATGAGGACTTTTAAGGTACGGCTGTTTCCGCATGGATAGATGGTTTAACATAGATATGATCACGGTTCGGTTCGGTTCCGATTCCAGTTCTAAAAAAGCTAGAACTGAAACTTTAACCGAAATAAAACAATTCCGATTCGGTTCTGGAACCGCTGGTTCTGTAACGGTTTCGGTTTCGATTCCGGTTCCGGTTCCGGTACTATAACGGTTTCGGTTCCGGTTCTAGAACCTTTTTTTAAAATGATAATTTGAAATTTAAAAATTAATATTAAACTATATTTTAAAATTAAAAAAATAAATCTATACACAAACGAAATAAAAAATTTAATTATTTGAAGAGCAAATTAGTGAATTACTCACAACTAGTATTATTACAATTGAAAACTACTTTTATATTTTATAATAATGACCTTCCGTTTGATCACGTTGAGTTGAGATCGGACCATTTAAACTTTAATATAATTGAAAAATGACAAAATAAGATAAAAATTCATTAGTCCCTCACGGCCCACAGGCCTCACGGCCTCATTCAGTCACTCAGACTCTTCTCTCTCTGTCTCTCTCTCTCTCGTCTTTTTTTTATTCTCCCTCTTCTTTTCTATTTCTCTATTTTCTTCTCTCTCTCTCTTCTTCTTCTTCTCCTTCTTCTCTTTGTTTTTTTTTTGTTTTCTTCACCAGCCGATCTGGGTTCCAGTAGTTGGAAACCCAAACGGGGTTCTGACGTCTGGGTTTCCAGGTGAAAACCCAGACGCCAGTTCGGCGTCTGGGTTTCCAGATGGAAACCCAAACTCCGTCTGGAAAATGGAAACCAGATTTGGGTTTCCTTTCCAAACTCCCACGAAAAATGGAAACCAGATCTGGGTTTCCTTTCCAAACTCCGTCTGAAAAATGGAAACCAGAGTATGCAGACCACTTGACCGTTGGGGCCACGCGGCCCGACCGTTGGCCCCAACAGTTGGTTCTTGTTTTTTCTGTTTTTTTTTTTTTTAATTTATTTAAGAATCGAAACCGAACCGGAACCGTCTGTTCAAGACGGTTCTGGTTCCACCGGTTCTTTGAACCGGCGGTTCCGGTTCTTTTAAGGTTAGAACCGAAACCGAAACCGCTACAGTAACGATTACGAACCGGAACCAGAACCTTATGTTCTGGTTCCAGTTCTATAGTGACAGTTCGATTTGAACCGAACGGTTCGAACCGAACCGTGGTCATATCTAGTTTAACAATATCATTGATATATCTTTTGTCAACTTATTGTAACTTGTAATTGAATCATGTCATTTAACTATTTCATATCCTTCTAGATTATTATCATATCAATCAAATTTATCAATTATTATTATAATATATTTCCATTATCATTATTGTAATATATTATTTGAGTTTCCATTGTTGTGATATATCCCTTAGCCTATAAATTGGCTTCACATCATTTTTGTGAAATACACATTATTTTCTTCAAGTTTTCATGGTATGAGAGCCTGGGGTTTTGAAAAATTTTTAGTCTCTGATGAACCAAACAAACCACTGCCGCCGCTGCTACAGACATCACCAAACGTCACCCAACACCACCAGACCCAAACACATCAGCAGCCACCTTAGGCAATGCGAACACCAACCTGAAACACCACTGCAACTATTTCCAGTCTTTCATCTCTCTCTGCCTCTGATTTCTTACTGTTTCGGTGCTGTTCCGTCACCTCTGTTCCGCTGCCGGTGTGGTTCCGCTGTCGTCGCATTTGTTTCACTGCCATGCACCAGAACTTTTGTCTTGTTCCGCTGCTGCACTGTCGCTGCCTTGGTCACAGCCGCTCAACCCCACCGTCAACCACTGCATCGCATCCACTGTGCTGTCGCATACTGCCGCTATTGCTGTCACCACTGCTGTCGCACCCCCGTGGTGGCTGGTTCGCAGCCGCTGTCCCTGTGCAGTCACACCCTGATCTGCACCATCACTGCCACCGCGTGCATACTGCCGCTGTTGCTATCACCGCTGTCGCTGATTGGTTTCACTTCACCGCTGTAGTTGTCACACTACCACCATACTGCCGCTGCACATACATCATCGTTACCGCTTCAATTTCTGCCACCGCTGCTGTCACACCAATAATTATCATTGCTGTCACCGTGGCGGATCTAGAAAATTAGTACGGAGCACATTAGTAAGTAATATAAGTATTGATATTCATACTAAATATATAATTTTTTTTTATTTTTAATATAATTTAAATAAAATAAAATATATATAATATTAGAGTAAAGTAAATATAAATCATAACGAAATCATTAAGACAAATAAAAATAAAAAATAACATAAACTATATAAATTTATTATGGAAATTTAGTAAACTTACCCCAAATATACATTGAAAGTACAAAAATACACTTTGAATGAATTAAATTGCAAAAATATCCCTAAATGACTAAAATGCCCTTAAACTTAAACCATCAGCCTCTCATTCATTTTCTCATGGCAGACCACTAGCAGACCACAACTCCCATTGAACACTTCACGACAGACGAATCCTCTTCTCCATTGAACTACTTCACGACAAACCACTCTCCCTTCTCAAACCAACATCTCCATCACGGCAGCCTCACACTCCCATTGTTTGGAATCACGGCAGACCACAGCTCCTTCTTTGTTTTGCTTCACCGCAAACCACACCCCCCTCTCAATCCAAACCGATTCTCCACCTTCAGAGCAGTCCAACACCATTCCAAGGTGCACCGAAGTCAAGGCAAGAGCCACCAAAGTGAACCAAGCTCCATTCACGGATGGAAACCGCCACCACCTGCCACTAACCGCCATAGAAGCTCCACCCAAACTCATCCAAAGCCCAACCGTCGACCTATCCGAACTATTCCACACGAATTTGCCCAAACTCCAACCACAACCATCCATCAAAGTTCAACCACAACTGGTCATAGAAGCCCAAGCCGAGGAAGACGCCCACCAAGTGTTCGACGAATGATCAATATTGATTTAGTTTTTGATGTTGTAGACTTTCCATGGAAACTTATAAAGATAGAATGCTGAACCAGTGCTAGCTTTTACTATATGTATGTAATTGAGTGCTCTTTTCCCCTAATAACATTATCTCTGCTTCATATGTCAATCACTGTGATGCAGTGGATATGTTTATTTCTTTCTTGATGGAGTTTTTTTTAACGTTCTCTTGTCTGCATTTTGAATAAATTCATTAGTTATTGAAGGAAAGGGTAGTATAATTTAATGGTCATGGATCCTTATAATCAGATGAGTTTCTTTCGATAGCAGCCTATACATTCTTTTAATTTATGCTTCACTAGGTTAAGCTAATAAGGTGAAGTAAAATTGTCTCTTCGGGTCAGCATGTGACTCGATTTCTGGTCAGACCTGACCCGATTTCTGGTCAGCCTCTGACCCGAAGCGGCAATATTTCCTCTGCGGGTCAGATCTGACCCGATTTCGGGTCAGATATGACCCGAAAAGGAAATATTGCCACTTCGCGTCAGCCTACCGCTTCGGGTCAAAGGCTGACCCGATTTGAAGAGAAAATATTTCCTCTTCGGGTCAGATCTGACTCAAAATCGGGTCACATGCTGACCCGAAGAGGCAATTTTACTCCACCTTATTAGCTTAACCTAGTGAAGCATAAATTAAAAGAATGTATAGGCTGCTATCGAAAGAAACTCATCTGATTACAAGGATCCATGACCATTAAATTATATTACCCTTTCCTTTAGTAACTAATGAATTTATTCAAAATGCAGACAAGAGAACGTTAAAAAAAACTCCATCAAGAAAGAAATAAACATATCCACTGCATCATAGTGATTGACATATGAAGCAGAGATAATGTTTTTAAGAGAAAAGAGCACTCAATTACATACATATAGTAAAAGCTAGCACTGGTTTAGCATTCTATCTTTATAAGTTTCCATGGAAAGTCTACGACATCAAAAACTAAATCAATATTGATCATTCGTTGAACACTTGGTGGGCGTCTTCCTTGGCTTGGGCTTCGATGATTGGTTGTAGGCGTCTTCTTCGGCTTGGGCTTCTATGACCGGTTATGGTTGGAGTTTGGGCGAATTCGTGTGGAATGGTTCGGATAGGTAGACGGTTGGGCTTTGGACAAGTTCGGATGGAGCTTCTATGGCGGTTGGTGGCGGGTGGTGGCGGTTTCCATCCGTGAATGGAGCTTGGTTCACTTGGGTGGCTCTTGCCTTAACTTCGGTGCACCTTGGAATAGTGTTGGACTGCTTTAAAGGTGGAGAATCGGGTTGGATTGAAAGGGGGGTGTGGTTTGCGATGAAGCAAAACAAAGAAGGAGCTGTCGTCTGCCGTGATTCCAAACAATGGAAGTGTGAGGTTGCCATGATGGAGATGTTGGTTTGAGAAGGGGGAGTGGTCTGCCGTGAAGTAGTTCAATGGAGAAGGGGGATTGGTCTACCTTGAAGTGTTTAATGGGAGTTGTGGTCTGCTAGTGGTCTGCCGTGAGAAAAAGAATGAGAGGCTGATGGTTTAAGTTTAAGGGCATTTTAGTCATTCAGGGGTATTTTTGCAGTTTAATTCCTTCAAAGGGTATTTTTGTACTTTCAATGTGTATTTGGGGTAATTTTGCTAAATTCCCATTTATTATTTACTTAAAAATTATTAATTTAAATAAGGTATAAACCATATGTATTTATTAGAAAATAATTTTAGTGTAATTTTACGAAAAATAAAATTATATTTATAATGAATAACAATAAGTTTATACAACAAATTATAACTATGCTCTAAAGTTTTTTGAACTTCTAATTTTTATTGATTATAAATAATGTAAAAGTCGAAAGTAATATATATATATATATATATATAAGGTTGAATAATGATTATAAATGGATAATTTTAATACAATAACTTAAAGTTTAAAATTTTAGAAATGATTGATGGATGTATATTAAGATTTTAGGATTTTTTTCATAGTTAGTGATAGAATATAAACTTTTATAAAGTTAAAATATATTAAGTTTGAAGGTTGGTAAGCAATCTGTAGTAAAATATATAAAAATATAAATATGTAAAGGTAAGGTTGAACAAAAATGTGCAAATGAGGGGTTGAAAAGTAAATGTGTATAAAAAGAAAAGTGAGGGGTTGAAAAGGAAATGTGTATAAAAGAGTGGAGGGGAGGGGAGGGAGGTGAGATGTGGTTTGAAAAACAAATGTTATAAAAAAGGTTGAAGGAAATGTTATGAAAACAATTGTGTTTATAGTGATTCGAATCTGGGAAGTGGTAAAAAAATATATGCTCCTCCAACCATTATTACATTTTCACATTTTATGAATGTATTGACAACATAAAACTTAATAAAGTTTTACAAAATTTCAAAGAGGGGGGGGCACGTGCCCCGGCTAGCCCTATACTGGGTCAGCTCCTAGCTGTCATCACACCACACCAGTACCGCTGTTCAATTTCTGGTCTTGTTCTTCTTTTTGGTTTGGTATTGTAGTCACGTGATTCATTTTATTGGTTGCTGCTATTTTACTGGTTTGTGTTGGGCTCCTGCTAAGTTTCTTTTAGCCTTAATTCTTATGAGATTATTTATTGGCCTACTTATCAAGCTTCATTTTTACTGATATGGATTATTTATTTTGACTTAATTTTGAAGAATACCTAAAAATTAGATGTGTCTCAACCTATTCAAATTATTTTGGATGGCCCAAACTATATTTTATGGGCTAAACAATGTCTAGTTTTCTCAAAAACATGAAATTGTGGCGGTATGTTACTGGAGATCATAAAAAGCCTACAAAACTTAAAAATGAGATTGATAAGAAATACAATGAACGACTTGATGATTGGGATAGTTAAAATCATCAAATCATAACACTTTAATTCCATTAACCAATTTTAGTTTGGTCGCTTTGACACCGCTCAATCTCTCTAGACTTTCTTGGCTCACAAGTATACTACATCTGATCTCTCTTATAAGTATAATTTATTACGTAATATGCATCAATTACGACAGGAACCTGGTCAGTCAATTGTTGATTTTCACTTGAAAATGCAATTTCTTTAAAATCAACTAGCAGTTTTCGAGCTCACCTAGACTGATAATGACGATACTAAGAAATTCAATACTTATAGAGATCACTAGCGCTCGATACAGTTTCTCATAGCTCTCATTGATACTTTTAAGCTTACTTGTGCATTTTTCTTTCATCATCATCCTCTACCAACTCTTGAGCAAGCTATCTCTAAACTCATTTTTGAAGATACTTGTCTTGCCACATTGTAGCCTCCTCGTACAGACATCGTGTTTGCCACTCATTCTAAGCAGTTTGACATCAGAAAGCCTTGTTGTCATTATTGCAAGTTGTCAGGACATGGCGTTCTTCATTATCCTACTCGACGCTATAAACATTACCATAAATATAGATCAGGACACTATATTGATGATTATCCTCAGAATCCTGTTAATGGAGGGTCTTCAACCAAATCTAAGGATGTTTCTCTCAAGCATTTCAAGAATAACAAACAATTTTCTGCTGCTATAGCTGATGATGCACAGGATACTACTGGTTCTTCCTTCTTTTCTGTTCATGACCTTATATCCATGCTTTATCAAATCTTTTCCAAGTTTGATAACTCTTCTATCTCTACTTCCTCTATGTCAAAAGGTAATTCTTTTTGGTATTTTGATTCAACTTGTTGTAATCATATGACCTCTGATCTTACAAATAATTTTGTCCATTCATCATCTTCCTTTTTACCTATCATTTCTACATCCAATGTTTAGCATGTAGATCATATCTCTATACATAATTTATCTTTGCAAAATATATTTTTCATTCCCAAACTCACTTTAAATCTTATTTCTGTGGGTCAGTTGTGTGAACTTGGTTTTGATGTATATTTTACTTCTTTTGGTTGTCGCATGCAGGATCTATAAATGAGAAAGATTCATGGGATAGGCCGTAAAGTTAGTCGTTTGTTTGACCTCATTTATCTTCAACTTCCTTCAAGGGTCTTATCTTCTTATCAGTTTACCACTACTTCTTTGTATTTACCATTGAATAGTTGACACCACAGTTAGGTCATGTTTCACTCAGTCATTTACGTTTATTATAGTCTAGTGGACATTTAGGCTTTGTAATAATTGTTTATCTTATCAGTTGTCTAAACAACATGTTTTACTTTTTAATAATAGTTATTCAGTTTTTCAGACACCTTTTGATTTAATTCATTCAGATATTTAAGGACCCTTACCAACAACTATTGTGGGGGGATCCAATTATTTTGTTATTTTTGTGGATGATTATTCTTATTATACATGGCTTTATCTTATGCATAATAGGTTTAAATTATCTAATATTTATTCCGATTTTATCAAAATGATTTAGACTCAGTTCTCTAAAATCTGTCAAAGTTTTACGCACTGATAATGCCAAAGAATATTAGGATATTGCATTTCTTAATCTAATGAATCAAATGGGTATCAGTTGCCATCGCTCATGTCTTGGTACATCCCAACAAAATGGTTGTGCTGAACGCAAACATTGACACATTTTTGAAACTGTTCAAGCACTTATCATATCTACCTCTTATCCTAAAAAGTTTTCAGGAGAAGTTATATTAATAGCAGTATATACCATCAATTGTGTTCCTTCATCTGTCATTGATAATCAAACTTCTTATAAACGACTATATGACACTCATTTAAACTATCAAAATTTAAGAGTTATTGGATGTGCTTACTTTATTCTTCTTCATCCTCACAAAAGAAATAAATAAGAATTTCAAGCTCGTTTGCGTTGTTTTTTTGGCTATGTCATTGAACATAAAGGTTATTATTGTTGGGATCCCATCTCCAATCACCTTCGCATCTCTCGTCATCTATATCTAAATTTCACACATCACATACTTCTCATAATAAACTTTTTATAGATCCTACTGTTCCTTTATTTCCTAATGACAGTATTTCTGAGCCTCAAACAGATGCTTTTGATGCTGATCGGCCTATTCCTAAACAGTCTCACCCACTTGTTGATCCTATACCAGAGTCCTCCTATCCAATCTTACCTACTGCTCCTCTTTTTCATCGTTCTAATAGGGTAAGGGAACTACTTGTAACCCTTCGAGATTTTCGTTGTTTTTCTATCATTCTTTCTTTGTATAGGCCTCAATCTTATAAAAAGGCTAGTACTGACTCTATTTGGCAGCAAGCTATAGCTAAAGAATTACAAGCTCTTGAGAAGACTCACACTTGGGACATGGTTGGTTTTTCTCCTAATAAATCTACTATTGGGTGCAAATAGATATATAAGATAAAAAAAAAGTCAGATGAGGCTATTGAACGACATAAAGGCCATCTCTGGCCAAAGGTTTTACCCAAGAATATAGAATTGATTATGAGGTGACATTTACGCCAGTTGCTAGACTTACATTCCTTCGCAGCTTATTGGCAGTCACTGTAATTAAACGGTGAAATTTGTTTCAAATGTACGTAAAAATTGCCTTTCTTGATGGGGATCTTATTAAGAAGTTTAAATGAAATCACCACTAGGATATCCACATTCTCCACATAAGGTCTGTCGTGTTCGTCGGGCACTATATAGGTTTAAACAAGCTCTTCCAGCTTGGTTTGCTAAATTCTCCTCCACCATTATGCAGTTTGGTTTTACCTCCAGTTTTTATAATTTTGCACTATTTTTTCATAAAACCAGTCATAGTTCTGTCTTCTTATTACTTTATATGGATGACATGATTAATATAGGTGATGATATTGCTAGTATTTCTAACTTTAAGACTTATCTTCAGCAGTAATTTGAGATGAAAAATCTTGGCTCTCTTAGTTACTTTATTGGTCTTGAGGTTTCTTTTGACTCTAATGGTTATTATCTCTAACAAGCCAAATATATTTCGTATAGTTTGAAAATAATTTTATAAACGAATTAGAATAATGATAACTCATAGGTTAAATTGAAATTAAACTAGTGTAAGCAGAAGTTACTTACCTCGATCCGAAGTGATTCAAAGGGCTTTTTCAAGCTTCTCATGCTCTTCCTGCTTAATCCTCATCTACATAACCTATCCTCATTTAGGATGTGCTATAATAAGCTGCACAAAACTATATACACTGCTTTCAACACAATTAACTCTTTAAAATCTCTTTTTCGCTCTAACCTTCTCGACTTGATTCTAACTTCACCGGAGCTCTAAAATTCTGATTTCTTTTTAAAAGTTTTAATTATATACCCCTAGGGACATCCCCACGCAGTCCATATAATTTTCAGAGGCCCGGAATGAAAAGTCAACTTTTTTCGAACCCTCTTTGATCGAACATTATTCACAACCCATTCCATGGGCTTTTTTGCTTCCGTTTTTGCTTGGATCATCTCCTTATCTCTCATTTAGGTCACCCGTAAAACGAATCTAAAAAATTTCATCTATAGAGAGGCAAAATCTATGAAATACCCCTATTTTTCGACACTTTTTTCGCATCAAACAACCCTTTTTACATTCTCATATTAATTCTCATCTTATTAATGCTATTAGACTCACACAAATTCAACTAGGGTCATTTATTACCCTAGGATACAAAAATGAAGTGGCATTACATAATAGTTACTAATGCCCTTCATCTAGCATTAAGTGTCATTTTGCATCCTTTCACTTTCATTTTTAATTCTTCATTTTCTTTCAACTTAAATATGTTTAAATGATCATTTTGAAATCATACAAACACCATAAAATGTCCATTTTCAATTAAACATGCTTTAGCTACATATTGCTCCTTATCCTAACCAAAACTTAGCAATTTAATACCTATTCTTTTATTTCTAACTCCATCTTTTAAATGTGATGTCTAGACATGATTTTATACTTAAAAGTAACTCAAATAGATTATTTATAGGTCAGCCCTCATAACAGCCCTTAAACTTGAATTTTTCTTCTACATAACATAACTTCTCTTCACTTAACATTTCCACATCCATTCTAGTCATGCTAAGGCATAGCTACTACCCAAATTCTCATGCTTAGACAGTTTTAAATCTTTAATATATATATATACATATGTTTACTAGCAGCCTAAAACATCTCTAATAAATCATTCATCAAGTTCACCACAATTCTCTATATTTTTGTCATATAACTTAAATCTTCATTTCATCATTTCGATTTCTACTTATCATTGCACAACTTCAGCCCTTAATCAATTTAAATTTAATCTCAAAACAAGCAATTTATTTTCTCAATTAAATCTTGAAAATAACAACCCCTAACTTAAATTTTCTTCAATTTAAGCCATTAAAATCTATCCTAACTCATTATATTTTATGATAAAACCATCAAACAACATTTCAATCATAAACACCTCACTTTGGACTAACCAACACAAGCATCTATCATCAATTTTTTTCCATCAACATCACACTAAATTCACATATAATACATCAACTATCACTTTAAGATATTAATCATTCAACCCAAACATAATCTCACATAGTCCATGCACTTACACAATTTAAACCATGAAAACTAGTTTATTACCTTCTCAAATCAACTTCAAATTGATGGTTTTTGCTCCAAGACTTTCCTACAAACTTAATGGACTTGAAAACCACTTGAATAAACTCTCCAAATACTCAAGATAGTTGCTGCCTCCTTGCTTCTCCCGCGGCAGAACAGGGCAGCTCTCTCTCTCTCCCTTGGATGACCGAACACAACCCTTGCTTCTTTATTTCTTGTGTTTTCAACTTTGACCGCGTGTGTTGATCTTTTGTGTTGAGACTACTAAAAAAATAGCTTCCAAGTCACACTCACACTTTTGTTCTTTTCTCGACATAAACACCCATTGAAAATCGAGTGCCTTTGTTTTGCTTCTTATTTGACCATGTCACCCCCTTTTTTATTTCATTCTCTCAGTCACAATACACCCTTTTTTTACCAACAATTGAGTGATTTTAAATCTTGCATGCCCTTTTTGAATTGAAGGAAGCTCGGCCAAGGAAGAGAAATTTGGGCAGTAGTTTGCATGTGATGTTTGAGTTCTTTTTTAGTTAAATTTAAGAGGTAAGTTTGTATTTTTATGATTCTTATTTTGTTGGAAATGTTAGATTGTGATTTTGAATGAAATTACATGATGAAATGATTAGGTTTTAGGATTTAGAATCTCATTAGTGTGGCGGATCGATTGCAAGTGATATTGGTGTGATAATGGATGAATTTTGATGTTAGTAAGATTTCCAAAATCTATCATGTAAGGGCTGTTATGGTCCGATTTTATTTTCGATTTCGTTGCCATAGAAAATGATAAATTTGGATGTGTTTGAAGGTATCGAAGTGCTGTCTTGATAATCGAAAATTGTTTTCAAACAGTTCGGATGATTGATAGATTAATTGGATGACGAAATGAGAAGTTAAATTAAATGAGTATATAAGCTGCCATGATTTTAGTCTGGGACTGTTAAAATGTTAAATCATAATTTTAGGAAGGTTTAAGTTAAGTTTAAGTTATTCGGATAATTTTTATTGCATCCAAACGTGTTTAATCGTTGAATTTCGAAGTCGAAACGAAAAAAATGATTTTATGGTGACTAAGTTGCCATGATTTGATATGGTGAATATTGAAGTGTTAGACTTTTATTTTTATATGGTTTGCATGAAATTATAAGTCGTATTAACGTTAGAATTAACGGGACCGGCCCCGAATTTTTACTTTTGGAGCTCCCATGATCATGTCGGGTACCCCACAGAACCCTTCTGGATTATAACTAGCATCACCAAAAAGAATATCGTGGAGCAAGTTTTAAAACTTAATTAATTCATAAATATATAAATTATCAATTATAAAATTTCATAGTTAAAATCTTCTAAAAATTTTAACAGCACCTTGGTTGTTTTTCAAGGTTTCCCAAAATTTCAAATCACCTGAAAAACAATTCAAAAATACTTCAATATTTTAAACAATAATCTCCACTATCATGTGGACCTCCGGTCCATCTCAAAACCATCACCTAGCCATAATAAATCTATTTCCACAGAATTATTTCAAATTTCAAACACATTCTCAAGCATAAAATCAAAATCATTTAAACAAAGTCCAAATATTTATGATGAAATATATATAAAAGTATCAAAACAATTTATTTACATAATTACATTACATCACCACAATTGTGGTAAAGTTTATCAATTCTTTACAACCAAAATTTTATATACAAATGTTCATTTCCAATTGAAACAAAATATACTATGCATGACTTCACAGAACATCCACTGAATATCATCCATAGCCAACCCACCTAACTCGGGGTGGAAGAGCGAGCACCCTGACTATTAGTTCCTATACTTGAGGAGGTTTTTATAATATAAAACAAGAATAGTGAGCTAAAAGAGCTCAGTAAGTGTTAAGATTTCTCTACTTAATACGTTTCTCTCAAAATATCTCCCAAAAACATTTATCAAAGAATTTATTTTATTTCATAATAATTTTGAAATCAAAGCTTATAAACTTTAGTGAATCTATGTGAAATCTTTAAAATTTAGTATCATGCATAAAAACATAATAACAATTTATTTAAAACAAACGATTTTAACATTTCCTTTTCTCACTGAAGCTGCACCAATGGAACCCAGAGAAGCTATCATAACATGATCCCGTGGCAATTCGATTAGTGATGCGCATCGTGACAATATATGAGACATCTCACAAACACGTAGTGGAATTTTCGTGCATCGCATACGCGAGTGAGATAATACCCAACACGTGTAGAAGACGACACGACTCGATCGACTGACCCAATTCCCTCGATGTTAGTGACACACCCTCCCAACAATTGTCATACACATATGGGACATACCGACCGGGTCTAATTTATAATTCGTGTATCCATAACATATAACATGGGGTAAGCCATTGGCATTTGAAACAATTTTTTTTCCATGTAATTCAAACTAAATTCGTACGATCCATAAATTTAAAAAATGAGTTATATCACATCAAACTCACCAATTCACAAACATTATCATTTTAAACCTCTCATGCATAAAACACATCTTTTTCACCCAAATACATCAAGTGTTCGTACTCTAATATCTTCAAAGAAAATCATTTTCATTTCAAAATGCATCATCAACGTCACAAACTTAGAAAAAAAATAGCAAAATATGCATTGAATGATTTGTAAAATATAATTTTTCACTCACTTAGCTCACAAGCTAATCTTTTATTCTTCAATTAACCTCCTTTGAATCCTTAGCTTGCTTTTCACCTACAATACACATCTTAAATTAGAATTCACCAACTAAATACACAATTGAACATTTATTCACCCATTTTTCACTTAAAACATCATGTCCACCCTAAACCACAAAAATGGGCATAAACTAATGCATTCATCATCGCATTCGTTTCCTTCCATTTCCTTAGTTCAAACTCACTTAATCATATGCATATATTCATAAAAACACATCAAAACCATCAAAGAACCAATTACACACCAACTTATCCTTCTAGCCAAATTTAACACATTCACCATACATAAGCTTTTTCATTTCATTTGTTTCACCCAACTTGCTTGAATACATAATATCATGAATAGGCATCCAAACAATTAAATCACAACTTGCACACCAAACCCCAACCATGGCCGAATTACACACACCTAAAATACCTAACTTTTCTTTCAAATTTTTTGATACAATTTACTTTAGAATCAAGTAAAACTTTAAACCAACACATTAAGACAACCAAAATCAACATATATTCATCAAACCCTAACATGGCCTAAACTAGTATCATGACATCCCATATCATTTATCCACTTTCATAGCCACTTAACACATTAAAATCACTCAATAATTCATCTTATACCCAATGATCAACCCAATTTAAATTTTCATGAAAAATCATAAAAACCTTAGACCCTTACCTTACTAGTTTGCTTGCCACCACACCTCCTTTGAGTTTTCTTTCAAATCCAAGCTCCAATAAAGGATAATCAACCTCTATTTACACCAAGAAATTTACAAACACATCATTTTAACAACTCACCATAAAACTCATCAAAATATCATAAAAAAAAAAACTTAAATTTCTTACCTATTCTCTTCACTTTCTTGCTTGGATTTTACCATACTTGATGAAGATTGATAGATTTTGGCATGAAAATAGGATCAAAACCTTGATTTTTCCTCTTCTCCTTGCTGCCGAATTTGCACAGCCCTCACCCTCACAATTTTCCTCTCTTTTGCCGTCTAAGGGAACCCATTCACTTTATATAGTACTCCATGTAATTGACTAAAATGCCCCTCATTAAATCACCCAATGAGCATCAAATCATTTGATTAACTTTACCATAATGCCCTTAATTATAACACATGGTAACTCATCCATCCAAGGGTAAATTAGTAACTTGGCAATTAAAATATCAAAAATCATTTTAGTGCATGCCAACTATTTTCCATAATTCCGTAATTAATTTTTATTTGTCACTTTTCCATTGGTCAATCTTACGTGACATGGATTGTGCTTCTTATCTAATTTCTTTCCATGTGGTTATTCACACCAAATCCATGTACGTTTAAGTGAAATGTCCATCTTGCCCTTGGTTGCATTTTATTGTCGTTTGAACTTAATAAATTCCAAAAATATTTCATGGTCATCATATCATTAAATTGACCATGTAATACTCTAATTGGGTATCTTAAGCTTCAATCCCATGCTTTAAAAAAATCGAATGGGTGTTAAATTACTAGTACCCATTATTTTTGAAAAGGGCGTTTTCGTCAATTAAATTTTGGACCGCTTAAAACCTACTCAAATAGACTTATTTTTAACCCGTTCCAACTTCTAATAACTCTAATATCTATTCTAGGACTTTTGATGTCTGGGGTCCATTTTTCAAAAATCACAATTCATGCGGACACTTTTCGTCCGAAAATACTATTCATCAAAAATTTTATTTTCAGTGATTTTCAAGATCCTTTTCTCAAAAATCACTATTCACCCAAACTATTATTCACATGGACGTTTTCTGTCCGAATACACTATTCATCAAAAAATTAGTTTTCGAAACAAAACGCAACTCTGAGGTTTATAAGAATTGATTGGAAAGCTAAAAGAAATGCTCGAATTGTTAAAAAAAATAATTCGCAACGAAACTTTTCGTAATTGTTAAAGTATTGCATTTTATGTTTTCGATTAAAATTATCATCATATGGGATATGTTTAAATGTAATTACGATGAAATTAATCGAAATTGATAGATGATGCAAAGATCGATTTAAATTCGGCTTAAGTGGCTAGAATGACTTAAATTGTTAGGACCAAGTCCTACATGCTTAAAAATATATATAGATATCGATAAAATACGTTAAATGTGATGGTATTTTTAAAATATTCCACCGTTGTGGGAAAATTTTCTTATGTGATGAAAATGAACAATTATAAGTTTAATTGAATGTTTATGAGGTTAATTTGATGAATTGATAAGTGTGGAATATTTTAGAAATATTATTGAGATGAATAATGATTAATATTATCGATATTACAATCGTTATGGAACTTGACGGCTTTAATGTATTTATTTTTATGGAATAAGTTTTTTATGAAAAATATAAGTGATGAGGATTAAAAGAGGTCATTAGGAAGTGTTAATTATAGATTAAAAATGAGTATGGGCATGATTGGAAATGGATAAATAAAGTACATAAAAATAGTCATAAAAGAGGGGTGTAAGTGACAAAATTGGATTGAAAGTTAAGCTGTTATAATTGAGGAAAATTGAGGGGTGTTTAGGCAATATGTTAAGTAAATTCTAGAGTCTTCTTCCAGCTCAAATCTGGTCTCCAGGCAATCATAAAACAGACCCAAAGACAGACCCGAAGCAGACCATATCTCTCTCTCGCGCGATCGTCTCTCTCGGCCAACAAGTGCAGCCATTAAGACCGATCCTCCAAGGGTTCTTCACGGTCAAAAGGAAGCTTGAAGAAGCAAGGTTAGCATCTGATTTCCAGCCCAGAAAAACCAGATCTGGAAGTGAGGAAGACAGCTCGAAAACGGGAAGAAGTTGAAGTCGTGCGTGGGTGTTGACGAGCTCGGCAGGCCGAGTGAAGGAAAAACAGTTTCGGGTCAGCTGGAGCAAGCAAAGGACGAGCTGAAAGCAGCTGGAAGAAGCCAAGGAATGGAGGAAAATGGCAGGGGTAGGCGTGAATGATGATGGTCAACAGTGGGTAAGAGAAATAACTTGAGTTTGTGTGATGTTTTCTTGAGCTGCGCTGTCCATTTCATGTTATTATTCGTTTTGTTGTTGTAGCTCAAGTTAGATTCGAAAATGGAAGAATTTGGACTGTCATGAAGCCTCTGATTAGCTACTGATATCAAACACCAGTAAGTAAGGTTGGGTTTTAGTTGATTTTATCTTATTAAAGCTGAAATGGAATGGTTGATTGTGTAGAGTTATGCGTGATGTGTGTGCCGTGAATCAAATGAAAATGAGTGAGTATGTGTTATGTGTTCTGCCGAGCAGCAGGTATTTATGTGTGTATGGGCTGTATTTTGTTTGGTTAAATGAGAATTAAGTGATTTATAAGTGTATAAATGCGTAATGAAATATGAAGACGCATTAGAACCGAAAGAAAATCGCGTAAGGTGTTATTGTGTGATTTGCGACTAGGATGAAGGGCAGTTGCGTGTAGTTAAAATTGTGTGATTTTAAGTTGATTTTAAGGTCCTAAACATGTGCTTGAATGTGTAATTGAGTGTGACTAAGTCATAGGGAATGAATTACATTGTATGGAACGCGTGTAATGCTCAAAGATAATAGTTTGAATAAATGATGCGCAAGCTGTCCCATTTTTATTTTCTTTCAATTTGGTGGTTTCAAGTATGTATTTAAATATATTTGGACATGGAAATATCATGGAAACGAATGGTATTAAGATAAGGGCATGTAACGGAAAGAATATTGCTTGATTAATTTGATTAGTTTGAGAGATTGTTAAGGAAAATTATATTGTCATTAGAGTTGTGATTGAAGAGAATTTTAAATGAATTGGTGATTAAATTTTAGGTGAATTGGAAACTCTTCGAACGGAAACGGAGACGTGTAGGAAGTGAAGGAGGTTCTTTGAATCGAAAGCTAACGGACGGGAATAAGTTGTGAGTGTAAAACTATATATATATGTTTTATTTAAATATATATGTTATGTTTAACTATATATTTATACATATATGTTTCTTTTAAGTATATGTTTGTATATTCATATTTTATATATGTTTATGTTTTGAATATAATCGTTTTGATTATAGAAATGTTTTAAGTTTTGATATCAAGTTTAAGAAAAAAGAATCAAATGTTAAGGTTTTGATTTTAAGAAAAGTTTTGACAAACGAATGTTTATGAAAAATATAAAAGAAATGGTTTTGGTTTTTAAATGAAATGTGGTTTATAAAAGGATTTTAGCCAATGGTTACCCTAAACCCTATCATGATTGGAATGACTGAAATGACTGGATAATCGGCCGAGATACTTTAAATGTGTAAAGGTACGGGTAAAGAAATAGGTTACTAACTAAGGGAAGGGATAGAAATTATAGGATTGCCTTTACACATTATAAAGTATTCTTATGACTGTTACCCTGCGCAAGGCGTGATTTATCCGCAGGGTAGTGGTTTTATGACTGGAAATGGATCGTCCCGCCACCGTCGCTTTTAGGTCGGTTGGTGCATTATTCCCTGGGTTCCATTGGTAGTGACTGAAATGTTAAAGATGATTTCAAATGTATATTATGATTGATATAATTGATAAATGAAATGAAATGTTTTATTTATTTTTATAAATGTTATGATTTTACTGAAAGATGTTGAAAGGTGTTTTGATGTTAAACTGTACACTCACTGAGCTATTTTTAGCTCACTCTTTCAAAATGTTTTAATAAAATTTTCAGGAACTGAGACTAGAGAGCAGTCTGAGCAGCCTCCAGGGCAGTCGTAGGCGGCCTACTTGTAGACGACGACGACTTGAACATATGTATATAAATTTTTGGGCTGTAAATATGTCATATTATGCTTTTGATACTTGCATTATTATTTTTGTATTGTATATACGTAGATGCATAATTAAACTCTGAACTACGAGGGCTTTGATCCTCTGTAGATAGTTGAGGTACGTAGGCGTTTGGGAGTGCCCAAACTCAAGCCCAAAATATTTCAGAAAATATTTTGAATTGTTCATAATGCATATGTTTTTCTTTATGGATGAAAAGGATTTCCTTGAAAGCTTTTAAATGTTTTTGTGGTTAAACTGTAGTGGACCTGAGGTCCTGAAAATGGTAGTGGAGAAAATTGAATGAATTTTTGAAGTGTTTATGATTTTATTTGCAGGTTTTGTAAAATTGGAATGTTCGAAAAACAGAGGAAATTCTGTCCGTTTTTCTGTAAAATTTTCATTGAGTAAATGGTTTATTGGTTTTAATAGAAAAAAAAAAAAAAAAAAAAAAAATTTCCCACCACCTTTTCTGTTAGTTGACGAAAAGAATAAATGTTTTAATCGGGTTCGCTCCACGGATTCCTAAGTTCATTGTTTAAAGGAAAGGTTTTCGGAGTCCGTTGGAGTGCCGGGAGGGCTTCCCACGGATTCAAGAGGTTAAATCCGGGTTGGGTCCCTTCATAAATTGTCGTTCGATGTGTTCATACAAAATTTATACTTATTTTAGAGTATTTAGAAATCTTTGTGAAATGAAATGTGTTGTGCGCGTTAATGCGTATTAATGAAAGTGTAAATATGTGAATAAGAGTAGTTGCAATGTTGCCTAAAAATGGAATGCTAAAATATGTAGGTAATGTGGAAACGAAGCAACTCGAAGTCATGATTATCTCAAGCAAGAAAATCGTGAAACCATCAGTGAGTTAGAAATCTGTGAGTGAAAATATATTTTTATGAAAGTGAAATGCATTAATAGTTTACTTTTCAAGCATTTCTTAATTAAATGCATTTCTATTATGAAAATTAGTTTATGAATGCCTTTGAATATCATTCTAAAAGAAAATATTTTAAACATGAAATTGTAGAAATATCGAGCTTTATGCTCTAGCATGATTTATGTAATATGTTGTAGTATTTTCATGTTTATAGAAAGAAATATTAAAGTTGATTTACTTATAAAGAAAGTTTTCAAAAACTAATGACTTACTCAAATTTATTGATACATTTTAAATTTAGACCTAGTTGGAATATCCTATACGGGTATGACAAGTTTTGGAAGGGCATGTTACTAATTAATGTGTGTGGGGGATTGAGCCAATCATGTCACTCTCTATACATGTGGGATATTATCTTACTCTACGTATGCAATTATAGAATTCCGCAGTGTGGTAGTTGAGATGTCTTTATAGTTTGTCATGGTGAGTGCGGCTAGCAATTTCGCCACGTGACCTCATATTAACGGTGCTAGTTTAGTCGCCTTGTGATTATAGCCTTTTGGGTTTCCATTGGTCCATTTTAGAAATAAATGTATAATGCTACTTGTGAGATTTAGAAAGAGAACATTTTAACTGTTTCCGAAATGTTTACGAAATGCATTAGTATTTTATGATTTTATTCAATGTATGAATTTGCAAAATTTATTATTAGATTTATAAAGTGTATGATTTGAAAATGAGAATGTTTATGAAATAAATATTTCGTTTAAATGAATTCGAGAGGCTATTTTAGAAAGCAAGCGCTATATAGAAACTTATATCACTCATTGAGCTTCTTTAGCTCACTATTTCTTGTTTATGTTTTTATAAAAAACCTCCCTAGGTGCAAAGATAGGTGCTCAAAGCGAGTAGTTACGACGCAATGCTTGGTGGACCCTTCTTGATGATCTCAACTGTGAATTCCATGTACATAGTTTTATGTTTCATAAACATGCATGAAGTTCATACTTTTCTATGATTTATATAAATATTTGAGATTTTTATCCGATGAGATATTTCGAAATTTATCGTGATTTCTAATTTAATTATTTTGTTTTATGATTGAGTTATTTTCATTTCGTGATCGAGTTCGAATGTAAAGAGGACCTGAGGTCCATATTGGAAGTGGAGAAATGAATAAATGATTTTATAAGTGTTTATATATTGATTTATTGATCTTTTAAAAGGGTTGGAAAGGTTGAAAATCAGCCGTTGTGCTACCGACATTTTTTTTTTCACCCTAATTTTTTTTTATGATTATGAGATGGAAATTTATTTTGGGTTCGTTCTACGGAATCCTTTTTTAGGCAGTTACCAATATAAAGACTGCAAGGATTTTCGTTGGAGTGCCGGGAAGGTTCCGCTCGGGTTTTTATAAGGGAATTCTGGGTTGGTTCCTTTCATTCTTCCATTTAAGCGTATGCAGGCCTAATTTTAAATGAAGTCCAGCTGGATGTTCAATTATCCACAAAATCAATATCTATGGATCCAATCCGAGTAAATCAATCAATTTCAAGAGACATAGGAAATAATTAGCAATTAATTTAATAATATGCATATCATCATGCCATTAAATGATTAGGTGTTTGAGTGTCCGTGCGTGTAATTTTCAATAAACAAAAATTCAGTGCTAGTATGAGAAAAAATTAGGCACATTTGAATAGCAGATCATTTTAGCTTCATAGAGTTGCATCCGAAGACAATATATTTGGATCTGTTTGGTGCATGAGATTGAATTAAATTACTTTCAAAGGATTAAATTGAATAGGATTATATTAAGTAGTACTATAATGTGTAAGGTGCAATTATGATCAAATCAAAAGTAACATTGTCTATTGTTTGATATAGTATGAGATTGGATAAGAAAAATTTTATTTTATATTTAAAATTGGTTCAATTAATTTAGTATCATATTTCATTGGATGATTTAGAACTATAAAAAAAATCTTGGTTTTTGTGATTGTACATTTTTTCTCATTTTTGCCTTCTGTCCAACGTCCACTTTCTCTCACATCCAAGTTCAACATTGACTTGCTTTGCATGGCTAACCCGCGATGGTTACTCATCCCACCAAAACACAAGATGTCTCCGACAACTAGTGGCAAGTGTTGGGGACAGAAAATGGTAGTGTTAAGCAGTGGCGGATCCAGAAAATTTGTTCAGGGGGCACATAAATAAAATAATAAAAATATCAAAAATTAAGAATATACTAAATGTGTAATGTTTTTATGTAAAACAATGTTCAATAACACTATATAGTTTAAACAAAATAAAACATACATTGTACTTAGGCAAAACAAATAGTCATATGCTTAAAAATCATAATGAAATCATTAAAATAAATAAAAAAGAAAAAAATAAACTACATAAAATTATAATCTTCCTCGACGAGGCTTCATATCTTGAAATCGTTTCATGATAACTTCTTTATTAATTTTGTCAAAAATATCTTTCTCCACATATGCAAGCAAGCTATCATTTAACCATTGATCTCCCATTTGATTACGTAATTCAGTCTTCACAATATTCATAGCAGAAAATGCTCTTTCAATTGTACCAATTGCAACAAGTAGTAATAATGCCAATGTCAAGAGCAAGTAAATCAATGGGAAAACCTTATCTTATTTTTTCTTAACCATCTTTTGTGCCAAATTTGTACGGCCATTTAATTCTGAAAATTCAATATTAGAGCACATGACTGCAATATAATTCTCAAGTTGATCTCTAAGTACCAAAAGTTCAGTAAAAGATAAGTCTTTTGGATAAAAATGAGCATGTTGAATTAGTTTTTGTTTGTCAAATACACGAAATTGATCTCTTGGACTAAAACATGCAACACAAAGAAGCAACTCTTAAATGTCAATTTGGGGAGAATAGATTTGAAATAAAAACTTTTAAATGTCATTAAGTGATTTACAATTAAGTGAAAAGTTAAAAATTCTTACATAATTTTTTCAATTGTTTTTTGGTAATTTTAAGTGGTTTGACCACTTAAAAAAACAAACAAAAACATCCTAATAGATGCAATTCAGCACTATTAAGTGTTAAGTGAAAAAAACAAACGATCCCTCAGTATTTGTCTGTGGAAACAGATTATTTAGTTCTTGAAGTTGCAAATCTAACACAGCATAAAACAAGTCTACTCGATAATGATGTATATTATTTATCTCCTGAGTTTACGCCTTGATCTCCCTCGAGGCATAAACAAATCATCCATGTTAACAACTTGGATTTTATGTTTTTCACAAAAAGTGAAAACCTGTTTCAAGAAAGAATCTCATCTATTTTCTCTCATTGTCTAAAGTCGTTCTTTACATGCTTTTACTAAGGTCATGACATTGACAATATCTTGATCTTTTTTCTGTAATGTAAATGAGAAATCATGTGTAACTCCCAATATTGTTCTCATCAAATGGAGATTAAAAATAAAACAAATGTTTCTATTGCATCCAATAAAAGCTTTGATTCATATTTTTGCTCCTGATTCAATCCATCATTTACTAACATATCAAGTATCTCTACAATAGAAGAGAACATGGAAATTATTCTGATTATAATATTGTAATGTGAGCCTCAACGTGTATCACCTGGTCTCTTAAGACTAATTTCTTGATTTAAACCTCGTCCACTTGAAAGCTCATCATTCTCTAGTGCTTCAAAGACTTTAGCTGCTTGTTTTTCTCAAAGAATATCGCAATGTTTAGCAGATGCTCCAATAATATTTACCACATGAGTAATCCAATAAAAAAGACCAGTAATATCTATATGACTTTTCGTCACAACAGAAAGAGCTAATTGAAGTTGATAAGCAAAACAATGCACATAAAAAACACTCTCATTCTCTTTTAAAATAAGTGCTTTAAGTCCATTAAATTCACTTCGCATATTACTTGCTCCGTCATAACCTTGTCATCGCAATCTAGAAATACTTAATCCATATCTAGAAAAAAAAAGAATCAATAGCCACTTTAAGTGAGAGTGCAGAAGTATCGGTAACATGCTCAATACCAGCAAAACGCTCAATTACATTACTATTCTTGTCCACATATCTCAATACAATAGTCATCTGCTCTTTCGAAGATATATCACGAGATTCATCCACAATAAATGAAAATAATGAATTGTTAATATCTCTAATAATTGCATTAATAATTTCACTTGAAATAGCATTTACTATATTCTTCTAAATCTTGGGTGCCGTCATTTTCAAGTTTTTAGAAGCACTTTTGAGTGTCACAGCTTTTACGTTCTCATTTTGAGCACATAGCCAATGTAAAAGTTCAAGAAAATTGCCTTTATTGCTAGAATTTCCTAATTCATCTTGTCCTCAAAATGGAAGCCCTTGTTGTAAAAGAGAACAACTACAATCAATTGAAGCACGGAAGCGAGTTCGATACTCAATTCGAGCTTGATCTGACTGTTTGTTTATAGTTGACTCAATATGTTGATTCTAATTTAATAGATTTTCACATTTGCTCCAAGCATTTTTATGGGCACTACTTTTAGCATGCTGCCTTAATGAATATATCTTCTTCCAATTTGTAAACCTTTCACTTACAAAAGAGTCACCACTCGCTTGTTTTCTAATATCTAGTTTGAAAAGATAACAACTTAGACGATATGCTGCATCTTTTGCTATACTGTACTCTAACCAAGTTGAATATTCAGTAAACCAAACAGTGTTGAATCGCCTAGACTTTTGTCTAAAAGGTCTCATAGGAAAATT
The DNA here is from genome assembly GCA_022984855.1 of Dimocarpus longan. NCBI lineage: Eukaryota > Viridiplantae > Streptophyta > Magnoliopsida > Sapindales > Sapindaceae > Dimocarpus > Dimocarpus longan. The sequence continues at coordinate 30,274,791 of CM041016.1, read as the reverse complement.
GTGTTCTCGAGGTTGACAAGAACTTTTTAGCAGATATGCTCTTCAAACTTGCTCACGGACATTAGGATCATAATTTCATATTTTAGTTCGAAGCCCTGAATCAGCAGAGAGATCTGAAAATTTGACTACAACACAATTTTACTTTAAAGAAGATGATTCAAACAAACTCAAGTAATGATTTTCTTTTATATATCTCTCCGTAACTATTTCATAACAAATAAAAACATAATTAAAAATTTTAAAAATAATTTAATAATAATTTATTGATTCTAAATAAAATAAAGCTATAAAGTAAACAGTATTGTATATATATATAATTGAATCATGACAATACATTATATATGGATAATTTTAATGCAATAATTTAAAGTTTAAGATTTTAGGGTTTATCGATAAGATATATATTAAATTTAAATTATTAAAAAATAAATGAATTAAAAAAGTAATTAATTTAGGAGATTAACCTGATAAGTCACAATATATTAAAGTGAAAATAAAGAGATGTCAGATAAAGATGAAGAGAAAAAGAAAAAAAAAAAGTTATTCGCTAAAATTATAAATTGTCAATGTAAATAGTATTTATATAGAAGAGAATTAAAAGAATAAAATTGAAAAAGGAAAATATTATTTAATTAGGAGTAGGAAAAATATTTGAAGTAAGAAAATTAAGTCTAATAGAAGTAAGAAATAAGAAAGCAAGTTAATCCTATTAGAAATAGGAAAAATAAATAATTGAATAAGAAAGTAACAAACAATTAAAAAGAAAAAGAAAAAAGAGAAATAGGGCACGCAATTTAAACAAAACGAGGGGTCCTATAGATCTTGTTATGCTGACTGCAATAGTGAGCATATGCACTGCAGACTGCAACAGTGCAATGCAGATCAATTTTTTTTTTTCTTTTTTTTTTTTTACTTCTTTGTAACTATGCATTAAACTTATCAATTTTTTTTTTTTTTTAAATTTCAGGGGGTTACGTGTCCCCTTGGCCCAACAGTGGGTATGCCACCGGTGTCGAGGGAAATGGTAAGACCAAAGAGGTCTCCAGTTTTCAACACCGTGTCAACGCGATCAATTTGCGCCACTTTACATTTTCTCTGCATTGTTTAGTGCCGTGTTCCAACAACATTTTTTAATTATTTTTCCCATTCATTCAAACTCCACCTTGGTCTTTTGCTTTTATCATGGGACCTATTATAAAGTGTGAACCAATTGAAAGAGAAAAATGAATAATGCGAAGCCTCTTGTCAAGTCCATTTCATAGTTTGTATTTTTTGTCCGCATGAATGAATTATGCTTGTCATGTTTTATGTCGGACATTTGTCCTCTCTTTTCTTTTTAATATCTGTTATCCTTGTTATTATTATCATGGCTATTATTCAAAGCGAATTCTGTGGAATCTCGTAAGCGCAGGTAGCGCTGTGGAAACGTCTCCAATGAGTACCCATTCGGGATGAGTAAGGGCTGCTACTTTAACGAAAGGTTTATAGTAGCTTGAGACTAACCTAATAAGTTACAAGATGTTAAAGTGAAAATAAAGAGATGTCAGATAAAGATGAGGAGAAAAAGAAAAAAAAAAGTTATTCGCTAAAATTATAAATTGTTAATGTAAATAATATTTATATAGAAGAGAATTAAAAGAATAAAATTTAAAAAGGAAAATATTATTTAATTAGGAGTAGAAAAAATATTTGAAGTAAGAAAATTAAGTCTAATAGATGTAAGAAATAAGAAAGCAAGTTAATCCTATTAGAAATAGGAAAAATAAATAATTGAATAAGAAAGTAATAAACAATTAAAAAGAAAAAGAAAAAAGAGAAATAGGGCACGTAATTTGAACAAAAAGAGGGGTCCTATAGATCTTGTTATGCTGACTGCAACAATGAGCATATGCATTGTAGACTACAACAGTGCAACGCAGATCAATTTTTTTTTTTTCCTTTTTTTATTACTTCTTTGTAACTATGCATTAATCTTATCAATTTTCTTTTTTAAAATTTCAGGGGATTACGTGTCCCCCTAGCCCAATAGTGGGTATGCCACTGGTGTCGAGGGAAATGGCAAGACAAAAGAGGTCTCCAGTTTTCAACACCGTGTCAACGCAATCAATTTGCGCCACTTTACATTTTCTCTGCACTGTTTATTGTCGTGTTCCAATAACCTTCTTTTAACTTTTTTTCCCATTCATTCAAACTCCACCTTCGTCTTTTGCTTTTATCATGGGACCTATTATAAAGTGTGAACCAATTGAAAGAGAAAGCTGAGTGGAAATGAATTATGCGAAGCCTCTTGTCAAGTCCATTTCATAGTTTGTATTTTTTGTCCACATGAATGAATTATGCTTGTCATGTTTCATGTCGGACATTTGTCTTCTCTTTTCTTTTTAATATCTGTTATCCTTGTTATTATTATCATGGCTATTATTCAAAGCGAATTCTGTGGAATCTCGTAAGCGCAGGTAGCGCTGTGGAAACGTCTCCATTGAGTACCCGTTCGGGATGAGTGAGGGCTGCTACTTTAACGAAGGGTTTATAGTAGCTTGAGACAACTCATCAGGCAAAGCTTTCTTGAGTAGCATCAACTTGCAATTATTGGACATTAATATTAATGCTTATATGGTTTATGTTTATCTTCTTGTGATTTCTTCAAAATGTGGCAATAACAGGAGCCTTTCTCAAAGTGTAAACCTGTCAGGCAGTCCATTCACCTTTTCACCTAATGATAATGGGTTCATTGCCATAGGTTATGACAATTATGCTGAGATAAGGAACCATAATTCAACTATTATTCGTTGGTGCCTATCTATTTGCGCCAATGAAAAAACAAGTACTATTGAGCATGGTTGCTCTGGTCTAGCTAAGTTGTTGCGAAACCGAAATCCCTTTTGATCTTAAGTTTTTCAATGCATCTGTATCAAATTGCCGCCAAACTGATAATAATTCTGAACCTCAAGATTGTAGATTTGCTTTCGTGGTTGATAGGACATGGTTTTACTACCACTACGAAAAAGATTCTCGTGCTTTCAGCAAGATACAGCGAGTTCCTGTGGTGCTATAATTTGGATAATATATAGGTGATTGTTGGGAAGTATTTAATTATAACAACACCATTTATCATTCTTATGGGGCGTCCATGACACATAGTAACTGAATCATGTAATACTAATATGGGAAGCCCCAGCCAACTATGTCGAGGTATGTCTCCGATTAAAACATTATTTCTTCATGCGAGTTAAGCTGAACTTTTACTTTTTTAAAGAGAATATATATACAATTGTTCATCAGATTAAACACCTGAATTTTTTTAATCTTTGTGTAGGTAGTTTGTTTTTGCTCGAACACTCTAAATGAGGATAATTGTACATGTCCTCATGACTATTCCAATATACCGGATTCACTTGAAGGATTGCGTTGTGATAATTATTATTCAACTTGTGAAGGCAAAAACCCTTCGATCAAAAGCCCTTGGATCAAGTTGATCGTTATATACAATTGTTCATCAGATAATGGATGAAAGCAACGTCGAACAATTCATCAACGAGGTGGTAATTTTATCACAAATTAATCATAGAAATGTGGTTAAACTATTGGGGTGTTGTTTGGAAACAGAAGTCCCTCTTCTAATTTATGAGTTCATTCCTAATGGAGCTCTATCTCAATACATATATGATCAAAATGAAGATTTTCTTATCACATGGGATATGCGCTTACGTATTGCCACATAAGCTACAAATGATATTTCTTATATGCATTCAACTACTTTTCTATCTATTTATCATCGTAACATCAAGTCTACAAACATACTTTTGGATGATAAATATTGAGCTAAAGTTTTTAATTTTAGATGTTCAAGATTTACAGCAATTGATCAAACCCACTTCATGACCACTGAAGTAAAAGGTACTTTTGGATACTTTGATCCAAAATATTTTCTGTCAAACTAATTTACAAAGAAAATTGATATTTATAGCTTTGGGAGTGTTTTTGTCTAGCTCTTAACTGGATAAAAACCAATCCGTTCAACCAACTCGAATGAAGATAGAAGTCTAGCATCATATTTCCTACATGCAATGAAAGAGAATCGTTTGTTTGAAGTTCTTGATGCTTTTGTTCTCAAGAAAGGTGGAAAAGAGGAGATTGTAACATTTGCTAATGTTGCAAAAAGATGTTTGCAATTTAATGGGAAGAAAAGACCTACAATGAGAGAAGTAGCAAGTGAATTAGGGAGTATTAAATCATACCATGGAGGTTCTAGTTTGCATCCAAACTGTAAAGAGATTGAGTATACTGGTGGTAATATAGCTGAAAATTTCAATAACAATTCTTCCTCAAATTGTAATGATACTTCTTCAATAGATATTGAGGGTGAATATGCATATCTAAGAATGTAAATAGCATAGTGTATTTCTTGTTTGATAGTGTTAAATAAATTTCATGATAGGACGACCTCGATTTCTTTTGAGAGTCCAAGAGGATCCTACGATTTCATAGCTTTCTTAGTCAGATACATGTTTTCTCTTATATAATGTAAAGTATTAAGAAATAATGTATTTCATTGTATGTACAATCTACAATATTAAGCCTATTTATAGACTAATAGGTATATTACAAAGATGAAAAATAGAACAATATATTACAAAAATGGTAACATAAATATATTACAATAGTAGTGTTACGATTATGGAAATGATTGATATGTGATAATATGAATGATAACATCCCTCTACAAACTGAAGATTGCGAGATAGATGCAAGCTTGAGATTGAAAAATAATTCACAAAAACGGTCCGGATGATGAGCTTTGGTGAAGATATCAGTAGGCTGATTAGCAAAAGAAATCGAATAAAGTTTAAAAGTATCCTGATGAATGTATTGTCGAACAAAATGACAATCAATCTCAATATGTTTGGTTCGTTCATAAAAAATATCATTGTGGGTAATTTGAATAGTACTATAATTGTCACAATATAAGGGAGTAGCCGTGACGTGTTGAATTTCCATATCTAAAAGTAATCAGTATAGCCAAATAAGTTCTTGAGTAGTATCAGCGAGGGCCCGATGTTCAGCTTCAATACTGGATCGAGCAATAACAGTCTGTTTCTTACTACGCCATGAGATAAGAGAATCACCAAGAAAGAAGCAGAAACCAGTGGTAGATGTATATTAGTAGGATCGACAACCTAATTAGCATCTAAATAAACACATAACTCTAACGAAGAGTTAATAGAAAAGTGAAGTTCATAAAACATCATGCCCTTGAGATATCGGAAAATATGAAGGACAGTAGCGATGTGAATGGAATGAAGAGTAGATATAAATTGACTGACAACATGTACGACATATGTAATATTCAATTGAGTCACGGTTAAATATAAAAGACTGCCAACAAGTTGTCAATAAAGAGTGGGATCACTTAGTGGCATACCTTCAAAAGGTATTAGTTTAACATTGGCTTCCATAGGACTAGTATTGATTTTATCATCGGTTAAGTTAGCACGAGCAAGAAGATCTGAAATGTATTTTGCTTGTGAGAGATAATAATCATCAGAATTAAAAGAGATCTTAAGATCAAGAAAATAGCTAAGAGAGCAATTTGAAATATATTTTGCTTATGAGAGATAATAACCATCATAATTAGAAGAGATCTTAAGATCAAGAAAATAGCTAAAAGAACAAGATCTTTCATTTCAAATTATTGCTAAAGATAGGTCTTAAGATCAGAGATACCAACAATACTTGTAATAATAATATCATTCACATAAAGTAACAAAAAAATTGAACCATTATTGGTCTTACGAAGAAATAGTGTAGAATCATAAAAACTAGAGGCAAAACCAAACTGCATAATAGTGGAAGAGAATTTAGCAAACCAAGCTCTAGGAGTTTGCTTTAGGCTATATAGTGCTCCACGGAGATGACAAACCTTGTGTGGAAAGTGTAGATGTCATGGTGGTAGTGTCATAAATACCTCTTTAGTAAGATCCCCATTAAGAAAGACATTTTTCACATCCATTTGAAACAAATTCCATCGGTTGGTTACAATGACTATTAGTAAGTTGCAGACAGATGTAAGTTTAGCAACTGGTGCAAATGTTTCCTCATAATCAATTCCATATTCCTAGGTAAAACCTTTGGCCACAAGACGGGCTTTATATCATTTAATAGACTCATATGACTTTGTTTTGATCTTATATACCCATTTGGACCTAATGGCAGATTTATTAGAAGGAAGATCAATCATGTTTAAGTATGAATCTTCTCAAGAGCTTGTAATTCTTCAGCCATAGCTTGCTATCAAATAGGGTTAGTGCTGGTCTCTTTATAAGATTGAGGCTCATACAAAGAAAGGATGACATAAAAATAATGAAAATTTTGAAGGGTTACAGGTAGTTCACTTACTCGATTAAAACAACGAGGAGGAAGATTAGCAAGTGAAATTGGACAAGAGGACTCTGATGTAGGATCAATAGATGGGTGAGACTACTCAGGAATGGGTTTATCAGCATCAGAAGATCTGTTTGAGGCTTAGACATATGTTAATAGGAAACAAAGGAACAATAGGATCTATAAAAAGTTTATTATAAGAAGTATGTGATATATGAAATTTGGATATGGATGAAAACATTTTATGTTCTCAAAAAACAACATAATGAGAGATGCGAAGGCGATTGGAGATAGGATCCCAACAACAATAACCTTTATGTTCAATGTCATAGCGAAAAAAACAACATAAATGAGCTCGAGACTCTAATTTATTCTGTTCGTGAGGATAAAGAAAAACGAAGCAAGCACATTCAAAAACTTTTAGATTTTGATAGTTTGAAGGAGTGTCATACAGACCTAGCTTAGGTCCAGACAGGGCATATGTCCCTCCTAGAATTTTATGAAAAAATATTAAGTTTATAATATTAGTCATTAAATATTTGAATATATAAATAAATATTATATATAGTTTACGAAGTGAATAATCTGACAAAAAGTCAATTTGTATTGGTGGTATAAGGCTTCCCTTTCTTTCCATGGATCCACCATGACCACAGTTCAATCCTCACATTTGCTTTCTCTCTTTTGCTTTTTCTCAAAATAGTGAAAATGTGTGCATGTGTGCTTCGAACTAGGAGTTAGAAAAAGATGGTTCAACTACTTACTGACCAAGCTGATATTCAAATTTGGCATATTTTGACTTTGGAAGCTTTTATATCCTATCATGTATTATGAACAATCATTACTAACTACATAATTAACACAAAATATTTTTTTATCGCAAACTATGTCACATTTATTATGACCAAATTTAAGAGTAAGAATATATTTAACTAGGAATAAATTGCATCTCTATTTATAGTTTAAATAGTTAGTACACTCTTCTTTGACATTCATGGTAAGAGTTTGAGTTCCATCATGTGTGTTAAGCAACATATATAGAGAGAGTTTTCTCTCTCGTTATTATGAGAGTAAATATTTCTCAGCATTATGAGAGTAAACGTATAATGTTGTATCATAAAAAAAAAAAAAAAAAAAAAAATCGTACAATGCTGTTCATTCTTAATAGATTTTGGTTTATTCATGATGATTGATATGAATTATTTTTGTTTTACATAAATTATTTTGCATAATAAAATTTACGTATAAAAAAACTCATACGAGCTATAATTATGTTTATTATTATTATTTATTATTTTACTTTATTATAAAGTATTTCCTTTAATATAAAATCTGGGTCCGCCATTAGATAACATATATATAATAAAACAACCTTTACTTATCTATCATAGTAGCCCCAACTTGAAATGATAGACCCCGATCCTAGTGTTCTCAAAGAATTCATTTTCGACGATCAGATAAAGAATAAAGAGTCTAGAAATAATACAAGAGGTCCGATTAGAATTCGATTATATTTATAAGGCCCTGAGTATCATGTTAGGAAGAAATAAGAATTTTCAGTAAATAGTATTCGGATCCAGATGAATAGTGATTTGTCAAGAAAACATCCAAAAGTTTGTGTTTAAGATTGAATTTGGACTCGGTTATATTGTTCAGGGTCATGAATTTAGATTTGATAGGAAACGAAAGTTTTTGATGAATAATATTTTTCGGACGGAAATTTTTGAATGAATAGTAAAATTTTTGAAAATTGACCTTAAGGGTTGAAAAGGTCTGAAAATAGTATGAGAGTATAGAGAAACAGAAACGGATCAAAAAGAAGACTATTTGAATAAGTTTTAAGCGATCCGAAGAAAATTACGATATTACCCTTTTGAGAGATTAATAGGTTTTAATGAGTTTAAATCCAATTGAATTTTTTTCGAAGCATGAGACTGATAGATAAGACACCTAATTAGAGTATTTCATGATCAATTTGAAGATTAGATGACCATGGAATATTTTCAGAATATTTTTTGATCAAAGTGAAATTATATCATAAAAAGGGCAAAAATGGACATTTTAAGTTAAGTATTCATGGATCAAGCATGAGAATGATATGCAGAAGTTTCAAGGAGTGTAACCCAAGTGAATGAGAATGAGTTAACGAGAATGAGTGTAAAAATCGAGTTTTTAAGCTATAGATACGTATAAAAAGATATCGGTTGATTCGATCAGATTTCGGTTAGGAACATTTCCTTTATTAAGTATATATGAGAGGTATCAGACCTAAATTGAAGTTTATAAAGTCGAATTGTCCATAAGATGTGTGTAGAATATTTGTGGAATATTTTTCAGAAGGATTAGGTATTGCTATTGAAATGAAAATTCACTAAGTGTAAGCCCTCACCCAGATTTATTATTTTATGGTACTAGAAATATTCGAATTGAGTTACGGTCGAATCATATGCCTCCAGTAGTGTTATTTGAGGCTTATTAGATTTTCATATCGCAAGTCGGATATCGTTTGGCTGACCCCGGTACAATTACAAAGTGATTAGACGAGATTTACGTGTTAATCAAGCAAAGTGAGCTCACAGAATTCAACCAATAAGAAAATAGATAAGTGTTTTTGAAAAGTAATGGCTATGGATGTGCCACGTGTCATCCATGGATTGGTTGGAAAAATAAGTGGATGAAAATAAGACAAGTGGACCAATAGAATATAAAATCAATTATTTTTGGGCACTAGTGAGATTAGTGAAAGGTTGAGGTTATTAAATGAAATTTTCTTGAGGGAGTTTTTAGCAAATGAGCATTAAAATATATATAAGTTAATTTGTCTCATTTGAGACATTTTTGATCGTGCACCTGAGAAAGAAAGACAGAGAGTTTGCGTGAGAGAGGGTGAGAGCCGAGAGTGTGCGCCGAAAGAAGAGAGGAAGAAGAGAAAGAGATCCGATCCGATTTTCGACGCGGTTTCTTCATGAAAGTTGTTCCTCGTCATCTCCTTTAGCTAACCCAACAAATTTGAAGCAAAACGGTTGCCTATTTGGTGAGTTATCTCAGTTTTAAGATTGGTGTTTATATGAAACCCATTTTTTTTCTTTGGTTTATTTTCGAATCAGAGATTAGGGATAATAAGAGGGATATGTGAGGATGATTTTGGTATGATTTTGGAGTGATTTGGTGGAAGAAAAACAGATAAAACGAGAGAGGGAAGTCGTAGAGAAAAATGGGTTTTTTTATGGAATTTGATCCCGTTTTCGATTCTAAAGCATTAGATTGATGCTTTACAGGTTAGGGAACAATCTTTTGAAGTTAGATTTCGAAAACGAAAAGTTTAGGATCGATTTCGGAGCTAAACGGACGAGTTGAAGGGTGGTTTCTAAAAACCTTCGAAACGCGTTCGTTTAACGTTCAAAACAGTTTATTTAATTATAGTTGGGTGTTAGAACACTAGAGGATTGATTTTTGAAGTTATCGGAAGTCCGGAGCGAAAAGTGGTTTTCGTTAGTAAGCGAATTCAGTTGAATTTGGTTCCGAGTTTTCGACGATGAGATTGAGTATTTTGAGGTATTCCTAGGAAAGAATAAGTAAGATTCATGTAGAGAAAACAGATTTCGAAAACCCCGGTTGAATAGAAATTGATATCCAAAAGTTTAGGCTCTAAAGGATATAAATAGAGATAATTGGATTTTTTATTGATTTTGAATATTATTTGAATGAGTTAAGTGACCCTAAATGGATATTTGATGTTTTAGGGTAAAAGCGGAGACTTCCGGAGGCATACGGAGGAGGCTCGGATTTTATCCGAGGATGTGTTGTGAGTGGAACTACAAGTTTCTATTTATATCGTTTTAAAGTTTATTTTTTTTTAAGTTAAAAGAATTTATTATAAATAGTTATTTATTTATTAATTGAATTTATATTTTAATTCTAGCATAAAGATTTTAGTTTATTATTTCTGTATATGAGAATGTGCTAGAATTAAATATTTTAGGCTTATTGCCTTAAGATTTAGAATATTTTAGTGTGTTAAGAAAAAAAAAATTTTAATAGCCTATGGTTTACCCTAGCCCCAGTTTAGTACCCGGTCGAATACTCTATACGTGATACGGTAGATAAGAGGAAGTCAGTCAGTGAGATTTGAGTCTAGTTGACTCATGTGTGAGCGAGGTATGAGTGATCCGTATGCACGTATAGGGTAGTGTAGTCGGTCCGTAGCGTGGGCCCGCTTTCGGTGACTACACATGGTAGATCCCCCACTCCTAGTGGTTAGCTAGAGTTTATATGCTACCACGCCAGGAGTAGATATTCCCTGGGTTACCATTTAGGCGAGTATCAGAAAAGAGTTTAAGAAAAGATTTCAGAAAGTTTTAGAAAGAAATTTAAAACGAGATTTAAAAGCAGTTTTTCCCACTCCTAGTGGTTAGCTAGATTTTATATGCTACCACGTCAGGAGTAGATATTCCCTGGGTTACCATTCAGGTGAGCACCAGAAAAGATTTTAAGAAAATACTTTTAAGAAAAGAGTTTAAGAAAAGATTTCATAAAGTTTTAGAAAGAAATTTAGAACGAGATTCAAAAGCAATTTTAAATGAGTTTTAGAAAGTATTTTAGAAAAATACTTTAGTTTTATTAAACTGTTTTTGGGAGAAATTTAAGTGTAGAAATAAGTTTTAATTTAAAAGTTACAACCACTCACTGAGTTATACTCACGTTTTTCTTTAAATATTTTTCTTAAAAATTCTCCCGCAGATGTAGGAGCTAGTCATCCAGCCGACGAGGTTCAATCAGATGTGCAGGTGGACGTATAGGATGATACCTAATACAAGTATATATGGTGTTATTTTGATCATGTATATGTTTATATATATAGTTGTAAGTAATTTAAAGAAATCGTGGATGTATTAGTTAAAAATGTTTTATTAAAGTTTTATATGAATTAGTTTTCTGATTTTAATTATTTGATTGTGGTTATGTTGTAAAAAATGAGCCGGAGGCTCTGGAAATTGAGAAATGAATTTCATAGAAGTGTTTTATAAACTGTTTTTGAAACTTGCAGGGTGGCATAGTTTAGAAAACAGACGGCATGCTGCCGGATTTTCAATAGAAAAGCGAAAAATTTGTACCCCTGCCACCTAGTAAACGAGTTTTAAAAGAAGTTTAAAGTAAGTTTCGGTGCTCTGACGGGATTTCTTCAGGCCAAAGTTAGGGTTCGTTGGAGTTCTGATGGGGTGCTACGGGGTCTTTCTCGGGTCCAGAGGAGGGATTCGGGAAGGGTTCCGTCATGAAAGCACTAAGAAATTTCCACTGGATAGCATATATATTATAAAATGACTATTACTTATCGATCATGATAGCCCTATCCCGAAAGTATTAAAAAATTTCATGGTACATGTATATATGTATGTATGTATGTATGTATGCATCTATGTATGTATGTATGTGTGTGTGTATGTATGTGTTTGTTTGTACATATATATATATCTCTCTCTGTGTGTGTGCATATGTGTTCACGTGCACATGCATGTGCATGCATGCATGTGTATATACTTTGATGTTACAAATATAATTAAAACTATTGGGCTTTCTAGACATTGTCTATAAAGAACAGTCCAGACCACAATATTTATTAGACTCTACTCCCTTTATTAGCAAGGAGAGAGGGAGCCCACACCGAGTGGAAAAAACTGACCGTCCAACTAGAGGAACCTATATAATTAGCCCTTGAATAGGAAGGCTTTATGCAGATTGTCTACTATTGGTAGCCATTGTACTTGAACACACGATGCCCTTTGTAAGAAAAGCGGAGTGGATGCATTGTGGCCAACACACCACAACCTTTCTGAGTTGGTACATTTTTATTTTCTTCCTTGTGGTAAGTAAATAATTAAGAAGATTGTCAAATGTCAAACTTTAGAAAAACTTGTTAGATATGGACAACCTTTAGTCATTCATATGATAGCACTACTATGGAATTATTGAATTGCTTAGTTGTGTAATAATTAGAAGAAACAAATTAATAACATTATATCATATTGGTTTTGTATATGCTTATTATATATGAAAATCCTCTTCCACTTGAAGAGGGAAAAAAAAAAATCTTCCACTTAATCGCATACAAGCATTAATTTGAAATGATGTGGAGCTAGATGTTCAAATCTCCACATAAACAAATATCAAAGGTCGCTATATATCATTGCTTGTGAAATTTCGATCACTTAAATAAATAATTAGAAATATATAGTTTAGTAAATCTTATCAAATTGAGTTCATGTTAATGAGAATAACAAGCAACCCTATATTATCATTAATCATTATTTTACTTTCCATGAGGATTTGTTGTTGACACTACAGTCAAGTCTTTTGAATATAAAGCAATACGAAGATGGAAAAAGAATAAACAATGTTTGACAATGTCAAGTCACAAGTGTTAACTAAAGTAGCTTAAATTAAGTTTGAAGTCTTTTCAAGTGAATCTTTAAATTATAACCATATATTTTAAGTGCATCACGTTTCTGTTGTAGGGCCCACTAAAAATGAGTGGTTATAATTTTTGGAATTAATGTAAAAATTTCAAGACATCCTTATTGGAGAACTATCCCTTTTTCTGTATCAAGATTCAATTCTCCTCCAAAATACATGCCATGCAACTTTTTTTGAATCGTAATTGCCTATTAGATTATTTATTATCATTATTTTATATTCATTTTACCTATTACTTATGCTATGTTTTTTAGTAGAATTGGTATTTTTAATGTGTTTAGTGCTTTAGTGTCAGAATTTAGGTTTTGAGAAGAAAATGAAAGAATCGGTGAATTTTTGAATATTAATGTAGCCTTAGATAATCGAATAAATTCATGGAGTTGACTGTAAAATTGTAATTTGAATTCGAGTTAGAAAAGGAAACAAAAATTCGATTTAATTCAAATTTCTTTTAGTATAAGTGACAGGACCTGAGCTAGACTTTTTCTAAACTCTTGTCTGGAGGATCCCGCCGAGCACTTCAACGAACTTCCCGAACCTGACTTGTCGAATTAAGGAAATCCGAGAAGCGAACCCTTAGAATATTTTGCCGGTTTACTTGTTTTAACTTAAAACTTCTTTACTTTTTAAAAATAGTTGAGATTGGTGGAAATTTTTCGCATTTTTTAAAAACAAATTTTATAAAAATTTTGACAGCATAAGGGCTGAAATTTGAACATTTCCAAAATTTGACCTGCATAAAAATACACTTCGAACTATCCTTGATCACCTCCCAACTTCTTATATTCCACAAACATGTAATTTCCACAACATATTTCTTTTCAATTTCACAACACACGTTCCACAATATGCATTTTCAAAATAAATTCCATAAAACACATAAGTGTTAACATATGCATAACAGATATATATATTGTGTGAGTGAGTGTTTCCATTATATACATATCCCAAAACATAAATATACAATTGCTTCCATATTCATGATTCATTTACATAATTATTTAGTTATTTCGACGATATATTTAGGCAACGCCCACCTATAATTGAAATGACGATCTTTAGGTCACGAAGTTATTTATAGCCACACCTGATGAAATAAGTGAGCTACACAATAAAAATGAAAGATTAATTCGTCATATAATAATAATATTATATAGTGGTGCTCTACTTATATAGATGTTGAAAGTTTCAATTTTTAAAACCACTTCTTATAAAAGACCATATGTATACTTAGGGTATTCTAAGCATCACGTAACGATTTTTCTACTAACGTTAACGTGAAGCTACTATAGTATCTCGACCACTATATGTGGAATTTACTACATTGCGACGTAGGGTAAAATGATCTCAACTATGAGCATCTACAACATAGAATTTTCTACATCGTGTATTATAGTGCAACTTCTCACTATCACTCACAACTAGGTACGAAAATTTCTACATTGTAGCCTATTGCAAGTAACTATAAATCTCGACAACTACGAACGAAATTTTCTACGTCGCTACGTAGTGCCAAAACTCTAATGCTACGGTAGACACATGGTTTTTAACTCAAACTTTGCTTTAAACGTTTGAAAATAATAAAATACATTACGATATCATTGGAAGTTAAAATAAAGTAAGTAAAGCACACTTACCTCAATCCGAGTAATAGTGACTCGATCGTCTCAATGAGCCTCTCATGTCTCATTCGTCTGCTCGTCTCCTACATGTCAATTTCTTATCATTACTTGCTTAATCACATAATTCAAAACTTAAAATAACATTTTCAATACACTTTTCTCTATTAACAACTTTTTACACTATAACTTTCTTAACTTGATTTTAACTCAATTGAGGCTCTCTACTTCCTATTTCTTTATAAAAATCTTACTTTTAGACCCCTAGGATTATCCCTATATGGTTCATTTGGTCTCCGGAGGCTTAAAACAAAAAGTCAACTTTTTAATAAGCCGTTTGACCAACAAAAACAGATTTAGAACCGGCTCTCATTTCACATCCGTTTCTTTTTCTAGCATCTCCTTATCATATAACTAAGTCACCCGTAAAATTTCGTTGAAAAATTCTATTATTTACTATGTCAAATCTAGGAAAAACGCCCTGTTTTGGGCACTTTTCGATGCCCTTTTTGCATCGAACGAGCGACGATAGTTTTTCTTTCATATCTAAGCTTCTTTTACCTAGTTATGATCAACTAAATTCATTCCATGCAATAAAAATTGCATTTACATAGCTATTTCACCTATCGACTCTTTAACGGTACTATTTTGCGCATAACTTGTGCAATTTTTATCGGAATCGATCCGTTCCAAAACCTATAGTTTTCTATGACTCCCAGGCATCATTTGAGGTGTAGAACATCCTCATATAAGTTAGTTTTGCCCAGGTTGTCTCCAGCCCATAGTTTGAGCTCGGGATTCTCTAACGGCGCTATTTTGCGCAATTTTTATCGAAATCGATCCGTTCCAAAACCTATGGTTTTCTATGACCCCTAGGCATCATTTGAGGTGTAGAACATCCTCATATAGGTCAGAACAAGTCAGGTCTTATCAGACCCCTTTATCAGCTCGGGATTTTTCAAATTACTTCTATGTCTTCCTTTTTCAACTCTATGCTTTCTCTTTGCTAATTTTAACTTTTCTAGAGACTTTCATGGCATCAAATATGCATAATTTAAAGCTTAAAAGGATGAAAATGCAATGAGATCATACACCCCTTCGTTGGTCATGATATACATCAAGCACTCATATGTCATTCTTTTCAATTTTTCATGCTATATTTCTTGCAATCATTTCATCAAACAAGTTTTCTGCAACTCACTTTGTTTAAATCATACTTAAATCTCTACTTAGGGTTTCTCCCATAAACCCTAACACATCACTCATGCCTCCTCTCATATCACTTAAGCTTCCGAGTCACTAAGTTAGAGTTTTACACTTGTTTTAGGTGTAAAACTCCTATCACAACTTATCCAAACAAACCAACCATTTACACATCCCTAGAATTTCAATTGACATCAAAACTTGTTGAAATGATGGTATCTTACCTTAGTTCTTTCTTAGGATTGATGGTTTAGATTGGAAACATCCTAAGATTATGATTTGAGGCTTGAAAATTTGATGTGCAAAGCACCTTCTTCCTCCCTTCAATTGGCGTCCAACACACCCTCTCCCTCTCTAATTCTCACGGCAATCACTTCTTGTTTTTATAAAACTTTTGCTAAGTGTCGATTATATATATATGTGACTTTTGCAAAAATGACCATGATGTCCCTTTTTTCTTGTAATTGCCGTGAACTTTTGATTGCTTTTAGTGATCATCTCATCATCTCCCATTATATATATTGTTAACATTAGTGAGACTAAAATGCCCTTCATTCTATCACATAATAACCAAAACAATTCATCTCATGGAATTTATCAAAAATGGCACTTTGGTAACTTATGGAAGAACACTAATCATTTAATAATTAGTGCATGACAACTAATTTTTAAAATTTCATATTTAGTTTTTTAATTGTCATCCATTCATTGGTGCAAATCTAATGACATGGATTTTGATTTTATTCAAGCTCATTCTATGTAATACTCACACCACTCACACCAAAATCATAAGTTAATTGGGTTTGAATTTCCTAATCACTTTGTATTTGTACCGTGTTTAGCCAAACGATATCCGACTTACGATACGAAAATATAATCAACCTTAAATAATACTACTGGAGGCCTATGATTCAACCGTAACTCAATTCGAAGATTTCTAATACTGTAAAATAATAAATCTGGGTGAAGGTTTACAATTCCTTCCCTCCTTAAAATAAATTTCGTCCTCGAAATATAAATAACATACCTGAATCAAAAAGATAAGGGTACTGTCTCCTCATCTGTTCCTCAAGCTCCCATGTAGCTTCTTCTGATCGGTGATTTCGCCATAACACCTTCACTAGCGAAATCACCTTGCTACGTAATACTTGATCTCTGTGATCTAAGATCTCTATCGACTGCTCTTCGTAGATCAAGTTTTCCTTGAGTTGTACCGGCTGTTATTTTAGGGTATGCGATGAAACAACTACATACTTGTGAAGCATAGAGACGTGAAACACATCATGAATGTTCGCGAGCTCTGGTGGCAACTTCAATCGGTAGGCTACTTCACCTACTCTTGCTATAATCTTGTACGGCCCAATGTATCGTGGACTTAACTTTCCACGCTTTTCGAATCTCAAAACACCATTCCAAGGCGAGATTTGCAAGAATACTCTATCACCCACTTCAAACTCTAAATCTCTTCTTCGATTGTCTGTGTAGCTCTTCTGTCGGTTGCTTGCTATCTTCAACCATTCTCTAATCACATTGATCTTCTTGGTTGTAGCTTGGACAATCTCTGGACCAATCAACTTTCTTTCACCTACTTCAACCCAACAAACAGAGGTTCTACACTTTCTGCCATACAACGCCTCGTATAATGCCATGCCGATGCTAGACTGGTAGCTATTATTGTAGGCGAATTCTATCAAAGGTAGGTGATTATCCTAGCTCCCTCTAAACTCCATTACGTATGCTCTCAACATGTCTTCGAGAGTCTGGATAGTTCTCTCTGATTGACCATCAGTCTGAGGGTGAAAAGCCGTACTGAAATTCAATCTAGTACCCATGGCTTCTTAAAGCTTCGGCCAAAACCTCGAAGTGAATCGAGGATCCCTATCTGATACAATGGACACTGGTGCACCATGTAATCTCATTATCTCATTCACATATAGCTGTGCTAATCTTTCTAGGGAATAAGTGTTCTTGATGGCTAGAAAGTGAGCAGACTTTGTCAATCTGTCAACTATCACCCATATGGCATCATGTCCGCTCTGTGTCCGTGGCAGTCCAATCACGAAGTCCATCATAATCCTTTCCCATTTCCATTATGGAATTGACAAAGGCTGTAATAACCCTACGGGTTTCTGGTGCTCTGCTTTAATCTGCTGGCAAGTTAAACACTTTGATACGAACTCTGCTATCTCATTCTTTATTCCTCTCCACCAGTAGTGGTCTCTCAGAGTCCGATACATTTTGGTACTCCCCGGATGCATGACATAGGCGAATGAATGAGCCTCATCCATGATTTCTTTCTTCAATTCTGCTACCTCTAGCACACATAATCATTGCCCCAGAATTAGTGCTCCATCGTTTCTTAACGCGAAGCTACTTTACTGCCCCTTTTCTATCTCATGCCTAAGCTTTATCAAGTAAGGATCTTGAAGCTGTAAAGCCCGAATTCGATCGATGAACACTAGATCGCCCTCAACTCGATCAGCATGGGTAAGTATTCTGCTTTAAGTTGGGCTAGGGATTTGGTAGGTTTCCTATTCAGCGCATCTATTACCACATTAGCTTTATCCGGGTGATACTCAATAGTGCAATCATAGTCTTTTATGAGTTCAACCCATCGTCTCTGCCTCATATTCAACTCCTTTTGACTAAACAAGTACTGTAAGCTCTTGTGATCAGTGAAGATCCTACAAGGCACTCCATAAAGATGATGTCGCCATATACGTAAGGCAAACACTACTGCAGCTAGTTCTAAGTCATGTATTAGATAATTGACTTCATGTTTCTTCAACTGTCTCAAAGCATAAGCTATTACTTTGTCATGCTGCATCAACACACAACCTAAACCCTGTCTGGAGGCATCGCAGTACACCATAAACCCATCACTCCTCAATGGCAGTGTAAGCACTAGTGCTGAAGTCAATCTCTTCTTCAATTCATCGAAGCTGTTCTGGCATGCGTCTGACTAGACAAACTTCTCTTCTTTCCTTGTCAATCTGGTTAGTGGAGTAGCAATCTTAGAGAACCCTTCCACGAACTTTCTATAGTATCCTGCTAAACCTAAAAAGCTTATAACTTTTGTCACGTTCGTGGGCGGCTTCCAGTTCACTACGACTTCTATCTTTTGAGGATCTATAGATATTCCATCTGCTGATACCACGTGTCCTAGAAATACCACTTGATCTAGCTAGAACTGGCACTTGCTAAACTTTGCGTAAAGCTGATGCTCTCTCAGCGTTTGTAGTACAGTCTTCAAGTGCTCAGTATTCTCCTCTCGACTACCCGAATACACTAGGATGTTGTCTATGAAAACTATCACAAACTTGTCTAAGTAGGGTCGGAAGGCTCTATTCATCAAAAATATAAAAGCAATTGGGGCATTAGTCAAGCCAAATAGCATAACCAAAAACTCGTAGTGCCCATATCTAGTCCTGAAGGCCGTCTTAGGAACATCTTCTCTTCGTACCTTCAACTGATAATATCCCGACCGTAAATCAATCTTCCAGAATACCTTGGCTCCTTGGAGTTGATCAAATAGACCGTCTATCTATGGCAACAGATACTGACTTCTGATCGTAACCTTATTAAGTTGCCTGTAATCAATACATAACCGAAGGCTTCCATCCTTCTTCTTAACAAACAACACCAAAGCTGCCCACGGTGATGTACTCGTCTTAACAAAGCCTTTGCTCAATAGTTCTTCTATTTGCACCTTTAAACCCTTTAACTCCGCTGGCGCCATCTGATACGGTGCTATAGAAATGGGTTCTGTACCAGGCGCTAGCTCAATCTCGAACTCAACATCCCTATCTGGTGGCAACCCTAGTAGGTCTTCAGGAAATACATCAGAGAACTCATTAACCATAAGAACTTCTATCAGTTGCAACTCACTACTGCCAGCTTCTATGGCATAAACCAAGTACCCTTGGCATGCTTTACGGAGCATTTTGTTGGCTTGAATCACACTTACCAAACTTGTAGAGAGTATTTTCCTCTCTCCACAAAAGATTACATTTGGTTCCCCAAGCTTGTTAAACTGAACCTCTTTCCTGTAGCAATCTACGGTGGCACGATATTTGGATAGCCAATCCATGCCCAAAATAATGTCAAAATCATGAATATCGAGCACTATCAGATCAGCCTTGAACTCATGACTTACTATAGTCACTTTACTTCCCATGTAAACTCTATCCGCAATAAGCGAATCATCTGTGGGAAGTGACACTACCAAGCTACACTCGGTCGGTCTCAACTTTATCCCAACTCTGTCTATAAACTCTCGTGCAATAAAAGAATGGGTGGCCCCTGGGTCCACCAGTACATGAGCATCAGTATCAAATAAAAAAATGATACCTGTGACCACATCTGGTGTCGCATCTGCCACCTGTTGGGTCACTGTATATACTTTGGCAGCCTGACTGTGAGGTCTGCCAGGCTATCCTTTGGGTTGCACGCCTCAACCTGATCCGCCACTAGGCTGTCCTGCACTAGTAGCTCTTCCGGTTTGGAGGCCTCTCCTATCGGGTCCACGGCTCCCATTGGGTTGTCCCTATACCGTTGATCTGGCCTCTGTTGGGCTCGAGGCAGCTACACTGGGACAGTCTCGTATGAAATGGCCCTCCTGGCCGTATCTAAAACATCTCATACGGCCCACAACGCACTCACCCTGATGCATTTGATCGCATTTGCTGCAGGCAGGTCTGTCTGTCCAGCTCGGTCTTCTCTTGGATCCCTTCGATGATTGGACTGAACTTTGGCTGGTATGAGACCTCTAGCTCAGACGGCTCTTAGACCATGTGGACTTCTGATCTTTTTTGCCCACCTTACTCGGTCCCCATTGTTGACTACCGCTCTAACTGCGTTTTTGACTGAATGGTGGCTTCGGCTTGGGAACAGTTCCTATACTCTGTTCTACTCGGGTGGCTACCTTCACCAGCTGTCCATACCGCGTATGTACTGAGGACGATACAATGGTCCTAACTGTAGGGTTAAGGCCTTCCAAGAACCTGTTGATCTTCTGTTTTTCATTTTCTGCAATAAAAGAGACCAGGCGGATCAGCTCAAAAAATTTCTTTTCATACTCTAGCACTGAGGAATTCCCTTGCTTCAAACTGAAAAATTCTTCTATTTTCGTATTCTTGTAGCTCTTGGGAAAAAATTGATCTGTGAATTCCGTCTTAAAGTTTGCCCAAGAAACTCCCTCCGGATGTGCTTTCTGATGAGCCTTCCACCAGTCCTTGGCGCGATCGTTAAGCAGAAAGGCTGAGTAAAAGACCATCTGTTCCTCGGTGCATCCCATAATCTGGAATATATCTTCATTAGTGTCTAGCCAAGATATTGCACACTCTGGATCACCTGTGGCATCATAATGCTTTGCACCTAATTTACGAGCCCGTTCAATGGATACCCCTGTTTCATAGGGCTGCGGCGGTGGTGGCGGATGGAGTGCCGTAGCAAAAACTTGTGCCATCCTCTCTGCCATCTACTCTATATTCACCTGTGCTTGTGCCTGCTCTGGTCTCTCAGGCTGGGAAGGCTCTGAATGTGAAGAACTAGTCGACACATTGACTAACTCATCAACATGTTCCTCTTCAGGGGTGGGTACCTGTGCAGCTGCCCTTCTTGTTCTGGGGCGATCTCTACGCTGCATCTCTATAATTGAAATGATCATAAAATCAAGTTAGAACGTTTATAATGCATGAAATTACTCTATACTCATGCAATTGTCTTCTTCAATCTCTATATCTCATATATAACTACATAAGCTAGCTCATGTCTCATGCATATAATGACTTATACATATTGATGTACATCAATAAGAGCATAACTCATATAATCTTGAAAAACATGAATGCATATAACTATTTCACTATTTATGTATAATTCATGCATCACCAATGCACGTTTGATGCGAAAATAGTTAAAACTTGTCTTAAAACTTTATTTCAACTTAACGAGAACTAGGCTCTAATACCAACTTGACAGGACCCGAACCAGACCTTTTCTAAGTTCTTGTCTGGAGGATCCCACCGGGCACTTCAACGAACTTCCCGAACCTGACTCATCGAATTAAGGAAATCTGAGAAGCGAACCCTTAGAATACTTTGCCGGCTTACTCGTTTTAACTTAAAACTTCTTTACTTTTTAAAAATAGTTGAGATTAGTGGAAATTTTTCACATTTCATAAAAACAAATTTTATAAAAATTTTCACAGCATAACGGCTGAAATTTGAACATTTCCAAAATTTGACCTGCATAAAAATACACTTCGAACTATCCTTGATCACCTCCCAACTTCTTATATTCCACAAACATGTAATTTCCACAACATATTTCTTTTCAATTTCACAACACACGTTCCACAATATGCATTTTCAAAATGAATTCCATAAAACACATAAGTGTTAACTTATGCATAACAGATATATATATATTGTGTGTGAGTGTTTCCATTATATACATATCCCAAAACATAAATATAAAATTGCTTCCATATTCATGATTCATTTACATAATTATTTAGTTCTTTCGATGATATATTTAGGCAACGCCCACCTATAATTGAAATGACGATCTTTATGTCACGAAGTTATTTATAGCCATACCTGATGAAATAAGCGAGCTACACAACAAAAATGAAAGGTTAGTTCGTTATATAATAATAATATTATATAGTGGTGCTCTACTAATATAGATGTTGAAATTTCAATTTTTAAAACCACTTCTTATAAAAAACCATGTGTATACTTAGGGTACTCTAAGCATCACGTAATGATTTTTCTACTAACGTTAACGTGAAGCTACTATAGAATCTCTATCACTACGTGCGGAATTTTCTACATCGCGACGTAGGGTAAAATGATCTCAACTATGGGCATCCACAACACGAAATTTTCTACATCGTGTATTATAGTGCAACTTCTTACTATCACTCATAACTAGGTACGAAATTTTCTACATCGTAGCCTATTGCAAGCAACTATAAATCTCGACAACTACGAGCGAAATTTTTTACGTCGCCGTGTAATGCCAAAACTCTAATGCTACGGTATACACATGGTTTTTAACTCAAACTTTATTTTAAACGTTTGAAAAAAAAAAAATACATTACGATATCATTGGAAGTTAAAATAAAGTAAGTAAAGTATACTTACCTCAATTCGAGTAATAGCGACTAGATCGTCTCAATGAGCCTCTTGTGTCTTGCTCTCCTGCTCATCTCCTACATGTCAATTTCTTATCATTACTTGCTTAATCACATAATTCAAAACTTAAAATAATATTTCCAATACACTTTTCTCTATTAACAACTCTTTACACTATAACTTTCCTAACTCAATTTTAACTCAACCAAGGCTCTCTACTTTCTATTTCTTTGTAAAAGTCTTACTTTTAGACCCCTAGGATCATCCCTATATGGTTCGTTTGGTCTCCGGAGGCTTAAAACAAAAGGTCAACTTTTTAATAAGTTGTTTGACCAACAAAAACAGATTTAGAACCGGCGCTTATTTCGCATCCATTTCTTTTTCTATCATCTCCTTATCACATAACTAAATCACCCGGAAAATTTCTTCGAAAAATTCTATTGTTTACTATGTCAAATCTAGGAAAAACGCCTTGTTTTGGGCACTTTTTGATGCACCGAACGAGTGACGATAGTTTTTCTTTCATATCTAAGCTCCTTTTACCTAGTTATGATCAACTAAATTCATTCCATGCAATAAAAATTGCATTTGCATAGCTATTTCACCTATCGACTCTCTAACGACACTATTTTGCGCATAATTTGCGCAATTTTTATCGGAATCGATCCGTTCTAAAACCTATAGTTTTCTATGACTCCTAGGCATCATTTGAGGTGTAGAACATCCTCATATAAGTTAGTTTTTCCCAGGTTGTCTCCAGCCCATAGTTTGAGCTCGGGATTCTCTAACGGCGCTATTTTGCGCAATTTTTATCGAAATCGATCCGTTCCAAAACCTATGGTTTTCTATGACCCCTAGGCATCATTTGAGGTGTAGAACATCCTCATATAGGTCAGAACAAGTCAGGTCTTATCAGACCCCTTTATCAGCTCGGGATTTTTCAAATTACTTCTATGTCTTCCTTTTTCAACTCTATGCTTTCTCTTTGCTAATTTTAACTTTTCTAGAGACTTTCATGGCATCAAATATGCATAATTTAAAGCCTAAAAGGATGGAAATGCAATGAGATCATACACCCCTTCGTTGGTCATGACATACATCAAGCACTCATATGTCATTCTTTTCAATTTTTCATGCTATATTTCTTGCAATCATTTCATCAAACAAGTTTTCTACAACTCATTTTGTTTAAATCATACTTAAATCTCTACTTAGGGTTTCTCCCATAAACCCTAACACATCACTCATGCACCTCTCATATCACTTAAGCTTCCGAGTCACTAAGTTAGAGTTCTACACTTGTTTTAGGTGTAAAACTCCTATCACAACTTATCCAAACAAACCAACCATTTACACATCCCTAGAATTTCAATTGACATCAAAACTTGTAGAAATGATAGGATTGATGGTTTAGCTTGAAAACATCCTAAGATTACGATTTGAGGCTTGAAAATTTGATGTGCAAAGCATCTTCTTCCTCCATTCAATTGGCGTCCAACACACCCTCTCCCTCTCTAACTCTCATGGCAATCACTTCTTGTTTTTATAAAACTTTTGCTAAGTGTCAATTATATATATATATGTGTGTGTGTGTGACTTTTGCAAAAATGACCATGATGTCCCTTTTTTCTTGTAATTGCTGTGAACTTTTGATTGCTTTTAGTGATCATCTCATCATCTCCCATTATATATGTTGTTAACATTAATGAGACTAAAATGCCCTTCATTCTATCACATAATAACCAAAACAATTCATCTCATGGAATTTATCAAAAATGGCACTTTGGTAATTTATGGAAGAACACTAATCATTTAATAATTAGTGCATGACAACTAATTTCTAAAATTTCATATTTAGTTTTTTAATTGTCATCCATTCATTGGTGCAAATCTAATGACATGGATTTTGACTTTATTCAAGCTCATTCCATGTAAAACTCACACCATTCACACCAAAGTCATAAGTTAATTGAGTTTGAATTTCCTAATAACTTTGTATTCGTACTGGGGTCAGCCAAACGATATCCAACTTGCGATACGAAAATATAATCAACCTTAAATAATACTACTAGAGGCCTATGATTCAACCGTAACTCAATTCGAAGATTTATAATACTGTAAAATAATAAATCTGGGTGAGGGCTCACAATAAGAATTCGAATCAAGAAAGAAGATCAAGAAGAATTTGGATAATATCATCATGATAGAGATCGAATTGGGAAAGAAGATAAAGATTGCATTTGGAATTGAGAAGATAACGAAGGAATTGAGTGAATAAAGAAGAAATTAGAAAGAAAACAGATTTGGAAAGATTATAAAAGGAAATTGTAGAATTTTTTAGCAAAAAGTGAAGTGACTTGCGGGAGGTTGTATAAAGTGCACCATTTGAGTTACATGAGCCATAACCTATCTAATTAAATCTTCAGATGTCTAGTTTTCATGGCTACTAACTGTTCGTCAATCGGAATGTTCTGGAGAAAATTATTCATAATTTAGTGCTTGAAGGTCAAGCTGTTATGAGACCTGATGGATTGGGACTGTCCTAATTCGATCGAAACTCTTTGTTATTCAATTCTATCGACTTCCTGTGCATTGCAACATCCCAAATCAATTATTCAAGGACATTTGGATAAGATTAGAACAAAAAGAAATAAAGATAACAAAGTTTCAATCCAAATCAAAAAAGGAGACAAAGTTTTGATCCAACTTGGATGTGAGAAATATAGGTACTCTAAATACCCATCTTTCTACAGAAAGTATAGTCTTTTGGTGAAGATTTCAGTTGGAGCAAAGGGCAGAACATGGAGAGTTTCTTTTTCTAGCTTTCTTCTTGTTTTTATTTTCATTATTCATGTGTTATGTTAGAGCCATTAATGGCTAATTAATTTGTTAGTTAGGGCTACTTGAAGCCCTAAACATGAATTCAATCTATATTTATTTTTAATAAAGTTATTTATTTTTGCATGATAAAATTCATGTCCCTATTTTAATTATATTCTTTTAATTTTGTTTCTTTGACTGACCATCTTAGGAGCATATTTTTAAGATTATGTTGTAAAGATATAAACCGCATGCCCAGAATATTTTTAGTTTGCAATAATCAACTACTTATGAATCAATTAAGGGACATTAATTCATAGATACTTAAGACAGACACCATGTTCTAGGATTTGTGTGTTGTTCATATTATTCTAGTTCTTAATGGGTTCCTATTATTAAATTTAAGTAAACGTCATACTATGTTATAATTAGGAATATAGGTATTTATACAGATGCCATGTGATTTACATATAATCTAAAGAAGAGTTTACACAACATGCAGTATGACCATTGCTTTGACATAAATGTATTTATCATGCATTAATATTGTTGTACTTCATTAATTTAATTATGGATTAAATGATTGCTTAGTGGTGGTGACGAGCCCCGATCTTATACCTCTATTTCCATACGATCGATAGCCAGCTGACAACCCTACAGTAGCCTTCCAGAGGATATCTGATCCAACTAAAAAGTTCCCGTGAAGTTAAGCCGTTTTACTTTACAGTAAATCTTTACGAAATTCTGTTTTCAAACAAAAATGGGCGGAAAATTTTTCTTTTTGTCATACAATTATAAATGGATTTAATAAAAACTGGGGTAGCATAACGTCTATTTTTCTCAATATGCCTCCTTGTAACAAATCATAGAAAATTTGTACACTTCTAAAATCAATCAATGTCTCAACTTCTGGGCCTCAGACCTTACTTATTTCAAAACCACAAGCAACCCTAAACATGCATTCAAATTCAAAGGCAATTTAAAATCAATTATATGTCATGTATATATACATATTTATACATTTTCCAAAATATATACAAATGAATATATGAAATTTACAAGCATTCAATTCTTTTCTTAAAAATGTCAATATCAATTTTACATAAATTAGTAGCACTCACGACTCAGTCTCCCTACTCCTGGCTCAGCCTCCCGGCTCAGCCTCCCGGCTCAGCCTCCCTATTACAGACGCATCGATACCTGTACATATACCTATCCTTGGGGAGGTTTTATTTATAAAGCATAAAATATGGGTGAGCTAAACAAGCCCAGTAAGTGTCGTAAAATTTCTATCTTTCTTTTGTTTTCTACAATTAAACCTCCCTAAAAATATTTAAACATATTTATAAACAATTCAGTACTATGGAAATAAAATCAGTTTCTTTTTTTTTTTTTTAAAACTATAAATTATACTTTATAAAACTGATTTTGGAAAACCATTTTAAAATGCTTTAAAATTCTTTGCTGTAAAACATAAACAGCAGCGACATTAAAACTTTCTGAAAATCTTTGTATAAAAATAGGTCATCCACTATTTGCCCGTATCGTATGGTACCTTAGGTACGAGCGGAATATACCATTGCTTAGGTCTTCATGAAAGTTACCTTCGCTTTAGCCTCCTGTCATGTAAGGCTGTAAAACCTGATTCATACATACGATTAACATCAATACATTTGATATATCGCGTAAAATGTAATCGTATTTTTAATCTATTTCACCTTGAGAGAAATATTTTTTTTTTGATGCACATGAATGCTAATACGCCTAATTGAATGTTTATAAAGTCAATTGAATCATTAGAATGTTTATAAAGTCAATTGAATCATTAGACAAGTGTGGAATATTTTCAGAATATTTTTGAAAGAAATAGGAATTAAAATTTTACGAAATGTAAAGTGAGATTCAATTGATAGTTTATGGATTTGGTGTAAATAATTAGATGGAATAATTTCTTAGTAAGAAGCACAATCCATGAGATGTAAAATGAACCAATTATTGTGAGACAAATCAAAGTCAAAATTTGATGAAAAGTAATTGAACATGACTTAGTTTGGGTGCATGAATTTTTAATTAGGATTGGACCAATTGGAAAGCTTTATATCTAATTAGTGGCATCTTGAAATTTTAAGGGGATTGAGGGGCTGTTTTGTTCATTTGAGAGGCCTATATAAGTGAGTTCATCAGCTGAGAAGCATCAATTCACACCAGCCCGTGAGACACTAAAGGGAGCAGAATTTCGGTCACCAAAACAGAAGAAACAGAAGAAGAACAAGGCAGCAGGTCCCAGCTAGATTTTGGGGCAAAAAAGAAGAGTAATTAAGCTTGATTTCAAGCTTAGAACATGGGCAATTAATTGGGCACAAGATCAACCAGGAAAGGAAGCAAGAAAAACAAGGTGAGTTAAGGTGATTCGGTGAGGTTTTATTGAGTACATGAGCTGTCTTTTAAATTGGTGGTTCCTCTTGTGTTTGTAGCTTGAATTGGGTTGAATTGAGCTTGGATTCAAGTTAAAATAAGTGGAAGTGTTAAAATCAAAAGTCAAGTAAGTTGAAGTTAGGGTTTTGTAAGTTGTTTGGCATGAAATTCAATTAATGCATGATAGGATGCTATTGGTGAGATTGATGTGTTTTCATGCAAGTTTTGTTAAGAAATTGAAATAATCAAGATGATTATGGGTGGCAGTAAATTTGGACAGCCCATGTGATTTGTGGATAAGCTGAATTTATTTCATTTAAATGGGTATTGATGCCATTTAAGTGTGAATAATGTGTGATTAAATGTGGCAATGTCATGGAATTTGGAAAAATCAAGAAAGTGAATGTATGTGTGTATGGAGCCAGATGAAGGGCTAACCTAAATCATTTTTTCTTGTGTGATTCAAGAGTGTTTTTAAGGTTCTAAATATGTGTTTGAGTGAATTAAAATCAAAGAAAATAAATAGAAATGCATGAGAACATTTAATGCATGCAACTAGTGAAAGAATGTGATATTGGGTGAAAAGAATGATGATAGGGGCTATTATGGTTGTAGAGGGCTGGACTATGTGTAATTAATTTGTGTTGTTTTATGCCTCAAAACATCCTCAAATATCATGCTTAAGTATGGGAATTGGAAGGGAAAGAATTGGAAATAAAATGGATAAGTTATAGCCAAAACAATGTTTTGATGTATTGGAAGTTACTTGAAATGTGTTAGGTGATTATGGTTGATTTTGTGCATGTGATTTTGGGCACTTGATTAATTGAATTCATGCACTAAAATGTGAGGGGAAAGTATGGCAAAGATTAGGTCAAGTTATGCTAAAAATTGGAATAAAATGCCTTACTAGTTTAAGGTGTTCATGTCCTAAAGTTTAATGAATTTATTTTCATGGTTTTAAATTTAATTGGTAATTGATATGGTTATGAAATGTGGCTTGTAGGGGAAGGGAATTCAAGTTTGGGAAGGGACGGGAATTTTTAGAAAGAAATTGAGCAATTGGAAATGAAGTTGGTGAGTGTAAAATTTTATATTGTCTTAAAAGTGTATATATATCTATGTATATATATATTTATGTTAATTTTTTTTAAATAGATGATTTGGGATGTTTGGATTGTTAAAATTTAATGTAGAGTTTTTTTTTTTTTATTAAAAAAAAAAGGTATTCGAATGTTAAAGGTTTAAGACATAAGGTTTAGGTTTTATGAAATTTTTGTTAAATAAAAAGGGTTTGTTAAATATATTATAAGTTTTAAAGATATGAATTTATAAAAAGGATTTTATTCAATGGTTACCCTAAATCCTATTTTATGAAAATGATGAAAAGGAACTCGGTCGAAGTACTTTAGGCGTGCATGGTAGAGTCGGGGGGCGCATTCACAATGCATTAGTTCTAGTTACATAAAAGGGAATTAAGTATGTCATGTTGCCCTCTGCATGTTACAAGGTACTAAAATTGGTACCCTACGCAAGGCGAATACTCCACGGTGTAGTGGTTTAGAAATGGAAATGGATTGTCCCACTGACGATACTTTACGACTGTACGGTGATTTTATTCTCTGGGTTCCAATGGAAATGAAACGTATAAATGAAATTGTTTAAATGGTTTATGATTATAGTGAATAAATTGTTATTGAAATGCTTTATTTAAAAGTTTATATAAAGGTAAATTGTAATTTACTTTTTGAATTATTTAGGGAGGTATTTTAATATAATAAATGTACACTCACTGAGCTCTTTTAGCTCACCATTTCTCTATTGTTTTTTTTTTAAAAAAAAACCTCCTCAAGAATAGAGACTAGTGCGCAGTACGAGCATTCTCCTGCACAAGGATAAGCGAGCCTTCTTGGATGACGATGATTGTGAAATTATTGTATCTATATTTTGATGTACATAAATCATGCATGACTACTATATTTTTGTAATGTAAATATGCATGAGTTGTTCATAAATGCATTTATTTTAAATGCAGAAACAAAGTATTTTGGAAATGTTTTGTGATATGGCTGTGGTTGATTTGTGACGAACCGGAGGTCCAAAATGGAAATGGAGAAAATGTGTGTTGTTGTAGAAGTGTTTTTAAACTACTTTACAAGTATTTTGTAAAATAGGGAAGGTTAGAAAAACAGTCGTCGTGCTACCCGAATTTTTGAAAAAAAAATTTCCACCTTAATTTCTAAAATGAATAAAAAAAAGATGGTTTCTAATCGATTTTTGAACGAAAAGGGTTTATTTAGGCTTGCTCTGCAGGGTCCTTAGGAGTTGTCTATATAAAGACTGTAAGGATTTCCGTTAGGGTGTCGGAAGGGTTCCTCTCGTATTTTAATTTAAAAATAGGAATCCTATAGGGTCCTTTCAAAGGCGCTAGCTATAATATACCATAATTCGTGCATAAACGATATACTGACTGGACTAACTGACTTAGTCCCTCCTGCTGTTAGTGACAGTCACCCCTGACATTGCCATGCATGGATTCAGGTACTCTGACTAGAAAACTTTGTGAATCTTTGGGAAGGACAATCATTTTATGTATCGGATCAGTCCATCCCCACTTTTAGGCCTTGATCTCGACTCTCATGGATTCGAATGTAACCGCCCGACTGCTTCATTTCTTGGGCCTCAGCCCTTAAGAATTCAGATAACAGGTATTGTCCCATAATCTATGCCTTATACTTTACCTTTAGGGTCTGGAATACCTATCAAGCATACCATAAACTTATAAAACATTTCTAATTCAATAGCTTTTCTTTATATCATCTTTCACATTTCTCAAAACTTTAATAAATCATTTCGGAGGTTTCACTTACTTTATTTTCTTTAAACCATTTCTAAACATTTCAATACATAATCTTTAAACATAAAATATGAAATCAAATTGAATAGAGATACAATTATTTAAATCATTTTGAAAGGGACACTTACCTATTTCTTTAACTCGCCTCACTATAGCGCACAATTTAGAATTTCCTTCGTTTCCCCGTCACTTATATAATTTCGCATTCTATATTTAGACAACTTTACCACTAAATTCATTCATTTACAATCACTTCCATAAAACATTAAACTTTTTTAATTATGGAAAGTTTAGCCATGAAATGACCATTTAACCCTCTAATAGTTTTCATTTTTAATTTTTTAGTTAATCCTATCATCCATATAACTCATAAAATCAACCAAATTATCCAAAAATAATTGTAAAACACTTTAATATACTCATAACCAATCCATGATAGCTTACATACCAAACTTTCACTTCTCATTTTAACACCAATTCTCAACAATTTAACACATGCAAAACATTACAATTGAAATTAAATTTTCTCATCTATACGTTAAACAAATTCTTAGAACCATTTCAACCCTCTTTGGCCAAATTCATTCCACTTTTCACACCATTAATTCAAACCAATTTTTCTCGTCATCATCTCATTCAATTGCATAAATTATGATATATAATCAAGCCAAATTCACCAAAACATCACATTTGCACTATAATGCTAGTTTGGCCTTGAACTATACCTTTTATTATCCAATCCATTTCTTTCAATTTCCATGCCAAATTCCTCATTTGAACAGCCCATAAATCATGCTAAAACAACCAAAACAATCATCCATTACATCAATCTTTCTTTGGCTGAAAACATAACATACTAATTCACCCTGCTTTTAATTTTTATTTCAACATTTTAACTTGATATCCTAGCTCCTTTCATGCATGAATTTCACTCAAACACATCAAACATACTCAATATAACCTTAAATCTTCTCCAAGTTTCTCACTTGAAATTCAATCAAACACACACCAATAATCATGACAGTAGTTCATCATCTCGAATAACATCAATCACACTTTAAATTACAAGATTAACTTAGTTAGTTTACTTACCAAAACTGCCTTGGATCACTTGCGACTTCCTGACAGGCCCCGAACTTTCTAATACTATTATCGTACAATCGGTGGCCTACTGACAACTTCACGGTAGCTCTCTAGACGAAATCTAAATCCGGTTGGAAAGTCTTCGTGAAGTTAAACTATTTTCTTTTACTAAAATCTTCTTATGAAATCTCACTTCTAGCAGAAATGGTGGAAATTTTTCACTTTTATCATTTCCTTTATAAACAAGTCTGTAAAATTTTTAGTAAATCAAAATCAAACACAAACATGCTTTAGATTTTAAGTACAACCCAGAATTTCATTTAATTAAATTTTAAAACTATTTAGAAATCTAGTTATATAATTTTGTATATAAAATGATTTAAGATTTGAAAATGAATAAAATGAGTTTTATATGATTTTAGGGTGGATTCAGGATGATGACAAAGTTAAAGGGGAACTCAAATTACATTAAGAATTAAGCAAAGGGGTTATGTGAGTGGATAGTTTTATTTTTAATTAAATTTATTGAGTTATGTTTATTTATATTTCATTTTTTATTATTTATTTCAAGTAAACAATTAGTTGAGTTAATTGATTTTATAGATTATAAATTATATTTTCCGATTGAAAGAAAAGTTTATATATGTTTCAAATTTTATTTATTTAATCATTATTAGAAGAAAATTATTTAATTAGTTTATTGATTTATTGATTTTATATTATGATTTATTATTTGATTATAAAATCTGTATTTTGATAATTATATTTCTATTTAGAAATTCGAAAGCACATTATACGAGCAATAAGCTAGTAGGATAGGGGCTCAGTTCACGAGTAGTAAGTCGGTAGTGGAAACTTGCTCTACGAGCTATAAGCTAGTAAACTAAGAAGCTCACTCTGTTAGCTGGATATTGGTGAACTTAGAGCCCGTACTGCGAGCATAAGCATTAATGAAACATAAAACTTGTACAAATTGAATGATTAAAAGAATTAAAAGCTCATCCTGCAAGTTTGATATGAGCGAGCTAAGAAGCAGTTTTGCGAAGTATAGATATAAGCAAAACCTAGAATTTATTATGCAAGTTGGATATTAGAAATTGAGAGCTCGACCTATGGTAAAAGTGGGTGTTTGTTTCCATTGGTTATATCTCGGTTCGGCGAGCTGAACATGAATAACCGAGAACTCGTGTGCGAGTTAGTAGTTTGTGAAGAAATGTAATTAATAAGACCAAAGAATGATGTAAAAGGTGAAGTAGTGGTGTAAATAAGCTAGCAGCCCGCTAAGTTATTCATGACTGAAACCTGAAGTAGAAAAGAAAGAAATGGGAATCTTAAAAGAGATAGTCGGATAGATTTTTATGAGAAAATAAGCGGTGAAAAAGGTGGCTAAATGAAATAAATTAAGCCACGTATGAGAATATATATATAAGAGAAGAGATGAAGAGAAACCAAAAAAGGAAAAAGAGAGGCTCACAGCAGAAACAGAGCTATACAGAATCAGGACCAGCAGCTATTCCAAGCTAGTTTTCCACCATCTTTGAAGGTCAAATTAGCTACAAAAAGGTGGAGAACAAGTCTAAGAAGATTCCTAAGCAAGATGAACATAAAAACAAGAGGTAAAATTGGGTTTTGATTGAGATTTTTTTTTGGTGTAAAACTGTTACAATGCCCATGGATAGCTTATGATATTGATGATTTTTTCATAGTTTAATTCAAGGTTTTTAGATACTAATCAAGTGGGGAAGCAAGGTAAGGCATTAAAGAACACTTGGTAAGTGATTTGGTTAAAAATTATTACGATTTGAATAAGTTTTGATTGTGATTAGCAAAGATAGAAGCTACTGCAAAAATTTGGTTGTAATTGAGATTGTAGTTGTGCAAGCAGTATGATTATTTGTTAAGGTATATATATATTGTTGTGCATATTGGTTATGTTAGGGTGATAAGATGTGAAGAAAATATGATTAATTTGACATTGATTAGGGGCTGTTTTGATGAGTAAAACCATGAAATTGATGAAGTTTTGATTTTTTTGATGCATGTGTGTCACAATCAAGAATATGAAAAGAGATGTAAGTTGTCCATGAGTTCGTGATAGCTTAGGAACCGTTATGGGGACTGCTATTAACTACCTAAGTGTTTAAATTAATGTGATAATGGAATGAGTAAAAGTGAATTAGAATGCATGTTAGGTTTGGTCAAGATTGAAGGATGATGTTAGAATGAAGTTATACAAATATATGAAAAGTTGTATTTGCAAGAAATTAAGTTAGAATTAGACAATGAATTCTAAAAGTTAGAATGCACTTGATAGGTAAAATCAAAGCGAAAAGAAATCAAATGAGAATTACGGAAGCGAAACTTAGAGAACAAGCGAGCCAGGTGAGTGCTAAACTTGTTATTAAAGTGTTTTACACAATTTAGTTCAAATAAAAATGTTTTATAATAGTTTTTATTTATCTAGATCCATTTATAATAAATAAAAATATGTTTTAGATATTAAAAGAAAAATTTAATAGATTACGTTTGTTTACAAGAAATTTAATAAGTCAGAAAAATTTAATACAAAAATTTATAGATTTTACTTTTGAAAGGAGAAAAAAATTGAATTCAGAATTTTTAGAAAGAAAGTGTTTTTTTTTTTTTCTAAAAAAAAAAAAAAAAAAAAACCAATGGCATACCCATCAGGTTTAGATTATAGATCTTCGGATCTCAGATTACGAATATCATATTTCTGATACAGGTTTAGACCCGATTGGTATACCCCATTATTGACATTGTTTTTTGGTGAACCCGGTTCTTGTAACTCAATACCTACGAAACAGCAAACAACAGAGGAAAATATGAAAAACCAAGATCAAAACAAACTGAACACAATAATTTTTTACGTGGTTCGGCAAAGTAATAGCCTACGTCAACGACTATCACTCTTATTTCTGCAGAGTAACAGTATATATTCCTTAATTGTCCTTTACAATAAATTTGAACCCCTATTTATAGATGAGGATTGTACAATTTGAATAAGTTTGAGAATCTTACAAATAAGAACAAAAATAATTCGCATTAATTAGAATAATATCTTCCAAGATTCTCTCCACAGTATCTGCAACAGTTGCCGAGAATGTCATGATTTGATTTACATGAAAATAGGCAAGTTGAATTCTTCCTTAACTAAATCGTTTCCAGGTTTTTAGAAGGTCAACTGGTCAAATTTAACGAGCACCTTGAAAGAACAGATTACCTAAGCGATCAAATATTACTCCCTTCGAGCAGATGAAGAGATGAATAGTCAACCCCCTTGACTTGTCAGGTACTTTGGAACGATCATGAGATCTAGTCACATAACATATGGTCTCTTGATCGCTCTGGTTGCCCTGAACATATCTTTTTCCACGATCAAATTAGTTTCATGAACAGACATGCTCGAATTTACATGTTCAAAAATGACCACATGATCCCTCCATTGATACTTGCCTACTGGACCGACCTTTTGGGCTTTTTCTCATAAAATAACGTGCTGGGCTTATGCTTGGACCTTTATTAGTCCACTTTCTATGATCGCAAAAATGCCCATAACACACCTTGACAAGACCCGAACCAGACCTTTTCTAAGCTCTTGTCTGGAGGATCCTGCTAGGCACTTCAATGGACTTCCCGAACCTGACTCGTCTGATTAAGGAAATTCGAGAAGCAAACCCTTAGAATACTTTGCTGGTTTACTCGTTTTAAGTTTAAAACGTCTTTACTTTTTTAAAAATAGTTGGGATTGGTAGAAATTTTACGCGTTTCCTCAAAACAATTTTTATAAAAATTTTGACAGCATAACGATTGTAATTTGAATATTTCCAAAATTTGACCTGCATAAAAATACACTTCTGTAACGCCCCGATAATTATTTTCGTTCGATTCCTATTCGTTGATTTCATAAGTAATTTATTAGATGAGAATAAATTTGGATTCAATGAAATTCACGTGATTGTAAAATGTTTTAATTATTAATTAGTGACATTTAATATTTTCGAAAACGTTTTTCCCCGTAAAGAATTATTTTCAAATTTAAATTAAATAAATAGTAGAATGGGAAAATTAGGATAGTGTAATTAGATTGTATTATGGAGAATAATTTTTGAGTTAAATAAATGATTTATTATATAATTATTAGTATTACTATTATGATTATTATTTTTCATTAAAATAATTTATGTATTTATGGATAAAATAAGGTTATGAATAAATTTGAATAAGTTAGTGGAAGTGTGAGGTGTCAAAATGTCAAATGAGATGTTAGCATGTGAGTAGGGGTGTAAGTGCAGAAAATAAAAAGTTTTGGGGTCAATTTGTAAATATCAAAAATTTTGGGGCGAATTCGTAAATACGAGAAGTTTGTGACTATAAAAATCAGTTTTTTTCCAGATTCTTTTCCAGTTGCTGTTCTTCATCGCCGACTCAGTTCT
Organism: Dimocarpus longan; assembly: GCA_022984855.1. Taxonomy (NCBI): domain Eukaryota; kingdom Viridiplantae; phylum Streptophyta; class Magnoliopsida; order Sapindales; family Sapindaceae; genus Dimocarpus; species Dimocarpus longan. The sequence goes on along the minus strand of CM041016.1, from coordinate 30,238,346 downwards.
GCTCACCTTCTTCTCCTTCTGTTCTTCAATTTTTTTTTGTTTGTTTGATTATTAAACATCTCAAAATTTATTAAAATCATCACCTACCCATTCAAGCTTCAAAAATCACTAAAACCCATGTATCTTCAAGCTGATTTTCGGACTTTAAGGGGGGTCTTTAAAGAGGTAATTTGATTTTAATTGATTATTTTGGGTTGAGTTTTAGTTATGGATGTTCTAATACATCAATGAACATGATTTTGTAGTTGTTTTAGCTTTTGATTTCATTATTTTGATTTATCTGTTGATTTTTGTGTATGTTTGAACCCTAGGCGAGGGTTTGATTTTGTGAGGATTTAGGGGAGGCTAGGGAGGCGTGAAAACCTCCCATTGGGTGAGTGGAAAGCTATTGGAAAGCCCAAATAGGTTGGTGTACACTTATTCTGAAACTTTTAATTTTATTAGTTTTGAATCGATTATATAAATCTCTTGAAACTCGTTTTTGTTATTTATTTAAGATGTTAAATGGTTTTAGATGTTAATTATATGTTCCTAGATGAGTTTATTTTATGAAAAACGGATTCGAATAACAATTTCGGAAATAAGATACCTTATGGTCGAAATTGATGTATGACGTGTATTAGGGGTAATTTTGTCATTTTATACAGTATGCATATTATTCGAATGATGTTTAGATGATGGATGGGTCAAAAATATATAGAAATAAATAAATCGAAGTGAAAAGAAATATAAATAAATAAATACTAGTAATAACATTAAATAGATAAAATTTATTTCTTGGAACTAAATTGTGGAAAAGCAAAAGAAAAAGGGTTAACTCTGAAGTTAGGGGCAAAATAGTCTTTTACAGTGGTCATGAGAGATGACACAAATAAATTTGACTAATAAATTTAAATATGTATTAATATATATATATATGTGTGTGTGTGTGTGATTTAAATTTTGTTGGGTTTTGAAGTGTGTGGAATTATTTTGATAAATTATTATGAAAGATTATTTAAATATGATTTGATTGAATTTTGAACGTAAACGAAAAAGAAAACGCAATGAAACGGAAAGATATGAACAAGTTGAGTACCTTGACCGAATATATATATATATATATATATGTCGGAATAAAGGTATGAATATTTGAAAAAAAGAGTTGATGAAGTAATTGAATATATAATACTGTTTTATGACGTTTATATTGATAATTTCTAAGTATGAGAAAAACCGTGGCTGAAATTGTGTTTATTGGTTTTTAAAGGAAATTTTTGTTAAAAGATAAAAGTTGTATGTATATATATATATATGTAAAAATTTTTAGTGATTAATAAATAAATTAAAGGGCCCGCGTAAAACTAATCACCGGTAGGTGGGGATTGGTAGTTGGCTAGCCAATAGGGTGAATTTTAGCAGTACTGCACCGTTACGATTGATATTAGACGTTGTATGACGGACTTTGAGAGGCATCGAGTGCCCGATCCTGAAACGGAAACAGATTGTGATATGCAACCCGGTGGATAGTCACCGAGCGGCCGTTGCCGGGGTTGCCGTTTAGTCTGGCTGATGCCAGTAAACCCGTTACTGATCCATGGTATCGTGATAGAATTTTACAAAGGGCTCTAATTAAAGAAAAATGATAGAGTCGTAAATGGGTGTGATAAATGTTATGTGATAAAGTAAAATGTGTGAAAGATGTAGAAAAAGAGAAATGATATGGGAGAAAGGGCATTATTGTAATTTGATGTGACAAGTAAAGACTTGATATGATGCATATTGAAATTTTTATTTATTACTTGATATAATGTTATGAACTGTTCGATTTGTTATAATTTCTAAATGATTAGTTTATATATTATGAAAATATCGGTGAACTTTGTATAGTGTATTTTGATTTTTATTTGATCATAACGTATTGGTTTAGAAAATATAATTAGGAATATGATGGGAAAATGAGTTGAAAGAATAATATTATATTTTATTATACATGTTTGAAAAAGTATGAAATTCGGAGTTATGAATTGAGGTGTGAGGAAATGAAAAAGAACTGGTAAAATATTTTGTCTGTGTAATTATGATAAAAGCGATCGATTAGTAATTTCCAAACGAAAGTTTAAAAAGGGGGTTAAAAATATTAATTGAGAAAATATGTGAATTATTAATAGATATAACTCATTTATATGTTTTGCATTTAGAATTTGTAGTAACTTAGATCATTAGCGAAACTGATGATAGTTTGAAATTTTATGAAATATTAATTGATAACTGTTATTTCGAGAATTAAGGATTATATAATGAAATTGGGTTATATTAATTAAAGACAAAGATATGAGAGATATATATATAGATATGAAAAATGATTAGTATATAATTGATAAGCGTTAGTAATAATATGTTTTTCATTGGGATTTGTAATAAAATTCTTATAAATCGAATTGATAGGTTTAGTAAGAAATAATCTGTATATAATTTAGATAATTGAAACTTGTAATAAAATGTCATCATTAGAATTGTTTAAGAATATATATATATATATAGATAATATAGGGTTTCTGCGTGTAAGCACAAATTTTATGTGTTGGATATGTTTATGTAGTTGATGTGTATAAGCAAGGTGATGTGTAGTATGTGTATAAGTAAGGTGATGTGTGATAAAATTGTTACAGATATAATGAATATGTCTCATAATAATTTGTTTGTATTTTGTATGTGTATTTATTAGTAAATTATTTTCAATTATGAAGTTTAGTAACGAAAAATATTGGGTGAAAATTGTTTCAAAAATCTCGTCAAAAGAAATTTTATGTTTATATTTATTTATCAGTCAATAGATTATTAATGTGTTATATGATGTTTATTTGAAACTAAGAAAAACTGAATTTTATAAAGTCATATTTGAACTAATATTTTATGCACTTTATGACTTGTGTTTTCTTCTGAATCATCTATTATTGAAAGGTTTTGAAAGATTATATTATGAGAAAATGAAGTTTTATGATTTTTAAATTAAGTGTACACCCACTAAGTAGAAATACTTAGCGCGTTGGATTTATCACGCGCAGGTAATTGAATTTGGGTTTGTTATTGAGACGAAGACGAAGCTCCTGCAGATACTCTACGAGTCACATCCCGTAATAAAATTTTGAGTAATATTCAATTTACATGATGTGTATATATGTATGGGCACCATCATGTATGTGTATGTATGTGTATAAGTTTTTAAATTTAAACGTCTGTAAAGTACAATTTGTATTAAAGTTTTAAAATCTTTGTAAGTTATATATATTAGTTGATAATTATGTAGTGTAAAGTTTTATACTAATGGATTTTGAATTTTGGATTAACTATTTATGTTAATTGGTTGCGTGTTAAAGTGATTTTTTGAAATCGGACGGGAGGTCCGAATTGAAGTTGAGAATTAAATTTTCTAGAAGTGTTATCATTTTCTTTATAGGTTAAAATTTTGGATTTTCAGAAAAATAGAGGAGGCTCTGCTGAATTTTCTAAAATTATAAAAGAGAAAATGATATTAAAGTTTTTCAATATCGTAAAATTTTTAGCGGCGATTCCATTTCTTTTAAATAAGAAATTTTCAAATAAATGAATAAATGAAAGTTTCAGTTCGGAACCGTAACGCTCCTCGCCTTGAATCTCGATTCGACGGGAAATCGGGGTGAGGGGTGTTACAACTTCGAACTATTCTTGATCACCTCCCAACTTCTTATATTCCACAAACATGTAATTTCCACAATATGTTTCTTTTCAATTTCACAATACACGTTCCATAATATGCATTTTCAAAATGAATTCCGTAAAACACATAGATGTTAACATATATATAATAGATATATATATCGTGTGTGAATGTTTCCATTATATATATATCTCAAAACATAAATATACAATTGCTTCCATATTCATGATTCATTTACATAATTATTTAGTTCTTTTGACGATATATTCAAGCAACGCTCACCTATAATTGAAATGACGATCTTTAGGCCACGAGGTTATTTATAACCATACTTGATGAAATAAGTGAGCTACACAATACAAATGAAAAGTTAGTTCGTCATATAATAATAATATTATATAGTGATGCTCTACTTATATAGATGTTGAAAGTTTCAATTTTAAAATCATTTCTTATAAAAAGACCATGTGTATACTTAGGGTAGTCTAAGCATCACATAACGATTTTTCTACTAACGTTAACGTGAAGTTACTATAGTATTTCGACTACTATGTGTGAAATTTACTACATCGCGACATAGAGTAAAATGATCTCAACTATGGGCATCCACAACATGGAATTTTCTACATCGTGTATTATAGTGCAACTTCTCATTATCACTCACAACTAGGTACGAAATTTTTTACATCGTATCCTATTGCAAGTAACTATAAATATCGACAACTACGAGCGGAATTTTCTACGTCGCCGCGTAGTGCCAAAGCTCTGATGCTACGGTAAACACATGGTTTTTAACTCAAACTTTACTTTAAACGTTTGAAAATAACAAAATACATTCTAACATAGTTGGAAGTTGAAATAAAGTAAGTAAAGTATACTTACCTCAATCCGAGTAATAGCGACTCGATCGTCTCAATGAGCCTCTCGTGTCTCGCTCGCCTGCTCGTTTCCTACATGTCAATTTCTCATCATTACTTGCTTATTCATATAATTCAAAACTTAAAATAACATTTTCAATACACTTTTCTCTATTAACAAATTTTTACACTATAACTTTCCAAACTTGATTTTAACTCAACCGAGGCTCTCTACTTCCTATTTCTTTGTAAAAGTCTTACTTTTAGACTTCTAGGATTATCCCCATATTGTAACATGCTGTTTCGATGTCCCAATAATTATTTAAATATTGATTATTAATTAAGGGATGATGTAATTAATTATCCATCCAGATCCGGAGGAGTAATTGAATTTTTATAAAATTCTCCAGACGGATCTGAGAATAATTATTTAATTCAATCTCATAAAATAAATTAGAGCATCCGGATTCAAATATTTATTCAGGATCTAATGAAGTTTCCGTTTGTGAATTTGGATTTTTATTTAAATTTCTAGACGGACCTGAAGCGAATTCGAGTGAAAAGCGAAATCATAAAGTGAGAATTGATGGCATGGGAGAAATAAATAGAATAAGTGGGCCCATGAGGGATAGATGGCAAGCATGCAAGAGAAATCAAGGACATGTGTCATGCTAGGGAATTAAATAAAATGAAATAAAAATTGAAAGTGAAGAGAACAAATGTTTTCGGCCTCTCATTTGTCTTAAGAATCGAGAGTGAGAGATAGTGAGCAAGAGAAAGATTGAGAGGAAGGAGATTCTTGGTCAAGAAGCAAGTTGAATCTGTGCGTGCTGCTCGTGGAAGAAGAGAGAACCGAGAGAGTGAAATGAAGATTATGGATGTGAGCTCGTGCATGTAAGAACAGAAGTGAAGAGCAAAAAGCAAGAAAGGAGTGAGCTGTTTGGTGAAGTTAGAATCAAACCAGATCTGAAACGTGAAGCTGGTGCAGCAAAGAAGAAGTGAAGCACGGGCACCAGTTGGTAAGCTCGTGAAACCGTAAGAGATGAAGGTAGTGCAGCTCGTGAAGAGAGCTGTCCGTGAGTTGATTTGTGTGCAGACAGTGAGTTTGTAGGTTGATTCAAGTAAGAACAGCCCCTAACTTCTTCTTCTTTCGATCTTTGTCAAGGATGAGAGCCACAAAAGTATTGCATGTATGTTTTTGTGAGTGAGAGTGCTGACTGTGACACTCATGTGCAGTCCAGGCAGCTTTGAACTTTCATTCCCTTCCCATTCGACTGTCATCAATTTTTAAGGTGAGATTTCATGTTCCTGCAGTGTGTGTAAGGTTTAGAGAGCTATTTTGAAGTAATTTCAACTTACATGCAGAATGAGGGAAATGTGGTTGTTGCCGTGAGCTTTGGTGGACATCGCGTTACCGTCGCGGATGTGTAGAACTGTTGGAGACGAAGAACAACACTTCGAAGGTAAATATTGTCCTAAATTGAGCCTTAGTGTGGTTGAAGGTCTAAATGCTTGATTGGATAGAAAAAATTGATGATTAAGGGGCTGGTATAGGTTCGGTCAAGCTAAGGATAGCGGGCAGCCCTTCAAGAGCAATTTTTGTTGTGTCGTCTTGATTTTTGAAAGGTACGTTGAGTGTTATTGATATGATTTTGATGGATAATGTTTAGGATGGTTTATGGATGAGTTTTGATGATGACATGATTGAGAAATAGGATTTAGAACCTTATTAGTGAAAGGTTCGTTTGATATTGGTTCGATATGTTTGCGAATGATTTTCGATGTTGAATTTGCGTTGCGAAAGCCGTATAGGGGCTGTTATGTTAGGAAAGTATGGGCTGTTATGTTTTGCTTTTCGTTTCGAAATTGTCGGCATGAAAAATGATTCGCATCGATATGCTTTAGAGTATTGAAAAGTTATTTGAATATCGCTAGATTGTTTTCAAGTGTTTCGATCAAGTTTTCCGTGTTTTCGAAAGGCGTTAGTTTGCGATTTAGTGCCGAATAAATTGTGATTAAAATGTCATGATATTAAACCATATTTAAATGTGATTCAAATGAATATCTATGACGAAAATGATTTTGAGAGATTTCATGATGGTTTGTTAGAGTTAATTCGTGTAAATGAAAAACGATGTGACAATTTATGGGCTGTTTTGGACATGCAGTTTTCATGGAAATTATGTGCAATTGTTGGCATGTTTAAGGACTGTTTTTGAAGTGTTTAAAGGTTGTTTTCATGCTATACAAATGAGCTGTTAAGGTGTTATTATATGTGAAGGGACCCAACCCGGATTTAACCTCTTGAATTCGTAGGAAGCCCTCCCGGCACTCCAACGGACTCCGAAAAGCTTTCCTTTAAACAATTAACTTAGGAATCCGTGGAGTGAACCTGTTGTGGGTATTTTCAGTACTGCATATGGGGCCTAATAAAAGCCCAACCGATTGGCCCATCTGGGCTAAGCCCAAGATCAGCTTGTTCATCAACAGAAATTGTAGTCCTGTACAAGGCCCGCGGCGTACTCCAACATCTACAGCGAAGTGAAACCCCAATAAAGTGGGATTCACGACTATGTATTGAGATATCTCACCTAGCGTTGTGCGGAGTCTGGAGTCCGAACTACTCACCCCGCAGAGCTAAGTCTGCTCCACGTCAATCTAGACCCTGTACGAGGAGCTGAGATCGCCGTTCAGCCCTCCCCATTTATCGACACTCCATTCCACCTGGAGTTCTCACTTCGCTTACGACTATATCAGACCATGCCAGATCATCACTTAACTTGCCTTGCACGTCAAGCCTATCAGAGATTACTATTCAAATTACAGATCACCACACCTAATCCGCGTGGGTTAATCATGTAGATCTTCCACCTGTCCCTTGCATTTAATGTAATCCGACTGCATTAATTAGGAGTCAGGTTCATTAACTACTGTAATCATTCTAGTTTAACACATTGAATATCGCTGTAGCACTTCTCCTTCTATAAATAGGAGAAGCTCTTCTCTGTAACACAAGAGTGAAATACTTAGTGAAAAACTAGCTGTTACTCTGTCCAGATATTGAGAGAACAAACAGTGGACGTAGGCAAGCTTAGCCGAACCACTTAAACACCTCACTGTCTCGAATTCTAGCTTTGCCATCTTTACTCTTATTGCTTATTACTTGCTCAGTTTGTCGTTCATGCAGTGTTGGGCCTGGAAGAACTTAGTTGACCAATTTCATACGTCAACATTTTGGCGCTAGAAGGAGGGGCTCATCTGCATCTTTTCCTCGTCAAGATCATGACAAAGGGTAGAATCACCAGAAGCTCAGATGTGGTCATTGAAAGAACAGAAGGGTCGAACCACAGACGAGGTGAGGTGCCAGCAACTCTGGGTACAGGTCCTTCTCATGTGCATGTGGATAGAACAGCTCAAAGAGGAAATTTTGTACAAATTTTACAACGCCAGGAGAGGTTGGAAGGCACAGTTCAGCAGTTAGCTGAAGCCGTGAGAGCATTGACTGAGGCTCAAGCTCGGGATCCCCGCAGACCAGACGACGTCCCCGTAGTTGAAAGAATAAGGGTAACTAGGGAGGTGCCACCATTCCAGGGGTCCAATTTGTCGTCCAATGTGCGTTCAGCAGCTCGGACTCGACGAGCTCGTGAGAATGAAAATGAAGCCCAGCCTTCGGACTTACGTATCAGAATAGACCATGGTGGACATCGTAGGGTCGAAGTGAGCCATGCAGATGTTCAGGCGTCACCTCGGAGGAATGAGAATGAACGCCATCGTCAAGGCTCTCATAGAGAAGCTCTACATCAATCACATCGAAGAATGGAACCTGGTCGCCGTTCTCCTGAGCATAAAAGTAGGAGGCACGGAGAATTTGATCAATATCCTCCTAATAGGGAAAGACGACTGGATAGGTGATCTCCCGCCAGGCAGCCTTCAGTACAAGGAGCCGTTATCCAACACGTTCTTCAAAGGATGCAGCAACTAGAGGCGAGGCCGGAGATACCTGAGCAGAGGATTCCAGTGGGAGAGTGGACTCCGTTTTCTGTTGAAGTCGAAGCTGAACCCATTCCTCCCCGATTTAAAATCCCTAGCATCCCTCAGTACAATGGCGATTCTGACCCTCATGAACATCTGGATGCCTTCAATATCAGAATGGATCTCCAGACCACCAGCTCGCTGGTAAAATGTCGTGTCTTCCCCGTAACACTTGGGAACCTCCCTCGGTTATGGTTCAAGAACCTCCCACATCGCAGTATTAACAGTTGGGAGGAATGTCAGCAGCAATTCTTGAATCAATACAAGGCATTGAAGAGGCAACTTGTGCCACCTTGTCACCTGGCCACCATCTTCCAGCGACGTGAGGAATCATTAAAGGACTACATTGATAGATTCAGACACGAAGTGAACAAAGTTGATAGTCCAACTGAAGAGGGTATTCTGAACGCCATCTCATCAGGTTTGTGGAAGGATGGGAAGCTATACGAGAATATCTACAAATCTCCTGTGAAGACCTTGGGTGAGTTTTATGAACAAGCAGAGAAGGAGATACGTTGGGAAGAGGCCTTCGGGTCTACAAAACCAGCTGATCATAAGGACAAGGCTGGTAGCTCCAACCAACAAAACAAAAAGAGAAGCAATGAGAGAAACAACCATGATGGACAAAGAAGTTCCCATCAGGTCGCAAAGAAGGCACGAGGTGACCAAAGGCGCAGATCAAATAGGAGACCTGAGCGTCCTCCTCAGACAAGGCGATATAAACATTATGCCTTCCTATCTGACTCCGTGGGCAGAATATTTGCTGCTGAAAGGGACAGAGAGAACTTCGGGAAACCTGAGCCCACCAATGTGCCCAATCGGTTCAGAAATAAGAACAAGTATTGTGCTTACCACAATGAGGCAGGACAATTCACCTCGGAGTGCCGGGCACTGAAAGATGCCATTGAAGAAATGATCAGAAACGGGCGTCTTCGAGATTATGTGGTGCGACCTGCGGGCCAGCGGCCTCAGAATCAACGGCCTCAGTAGCATTCATCACCCAAACCTGGCAGACAAGATGCTGAGCAAGAACGGAGTCAGGAAGTAAGAACCATCTTCACCATTCATGGGGGGCCTCACATCGCAGGTACTTCTAACAGATCTCATCAGCACTATGTGCGCGAGGCCAATCAAGTACAAGTGGCAGGTTTAAGGGAAGTAGAAGGATCTTCCAAACTAGCTAAAATAGTCCCAGTTGAAATCGTGTTTACAGAGGAGGATGCCAAGGATATCTGCTGGCCTCATAATGATGCCTTGGTAATCCGGGCTCGGGTTGGAAATGTTGAAGTCAGACGCATAATGATTGACATCGGGAGCTCTGTAAACGTAATGTATAAAGGGTGCTATGACCTGATGGGCATTGGGGATGAACAGTTTCAACCATCTCCGGAGCCTTTGTACGGATTCACGGGGGATGTAGTTATTCCCATGGGGTAGATTAAGCTACCCTTAACGCTGGGCGACGTCAAATGCCATTCCACTGTGCTTGCTGATTTCCTTATCATTAACTCACCTTCTGCTTACAATATGGTACTTGGGAGGCCAGCCATGAATGATCTGGACATGATCACTTCTACCAAAACCCTTACTGTGAAGTTTCCAACTCCCCATGGCGTTGGGTGTGTGCGAGGTGAGCAGCGCGTAGCTCGTCAATGCTATCAAAAAGCTGTTAAATTGGGCACCCAAGAAGCCATGAAGATCAATGTGGTGTCTGGTGGAGAAACGCGCGTAATGATAGAAATCGGGGTAACTCACGACCTGGATCCTCGCGAAGTCGATGTTGAAAGGGCTACAGGCCCTGTGGAAGAATTGGAGGATGTACCGGTCAGTGAGTCTGATCCTGAGAGATGTTTGAAACTGGGAACCAAATTGGTCCCCGAGGTGAAGACTGAGCTAGTTGCCTTCCTAAAAGCTAACCCCGACGTCTTCTCTTGGAATCATGAAGATATGGTGGGGATCAGCCCGGAGGTGATGTCTCACAGGTTAAATCACTCCCCATTGCAGGCCAGTTCGCCAAAAGAGGAGACCGATGATACAGGAGCGATATGAAGCATTAAAGGATGAAGTGGAGAAACTCTTGACAAATAACTTCATCAGAATCGCCCACTATCCATCCTGGGTTGCCAATCCTGTACTTGTGAAGAAGAAGAATGGCAAATGGAGAACTTGTATAGATTTCACCAATCTCAATAAGGCTTGTCCAAAAGACAGTTTTCCATTACCCAGGATTGATCAGCTCGTCGACGCTACTGCTGGTCACAAACTCCTCAGCTTTATGGACGCGTATTCTGGTTACAATCAAATTCCTATGAATCCTGCAGACGAAGAGCACACCTCATTTGTTACTGACCGTGGTCTATTCTGCTATAAAGTTATGCCTTTTGGACTGAAAAATGCAGAGGCAACGTACCAGAGGTTAGTAAATATGATGTTTGCAGATCTCATAGGGAAGAGCATGGAAGTCTATGTTGATGACATGCTAGTAAAATCTAATCAAGCCAACGACCATGTCCGCGATCTGGAGCAAACATTCCAGGTGTTGAGGAAATATAAAATGAAGCTCAACCCTTTGAAATGTGCCTTTAGAGTAGCTTCTGGTAAATTTCTTGGGTTCATGGTGAATCACAGGGGCATTGAAGTCAATCCTGAGAAAATACAAGCTTTGTTAGACATGAAGCCTCCTGCTTGCAAAAAGGAGGTGCAAAGCCTCAATGGCCAGGTCGCGGCGCTCAACCGCTTCATCTCCAAGGCCACTAATAAATGCATTCCTTTCCTCAACGTTTTGAAGCAAACAAAAACTTTTGAGTGGAATGAAGAGTGCAAGGAGGCATTTCAACAGTTGAAATAATACCTAGGGCGAGCTCTGCTCCTAGCAAAGCCATAAGAAGGGATAACTTTGCTACTCTACCTGGGGATCTCTCCTCATGCCTTAAGTGCAGCTCTAGTACAAGACGAAGAGGGTGTTCAGCACCCAGTATACTACATCAGCAAGAAACTAGTTGATGCTGAGACAAGGTATACTCCCATGGAAAAGCTTGCTTATTGTCTGGTTGTGGCGTCCAGAAAGCTGCGTCCTTATTTCCAGGCACATACAATCTTCGTCCTCACCAAGTATCCTATAGGACAAATTCTGCAGAGGCCGGAGACTTCAGGTCGCCTCCTCAAATGGGCCATCGAATTGGCTCAGTTCGACATCGAGTACAAAGCGAGGTCAGCAATTAAAGGGAAAATTTTAGCTGACTTCGTTGTTGAGTTTACAAGGCCTAGCGAAGAATCTGAAGCTAGGACATCGGAGGGACTTTACTGGGAATTATATGTTGATGGCTCCTCCAATGATCTAAAAGCTGGAGCTGGCATGTTGTTAGTTAGCCCAGAAGGACAGAAAGTCCTCTATGCTCTTCGATTCGGATTCAGAGCCACCAACAATGAAGCTGAATATGAGGCTTTACTGGCAGGACTCCGTTTGGCAAAAGAATTATCTGTTCAACAGCTTAGAATCTTTAGTGATTCTCAATTGGTGGTAAACCAAATCCTGGGGGAATATCAAGCTCGGGGGACGAAAATGGTCGTCTACTTACAGAAGACACAAGATTTATTGAGAAGGTTTCATAAATATGAAATAAACCAAATCCCGCGAGCTCAGAATTCCTATGCCGATGCCTTAGCCCGCCTGGCAGCTGCTCAAGATGTTACCTTTTCTGGGGAAATACCAATAGAGTACCTGCCCAAACCCAGCACTGAAGTTCAAGAAGAAGTCATGGCCCTGACGGTGACAGTTGATTCCTGGATGAGTTCGCTGGTCAGTTATTTACAAGAAGGAAGACTGCCCATTGACAAATTAGAAGCACGCCGTCTGCGTACACGAGCTGCCAGATATTATCTATGCGGCGATGTGCTCTACAAGAAGGGATTTTCCTCTCCCTTGTTGAGGTGTGTTGACGAGCCTGACTGTACTAACATCTTAACTGAAATACATACAGGTCATTGTGGAAATCATGCTGGGGGAATCTCCCTAGCTCAAAAAGCCCTGAGACAGGGATATTATTGGCCAACCATGAAACAGGACGCCCTCAACTTGGTGAAAAAATGTGATGTTTGCCAAAGATTTGCTAAAATTCTACGAGCTCCGCCTGCCTATCTACATCAAATGATCAGTCCATGGCTTTTTGCAATCTGGGGTATGGATTTGATAGGACCACTTCCTGTAGGACGAGGTAGCTGTAAGCACGCCATTGTAGCAGTTGACTACTTCACTAAATGGGTTGAAGCGAAGGAGCTTTCTCAAATCTCCTCTGCAAAGGCAGAACAGTTTGTCTAGAACAACATCATTTGCAGGTTCGAAATTCCTCAGCAGCTGGTGACCGACAATGGTACTCAATTCAGCAGCGAGAGATTTATCAACTTCTGCAATGGCCTAGGCATCAAGAAAAGCTTCTCAGCAGTTGATCATCCTCAAGCAAACGGCCAAGTAGAAGCTGTTAACAAGATAATTAAGCAAATATTGAAGACCAAGCTGGAGGCCCGAAAAGGAGTATGGGTGGACGAATTCAACAGGTATTATGGGCTTACAGAACAACAGCTCGCACTACCACTGGAGAAACTCCTTTCTCTCTGGTTTATGGCTCTGATGATCCCTGCTGAACTCGAAGTTATTAGTCATCGACGAGCTAACTTCGCCCCAATGAACAATGATCAACTCCTTACTACGAATCTGGACCTTCTTGAAGAACTAAGGGAGAATGCCAGTATGAAAGCTGCTATCTATCGTCAGAAAGTGGCTAGGTACTACAACAAAAAGGTCCAAATTCGGAAGTATAACCCTGGTGACCTCGTACTCCGCCTCGTCCTACTTGGAGCTCGTCAGCGGAGTGATGGTACATTGGGTCCAAACTGGGAAGGACCTTACACTATCCAAGAAAGTTTGGAAAACGGGGCCTACCACTTGATGACAATGGAAGGAGATGTCTTATCACGAGCTTGGAATGCTGAGCATCTCCGGCCTTATTTTCAATAGTCTCTCATGCCCTTTTGTACATATCAATATTTTCACAAGTAAATAAAAGCATTATTACACATTATTGACTCACCTTGCTTGTGATTGTTTTTAACAACTATTCTACTCATAACAGCCCCTGAAATATGGTGCTAAGGGTAGCATACTTTGGATTGTCGACTATAAATAAACCATAAGGGTAAGGGGTTTAATATCGGAATGTTATCCGACCCCACACCTACCTTGTGGTTAAAAGATCCAACTTACATTGGCAGGCCGCGTGTGCTCACATCGTCAACCTTTGTTGATAGGCCACGTGCGCTCACTTCGCCTAATTTCATTGGCAAGCCGCGTGTGCTCACCTCGCCTACTCAAACCACGTACGCTCACTTCGTTTACATTCGTTGATTTTGTTAATCTTTGTGGGCACAATGCGTAAGTATTTATCATAGTTGACATATTAAGCTATGATAATGGCATTGATGCCTAAATTTTCAAGTAAGTTCATAACTTGCTCATATTATTGCATTTCTACTGGTCCAATATGAATAACATTCAGTTAGTTATTTTGAGTTCATTTTCACTGAGACAAGTAATATGTGATAAATATTGAAATCATTACTTCTTCTCTTTAATGGTGCTGACAGTTAATTTAGCATGGAAAAGTAGAAGTTGAAAACAGGGGGCATAATGTGCATAACGTGAACAATTTCCTCACAAACGAGGTCAATGAAATAACTTTTGTCTCCTCATAAAAATCAAACAACTAAATTAAAAAACAAGTACATGCAAAAAGATTATCAAATTATGATGCAGGGCCTTGAGAAGTTGAAGAGAAGGGTGTTTGATCCTTTGCACCTTCAACAGGAGGAATCTGGACGTCCCTTGCAAGCGATGTGTCTGGAGCTTGACCTTGTGCTTCATCCTGTTCCTCCGCTGCATCTTCAGCGAACTGCTGGACTTCCCTGACTCCGCCTTCACCAAAAATGGAGTAGTCGAGATTAGGATAGGTGTTCCACAGAGTGTATAATATCCTTGTCTCCGTCTCTATCCTAATCTCCTCTATGCGGGTCTCCGCTGCGACGAGCTGCTCTTTCAGTCCGGTTATTTCCTGAGAAGCAGGTTTCCACCTCCTTCTCCCGCTCTTTTAAGGTGTCTTGCGTATTTTTGAGTTGGGAGTGCAACTTGGAGGATGATATTTCATGAAGCTCCATCTCTCTCGCCTAAGCGACCTCAAGAGCGTGCTTAGCGGCGTCAGCTACATCCAACTTGGACTGAAGTGCTGCGGCTTTTTCATCTGCTTTCACAGCCATGTCCTGGGCTTTCTGCACTGCCTGCTCAGCTTTAGTTGCTGCTTCTTGGGACGACTTCGTTGTCTGTTCAGCCTTTTGTGTGGCCTCCCGAGCTTTTGCAAGCTCCTCATCCTTCTTCTTGGAGGCATCCTTCAGCTTCTTGTTGGCAGTTTGTAGCCTGTTGTATTTATCCTCTGCATAGCCTTCCTCATCCACGGCCTTCATAAGCGGCATGGTAGTCTGTGAAAAATATACATGGTTAGAAGCTAACATATGAAAAAAGAGTGGCAACTGTTGTCTTACCCTGATTGACTGGCGAAGTCCTCATGAAAGTAGCCTGGTACCAGTGAACTCCTCTTCTTCAAGCCTCTCAGCTGACCGGCCCACGAGAGAGGGAGCCTGTTCACTAGCGAAGTCCAGATAGACCCCTCCCGGAAAAACGCCAAGAGCCAGATCGACAGGAACTTTTGGTCTTGACTTGGGAGGCTGATCAGCGACCTGCTTACCCTTGTCTTTTTGGGTCTTCTTCACAAGAGGGAGTTTACTGGCCTCCCTAGGCTCTTTTCTCTTGGATCCAGTTTTCTTGCCTTTGGCAGCAGCCGCAGCCTCTAGATCTTGGGAGCTCGGAGGTTTGATAGGACCTTGGGAGCTCGGAGGCCGGACATCGGCACTTGTCTCCTGAAAGGTAGAAGATGGAGGTCCTTCTGGAGCAATTGTGGCAGGTGACTCTGCCGTGCTTAGATCTGGCACTTCCCTTGCCATTGCTGAGGAAGAACCAGGTACTGCAGAAGTGGCAGCCGTTGAGCTCCCAGGTTTAGCTTTCCTCTTAGGGACCGGTAGTAAATTCAGTTTACCCCTTGGCTCTGTCATCTCTGCTGTCTCTTCAGAAACGACCAACACCTCCACTTCGCTGGGGGAAGAAAGTCCTTCAGGAGTATTGGTACTCTCATTGATATCCTCAGCAGCAAAAACTAATCCTATATTGTCAATTCCTTGAGTCTCTGTGTGTTTGCTCTTGATAATGGGACTATCT
Organism: Dimocarpus longan; assembly: GCA_022984855.1. Classification (NCBI taxonomy): domain Eukaryota; kingdom Viridiplantae; phylum Streptophyta; class Magnoliopsida; order Sapindales; family Sapindaceae; genus Dimocarpus; species Dimocarpus longan. The sequence continues at coordinate 30,222,460 of CM041016.1, read as the reverse complement.
GAAGACGGCGCGAGGTCAAATTCTTGGAGCAGCTCGGTTGTCAGTCTGACATCGTCCTCTTCTGACTTTCTTGTCAAAAGGATATCTAACTGAGCTTCTTCCTCCAACGTCAAGTCAACTCTTCTGGCTTTTAAGTCTGCACATCGCAAGAAAATAAAAGATTAGTTAGAAAGTCCTAGCTAAAATATTCTACCCTTGACAGCATTAGGCAAAACGTGGTACCTAGCTCAGCTCGGAAGGTAAAATGTTGTAATGTGACAAGCGAAGGGCAAGAAATGTAAAACCAATGTGTCTTATAATCCCCCACATTAGATTTTCCCTTTGCTTGTCCTTTGGGAAAAATATCCTTATGACGGGATCGACGAGGTGAAGAATAATAATACTCGTCTCTTGGTTGCCCTGCACTAGTCCCTTAAAAGGTAAGCAGGTGCTTAATTATATTTGGGCTAGGGAAAGGAAAGCCATTTTTCCTAAACAAAATGTCTAGCGAAGTTATCTGGTTATATGTGTTTGGGGTAAATTGAAAAGGGGCTAAGCCCAGTTCGTTGAGGATTTTAATAAGAAAGGGAGGAACTGGAAATCTAAACCCCGCTTCTAAGTGCTGCTGGCTTACACACATAAACACCTACTGCTCGACAGAACACAACACATACCCATATTTTTCCATTTCATTCACGGCACACACACACTTCACATAAACTCTACACAACAATTATTCCATTTCAGCTTTTTATAAGATAAAATCAATTAAAACCCAACATAACTCACTTGTCTGAGAGTTTAGCAGCTGGTCATGAACTCCCACAGCAGTCCAAAGCTTCCATTTTTCGAATCTAACTTGAGCTACAACAAAAAGCCCAACAATAACATCAAATGGACAGCCCACAACTAAAGAAACATCTCACAAGAGTTCCAGCTGTTTCTCTTACCTACTGATCATCATCTTCCTCACGCCTACCCCTGCATTTTTCCTCCATCTACTGGCTTCACGTGGCTGCTTTCATCTCAGCCATTGCTTGCTTCAGCTGACTCGAAATCTCCTTCCTTCACTCGCGGTCAGCAGCTTCGTCAACAGCCCACGCGCGACTTCAACTTCTTCCCGTTTCTGGTCAGCTTCTTCACTTTCAGATCTGATTTTTCTAGGCTGAAATCAGATGCTGATCTTGCTTCTTCAAGCCTCCATCTGACCGTGAAGAACCCCTTAGTTGATCGGTCTTAATGCTGCACTTGGTGGCCGAGAGAGATCGTCGAGTGGAGAGAGGTCTTCGGTTCTGCTGGGCTGTTTTCGGGTTTGCTAGAGTCTCTGTTTTTGGCTCCCGATCTGAGCTGGAAGAACACAATAATAATGCTTCACATATTGCCCAAACACCCCTCAATTTTCTTCAATTATAACAGCTAAAACTTCAATCTAAATGTTGCACTTAAACCCCTCTTTTATTACTATTTTTATGAACTTCACTTATCCATTTTCACTCATGTCCATACTCATTTTTAATCTATAATTAACACTTCCTAATGACCTCTTTTAATCCTCATCACTTATATTTCTCATAAAAAATTTTATTCCATAAAAATAAATACGTTAAATCCGTCAATTTTCATAACAATTTTAATATCGATAAAATTAATCGTTATTTCTCTTACGAGTATTTCTAAAATATTCCATCCTTATCAATTCATCAAATTAACCTCATAAACATTCAATTAAACTCATAATAGTTCACTTGCATCACATAAAAAAATTTCTCACAACGATAGAATATTTTAAAATTACAATCACATTTGACGTAGTTATCGATATTTATATATATTCTTAAGCATGAAGGACTTGGTCCTAACAATATAAGCTATAAATATGCTAGTTATGGGCTGTCAAAATGAGGAGTAGCATGCTGTTTTTAAAGGCTCTTACATGCAGTTTTTAGAAACGTTATTTGTGCTGTTTTGAGTTCTTTAAATGCTATTTTCGTATTGATTTTTGGGCTATCATAAGCTATATTAATGTGCTATTTTGAGGTTATTTTAAATACGGTAAAGACAGTCATAAAAAGGATATTATGAGCTATTTCGAAGTGATATCTATTGGAAGTATTTAGGATGCATTATAGGAGAACATATAGTTATAGCGCATTAAGTAACGCTAGAAATTTGTTAAACAAACTTTTGCTATGTTTGTTTTAATGAAAGGTCAAGGAGAACCCAGCGAACCGGATTCTCGATCAGAGAATAAGGGTAAAGCATAAGGGAGCATTCGATTCAAAGATCGAATCCTTTTGAAGTTGGTATACACATTATCTTTAATTTTATTTGAAAGTGTTTTCATTGTGAAGCGATTTTATTAAATAAAATTCTATATCGTTTTAATACAATGCATTTATAAACTTATTTGCCTATACTTGAAAGGAAAAGCGGAATTGATTTGTTATGAAAATCTTGATATTAAAACCAAAGTGTAAAATGTGATACAAACGTTATGTTGTAAATAGCTCTTGTAAACTTAGATATCGATAAATGAAAATTGGTAATTGACATGTCAATAGGGAACTTAGCAGCTGCACCGTTTATTTACATACACTAAATTGATTTGTTATGGATTATGAGAGGCACCATGTATCCGGTCCCGAACAATTATGTGATATGATATACGACTCGGTGGATAATCACCGAGCGGTCGATGCCAGGGTCGGTTATTCCGACAAATAATCACCGCGTGTCTGATGCCGGAAACCCATATACCAATACATGAGTATCGAATATATGTTTACTAAGGGCACTGAAAAATGTTATAAGCAATGAAATGAAAATGTTATGTGAAATGAAATGTTCAATGCTTTGAAATATGTTGAACTCGAAAAATTGTGAACTATATGTTTAAGTATTTTTATGCAACGTATATATATATTTATGAATGTTAAAGTTAGAATGCTTTTTAGTTATGAATGAAATTATATTTGAAATTGAGAAATAAGATTATGTGTATACCTATTAAGCAATTATGCTTAGCGCATTGATTTACCACATGCAGATTGAACCTTTTGACTCTATCTTCAGACAGGGGAAATAGCTTGTATGTGAAGGCTCAGATATTCACCATCCCCTCTACGCTTTTGGTAGATATATAGACATATTGCATATGATCATGCATTTTTGGGACACATGTATATTTGTCTAAATTATTGTATTTCACTTAATTATAACAAAGTTCTGTATAAAAGCTTATGTATATTTCTTAAAAGCTTACTTTTGGTTATGTATGCATATAAATGTTTATGATATATTTGAGTAATGAAATGTTTTGGGAAAAGGACGAGAGGTCCGAATGAGAGTTTAGAAATTGATGTTTTAGAAATTTTAGATGTTTCAATTACAGGAAACGGATTTTGGTATTTTAGAAAAACAGAGGAAACTCTGTCAGATTTATGTTTTAAAAAAAAAAAAAAAATTCTCTATTGGTAATGAGATTTAGAATGATAATAGTTTTTCAAAAGTAACAGAAACGGATTTATTAGGAAAGTAACGTTCTCCGTACCGGATTTCCGACAGTAACGGAAGGCGGGTGAAGGGCGTTACACATATGGTTCATTTGGTCTCCGAAGGTTTAAAACAAAAAGTCAACTTTTTAATAAACCGTTTGACCAAGAAAAACATATTTAGAACCGATACTCGTTTCACGTTCATTTCTTTTTCTAGCATCTCCTTATCATATAACTAAGTTACCCGTAAAGTTTCGTCGAAAAATTCTATCGTTTACTATATCAAATCTAGGAAAAACGCCCTATTTTGGGCACTTTTCGATGCACTTTTGGCACCGAACGAGGGACGATGGTTTTTCTTTTGTATATAAGCTCCTTTTACCTAGTTATAATCAACTAAATTCATTCCATGCAATAAAAATTGTATTTGCATAGCTATTTCATCTATCGACTCTCTAACGACACTATTTCGCACATAACTTGCGCAACTTTTATCGAAATCGATCCGTTCCAAAACCTATGGTTTTCTATGACTCCTAGGCATCATTTGAGGTATAGAACATCCCCATATAGGTAAGTTTTTCCCAGATTATCTCCAGCCCATGGTTTGAGCTCGGGAATGCAAAAATTATCTAAACTAGCTCTTTTGAACTTCTACCACTTCTACATGCTTTTCTATGCTTTTCCGACCTCAAATATATCTAAATTTGAGTTCAAAACCCTCTAATTTCAGAGGATGTCCACTGTTTTTTATATCCATAACACGCATACACAAACATTACACACAACTTTACTAGTTTAAAAATCAACACTCACTCATACCTTTTGTCAAACACTTGAATTACCTAAAAAAATTAACTTTGTTTCCACTTTTATCAAGTTTATGGCAGCCCCTTATACAACCCTAACTTCATCTTTTATTGTATTTTGTTGGCTTTTAATCATCTAACAAATCAACACACATAACCAAGCAAAACCCCACCAAATCTATCTTATATATCAACCTAAATTCTCATAAAAAACTAACCAAAAATTCAACTTCAAATTGTTAAAAACTTACTTGTTCTTGCTTGTTTCTCTCTCTAGACTTATTTTCCTAGCCTTGGGTGACTTGATTTGGAGTAGGGAAGTTTGAAACCAAAAAAAAAAAAAATGGCTTGGTTCTTGCATGGAGGTGGATAGCCGACATACACCCCTTATTGTCGTGACCTTGCTCTCTTGTTCTGTCCCTCTCAATTTCCTCTCTTTCAATTCACGGCACTCTCTCTTTTTGTTCAAAATTTTGCTAAGTGTCTAATATATATATACTTAACTTTTACAAAAATGACACCCATGTCCCCTTGACTTGTTGACTATCATTTTATTACTATATTGCCATTAATGATATTATTGTAATTCCTTATTTAACTTAATCTTTTGATAATTGTTACCAATATAATTAAGTATTTGATTCATAAAATGAGATTTACCATTTTACCATCTAGTTCATTTATTATTTTCTAAATGACCATCTTGCCCTCTTCATTTGGTAACTTGGTTTCTAAAGCTCGGAAACGTAAAAATTGACTATAGAGGGTTACACACTCTCCTTGTTTTCAGTACATTTCTTGAACTGGAAGCAACGAGCTCATCCTCAAGGTAATTTTGGCGGGACCATAAAGTTGCTTTTTAAAATATTGACTTATCCCGTGACACGCGGCACTTCCCCAGGCATGAGTTCACTGCATGTCTTCTGTCGTGCGTTATAAATGCGTATTTAATGCACGTCTCTCACTAGCTGTGCATAATGACAAAATCGCGGGTTTTGCGCTATACCACTTGATCAGTGATGGTTACACAGCTATTCTGATCTGACGGCTAGGGCTTTAATTATATATAATTCATTCGTTTCACTTTCTGCTTTTACCAATCACTTTCAAAAAATGATGCCTCTTCATCTTTTATTCTCTTCCATCCACCATCATTGTTCTTCATCAATCTCCATCATCAAGCTTCGCTGTGCTTAAGGTAAATTTTCACAACATTTTAGTTATACCTTTTACTTACATCACGCTGGTTTTCATACATAAATCTGTTTCCATGCTTGCAAAAACATCCTGTAACTCCTTTTTGCATTCTAGACATGATAACACGTGAAGATCTTGAATAAAGATCTTGTTTAATCGCATTAATTGCATACATACGTACCATTCTCTATTTATGACTGTTTGACATCCCAACCCTAGTCGGGTTATCATCTTTGTAGCCTATTAGGCTTGCAATCAAGGATCCCATGAACTCGGCGGCCCCTTCTGCATGCGCAACTTGATCTTTAGGAAAATAGGATTAGCTTTAAACTTTGTACCCTAGTCTGCTTCTTGCGACTTTATTCCCTTATTGATTTTGTAGATGTCTGGTCATAGTCGTCACGATCATAAAGTTGGGACTGCTGATAAGGACTCTGAGGAGGAACTCACCCAAGTCAGAACTGCTAAAAACACGACCTCGCAATGCGGGGAGGTTGCATCAGAACCTGCAGGACAAGATAATCCCCCTGTTCGCTCCCCTTTCTTCAAACATAACTCTTCCCTTAGCCTCAGTGAACTTGAATCAATCGTTGAGGATTTTTGCCTACCTTCTGAGTGTTGAGCAATAGTGCCGGCAACCCACGATCATGCAACTTCTCCCCTTAAAGGGTTCATTTCCATTAGCCGCCAGCACATAGAAGCTGGCTTCAGATTCCCAATTCATCCTCACCTGGTTGACCTTTTAAACGACCTTAAACTCGCCCTATTTCAGCTTACTCCTAACTCCTATGCCTACCTAATTGCCTTAGCTGTACTGTTTTTCAAAAACAGTATTCCTACACCAACCCTAGCCATGATTCAACACCTTTTTCTTTTTAAAAGTACTACGGGCCCCAAATCAAAGAAAAAAAAAAGGATTTTACTATACATTGACCCGTAACTCACCCTATAAAGTGATCCTTCCAAAGGGGGCTGGTAAATCTAATGTGGGTGACTACAAGACGTGCTTGTTTGATGCGTTCTGTCCCTTTTTGGCCAAATTTAAGCATTTTTCATTTTGTTCTTCCTTTGGTAAGTATGTCTTTACATTGTTGTTCTGCACATATACTATTCGTTACTAGTATTTGCTTTCATGCAGATGTTGCCAAGGGTGAGATTGCACTGTCCAATGAGGAGTTAGCTTCGCTACAAAAGTTTTCGAAGGTTAAAGGCCCCCTAGACGACTAGTTTTCGTCAGAATGCCTCCTTCAGTTGTACAACCTTGCTCTTTCTGCGGGTACCAAGCTTCTCGATAAACATTTGGATCTGGGAGCTCATAAAAGAAGGAAATTCCTTCTGCTTTTAAGGCCTTTGGAAAGGTTACATCGAGTTCACGGGAAAGCCAATCTTCGACCATGGTTCAGCTTCGCTTTGATCAGCCCCTCCCTGTTAACGAGGAAGATGTCCAGGTGGTAGAACCTACTGACCTTCCGCCTCCCCCTCCAAAGAAGCCTGCTAAAATTACCAGAGCTTGTGACCCATAAGTGACCTCAAAAACTACTATTGGGTCATCTACCCAAACTGATTCTGCTGCTCCTTCTGATCGTGTAGTAAGATATAAATCAGTTGGGAAAAAGCCTGCTCGAAAAGATAATTAGAGGGAGTCCCTTTTATGGACATCCCCTCCTCCTAGTAGTGCACCTGTTTCTCATCCTTGGAGCGTCGACAAAGGCAAAGGAGTTGTAGAAACCACACCCCCCCTTCCCCCCAAAAGATGTCAGGGAAAGAGCCCATTGTCAAAGTACACATCCAGGACTTCGATGCGGGGGTATATTACAATGATCCCATAGATCACACGCCCCAGTTCCTTGACATGAAAAAATCTGCCCTTTACAATAAAGATATGAAGGGTGAGAAGCTGATTAACTACTTAGGCTTCCACGACCTGCTCGTAAGCTTCGTTTTCATTACTATTACTTTCCTTGCTTTTTTATTTATATTCACATTACTAACATCTAGTTTTAGGCATCTATGGCCTACATGAAGCTTCTTAGAGAAATTTGTGATGGGCTTAAGAAGAGAGCTTCTATGGAGGCAACTATCAAATCGCAAGAGAATGAAAAGAACAGAGTTCAGAGTGAAGTGGATTCTCTTAAGTTGGGGGCTGAGAAGTCTCAGAAAGCCTTCCATGATCTAGATTAGAAACATAAAAAATCTCTAAGGAAGAGAATGGATCTGCAAGTGACTATGAGATACCAAGAAAGCACTATCACCTCACTGAAAGAAGAGGGCAACGATCTGAAAAGACAATTGGATAGGGCTTAACACCTGGAGGGAATGTTGAAAGCAGAGAGCAAGAAGCTAAAAAAGGAAACAGCCTCTCAAGAGCAATGAGCTGACACTACTGAGAAGAAAAGCGAGCTGGCGCGCCATGAGGCTATGACAATGAAAGAAGAACTTGTTAAAGCAAAAATGGCTGTCGACCAAGCTGAGGCACATACAGAGGCCTTAGTAAAAGAAGCAGAAGAAAGAACGGGCAGCCTGTTCTTATATAACTTATGGTTGAAGCACCCAGATATGGACGTCTCATTTATTAGGTCGGAGGCTATTTAAGAAGTGAAGAAGTACGCAGCAATAGCTGCTCGCCAGGCTGCAAAAAAGGCTCAACAAGAAACCAGCCCCCCAGCTAGGCTCAGGCCCTTTTGCCTCTGAGATGCCCCCAACTCAGCCTGAAGGCTCAACTCCTGCAGCATCACAAGGGGAAGTCTCTCAGTATTCAATTCCTTCCAATGTTATAATACCAGCTCCTTCTTCTGGCGATGCTTTAGCTCATCCACGACCTTCATCAAGCTCTTCACAACCAACTTCTCTTGATGAAGGCAAAGCTTCAGTAGGCGATCAGGATATCCCCCTCAATAGTGCTTAGGAACTTTTTGTTCTTTATTTGATTGTAACAAACACAAATTATTCTTTTCATTTGTAACAGGTTCATTTTGCGAACAATGTTATTCAGTTTGTGAACTTTTAATATCATATTATCTCTTTACTTCATTTCCTCTTCCTAATGATAAGCTTTTCCTGGTCATTAATCAAGTCTCGTAGGCCGAACTGGCAGCTTGTTTTACCCTTGGGCCTAGTAGAGTAGGTGTTAGTATAGCTGGTGCACTGAAATTACCCTATTCAAGATCCCTTACCTCTGCTCGGTCGCCATAAGATATCTCACTATAAAATATTTGGACTGATTGCTTGTATAAAACAAATATTAATCAAGTTGTAATATTGACGCTCACAGGTTGCATGATAATTACTTGAATCTTCCTATACTCGTAAAAGTTCACAGGCAATAAGCACACCTTCCAGAGCTTTGCTCGCTCACAGGTAGTGCTGATACCTTCCAGAACATGAGAATCCACAAATCAAACGTTCTTTCTAGAGCTTACTCGCTCACAAGCTACATAGAACTTCCAAGATATTTTATAAGTCCATAGGCCATAAGTATTCCTTCTAGAGCTTTGCTCTTTCACAGGCTATACCGGGACCTTCCAAGATGTGCTCACAGATAATGATCACACCTTTCAAAGCCCGGTTACTCATAGGTAGTAATCATATCTTCTAGAGCATTGGCTTATAGGTATCAATTGTACCTTTCAGAGTCTACTCGCTCAGAGGTAGCAATTGAACCTTCCAAAACATGAGTAGAAATGAAAAACAATCAGATGCTGAATAAAGTATAATGACGGATGCGATCAGAATTGCCTTGCTAGAAGAATCTTTATTGATAGAATAGCTGCATTTACACAAGTCAGAAAAATTGAACAAATTAAACTTATGGCCAAAGATTCTCAGCATTCCATGCTCTAGGGACCTCAGCCCTATTTATGTTGGCTAGGCGATACGCTCCGTTTTCCAGACTACCCTTTACAGTATAAGGGCCCTCCCAATTCGGCCAAGAGTTCCATCACTGGTTTTCCAAGCAACAGGTAAAATGAGCCGTAAGACCAGGTCACCAGGCTTGAAACTTCGAACTCGAACCTTCCTATTATTGAATCTGACGACCCTTTGTTGGTAGACGATAACTCTCATCCAAGCTTCCTCTCTTGTTTCTTCAAGTAGATCTATATTGCAAGCAAGTAGATGGTCGTTATCTTCCTATCTGAATATTGCTCTACATTGACTAACAACTTCAAACTCTGCTGGAATCATTGCTTTCGATCCATACACCATTGTGAAGGGAGTCTCTCATGTGGTGTTGCGAGCAGTCATTCTGTAAGCCCATAGCACCTTCTGTAATTCATCAACCCACCTTCTTCGCCTCCAGCTTGGTCTTCAAGTTTTGCTTGATAATCTTGTTAACAGCTTCAACTTGCCCATTTGCTTGAGGGTGGTCCACAGCTGAAAAGCTCTTCCTGATCCAAAGATCCCTACAAAACTTCTGAAACTGCTCACTGTTGAACTGCGTTCCATTATCTATCACGATCTGCTTAGGAACTCCGAACCTGCAAATGATATACTCCTAGACAAACTTCTCAACTTTTGTAGTGGATATTTCAGCAAGCTCTTTAGCTTCTACCCACTTTGTAAAATAATCCACCGCTACAATAGCATGATTGCATCTTCCTCGAGCTATTGGGAGTGAACCGATCAGATCTATGCCCCAAATAGCGAAAGGCTATGGATTGATCATCTATCGCAAGAAAGCTGGTGAAGCTCGCATGTAAACCCCTATTCTTGATAAGTCACTCATTAGTACTAGAAATTAGAAATTGGTAAGGGAGATGTAGGAATTGTAACTAATAACAATAAAATTAATATAAAGTGTTAAATATTAATAAAGAGATAAATGCCATGAAGGGCAGTATGGTTATTCCATAAATAAGAGATAAATGATTAAGTGATAAAGTTGTAAAATTTAATTATGTAAAGTAAATAAATGAATATAGGAACATATTGCTTAAAGATATAAAAGCCCATGTGTTAGTTATTAATAAAATAGATGACTAAGGGTATTATACTAACTTAAACTATTTAAGTGTTATATATATATGAGAGAAAGAGATGTTGGTCGGCCAACATCTAACAAAAACAAGAAGAGAAAATCGAGAGAGTGTGGAAAAGGAGGAAGTGGACGGCAAAAGGGAGAAAAGAGGAGGAAGAAAGATCGAGTTACTTCAAGCTAAATTTCATGCTTTTCATCAAACTTCTAAGTAGATTTAAGCTTGATTAATCAACTCTAGACAAGAATAAGGTATGATACACCAACCTTGTCAAATTTATGATTTGTTGGGTTTGAAAAGTTGTGTAGAGATTGGATTGTTTGTGGTGTGTTTTAATGGATGTTTAACACTTAAACTAAGTGTAGAACTATAAGTATATGACATGGAATCTTAGGTTTCATGATAGAGTGTACAAGTGACAAGTTAGGGTTATAAGAGGAAAACTCTAAGTTATGAAATCAAAGGAATGAAATGTTAAAGAATTTGCATATATGTTGTGTGATGAAATGGTTAAGAGAAATTAACTAGTAAAAATGACAAAATAGTGGATGTATGTGTGGCATGGCTGTGAAGATCAATAGAAAAGCTCTGAAATTTGAGGGTTTTGAACTCAAAGTTAGACATATTTTAGGTTGGAAAAACATAGAAAAGCATATAGAAGTGGTAGAAGTTTAAAAGAGCTAGTTTAGACAATTTATATAATCCCGAGCTCAAACCATGGGTTGGAGATAACCTGGGCAAAACTAACATATATGGGGGTGCCTAGGAGTCATAGAAAATCATAGGTTTTGGAACGGATCAAATCCGATAAAAATTGCGCAAGTTATGCGTAAAATAGTGCTGTGAGAGAGTCGATAGGTGAAATAGTTATGCAAATGCAATTTTTATTGCATGGAATGAGTTTAGTTGATCATAAATAGGTAAAAGAAGCTTAGATATGAAAGAAAAATCAACGTCGCTCATTCGACGTTAAAAAGTGTACAAAAAGTGCCCGAAAAAGGGCGTTTTTCGTAGATTTGATATAGCAAACGATAGAATTTTTCAACGAAATTTGATATGTGACCAGAATGTGAGATAGGTGAACTGTAGGAAAAAGAATGAAGGAAAATGGAGCCCTGAGTAGGGGGCTGCGTTACATTCTGTTTTGGTATATCAAAGAGACCTAAAACTTTGATTTTTCATTTCGGGCCTCTAAAAATTTTATAGACCGCGTGGGGGTATCCTTAAGGGTCCAAAACTTAAAATTTTGTAAAGAAACCAAAGTTAGAGAGCCTAGATTGAGTAAAAATCGAGTTGGAAAGTTATAGCGCAAAAATGATAGTTTATGAGAAAGTTATATTATAAATGTTATTGTAAAGTTAAAGTTGAATTATGAGTTGTCACTAGTGATAATAAGAAATTTGCATGTAGGTGACGAGCAAGCGAGCGAAGTCCGAGAGACTCGTTGAGACACTTGATTCGGACTTGCGCGATTTCAAGGTACGTATTCTACCACTTACGCTATTTCTATTCTTCCTTTAAACATATTTGTAATGTTGTAGTTAAAGCTTTGTAAAATAATTTCCTAGATTATGAGTTAAAGCTTTGTAAATGATTTTTACATTGGGTCTAGAAAGGAGAATTTAAAAAAATAAAAGTTTTCAAAAAGAAATGAGTTAAGAGTTTTGAAACCATATGTATACCTTTAGTTTCCATAAGATTTGGCTCTACGCGACGAGGTAGAAATTCTGCGCGTAGTCGGTTAGATTTAAAATTTTGGGCACTATGGGGCGATGAAGAAATTCCACACATAGTCGTCAAAGTTTGATTTATGGGCACTATGGTTGTGATGAAGAAATTCCGCATGTAGTTGCCAGAATTATAAAATTGAGTACTACAATTGCGATGAAGAAATTCCGCATTGTAGATGTTTACAACTGAGACGATTTCACACCACTCGGGCAAGGAAGTAAATTCCGCACGTAGTGGTCAAGATACTATAGTAGCTTCATGTTGACGTCAATCGAAAAAGCGTCACGTGAAGGTTTGAGTGTGTTATATATACACATGGTCTTTTTATAAGAAATGGTTTTGAAAATTTAAAACCTCCAATATTTATTAAGTAAAGCATTGCTATGGAATGTTATCTTGTATTATTAATACGTGATGAACTAATCTTTTTCCCTTTATTGTGTAGCTTGCTTATTTCATTAGGTGTAATTATTGGTGATTTTATTGTGGAAAGGTTGACGCCGTACTTATAGGTGGGGGATGAATAAATGAACCCTGCGAATATCCAATACTTTTTGATGTGATTGTATATATTATAATTTAAATGAACGTGTATTTAACCTATGAATATTCAATGGATTGTAAACTCATGTTTTGATACGTTTATATATATTGTTGTTGACTAGAGACACATATCACCTTTTGCACTTAATGAAATTATTATTGTGATGCATAGAAAATGCATATGGAGATTATAATGGCAATGTAAATGCATGATTGTGAAACATAATGTGAATTGTATGTTTGTGAATATGGATAATTGTGAAATTACATGTTTGTGGAATAAAAGTAGCTGGAAGATGATCAAAGATAATTCGAAGTGTATTTTATACAGGTCAAATTTTGGAAATGTTTAAATTACAATCATTATGCTGTCAAAATTTTATTAAAATCTGTTTTAAAGAAACATGAAAAATTTTCACCAATCCCAATTATTTTTAAAAAGTAAAAGAAAGTTTTAAGTTAAAACGAGTAAACCAGCTAAGTATTCACAGGGTTCTCTTCTTGAATTTCCTTAATCCAATGAGTTAGGTTTGGGAAGTCCGTTGAAGTGCCTAGCGGGATCCTCCAAACAAGAGCTTAGAAAAGGTCTGGTTCGGGTCCTGTCATCGCAACACCTTGGCGAATCTCTGACACTTATCACATTTCTTGACTATCTCAATTGCATCCTGCTTCATTGTTGGCCAATAAAAATCCTGTCGAAGAGTCTTCTAAGCCAAAGATAGCCCCCCAACATGATTACCACAGTGTCCTGCATAGATATCTTCAAGAATAGTCTTGCAGTCTGTGCCATCAATGCACCTGAGCAATGGGGCCGAGAACCCTCTTTTGTACAGCCTATCATCATAAATATAGTATTGGCTGCTCGGGCTCAAAGACGACGGGCCTCTAACTTGTCCTCAAGCACTCTTCCATCCTGTAAGTACTCAATAAAGGATTCATGCAGGAGTCTTGTGCCATAACAATCGCCACCATCTCATCCTGTGGTTATGTAGTTGGTACTGGCAGGACCTCCACTGGCACAGCTCCCATGAAGTCTACATCTTTAGTTGTGGCAAGACGAGCTAATGGATCCGTATAAGAGTTCTATGATCGCGGAATATGGTGTACTTCATATCTTTCAAATACTGCCAATAGCTCCCAAACCTTTTGTAGATAAATGGCCATCTTGGATCCCTTAGCCTGATACTCCTCTCGGACTTGGCACACAATGAGTTGGGAGTCACTATATGTCACGACTCGGACCCTGGGCTGCGACAGAATTATAAATATTCAAAACTAAAAACACTCTAAATTAATCCCGATGGGGACCATTTTCACAGATATGTGAACACTTGCTAGAAATCATAGATTCAGAATGAATAATAAAATCATAAACACTTAGTCACGCGATCAACTTATCATAATTAAGCATTCAAATTCATTTAGAATCTTAAATAAAATTCCAACACTCTGGTGTTCTTAACACAATGTCCCAAATACATCGAATGCAAACCCCTTTTAAATGAGTTGCAAGGACATTCAATTCCAAATACAAAACTTGAAATGAAATAAACTAAACATTTATGCCATGGGCATAATCCCTGATTTCCTTGGCCCTCTACCTAATCCGCCTGATGACCTCCTAAGTCACCCTGCATATTTCCTGGAAAGGGAGAAAAAAAATAAAGGAGGGGTGAGCTAGTGCTCAGTAGGATTTCATTCCTAATAAGGTTTTGGAAACCGTTTTCTAAAATCATTATTATTTAAAACTCTACGTACTCAATTATTTAATAAATACAATAAACCATTTAATAAAATATATAGGGTACTAGAATCGTCATACAACATTTAAGAGTTTATATAAAATCATGACATTTTCACATCAAGGTAAATCTCGTCCCTTAGTTAGATACCCGGTGGCCTACAGTTTTCAGTAAATTATTTTGAATAAGAAAACAACATTTTGCACACCGTGAACCTGGTAGAAATACCAGAAAATACCCTGCGCAATAACCCTCGCAGTGACCCCAACATAAAGTCGTATCATATGAATAGCAGAAAATACCCTGCGCAATAACCTGCACAGTAACCCCGACATAAAGTCGTATCATTAAAATAGCTATTGATAGCATCACACAATGACTAGGACGGTGGATTTCAACCTTATTTAAGTTAACCAAACCATTCAGCTGGTTTACCATGCAATCAATGCAATATATATTTATAATTTAATATCCTGAAACCTTGCCTTTTTATTTATAAAATTTCGGCAGCATAACGACTGCTAATTCAATAAGCCAAAATTTATAAACCTGTCATAAAACCACCAATTTTTCACCAAGCAAACCACAAATACTTCTAAAATCAATCCACAATATATATATCCGCATATAATCAATATACTTTCAAAATCATGCATGTATATATATTAAATAAATTCCACTTTAACATAAAAATTACTAAAAGATTAGGATAGAACTCCTACCTCAATGTAAGCTATTGGTCACTCCAAAAACCTCGATTCCTAAAGTAATTATCACCGTTCTGTATCGAATCTACATGGTAACGCAAGATAAATAATTTTTTAACACAGCTGCCCTATAGGGAAAATACCTATAAAAATGGATCCTACACTTAAAAACGAGTTCGTAGACGCGTCCGCAACTAAATTTCAAGTTTGGAAGGTCAGAAACTCACCTTCGTCGGAAGTGGCGGTCGACGGTGACTTTTCCGAGGCGGATTCCGGCGACCACGGGCAGGACGTGCGATTAGGTGGGTTTTGTTGTCCTCGACATGCTTATCACGAAAATGGGGTTGGTTGGAGTCGAAACCGCCTAGTTTCGCCGATATCTAGAAAAAGAAAAGTTGGTTAATGGTAGAACTTCCTCTGCTGAAACAAACACCCAAACGTTGATAAAACTTGACAAAATTGGTACCTATGGAATCTACGTCGCACGAGCTTTCCAACGGTACCAAATTTGGGCAAAACGGAGGTCGGACGAGGTCGGGACGACGAGCCAAAGTCGGGCTAGCGGAAACGAAGCTGCTGGAGAGAAAATGAGGAGAGAGAAAAATGGCCGGCTGGAGGTTGAAGAAGGAGATGCAATACGATCAAATTACAATTTGACCCCCTCAACTGTTTAAAAATCACAATTTTAATTTAAAACTTTAGAAGTCTAACTTTTTGATCCTTACATTTTTACACAAATTTTTCATAATATTTCAATTTCACCCTTTATAAAAATTTAAGGTTTTACATTCTACCTTCCTTAAAGGAATTTCGTCCCGAAATTCAAAGTACAACCTCAAGTTGAATTTCACACAGATAAGGGTACTTATGACACATCTCTGACTCAAGCTCCCAAGTAGTCTCATTTCTAGTATGATTCTGCCATAATACCTTAACCATAGGTATTTATTTATTTCGTAACACCTTAATTTCTCTTGTCAGGATCCGTACCGGCTATTCTTCGTATGTCATATTCTCTTGTATAGAAATCCCAGTATAGGGAACAATGTGAGATGGGTCTGCAGCGCACTTCCTCAACATGGACACGTGAAAAACATTGTGAACATGTTCTAACTGAGGTGGCAAATTCAACCGGTAAGCAACCTCTCCAATTCTTTCCATGACCTCAAATGGCCCAATGTATCTGGGGGCTGGTTTTCCCTTAACCCCGAATCTAGTTACACCACGCATAGGAGTTACCTTCAAGAAAACATGGTCACCAATCTCATATTTCACCTCACGTCGGTGAAGATCAGCATAACTCTTTTGGCGACTCTGGACTACCTTAAGTCTTTCCTGAATGCTCTTTATCTTTCCTGTAGTCTCCTCAATAAACTCTGGTCCTATGGTAACTTGCTCATCTGGTTCAGCCCAACACAAAGGTGATTTACAAGGCCTTCCATACAAGGCCTCATATGGGGCCATACCAATACTAGCCTGGTAACTATTATTATAAACAAACTCCACCAATGGTAGGTGTTCACCCCAATTTCCTCTGAAGTCCAACATGCAAGAACGGAGCATATCTTCTAATATTTGGATAGTCCTCTCAGACTGCCCATCAGTTTGAGGGTGATGAGCGGTGCTAAGATTGAGTTCTGTCCCTAAGGCAGTTTGTAAGGCTCTCCAAAATCTAGAAGTGAAGTGCGGATCTCTATCTAAAACAATACTAGAAGGTACACCATGCAATCGGACAATGTTCTCAACATAAAGTTTAGCCAGCTTAACGAGCTTGTAGTCCTTTCTTATGGGTATAAAGTGGGCTGTCTTAGTCAATCGATCCACAATGACCCAAACTGCGTCATGCCTTTGTGAGGTCAAAGGTAATCCCGTCACAAAGTCCATAGTGATCCTGTCCCACTTCCATTCTGGAATCGGTAATGGCTGAAGTAACCCCGACGGTCGCTGATGCTCGGCTTTTACCTGTTGACATATCATGCACTTGGCAACAAACTCAGCTACATCTCGCTTCATTCCAGACTACCAGTATTGTCTCTTTAAATCATGATACATCTTTGTGCTTCTAGGATGCACCGCAAATTTTGACTTGTGAGCCTCAACCAAAACAGCTTCCTTAAGCTCCGGATTGTTGGCAACCACCACTCTTCCATGGTAATATAAAAATCCGTCTGTCTTAATCTCCCAATTCTCCAATTGTTCTCCATTTTGTAGATGATTCCAAGTAGTCCTTAATTCCTCGTCTTGCCACTGGCTTTGTTTAACAAGTTGTAGGGTACTAGGAGTGGCCACCATGTTGCAAATATAACTTATGGTACAGTCCTCATATAAACACAAATTATAATCCCCAATGACCATTGTCCTCTTCCAGTCATCCAATGCCAAACTTGCCAATGTCCCATGCGGTTTTCTACTCAAGGCATCTGCAACTACATTTGCTTTTCCCAGATGATACTGAAGATTGAAGTCATAATCCTCCATATACTTAACCCATCTCCTTTGTCTCAAATTTAAGTTCCGTTGGGTGAAGAGATACTTCAAACTTTTATGATTAGAGTAGATATCAAACTTTGCCCCATAAAGATAACACCTCCAGATTTTTAAGGCAAAAATCACAGCAGCAAGTTCTAGATCATGAGTAGGATAATTCTTTTCATGTGGTTTCAATTGACGAGAAGTATAAGCGACCACTTTTCCCCCTTGCATCAGAACAGCACCTAAACCGGTGCCTGAGCCATCTGTATACACCACATAGGGTTCATTACTATTTGGTACAGTAAGAACAGGCGCTGTGGTCAACCTTTGTTTTAGCTCCAGAAAAGCAGCTTCACATTCTTCATCCCATAAAAACTTCACATCCTTTCTCGTCAACTTGGTCAACGGCATAACAGTTCTTGAGAAGTTCTCAACGAAACGACGATAATAACCGGCTAGACCAAGAAAACTACGAACTTTCGTTACATTCTTTGGTCGTTCCCATTCGAGAACAGCTTTTACCTTTGCTGGATCCACGGATATTCCTTCTTGAGAGATCACATGACCCAAGAATTTGACCTCGGTCAACCAGAAGTCACACTTGTCTTTTTTTGCATACAACTGGTTCTCCCTAAGTGTTTGTAGGACTATCCTTAAATGTTCTGCATGTTCCTCTCGAGTCTTGGAATAAATCAAAATGTCATCAATAAACACCACCATGAACTTATCCATAAACGGTCTGAAAATCCGATTCATAAGGTCCATAAAAGCTGCAGGAGTATTAGTCAATCCAAACGGCATAACAAGAAATTCAAAATGACCATAACGAGTTCGAAAAGCTGTTTTAGGAACATCCTCTTCTCGAATTTTCAGCTGGTGATAACCGGACCTCAAATCAACTTTTGAGAAGAATTTTGATCCTCCCAGTTGATCAAACAACTCATCTATCCTGGGCAATGGATACTTGTTCTTCACTGTTAGCTGATTCAATTTTCGATAATCCACACAAAGTCTCAAGGAACCATTTGCTTTCTTTGCAAACAAAACGGGGGCTCCCCAAAGGGAAGTACTTTCCCGAATAAAACCTTTCTCTAGAAGCTCTCTCAATTGTTTCCTCAATTCCCCCAACTCTATCGGTGCCATACGATAAGGAGTCATGGAAATTGGTTGAGCTTTAGAGATTAAATCAATACAAAACTCAATCTCCCTATTCGACGGTAACCCTAGTAACTCATCAGGAAACACATCTGGGTACTCCTCCACTACATACAATGGAGAATACTGGTTAACCATTCCCATTTCTCCATCAATAGCAAACAAACTCCCATAAGTCTCTAGCATTCTTCTCCCCCCTAATAATGGTTTCAAAATTGGACTTGGTTGCCACACCCCGTGAGTCGCTTGATAAACGACCTTACCATTCTTTGTGTGAAGTATCACTCTCTTATTATAACAATCAATTATAGCCTGATACTTAGCTAACCAATCCATACCAAAAATCACATCAAACTGCTCCATAGGCATCATAATCAAATCATCAGAAAACCTCCTACCACCTATCCCAGTGCTCACTACTTTACAAAAAGTTGTCAAGTCATGAACTCTACCCAAAGGGGTTCTTATACTCAAAGGTATACTAAGGTTCTCAACACCCAATCCTAAAGTATTTGCGAACAACATGGATATAAAAGAATGGGTTGAACCAGTATCAAATAAAGCATGAGCCCAAGAACGGGAGATAAGAATCATACCATCAATTACCCCTCTGCCAGATTGATCATATGTCTCTTCAGCAGTGGCAGCATAAGCTTGTCCGACCCTTCCCTTTCCTTTTCCTCTCCCACCCCCTGAACGACTTCCACTAGCACTTGAACCCATGTTGTAGTCACGATTTCCCTGACTCCCAGATGCTTGTGGGGTCTGAAAACTCTGAGGAACATTTTGATTAAACCCCATGGTAGGCGTGCGATATTGATGATGGTATTGAGGAGGAGAGGTAAAAGCTGGAGATGATGTATGAGACTGATTTGGCACAGGCTGACCATGGAAGGAAATGGAATCTGAATGACTCCCTGAAACTCCCCTACGAGATGATGATGACCTCTTCGGATAGGGGCAAGCTCTCTTTAAGTGACCCTGTTGTCCACAATTAAAGCAATTCCCATATGGCGCACTTCGCCTAGAGGATCCACTACTGGTGCCACTCCCACTAGTAGTATTATTATTGCCACGCCATCCCCCTTGATTTTTCTTGGTCATTTTCCTATCTCCACTGCCACGATTTCGATTTTGGTGGGATGAACCATCTCCAACAATTGTTTCAGCTAAGGCGGCTGCAACTAAACAATCTGTGATCCTTTTAAATTCTTGGGTATAGATTTTACTCCTTATCGCAGGCCTCAAATGCATCAAAAACTTCGATAGTAACAATGACACATCAGCTCTACCTGCATACTGGGATAACTCCATAAACCTCGTATAATATTCGTTCACAGACATCCCTCCTTGCTCAATGGTCTCAAACATGTCAGCTAGTGCCCGTCTGTGACCTGCGTTGAAATAGTTGTCACGGAACAACTCTTCGAAAGCATCCCAATCAATACCTATAAGATCACGGTGTGCTCTCAAATTTTCCCACCATATAATTGCGTCACCAGTTAGTCTGTAAACAGCAAAATCCACCCAGAACTCTCTAGGGGTATCGACCTGGGAAAAAGACCTTTTAATTGCTTTCAACCATCTATCAGCGGCTATAGGGTCCTGTCGACCATCAAACTGAGTATCAAAGATTCTACAAAAATCCCTCAACCTTTCATTTTTGTCCTTGACCCGTGGAGCATGAGAGGCAGACATCGCCATAAAAGCTTCAAAGAAATTACCCATCTGTTCACTCGTAGGTTGCGGCGGGGGTGGACTGTCAGTCCTTGACTCTTGTCCTCGGGTTCTCCTTCTCGGAGGCATTTCCTCAACCTAAAATTTAAACACCAGAGTATTAACAAAATAACGATGCTGATTAAGTAAAATATCCTCCATCTACGCTAGTAGGTGTCACATTCCGAGGTATGAAAAACCAAATGCTCTGATACCAACTTTTCTGGCACGACCCGGACCTTGGGCCGCGGCAGAATTATAAATATTCAAAACTAAAAACACTCTAAATTAATCCCAGTGAGGACTATTTCCACAGATATGTGAACACCTGCTAGAAATCATAGATTCAGAATGAATAATAAAATCATAAACACTTAGTCACGCGATCAACTTATCATAATTAAGCATTCAAATTCATTTAGAATCTTAAATAAAATTCCAACACTCTGGTGTTCTTAACACAATGTACCAAATACATCGAATGCAAACCCCTTTTAAATGAGTTGCAAGGACATTCGATTCCAAATACAGAACTTGAAATGAAATAAACTAAACATTTATGCCATGGGCATAATCCCTAATTTCCTTGGCCCTCTACCTAATCCGCCTGATGACCACCTAAGTCATCTTGCACATTTCCTGGAAAGGGAGAAAAAAAATAAATGAGGGGTGAGCTAATGCTCAGTAGGATTTCATTCCCAATAAGGTTTTGGAAACCGTTTTCTAAAATCATTATTATTTAAAACTCTACGTACTCAATTATTTAATAAATACAATAAACCATTTCATAAAATATATAAGGTACTAGAATCGTCATACAACATTTAAGAGTTTATATAAAATCATGACATTTTCACATCAAGGTAAATCCCGTCCCCTAGTCAGATACCCGGTGACCTACAGTTTTCATTAAATTATTTTGAATAAGAAAACAACATTTTGCACACCGTGACCTTGGTAGAAATACCAAAAAATACCCTACGCAATAACCCGCACAATGACTCCGACATAAAGTCGTATCATATGAATAGCAGAAAATACCCTGCGCAGTAACCCGTACAGTAACCTCGACATAAAGTCGTATCATTAAAATAGCTATTGATAGCATCACACAATAACTAGGACGGTGGATTTCAACCTTATTTAAGTTAACCAAACCATTCAGATGGTTTACCATGCAATCAATGCAATATATATTTATAATTTAATATCCTGAAACCTTGCCTTTTTATTTATAAAATTTCGGTAGCATAACGACTGCTAATTCAATAAGCCAAAATTTATAAACCTGTCATAAAACCACCAATTTTTCACCAAGCAAACCACAAATACTTCCAAAATCAATCCACAATATATATATCTGCATATAATCAATATACTTTCAAAATCATGCATGTATATATATTAAATAAATTCCACCTTAACATAAAAATTACTAAAAGATTAGGATAGAACTCCTACCTCAATGTAAACTATTGGTCACTCCAAAAACCTCGATTCCTACGTAATTATCGCCGTTCCGGATCGAATCTACACGATAACGCAAGATAAATAATTTTTTAACACGGCTGCCATATAGGGAAAATATCTATAAAAATGGATCCTACACTTAAAAACGAGTTCGTAGACGCATTCGGAACTAAATTTCAAGTTCGGAAGGTCAGAAACTCACCTTCGTCGGAAGTGGCGGCCAACGGCGACTTTCTGATGGCGGATTCCGATGACCACGGTGGCGGGACGTGCGATTAGGTGGGTTTTGTTGTCCTCGACATGCTTATCACGAAAATGGGGTTGGTCGGAGTCGAAACCGCCTAGTTTCGCCGAGATCTAGAAAAAGAAAAGTTGGTTAATGGCAGACCTTCCTCTGCTGAAACGAACACCCAAACGTTGATAAAACTTGACAAAATAGGTACCTATGAAATCTACGTCGCACAAGCTTTCCAACGGTACCAAATTTGGGCAAAACGGAGGTCGGACGAGGTCGAGACGACGAGCCAAAGTCGGGCTCCCGAAAACGAAGCTGCTGGAGAGAAAATGAGGAGAGAGAGAAAAATGGTTGGCTGGAGGTTGAAGAAGGAGATGCAATACGGTCAAATTATAATTTGACCCCCTCAACTGTTTAAAAATCACAATTTTAATTTAAAACTTTAGAAGTCTAACTTTTTTATCCTTGCATTTTTACACAAATTTTTCATAATATTTCAATTTCACCCTTTATAAAAATTTAAGGTTTTACACTATATATCCTTACTCGTTCTGCTCGTACCTCTTTGGCCAACCTCAGCCCTACTAGTAGTGCTTCATAGTCGGCCTCATTATTGGTAGCCTTAAATTGAAACCTCAAGGCATATAGGATTCTGTGACCTTCTAGGCTTATCAGCATCACACTTGCGCCAGCTTTCTGCTCGTTAGAGGATCCATTCTCACACAACTCCCAAAATGGTCCTTCAGAAGATTCAGCTTCTTCACTAACCGACCCCGTAAACCCGGCCACAAAATCTGCTAGAACCTGCCCCTTAATTCTTGTTCGGGGCTTGAACTCTATTTCAAACTGGGCAAGCTCAATTGCCTATTTGAGTAAGCGGCCAGACGTGTCAGGCTTCTGAAGAATCTGCTTCAACGAGTACCTGGTCGGTACTTCAATTGTATGAGCCTGGAAGTAAAGGCGAAGCTTTCTTGATGCCAGTACCAAACAGTATACAAGTTTCTCCATGGGGGTATATCTGGTCTCTGCATCAAGGAGCCTCTTGTTGATGTAATATACAAGAAGTTGTATGCTGTCTTCTTCACGAACCAAGGCCACACAGATGGCATGCTAACTAACCCCCAGATAAACGATAAGTTTTTCTCCTTCTACTGGTTTAGAAAGCAGTGGTGCTCGACCCATATATTCCTTCAACTGTTGAAAGGTCATCTCACATTCTTCAGTCCACTAAAAGTTCTTTGCTTTCTTTAACACATCAAAGAAAGGAATGCATCTGTTTGTCGATCTAGATATGAATCTGCTGAGAGCGACAACCTGGCCATTCAAGCTCTGCACTTATTTGATCTTGGTATGCGATTTCATGTCAATCAAGGCTTTAATCTTCTCGAAGTTTGCTTCAATCCCCCTACTGTTGACCATGAAACCCATAAACTTGCCCGAGGTCACTCTAAATGCACACTTCAGAGGATTCAACTTCATTTGGAATTTTCTCAAGATCTGGAACATCTTTCCCAGGTCGCGCACATGCTTGGATACTTGTTTGGACTTTACCAATATGTCATCTACATAAACCTCAATCGTTATGCCAATAAGATCTTCAAACATCATGTTTACAAACCGTTGGTAGGTTGCTCCAGCATTCTTTAACCCGAATGGCATCACTTTGTAACAATAAAGTCCACGATCAATGACGAATGAAGTGTGTTCCTCATCATCAAGGTTCATTGGGATCTTATTATACCCTGAATAAGTATCTATAAAACTAAGGAGCTGATGACCAGCAGTACCATCAACGAGCTGATCGATCCTTGGCAGAGGGAAACTGTCCTTCGGACATGCCTTGTTCAAATAAGTGAAGTAGATACAAGTCCTCTATTTCCCATTTTTCTCTTTTACTAGAACGGGATTTGCTACCCAGACCGGGTAATGAAATTCCCTTATGAATCTGTTCGCTAGGAGTCCGTCTACTTCTTCTCTAAGCGCTTCATAACGCTCCTCTGTCATTGGCGTCTTCTTTTGACAAACTGGCCGATTGTGAGGATTGATGTTTGTGTGACATTACATTCGGACTGATCCCCACCATGTGTTCGTGATTCCAGGCAAAAACATCTAGATTCTCTTTCAAAAAATTAGTAAGTTATGCCTTAACATCTGGGTGTAAATCCTGCTCATTGACTTGCACATCTTCGAGCTTTTCTACAGGACCTGTTGTTCGGTCTTCGTCTATCTCCCTCAGATCCAAGTCCTGGCTCACCCCCCTTATACTAACTGGTTGCGACTTCTCCTCTACCGTCATGTTGACCTTGTTCCCTTTGACCCCTGCTTTTACTATGTCTTTATAACATCTCCTCACCAATTCCTACTCCCTTCACACACATCCTACTCTATTTGGCGTGGGAAACTTAACTGTAAAGGTTTTGGTCGATATTGCCATATCTAGATCGTTCATGGCTGGTCTTCTAAGGATGACATTGTATGCTGATGGGCAATCGATGATCAGGAAATCAGCCAACGTCACAGCCTACTGACCTGAATCTCCAATAGTAAAAAAGAGTCTGATCTGCCCTATTGGTATAACAGCATCTCCGGTAAATTCGAAGAGAGGTTTAGGAGATGGTGTTGTCTGCTCGGGTCTCAAGCCCATTTGATCAAAACAACTCCTATACATCACATTTATCAAGCTGCCTGTATCCATCATGATTCTCCTTACTTCGGCATTTCCAATCTTTGCCCTGATGACCAGCTTATCATTATGAGGCCAATGCACTCCTCTAGCATCTTTGTCATTGAACACGATGCCAGTTGAACTCACTCTGGCTCTTTTTACGGGCCCCTCCGCCTCGCTATGCCCTGTTAGCATAATGCTACTGCCTCCCGCACATAACGCTCTTGCGATCTGTTTAATGTCCCTGCTATGTGCAGCCCACCATGAATACTAAAGATAGTTCTAACTGACAGGACCCGAACCAGACCCTTTCTAGACTTTTGTCTGAAGGATCCCGTCGGGCACTCCAATGGACTTCTCTTAACCAGACTTGTCGGGTAAAAGAAAAGTCACGGAGCGAACCCCTTAATCTTGCCCATTTACTTCTTTTACTTAAGTTGAAAACTTGTTTTCATTGAAAATAGTTGGGTTAGTGTAAATTTTTCACGTTTTCTTAAAACAGATTTTATAAAAATCTGACAGCATGACGGCTATATTTTTATCGTTTCCAAAATTTACCTGTAAAGAAAACACACTTCATACTAAGTCAAATCACCACCCAACTTCGTTTGGCCACAAACATGCATTTTCTCAAGCGATTTCACAACATACATTATTCGCAAATATATAATTTCCATAACATAAAATTTTCCACAAGCTTATATTACGACAATCTTCAAGAAAGTAATTCATGTGCATTTATATATATATAGAAATACCACATATTCAATGTGTCATGTGCAAGCGTTTCAACTATACGCCAATAGCAAAATATGGATTTACAAGTTTCTAAATGTCCATAAGTCAAACAAACAATCATTTAATCATGATAATTACAACAACAAAATATGTGATTTGTTTGATGCATTCTTGGATTTCGCCCACCTATTTGTATTGTGTAAGTTTTTTCGAACAACTAGTCACCTATAACGATCCCAAAAATAATGTACAAGCTACACAACAAGTAAACGTGTTAGCGCATATTACAAGGCAATATAATCATACAATTGTAATTCAACTCATAATTTATTCGTATGTTATAATTTTTCAATTTTTTTTTAGAACTTTTTTATCTAAAACTACATGTATACCCCTAATATACTCGAACCATCATGTGACGGTTTTCACAATACGTCGAACGTGAAGCTAGTAAAATATCTCAATCACTACGATGCGGAATATACTATATCGCACTCGTAGTGTGAAACCATCTTAACTTGAACAACTAAAATGCGGAATTTCTTCATCGCAACATAGCGCTAGATAATAAGAAAACTAAGGGTATACACATGGTTCTTGAAACTATTTTCTCTAAGTGCAAAAAGCACAAAACCTCTTACTTTTCTAACTCTTAAAAATTTTCTTGATTCAAACATTTTGAAATTGACTTTATTTTAATTCCTTCACTTTGTGATTTCCATATGGAAATCACATATTCAAAACTTAGTTTAAGAATTTTGAAAATCATTTTTGATTTCATTTAATTACAATTCACAAAGTTTTTTTTAAAAAAAGTACAAATCTAAATGGGTGTAAGTGATAAGGCACTTACCTGACACCTTTTTGCAAAGCTTACAAAATATTCGATATTTCCTCCGCATTACCTATGTATTTAACGTTAATATTTTAGGTAATGTTACAAACGAATTCAATCGCATATATAAATATTACATAACGGTTTCGAAACACTTCTAAATAAACTCAAAGCAACCCGTGCATCAAGACGGTGCATAACACTCATCCAAAACCATGATTATCATCAAAACAACATACGACGTTCATACCAATAGTTTCGATACAAAAATAGCACTCACATCACTTTGAAACAGTTTGTATTCATCAAAATAGCTTACAAAATCATTCGAGATAGCTCAACATAAAACAGCCCATGATTTTTAACTCAAAACAGCATGATACAGTATCCTAATAGCTCTAAAATGGCACGTAATAGTCCGCAAAACAACACGATGACAGCCCGTTACGTGACACTTTAATAGCTCAATACTTAACATTTTTACGGCTCACTAAACAGTGCATATACAGCCTAAAATACTGCATGTTGACAGCCCTCTAATAGCCTGTAAACAACTCAATAATAGCTCTTAAACAATGTATAAAAACTGCACATAAAACAGCCCCAAAACAGCATATATAACAGCCCATAAAAACTGCATTTATCAGCCCATAAAAATAGCACGATGACAACACCATAAACAGCTTGATGACAACACACGATGACAGCACTATAACAGTACACGATGACAGCACAATGATAGCATCGTAACACAGCACAATGACAACACATAAAACAGCTCGTAATACAGCACTTATAACAGCATCAAAACAGCACCTATGACAGCATACTAACAACCCTCGAAAACTGCATGCAATAGTCCATCAAAACAGCTTATAATAGCTCAATAATCGATACAAAAATAGCATACATAACGGTCCCGAAAATAACACATAACATCATGCTTTGACAGCCCATATCTAGCATATTTACAACTCACTAAAATAGCCCTATAACAGCTTGAAATACTGCATGAAAACAGCCCTTAAAACACTCATTATTAACCTTTAATCACACGTAAAAACTGCACATAAACAGCTTTTAAATTTCATAAAAGCTGCACATTAAAACTAGTCCACAATTCTTACTCGCGTCGACTTTTGCTTGCTGATTTTAACTCTAACAATTCATTATCTTAACATATTTTTATGCATGAAAATTCATTGCGAAACTTAATTTAAATGCACAATATAATAGCCCCCCCTTCGCAATCGATACAAAAACAGTCCAGTAACGAATTTATCGCACATTTACAACATCGAAATTCATTCGCAAACACATCGAAATAATATCGAACGAACCTCCGCACTAACGAGGTTCTAAATCCTAAAACCCAATTATATCCTCATCAATTTCATCCACAACTCATTCTAAATATTTTTCATCAAACCGAAATCAATAAAAACTCAACATACTTCTCGAAAATCAATTCGAAGATTTTGAAATACACTCACGAAGGAGCTACCCAATCTCTTTTCTTTTAATCGAGCTTCCTTCAATCCAAATGACACAATCAACCTTTAAAATCACTCAAAACATCACAACAAAATTAGTAGGACAACACTTACCTCTACACGAACTAATTTTCACTTCAAAACAACTCCCAAACGTCCGAAACAGCAAGCTATCCTTCAATGGCAGTTCACGGCAGCTTGACTTCTTCTTCCTCACTTGCATGCACGAGCTACCATCTTCCAACTGCACATAACATTTTTTCCAAGTTGAAATCACTCCAAGACAGCACTCGAAATCCATATAAAGCTGTCAATTTCATGCCCAAAATAGTTTCAACATCACTTACCCCTTACATGCAAGAAAAACTGCATCAAAGGTTATTAACTCACCCAAAATAGCTGTTGCATCCATGAGCTCTTCCTCCCTTTTGTTGCACGATCTGAAGCTGCTCCAAAAGAGCTCTCAAGGTCTTCAATGGAAGCTACAGCTACTGGATTTCACGCCCAAAACAACCCCTCTTCCTCACGAGCTCACTTACTCCCTCTCTCTCATGGTTTCTCACTTCACCAGAGCTCAATCTCTCTTAAATAACTCTCTCTCAAGAATCTCTCTTTTTCCTATAAAAAAATCGCTCTCTCGATCTAGAATGAAAAAGAATGACCGAATGGGTTAATTGCTTCTCTCGGGTTAACATTCTTCATTTGTTTATTTTGCCTCATTTATTGTTTTGCATACATGTCATGCCCACATCATTATCCACCATCCACTTATCAATTTGTTTAATTCCTTCCTCACCACTTGTCCATCATGCATTGGTCCATCTCTAATTTTGTGACACTTGTCTTGCAACCATTCACTTATTCTTTCATTCCTTGACATGTGTCCCATTATGCACAATTTCCTATGCACATTCTTTTATGCTTTCATTTCACGCTTTTTTATTTTCGTTTTCCATTTCGAAATCGGTTCGGGCCAACCTAAAAATTTTATTATAATCCATTTTCACATTCGGAAACTTCATTTGAATTCGAATGATTATTCGGATCCAATCTCTCTAATTTATTTTATGATTTCAAATTTAAAACTTATCCCCGAACCCATCTGGGAATTTCATAAAAATTCATTTATGCATCCAAATCCAAATGGATAATTAATTCTATTATCCCTTAATCAATAACAACATTTAATAAATTACCTGGACGTCGGAATAGCATGTTACACTGACAATGAGCATATGGTCCTGAACGGCTATTTGCTGAGGTTGTTGTTGGGCAGGTTGC
This sequence comes from Dimocarpus longan, assembly GCA_022984855.1. Taxonomy (NCBI): domain Eukaryota; kingdom Viridiplantae; phylum Streptophyta; class Magnoliopsida; order Sapindales; family Sapindaceae; genus Dimocarpus; species Dimocarpus longan. Next base: position 30,193,225 of record CM041016.1, on the reverse strand, counting down.
TAAGCTGGATTAGGACGTTCCTGCGTTGGTTGATGGCTTTGCTGGGGACGCTGATTTTCTGGTCGCGTCACATACTCGCTTAATCAACCTCTTCTGATTAACTCCTCTATCCCGTCCCTGAGTTCTCTGCACTAGGAAGTATAATGCCCAGTTTCCCCGTGATAGGCATAATCCTTCCTAGGATCTCAAAACCTACTCGGGATGTTTGTAAGACTTGGCTTCCCAAAGTTCTCCTGTATCTTCTCTACTTCAAATATTCTGTCCTATCTTTTTGTCATGACGCTGTAATTCTGGTAGCACCTTGGAGGTGCCTCTCTCCTGGACTCATTCCTCGCTTGTTTCGCTACTTGATTACTGGAGCAATTTCTGTTACTCTTCTCTTCATTCCCACCTTGACTCCCCTTCTTTCCTTGGTGGGAACTACTCGCTCCATTCTTCTGATCGTTGAGTCTCCTTGACTCAAAAGTTTCTTCCCAACAAATCTCCTTCGCTGCTCATTCGTAGAACTCGCCAAGATCCTTTACAGGGGACTTATAGATACTCTCATAAAGCTTCCTATCTTTTCTAAGCCATGCTGAGATTACTGTTAGGATGCTCTCGTCTGAGGGATTCTTTACATTATTCACCTCGCTTCTGAATCTAGCAATGTAGTCTTTTAACGGCTCATTCTGCTTCTGAAAGACCGTTGCTAGATAGCAAGTTGGGGCGAGCTGCTTTCTTAGTGCTTTGTACTGATCAGTTAACTTCCTCTGACATTCTTCCCAGCTATTGACACTGGGAGCGAGAAGACTCCTCAGCCATGTTCTTAGCACATTCCCTAACGTGACCGGAAATACTCGGCACTTAACCAGAGGATTGGATGTCTGTAGATCCACCTGGACGTTGAAAGCATCAAGATGGTCATACGGGCCACTGTCTCCATTGTAGAGTGGGACACTCGGGAGCTTGAATCTCAACGGCAACGGTTCCATCTCGAGCTCTCTTAAAAAAGTAGTCCTCTCTTCCCGTAATTCTGCCTGATCTTGAAATCTAGATCGCACCTCCAACTGTCGGACCCTTTGCATCATTAGGTTCTACCATTTAGCTCTTCTTACAGGGGACCGCCGACTCCTCCTGCTCTCTTTGTCTCCAGAAAATCGATCACGTGACATCTCTTGGTCTACAGGAATCCTTTCGCACAACCTGTTTCTTCTGCGTGAGCTCTCTGCTAGGTGCGATTCTCCTAGGTGCACACGTTCCTCATTGCGTCCATTAGCTCGCTTATTACCACGATCAGCCTCTGCATGGTAGCTCTCATCTTGACTTACCCTGACCCATAAACTAAGCTGGTGAGGCACTACTTCTCCCCAAACTTGATGTCCACCTCCCTTGGAACGCAAATTTAAGGAGCAGATTGAGGCTTCTGGCTGTACCCTTTCTTTAACAGCTTCCTCCTTTCGGGCGGGCATCTCCTCAATTGGCCGACGTTGAGGGTCTGTATTCCTGGGGACTGCTTGAGCCTGGGTCTGTGTCAAAGCCCTCATTGCCTCTGTCGATTGCGCCACTATATTCTCCAATGCTTCCTAGCGCTATTGCCAAACTGGTATAGCATCTCCGCCAACAACAGCCTGATGTGGGGGAAGATGAGGCAAAGCTGCACTAGAAGTTCCTGAAGCGTGACCTTGGTCTTGGTAACCCTCTGATTGGTCAGCCACCGACGTAACAACCTTGATTGTCTTGATCCTAGCCATATTAGCAAATCACAACTATAACAAAAGAGAAGTATCGAAAAAGATTGAGGAATCGCAGTCTGGGCCCTTCCTCTAGCGCTAAATATGTTGACACCGTTTTTTGGTCAACCCGGTTCTTATAGCCCAAAACCTGCAAAACAGCAAACAACAGAGGAAAATATGGAAGACCAAGATCAAAACAAATTGAACACAATAATTTTTTACATGGTTCGACAAAGCAATAGCCTACGTCCATGACTATCACTCTTATTTCTATAGAGTAACAATATATATTCCTTAGTTGTCCTTTACAATAAATTTGATCTCCTATTTATAGATGGAGATGTTATAATTTGAATAGGTTTGAGAATCTTACAGATAAGACAAAAAATAATTCGCATTAATTAGAATAATATCTTCCAAGATTCTCTCCACCGTATCTGCAATAGTTGCCGAGAATGTCGTGATTTGATTTGCATGAAAATAGGCAAGTTGAATTCTTCCTTAACTAAACCGCTTCCAGACTTCTAAAAGGTCAACTGGTCAAATTTAGCGAGCATCTTGAACGAACAGATTACCCAATGGATCAAATATTACTCTCATCGAGTAGATGAAGAGATGAATAGTCAACCCCCTTGACTTGTCAGGTACTCTGGAATGATCATAGGATCCAGTCACATAACAGACAGCCTCATGATCGCTCTGGTTGCCCTGAAAAGATCTTTTTCCATGATCAAATTAGCTTCGCGAACAAACGTGCCCGTAACCAGGTTGCCACACGATCAGACGTGCCCGAATTTACATGTTTAAAAACGACCACACGATCCCTCCTTTGATACTTGCCTACTGGGCCGACCTCTTGGGCTTCTTCTCATAAAATAACATGTTGTGCTTATTATTGGGCCTTTATCAACCCACTTTCTATGATCGTAAAAATGACTATAACACCCATCGTGTATAGCAAGTTAGTTAAGAGGGCAAGTCCTACTAACTTAGGGAATAGAGTCAGAGTCGAGTCTGTCGAGTCGCCCTCTACACGTGTGGGGTATAGTCTCCCTCCATGTTTGTGATGTAGCATTCTGCTGCGTGGTTGGAGGATGTCTCAGCTAGATTGGTCATGGTAAGCGACGCTAGGTAGTCGTCAAGTGGCTTAGATTACGACTTCGACCATTAGATTTGTCACATGGAACGACACTAGTTTAGTCGCCATGTAATTAGATTATGGGAAATTCCATTGGTTCAGAATCTAGAAAGAAAAGATTTTAGCAAGATTTCAGGAATAAAATTTTAGAAAAGATTTCATAAATGTTTTAAAAAATGAACTTTCAGAAAGAAAATTTTTCAGGAAAATTTTGAAAGCCATTATGTTTTAAGTTTTATAAATTTATGCTAAAAGAAAAGATTTCAGAAGTTTATAGTTACCAAAATGAAAAGTATTTTAGACAAAGATTGTAACATCCTTGCCTCACGGTCTTAGGGTCTGAGGAGCTCGCTTTATCTCAACCTCATGTAGCTCACATACTCTGCATTCCCCATGTATTTAAACCCTCAGGTCATGGGTTCAAACGGGTGTGGAAAGCGAGTAAAACCCCTGAAGGGAGAGGACAGTACCTGTCCAGTGGGCGAGGGCAATAGCATCGCGAGCTGCGAACTGAGAGAGCTCAGCTGCGAGTTGGGCAATGCCCACACTAGACCGGCCTACCAAGACCGTGAAGGTGAGGTAGAAGCGAGCTCCCAAGACCATGAGACAGAGCCGTTACAGATATGTTATATTAAAATTTATGTTATAGTTTGCTCTTGAATTAAATGGATAGTATGTGAAAAATATTTTGCATGGATTATAAAATTTTTCAGGTTCCGAAGCCCAATAGCTGCAACTCACACAAAACAAAAGAAGAAAATAGAAGGGGTAGAGAGGACAGAACAATGTACACAAATTTTTTACGTGGTTCGGCCAGAATGTGCCTACGTCCACGACTGCTCCTCTTTGATTATTTTGGTAGAGTAGTAGTATCTTATTCAATCTCTCTCACTTTACAATGAGTTTCAGCCCCCTATTTATAGAGAGAGGGGGTGCTACAGTTTATATACAATACAAATAGAAAATAATTAATATTAATTACACTTTTCAAAAACTGTGTCAGTGATTTTAGGGATTTGATTTTATCAAATCAGTGATTTGATCTTATCTCCTGATTTGGTGCTTGAGTGCTTCGCAAATTGGGCTGCTACCATTCTGGAAAAACTCAACATGCATATCAAGTCACGAGTTGGATCTCATTTTGGGAGAGCTGAGGCTAGGTGCTGATAAACTCTGACTATGACTAAATAGCGACCTGAGAGAGAGAGCTCTTTATTACGAGCTGGGCGACTTGAGGTCAGCAAACTAGGAGCTTCTCTATGCAAGCTGAGCATCCTAAGAGCTAAAAGCTTATACGTGCGAGCTGGATATTTTATGATCATACAAGCTTGCTTCCGTGAGCTGGATGTAAGATAATCCAAAGGCTCGATTCTGAGAGCTGGGTGCTGTTAGCTTGGGCTTTTGTTCCACTGGATTGGTCTATTGGACCAGCTCATTTGGCTTTTATCAACCCACTTTTGTAGTCCAAACAATACCCATAACATTAGCCCCCCAACTCTCAATGCGTTTTGGGGACTGGGAGCTTAAACTCACTTGAAAGGACCCAACCCAGATTTTCTCTATCTGAATTAGGGCGGAGCCCTCTTGGCACCTCAACAGAAATCCTTGTAGTCTTCATATAGATAACTCAAAAGAACTCTGTGGAGTAAAACCGTAATATTTTATCATTCTTAAATTTTTTTTTTTTTTTTTAAATTTGATGGAGAAATTTTGATAGTACAAAAGTTGTTTCTCAGACATTTTCAACCTTTTCAAACACCTGTAAATCAATTTATAGGTATTTCTAAATACATCCATTCTTTTCCACTTCCAAATTGGACCTCAGGTCCATCTCAAAATTCATATTCAAACGTAAATCAAAGCATTTAAATTGAAACTATTTCGAACTTAAAATTATTTTAATATGCATCAAATCGTAAGCATTAATATAAAATCAAAAGTATTTACATCATGTAAATTTATTATATCTCAAAATACTTGTTTTAATTTTCACAGTATCAATCATCGAATGTGCTCGCCTAACTTTACGTCAGAGATCGCTCACCTTGAGTATTCGCTCCTACACTTGGGGAGATTTTCATAACAACAGACAAGAAATAGTGAGCTGAAAAGCTCAGTGAGTATTATGCATTTCTATTTAAACTTTCATGAATTCATAAAACTTAAAAGAAATTCATTCATGCCTAAACATTTATAAAATTCATATTACTTGGAATTAAACAAAAGTTTATGTTGTTGAACATCATACTTAAACATAAACTTATATCGTTGCACATAATACTTAAACATAACTTATATCCTCCCTAATGTTTAATAAATGATTCATGAACATAATCAAATCATTGCACTTAAACTTTAAACATTAAACATAATCGTAGAATATAATTCGTAAATCTGAAATAAAATCCAGCAGCTTATATTGTAACATGTTGTTTCAGTGTCCAAATAAATTATTAAATGTTGATTATTAATTAAGGGATTATGTAATTAATTATCCGTTCAGATCCGGAGGAGTAATTGAATTTTTATAAAATTCTCCAGACGGGTCCGGGGATAATTATTTAATTCAATCTCGTAAAATAATTTAGAGCGTCCGAATTCAAATATTTATTCTTGATCTAATAAAGTTTCCGTATGTGAATTTGGATTTTTATTAAATTTCCAGGCGGACGCGAAGCGAATCTGAGCGAAAAGCGAAATCATAAAGTGAGAATTGATGGCATGGGAGAAATAAATAGAATAAATGGGCCCATAAAGGACACATGGTAAGCATACAAGAGAAATCAAGGACATGTGTCATGCAAGGGAATTAAATAAAATGAAATAAAAATTGAAAGTGAAGAGAACAATTGCATTCGGTCAACATACATTCATCAAGAGACAAAAACCGAAGTGAAAGCATAAGTGAAGCAAACAAGAGGTAGATCTGTTCGTGGAAGAGAGAACTGAGAGCTCATTCTTGTGCAAGTTGAGAGAGAAGTGAGAGAGAGCTAGGGAGTGCAAACTGAAGCTGTGAGCTGTTATGTTTGGGGAAGTGCAGCTGAGAACTGGTGAAGGAGATTGAGCTATACCAGTAGATGCATGTGCTGTCCAAACCATCCAGGTGAAAGATCTGATGTTGCATGCAACCAAGGACTGAAGATCTGCTGCTGCCAGACCGTGGAGTGGTGCTGTCGAGATATGAAGCTGCTGCTGTTGGCGTGAACCTGCTGCTGCTGACGTGAAAGTGCTGTCGCCGCTGTTGAAGTGCTACCGTGAGGAGCTGAGCTGCTACCTTGCTGTCGCCGAGTCTTGCTGTCGTGAAGCTATTACTATTGAAGAGAGGAGCTGTTGGCGTGAGGAAGACTGTGAACTACTGTCGTCGTCACTGCTGCGAGCTGTTGAGCTGAAGCCATGATCTGGTGTTGTCGCCATTGTACGAGCTGCTGCCGAGCAGCTGTTGTTAAGTCAGACCGAGCTCACCCATTCAGACCTGAAGTGAAACAGCATTAAGGGAAGACAGCTTGCTGCTGTGAGAGCGTCGTCGCCGTTGCGATTGTTCGCGAGTGTTTTTCGAAGTTTCGAAGCTTTCGAAGTGAGTTTCGAAAGGTACGTTGTGAGTTTATTGATTTTGTTTCGTTGAATAATGATTAAGATTGAGTTGAGGATGAATTTTGATGATGATATGTTTGGGATATAGGATTTAGAACCTTGTTAGTGCGGAGGTTCGTTTGATTAAGTTTTGACGTGTTTGAGAATGATTTTCGATGTTGAAATTTACGTTGCGAAATCCGTATAGGGGCTATCATGTTAGGAAAGTATAGGCTGTTACGTTTTGCTTTTCGTTTCGAAATTGTCGGCATGAAAAATGATTCGCAACGATATGCTTTAGAGTATTGAAAAGTTATTTGAATATCGTTAGATTGTTTTTCAAGTGTTTCGATCGAATTTTTCGTGATTTCAAAAGGCATTAGTTTGCGATTTAGTGTCGAATAAATTGTGATTAAAATGCCATGATGTTAAGCGATATTTGAATGCGATTCAAATGAATATCTATGACGAAAATGAATGAGAGATTTCATAATGGTTTGTTAGAGTTAATTCGCATAAAGGAAAGACGATGTGACTAAATTTATGGGCTGTTTTGGACATGCAGTTTTCATGGAAATTATGTGCAGTTTTTAGCATGTTTAAGGACTATTCTTGAATTGTTTAAAGGTTGTTTTCATGCTATATAAATGAGCTGCTAAGGTGTTATTATACGAGCTGTAAACGTGCTAGTCATGAGCTGTCAAAATGCGATGTAACAAGCTGTTTTTAAGGGCTGTTACATGCTGATTTTAGAACTGTCATACGTGTTGTTTTTGAGTTCATTAAATCCTATTTTCGTATTGATTGTTAGGCTGTCATAAGCTATTTTAATGTGCTGTTTTGAGGTTATTTTCGCTCGGGAAAGACAGTCATAGAAAGGATATAATGAGTTGTTTCAAAACGTTATCAATCGGAAGTGTTCAGGATACGTTATAGAAGAGCATATAGTTATAGTGCATTAAGTAATATTAGTAGTATATGTAAGTAAACTTTTGCTATGTTTGTTTTTAATGAAAGGTCAATGAGAACCCGGTGAATCAGATTTCCAATCAAAAAATAAGGGTAAAGCATAAGGGAGCATTCGATTCAAAGATCGAATCCTTTTTGAGGTCGGTATACATATTATCTTTAATTTTACTTGAAAGTGTTTTCATTGTGAAGTGATTTTATTAAATGAGATTTGCTATATCGTTTTAATACAATACATTTACAAACCTATTTGCCTATACTTGAAAGGAAAAGCAGAATTGATTTGCTATGAAAATCTTGGTACTAAAACCAAAGTGTAAAATGTTATACAAACGTTATGTTGTAAATAGCCCTTGTAAACTTAGATATCGATAAATGAAAATTGATAATTGACATGTCAACAGGGAAATTAGCAGTTGCACCGTTTATTTGCATACACTAAATTGATTCGTTATGGACTATGAGAGACATCACGTGTCCGGTTCTTAACGATTATGTGATATGATATACGACCAGGTGGATAATCACCGAGCGGTCGATACAGGGGTTGACCGTTATTCCGGTGGGTAACCACCGCATGTCCGATGCCGAAAACCTATATACCAATACATGAGTATCGAATATATGTTTACTAAGGGCACTGAAAAATGTTATAAGCAATGAAATGAAAATGTTATGTAAAATAAAATGTTCAATGCTTTGAAATATGTTGAACTCGAAAAAAATTGTGAACTATATGTTTAAGTATTTTTATGCAACGTATATATATATATATATATATATTTATGAATGTTAAAGTTATAATGCTTTTAGTTATAAATGAAATTATATTTGAAATTGAGAAATTAGATTATGTGTATACCTATTAAGCAATTATGCTTAGCGCGTTGATTTACCGCACGCAGGTTGAATCTTTTGACTCCATCTTCAGACAGGGGAAATAGCTTATACGCGAAGGCTTAGATAGTTGTCATCCATTCTACGCTTTTGGTAGTTATATATATATATATATTGCGTAGGATCATGCATTTTGAAACATGTATATTTGTGTAAATTATTGTATTTCACTTAATTATAACAAAGTTTTGTATAAAAGCTTATGTATATTTCTTAAAAAGCTTACTTTTGGTTATGTATGCATATAAATGTTTATGATATATTTGAGTAATGAAATATTTTGAAAATGGACGGGAGGTCCGAATGGGAGTTTAGAAATTGATGTTTTAGATATATTAGAGTTTCAATAATAGGAAACGAATTTTGGGATTTCAGAACAACAGAGGAAACTCTACCAGATTTATGTTTTAAAAAAAAAAAAAAATTTCTCTATTGGTAACGAGTTTTAGAATGATAATAGTTTTTTTTTTTTTAAAGTAACAGAAACGGATTTATTAGGAAAGTAACCTTCTCTGTTACGGATTTTCGACCGTAACGGAAGTCGGAAGAATGGCGTTACATATATCTTTTTAATATAACATAAACTTGTAAAATAAAAATGATGGTATATGAGTTAATTAAAAATTATTGCGTAATAACAACGTATTCAACCACCAATCATTTATTCACCTATGGCACTTTAGGCATATGGCAAAGCGAAATCCTACATCGTAAGGCCATATGATCAATAACTAAGTAGTGGAATCCTACATGGCTACAAGCGGAATCCTACAACCCTCAGGTAGTAAGCTAGCTCACAATATACCCCAGGGAGAGGCGGAATCCTACATCTCAACTCCTAGGCGGAATCCTACATCGCTTTTCGGGTACTCTACCATTATTGATAATATCATGAGAACACTCTAAGGAATACCATGGGCTTAATAAAACATTTATAAATAAGCTGCATTTCGTATAAAATCTGTATTTCATTCTTGAACATAATAATTTATAAGTTTCAAATAAAAATCCAGCAACTTATATCATTTCAATATACATAAATCTGTAAAATAAAATGGTGGTATGCATATTAATTAAAATTCATTATGTAATAATAAAGTGAATCAACCACTATTCATTTAATCAACTAATGGCATTCTAGGCATATGGCAAAGCGAAATCCTACATCACAAGGCCATATGATTGGTAACTAAGTAGCGGAATCCTAAATCACTACGAGTGAAATTCTACATCACTCAGGTAGTAAGCTAGCTCATAATATACCCTAGGGAGAGGCAGAATCCTACATCACAACTCCCAAGTGAAATCCTACATCGTTTTTTGGGTACTCTACCATTACCGATAATATCATGAAAACACCCTAAGGAATACCATAGGCTTAATAAAAGATTTATAAATAAGTTGCATTTCATATAAAATTCACATTTTATTCTTGAACGTAAAATTTCGTAAGGGAGGATATCACAATACATTTAAATTCATATCGTAACATATTTCATAAAATTTAAATGTTACATAAAATTTCATAACATAAAACTTAATAACATCATTTAACTTAAATAAGCTTGCATGATATTATAAAGCTTAATATAATTTTATTCATGCCAAAATATTTATAAAATTCAAACGACTTAGAATTAAAAAATAGTTTCGAAACAATTTAATAACACTCACTTGACACCCTATTGCGAAGCTCACAACCTATTCGATTTCGCCTTCGCATTATCTATACATTTAATGTTAATTCTTTAGGTAACGTCGCAAGCAAATCCAATCACATAATAAATCATATAAATGCATTCGTGTAATATAATCGCTTTCGCATTTCATCTACTACATAAAAAGACCATATAACGGTTTTGAACTATCCTTAAATGATACTCAAAATAGCCCGCACATCAAAACAGTACATAACGCTCATTCGAAACAACATTTAATTCCAAAATAGCCCATGCCATCCATAAAAACAGTTTCGACACAAAAATAGCACATAAAATCTCTTCGAAACAGCTTACGCAATCATTCAATACAGCATTGACGTCAAAACAGCCCATGATTTTAAACCAAAACAGCATGTTATAGCACCACAACAGCTCATAGAATAGCATCAAAACAGCATACATAACAGCATGATAACAGCCCACAACACAACGCTTTGACAGCCCAATAAATACTGCACTATAACAGCCTATTAAATGACTTATAAACAGCCCATGAACTGCACTATAACAGCCCTTAAACATCTCGTAACGATCCGTAAAAACAGTTTATACAGCAGCCCATGACACATCATAAAAACAGTCCATTAGTCACGCGATCGTATCAGCTTTCGGTTTTCCATTTTAACTCTAACAACTTATCGATTCAACATATTATTATGCACAAAATCATTTGCGTAACTTAACTTAAATGTGCAACAAAACTGTCCATTCGCAACTGAATATAAAAACAGTCCACACGTTTCGTTTCGAAACATATCGCACATTAAAAACACATAACGACACAATCGAAATTCATTCAACTCATAACGTGACAGGACCCAACCCAGACCTTCTCTAAGCTCTTGTCTAGAGGGCCCTGCCGGGCACTTCAACGGACTCCCCGAACCCGACTTATCGGATTGGAGAAATCCGGGAAGCGAACCCCTTTACTTTACTTAACCGGTTTACTCGTTTTAGGCTTAAAAATTTTTATTTTCTCTTAATATAGTTGAAACGGTGTGAATTTTTCGCGTTTGATTGAAAACTAATTTTTATAAAAATCGGACAGCATAACGACTGTAAGTTTAACATTTTCAAAATCAACCTGCATAAGAAATACACTTCAAACTATTTTGATCACCGTCCAACTTCTTTCAATCACAAACATGCATTTTCCATTCATTTCACAAACATGCAATTCTTTTACAAACATAATTCACATATGTAATTGACATATAACAACTCATACTTATATGAAATATGTACCTTGTGCAATATGTGCATATCAAGTGTAATGGTTCATTTATATATACATATCAAAATATGATTTATAATCCGTCAAGTATCTCATGTCAACACATAGTTATTTGATTCCACATATACACATGTACCCAATGTCAAAATACATTAACATCCATATAGTTCGCCTCATTATTTTCCCCACCTAAAGTTAATCAAAATAATGTCTTTGATGCAAGAGCGTCCGTGCCAACGTCTACTAAAGTATACAAGCTACACAAAACAAAGAGAGGTTAGGCAATACATAAATAAAGGTATAACTTCGCATAGACATTACTTAGAAAATAATCGATTATTATTATTATTTTTTTCTTTTGAAAACCATTTCTCATAAAACAACCATGTGCAAAGCCACTACACACGGAATTTGCTACATCGCGACGTAGGGCGAACTTTCTCAACTCTAGGTAACCACAACGCGAAATTTTCTACATCGCCGTTGTAGTGTCAATAACTTATACTTTACGCAACTACATGCAGAATTTTCTACATTGCATTTTGTAGTGCAATTTACTCATCACTTACAATTAGATACGGAATTTTCTACATCGTATCACAACATGCACATGGGTCTAAATTCAACTTTACTTTGCCTTACTTTTAAGCCTTTTTGCAACTTACTTTCACCTTCGAATCTCATTTCTAGATTCTAGGCATAACTCATTACTCAACATAAAATTTATGATTTTGGAAAACCATTTTGCAAAACTCTTTGAAACAATATATTTTATCATTGCCATATAAATGGAAATCAACTAGATGTAAGTGAAGTGAAGGACACTTACCTCGATCCCAATGCTCTCAATGCCTCAAAGAGCCTCTCGCGTCTCGTCCGCGTGCTCGTCACCTACACATCATAGTCTCGTTATAACTTACTCACTTTCTTAGCTAAAACTAATAAAAATAGAATTTCCAATACATTGAAAACTCACTACACCACACTTTCTCAACTCGATTTTTTGACTCGATCGAGGCTCTCAAAATTTGGTTTCTTTGTAAAAGTCTTACTTCTAGACCCCTAGGATCATCCCCCTATGTTTCGTTTGGTCTCCGGAAGCATAAAACAAAAAGTCAACTTTTTTAACTATACGGTTGACCACGAAAAACAGAATTGAAACCAGCCATGGTTTCACCTCCGTTCCTTTTTCTAGCGTCTCCTTATCGCATAACTAAGTCGCCCGTAAAGTTTCGTCGAGAAACTCCATCGTTTGCTATGTCAATCTAGGCAAAACGCCCCATTCTGGGCACTTTTCGAAACGAGTTTTTTCATTGGACAAGCAACGATGGTTTTTCTTTTGTATCTAAGGTTCTTTTACCTAATTATGACCTGATACATGTATTTTGGGCATCAACGAATGCATTTGCATCGCTATTACACATCTCGGTTTCCTACGCCCACTATTTTGGCTATAACTTCGTCAATTTTATCGGATCAATCCCATTCCAATTTCTATGGTTTTATATCATTCCTAGGCATCATTTGAGGTGTAGAACACCCCCATACATGTCAGACTTGGTCAGGTTTTCTCTAGCTCATGGTTTGAGCTCGGGATTCCACTTTTACTCTATGACACTTTCTACGCGCACTATTTTGGCCATAACTTCGCCAATTTTTATCGGAATGATTCCGTTCCAATTCCTATGGTTTTCTATGTTCCCGAGGCATGTTTTGAGGTGTAGAACAACCCCAAATAAGCTAAAACAAGTCAGGTCTCTACTGACCCTTCATTAAGCTCGGGATTTCTAATATGCTCAAAACCACTTCCATTGAACTTCTATCTTTTTTACTTATCTTCCTAATCTTATTTATGGAAAAATTTGGGTTCAAAACCATCTAATCTCAGAGGTTTTCCACTGATCTTCACAGCCATAACACACCCACACACTCATTCTAGAGTAAAACTTTCAAGTTTTTACAAAACTATCTCTCATAAGTTTTTCATCAAACACTTAATCTACAACTACTTTTGCTTTTCTAACAATTTAAATCACAAGTTAGGGTTTCTCCCATAACCCTAACCTACCATTTTTACATCATTCAAGTTCCCTTTTTAACAACTTATAACTATAACATTGATTTACATCAAAATCTCACCAATAACACATCAAGTAAACAAACTAATCCATCATCATATCATACAAACCCAACATCATGCTTTTACACATTTCCACCACATTAAAGTCTATGGAGAAGATGAGATCTTACCTTATCTATGCTTAGGGTTTGATGTTTTGGCTTGGGATCAACTAGAACAATTGCTTGGAAGCTTGAAAATTGGTTGAAAATGTCACTTGTTCTTCTCCTCCTCTAATTTCCTTCCATCTCATGCTCTCCCTCTCAACTCTCTCTTCTATTTTTGTTTCTCACGCCTACTTCTTCATTTTGAATGAAAAAGTGACTAAGTGGTGTATTATATGGCCACCTTTTTGCTAAATGACCACCATATCCTCTATTGACTTGTTGGATTTACAAAATTGTCATTAGTTATGTTATTTACTAATAAAAATCAATGATCATTTGTCTCATTTTTTTCATATAATTGAATTATTAACTTACTAAACTAAAGTTTTACAATCTTGCCATCCATTTATATTATATATATATATATATATTTTTTTTATTTACTAAATGACCATTTTGTCCTTTTTATTCGATAACTTAATTTCTAAGGCTAGGAAACATAAAATCGAATATAGGGGTTTACATAACGTCTTTTCCTAACCGAATCTAACATGCATTTTCATATTCGTTTTCCATCATATTTAAACACTTGAATCACATCTAAATATCACTAAACATCATGGCAAAACAATCAAAATTCATTCAACACTAAAACTCCATCATGACCGAATTCAAGACCATCATGCATGCCATTTTCTCACATGATTTTCACACTAATTCCACATACATTCCAACCTCCACACTAATGAGACTTCCATTCCTAAAACCCAAACATATCATCATAAAATCCATCCATTTACTATCTAAAGTTTATGAAAATCAAGCTCACCTCTTGAAATGGATGAGAATGACTTCAAGCTTGCTCTACCATCCTTGCATGTCATTCGATCTTCACTCCTTCACCTAGCCGAACACCATCTCTTTCTTGCTTGGTGCTTGGACGTGTTTACTCTCTCAAACAAAATGATCGAGCCTCACTCCTTGCTTTGATGAACTTGACTCACAGTTTTGCTTTTGATTTTGGTGACCGTGAATGGGCTGCACTTGAACTTGTCTCTCACACCTCCCTCACACCTTCCTCTGGGCTTTTGAAAAGAGGAGACCTACATGGTATAAGGCAGCTCGCTCTTCTCCTCCTCACGAGCTCTCTCTCACTCACCCAAGCTTCCTTTTCACTCCATTTGCTTGCTAAACCGAGAATGAGATGTGTGCTTCTTTTTGCTTCAATTGACTGAATATGACATGCATTCCTTCTCTCTCTTTCTATTTCACTTTCTCTCGGTCCAATGTCTCACATTTCTTTTTGACTTTCTCGGTTTTTGAATGTTTTCTTTGCTTGCTTCCCCGACTAATGCAATGCTTTTCCTTGACTTCATCGATTTCAAACTTTACATATGATTATTGCTTCTTTGCCATGTGTCCACCCATTGACATGCATGCAATACAAGTGTCATTGATTTATGCCTCCTCTTTGACACTTGTCTCATGCTTGTTTTAAATGTGTGACATTTGTCACACGTGCAATATATCTTTTGGTTTCATTTTACGCTTCTCGATTTTTGTCTTTCGATATTCGAATTCGTTTCCGTCCATCCGAAAATCCGCTTATAACTCGATTCCACCTTCGAAATTATTTTTAAATTTCGATTTCATCTCCGAGCACTTGAAATTATTTTTATTTCTCTAAAATATTTCATATGATCCGAAATCGAAAAGTACATTTTTGTTCGATAAATTTTCGAATTGTTCAAAATCTATCCGAATGAATTCGTTTTCGATCCGTTTCACTTTTATTCAACTTGAAAATAAATTTCGAAACTTTTTATTTACTAAATCCGTTTTTCAAAAAATTATTATTCTGGTAGATACTTTCCCTTCGAAAACACGATCCATCAGAAAAATAATTTGTTTTTCCGTCGAACGAAGCTTTGGGTTTTGCATTGTGAATAACTATATTTATTCATTTATTTATTACTTAAATGATTCAGGCTTTTCAAGAATTTTCTCAATCCTCTTTGGACCAACCAAAAATCATACTAAACTTCTACTTACACATCCGAGACTATCCAGAAATCTTATTAAATCCTTTCTGGACGATCCAAGAATTTTATCGAAACTTGAATTACACAATCGGACTCTCTAAGAACCTTTTTAAATCTTTTATGGGCACTTCAAAAATTTTACTAATCATCTCCAAACTAACTAGAAATTTTCTTAATCACCTCTGGGTACTTTAATTTATTTTATTACCTCAATATTATGGGCATATACTATTCCGTACATATCCTGAACTAGAATCGAGAGAGTATGTTACATCGTTGATAAAAGCTAATATGTCTGGACTTGTTGCGTGGCCCTTTCAAACTCTCTACGTCACTTTGCCTTGTAAGGAAAGCATTTATACAACTGCCAGGTCAGGCTTCAAGCTCCTCAATAGTGAGGAGGAAATGAATGAGGCGAAGATTGAGTTGGAAAAGGCCGTGTAGTGAGCTTCGACTGGAGGCTGCTCTTGTCAGGACGGCAAGGTGGAGAAGTACTGGGAGCAGGTTGCCTGATTTATCTCGTTGCGAGGTTTGCTTAGCATTTGCTTGCTTTTACTTCAATGTTGCTTTGTGTTTTTATTCCACCAAGTCCTTAAATCTCCTGTGGACTGAAAAATAAGGTTATCTATGCATAAATTAGTGGTAATAATATCTAGTGCGAGCTCGTGAGCTCGGGAGGCGAGGCTTTTCAAGGTCAGAGCCGTCACTTGTATTGCATGAGCTTGATCGAGTTGTCCAGTATCTCGCATAGATGGCATTTAAGCCAACATGGATGGACGTCAGTTAACAGCGAGATAAACTTTTTGAGTTATGTTATGCCCAGAGGGTCGAAACCCGGATTACATAGCGAAAGTTGTGGAGGTCGAAACCTCGACTATGCTCAAAAGGTCGGAACCCGAACTACATAGCATAATTTTTGTCAAGTTGTCTAGTAGGTCATAATGATAGGACCCAAACCAAACCTTCTCTAGGCTCTTATCTGGAGGATCTTGCTGAGCACTTCAACGGACTTCCCGAACTCGACTCGTCGAATTGAATTAATTCGAGAAGTAAACCCCTAACTTTCTTAGCCGATTTACTCATTTTAACTTAAAAGTTTTGTTTTCTTTTTAAAATAGTTGGGTTTGTGTAAATTTTTCGCATTTCCTTAAAACAAGTTTTGCAAAAATTTTGACAACATAACGGCTGTAAGTTGAACATTTTCAAAATTTACCTGCAATGAAAAACACACTTCGAACTATTTCCAGTCATCATCCAACTTCTTTGAAACCCAAACATGCATTTTCTCATTTTAATTCATAAGTACACATTACCACAACATACATTTAGATCACATTTTGCAATGCCATTTCAAACAACAATATTCATGTACAAGTGTCACGAAATATATATATACATATTATCACATCGGTTTTCAATATTCACATAACCATAATTCAAATCATGCAATCCTTATGATTATAGTATTTACAACATCAAAAATGAGTGGATGTTTATGTAACACAATTTCTCGACGCCCACCTAAAAATTTTGACAATGGTTTCCTTGATGCAAAGTCACCTATACAACCTTTCATGAAATATACAAACTACACAAAAGCAAAAATGCGTTAGTTCAACATATATAAATATTAGTAATTAATCACATTGAAGTTTATAATTTATTTAACTTCCATGTCTGATTTTTGAAAATTTCCTTTTCTAAAAACACCATGTATACCCCTAATGCTCTCGAACCATCACGTGGTGATTTTTCAACTGACACCAAATGTGAAGCTAGTGAGATATCTTGACAACTATGATACGTAATTTACTGCATCGCAAATATAGTGTAAGACGACCTCGAATTTGAGTAACTACAATGCAGATTTTTCTGCATCGCAATTGTATTACTAAAACATTAGGCGACTACCAGCGGAATTCGCTACATCGCAACGTAGTGCCAAAACTGAAATCAAAACGACTACATGCAGAATTTACTAAATGGCAACATATCGCTAGAAATCTCTCTATATCTCAGCAATCATGTACAGAATTTTCTGCATCATACATATCACGCTACATACTCTAAAAACTGAGCGACTACGGACGGAATTTTCTACATTGCCACATAGCGCTAAATCTCGAATAAGGTAAGGGTATATACATAGGCTTACAAAACTCTTTACTCATCTTCTTTTGAAAATATTTTATCTTCAATTTTTGTTTCTAAATCCGACATAAGTATTATTTTGTATTACTTTAACTCATAGTTTTGAAAATCGTTGAAATCATCTAATTACAACAATGTATATATATCTAAACGAAAAACTGAAATAGCACAAATGATAGAATACTTACCTAATACCTTATTGCAAAACTCACAACCTATTTGATATTTCCTTCGCATTACCTATACATTTAACATTAATTCTTTAGGTAACATCGCAAACAATTTCAATCGCACATTTAATCATATAAATGCATTCGCGTAATGTAATCGCTTCCACATTTCAACGACTATATAAAACACTATATAACAGTTTCGAAATATCTCTAAATGATAGTCAAAACAGTCCGCACATCAAGACAATGCGTAACGCTCATTCGAAACAATAATTAACGCTAAAATAGCACATGTTATCCACACAACCAGCTTCGACATTAAAACAGCACATACAATCTCTTCGAAACAACTTATAATCATCGAAACAGTTTACACAATTAATTCAAAACAGCTTAACATAAAACAGCCTTTGTTACATAATCAAAACAGCTCTTACAACGTCAAAAGAGCTCACAAAATCACCCAAGACAACCTTGACATCAAAATAGCCCATGAGACACGATGAAAATAACTTTTACAGCACCTTAATAGCCCAAAAAACAGCATACATCATAGCCCATAACAACCCAAAAAAAAACAACTTAATAACAGCCCATGAAACAATGCAATAACAGATCAATAAACAGCACGTTAACAACCCACAAAAACCACACCATGATAGCATCAAAACAGCCCATAAAACAGCATGTGTAACAGTCCCAAAAATAGCACATAACACAACGTTTTGATAGCCAATTATGCAATGTTTTGACAGCCCAATAATGTGTCCTTTAACGACCCATTAAACGACCTATTAACAGCCTATGAACTGTATTATAACAGCTCTTAAACATCCAAAAACAGCCCCTAAAAACTGCATGTAATAACAGCCCATTTCGCATCATAAAACCAGTCCATGAATCATGCGATCATATCGACTTTCAGTTTTTCGTTTCAATTCAAACTTAACGTCAATATTTATCACTTTAATGGGCTCAAATACATATCATGTCAGCTTGTTAACCTCAAATACATTTTCAAATTTGACAACCAAAAATCACAAACTAAACGCATTCGTATTCACGAAAAACTTATCCGAATCATCTGGAGACTTTTTTTCGATGACCGAACAATTATTCGATACTTTAAAACACACCAATACGAATCATTTTTCACGACAATGAACTCGAAATTAAAAGCATAGCATAACATCATTTAAATCTTCAATACAACAGCCCCTATGACAAATTTTTCACGAAATTTCAACATCGAAATCATCCATTAACACAACAAAACATAATCGAATGAACCTCCACACTAACAAGGTTCTAAATCCTAAAATCCAATCATAGATTTCACAAATCTCATCCATTTTCTATGTAAAACTCTTGAAAATCAAACTCACCTCTTGGAATTGGATAAAAGTAACTTCAAGCTTGTTCTATAGCCTTTGCATGTGACAAAATTCACCTAAAACAACTTCAACTTTTTCATGACAGCAAGCTGCCCCCTACATGCCGTTCATAACAGAACACCCCTTGACTTGACCAAATTTTCTCCCGTCTTCCTTCTTTGAAAGAGTTGTTTCTTGCATGAATTGAAAACCATCAAAATCAGCTTTCAAAATTAACAAAACAGCTACTGTCCTCCATGGTAATTCACGGTAGAACAGTCAAGCTTTCTTGCACAAAAGAAATTATTCAAACAGCTTCCAAACTTACCAAGCAACTAGCTGTATTGGTTTTCTTCTTCAAGGTAGAATAGCTCCTTCAATTTGATGACCAAGGACACCACTTGCATGGGTGAAGTCTGGTCAATAACAACTTCCTAAAATCACCCAACCTACTGCATTTTTCGTCTCCTTCTTCCCTCGACCTGCATGTTCTTTTCCGCTCTCAAGACCGAGAGCTTCCTTTTGCTTTTGCTCTCGGGTTCTTGCTTTGCTTGGACGTTGCACTCTCTTCTCACTCTAAAGTGAAGCTCTCGGCTTTTACTTGATGACCAAACTCTCCCTCTCAGTCGCTCTCCTTCTCTCAAGCTCTCAAACTTTGTCTTTCTTTGGTTTCTCTCAAATTGTCTTTCTCTCGGGTTAGAGCTTCTTAATGACTATGTAATGCCTTGATTTCCATTTTTTTTCGTTGCTTTAAAATATATATATACATGGTACTCTCTTGTCACTTGTCCACCACTCATTCTCCCCTTGTGACATATGTTCATCATGCAATCACTCTTTCTTTATTTACATGCCAAGTGTCCCATTTTCTTTTAAATGTGTGACACTTGTCTTACTTGAAATCTATCTCATATTTTCGTTCCATGCTTTTCGATTTCCGTCTTTCCATATTCGAATTCGCTTTGGGTCGACTTGAAAATTTTATTATAATCCATTTTCACTTTCGAAAACTTCATTATAATTCGAATAATTATTCGGATCTAATTGCTCTAATTTATTATGATTTCAAAACTAAAAATTATCCTCGGACCCATCCTGGAATTTCGTACAAATTCATTTACGCTTTCAGATCCGAACGGATAATTAATTCTATCATAAATCAACATTTAATAAATTATCTAGACGTCGGGATAGCATGTTACAAATTCTCCCCTCCTTAGAAAATTTCGTCCTCAAAATTCATCATATCTAGTTACTCAAAATGGTGGGGATACTGGGGGTGCATCTGATCCTCACGCTCCCAGGTGGCCTTCTCCACATTATGATTCCTCTATAACACCTTCACTAAGGGAATTACTTTACTACACAAAACCTAATCCCTAAGATCTAGAATCTGAACTAGTTCCTCTTCATATGATAAATTTTTCCTTAGTTCCACAAGTTGATCCTCGAGTACATGAGATTGATTAGGAATATACTTTTGATGCATAGATACATGAAATACCTTATGAATCCTCTCCAATGGTGGTGGCAACTTTACCTTGTACGCCATTGGTCCAACTCGGTTCGTGATCTCATAAGGTCCAATATAGCGCAGACTCAACTTACCACGCTTCCCGAACCTGAGTACACCTTTTCAAGGAGAGATCTTAAGAAATACTTGATCACCAATTTCAAATTGAAGCTCTCTACGGCGCTTGTATGCATAACGTTTTTGTTTGTCTCTTGCTATCTTAAGCCTGTCTCTAATAATTTGAATCTTATCTAAGGTGATCTGGACTAGCTTTGGACCAACTAATTTCCTCTCACCTATCTCATCTCAACATACTAGAGTCCTGCACTTCATTCTATAAAGTGTCTCGTATAGTGCCATACTAATACTAGCCTGATAATTGTTGTTGTACGCGAACTCCATGAGTGGTAGGTGCGTATCCCAACTAACCTTAAATTTCATGACACAATCCCTGAGCATATCTTTTAACGTCTGAATCGTCCTCTCACGCTGGCCATCTGTTTGAGGATGAAATGTTGTACTGAAATTCAACCTCGTACCCAAAGCTTCTTATAAGCTGGGCCAAAACTTAAAGGTGAATTTAGGATCACTGTTTGAAACTATAGAAACCGGTGTGCCATGAAGTCTCACAATCTCCTCAATATACAGTTGGGCCAATCTACTTAAGAGATCATCATTTCTGATTGGTAGAAAGTGCGCGGACTTCGTCAACCTGTTCATAACAACCCATATGGCATCATGACCTCTCTGACTACGAGGTAGTCCAATAACAAAATCCATAGTAACCTTCTCCCATTTCCATGTCGAAATAGGAAGAGACTGTAATAACATTGTTTGAATGCATGAAATATGCTGAGGACTGAGCCTCCTCCATAATCTCCTGTTTCAGATCCTCCAAATCCAATACACATAAACGCCGGCCCATCATCACTGTACCATCCTTTCTAATCCTAAAATCTGGCTTCTGCCCATTTTCGATTTTCTCTTTCAATTTCACCATTTGAGGATCCTGTAACTACCTTTCTCTGATCTGATCAACTAATACAAGACAAACATGGAAACTTGCCAATAATACCCCTGAGTTTGTTACATCTAGTCTCACTTCGAGAGAACTCAATTCCACCAGAGGCGGCTGAGGCATTCGTCAACCTAATCGGCATAACCAGAAATTCATAATGTCCATACCGAGTTCTAAAAGCAATCTTCGGAACATCTTCCTTATGGACCTTCCGCTTGTGATACCATCTTTGAGTACATTCTAGATCCCTGCAACTGATCGAACAAGTTATCAATTCTGGGGAGGGGATACTAATTCCTAAGCGTTGCTTGATTTAGCTGTCAGTAATCAATACATAGGCTTAAACTCCCATCTTTCTTTTTGATAAACAGAACTGGAGCTTCCCATGGAGAAGTACTCGGTCTCACAAAAGCCTTGTCTAATAATTCCTCCATCTGAACTTTTAATCCTCTCAACTAAACTGGAGCCATCCTATAAAGAGTGATTAAGATTGGTTCAATTCCCAGAGCCAGATATATCTCAAATTCTATCTCCCGATCTGGGGGTAAATCTAGAAGATCATCCAAAAACATATATGGGAACTCTCTGACCACTGGGGTAACTTCCAACCGACTCTTATCCCCCGACTGATCAATCATATATGCTAGATATCCCTGACACGATCTACGGAGCATCCTACTAACTGATATAGTGGTCACAATACTGGTGGCAAGCACTTTCCATATCCCTTAGAACATCATCTCTGATTCCCCTTATCCGACCAATTTGACCACCTTTTTATAAAAGTCAACTGTGGCTCAGTGTCTAAACAACCAATCCATTTCTAATATTACATCAAAGTCTCTAATGTCTAACACAGTCAGATTTACTGGAAACTTTTTGTCCTCTATCATAATCTTACAATCAAGAAACACCCTATTAGCTAACAGCGAGTCTCCAACGGGGATAGAAACTATCATTTTGCAATCTAATGCCTGAACCCTCACATTTGTCTTAGCAGAATAATGCACAGATATAAATGAATACGTAGCTCCAAGGCCCATCTATATATATGCATCAAGATCGAGGACAGAAATCATACCCCTGATAACCTCTGGGGCAGCGTTCACCTCCTACTGAGTAACGATGAACACGCTGGCCTGTGCATAGGGCTTTCTTGACTGACCTGAAGTGAGAGGACCCTTCCCAGACTCCCTAACTTTCTAGTCTGAGAGGAACCTCCCCGGCACTCCAACGAAATCCTTTACAGTCTTCTTAAGGTGACTCGAAGGGATCTCCGTAGAGTAAGCCTAAAACCTCACTTTAACTTCTTTTTAAACCCTTTTTCTATATAATTATTTAAAATCTTTAATGGAAGTGTACATTTGTAAAACTAAAATTTATAAAAATTTTGACAGCACAACGACTATTTTTCTATTATTCCCAACCTGCAATTTTACAAAAATTGTACACTTCTAAAGAAATCAGATCTCAAACTTCAATGGGCCTCAAGCCCTCTCAAATTCTTTCCACAAACAATCTCAAACATGCCAATAATTTATGAAAGCAATTAAATTAAAGCACATTTATAAAAACTTAATCTTATTTACAAAATAGTTACAATGCAAAACAAAGTTCTGTGAATATATACATGATATGCTAATTTCTCAGAAAGAATGAGTGACCCACAGGTGTAGTAGAGACGTAGTTCTCAGTCGATCTACACGTCTGGCTGAGCACCCTCGCTAGTCTGACTCATCCCGGCACCTGAGGAGGATTTTTCAAAAACATTTTAAATACAATGGTGAGTACAACTCAGTGAGTGGTAATTTTTCCTTGAAATAAATTAACTTCTCAATTAATATATAATCCTCCAAAAATAATTTAAACGTCAAACTCATGAATGCGCATATTTAGATAAATAACAAAAATTTACCTTAAAAAGGTAACACTAAAAATATTCTTTTTCTTTTAATTTCTTTTCTCAACTCACTTTCAAAAACTTATTATATATATATTTTCTAAATCTTCGCCTTATAGGCAACCCAGGGAAACTCTGTCCTGTCGTGGCGAGAAATCTGTACCACTAGGATCTGGGAAGCTACCTCGTGTAGTCACAGACACGAGAATCCTGTGGGACTACAAATCCCTCCCGCTATCGGTTGATCTACACTACCATACATGTGTAGAGGACGACCCACACTCAGACTCGACTCTCGGTTAGTAACCCTCACTCCTGTGTCATACACGCACAGGTATTTCGGCTGGGTATTCTAGGGATTAGGGTAAACCTAAGGCTTTTAAAAATTTTATTTCCTTTCTAAGGCATAAGCCTAAAATTAACTTTCATTAACATATACCTTTATGTTTTCTTACATAATTTACTAAAAATAATTACAATTATGAATTCTTGCAATATACTCAAACTTGCATGAAATTTAAATCATTTAATAGGCTATCAATAATTGAAATTTAAAATCAATTTCATAACCATAATATAAACATTAAACTTCATTAACAAAATCATTGATAAACAAATTATTGTAACAAATGAACCACTCACAATCCGTCACTAGTCTAGTTTTCCTCCTTCAAATTTCTTTCGAATCCTTTCTCTTCCTCAACCTTATTTCAATAATCACCTTCATTAAGATTGATATAATAATCAATACATACATTAAACATTAAAATCTACATATAGCTCAATTTAACCACTTACTAATATTTTCTCAAAATCACTTTATCCAATGTATTTTTAATCACTTTCTTGCATGACATATATTCAATTTATGCCATAGTCATTCAAATGACCTCAATAAGGAATTTACTTAAATGCCCTTCACCATTCCAACCACACAATTATGCCAATTTTAACTCACTTCAATTCCATTTCGATTCCTTTCAATTTCTTTTATTTTCTCATGCATAATTGGCATTCAAAATGACTTAAATTCACATCAAATTATATCAAACAACATCACACCATCTCATTTCCTCCTTCGCCGAAGCTAGCATCATATCATACCATTTTATTTATTTATTTATTTATTTTTCAATTTCATGCTTACCATCACCTTAATTCCATGCCAATACTATACTTCAAACATTAATTAAATCAATTATACTTTCTATCTTAAAAATCATCAAAATCCTAAATAATCACTTACTCTCTTTTTTTTTTTTCAAATCTTCATTCATGATATTCCTTTGTTAAACAACTTCAAATATAACTTTAATACACTTGATTTATCACAAATAACCCATGACTTGAAATTAAACATCATCACAAACCAATAAACCCCAAAAACCCTAACAATTTACATACTAATTTATATCAAATCTTCATTCAAGTCATTTCTTTTTCAATTAACTCTCAATCAAGCATTAACACACTTAATTTATGGCATCCAAACCATTATTTACAAACAAACATCAATCCAAATCAAATAACTCAAAATTACACTTACTAGTTTCAAGCAACTTCACTAATTTCTTGCTTCCTCTTGTAAATCCTTGCTTGACCAGCTTTCTTCTACTTAATTAAAGCCTTTGGACCTTGAATTTTATAAAGAAATCACACAGCCCCCATTTGCTCAAGCTTGGCCGAATGTGCTCTCAAGTTTCTCTAAATTTTGTTTGAAAATTTTCTTTACTAGTTGGCTTCATATGTTGGACGGCACCCCACTATATATATATTTTATTTTTTTATGCCAAAAGGTCCCTCAATTGTCCTCTAATTACCAATTAAATATGGGTCAAAAATGAAGTCATATGATTGGTCCTTCGTCAAATTTAAATTTAACCTCTACTTAACTTTAATTTATTCTCTAATCTCGTAATCATTTCAATCCTTCACTTTGTCATTTAGTGCTTGGTTCATTCGCCTATCACATGGATTGTGCTTCTTGGAAGCATTCCACGTGGTACTCACACCAAAAATTTGGGTGCTCATTAATAAGTATCTCACTTTATTCTATTAATAACAATTAATACATTTTATTATTATTTTTTTTAATACGATCCGAATTTAAAAATATTCCTTGGTCATCGAAACTTCAAATTGACCTTGCAATACTCTAATTGGGTCCCTTAGCCTTGGATTCCATGCTTTGGAATCACTCAATTCGGATTTAAAATCATTTAATTCCATTATCCGGATAATAACATATATTTATCCGATAACGTACAAATCATTTAAAAACTATCCAAACGGACTCATTTTCACTCAATTTCAGTTCTACTTCTCTTTATTACTTATTCCGGACATTTTCGACTGTTGGGGTCGTTTTTCGAAAAATCACTATTCATATGGAATCCGTCCGTCCGAAACACTATTCACTAAAATTTTTCAGTTTTATGCGGAAATGAATTCTAAGATCTTTTTTAACTAATTTAGGTCCTAACCCCATCCTTAAACCTATTTTCAGATATAAAATTCACTATCCTAAGCACATATAATAATATAACTGGGAATCAGAATTGGGTTCTATCATGAAGGAGGTACTCCTCTGGCTTCTGAACCTCTACTTAGAGATGAGCGACCTGATTCCCTAGTCTAGAAGTCTCGACAGAATTTCCCTGTCCCCGACCATATCCTTACTGTGCCTGTGGCACGAGTCTGGCCTTTGATTGAGCGGTTTCTGGTAACTATGAACAATCCTTAACAAAGTGTCCAGTCTATCTATGTAGGACCCCCCTTGCTGACCACCTGCCCATCTATGCTTTTGTTCGAACTTCTTTGGCTTAGGAGTGGGTTCCACACTTCTTTTGACTCTGATGGCAACCTCCACTAACTACCCATATTTAATGTGCACCGCTGAAGTCACATATGCTCTGATCCTCGGATTCAACCCAGTTATGAATCTATTAATCTTCTGTTCTTCGTTTTCAAAAATGAAGGGGATCAGGCAAACTAGCTCGAAGAACCTCTTCTCATGCTATGTCACTGTCAAGTTCCCCTGCTCTGGTCGAAAGAACTCTTCTACCTTTGC
The DNA here is from genome assembly GCA_022984855.1 of Dimocarpus longan. Classification (NCBI taxonomy): domain Eukaryota; kingdom Viridiplantae; phylum Streptophyta; class Magnoliopsida; order Sapindales; family Sapindaceae; genus Dimocarpus; species Dimocarpus longan. Next base: position 30,166,518 of record CM041016.1, on the reverse strand, counting down.
ATCTTTGTAACTCTTAGGGAAAAACTTGTCGGTGAATTTCTTCTTAAAATCCGTCCAGGATACCCCATCTGGATGCGCTCTCTGGTGAGCCTTCCACCAATTCTTTGCTCGATCCTTGAGAAGAAAAGCTGAAAATGTCACCCTCTGCTCCTCTGTGCATCCCATGACCTGAAATATCTCCTCATTGGTTACTAACCAGGATAATGCGCGCTGGGGCTCACCGATCCCATCATACGGCTTGGCGTCTAACTTGTGGGTGCGTTCTATCGATATGCCTATCTCCCGTGGCTATTGCAGTGCTGCTACTAGCATTTGTGCCATCTGTTCCATATGTCCTAGAGTAGGCTCTTATCTGGATGGCTCTGGGTGTAAGGAACTGGTCAGCACATTGATAGACTCGTCAACATGCTCCCCCTCGGGTGTAGGTGCCTCTACGGCTGCCCTCCTCGTCCTAGGGCAAGTACGTCACTACATAGCTCTATAAATTCATGCAATAATTTAAACTTAAATCTCACAATATCATACTTATCTTATGCAATCTAAGAAAGCATAACTAATGTAATCTCAAGAAGACTCAATGCATACAATAATCTTATGTATGACTTATGCACAATAACTCACTTAATGCACAAAACAACATTAAACTTTCTTTAAACTCGATGCATGATTCATATATAAACTCATGCATAACATAGTTCAAATCTTTTCTTTGAAACTTAATCTCAAATCTTTCGAAAATCGGGCTCTGATACCAACTTGACAGAACCCAAACCAAACCTTCTCTAGGCTCTTATCTGGAGGATCCCACCGAGCACTTCAACGGACTTCTTGAACCCGACTCATCGGATTGAAGAAATCCGAGAAGTAAACCCCTAACTTTCTTAGCCTGTTTACTCGTTTTAACTTAAAAATTTTGTTTTCTTTTTAAAATAGTTGGGTTGGTGTAAATTTTTCGCATTTCCTTCAAACAAATTTTGTAAAAATTTTGACAGCATAACGGCTGTAAGTTGAATATTTCCAAAATTTACCTACAATGAAAAACACACTTTGAACTATTTCCAGTCATCATCCAACTTCTTTGAAACCCAAACATGCATTTTCTCATTTTAATTCATAAGTACACATTACCACAACATGCATTTAGATCACATTTTGCAATGCCATTTCAAACAACAATATTCATGTGCAAGTGTGACGAAATATATATATACATATTATCACATCGGTTTTCAATATTCACATAACCATAATTCAAATCATTCAATCCTTATGATTATAGTATTTACAACATCAAAATGAGTGGATGTTTATGCAACACAATTTCTCGACGCCCACCTAAAAATTTCGACAATGGTTTCCTTGATGCAAAGTCACCTGTACAACCTTTCATGAAATATACAAACTACACAAAAGCAAAAATGCGTTAGTTCAACATATATAAATATTAGTAATTAATCACATTGAAGTTTATAATTTATTTAACTTCCATGTTTGATTTTTGAAAATTTCCTTTTCTAAAAACGCCATGTATACCCCTAATGCTCTCGAACCATCACGTGGCTATTTTTCAACTGACACCAAACGTGAAGCTAGTGAGATATCTCAACCACTACGATATAGAATTTACTGCATCACAAACGTAGTGTGAGATGACCTCGAATCTGAGTAACTTCAATACGGAATTTTCTGTATCGCAAATGTAATACTAAAACATTGGGCGACTACGAGTGGAATTCGCTACATCGTAACATAGTGCCAAAACTGAAATCAAAACGACTACGTGCGAAATTTACTACATGGCAACGTATCGCTAGAAATCTCTCTATATCTTGGCGATAATGTATGAAATTTTCTGCATCGTACATATCATGCTACTTACTTTGAAAACTAAGCGACTACGGATAGAATTTTCTGCATCGCCGTGTAGTGCTAAATCTTGAATAAGCTAAGGGTATATACATGGGCTTATAAAACTCTTTACTCATCTTCTTTCAAAAATATTTTATCATCAATTTCTCCTTTTCTAAATCTGACATAAGTATTATTTTGCAATACTTTAACTCATAGTTTTGAAAATCGTTTTTGAAATCATTTAGTTGCAACAATGTATATATATCTAAACGAAACACTGAAATAGCGTAAATGATAGAACACTTACCTAACACCTTATTGCAAAGCTCACAACCCATTCGATATTTCCTTCGTGTTACGTATACATTTAACGTTTATTCTTTTGGTAACGTCGCAAACGATTTCAATCGCACATTAATCATATCAACGCATTCGCATAATGTAATCTCTTCCACATTTCAATGACTATATAAAACACTACATAACGATTTCGAAATATCTCTAAATGATACTCAAAACAGTTTGCACATCAAGACAGTGCGTAACGCTCATTCGAAACAATAATTAACACTAAAATAGCACATGTCATCCACACAACCAGCTTCGATATTAAAACAGCACATACAATCTCTTCGAAACAACTTATAATCGTCGAAACAACTTATGCAATTAATTCAAAACAGCTTAACATAAAACAGCCCTTTTTACATAATCAAAATAGCTCTTACAACGTCAAAACAGCTCACGAAATCACCCAATACAGCCTTGACATCAAAATAGCCCATGAGACATGATGAAAATAACTTTTACAACACCTTAACAACCCCAAAACCAGCATAAATAATAGCCCATAACAGTCCAAAAAAAATCGCTTAATAACAGCCATAAAACAATGCAATTACAGCTCTATAAACAGCACGTTAATAGCCCACAAAAACCGCACCATGACAGCATCAAAACAGCCCATAAAACAGCACCTATGATAGCATCAAAACAGCCCATAAAACAACATGTGTAACAGCCTCAAAAACAGCACACAACACAATGTTTTGATAACCCATTACGCGATGTTTTGACAGCCCAATCATGTGTACTTTAACGGCCCATTAAACAACCTATTAACAACCTATGAACTACATTATAACAGCCCTTAAACATCCAAAAATAGCCCCTAAAAACTGCATGTAATAACAACCCATTTCGCATCACAAAAACAATCCGTGAATCACGCAATTGTATGGGCTTTCGACTTTTCGTTTCAATTCAAACTTAACGCCAATATTTATCACTTTAATGAGGTCAAATACATATAATGTCAGCTTGTTAACCTCAAATACATTTTCAAATTTGACAACCAAAAATTGCAAACTAAACGCATTCGTATTCACGAAAAATTTATCTGAATCATCCAGAAACTATTTTTCGATGACCGAACAATTATTCGATACTTTAAAACACACCAATACGAATCATTTTTCACGACAATGAACTTGAAATTAAAAGCATAACATAACAGCCCTTAAATCTTCAACATAACAGCCCCTATGATAGATTTTTCATGAAATTTTAACATCGAACATCATCTATTAGCACAACAAAACATCATCGAACGAACCTTTGCACTAACAAGGTTATAAATCCTAAAACCCAATCATAGATTTCACAAATCTCATCCATTTTCTATCTAAAACTCTTGAAAATCAAACTTATCTCTTGGAATTGGATAAAAGTAACTTCAAGCTTGTTCTATAGCCTTTGCATGTGACAAAATCCACCTAAAATAGCTTCAACTTTTCAATGACAACAAGCTGCCCCCTAGATGCAGTTCACGGCAGAACACCCCTTGACTTAACCAAATTATCTCCCATTTTCCTTCTTTGAAAGAGTTGTTTCTTGCATGAATTGAAAACCATCAAAATCAGCTTTCAAAATGAACAAAACAGCTGTTGTCCTCCATGGTAATTCACGGCAGAACAGTCTAGCTTCCTTGCACAAAAGAAATTATTCAAACAGCTTCCAAACTTACCAAGCAACTAGCAGTCTTGGTTTTCTTCTTCAAGGCAGAATAGCTCCTTCAATTTGATGACCAAGGACACCACTTACATGCGTGAAGTCTGGTCAACAACAGCTTCCTAAAATCACCCAAGCTATTGCATTTTCGGTCTCCTTCTTCCCTTGGCCTGCATGTTCTTTTCCACTGTCAAGACCAAGAGCTTCCTCTTGCTTTTGCTCTCGGGTTCTTGCTTCACTTGGATGTTGCAATCTCTTCTCACTCTAAAATGAAGCTCTCGACTTTTACTTGATGACTGAACTCTCTCTCTCATTCGCACTCCTTCTCTCATGCTCTCAAAATTTCTCTTTCTTTGGTTTCTCTCAAATTGTCTTTCTCTCAGGTTAGAGCAATATAATGACTGTGTAATGCCTTGATTTCCATTTCTTTTTGTTGCTTTAAAATATATATACATGGTACTCTCTTGCCATTTGTCCACCACTTACTCTCCCCTTATGACACATGTTCATCATGCAATCACTCTTTCTCTATTTACATGCCAAGTGTTCCATTTTCTTTTAAATGCGTGACACTTGTCTTACTTGAAATCTATCTCATATTTTCGTTCCATACTTTTCGATTTCCATCTTTTCATATTCGAATTCGCTTCGGGTCCACCTGAAAATTTTATTATAATCCATTTTCACTTTGAAAAACTTCATTAGAATTCAAATAATTATTCGGATCTAATCGCTCTAATTTGTTATGATTTCGAAACTAAAAATTATCCTCGAACCCATCCAGGAATTTCATAAAAATTCATTTACGCTTCCAGATCTGAACGGATAATTAATTATATCATAAATCAACATTTAATAAATTATCTGGACGTCGGGATAGCATGTTACACATAACCTCAGCTAACAGCATGTATTATCGAGTTATGTCCAATAGGTCGTAACCTCAACTAACATATCAAAATTTTATTGAGTTATCCAGTAGGTCATAACCTCAGTTAACATAGTGAAATCTTATTGAGCTGTCTTGTAGGTCATAACCTCAGCTAACAGCATAATCTTTGGCAAGCTATCCAATAGGCCATAACCTCAGCTAATAGCGAAATCTTTGGCAAGTTGTCCAGTAGGTCATAACCTCAACTAACAACAAAATCTTTGGTAAGTTGTCAAGTAGGTCATAACCTCAACTAACAGCATAAATTGTCGAGCTATATCCCGTAGGTCGTAACCTCAACTAACATAGCGAAATTTTAATGAGTTGTCTAGTAGGTCATAACCTCAGCTAATAGCATGAATAATCGAGCTATGTCCAGTAGATCGTAACCTCAACTAACATAGCAAATTTTTGATGGGCTGTCTAGTAGGTCGTAACCTTAGCTAACATAGAAAATTTTTTATGGGTTGTCCAGTAGGTTGTAACCTCAGCTAACAGTATGAATAATCGAGCTATGTCCAATAGGTCACACATAAGGTAATTAAGCCAACATGATGGACCCTAGCTAGCATAACATAATTTCCTTTAGATGGTGAGGTCGCTTTGCATAGCACTTAAGAAATTAGACAAATTGGTTACAGTACAGCAATATGACAACATGAGTTTTATTGACATTATAGAATTACATTAAATATATCCTCAAAAAGTTAAGTATGGAGATGTACTTGCGAGGTGAGAGTCACCATATATAGTGAGGATGGTTCTTACAATGGGTTCATGCTCTCGTTCGGGAGCTCACTGGGGCTATTGCTGTGTTGACTACTGTCATTTCTTAGGGGCTTGATTGTTTGGGTCATTGTTTCGACCTTCACTTTCGTTTCCTCCATTGTTTCTTTTCTTCAATTGATTGGGACTACTCGCTTCTTTCTTCTGGTGGGATTGCTTTAGACTAAAAGCCTCCTCCCATCTAATCTCCTAGGCAGCTCGCTCGTAGACCTCATCTAAGTCTTTTACTGAAGACTTATAGATGCTCTCATATAGCTTCTTATCCTTATGAAATCCAGCTGAGATTGCAGTTAAAATGGTTTCATCTGAAGGATTTTCTGTCTTGTTGACCTCACATCCAAATCTGGTAATGTAATTTTTCAGCAATTCATCTTATCGCTGGAATATTATGGCGAGGTCACAGGATGGCACGAGCTGCCTCTTTAAAGCTTTGTACTAGCTGAAAAACTTTTTTTGACATTCTTCCCAACTGTCTATGCTGCAAGCTGGGAGATTTTTAAACCAGGTCTGCGGAACATCACCTAAGGTTGTTGGGAAGACGCAGCACTTGACTAATGGATCGATCGTTTAAAGGTCCATCCGAACGTTAAATGCATCCAGATGATCGTATGGGTCACTATTTTCATTGTATTAAAGAATATTAGGAACCTTAAACCTTCGTGGGAGAGGTCGTGTCTCAATCTCTCTAGTGAGAGGGGTCATTTCCCCATACTGATCATGCTGGCTAGGAGTGCTAGGACATCTTTCTAATTGCTGAATCCTCTGAAATAGCTCTTCTAAGCTGGGGCCCTAAGGCCTATGTCCTCTCCTGTATTCGCGACCTGAAAAGTTATGACCTGGGACATTTTCCTGATTTCATGAGTCGCCAGCTCGATACGACTTTGAATGCTGCTGGTAGTCTACTCCCTCTTCACGAGCTAGGTGACTTTCAGCCCTTAAATGAGTATTGGAGGAACAAGCTAAACCAATAGGTCATAACACCTCTCTAATAGGTCTTTCATGAGCTAAAGCTTGTTCTCGTTGCTGCTGGTAAGTTCTAGTAGCAGCAGTATCAGGTCTAAGCGCGTTTTGTGCCTGGGGCTATGCCAACACCATAACCACAATAGCAAGCTGTTGCATATCTTTTCTAGTGCCTCCTGTCACTAGTGCCACACCTGTAACCCTCGAACTGTAGGAACTACCGAAGCTAATTGGTAAAGGGCCAATGGAGGCATATCAACAGCAGCACCGTTTATGGGGACATGAGATGTGCTTGCTGTAGCAAATTGGTATCCCCAGTTTGCTGATCTGCCTATTTTTCTGGTTGAGCAGTCATCACCTCCAAGCTTTTGGTGGTTCTTCCTCTTACCATGACAGTTGAAAATTTTGGAAAAAGTTACAGTTTGGGCCTTTCTTCTAGCGCTAAAATGTTGACATTCAGATTCGATCAACTAAGGTTTATGAGCCCAAACACTGTAATGAAAGCAAAATAGAGCAAAAATAAAAGATAAGAGACAAAAAGGAAGAACAGAAGGTAAGGATTTTTTACGTGGTTTGGCCAGAATGTGTCAACGTCCACGACTGCTCCTCTCTAGTTATTTTGGCAGAGTAGTAGTATCTTATTCAATCTCTCCCTCTTTACAATGAGTTTTAACCCCCTATTTATAAAGAGAGAGGGTGCTACAATTTGTTTACAATGCAAATAGAAAATAATTAATATTAATTACACTTTCCAAAAACTGTGTCCGTGATTTTAGGGATTTGATCTCACCAAATCAATGATTTGATCTTATCTCCTAATTTGGTGTTTGAGTGCTCCACTAATTGGGCTGCTACCATTTTGGAAAAACTCAAAGTGTACATCAAGTCACGAGTTGGATCTCATTCTGGGCGAGCTGAGGCTAGGTGCTGATCAACTCTAACTATGATTAAATAGTGACCTGAGAGAGAGAGCTCTTTATTACGAGCTGGGCAACTTGAGGTCAGCAAACTGGGAGCTTCTTTATGCGAGCTGAGAATTTTGAGAGTTGAAAGCTTATACCTACGAGCTAGATGTCTTATGATCTGTGGGCTTGCTTCTGCGAGTTGGATGTAAGATAATCCACAGGCTCTATTCTGGAAGTTGGGTCCTGTTAGGTTAGGCTTTTGTTTCATTGGATCTGTCTATTGGACCAGCTCATTGTGCTTTTAGCAGCCCATTTTTGTAGTCCAAAAAATACCCATAATATATACGAAATACGGATTTCATAAATTTAAAAAGTTTATATGAAATGAGAATTTTAATGGTGAAAAATAGTTTGATGGAAACATATTTATGAACCTATGGTATGCCTAGTAGATGTTGCAGTTATCTGCGGTTGAGGTTGAGTACCTAAAACGTGCATTGGCAGTGTCAGGGGTGTCTATCATTAACAGCGGAAGGAAACCCGCAGAAGGAATTTGTGTCGTGTCAATGGTTCAATTTAGTGTGTCGCCCAATACACTTATAGGGTATATTATTAGCTAGCTTCCACCTGAGTGAGGAAAAATGTTGCTCTGTAGTAAGGAAAAAATTTTGCTATGTAATACCGGATAGATGGCCTAAACGAAGGAAAATTTTGGGAAGGCCGAGGTGAGGTAAAATTTTGCTCCATACCTAGGATACCATATAGTACGGACCGTAGTGGGTGGCTTGGCATATTCAAACATTTTATATAGTAAACGTTATCACTATTTACATCTTACATCATACATATTGAAAGCACACAGTGACTTTAAATTATTATTCAATTTTAAAATAAAAGTGAATAATATTTATGAAAATGATTTATCCATACGATTGATTGAAATATTGTTTTCAAAGAAAAACCGATTTTGATGTCACAGCTTTTAAAACTTTTGAAACTTAAGGGAGACATTTTATAAAGGTAAACATTGAAACAAAATTTTATGACACTCACTTAGCTTACAAAGCTCACGTTGTTTCGTGTTTTATAAACAAAATCTCCCTAGGGGCAGATGCAGGTACATGTACATCAGGAGCAAAGACTGGTACATCAAGAGCAGGGACTCCAGCCCAGGACTAGATAAGTCGAGTTAAGGATACTGCTGTGATTGTATAAATATATTTTATTTTGGAAATTCTTTGAAATTTGTATATGGCATAATGTATAACTTATCCTTATTTGTGAAAATGCATAAATAAATATATATATGCATGACTAATGTTTATGTTTGAAATTATTTTAAAATTAGATGACATGTTTGTGGTTGCTTGTGAATTGATGAATTTGAGGCCCTAAGGCCTAGAAGTTTGGGGATTTATTTGATTTTAGAGTGTTCAATTTTTTTTTATACCAAATTACAGGGTGACAATTTCAGAAAAATAGTCGTTATGCTGTCCAAAATTTTATTGAACATATTTTGAAATCATATGATAAAAAATTAAAAAGTACAATTTTAAATAAGGGCAAAATGGCGTAGCTTCACGGGAACTTTTCAGTCAGATCGGATATCAGTTTGAGGGTCACCGTGGGATTGCTGACAAGCTGCTGTCTGTGCAGAAATGGGGATTGTCATGCTGTTTTTTAGCTCTATTTTCTAGCCAAGACACCCCTGTAGATTTCTCCACTTTCTTCTCAATTTTTCTAGCATCTTCCTCATTTTATAGCTTTTAATGTCCTTAACAATTGCCCCTCAAGTTTGACATTTAATTACAAACCATGTCATTGATTTATTTGACTATTTTGCCACTCATTTCTCTACACTTTTGCACTCACAATTTTCAATTCTAAAAGTGCCCTTGTACAATTTCTAATTAATTCATTTAATCATGCCCTTTTTATAGAAATTCCTTTATCAATAATTCCATCATATACTTTAATAATCACCATATCACATTTTCAAATTCGAATTTATTTTCGATCCGTGTAAAAATTCTACTAAAATTCAATTATATATCTAAAAAATTTAACGACTTTATTAGTCCATCAATGAGGGTATTCTAGTATAATATATTTATACTAGAATGGGTGTGGTAGAGGTGGTTAAGGACAGTTTAACTCTTGTTGCAAGGGCTTTACTCCAATAGGTCACTATAATGCCCAAAACATTGGTTGTAAACCCTCGATTCTAGTTACGATTAAATAGTATCACTCCAGTAGTAGTTTTTAAAGTTAAATCGATTTTCACATCGAGAATAGGATATCAATTTGAGGACCCAAGAGTATTAGAAAATGTTATGGGAAAGTATAAAATGAGATGAGTTTACTTTTCAAAGTTGAAAAGTCAAAAAGTTCATCCAATAGGAATTAACCAAGTGTGATAGAAATATATGGTATTTAGTGTGCCATTTAGTGTGCAATTTGTAACCATTTGATTGGTGGAAGAATTAGTGGTTTTAAGTGATGACAAATGGACCAATTGAAATCAAACTTATCTAGTTTGGGGTCATGGCAAGAATTAGAAAAGTTCTAGGGGCTAAATTACAATTAAAATTTTGCCACTATAAATAGATTGCCCTTTGTCATTTTTCCACCCCATTTTCACGTCCAAAACCGAGAGGGAGAGAGAGGAGTGGTGCTGGCCATAGAGAAGAGAGAAACCAAGGGAGATCAAGCAAGTTTCTTCAAGTTTTCACCATCAATTTCAAGCTTGTCATCAACCATCCTCATTAGAGCAAGTTTGGAGCAAATGCAAAGCTTAAGTAAGCAAATTTACTTGTGTTAAATCACCTTGTATGTGTGGAAAACCCATTCCTTAATTTGCTCCAAATGTTGTTTTGAGTTTATGGTTTGAATTTTGGTTGGTTGGTGATGAGTTTAGAGTGATTTTTTATGTTGGAAATTGAAAGAAAGTTGATGACTCTTTGTTGAGGTGTGTTCGCCCAAGCTTAAGGTTAGTGTAACCCATTTTGCTTTCATCCATTTCAGGCTTAATTCATGCATTCTAGATGCTAAGAAACCCATTAGAAGTGTTAGAATTGAAAAAGCTAATATGTAGAGATAAGTTTAGTGTTTTTGACTTAGTTGAAGGGCATGAAAAGATCTCTTGTAAAAGTGTTATTTTAATGTTTGAATTGAATATGTTTCATTATATTTGAGTAAAAGAAAGTTAGTTGTGAAAGAATTGAGTTGATTGCATGATTGGTATAAAAGTGTGCTTTAAAAAGTATAGAAAAAGTGTGGTTTTTGGCTAGAAAAGCCTACCCGACAGTTGTTTTTTTTCTGAATTCGCTTCATGGCTAACCTAAATGCAAGTTAGGGAGTTGATTGGAGCAAAAATGGAACAAACAAAAGCTAGGGATTGCTCTCTAGCATACATTCGGTCAAAGGGGGTCAAATTTGGTGATTTTTCGTTTCGCGTTTTAGAAAATCATTTTGAGTGTACCGAGGTGTTGCTAGGTAATAATAAATAGGTTTCGTAAAAAGAAATTGGAATTCGAAAGCCTCTATTAAGTTAAAACCCAGTTGCGAAGGTTTACACGTAAAAAAACTTTTATAGAGTTAGTCATGTTAGAAGCTATTTATAGTTTTGTTTTAGTGAATTTATTGATTCTAAATGAGTATTGGATGTTTTAAGGTAAAAGAGGAAACTATCAAAGGATTTTGGAGGAGGTTCCCTTTTGATCGGAGGGCATTTGTAAGTAGAAAACCAATCCTTTTGAGTGTAGTGTTGTTTAAATTTTATTTTATGATTATATGTGTTTATTTCATTACATAATTTAATTGTGTATTGTAATTATATCTTGTGAATTTCAAGTTAAGTCTATATTTCTATCAAGAATGAAAGAAAATTAAAGATTTTATGCAGTTTGCCTAGTAAACGAGTTATTTTAAAAGCTCGAGTAAACATTTTTTTAATACGTCAATGGTTTACCCTAGCCCCAATTAAGTATCCAATAGAATGCTTTATGCGTGCATGGTAGATGTGAGAGAGTTACTAACTGAGAGAGAGAGAGTCAGTTGAGTCACCCTCTGCACGTATAGGGTAGTATAGTTTAAACCGATTGCATAGGAGTAACGCATGATCAGAGTTCGCGCATCGGTGACTACACAAGGTAAGTTCCTTAATTCCTAGTGGCTAGCTAGAGATTTAAGCTACCACGACAGGAGTAGTTTTCCCTAGGTTACCATCAAGGCGAGAAATGAGAAAGTTTCTAAATAAATTCGAAATTAGTTTTAGAAATAGTTTTGTTTAAAAAGTTAAAAAGTATTTCCGAAAAATACTTTAGTTTATGGAACTGTTTAATGTTTATCTCACTGAGTTATACTCACTGTTTGTTTTTCATGTGTTTCTAAAATGTTTCCTTAGGTGTAGGAGCAAGTCGTCCAGTAGACGAGGCTCAGACAAATGCGCGGATAGACTAACGGATAACTATACCTCATTGTATAGCTCATATTTTTGCCATGCATGTGTTGTATATAAATCATGGTGTAAGTGATGTAAAATTTGTAAACATAAATATCAGTTGTTGGATGCACGTTTTCTGAAAATGTTTTGAAAAGAAAAATTCATATTTCCATCGATTTCATAAATGTGATTATTTATGCAGTGATTGATTTTGGATGAGGGTCAAAGACCCCTGGTAGTGGAGATTGCGTGTCATAGAAGTGTCTTTAAATTTTTTTTGAAAAATGCAAGGTGGTATAGTTCAATAAACAGCCAGCATGCTACTGGATGTTCATCAGAAAAATGAAAAATTTTTACCCCTACCACCAAGAAAATGATTTAGAAAATAAGTTTAAACGGAGTTTCGGTACTCCGATGAGATTTCTTCAGGCCAAAGTTAGGGTTTGTTAGAGTTCTGTCAAGGTGCTACGGGGTCTTTTTCAGGTCCAGAGGAGGGATTCGGGAAAGGTCCCGTCATTGGTAACAATGGACAAGTCACTGGTTAGCACAATCCAAATCAGTCAATCAACAGCATAAATCAATAGCATAGACAAGGAAACACTTAAGCGTAGGTAAAACAATTCTTAAATGATAATGGTAAAGTTGTTTGTCAAATTTATGGGAAAAGGAATCATCTTGCCATTGATTATTGGTATAGGCTCGATTATTCATATCAAACAAAGGAGTTCCCATAAGCACTTGCTGCTCTATCTTTCAATGATGCTAATGATCCTTCATTCTATGTTGATTCTCATGCCACTTCATGCATGTCCAATGACTCAAGTAAATTATCTTATGTTAGGCCATATCAAGGAAATGATATGATCTATATTGGTGACGGAAATGGTTTACCTATTTTTCATATTGGTAATGCAACTGTTAGTGTAAGCCCTTATCATGATGTCCCTCATTCGAATCACTTAGTGTAGAAAACAATAAGTATAAAATATGTAAATTAATTGTATAAAATGCATTCGTTAAGAATTTATAAAGTTATTGAAGTTTCTAATCGCGTAATCAGATTTTAGTAGAGTTTTCGAATGAATCAGAAACGGATTCAAACCCGATCAAAGACATGATGATTTATTGACGATATGGAATGAAATTATGATCAAAAGACCTCTAAAAGGATTAGAAGGTGTTAGAATAAATTAATTTCATCAGTTGTGAAAATTTATAAAAGTAGTAACGATACCATAGAATTTATGTCAAAGTGGGGGACATTTTGGTAAAAGTGAAATAGTGGTATGGCATGTAATTAAGTATCAAACTTTAAGGGTAATTTCATAAGTGCATGAGAGGCATATATATATGTGTGTTCGTCATCCCACACTTAAAAAAATTTTGAAGAAAAATTGTGAGAGAGAGAGAGAGAGAGAGGGACGGCAATTAGAGGCGAAAGAGATCAACCCATTTTCAAGCTCCAAATCAAGAATTTGAGGTGATCTAAGCTACAAGATCAAGGTTAGTATTTCATGATTCTCTCAAGTATGAAGTTAGTTTGAGTTGTATGTGTATGTTGATGATTGAGTTGTTTTGTGATGTGTAATTGATGGGGGTTTCATTTAAATCAAGTTTAGAACTCTAATTAAGTAAAAAGAAAGCTTGATTTGAAAAGAATCATGCAAGATGTGAAAGTTAAGGTTTATGGAAGTGAAACCCTATAAATTGATCTAGACATGTTTAAAGTGAATTAAGTTGTAGAAAAGGTGTTTGGTGAAATGCCTAAAAGAGTGATCAAGTTAATATTTTGAAAAATGAATGAAATAAAGTGATGTGTGTGCATGTGTGATTTTGGCATCAAGGGGGATAGTGTGATTATTTGAGTTGTGATATAAATGAGCATGAATTGATGAATGTTAGAGGTTATGAAATCTCATGGACAAGTTAGAATTGAAAAAGGAAATGAAAGGTTACAAAAGTGTTGTTAGGCTAAATGAAGGGCATTGATAGTCACCATGCAATGCCACTTCCTCTTCTCATTTTTTATGTGATAAATGATTATAATTGAGTATGTGTGAGTCTAAAAACTCTAATGAAAAGAAAATTGAGCTTAGAAAGTGAAAATGGTAAATTTTGTCATGAAAAAGTGATGAAAAATAGGGGTTTTTGGCTAAAAACCTCCACCCGGTGACCATTTCTTTCCGAATTCACTTTTGCGCTGATCTAAATGAGAGTTAGGGAGATGATTGGAGCAAAAATGGATGAAAAAAAAAGCGAGGGATTACTCCCTATAGTTTGTTCGATCAAAGGGGGTCAAAATCCATCGTTTTTTGTTCTGAGCTTCAGAAAATTATTTCAAACATATGGGGATGTTCCTAAGTGATAGTAAACAAGATTCACTTAAAGAAATCAGAATTTTAAAGCTTTAGTTAAGTTAAAATTGAGTCGGGAAAGTTGTAGCCAAAAAAGTAGTTTAAAGTGTTAGTTGCATTGGAAACTCAAATTGAAGCTCGAATAGTTTATTTTAGCGTATTTTGAATGAAAATGAAAGGACCCGGCCCGGATATCCCTTGAAGAGATTCGAGCGGAGCCCTCCCGGCACCCCACAGAATCCTTACAGTCTTTAAGCAGGTGACTTAAAAGGATTCCGTGAAGCTAAGCCGTAAAACAGTTTCATTTCTTAATCATTAAAAATTGAGGGTGAAAAATTTTCGGCAGCACAACGGCTGTTTTTCCGACATTTTCAACTTTTTCAAAACACCTGTAAAACAATTAATAATATTTCAAAATGCATACATTCATTTCCACTTCCAAATAGGACCTCAGGTCCATTGCAAAATCCACATTTCAATGCAATTCGAGTCTTTAAAAACTAAAACCATTTCAACTTAAAAGAAAACATTCCACATGCATGATAACGTAATTAAAGTTATTAAAACTTAAATATTTACATCACATTAAAATCCGTTATACAACAAAAATTTACTTTATTTTCACAGTTTCGGTCGCCTGTTAAACTCGCCTACTCTTGAGCTGGAGACCTGCCGCCAGAAGGACTCGATCCTGCGCCTGGGGAGTTTTTAAAACAAAATAAACAAGAAAAATAATGAGCTAAAAAGGCTCAGTGAGTGTTATGCAGTTCTAAATAAGTTTCCTTTAATACCCTTTTCAAAATCTTTTGAAAGAATTCAAGTTCCGAAACAATTTATGTAAACGTGAATTTCATGATATTACATAATCATTTTTATAAACAATTGCTTGAAAACAATATACAAGATTATAAGCATCATAAAATTTATTCATAACATAATCATAAGTTCATAAATAAACTCATAAAAATCATAAATCAATCCTCAGTCATAAAACATATATCCAATGGGACCCGGGAAAATCATGATCACCGCCCGGTCTTGAGTCACCGGTGGTGGGGACGTGCAATCTCATTCATAACCACTATGCCGCGGTATGTTACCTCGCTACACATAGGGCATCATTCATGATAGTACCTTATATAGGCGTAGAGGGCGACATGACAGACTCGATCCCCCCCCCTATAGTTAGTGGACTTTCCCCCGACAGACATGCCATACGCGATATAAGGCACTTCGGCCGCATAACAATCATATTTCAGTCATAATGGGGATGGGTAGCCATTGGTTTTGAAATACCTTATCATGCTAAAATAGTATTTGTAAAGCATGTTCCTTCGCTTATAAAACAAAACATAAAAGTACATTTCAATAACAAGTTTACGATCAATATTACTTTAAATACAAATATAAACAATTCGAAGCGTATAACATTCATATAAATTCATTTAAGTATTAAAACATTTAAATTTTGCATGAAAGCATAAAAATCATATAGAAATCATATTGCTTTTATCATTTATAAAACAAGTTACACTCACCGATTTCTAACTCACGGAAACGATCAAACTTTCTACTTTGCGCTACTTTTTCAACTTCGCTTTCCTTCGCCTTATCGCTGCCTAAATAAGTTAACAATCTAATATAAGCATGCCGGAACTACACCAATCGAATCTAAAGCAACATCATCGAAACCACAATCTAAAGAATTCAACGAAGAGAATAAGCGAACCTAAACGAACAACATAAAATTTACGCGAGTTTAACTAACTATCGCGACTAATCGCCTTTAACGTTTCGCGCGATTCCTTTAATTTCGAATAAACTTATCCTCCATATTACTCGTGACTTAACTTAAATCAAGGCAAACAAAGATTCAAACATGATAAAACATAACCGTGAAAAATATGGCAACAACTTAACAATTATACATTTTTCCGATTCATCTCCAAAACCAACAATTTAACGATTTCGCGCGAAACTAAACTATCCAATTAACTTAAACGTATCTTAAACTATCCCAACATCAACTTAACATTATAATGACTTAATAAAAATCTCGGGGCATCGAGCTAACATCACATTTACTTTCATATTTGACAACAAACATCACAAACTGACAACGCTCGCATTCGCGGAGAAATTCAACCGAATCGCTTGGAAACAAATTCTAAATATCTGAACGATTATCCGATACTTTAAAACATTCAAAAACTAACCATTAATTCAAGACAATGAACTCAAATTAAATTCACTCCATAACAGCCCCTAAAGTCTCTTATAACAGCCCGCACTCGAAACACAACGCAACAATCGATAACCATTTCGTTCCAAAATCACAAGCAAAATAAATCTCAAGCGAACCTCCGCACTAACGAGGTTCTCAATCCTTAACCCAAACATAATATCACCACTTTATCTCAACTTAATCACATGGTTGCTTACTAAATACCAAAACAACTTAACAAAGCAACATGGGGCAGCACTTACTCACTAGCTTCGCTTCAAATAGCTTTCGAACGAGCGCGACGATGACGAATCACTCGCGGCAGCAAGCTCCTTCTTCCACCAGCAAGTATCTTCGCTTCTTGCTGTTTCACTTCAAAACTGGATGTGGATTTCAGCTTGACAGCAGCTGTTGGCAGCAGCTACATCAATGTTGACAGCACACGGCACCAGATGGCAGCAACGACAGCAAGCTCACGATGGCAGCAGCTCGCATAACTCAGCTTGCGACGACAGCACTTGGCAGCAACAAGGACAGCGTCACGGCAACACCAGCACCTTCACCACGACAGCAGCAATTCCACGGACAGCAGTGACAGCACCTGACAGCAGCGTGGACAGCATCACGATAGCTCCAGCACTCGCTCGGCAGCAACACCACGCTTGGCAGCAACAGATCTTCCTTCTTTGCTTGCATGCATGCTCTAATCAGCTCTAGTTGCTTTCAAACCTCACCGAACAGCACTTCTTCTTCTTCTCTTCCAAGACCAGATCTGTTGCTCAGGCTTCACGTTCCAGTTCTGATCACGTCCAGCACCACCCAACAGCACTTCCTTCACAGCTCAGCCCTTGCATGCACATCCTCCGATCAGATCTGCACCATCAAGCCGCTAATCACACTTTCTGGTAGTAGCTCCTTCATCACCAGCTCACGGCTGAATCTTCTTTGCTTCTCGGGCAAGAGGAAAGAAGGATGAAGAAGAAGAAGATGACATGCAAAGGCTCTCGGTTCTCTCTTTAGCTCACGGCAACACTTCTTGCTTTTTGGTTTCTGATTTTAGCTTGAAGAAGTATGGTGGCCGAATGTCTCTTCCTCTCACTCTTACTTTGGTTTCAGTTTTTTTGAAATGAAGAAATGTTGTTGACCGAGCTTGTTAGCTTCTTTTTATTTTTATTATTATTTTATTATTATTATTATTATTATTTTTACTAAAATTCACATCCGTCATTGCACTCTAAAATTAATTTTATTCCTTGAAAATACTTATTCCAAATATTTTCGGTCTTGAAAATTATATTTTTCCGATCGAAACACGATCCAATTAGAAAAATAATTCGCTCAATGACGATAAAAATTTTGGGTTTTACAGAAAATGTGATGTGTAGGTGATGAGCAAGCAAACGAAACAAGAGAGGCCCGTTGAAGCTTTTCAACACGCGTTGAATCGAGGTAAGTGCTAAACACTTACTTTACAAATGTTATTTTATGAAATGTGATGTTTATTGATTGTTTAAAAGTTTACAAATGATTAATGTGATGTAAATTCTTGCTTGTGAAAAAGGACCGTTATATCTGTTTCAAAAATAAATTGAGAACAAAGTTGATTTTATGAGTATTGAGTTTTAAAAATCGTGAGTCAAAAAGTTTTCGAAAGATAAGTTATTTTGTGCTTATAGTACTTAGTGAAAAAAAATTTCAAAGGCCATGTGTACACCCTCAGCTTTATATGTTATCTAGCACTACGTTTGCGATGCAGAAAATTTCATACTTAGTCTCTAAGATATAAAGATTTTCAAGCACTACGCTTGCAATGCAGAAAATTCCGCACGTAGTTGCTCAAATTCATAGATTATCTTGCACTACGATTTGCAATGCAGAGAATTTCGCACGCAGTTGCCGAGATGTCTCAACAACGTCACGATTGGTGTCAGTTGAAAATCACCACATGACATACCACATTGAGCAGCAACAGTCTAGTCGCCATGTGGTTAGATTATTTAAGGGTACAAATGGTGCTTTTCGAAAGAAAAAGGCTTATGTAAAGATTCATGCAAATTTAATAAGTTTATGAGTATTTGTTTAACAATCACTAAATTGTTTGAGATTACAATTCTCATTGAATTTTATAAAACCTCCTTAGGTACAATCTCAAGTGATCTCATTAAAAGAGCCTCGTCATCAAAAATAGGTGGGCGCACTCTACGGATGCATTGCATAATACCATGTTGCATTTTGTAAAAACTAGAAATCACTCAATCACATGCATCATTTTGCATACACCCATTGGAAAACTTGTATTACGATATTTTGTGCGATTTAAATATTGTGTAAAGCTTCTTATGGTATGAAAAACTTCAGTCATAAATTTGTGGTTTTTACATTACGAAAATGATTGTATGATTGTCGAGATGCATGTTTGTGGAAAACAAGAAGTTTGATTGTGATGGAAAATATTTAGGAGTATATTTTCTTTGTAGGAAATTTTGGGAATCTTGTAAACGCAGCCGTTATACTACCGAATTTTTATTAAATTGATTTTAGAGTTTGAAAAGAAAATGGTTACTTTTATGGTTTTAATTCAATCACAATGAAATCAAATTGAGTTTGAAATAAATCAAACCCAATTGGTTCAAAATAATAAGATTAAATTAGTTCGAAGTGAAGTTTAAACGGGCAAGTTTTAAGGGTTCACTCCATGGATTTCTTTTAGCCGCTGAGTAGGGTTTAAAAAAGGTCCGTTGGAATACCAGGCGAGACCTACCGGATACTAGTCTAGAAAGATCTGGATTGGGTCACGTCAGTTAATACTGAAGACGGAAATTTAAATTAAATAATGTGTTTGTGGTTTCAGAATTTTTTTTTAAAAAAAAAATTACTCTCAATTGGAAATTCACTGCTGATAATTCTTATATCTTTGAATTCACCTCTTTTAGTTTCGCTGTTAAGGTCCAAAACCTGAGGCCAATCACGAGGAGACGTAAGAATGCTTTGGATGGCAATTTTATTTGAGTGCAATAAGAAAAGGTAGTTCATCTTCATCTATGTGGCACCAATGACTTCGACATCCAAATTTGAGGTTATCATCCATTTTAAAAGAAAAACAAGTTATTAATATTACTCATTGGATATTCGAGCCAAAAATATGTATTACTTGCCAACTAGAGAAAAGTTGTAAACTACCTTTTAATAATTCCAATAAAATGTCAAAGTTTCCTCTTGATAAGATTCACTGTGACTTGTAAGGACTTGCTACTTTAGCATCTAATCAACATTTTCAATATTATATGATTTTTGTTGATGATTTTTTGAGGTTTACATGGCTTTATCCTTTGAAAAGGAAATCTGATTTTCTTGAATGCTTTATTAAATTTCAAAAGTTGATTGAAAATCAATTTGATTGAAAGAAAATGATTTTTCAATAAGATGGCAAAGGAGAGTTTAGTTCAAATTTGTTTCTCGATAGAGTTAAAGATTCTACTATTGCACTACAAAAATTTCTTGTCCCAAAACTCCAAAGCAAAATAGAGTTACCGAACAAAAACATTGTCATGTGGTTAAGACAGGTCTTACTATGCTATTTCATACAAACTTGCCGTTATCCCTTTGGGTTGAATCTTTTGCTACTGTTGTATATCTCATTAATCGATTGCCTTCTTCAATATTACAGAATGAAACTCCTTACTTTAAGCTATATAAAAGACATTCTGACTATTCTGGCCTATGGGTGTTAAGGAGTTAGTGCTTTCCTTCTTTACAAATCAAGGAAATTTGAAGTTCTCAACCAAAACATATTCATGTGTGTTCATTGGATACAACCCAATCCACAAAGGATATCACTGTTTGGAACCTAAAACAAAAAAGGTCTATATTTCAACGCATGTTGTCTTTGATGAGGGAGTTTTTCCATTCAAACCAAAAAAAGAAACTCATACATCTCCAGAGTTGATCTTATCTAAATTTCCCTTCGCAGATGAAAGGTTTAATTTGATTGAAGAATCAGTTAATTCTTCAAATATTGCTCCTTCAAAGGCAGAGAATATTAATACTTCCAATTCTATTTCTATAATTGTTGTGATTTGCTTGCTGATTCTTCCAAAAATATTGATTTGACTCCACAAAATCAAGATTATATAATCAACAACAATCACGCAGATTCTTAAGACCACTTGATAACTGAAAATCATTCACATTCTACAATTGAAGTTGACCAAGACAACCATGCAAATTTTGAGGACCACATGATGACCAAAAATCATGCACATACTAAAATTGAAGTCGACCTATGCAATCATGTAGATTTCTTAAGACCAAATGATGACCCCTTTGACAACGAATGATGCAGGATCCACCAACTTTAGAAAATGTAAATGTGGAAAGTGAGACTTCTAATTTCTCAAATATAAGTCTTGAAAGTCAAGCACAAGATTCCCTAGCTAATGCTCGTCCAATATGTAATAGTAGACTACCTACACATTTGAAAGATTATGTTATTAGTGCTACAAATAGTGAGTCTTCGTTGCCGGTTAAACCAAAAACTTTAAAAATAGTTTTCAGTGACCATTATTGAGTTCAAGCCATGCAAAATGAGCTTCGTGCACTTCATGACAACAACACTTGGGAGTTAGTTCCTCGACCTTCTAAAGGAAATATGGTTGGTTCTAAATGGGTCTTTCGTCTTAAAACCAAAAAAGATGGCTCTATCGATTGGTTCAAAGCATGATTAGTGGCACAAGGATATACTCAAGTTTCTAGCATTAATTATGATAAGACTTTCAGCCCAGTAGTCAAACCAACAACAATTTGATTGGTCATTTCTCTTTCTCTTTCTCTAAATTGGAAGATGAGATAGCTTGATGTGAAGAATGGTTTCCTCCACGGTCATATCTAGAAGAGAATTTATATAGAGCAACCACCTAGGTTAATTGACTCTAAATATCCCAAACATGTTTGCTTATTAAAGAAATCGTTACACTATCTCAAACAAGCTCCTCGTGCTCGCTTTGATCACCTCTCACAATTCTTACTTCATCTTGGATTTTATTGCAGTAAACAAATTCATCACCTTTTATTTTTCAAACTGTCGATTATCACTGTTGTCTTATTAATTTATGAGGACAATGTCTGTGGGACCCCCTCTCAGGGCAGGGTGCTACCGATCGGCCTCGACCGGCCCCACTCACTAGGTACTGTCCCCGGGCCCCTCGGGTTTTGCTTTGTCTCTCATACCACCAGAACCCATAACCTGAGCCCCTAGAGTTAAATGGATTCTTAGAGTAAAGTGTGTACCAATTGAGCTGGGAATTGTAAACCCTCACCCAGATTTATTATTTTATAGTATTAGAAACCTTTTAATTGACTTACGGTTGAATCATAAGTCTCCAGTAGTATTATTTGAGGTTGATTATATTTTCGTATCGCAAGTCGGATATCGTTTGGCTGACCCCGATACGAATACAAAGTGATTAGGAAATTCAAACCCAATTAACTTATGATTTTGGTGTGAGTGGTGTGAGTATTACATGGAATGGACTTGAATAAAAGTCAAAGCCCATGTCACTAGAATTGCTCCAATGAATGGATGACAAATTAAAAATTAAATATGAATTATCATAAATTAGTTGTCATGCAATAATGACTAAATGATTAGTTTTAATTCATCAGTTATCAAAATGCCCTTTTATGGAAAAATTCCATGAGTTGAGCTAGTGGACATTTTGTGGTAGAATAAAGGGCATTTTAGTCTCATGTAAGTAGCAATAAATGAATATAAGGGATGAACACATGCAAGCCATCACTTGATAGGTCAACAAAGAAGAAAAGGCAACAAATTAAGATGAAACAAAGAAGGTCACGGCAAACAAGAAAAATAGGGCACCATTGTCATTTTTGCAAATGTTATACATCTATATAAGAGAGTGTTAGTTGTAGTTACTAACACTTAGAAGAAAAATTGAAGCCAAATAGATTGAGAGAGTGAAGAGTGAGAGACGGCAGGGAGAGGAAGAGCAAGTTATTTTCATCTCCTTTCAAACCTTAAATCCATTTTTCTTCTTGGTTCAAGCTAAAACCTCATATCCTAAATACAAACTTGGTAAGATCTCATGAAATTCCTTAAGTTTTAAGTTAGTAGAGATTATGTTTTAAGTTAGTAGAGATTGTATGATAGTTGGGAATTTTATGGATATGTTGAAGTGGTTAGTTGTTGATGTGTTTAGAGGAAAGTTGTAGTTTTAAAACAAGTGTAGAACACTAACTAGATGATGTAGAGATTTAAATGACATGTTATGGTGTGAAAACGGTAAGTTAGGTTTGTATAAAACGGGCTACCATAAGCTTAATAACAATAGAAACAAAAGTGGTTTTCATGCACTCTAATTAATCAACAAAAATTGTGAGTGAGTTGTGAGTGTTATAATGAACAAGTAGTGTTTGTGCATGTGTTAAAGACATGAAGAACAGTAGCTAACCTCTGAGTTTAGATGGTTTTGAACTCAAATTTAAGCATGAATAAGGTTAGAAAAGCATGTAGAAGTGGTAGAAGTTCAAAAGAGCTAGTTTAGACAATTTTTGCAATCCCGAGCTCAAAACATGGGCTGGAGATAACCTGGGCAAAACTGATCTATATGAGAATGTTCTACATCTCAAATGATACCTAGGAGTCATAGAAAACTATAGGTTTTCGAACGGATTGATTCCAATAAAAATTTCACAAGTTATACCTCCGGAGACCAAACAAACCATATGGGGATGATCCTAGGGGTTTAAAAGTATGACTTTTACAAAGAAATAAGAAGTAGAGAGCCTCGGTTGAGTTAAAATCGAGTTAGGAAAGTTATAGTATAAAGAGTTGTTAATAGAGAAAAATGTATTAGAAATGTTATTTTAAGTTTTGAATTTTGTGATTAAGCAAGTAATGATGAGAAATTGACATGTAGGAGATGAGTAGGCGAGCGAGACACGAGAGGGTCATTGAGACGATTGAGTCGCTATTACTCGGATTAAGGTAAGTATACTTTACTTACTTTATTCCAACTTCCAATTATATCGTAATGTATTTTGTTATTTTCAAATGTTTAAAGTAAAGTTTGAGTTAAAAACCATGTGTATACCGTAGCATTAGAGCTTTGGCACTACGCGGCGACGTAGAAAATTCTGCTCGTAGTTGTCGAGATTTATAAGTACTTGCAATAGGATACGATGTAGAAAATTTCGTACCTAGTTGTGAATGATAATGAGAAGTTGCACTATAATACACGATGTAGAAAATTCCGTGTTGTAGATGCCCATAGTTGAGATCATTTTACCCTACGTCGCGATGTAGTAAATTTTACACGTAGTGGTCGAGATACTATAATAACTTCACGTTAACGTTAGTAGAAAAATCGTTACGTGATGCTTAGAGTACCCTAAGTATACACATGGTCTTTTTATAAGAAATGATTTTAAAATTGAAACTTTTAACATCTATATAAGTAGAGCACCACTATATAATATTATTATTATATGATGAACTAGCCTTTCATTTGTATTGTGTAGCTCCCTTATTTCATCAGGTATAGTTATAAATAACCTCGTGGTCTAAAGATCGTCATTTCAATTATAGGTGGGCTTTGCCTAAATATATCGTCGAAAGAACTAAATAATTATGTAAATGAATCGTGAATATGGAAGCAATTGTATAATTATGTTTTGGGATATGTATATAATGGAAACACTCACACACGATATATATATATATCTGTCATATATATGTTAACACCTATACCTTTCATGGAATTCATTTTGAAAATGCATATTGTGGAACATGTATTGTGAAATTGAAAAGAAACATGTTGTGGAAATTACATGTTTGTAGAATATAAGAAGTTGGGAGGTGATCAAGGATAGTTCGAAGCGTATTTTTATGCAGGTCAAATTTTGAAAATGTTTAAATTATAGTCGTTATGCTGTCAAAATTTTTATAAAATTTGTTTTGAGGAAACATGAAAAATTTCCACCAATCCCAACTATTTTTTAAAAAAGTAAAGAAGTTTTAAAGTTAAAACGAGTAAACCGGCAAAGTATTCTAAGGTTCGCTTCTTGGATTTCCTTAATCAGAAGAGTCAGGTTCGGGAAGTCCGTTGAAGTGTCCGATAGGATCCTCCAGACAAGAGCTTAGAAAAGGTCTGGTTCAGGTCCTGTCAAGTTGGTATCAAAGCCCGGTTCTCGTTAAGTTGAGATAAAGTTTTAAAAGAAGGTTTGAACTATTTTTGCATAAAGCGTGCGTTAGTGGTGCATGAGTTATGCATTAGTGAAATAGTTATATGCATTCATGTTTTTCAAGATTATATGATTTATGCTATTATATTGATTACATAAGTTAAAGCATAAGCTATATGACTTGAGTTTGAGCAGTGCATGGAATTGTACATCAGTATGAGACATGAGCTAGCTTATGCAGTTATATATGAGATATAGAGAGTGAAGCTGACAAATTCATCAGCATAGAGTTATTTCATGCATTATAAACATTCTAACTTGAGTTTATGATCATTTGAAAATTATAGAGATGCAGCGTAGAGATCGCCCCAAAACAAGAAGGGCAGCTACACAGGTACCCACCCCTGAAGAGGAACATGTTGATGAGTCAGTCAATGTGTCGGCTAGTTCTTCACATTCAGTGCCTTCCCAGCCTGAGAGACCAGAGCAAGCACAAGCACAGGTGAATATAGAGCAGATGGCAGAGAGGATGGCACAGGCTTTTGCTGCGGCACTCCATCCACCGTTGCCACTGCAGCAGCCCCATGAAATAGGGGTATCCATTGAGCGCACTCAAAAATTAGGTGCAAAGCATTATGATGCCATAGGTGATCTAGAGCGTGCACTATCTTGGCTGGACACTAATGAAGAAATATTCCAAATTATGGGATGCACCGAGGAACAAATGGTCTCTTACTCAGCCTTTCTGCTTAAAGATCGTGCCAAGGACTGGTGGAAGGCGCATCAGAGAGCACATCTAGAGGGAGTTTCTTGGGCCAATTTTAAGACGGAATTCACATAATAATTCTTTCCCAAGAGCTACAAGAATACAAAAATAGAAGAATTTTTCAGTTTGAAGCAAGGGAACTCCTCAGTGCCAGAGTATGAAAAGAAATTTTTCGAGCTAATCCGCCTGGTCCCTTTTATTGTAGAAAACAAAGAACAGAAGATCAACAGGCTCATGGCAGGCCTTAACTCTGCAATTAGGACCATTGTATCATCCTTAGTACATACGCGGTATGGACAGCTGGTGGAGGCAGCCACCCGAGTGGAACAGAGTACAGGAACTGTTCCCAAACCGAAGCCACCATTTAGTCAGAAGCGCAGTTGGAGCGGTAGTCAACAAAGGGGACCGAGTAAGGTGGGCAAACAAGATCAGAAGTCCACATGGTCTGAGAGCCGCAAACAGAGCCAAAGGTCCCAGACCAGCCAAAGTTCGGTCCAATCATCGGGGGGATCTAAGAGGAGACCGAGCTGGACAAATAGACCTGCCTGCATCAAGTGCGGCCGAATGAATCCGAGCGAGTGCCTTATGGGCCATACGGGATGTTTCAGATGCGGCTAGGAGGGCCATTTCATGCGAGACTACCCCAGTGTAGCTGCCTCGAGCCCAGTAGAGGCTAGATCAACGGTACAAGGATAGCCCAGTGGGAGCCATGGACTAGATAGGAGAGGGCCCCAAATCAGAGGAGCTACTAGTGTAGGACAGCCCAGTGGTAGATCGGGTAGAGGCGTGCCACCCAAAGGACAGCCTGGCAGGCCTCACAGTCAAGCCGCCAGAGTATATATAGTGACCAGCAGGCGATAGATACGACACCAAATATGGTCACAAGTATCATTTCTCTATTCGATATTGATGCTCATGTACTGGTGGACCCAGGGGCCATCCATTCTTTTATTACACAAGAGTTTATAGATAGAGTCGGGATAGAGTTGAGACCGATCGAGTGTAGCCTGGTAGTGTCACTTCCCATAAGTGACTCGCTTATTGCAGATAGAGTTTACATGGGAAGTAAAGTTACTATAGCAAGTCATGAGTTCGAGGTTGATCTGATAGTGCTCGATATTCATGATTTTGACATTATTTTGGGCATGGATTGGCTGTCCAAGCATTGGGCCACCGTAGATTGCTACAGGAAAGAGGTTCAATTTAACAAGCTTAGGGAACCAGATGTAATCTTTTGTGGAGAGAGGAAAATACTCTCTACAAGTTTGGTAAGTGTGATTCAAGCCAACAAAATGCTCCGTAAAGCATGTCAGGGGTACTTGGTTTATGCCATAGAAGCTGGCAGTAGTGAGTTGCAATTGACGAAAGTTCATGTGGTTAATGAGTTCCCTGATGTATTTCCTAAAGACCTACCAGGGTTGCCACCAGATAGGGATGTTGAGTTCAAGATTGAGCTAGCACCTGGTACAGAGCCCATTTCTATAGTGCCGTATCGGATGGCGCCAGCGGAGCTCAAGGAGTTAAAGATGCAGATGGAAGAACTGTTGAGCAAAGGCTTCGTTAAGACGAGTACATCACCGTGGGGAGCTCCGGTGTTGTTTGTTAAGAAGAAGGATGGAAGCCTTCGGTTATGTATTGATTATAGGCAGCTTAATAAGGTTACGATCAGAAATCAATATCCGCTACCACGGATAGACGATCTATTTGATCAACTCCAAGGAGCCAAGGTATTCTCAAAGATTGATATACGGTTGGGAAATCATTAGCTGAAGGTACGAAGGGAAGATGTTCCTAAGACGGCCTTCAGGTCTAGATATGGGCACTACGAGTTCTTAGTTATGTCATTTGGCCTAACTAATGCCCCAGCTGCTTTTATGGATCTGATGAATAGAGTCTTCCTGGACAAGTTTGTGATAGTCTTCATAGACAACATCCTAGTGTATTCGAGTAGTCGAGACGAGCATACTGAGCACTTAAAGATTGTACTACAGACGTTGAGCGAGCATCAGCTTTACGCGAAGTTTAGCAAGTGCCAGTTCTGGCTAGATCAAGTGGCATTTCTGGGACACGTGGTATCAGCAGATGGAATATCTGTAGATCCTCAAAAGATAAAAGCCGTAGTAAACTGGAAGCCACCCACGAATGTAACCGAAATGAGGAGTTTCCTGGGTTTAGCTGGGTATCACAGGAAGTTCGTGTAAGGGTTTTCGAAAATTGCTACTCCGTTGACCCGGTTGACAAGGAAAGAAGAGAAATTTATCTGGTTAGACGCATGCCAGAGTAGCTTTGATGAATTGAAGGAGAGATTGACTTCGGCTCCAGTACTTACACTACCATCGGGGAGTGGATGGGTTTACAGTGTACTGCGATGCCTCCAGACAGGATTTGGGTTGTCTGTTGATGCAGCATGACAGAGTAATAGCTTATGCTTCGAGACAGTTGAAGAAACATGAAGTCAATTATCTAACACATGACTTAGAACTAGCTGTAGTAGTGTTTGCCCTACGTATATGGCGACACTATCTTTATGGAGTACCATGTAGGATCTTCACTGATCACAATAGCTTACAGTACTTGTTTAGTCAAAAGGAGTTGAATATGAGACAGAGACGATGGGTTGAACTCATAAAAGACTATGATTGCACCATTGAATATCACCCGGGTAAAGCTAATGTAGTAACAGATGCGCTGAGTAGGAAACCTACCAGTTCCCTAGCCCAACTTAAAGCGGAATACTTACCCATGCGTATTGAGTTGAGGGCGATGGGTGTCCGTTTAGAGACGATGGATACAAGTGCCTTATTAGTAGCTTTTCATGTCTGTCCAGTGTTCGTCTATCGAATTCGGGCTTTACAGCTTCAAGATCCTTACTTGATGAAGCTTAGACATGAGGTAGAAAATGGGCAACAAAGTAGCTTCGCGTTGAGAAACGATGGGGCACTAATTTTGGGGAAACGATTATGTGTGCCAGAGGTAGCAGAATTGAAGAAAGAAATCATGGATGAGGCTCATTTATCTGCCTATGCCATGCATCCAGGGAGTACCAAAATGTATCGGACTCTAAGAGACCACTACCGGTGGAGAGGAATGAAGAAAGAGATAGAAGAGTTCATATCAAAGTGTTTAACCTGCCAGCAGATCAAAGTAGAGCACCAGAAACCCGTAGGTTTATTACAGCCTTTGTCAATTCCGGAATGGAAATGAGAAAGGATTACGATGGACTTCGTGATTGGACTGCCACGGACTCAAAACGGTCATGATGCCATATGGGTGATAGTTGATAGATTGACAAAGTCCGCTCACTTTCTAGCCATCAAGAACACTTATTCCTTGGAAAGATTAGCACAGCTATATGTGGATGAGATAGTGAGATTGCATGGTGCACTAGTGTCCGTTGTATCAGATAGGGATCCTTGATTCACTTCGAGGTTTTGGCCGAAGCTCCAAGAAGCCATGGGTACTAGATTGAATTTCAGTACGACCTTTCACCCTCAGACAGATGGCCAATCAGAGAGAACTATCCAGACTCTTGAAGACATGTTGAGAGCATGCATAATGGAGTTTAGAGGGAGCTAGGATAATCACCTACCTTTGATAGAGTTCGCCTACAACAACGATTACCATTTTAGCATTGGCATGGCACCATACGAGGCATTGTATGGCAGAAAGTGTAGAACCCCTATTTGTTGGGATGAAATAGGTGAATGAAAGTTGATTAGTCCAGAGATTGTCCAAGCTACAACCGAGAAGATCAATCTGATTAGAGAACGGCTGAAGATAGCAAGCAACCGACAGAAGAGCTACATAGACAATCGAAGGAGAGACTTAGAGTTTGAAGTGGGTGATAGAGTATTCCTGCGAATCTCGCCTTGGAAGGGTGTTTTGAGATTCGAAAAGCGTGGAAAGTTAAGTCCATGATACATTATGTCGTACGAGATTGTAGTAAGAGTGGGTGAAGTAGCCTACAAATTGAAGTTGCCACCAGAGCTCGCGAACATTCATGATGTGTTTCACATCTCTATGCTTCGTAAGTATGTAGCTGATCCATCGCATACCCTAAAAGAACAACCGGTACAACTCAAGGAAAACTTGACCTACGAAGAGCAACCGATAGAGAACTTAGATCGTAGAGATCAAGTATTACGTAGCAAGGTGATTCCGCTAGTTAAGGTGTTATAGCGAAATCACGGATCAGAAGAGGCTACGTGGGAGCTTAAGGAACAGATGTAGAGACAGTACCCTCATCTTTTTTATTCAGGTATGTTATTTAAATTTCGAGGACGAAATTTATTTTAAAGAGGGAAGGAATTGTAAACCCTCACTCAGATTTATTATTTTACGGTATTAGAAACCTTCGAATTGAGTTACGGTCGAATCATAGGCCTCCAATAGTATTATTTGAGGTTGATTATATTTTCGTATTGCAAGTTGGATATCGTTTGGCTGACCCCGGTACGAATACAAAGTGATTAGGAAATTCAAATCCAATTAACTTATGATTTTGGTGTGAGTGGTGTGAGTGGTGTGAGTATTACATGGAATGGACTTGAATAAAAGTCAAAGCTCATGTCACTAGAATTGCACCAATGAATGGATGACAAATTAAAAATTAAATATGAATTATCATAAATTAGTTGTCATGCAATAATGACTAAATGATTAGTTTTAATTCATGAGTTACCAAAATGCCCTTTTATGGAAAAATTCCATGAGTTGAGCTAGTGGACATTTTGTGGTAGAATAAAGGGCATTTTAGTCTCATGTAAGTAGCAATAAATAAATATAAGGGATGACCACATGCAAGCCATCACTTGATCGGTCAATAAAGAAGAAAAGGCAACAAATTAAGATGAAACAAAGCAGTTCACGGCAAACAAGAAAAAGGGGGCACCATTGTCATTTTTGCAAATGTTATACATCTATATAAGAGTGTGTTAGTTGTAGTTACTAACACTTAGAAGAAAAATTGAAGCCAAATAGATTGAGAGAGTGGAGGGTGAGAGACGGCAGCTTTGGGGAGAGGAAGAGCAAGCTATTTTCATCTCCTTTCAAACCTTAAATCCATTTTTCTTCTTGGTTCAAGCTAGAACCTCATATCCTAAGTGAAAAATTGGTAAGATCTCATGAAATTCCTTAAGTTTTAAGTTAGTAGAGATTGTATGCTAGTTGGGAATTTTATGCATATGTTGAAGTGGTTAGTTGTTGATGTGTTTAGAGGAAAGTTATAGTTTTAAAACAAGTGTAGAACCCTAACTAGATGATGTAGAGATTTAAATGAAATGTTATGATGTGAAAATGGTAAGTTAGGGTTGTATAAAACGGGCTACCATAAGCTTAATAACAATGGAAACAAAAGTGGTTTTCATGCACTCTAATTAATCAACAAAAATTGTGAGTGAGTTGTGAGTGTTATAATGAACAAGTAGTGTTTGTGCATGTGTTAAAGACATGAAGAACAGTAGCTAACCTCTGAGTTTAGATGGTTTTGAACTCAAATTTAAGCATGAATAAGGTTAGAAAAGCATGTAGAAGTGGTAGAAGTTCAAAAGAGCTAGTTTAGATAATTTTTGTAATCCCGAGCTCAAACCATGGGCTGGAGATAACCTAGGCAAAACTGACCTATATGGGGATGTTCTACACCTCAAATGATGCCTAGGAGTCATAGAAAACCATAGGTTTTGGAACGGATCAATTCCAATAAAAATTCTGCAAGTTATGTGCAAAATAGTGAGGCTAGAGAGTCCCGAGCTCAAACCATGGGCTGAAGATAACCTGGGTAAAACTGACCTATATGAGGATGTTCTACACCTCAAATGATGCCTAGGAGTCATAGAAAACCATAGGTTTTCGAACGGATCGATTCCGATAAAAATTGCGCAAAATAGTGCCGTTAGAGAGTCGATAGGTGAAATAGCTATGTAAATACAATTTTTATTGCATGGAATGAATTTAGTTGATCATAACTAGGTAAAAGGAGCTTAGATACGAAAGAAAAATCATCATCACTCGTTCAGTGCGAAAAGTGCATCGAAAAGTGCATCGAAAAGTGCCCAAAATAGGGTGTTTTTCCTAGATTTGACATAGTAAACGATAAAATTTTTCGACGAAACTTTACGGGTGACTTAGTTATGTGATAAGGAGATGCTAGAAAAAGAAACGGACGTGAAACGAGCACCGGTTCTAAATCTGTTTTTCTTGGTCAAACAGGTCATTAAAAAGTTGACTTTTTATTTTAAATCTCCGGAGACCAAACGAACCATATGGGGATGATCCTAGGGGTCTAAAAGTACGACTTTTACAAAGAAATAAGAAGTAGAGAGCCTCGGTTGAGTTAAAATCGAGTTAGGAAAGTTATAGTATAAAGAGTTGTTAATAGAGAAAAGTGTATCGAAAATGTTATTTTAAGTTTTGAATTATGTGATTAGGCAAGTAATGATGAGAAATTGACATGTAGGAGACGAGCAGGCAAGCGAGACACGAGAGGCTCATTAAGACGATCGAGTCGCTATTACTCGGATTGAGGTAAGTATACTTTACTTACTTTATTCCAACTTCCAATTATATTGTAATGTTCTTTGTTATTTTCAAACGTTTAAAGTAAAGTTTAAGTTAAAAACCATGTGTATGTCGTAGCATTAGAGCTTTGGCACTATGCGGTGACATAGAAAATTCCGCTCGTAGTTGTTAAGATTTATAGTTACTTGCAATAGGATACGATGTAGAAAATTTCGTACCTAGTTGTGAGTGATAATGAGAAGTTGTACTATAATACACGATGTAGAAAATTCCGTGTTGTAGATGCCCATAGTTGAGATCATTTTACCCTACGTCGCGATGTAGTAAATTTTGCACGTACTGGTCGAGATACTATAGTAACTTCATGTTAACCTTAGCAGAAAAATCGTTACGTGATGCTTAGAGTACCCTAAGTATACACATGATCTTTTTATAAGAAATGATTTTGAAATTGAAACTTTCAACATGTATATAAGTAGAGCACCACTATATAATATTGTTATTATATGATGAACTAACCTTTCATTTGTATTGTGTAGCTTGCTTATTTCATCAGGTGTGGTTATAAATAACCTCGTGGCCTAAAGATCGTCATTTCAATTATAGGTGGGCGTTGTCTGAATATATCATTGAAAGAACTAAATAATTATGTAAATGAATCATGAATATGGAAGCAATTGTATATTTATGTTTTGGGATATGTATACAATGGAAACACTCACACACGATATATATATCTGTCATATATATGTTAACACCTATGTCTTTTATGGAATTCATTTTGAAAATGCATATTGTGGAACGTGTATTGTGAAATTGAAAAGAAACATGTTGTGGAAATTACACGTTATGGAATTCATTTTGAAAATGCATAGTGTGGAATGTGTATTGTGAAATTGAAAAGAAACATGTTGTGGAAATTACACGTTATGGAATTCATTTTGAAAATGCATATTGTGGAATGTGTATTGTGAAATTGAAAAGAAACATGTTGTGGAAATTACATGTTTATGGAATATAAAAAGTTGGGAGGTGATCAAGGATAGTTCGAAGTATATTTTTATACAGGTCAAATTTTGGAAATATTCAAATTACAGTCGTTATGCTGTCAAAATTTTTATAAAAATTGTTTTAAGGAAATGCGAAAAATTTCCACCAATGCCAACTATTTTTTAAAAAAGTAAAGAAGTTTTAAAGTTAAAACGAGTAAACCGGCAAAGTATTCTAAGGGTTCGCTTCTCGAATTTCCTTAATCAGAAGAGTCAGGTTTAAGAAGTCCGTTGAAGTACCCGGTAGGATCCTCCAGACAAGAGCTTAGAAAAGGTCTGGTTCAGGTCCTGTCAATGTCTGTGTTGCTAGTAACAATGATGATTTTATTTAGCATTTAATTATGCAGCTTGGTCAAGAGTTTGCAATAAAGGATCTTGGGACACTACATTATTTTCTTAGTGTTGAAATCAAATACTTTCCCAGTGGCATTTTTCTTTCTCAACAAAAATATACATAAGATATTCTACTTCAAACTCGAATGCTTGGAAGTGCATCTTTTGCGACACCTATGGCTATATAGGAAAAAGTCACTCCTTCAGATAATGATTTAGTAGATGTCTTGGCTTTTCAATGTACTATGGGCTATCTACAATACTTTACCTTTACAAGACTTGACATAATTCATGTTGTTAACAAGGTTTGCCAATTTTTCAATAATCCTACCATGGTTCATTTAAAGGCAATAAAGAGGACGTTACGATATCTTAAGGGTACTAAGGATTTTGGAATTCGTTACATCTCTCAAAGTCCAATATCTCTTTATGCTTTTAGTGATGCCAATTGGGCTAGATGTCTAACCACAAGGAGAAGCACAACTAGTTTTTGCATTTTTCTTGGGGCTAATGGCATTTCTTGGTGCTTAAAGAAACAACCAACTTTGGGCCGTTCAAGCTCAGGGGCTGAGTATCGTTCGATGGCATCTACAACTGCTGAATTAACATGGTTGATGTTTTTATTACGTGACATTGGGGTCTCATTCCACAACCTCCGCATCTATTTTATGATAATATGAGTGCTCTTTATATGTTAATAAACCCAATGTTTTATGCCCGGTCTAAACACACTGAATTAGACTATCATTTTGTTCATGAGAAAGTTGCTATGGGTTCTTTGTACTTTATGTATTCCAACATCATCTCAACCTACAAACATCTTCACAAAACCCCTCCCCAAAGACTTTTTTCAAAGATTTCGCATCAAGATACGTGTTCTCTACAAGACTCACGCCGTCTTGAAGGGGAATGTTAGGGGATACAATCCCTTAAATCATACAGCTGGTCAAGAAAATGATCCCTTTGATCATATAGCTATGATCCGTTTGATCATGCAGCTAGTCAAGAGAATCATCAATCTACTCTTACATTAGAGCCATAATCAAATTAGATGCAATCCCTTGAATTATGTAGTTGACTTTACTTTTACTACAACTATTGATTTCCAAATATTGTTGTGCAGACATGTATATATTATTCAAAAACATATTAATCAAATCTTAAGGACTTACATTCACCTTTTGCTTAAAGCTTTTCAAGAATAATAAAGCATCACAAATACTCATGTGACACTAGCAAAATAACAAAAATGTGTCACAATTATGTGATGTAGTCAGATAACAAAATATGTGTGCACAAAATTTCAATTAGACCAATATTAGAACAATAACAATAGACATGAGCCAAAGCAATTTTTTCTTAATCTTATTTAAACTATATATTTTTTAATCACAATGATATAATAATTAGTAACAGTCAATCAATTTTAAGAAAAAATAGTTTTTAAATTCAATATATAATATTTTTTTAGAGTTTTTATGTTACGCTTAAATCATAGGATCTCAAATAAAATGATAATATAAATTTTGGAAGTAAATAAGTTGAAAACTACAACAAAAATATTTTATTGCTATATAAACAATTTAAAAATCATTTTCACAATTAATGTTAAGCACAACTGCACAAATATAGATTTCAAAATACCCAAAAGTCAATATATCAACATACATACATCATAAATGAATTTAATTCGCTCGAACAAGCAAAAATTCACAAAATAAGCTCAACAATCGCACAAACCTACACAATTACAAAATAAATATAATTATAATCTCATCACCATAATATTTTGGTTAGACATATATAACCTTATTGTAATGAACCTGGAAGCCTATCTTTTTGGCTTCGAATCCGTAGTCTTGACATTGTCGACCTAAACGTTGGTAATTAGTTCTGTAGATCTCCAATCAACCTAAACGTTTACATGGATATTCTAGAAACATTTATCAACCTCCAATAAAAATTTTAAATCAAACAAGGACTGCAAGCATGGATAAAAAGTTATTCATTTTAGCCTTTTGAAATCTGTCTAGAAAATTTAACTCTGATCACAGTGCATCCTAGGAATTTTAATAAATTCTATAGTCACCTAAAACTTATGAAAGTTTATATGCTAACATAAGACATATTAGTATATCTAAATATTAAATTTCATAATTTCTTGAGCAGTATAAGTAACCTAAATAATTTGTCAAATTCAACTGATTTTTCCAAACAAAAAATTAATTCCAGCAACGCTTAATTTCAAAAATTAAATATGCTAACATTAACATAATTTAATCCCTCTCATAAATAATCTAAATCAATCTCCTAACATTATTCATGCTTAATTTCTTAAATCAAAACTCATTTAATCCAAAATATATATATATATGCATCATCTTATTCATCCTTCTTAAAAATAAAATCTATAACCTAAAGGAATGCAATCTAAATCTTGCATGTAAATATATAAAGAAATAACTTACTTAAAAACTTTTTAATCCTACCTCAAGAATAAATTGATTAATAATGTTGGAAAGGAAGCATATATTTTTTTGTTCTACTCTAAAGTAGGAGTTTTAATCCCTATGCAAATCCTATTTAAACTAAATACTATGATGATATGTATAGATAATTAATAATAATAATAATATACAAAGACACATTCTATAATACACCTGATGATAGGACCCGACCTGGATTCCTTCTAATAAATTCAGCGATCCTACCGGGCACTCTACGAAATCCTTCTAAAGTCTAACTAATAAGACCCAAAAGGATACCGTGGAGCGAACCCTTAATTATTTATCAATTTCTAAACATATAAATCATACGTTTTAAAAAATCTCATTTCAAATTTTATCGGATGAATAAACATATAATTTAGAAGTATTATCATAAATATGTGAGTATCTAAAACATGCATGCATACTTTTAACATGAAAAGTTCTACAATGTTTGTTCACGATCCGAAAATATGCAAATTACATGGTTAAAATTTAAAATCACAAGATTTACATAAGAGGCTATACGGTGGCGTCAGTCGTACGGCCCACCTAATCTGAACGAGGCGCACTAGTACCTGGATCACTTCTCCCGCACCTGGGAAGGTTTTTATGACATAAAACCAAAAATATAATGAGCTAAAGGAGTTCAATGAGTATGGATGCATTTAGAT
Source organism: Dimocarpus longan (assembly GCA_022984855.1). Classification (NCBI taxonomy): domain Eukaryota; kingdom Viridiplantae; phylum Streptophyta; class Magnoliopsida; order Sapindales; family Sapindaceae; genus Dimocarpus; species Dimocarpus longan. The sequence goes on along the minus strand of CM041016.1, from coordinate 30,130,030 downwards.
TTAAAATGATCTTTATAAAATTTACCTCCCGAAAACATTTTGATAACATTTTTCTTTAAAATAATTTTATTTCTAAAAACTTGTATTTTTATAAGATTTCTAGAAAATTTCAAAAGCTCGTTCTATTTTAAGTTCATAAAAGGTTAAAATGTTTTGTATTTCAAAAACATTTTCTTTCTAAAATCTACTTTTAATGATATGCTTTCTCTTTCTAAAAAAAAATGGTCTAATGGAAACCTAAGGGAAACTACAACCACATGAGCGGCTAGACCAGCTCCGCTCAGTGTGGGGGGTCAGGTAGCGTAAAAGCTAGCATCGCTCATCGTGACAAAGCTACAAAAATATCATGTTACCACGTGGCAGAACTACCATCGTACACCGTGTAACAAGATAATACCTCACAAGTGTAGAGGGCGACTCGACAACTCGATTCCCCTAATGTTAGCAAGACATGCTCTCCCAATACTTGTCATACACTACGGGGTATACCGATCGGGTCTAATACTACAAGGTCTATCTATAAAAGCTCGAGCTGTCCACTAGCTTTAAAAACCTTTTTCTTTTTCTATAATTCAAATCAATTTCTCTTTCATGCTATAAAAAGGAATAATATATTGCATACCATCTAAAAATAAACTATTTATTTTAATGCTAGATTATAACAGCATTTATAGACTAAAACAAGAAACGAAAAAGTCATGAAATATTTGCATAATAAACTGAAAATCATTTAATAAAAAAAATATTTGTACACTCACAGCTTACTTCCCAATTTACTTGAGTCACTTCTGCTTCAGCGACCTCCCTTTCAGCTCGCTACGCCACCTATACTTGGTCACAAATAAAATCTCAACTTAGCTTGCAGATCACTTCAATTCTAATTCAGTTCTATCATCTCTACCTTACCTGAGCTGCAACGGACAACACTGTCCCATTCAGCTCAAGCTGCGAGTTCCTCTCAGCTCGTATTTAGCTCATCCCACGCGTGCTCCTACTTTACTCAACTCAGCCCGGATTAAGGGCATTTCCTACTTTGGTGAGCTCGCTCAACTCACCCATTTTAGCGAGTTGCTACCTTTAACCAGCTTGCTCTTACAAGCTACTGCCTTAGTCCAGCTCAGACAAGTATTATAACGAGCTGCGGCACCCAGCTATCTTTGCGAGCTGCCGCTTTGACCTAGCTCGGACAGATGCTGCAAAAGGGCTATGAGCATCGCCCATCTCACTATTTGCGAGCTCTTGATCTAGCCCAGTTCAATAGGCACTGACAAAAGGGCTACGAGCATTGCCTAGCTCGCTCTTTGCGAGCTTTCTCCCTAACTCACATGAACTAAGCTCTAACATTTCTTTTTTAGATTTTTTACTTACACACACATATCAAAACATCCCGATCTCAACAACTCCACATACAAATACTGTAAGCCTTCACCTAGATTTATTATTTTATAGTATTAGAAACCTTCGAATTGAGTTACGGTCGAATCATAGGCCTTCTGTAGTATTATTTAAGGTCGATTATATTTTCGTATCGCAAGTCAGATATCATTTGGCTGACCCCGATACGAATACAAAGTGATTAGGAAATTCAAACTCAATTAACTTATGGATTTGGTGTGAGTGGTGTGAGTATTACATGGAATGAGCTTGAATAAAAGTCAAAATCCATGTCACTAGAATTGCACCAATGAATGGATGACAAATAAAAAAAAAATTATTAAATATGAATTATCATAAATTAGTTATCATGCAATAATGACTAAATTATTAGTGTTCTTCCATAAGTTACCAAAGTGCCCTTTTTGATAAATTCCATGAGATGAATTATTTTGGTTATTATGTGATAGAATAAAGGGCATTTTAGTCTCACTAATGTTTACAATATATATAATGGGAGATGATGAGATGATCACTAAAAGCAATCAAAAGTGGACGGCAATTACAAGAAAAAAAGGACATCATGGTCATTTTTGCAGAAGTCACATATATATATATAATTGACACTTAGCAAAATTCTTATAAAACAAGAAACACATGTCGTGAGAAAGATTGAGAGAGTGGGAGAGATAGTGGACGGCTAGGAAGAGTGGAGAAGGAGAAGTGAAACCAAGCTTTTCTAAGGTCATTTTGAAGCTTCCAAATCCAACTTTGAACAAATCTAAGATAGGATAGCAAATCCCAAGCAACAACAAGGTGAGATATTATCACTTTGTTTAAGTTAATGATAGTTGGGAATTTTATGGATATGTTGTAGTGATTAGTTTTGATGTGTTTAGATGAAGGTTGTATTTTTAAAGCAAGTGTAGAATCTTAATCAAGGAAAAGGGTAACTTAGATGGTAGGAAATCATGCATGAAATTAGAGTTAGGGTTTATGGAGAAACCCTAGAGATTGCTTGAAGTTTGTTGAAAGTGAGTTAAGTGATGGATGATATGTTTGATAAAATGCTTGAGAGACTTTTTAAACAAAAATCATACAAAATGAAAGTAATTGACGAATGGGTGAATATGTGTGAGTCACGGCCTCATGAATGGGGGTATGTGATCTCATCGAATTGGATGCTTATGACCTTGAATTGATACATATTTGATGTCCTAAAAATCTCTAGAAAAGTTAGAATTTGAAAAGGGAAAACATAGAGTTGAAAAAGGAAGACATAAAAGTAATTGGAAAAATCCCGAGCTGATAAAGAGGTCGGGTAAGACCTGACTTGTTCTGACCTATATGAGGATGTTCTACACCTCAAATGATGCCTAGGAGTCATAGAAAAATATAGGTTCTGGAACGGATCGATTCCGATAAAAATTGCGCAAGTTATGCGCAAAATAGTGCCAATTTTTACAATCCCGAGCTCAAACCATGGGCTGGAGATAACCTAGGCAAAAATGACCTATATGAGGATGTTCTACAAATCAAATGATGCCTAAGAGTCATAGAAAACCATAGGTTTTGGAACGGATCGATTCCGATAAAAATTGCGCAAGTTATGCGCAAAATAGTGCCGTTAGAGAGTCGATAGGTGAAATAGCTATGCAAATGTAATTTTTATTACATGGAATGAATTTAGTTAATCATAACTAGGTAAAAGGAGTTTAGATACGAAAGAAAAACCATCGTCGCTCGTTCAGTGCGAAAAGGGCATCGAAAAGTGCCTAAAACAGGGCGTTTTTCCTAGATTTGACATAGTAAACGATAGAATTTTTCGACGAAACTTTACGGGTGACTTAGTTATGTGATAAGGAGATGCTAAAAAAAGAAACAGATGCAAAACTAGCGCCTGTTCTAAATCTGTTTTTCTTGGTCAAACGGGTTATTAAAAAGTTGATTTTTTGTTTTAAACCTCCAGAGACCAAACGAACCATATGGGGATGATCCTAGGGGTCTAAAAGTATGACTTTTACAAAGAAATAGGAAGTAGAGAGCCTCCATTGAGTTAAAATCGAGTTAGGAAAGTTATAGTGTAAAGAGTTGTTAATAGAGAAAAGTGTATTGGAAATGTTATTTTAAGTTTTGAATTATGTAATTAAGCAAGTAATGATAAGAAATTGACATATAGGAGACGAGCAGGCGAGCAAGACACGAGAGGCTCATTAAGACGATCGAGTCGCTATTACTCGGATTGAGGTAAGTATACTTTACTTACTTTATTTTAACTTCCAATTATATTGTAATGTATTTTGTTACTTTCAAACGTTTAAAGTAAAGCTTGAGTTAAAAACCATGTGTATACCATAGCCTTAGAGTTTTGGCACTACGCGGCGACGTGGAAAATTTCGCTCATAGTTGTCAAGATTTATAGTTACTTACAATAGGATACGATGTAGAAAATTTCGTACCTAGTTGTGAGTGATAGTGAGAAGTTGTACTATAATACACGATGTAGAAAATTCCGTGTTGTAGATGCCCATAGTTGAGATCATTTTACCCTACGTCGCGATGTAGTAAATTCCGCACGTAGTGGTCGAGATACTATAGTAACTTCACGTTGACGTTAGTAGAAAAATCGTCACGTGATGGTTAAGTATATTAAGGTACACACATGGTCCTTTTTAAAAGAAAAGAGATTTCAAACTCAACAATTTGATGTCTTTTAAAGCCATATATTATTATGGACTTACAATTGTTGTATTATCATGTAAAGAACTAACGAATTATTTTATTGTATAGTTTGCTTGCTCTATTAGGTGTTATCATAGGTGATTTTGTGGTCGAAAGGACGACATTTTCCTTATAGGTGGGGCACGAATAAACGAACCGTAGGAATGCTCAATATATGTTAACACGATTGTATATAGTTTAACAAGATAATCGTGTGTTATATATGAACACTTAATGGATTGTAAACCCATATTTTGATATGTATATATTGTTATACATTCACACTTGAGATACACATATCACATGATTCACATGATATATATATATATTATGATGCATATGAAATGCATATGGAGATTATATTGACAATGACAATGCATGATTGTGAAACGTGATGTGAATTGTATGTTTGTAATATGTATACATGAAAAATTACATGTTTGTGGAATCAAAGTAGTTGGGAGGTGATCAAGGATAGTTCGAAATGTATTTTTATGCAGGTCAAATTTTGAAAATGTTCAAATTACAGCCGTTATGCTGTTAAAATTTTTATAAAATCTATTTTTAAAAAATGCGAAAAATTTTCATCAATCCCAACTATATTTACCAACTATATTTAAAAATAAAGATATTTTAAGTTAAAACGAGTAAATCGGCAAAGTATTCTAAGGGTTCGTTCTCGAATTTCCTTAATCTGACGAGTCAAATTCGGGAAGTGCGTTGAAGTGCCCGACATGACCCTTCAGACAAGAGCTTAGAAAATGTCTGGTTCGGGTCTTGTCAAATACTAAGCAACACTTCATTAGATTAATCACCTAAGCTTAGGTCGTAATCTTAATAGGTCTCGTGACTAAAAACCAAATCATTCTAACTATTGCAAATCAACATTATTTTCTTAGTTAGCTCACTTACCGATTTCTTCTCGGCCTCTTGCTTTGCTTCCCCACTCGTTTGCCACTCCAAAACTCCAGATTATATCCGACTTGATACTCCTCCTAAGCTTGTTCTTCACCTTTTTACAACTTGATCTCCCTTTCAAAAAAGAGCAGAACCTAGCTTGGATCGACGACTGCTTGTCTGTCAATGGTGTCTTTCTCTCTCCTCTCTAGATTTTTCTCCCACTTTCACTCTCTCTATCTTTCATGGTAACTCTCAGCACACGCACACATATTATAGACATGGATCAAGCTCAACTTTAACCCTTAAACTTCCTTAAATTTATGATTCTGTCACGTTCTAAAGAATTCTTCACTTTTCCCCAATACCCTTGTCATTTCCCTTTATTTATATTTTTGTTACTCTTTCTAGAAAAATCTTTTATTTTCTCAATTGATCCTTAACTTTTTATAATTTAATTTTATTCCCGATTCTTCTGAAAATTCTACAAATATTAAATTTGACTACTAAACACTTAAAGTTCCTTTTGTTATTTCACCAAAGAGAGTACATTAACACATTACATCATTCCGTACATATATACAGTAATAGTCTCGAAAAAGGGTATTATACCTAAGGTATCAAATACTTAACAAAAAAGAAAAAAGTGAGTGATTACATTCTAAGATTGTTAATTATAATTTATTATATCTTTATTATATCTTATTACAACCAAACATATTTGAATACAATCAGTAAATATGATTCTATTTGTCAATTATTATAAATGGGATTTGACTTATTTAATTGTAATTAGATATAATAAATTACGATAAGTAATTTTAGAATGCAATCATTTTTTTTTCACGTATATCGATACTCTAGGTATACTTAAAAGGGCCTCTATATATATAAATAGAGCTTTTATAATCAAGACATCCTAACTTTAAAAAGTAAAAACCAGTCAATCAAATTCACTTATTTTGAATTAAATAGGAGAGATAATTTATTTTAAAATAAAGAATGCAATGAGTGAATTTAATGTGTTGGTCTTTACATTTTAAAGTTAGAACGTTTTGATTATAAAAGGCTCCTAAATATATATATGCATTCTCTCTTTTATATGATTCAAATGGAATAGATTAATTTGATTGTCTGGTCCTTACTTTTTATAAAAGCCTCATACACACACACACATATATAGGGGGTTTTTATAATCAGGATATTCTAACTTTAAAAAGTAAGGACCAGTCAATCAAATTTACCTATTTCATTTGAATTAAATAGGAGAGAGAATTTATTTTAAGAGAGAGAATGCAATGAGTGAATTTAATTGGTTGGTCCTTACATTTTAAAGTTAAAATGTTCTAATTATAAAAGCCCCCTATATGTGTGTGTGTGTGTGTGTGTGTCTTATGTATGTATGCACTTTAAAAGCAATAAAACTCTATAATTAGTTATTATTATTTTCTTCTTAAAAAAAAAAAAAAAAATTGTGTCACAATTCTTCCCTTCCCCCACCTCTGAAAAAAATTTCGTCCTCGAAATTTTCTTGCTTACCTTAACTATTGAAAAGTAAGGGGTATTTCTCTTTTATCTCTTCATTCTCATGTGGCTTCCTCTATTAGATTATTTCCCAACGCACCTTCACAAAATAGATAACTCTTGCTCTTAAAATTTGTTGCTTCCTATCGATAACCTCCGCCTGCTCCTCATAGGACATAACCTACAAAATTTGAATTGGTTGATAATTCAATCCATGAGAAGCATCAGCCACATATTTTCTTAGCATAGATAGATGAAATACGTTGTGGAGTCTTGATAGTTATGGTGTTTCCACCACACAATAAGCCACTAGCCCTATCCTTTCTAATACTTCGAAAGGTCTAATGAATCTAGGACTAAGTTTTCCCGTTTTACCAAAATGAAAAACACCATTCCATGGAACGATTTTAAGAAGACATGGTCTCCTATTTCAAATTCCAAATCTCATACATGACCATGTATTGAACTAATAATAAATCCATTTTGGAGGATTATTTTTGGAGTTTACAAGAGGGTAGGTGGGAGTGGGACGTAGATGAGGAGATAGTCAAGGAGGATTATTTTTGTAGCATGTTGCGTGATATTCAAGGCTTATGACAAAAGTTTGTCAAGTTTTGCTCTAATTTCTTTTGGAGAAAATATGAGTTTGCATTTTTTATTTGACAATAGATGTAATGGCATTTTTGTTTTTCAAAGTTTGACCATTGACCATTAAAAGTTAAAAATCCCATTTGATGTAGGACATAATTATTTTTGTAGCACGTTGCGTGATATCATGCTGTTACGCTGTTATGGACATTTGATAGAAATATTTTCAAAACATCAAGACATATTTATATAATTATATCCTAGACTCACATATTTATATAATTATATCAAACGTCAAGGACATTTTAGCAATTTATCCTTATTTTAAGATATATATTTTTTGTTTATTTTTACCACTACTTTTTTAAGATACACGTTTATATCTCATAATAATAATAATAATAATAATAATAATATTTTTAGCTGAATAAGGAATCATTTATTATATAATTTGATGTATAGAATGAGGGACGCCATATTATTTTCATTTAAGGGGTCCAAAACACAAAGAAATGTTTTTCGAAAACACATAACAAAAACTAAACTTTTATGTTAAAATACTATTTGTGAGAAACAAAGGTTTTATGTGATTTATGATTTGAAAATACTATATTTAAAAATAATAAATAAAAGCAATGATTCTAGATCGAGGTTGAAGAATTGTTTAGATATAAAACTCCAAATATATATATGTGTGTGTGTGATCCCCTTAAATACACCTAGGGCATACACACACTTAACAAAATAAATGAATGATTGTATTCTAAAATTATTTATTCTAATTTATTATATTTAATTATAAGCAAACATATCTTATCACAATTAGTAAATGTGATTATGTTAGTCACATTTACCGATTGCAATGTGATCATATCGATTACATTTACTTATTGTAATCAGACATATTTGCTCGTAATCAAATATAATAAATATATAATAAATTACAATCAACAATTTGAAAATGCAATCATGTATTTTTTTTTTTTTTGGTCAAGTATAATATATATTGACAGGACCCGAACCAGACCTTCTCTAGACTCTTGTCTGGAGGATCCTGTCGAACATTTCAACGGACTTCTTAAACCCGACTCGTCAAATTGAAGAAACCCGAGAAGCGAACCCCTAACTTTCTTCGCCGGTTTACTCGTTTAAACTTAATAATTTGGTTTTCTTTAAAATAGTTGGGATTGGTGTAAATTTTTTACATTTTCTCAAAACAATTTTTATAAAAATTTTGACAATATAATGGTTGTTATTTGAACATTTCCAAAATTTACCTGTAAAGAAAAACATTTCAAACTATTTCAAATTACCTCTCAACTTCTTTTAACCACAATCATGCAATTTCACATGTATGCGTTTTTATAAATATACAATTTTTGTAACATAGAATTTCATAAACAATTCAATGATACGCGTATGCATTTACATAGTTATATATGTATATAAACATGTCATGTAACAAGTGTGTAACATGTGCGAGTGTCTCATGTATATATATACATATCAAATAAGTGTTACAAGTTCTCAAACGTACAATCCTTTTATTTTATTATATACAATACCAAAAATATATTCAAGGTTTATGCACATCATCTATTCGACGCCCACCTAAAGCAATCGATGTGGTGTCCAAAACGCAGAATCACCTATACAAGCACCTAATACGATATATAAGCTGCACAAAGGAAGAAGGTTAATTCAACGAATAATAATAACATCAAGCTATGAAATTCATCAAGATTTATAACCACACTCATTTATCAAATGTTTTTTATTTAAAAGAAAACATTTCTTTCTAAAACTCCATGTATACCCCTAATGAACTCTACCATCACATGGCGATTTTTAATTGACGCCAAACGTGAAGCTACTGGGATCTCTCAACCACTACGATGTGGAATTTACTGCGTCACAATCGTAGTATGGAACGATCTCAAATCTGAGCAACTACAATGCGGAATTTTCTGCATTGCAATTGTAGTGCTATAACTTTAGGCGACTACAAGCGAAATTTACTGCATCGTCACATAGTGCCAAAACTGTAAATCTAAGCGACTACGCGCGGAATTGTCTGCGTCGCAACGTAGCGATAGATATTCTGGAAAACTGAGCAACTACGGACGGAATTTTCTACATCGTCACGTAGTGCTAAATACTTTGCAAACTGAGCGATTATAGATGAAGTTTTCTGCATCGTCACATAACGCTAAGTCTCATATAATCTGAGGGTATATACATGGGTTTCGAAACTGTATTGCTAAGTGCAAAAACACAAAACCTCTTACTTTTCAAACTCTTAAAATTTGATCGATTTCGAACATTTGAAAGTCAACTTTGTTTCTATTCCTTTGCTTGTGAATTCCAAAAGGAACTCACATGCTCAAACTTGAATTTAGAATTTGAAAATCATTTTCATTTCCGTTTAACAACAATGTACAAAGTTTAAAATAGAAATCGAATTAGATGCAAGTGAAAGACACTTACTTCCAAGTCGTGCAAATCCGAATCAAGTGTCTCTTGGACTTCGCTCGCTCGCTCGTCACCTGCATGACAATTTTTTATTATCACTAGTGACAATCTCATAATTCAACTTTAACTTTAAATTAACATTCTCCAATAAAGACCTTTTTTACATTATAACTTTCCAACTTGTTTCTAACTCAATCAAAACTCTCTAATTTTGATTTCTTCACAAAATTTTTAGTTTTAGACCCGTAGGGACACCCTTGCGTAGTCTATATAATTTTTTGAGGTCCGAAACGAAAAATTGAAATTTTTCGCCCCTTTTGATACCCTATAATAGAATGTAATGCAGCAGCCTACTCAGGTTCCATTTTCCTTCATTATTTTTCCTATAGTCCTCTTATCTCACATTCTGATCACACATCAAATTTCGTTGAAAAATTCAATCGTTTGCTATGTCAAATCTAAGAAAAACGCCCTTTTTTCGACACTTTTTAGGTACACTTGTGGAATCCTATATGCGACGACTTCATTTCTTTCGTATCTAAGGTTTTTTTACCTAATTATGATTGAATACAATCATTTCGGGCATCAAAGAATGCAATTGCATCCTTATCTCACATTACGATTTCCTATGCTCACTATTTTGGCCATAACTTCGTCAATTTTTATCGGAATGATTCTGTTCCAATTTCTATGATTTGCTATATTCCTGAGGCATGTTTTGAAGTCTAGAACAATCTTAAATAAGTTAGAATAAGTCAGGTCTTATCAGGTCCCTCTATCAGCTCGGAATTTTTCATTTCACTCTATGTTTCTCCTTCTACCATTCTATACTTTTCCTTTTCAAATTCTAACTTTTCTAAAGACTTTCATGACATCAAATATGCATAATATAAAGCTCAAAAGGATGGAAATGAAATGGGATCATACACCCCTTCCTTGGCCGTAACACACATCAAGTATGCACATGTCATTCTCTTCAATTTTTCATGTTATATTTCTTTCAATCATTTCATCAAACAAGTTCTCTACAACTCATTTTGTTTAAATCATACTTAAATCTCTACTTAGAGTTTCTCCCATAAACCCTAACACATCACTCATGCCTCCTCTCATACCACACAAGCTTCCTAGTCACTAACTTAGAGTTCTACACTTATTTTAGGTGTAAAACTCCTATCACAACTTATCTAAACAAACCAACCATTTACACATCCATAGAATTTCAAGTGACATCAAAACTTGTAGAAATGATGGTATCTTACCTTAGTTCTTGCTTAGGATTGTTGGTTTAGCTTGAAAGCACCCTAAGATTACGATTTGAGGCTTGAAAATTTGATGTGCAAAGCACCTTCTTCCTCCCTTCAATTGGCGTCCAACACACCCTTTCTTTTTCTAACTCTCACGGCAATCACTTCTTGTTTTTATAAAACTTTTGCTAAGTGTTGGATATATATAAGCCATTAAAAGTGTGTGTATGACCATAATGCCCTTCTAGTCATTAATCTTATCACTTAACTTAATTTGATTAAATATGAAATAACTAACATTTATTTAAGTGCACATAGCTAACTCTTAATGGTACCACGACCATTTTGCCCCTTATGAATCATTTAGTCTTTATTCGTGAAAAGACTATTTTACCCTTTTATTACATTTTATTACTATAAGTGCCAAACACTTCTTATAACTTGCATTATTACTTTGCTTATTATTTATAACATGTATCATCTACATCCCATAACGTCGCTTATAACACTAAGGATCCGAATCTAGAAAATGGAGGCTTACATATATAAACATATTCTAGCATACACTTGGGGTATACATACATATGACAAAAAAAAATATGTGATTATATTCTAAAATGTGTGATTGTAATTTATTATATGTAATTATAACTAAACATATATTATTACAATCAATAAATGTATCACAATTCTTAAATATAAGGATTGTTATCACATTTATTGATTGCAATCATCCACATTTAGTTACAATTACGCAGGTTTAATTATGATCTCATATAATAAATTATAATCACATATTTTAAAATGCAACCACACTTTTTTTTTTTTTTGTCAATTATATGCATACCCCAGATGTATCCAAGGGGAATATACATATGGCACATTCTACGGTACACTTAGGTGTCGATACATTTGACAACTATAAATGAGTGATTGCATTATAAAATTATTAATTATATTTTATTATATCTGATTATATATTTATTATATCCAGTTATAACTAAATTAGTAAGATCTCATTTACAACAATAGACCATGTTTACTTATAATCTAACATATTTAATTATAATCAGTGTATTGTAGATAACCCATATATATATTTATATATCGATTTTACTATCAGTACATTATAACTTTAAAAAGTTAGAACAAATCAATCAAATTCATTTATTACATTATCTCTTCTATTTAATTCAAATATAATAGATGAATTTGATTGGTTCAGAATATATATATATAAGGAACTAATTATGTTTAGATTTTGTTCTAATTTCTATAATGGAATATGCAACTAGTGTAAGCATGTTTAGACTTTGAACTTATACAGTATCGCTTTAAGTGAAAAAAAAATTAAAAAAAAAATAAAGGTTGTAAGCATGGCATTCCAATTAATTGTTAGTACGGAAAACTAGTAATGTCCTCTTTACTATAATTATTTGCTTGGTTTTAGCTGGAATTTGGGATAATGAAAAGTCTTTAAGTCTATAACCCACTTCATATATTAAAATAGGAAAGAAAAAAATCTCTGACCAAAAAACCTACCACCACAAATGTAGCCACCAAAAGTTTTAGCTCGAATCTTGAGACCAAGTAGAATTCGAAGAAAGAGTTGCATGATATGCATTTTGGAGGAGAACTGAATCATGATACACAAAAAGGGATAATTCTCCAATAAGAATGTCCTAAAATTTATATATCAATATCATAAATTACAACTACTTATTTTTAGTGGGAGTAAGGATTCTCTTATATTATTATTATTATTTTGCGTTAAGTATTTTACGAGAGAGGTTGAAATTTAGGTAATGTTAATGAGAACTTTCGTCAGTTAAAGTGGAAAATGAGAAGGAACAAGTCAAACCTGATGCAATTTGTCTGGACTAGGATTTCTTGTTTAGGATTTAATTAATTTAGGATTCCTTTTAATTTAGGATTAATTATATATTAGATTTCCTTTTAATTTCTTGTATCTAATTGATTGGTTAATTAGGAGTAGATTTCATAATCAAGTTAGGATTAGGCTTCTCAATTATAATAGAATTAGGATTATATTTCCTAGATTAATTAGAAGTAGATGGCTAGCTATAAATAGCCAAAGAACTCTCATGTTTAGTTATGGATGTTATTTGCTTTTGAAGAATTAATAAAATCTTGCGGATTGCTAGATAATTATTTTGTTGTTTTTATGGCTTTTCTTAGTTTGAGAAACTATGATTGTTTGGGCTATGGTTGGATAAATTGTATTATCCAATTCTAGAGGATCAATTTGCCTAATTCTATAGGTTAATTGATTCTAAAATCTAACTTGTCTTGGGGGAGATCTTAGGGAAATTTAAGCTTCTTGTTGGATCTCGAGATAAGTTCTCAACAATTTGATGCTTTCATTGAGAGTTTTTTAGTGTTGATATCGTTAGAAAATTTCATTGATATTTTTTTCAAAAAATTTTAATTGCCAACCGTACACAACGGCTTGCCGGAGGCCTTGCGTGGTGGACATGATGCTATCGCTTTACATGTGGTGGAGTTGGACTATAATTTTGGACATTCTGCATGTTTGGTCAGCTATCACTGTACTGGGCCCCACACTCATTATATATATATATAGTTTTATAATCAATACATTCTAACTTTAAGAAGTGAAAACTAATAAATCAAATTCATTTATTATATCTAAATTAAGTAGGAGAAATAATTTGTTTTAAGAGAGAAAATACAATGGGTGAATTTAATTGATTAGTTTTTACATTTTAAAGTTATGACGTCCTAATTATAAAAGTTCGTATATATATATATATATTGATTCTATAGTTAGTATCTTATAACTTTAAAAAAGTTAGGACCAAAAAATCTTAATCATCAATTATATTTGATATAAAAAAAAATTATTGACAACGTCTGGAATTAGTCGACTAGGTTTTTCTTAGGCCCAAGCTACAGTTTCGATCAAATCAGTATAACAAATAGGTAGAAAGTAAAGAAAAAGGGAATGGTCAGTGAAGAACAAGGTGCACCAGGAATTTTTAAGTGGTTCGACCCAATTGATGCCTACGTCCACTGTTCACTCTCTCACTATTTCTGCAGAATAACGTCACTTAAAAGATTGTCTATTTTTACAATGAGTTTCCTCCCCTATTTATAGAGAAATGGGAGGTGCTATAGTAAAATATAATAAGACAAAATACAATACTGAAATGATGAGTTACATTTAATGAAGCTGACATTGTCAGGTTAATTCTGCCAAAGCATGGGTTTAGACGGCAACCCTATGCTGGTTAGGTGAAACTTCCTTAATCCATGTTGTAATCTCTGACGGGATTGACGTGTACGGTATGCCTTGAGCTATAATCGGTTCTGACAATTCTGACTGTAGCTGACTTGTAGTCTAAGAGATGTGGCAGAAGCAAGCTCTTTAGTGAGAAGAATATTCTGTCAAGTTAACGAGTAAATAAGGCTCTACCGAACTTATCTCATTAAGGGTTGCTGATAAAGGTAATAAGCTAGCTATCCAGCGATCTGATGAATTAGCAGACAATCGACCTCATAGACGAGCTGATGGACGAGCTAATAAGCGAGTACATGGAAAAAGGGTCGAGCAGATTGACGAGCACATGATCAATCCCATAAACGAGCTCATTCACGAGTTGATAAACGAGCACATGGACGAGCAGATTATCGAGCAGGTAAGCAAGCAAACAAAAGAGCAGAGAGTTGGGCATTTTTGGGTCTTCTTGTTGTTGTGCCCATCCTTTGGGCTTGTAGCAGCCCAACTAGTCTGATTGTAAAAACACCCATAACACAAGCCCCCTAGCTCTTGGTGCACTTATGGACCAGGAGCTACGAGCTTAAAAATGAGCTGCTTTGGCGGGAACAGTTATTCCACTTTTTCAAATTCTACTTTAACTCCAAGACACGTGGCGTTAGCCCAGACAGTTGTTACAGGACACACCACGTGCCATGTGCATTTAATGCACATCTTTCAACTAACTGCACATGATGACAAAATCTAGAGAATCACGCAGCATCATCAGATCTGAGGCAATTATATAGCTGTCTTGATCCAACGGCTAGGGCTCCATCGATTATAAAAGGATCGAGACTTTTCATTTTCCTCTCTTTCTGCCATTTTCAAACTTAGACGTCTCTCAGTCTCCCAGTTTTCTCTAAGCTCTCCGCCGCTGTTCATCGTTCTTCTCTCAAAGCTACCAACTTCCACCATATTCAAGGTGAGCTTTTATTTTCACGACAACCTTTTTATTTCCAGTTTTGCATGCATGGCATTCCTTCTTTGAGTCTAGTTTCTATTCTTCATTTTTGCTTGCATTTCTCTGAAGAATCTGAGCAAGTGATTTTCTGATCTTGCTAGGAGTACATTTTCGTGCTGCTTCTTGTTTACTTGGACCTGGAACACCTGCAAGACAGTTTTTTTTTTTTTTTCTGCACTGAGCTTTGAGGAGTTTGCACATAAGGACTCTTCTGTCCTTCGTTGCTCCCCTAGACGCACAACTTGACCCTTAGGGAAAGTAGATTTAGGATTATTCTGTCTTCCAGGCCTAGTCGGCAATTGGCAACCTAATCCATTTTCTCTTTTGTAGATGTCAAGTCATGGACACTGCTATCACCGAGTAGGGGCTAGCGATGAGGATTCTGGGGGAGAATCTGCTCAACAAGTCAGGGATTCTCCAGGTGTAACTTCCCAAAGTGGTGAAGGTACACCGAAGTCGTCGGGGTGAGAAGCTCCCCCTACTCGCTAGCCTTTTTCCAACATGACTCCTCTGTTACTCGGGACGAGCTCACTACAATAGCCGAAAAGGTTGGCTTCCCTTCTGGATGCCGCATCATAGCACCGGCCCTGCATGACCACGTGGCTCTCCCTCCTCAAGGGTTCATAACGATCAACCGCCAACACATAGAGTTAGGGTTTAGGTTTCCAGTCCCTAAATACCTCATAAACCTCCTAAATGACCTGGCCCTAACCCCTTTCCAACTCACACCAAACTCATATGCCCAACTGACTTTCTTAGCCTGTGTCTTCATCAAGAACGGGCTTCCACCTCCAACCTCAAATATGATCCAACACCTCTTCTATTTTAAATCTACCACCAGCCCAAAGGTAGAGAAGCGAGATGGCATTTGCTACACCGCCGTTCGCAACTCGCCTTACAAGGTGTTTCTGCCCAAGGGGATTGGCAAGTCAAATGTGGGCGACTACCAGACCCACTAGTTCTATGCGTCTTGTCTGTCCCTGCTAAAACTAGAAAATTTTTCTTTCACACTTAATCTGAGTGAGCATATTTTCTGCTCGCTGCTCTTGCATGCATACATTATTATTATTACTACACTTATTGATCTTCCTTTTTTCATGTGCATATGTTAGCAAGAGCTTAATTGAGCTCATGAACGAGGAGCTAGAGGCACTCCAAAGATTTTCAAAGGTCGAGGAACCTTTGGACGATTACTCCCAGCCGACTACTTCCTGAGGAATTACGGGCTCTACCTAGGGTCGGAACTAAGCTTCTGAGCCTCGCCAAGGACATCGGAGTGCACAAAAAGCAAGAGGTCCCCTCAATCTTCATAGGATTTGAAGAGGATACGTCTACTCTGACCATCAAGAAGCTTACTACCATAATGCGGCTATGCTTGGATACACCTCCACCTTCTCCAAGGGTCGAGACTGATGAGCCCGATGTTCAAATAACAGGTTCTACAGAACATCCTCCTCAATCAACAGAACCGTTTCATCCAGAGGCTGCAGCGCCTCCTCAAAAATAAGGCGTGAAATACAAATCTATGGGGAAGAAACCTGCAAGACAAACAGCCCCACCAAAGGAGCCTACCGGCCAGGTGGTCCCAGCTCTTGGCGATTCATCAACAAGGCCATCAGGGGCCATAGGTAAAGGAAAGGGGGTTATGGAGCCCTCTCCAAAATGTCAAAAAACTAAGGGCAAAGAGCCCACTGTAGAGGGGGTCAATGAGGAGCAAACCCCGAAAGTTGATGCTGGGGAATTCTTCAGCGACCCCTTGGATCAGTTGCCAAAGTTGCTAGGATCCGACAAACCAAATGTTTACCAGAGCCATATTTGCGATGGTCAGTTGATCAGCTATGCTGCTCGCCACAATGTACTGGTAAGTTTTAATCTTGATCCCTTAACTTATACTATCTTCATATCCGTTATTGACGTATCTTCATTTTAGACTTCCATGGCACTGATGAAGATGTTCAAGGACTCCCCTGATGTTAAGACCAAGTCCTTCATGCTTAGGAATATATATCTATATAGAGATAAAAACATTAAATGCAATCGTATGTTTAAAATATTCCACCGTTGTGAGATTTTTTTTTTATGTGATGCAAGTGAATAATTATAAGTCTAATTGAATGTTTATGAGGTTCATTTGATGAATTGGTAGGTGTGGAATATTTTAGAAATACTCTTGAGAGAAATAATGGTTAATATTATCGATATTACAAATGTTATGGAAATTGACCGATTTAATGTATTTATTTTTTTATGGGATAAATTTTTATGAGTAACATAAGTTTATGAGCATTAAAAGAGGTTATTAGGGAGTGTTAAGTATAAGTTAAAATGAGTAGGGTCATGTTTGGAAAAGAATAAGTGAGAGTAATTAAAATGTTAGTAAAAGAGGGGTAAACATATGAAAAGTTGATTGAAATTTAAGCTGGCATAATTGAGAAAAGTTTAGGGGCGTTTAGGCAATTTGTGAAGCAATTAAGTGGGTCTTCTTCCAGCTCAGATCTGGACTGCCAAACATTCACCAGCAGACCCGAAATCAGACCGAAGACAGACCGCCTCTCACTAGACAATTTCAAGCTCTCTCTTCGGCGATCAAATGAAGCAAGAAGGTCAATCAACTAAGGGGTGTTATCATGGTCAGATGGAGGCTTAAAGGAGCTGAATGAGCATCTGATTTTAGCCCAGAAAAACTAGATCTGGAAGTGAGGAAGTCAGACCAGAAACGGGAAGAAGCTGAAGTCGCGATGGGCTGTTGACGAGCTTTGCAGACCGCGAGTGAAGAAGCCAGATTTTGGGTGAGCTGAGACTAGAAAAAGTTGAGCTGGAAGCAGCTGGATGAAGCCAAGAAATGGTGAAAAATGGCAGGGGTAGGCGTGAAGATGATGGTCAACAATAGGTAAGAGGAATCAATTGAGTTTGTGAGTTGTTTTTATGAGTTTAAAGCTGTCAATTTCAAGAGTTATGGTTAATGTCGTTGTAGTTCAAGTTTGACAGCTAAAATGGAAGGATATGGATGCCGTGAGAGTCTCTGATAAGTGGCTGATATCAAACTTAAGTAAGTTATATTGGGTTTAATTGATTTTTATTCTTGAAAAGCTGAAATGGAAGAAATTGTTGTGTAGAGTTTATGTAAAGTGTGTGTGTGCCGTGAGTTGAGTGAAAAGGAATGAGTATGTGTTATGTGTGTGTTCGGCAGTATGTATTTGTGTGTGTGTGGGTTGTGTTTAGTTTAAATAAATGGAGATTAATTGATTATTAAGTATATAAATGCATGATGGAATGTGATTACGTGTTGGAGCTGAAAGAAAATCAAAAATAGGGTGTTCGTGTGATTTTCGACTAAAGTAAAGGACAGCTGCATATAAGTTGAAATTATGGGATTTTAAGTTGATTTTAAGGTCCCAAGTATATGCTTAGACGTGTAGTTGAGGGTGATTAAGTCATAGATGATAAATTGAATTACATGGAATGCGCGTAACACTCAAAGGTAATCGTATGACTATATAATGCACAAGCTGTCCTCCTTTTTATTTTCTTTCAATTTGGTGGTTTTAAGTATGTATTTAAATGTGTTTGTATATAAAAACTTCATGGAAATGAATGGTATAAAATAAGAGCTTGTGATGGAGTGAATTGTTGCTTAATTAGATTTAAAGAATTTCATTAGAGTTTATATTGGAATGAAGTAGTAAATAAGTTGGTGATTTAAATGTTAGGTGAATTGGAAGTTTTTCTACCGGACACCGAGATGTGTAAAAGGTGAAGAGAGTTCCTCGAATTGGAAGTTAGCGATCGGGAAGCGCTTTGTGAGTAAAAATCCACTTCTCCTCAAGCTTAGTTTGTTTAAAGCTTATTTTAATGTTATATGCATTTACTTCATTATGTAATTGATTTATAGATTTTAATATAGTTGGATCCTATTATATGAATTGTTAAAGTAAATATATATTCATGTAAAGAAATTATGAAACTTTAAAGTTTTTAGGCTTTTTGCCTTTAAAAAAAAAAAAAAAAACCAGATTATTTGAGAATACCGAGAAAAAGTATTTCCTTACGACGATGGTTTACCCTAACCCCAGTTGAGTACTCAATATAATGCTCTATGCGTGTATGGTAGATGTGAGAGAGTTACTAACTGAGAGAGGGAGTCAGTTGAGCGACCCTCTACATATATAGGGTAGTGTAATTTAAACCGATTGTGTAGGGGTAACGCGTGCTCAAAGTCGCACATTGAAAATTACATAGGGTAGATTCCCTAATTCCTAGTGGCTTAGCTAAAGATTTATGCGGCCACGACAGGAGTAGTTTCCCTGGGTTACCATCAAAACGAGAAATGAGAAAGTTTTAGAAAGAAATTCAAAATGAATTTCAGAAATAGTTCTAATTGAAAGAAATAAAAAGTATTTCAGAAAAATACTTTAGTTTATAAAGCTGTTTATTATTAATCTCACTGAGTTATACTCACCGTTTGTTTGCTATGTATTTCTTAAAATGTTCCTTCAGGTGCAGAAGTGAGTCGTCCAGTAGACGAGACGCAAACCGACGCGCGAATTGAGTGATAGACGATTATTTCTTATTGTATAGCTCACACTTCTAATCATGCATGTGTTGTATATGAGTATGGTGTAAATGATATACATTTAAAATAAGTTTAAATAGAGTTTACATATTAGTAGTTGGATGCTCGTTTTATGAAAATGTTTTAATTCAAAAAATTGAGTTTCCATAAAAGTTCGGAATTTTATATATATTCATGTTGTGGCTGATTGTGGATGAGGGCCAAAGGCCCTTGGTAATTGAGAATTGGTTCCCATAGAAGTGTTTTTAAATTGCTTTTAACTTGCAAGGTAGCATATCTTAATAAACAGTCTGCATGCTGCCAGATTTTCATTAGGAAAATGAAAAATTTTTACCCTTGCCCCCTAATAAATGTTTTGTAAAAAGAAGTCTAAAGTGAGTCTCGGTGCTCCTGCAGAATTTCTGCAGGCCAAGCTAGGGTTCGTTAGAGCTCTCTCGGAGTGCTACGGGATACTTCACGGATCCAGAGTAGGGATTCGGGAAGGGTCCCGTCACCTGATTTGATAGAAGAAAAGGCATCTCTTGAGGTTGCGATGAAGAAACTCGAGGGTGACAACAAGAAAATCAAGGATGAGTCAGAAAAGGCGAAGAAAATCGTGCTCGACTTAGAGCAAAAGCTTAAAAGCGCCAATGAGCAGGCAACTGGGGTAAAGGAGGCCTTCACTCGCAAGGCCAATCTTAGAGCGATTACCACCTCTTCATTCAATCAGGCCACTGAGGAGAACAAGAAGATAAAGCAAAAGGCCATCTTTCAGAAGAAGCGAGCTGAAGATGCCAAAAAGAAGGCCAATCTGGTTCTACAGGACTTAAACACTATGAGGGGTAATCTTGCTCGCGCCCAGGAGTCACTTAGCTAGGCGGAGGCTCGTATAGAGCAAGCCCGTGAGGAAGCCACTTTGAAGACCAGCAGTTCATTTCTGTATATGCTATGGAAACGTCATCTAAAAATGAACTACACATTCTTCGAAGAGGAGGTAGTGGAAGAGGTGAACAAGTACGCAGTGCGCGCTGCCAAAGCTACTCAAGCGGGAGCCGTGAAGACTGCTCAGAAAGGGATTATTCCTCCCATCCCCAAGAAAAGTTCATCAACTCCAACTGCTCAAATTGGTGCTCCTCCTGCTCCTTCTAAAGGAGCAACCCCTGCTCCTGCTCAAGGTGTAACTTCATCTACTCCTTCTCCAAGCATATCTCCTTTGGCTCAAGGCGGTCCTCCTTCAAGTTCTCCGCAGTTGATGCCTCATGAGGGTCAGGGTTCATCTTCAAAGGGAACCCCTAGAGAACAAGGTTTGAAGAAGGCCTCTGTAAACCCCTCCAAAACCCCTTAGGAGACAACTATTTGTATTTTTTCCTTTTGTAGAGGCTTATCCTTAAACATTGATATCAACGTTGATTTTTTATTTTGCAATATATTTTCAATCTTCATGAGATGAGATTTCAGCTGAGTTATTTTATTTTTTTTCCTTAAGTTTCGTAGGCATCATGGAGTAATAATCTTCTTCACATAAGTTGAACAAGCCGCGACCATATATAGACAGTAGAATAAATAATAAAACGATTAAATAATAAATCTGACCAAGAGAGCTAGCTGAACTGGCTCTACCATGATGATAAGTGTTAATTGGTTGCGTAGATATCTTCTAGAGCATAAAAACAAGTTAACAGGTCGTGAGTGCGCCTTCAAAAATTTAAATAGATCGGCTCTAATAGAACATATAATCTATAAAGAAGAAGAAGATCTTTAGTAGATGAATCAATAACTCAGCCCCTGCTTGCAAAGTAATATATGTTAAGAAAACTTATTAATATGGATGGGGTGCTACTTGTAGACTACCTTAGTCATTCTCTACTTTGTTAAGTGTTGTGCTCAAAGGGTAAGGACTCGAGCCTTTACAGCGCGTTGCACTTACAAGGTAGGGACCCGAGCATTTACAGTAGGTTGTGCTCACAAGGTCGATACCTGAGCATCTACAACGGACTGTGCTCACAAGATCGATACCTAAGCATCTACAACAGACTGCGCTCACATAGTCGATACCTAAGCATCTACAACGGACTGCACTCACAAGGTCGATACTTGAGCTATATAGCATAATATCCTCTCGAGCTATGCTCACAAGGTCGGAGGCCCGAGCATCTATAGCAAGAGTTATGGAGGTAGTGGAACCTCGACAACGCTCACAGGATCGTAACCTGAGCATTTATAGCATAATCATGAAGTGAAGCGATTGGCAATCGAGCATTCGTTGTATCATGCTCCCTCATGTGGTGATTCAAATTGTGAAGTGTCTGGAACGATTTAAAAAAGGGGGAGGCCTATCAACGAGAGATGATTTAGTATGCAGGCTCGTGGCCGTTTTAACCCTTTAACCCTATAAGGTAAGTGTGGGGTCGATATGCATCGATATTCAACCCCTTATCCTCGTAGGGCAGGTGTGGGGTCAGTATACACTGATATTCAGCCTCTTATCCCTACAGGGTAAGTATATGTTTGAGTCTTCATTTTGTTCACTGTTTTTCACAACTACACACTTCACACAAAAACGCATAAGCAATTTGTGTTAGTAATGACATATGGAAAGCATGGATCTTCTATCATTTTTCATAATAATTGTTACAAAGGCAATAAAAAATGATAATACAACAATTATTTATAGTAAGGCCATAGGTGGATCGCATTCCAGGCCCACAAGAGGACTGCTCCACTCATGTCTGCTAGGTGGTACGCTCCATTCCCGAGGTCCTCATGGATGATGTAGGGTTCTTCCCAGTTTGGTACTAGCGTCCCTTCAATGACCTTGCGTGCTCCGAGAAGAATGACTTGTAGCATAAGATCTCCTAGCTTGAATTTCCATACTCAGACCCTTTTGTTGTAATGTATGGCCATTCTTTGCTGGTAGACAACTACCTTTAGGCGAGCTACTTCTCTGACTTCTTCGAGGAGATCCAGGTTCGCAGCTAAGAGCTGATCGTTCTGGGCAGCATTGAAGCTTGCTCTCCATTGGCTGGTCACCTCAAACTCCGCAGGAATCATGGTCTCAAATCCGCAGACCATTGAGAAAATGGTCCCTCGAGTGGTGCTGCGAGCTGTTGTCCTATAAACCCATAATACCTTCTGTAACTCGTCAACCCATGCGCCTTTTTTGGCCTCAAGCTTGGTCTTCAAGATATGCTTGACGATCTTATTGACTGCTTCTACTTGGCCATTAGCTTGGAGGTGATCTACTGTCGAGAAGCTTTTAGTAATACCAAGGTCGTTGCAAAATTTGAGGAACTGCTCGCTGGTGAATTGGGTTTCGTTGTCTATCACGAGCTACTGAGTAACACCAAATCTGCAAATGATGTTATCCCACACAAATTTTTCTATCTTCATCATAGAGATCTCAGCTAGTTCATTCGCCTCTGGCTATTTTGTAAAGTAATCAACTGTAACAACGACATATTTGCACCTCTCCCGACCTGTTGGAAGAGGCCCGATCAGATCCATGCCAAGGGTCATGGACTGATCATTTGTTGTAGATAGGCTGGTAGGGCTCAAGGAATCTTATAGAACCTCTGGCACTTGTCACATTTCTTCACCAAATTGATAGCATCCTGTTCGTGGTTGGCCAGAAGAACCCTTATCGAAGTGCTTTTTGATCTAAGGACAACCCCCTACCATGGTTGCCATAATGACCTTCTTGTATATCTTTCAAGATTGTAGTGTAGTCTGGCTCATCAACAAGTCGTAGTAATGGAGTCGAGAAGCTTTTTTTGTAAATCATGTCATCATATATGCAGTATCTTGTAGCTCGCATTCTCAGACAACGTGCTTCTAACTTGTCATCTGGTAACTTTCTCCCCTGCAAGTAATCAACCAAAGGGCTCATCCATGAATTTGCTGCCACAGCTATAACTATTACCTCATCGCTGGGCTCTGTACTAGGCATCAGTAGGAATTCCAGTGGCACACTCCTAGAAAAATCCATGTCCTGAACTATAGCTAAGCGAGCCAATGCGTCTGCATGGGAATTTTGGGCCCGTGGGATCTTATTTAATTCATGCTTTTCAAAGGTTCCCAACAGCTCTTGGACCTCCTGCAGGTGAATTATCATTCTTGACCCTCTGGCCTGATACTTACCCTTTATTTGATAGACCACGAGCTAGGAGTCGCTAAAGATTCTGAGTCACTTAGCCTGCATCTTTTTAGCTAAACGAAGTCTTGCCAGCAAGGCTTCGTATTCTGCTTCATTATTCGTGGCTCTGAACCCAAACTTAAGCGTACAAAGGAATTTATATTCATATGGGTTTATCAACAAAATTCTAGCTCCAACACTCCACTCGCAAGAAGATCCATCAATAAATAGCTCCTAGAACGGACCTTCAAAAGACTCAGCTTCTTCATCCATAGGTCCTGTGAACTCAACAATGAAATGGACCAATGTTTGCCCCTTAATTTCTGACCTCGGCCTAAATTCGATGTCAAACTGGGTAAGTTCAATCGCCCATTTGAGAAGATGGCCTAAGGTATCAGGCTTCTGCAAGATCTGCCAGAGGGGATATCTGGTCAACACTTCAATTTTGTGTGCCCGGAAGTAAAGAAGTAAAGACGCAACTTCCTTGATGCCACCACAAGACAGTAGACGAGCTTCTCCATTGGGGTGCACATTGTCTCTGCCTCAACCAGCTTCATACTGATATAGTACACGAGGAACTGCATTCCATTTTCTTCTCAGACCAGCACTGCTCTTAGGACGTGCTGAGATACCCCAAGATAAATTGTCAGAACTTCCCCTTCTTTTAGTTTTGACAAGAGTGGGGCTCTTCCTATATATTCTTTCAACCGCTGGAATGCCATCTCGCATTCTTCTGTCCATTCGAAGCTCTTCACCTTCTTTAATACTTCAAAGAATGGAGCACATATGTTTGTGGCTTTTGACACAAATCTGCTTAGGGCAGCGACTTAACCGTTCAAACTCTACACGTCCTTCATTTTTATTGGCGACCTCATGTCTAGCAAAGCTTGTATCTTTTCTGGATTGGCTTCGATTCCTTTGTTATTCACCATGAAACCTAAAAATTTAGCTGAAGCTACCCGAACGCACATTTGAAGGGGTTAAGCTTCATCCGGTATTTCCTCAAATTTTGGAACATCCTTTCGACGTCGTGTGCATGGTCAACAGCCTGCTTGGATTTTACCAACATGTCATCAACGTATACTTCTACAGTCTTCCTAATCAGATCCTCGAACATCATATTTACCAGCCTCTGATAGGTTGCCCCTGCGTTCTTTAATCCAAATGGCATGACCTTTTAGCAGTATAAGTCACGGTTTGTGACGAACGAGATGTGCTCCTCATCTTTAAGGTTCATTAGAATCTGATTGTACCCTAAGTAGGCATCCATGAAGCTAAGGAGCTCATGCCCAGCTGTCGTATCTACTAACTGATCGATCCTAGGCAGTGGGAAGCTGTCTTTTGGGCAAGCCTTGTTCAAGTCTGTGAAGTCTATACATGTTCTCCATTTCCCATTTTTCTTCTTAACCAGAACGGGATTGGCTACCCATATTGGATAACGAACCTCGCGGATAAATTTGTTTGCTAGGAGCCTGTCTACCTCCTCCCTTAGAGCTTCATACCTCTCACAGGTCATAGGTCTCCCATTCTAGCAAACCAGCTTGTGGCGAGGATCTATGTTTAGCTTATGATTCACCACCTCTGGATCAATCCCCACCATATCTTCGTGATTTCAGGCGAACACATCCAAATTCGCCTTGAGACAATTAGCTAGCTAGGCCTTTATTTCTGGGGCCAAGTTCTTGCTCAACTTGAGACATCTTGCAGCATCTGCCTCACTAACCAATATGTCTTACAGCTTTTCTACTGAACCCGTAGTCTTGCATGTATTAATCTCTCTGGAGTCCAGGTCATGAGTAACTTCAGTCGTATTGATAGCCTACAGCTCACGTCTTGGAACCATATCCACCTTTTTCCCTCGAACTCTCATCCTTACTACGTCTACATAGCAGCGATGAGCCAGCTATTGCTCATCCTGCATACATCTTATCCTATTGAGAGTTGGGAACTTTAGTGTGAAGGTTCTGGTAGAAGTGACCATATTCATATCATTCATTGTTGGCCTTCCCAATACTACATTGTATGCCGAGGGGGAATCTATAATTAGGAAGTCTGCCAACACAGTTGATTGACAAGCTGCATCTCCAAAGGTTAGAGGTATTCTGATCTGCCTAATAGGGGTAACTGAATCTCCAGTGAAACCGTATAGAGGCTCAAAGAAGGCTTCAACTACTCGTCGCAAATCTCCATCCGGTCATAACACCCCTTGTACATCACATTGACTGAGCTCCCGGTGTCTATCATGATTCTCATTACATCTGCATTACCAATGCAAGCTCGGATCACTAGGGCATTGTTATGGGGCCATTGAACACCCATAGCATCTTCTTCTATAAAAACAATCTCTTTAGATGCCCTCCTTACCTTCTTTGTAGATCCTTCCCGTCCCCTTCGACCTGCAAACTGAATGTGATTGGCTTCGCGCACATACCTCTGATGAGATCTGTTCGATGTCCCAACTATGTAAGGACCTCCATGGATAGTAAGAATCGTTCTCACAGTTGGCACGCACTCTTGGTCAGGCTCTTGCTGGGCTAGCTGTGGCCCTGGTGGCCGCTGCTAGAGGCGTTGTTGCTGAGATGGTCGCCATGCAGGTCGTACAACATAATCCTTCAAACGACCTCTTCTGATCAAACTTTCAATAGCACCTTTCAGCGCCCAGCAGTCAGAAGTATTGTACACTGCTTCATTATGATAGGCACAAAATTTGTTTCTATCTCTGTATTCTTCAGGAGTCTAGTAGGAACGGGTCTCCTTAAATTCTCCCTGTTTCTTTCAGTTGCAAAGATTCTCTCTCGAGTATCAGATAACCTGCTATAACTCTGGAAACGACCAAGATGCTGAGATCGCCCATGCCTCTGAATGCTCCTCGGTCTAAGCCCATTTCTGGTGTAACCCCCTAAAAATTTTCTAGGATTTTTTTTTAGGAATATATATATATATAGAGTAGAGTATTGAATTTTTATGTCCAAGTGGGATTAAACTAAAATTCAATTACTGGCATAAATGTAATAAAGTAATTAGTTTCGAGGCTAAGATAGAATAAAAAATGAGAGAAGAGGTCAAGTTATGAATATTTATTGTTTAAGGGGTCTAAATGAGAATTTTAAAAAGTCTAGGGGTCAAATTAGATTTTAAATTTTTTAGGGTCAAATTGTAATTTGACAAAAAATAATATATAAAGATGAATAGTATTACCACTATTCATCTTCTTCTTTGCTTTGCCGATTTCTCCCCTGTGAACAAAATTTTTTATTTTTTATTTTTTATTTTTTTATTTCTCTATTTTTTTTGTTTTTAATCACTCTTTTAACCATTTTTCTAGTCAAAACACCTAGATCTAACCTCATTCAAGCCATTGGCTGCTTAGATCTGAACTTCAAAGGTTTCTAGTGAGGTGCAAATTCGGGTAAGTTAATTTTTTTTTCCATTTGAGAGATTAAAATTGTGTGAAAATTCATGTAGAAGCATGTTAGAATGATTAGAAAACATCAATACTATCATATGATAGTTTAATCTCAACTCAAGTATAATTTTCTTTAATTTTTAATTTTTAAAACCCTAGGTCGAGAGGGACATAAATCCGATCCAAGAAATTTAAATTGAAGATTTGAGAGATCATTTGGAAGCTTATAGAAGCTAGTAAAAAGCCCAAAAAAGTTGGTGTACTCGTATTTATAAAATTTATGTTTATTAATTTCGAATTATGTTTATTAATTTCGAATTTAACGTATAAATTGCTTTGAAAATTAGTTATTTTGTTTGTTTGAGATATTAATTGGTTTTGGAAGTAAATTATATATTATTGGATAAATTTATTTGATAACAAATGATTTTGAAACAATTTTCGAAATTAAAATCCCCTGTAGCTGAATTTGATGTGTAAAATATTTTAGGGGTATTTTTGTCATTCCGCTTTCCTTGATGTGTTCATTATGTGATGTTTTGGGTGATATGTTTGATGAATTTGAAATTTGGAATGAAAAATATGAAAATGTCCTCTTTTAGGATCGACTTAAAGCATGAGAAAAGAGATAATAATTTTTATTAATATATGATAACAAAACTAGGGACAATATGGTCATTTGAAATAACTACGAGTGGTGTCCCAAAGAATCTAGAATAATAGATTTAAATATGTACTAAAAAGTTTACATGATTAAATTTTTGTTTAAAAAATTTGAATATTTTTGTAATTTTGAAAAATTTAAAGGACCCGAGTAAAACTAGTCACCAGTAGGTGAGGACTGGTAGTTGGCTAGCCAATAGAGTGATTTTTAGCAGTACTGTACTGTTACAATTGATCACAGACGTTGTATGATGGACCCTGAGAGGCATCGAGTGCTCGGTCCTGAAACGAAAATAGATTATGATATGCGACCCAGTGGATAGACACCGAGCGGTCGATGCCGGGGTCACTATTTATTCTGGCAGGTAGCCACTGAATGGTCGATGCCAGGAGACCCGTTGTCGATCCATGGTATCGTGATAGACTTTACGAATGGCTCTAATAAATTGAATGAAGAAAGTCTTGTAAATTTATTTGATAATTGATTTTATACAGATTAGATTGTAATTATACTTACAACGAAATGTGTTGGAAAGTCACATGATCATATTTTATTTTGTGAAATTATGTACTATGTGTGTTAATCGATGAAAAGATTGTGATCGTGCATATTGTTTTAATTTTTGCTCGTATTTTGAAAATAAATATAATTTCAATATTATATGAATACACTTACTAAGCCGAAAGACTTAGCGCGTTGGATTCACCGCATGCAGGTAGTTGAGTAGGGTTTGAAGAAAAGACGAAGATAAAATAGTTGCAGCTTCTCTCAAGTCACATCCGCCCTCATCATTTTGGTAATCACCATTTTTGTGTTACAAGAGTATCATATTTTGGCCACCACCATATCGTGTGCATTTCGTTAGTGTTGTAAACAAATTTGTATTTAAAGTTTATCACTTGTGGTAAATTCTGTAAATTATCCGCTGAAAAAAGTTTTATATGGTGTTATTTTTGTAAAATGTTTAAATGTTAAAAGAAATATTTATTATCAAATGTTTGTGCGTTAAAGTGGGTTAGAAACGAACGAGAGGTCCGAAACAGGAAGTTGAGAAGTGAATTAATTTATGTTGTGGATAATATAGCGATCAGAATAATCGGGCCCGAAAAGATCTGCAGTGCAAGCCCAATTATCCGTCATCCCTCTAGCCCGTTCTCCTAGAAAAGGGGGGCCCATTAGTGGGCGCTTATCGTGACCGCTGATCGCTATCGCTCATCCAGACCGTTGATTCTGACCGCAGGCGCGTATTCTAAAAACTGGTTGAGACCACTATCTTCTCCGCCACTGAGCCTACTCACCATGTTTTTTGCCACTATTGATTATGGACCCTTTCGCTGACCTCGCCCGATCGATATATATATTCTCCGAGAAGAACCATCCATCAGAGATGTCCAGCAAGACCCTCTCGCCCAAAATGATCTGGTCGAGCTGATCGCTGATTTCTGAGCGTGACCACACTCCAACTCCTTCACTCGTGTATCGTCCACCTCACTGTCGTAACGAGTTGCGGACACACCGACTCGTTATCCACCTCCTCGGCTTTCCGGCGGCCAGACTTATCAGAGATTCTTTCGTTTTTTCGGCTGGTCCAGTTTTCAGTCTGTTGGAGGATCGGTCCATCTCGTCCTTAAGAGTCCCAAGTCAGCAGAGGTCAACAGTGCCATGTAGTGTACAGTTCCGAGACGTGCTATGCACGTCATCTCCACCAGAAGTCGTGATCATGACCTCGATCACCCATCATGGCGAATCCGACCCAGTAATCAGAAATCTCCCTCGGGCAGACTTCGGATGCGACAGATTCGACCTCATTTAATGTATTTTCCGCCGCATTTAACGTCCAGTCAGCTGCATTAATTGGGATTCTGGCGCATTAAATGCTGTCTGTCATTGTAACTGTAGTTAACTGTTTATGCTTGTCTTATTCTGTTTTACTGTAGCATGTCTCCTTCCTCTATAAAAGGGGACGAATTTCACTGTAAGAGGGATCCAACTTTTTGAGTGTCGTTACTCTGCCAAAATAGTGAGAGAGTGAACAGTAGACGTAGGCATCTTTTTGGGCCGAACCACTCTAAAAATCTTCTGTGTCTTCTCTTCCTCGCCTCTGACTCATTCTACCCTATTCCTTTCGTTCTGCATGCATCTCATTGATCTTACGAAACTGTAGCTTGGGCCCTAAAACAACCTCGTTGACTAAGGAAACCATTTTTCGACGTTAACATTTTTGGCGCTAGAAGGAGGGGCTCATCTTCAGTTTTACCACCTTTCTGTCCGTTAGCTTTCGTAGCTCATTCTTCATTCGCCATGGTTAGAGGGAGGATTCCTAGAGACTTCAGCGCAACAGAAAACTGCCAGGAAATTCCAGACCAGCAGCGTGCCACGTCTACCGAGGGAGTATCCAATACTGGTGCGGGGACATCTAACGTGCCTGTGGCTGGGGATGCTCAAGGTATACCCCCTCTTCCAACTCGTCAACCTACATGTAATGTTGCAGGGGGGATGCAATACAAGCGATACAGTGATGACAAAACAGGCTAGAGAATACCGTCGCGGAGTTTATTGGTGAGGTTAGAACCCTATTCCAAAGCCAAGCCCAACCTCCCTAAGTTCCTCACCAGGCCGTTCCAGAAAGAAACGTTCCCCGTAGGGGGCACGCGGAAGATCCCGATGTGAGTAGAAGGGGTGCTAGAGAATTCGAACGAGAAGGGTCTGTCCATTCCTCCAACGTGCATTCTAGTGCTCGGCCTCCGCGAGCCCGTGATGGACATCGGCCAGAGCAAGTCGGGCGCAATTATGACCAACCCCCAGCCCGTATGGATAGGACGGGGCCAGGACCTGATGCTAAAAGGCAAGCCGATAGAAATAGCCGATCCCCAAGTAGGAGAGATAGACACTCTGCCTTTGGAAGAACTGAAACGCGGGGTACACTGGTAGCAGAGCTCCTCCAAAGAGTCCGCCAGCTGGAGGCGCGGCTTGTGATGCCGGAACAACGGGGCCAGACTTGAGAAAGGACCCCATTCACTTCGGAGATTGAGTTGGAGCCGCTCCCCCCAAGATTTAAAATTCCCAACATCCCCCAGTACAGAGGAAACTCCGATCCCTATGATCATCTGGACACTTTCAACATCCAGATGGACCTCCAGACAACAAGTCCGCTCGTGAAGTGTCGTGTGTTCCCAGCTACCCTTGGAGACATACCACGGACATGGTTCAGAAGTCTCCCATCGCGCAGCATCAACAACTGGGAAGAATGTCAGCAGAAGTTCCTGAACCAGTACAAGGTGCTAAAGAGGGTGCCACCCTGTCACCTTTCTACCATCTGTCAGCGCCCAGGTGAGCCTCTGAAAGAATACATTAATAGGTTCAGGCGTGAGGTGACGAACGTAGAAAACCCCACGGATGAAGGGGTGCTATCAGCCATATCATCCGGTCTAAGAAAAGATGGCAAGCTGTATGAGAGTATATAACGGTCCCCTGTTAAGGACCTGGGAGAGTTCTACGAACGAGCCGAGAAGGAAATCCCGTGGGAAGAAGTAACCAATCCTAGGAAAACCAGTTCCTAGGGGGACGAAGCTGGCACCTCCGGTCATGGAAGGAAAAGGAGCAATGGGGGAAGCAACACTGGAGGGCGAAGAGAAAACCAGCAGGTTGCCAAGAAAGCCAGGGATTGGCGAAAATCGGGCAGCAGCCGGGGACCAGAGCGGCCACGGTACCAAGGATGTTATAATACATACAACGCCCTGTCGGATACCCAAGACCGCATATATGCGACTGAGAAGAGTAGGAAAAATTTCGGGCGGTCGGCTCCCCTTCAGCGCCCTGCAGAACGGAGAAATAAGAACAAGTTCTACGCTTACCACAACGACATCGGGCACAACACCTCCGACTGCTGGGCACTCAAGGATGCTATTAAAGAATTTATCAGAAATGGCCGCCTGGGGGATTATGTTATGAAGCCCCCAAGGCGACCATCCCAGCAGCAACGGCCCCGCCAGCTTTCAGAAGATCCTCTAGTCAGAGTCAGCCAGAGCCGAATTCTACGGAAGGGCCCTCCGTCAGAACCATCCATACCATTCATGGGGAACCCTCGCGAGCAGGAGAATCCAACCGGTCTCAGGAACGATTTGTGCAAGAAGCCAGACGCGTCCAGCCAGTGGGGCAGAATGAGTCGGGAGGACCCGCCAGAAAGGCCAGGAGGGTATCGGAGGATATTGCATTTACTGATGAAGATGCCCGGGATGTCCGCCTCCCTCATAACGATGCTTTGGTAATCAAGGCACGCATTGGCAACTCAATGGTGAAGAGGATCATGATAGACACTTGCAGCTCTGTGAATGTCATGTACAAGGACTGATACGACCAGATGGGGATCGGTGACGACCAGCTAAAACCATCTCCTGAACCCTTCTACGGCTTCACTGGAGATTCAGTTATTCCTGCTGGACAGATCAGATTGCCCTTGACCCTCGGTGACGCCGCTCGACAATCCACAGTGCTGGCAAACTTCCTCATCGTCAATTCTCCCTTAGCATATAACGTAGTGATGGGAAGACCTGCAATGAATGATCTCGACATGGTCGTCTCTACCAGAGCACTTGTGGTGAAGTTCCCGACTCCGAACGGGGTAGGATGTGTGCAGGGCGAATAGTCCATGGCTCGTCATTGCTATGTAGACGCGATCAGAAAGGGGGCCCAAGGAAGGAAGGTAGAAGTGATTCTAGAGCGGGAGTTTCAGGCGATCACTTCGTCAGGATTCAGTCATAACTTAGACCCCAAAGAACTTGACACATACCAGAGCACTGGCCCATTAGAGGAGCTGGAGGACGTCCCGGTCATCGGAGCAGATGCTACAAGATGTATCCAGCTGGGTAAAGCTTTAACTACGGAAGTGAAATCTCGGCTAATTGACTGCCTGAAGAGAAATGCGGATGTGTTTGCCTGGAGTCACGGGGATGTAGTAGGGATTGATCCGGAAGTGATGACTCATAAGCTGAACATCAATCCCCGTAGTCGGCCAGTCTGTCAGAAGAGGAGACAAATGAACCAAGAGCGCAGTGAAGCTCTGAAGGAGGAAGTAGACAAGCTTCTGGCCAATAAATTCATCTGCGAAGTCCAATAACCGGAATGGATAGCCGACCCCGTGCTGGTAAAGAAGAAAAACGGGAAGTGGAAAACCTGCATAGATTTCACGGACCTGAACAAAGCCTGCCCAAAAGACAGTTTCCCTTTACCTAGAATCGATCAGTTGGTGGACACGACAGCGGGGCATGAACTCCTGAGCTTTATGGATGCTTACTCAACCAGATCCCCATGGATCCCAAAGACGAGGAGTGTACATCATTCACAACTGACCAGGGGCTGTACTGCTACAAGGTGATGCCTTTCGAACTGAAAAATGTAGGAGCCACTTACCAGAGGCTAGTGAACAGGATGTTTGCAGAGCTAATCGGGAAGAGCATGGAAGTGTATGTGGACGACATGCTTGTGAAGTCTGAGAAAGTTGTCGATCACGATCGGGATCTTGAGGAGATGTTCCGGATCTTGAGGAAATATCGAATGAAGCTCAACCCTCTCAAGTGCGCCTTCGAACTTTCCTCAGGTAAATTTCTGGGTTTTGTTGTGAACAACAGGGGAATAGAAGCTAACCCAGAGAAAATCCAAGCCCTGCTGGACTTGAGGTCGCCAGGCAGCGTGAAGGAGATCCAAAGTCTGAACGGTCAGATTGCAGCATTAAGTAGATTCGTGTCAAAGGCCTCCGACAGATGTGCTCCATTCTTTGAGGTGTTGAAGAAGGCCAGGAATTTCAAGTGGACTAATGAATGTGAAGCCGCCTTCGCATAACTGAAAGAGTATATAGGGCGCGCCCCATTACTGACTAAACCAAGAGACGGAGAAACTCTAACTGTATACCTCGGAGTATCCCAACATGCCCTGAGCGCGACCCTGGTGAGGCAAGAAGGAAATGGAGCTTAGGCACTGGTATACTACGTAAGTAAGAAGTTGGTGGAAGCGGAAGCCAGATACACCCCGATGGAGCTGCTTGCCTATTGCTTGGTGATGGCGTCCAGAAAGCTACGTCCGTACTTCCAAGCGCACAAGATCGAAGTATTGACCAAATATCCGTTGAAGCAGATCCTGTAGAAGCCAGACACCTCCGGCCGCCTTATCAAGTGGGCCATAGAGATCGCCCAGTATGACATCGAGTTCAAGCCAAGACCGGCTATCAAGGGGCAAGCACTGGCGGACTTTATAGCTGAGTTCACCGGACCTGCAGACGACCAAGCCGAAACTTCTGAAGGGCCATACTGGGAACTCTTTGTGGATAGGTCCTCCTGTGAAAGGAGCGCTGGAGCCGGAATTCTGTTAATCAATCCTGACGGGGGAAAGTTTCTCTGTGCCCTCAAATTTGGCTTCAAAGCGACTAACAACGAGGCAGAGTACGAAGCGCTGCTGGCAGGACTCCGACTGGCCAGAAAAATGCAAGTTGAACGACTTAGGATTTTCAGCGATTCCTAGCTGGTGGTCTGCCAGATAAAAGGTGAGTATCAGGCCAAGGGATCGAAGATGGCGGCCTATCTGCAAGAGGTTCGAAAACTACTGGGGACTTTCGAAACATTCGAATTAAACCAGATCCCACGCGCTCAGAACTCCCATGCAGACGCCCTAGCTCTCCTAGTCGCTACTCAAGATACAAACTGCACCGAAAAAATACCTGTGGAGTTCCTGCCTAAGCCAAGTACCATATCTAGCGTGGAAGTGATGACTCTGACAGTGGCGGATGGATCATGGATGTGGCCGTTGGTCAGCTACCTGCAAGAAGGAAGACTCCCAGACGATAAGATGAAGGCACGCCGTTTGCGAGTAAGGGCGGCCAGATACTGCATATATGGTGATGTCCTGTATAAGAGAGGCCTCTCCGCCCCCCTGCTCAGGTGCATTGATGAGCCAGAATGCACCACCTTGATAAGGGACATACATGAAGGACACTGCGGCAACCATGCTGGAGGGCTCTCCTTAGCTCAAAAAGCGCTCAGACAAGGTTTTTACTGGCCAACAATGAAGCAAGACGCCGTCGGCCTGGTGAGGAAATGTGACAAGTGCCAAAGATTTTCCAGGATTCCCCGAGCACCCCCAGCTTATCTCCGCCAAATGATCAGTCCATGTCCCTTCGCCATCTGGGGAATGGACCTAATAGGACCCCTTCCGGTGGGGCGTGCAAGGTGTAGGTACGCTGTCGTGGCAATCGACTACTTCACCAATTGGGCAGAAGCAAAGGAACTAGCCGAGATCTCCACGACAAAGATCGAGAAGTTCGTGTGGGATAACATCATCTGCAGGTTTGGCATCCCCCAATAACTAGTGACGGATAACGGGACCCAGTTCA
Source organism: Dimocarpus longan (assembly GCA_022984855.1). NCBI lineage: Eukaryota > Viridiplantae > Streptophyta > Magnoliopsida > Sapindales > Sapindaceae > Dimocarpus > Dimocarpus longan. The sequence continues at coordinate 30,094,810 of CM041016.1, read as the reverse complement.
CGAGCGAGCAATTCCAGGAGTTCTGCAACAATCTTGGCATAGTCAAAAGCTTTTCAGCAGTCGATTATCCACAAGCTAATGGCCAAGTGGAAGCAATCAACAAGATCATCAAGCAGAGCCTGAAGACAAAACTGGAGGCTAGAAAGGGAGCGTGGGTCGATGAGCTACCGAAAGTACTGTGGGCCTACCGCACCACCACCCGCAGCACAACTGGAGAGACACCCTTCTCGATGGTTTACGGGTCTGAGACCATGATCCCTGCCGAATTCGAAGTCTACAGCCACAGGAGGACTAACTTCAATCCTTGTGACAACAACCAGCTTCTCGCTGCCAGCTCAGACCTGCTTGAGGAGTCAAGGGAAGCTGCTCGCCTCAGGATGGCCGTCTACCAGCAGAGGATGGCGAGATATTACAACCAAAAAGTTCGGGTACGTCAATTTCAGCCAGGTGACCTTATTCTTCGAGAAGTTCTACCCGGTGCTCGTAAAGCAAGTGAAGGAGTGTTGGGACCGAACTGGGAAGGGCCCTACACTATCCACGAAAGCCTAAAGAATGGGGCCTACCACCTGGCGGACATGGATGGGGCAGTTCTACCAAGAGCTTGGAATACTATCCACCTGAGACCATATTATACTTGAATGCTGTATTTTTGTTTGATGTTGTCGTTCCACCGCACATATAGAACAAACCATGTACAGACATAATGAAAATGAAAACTATCTATCAATTATGATGAATTGTTGCTAACGTGAAATGCTCATATGTGTTCTTATTCAAGGTACGCCCCCACGGAACGGCAAAGCACCAGCTTTAAAGCTCCAACGTCTGTCCGCCCTAAGGGGCAGGAAAGATTAAAACGGGCACGAACCCACGCACCTAATTGCCGCTCATTGACTGGCCTCCCCTTCCATCTTCGCGCGCGAACAAAAATAAAAAGGGGTTCGATCGAAGTGACACTCAACCCCGCCATCGAATAAAAGGGGTTCGATCGAAGTGACACTCAACCCCGCCATCGAATAAAAAGGGCTCGATCAAAGTGACACTCGGCCCAAACTATGCTGTAAATGCTCAGGCTACGGCCTTGTGAGCGTAGCCGAGGTCCATACCTCCATAACTCTCGCTATAGATGCTCAGGTATAACCTTGTGAGCGCAGCTATAAAGGTTCGCCCCGCTATGCTGTAGATGCTCAGGTATAACCTTGTGAGCGCAGCTGGAGAGGATCACCATATCGAAAAAACTAAGGCTCTTACCTCCTGACCGCAATTCAACATTTAACTCCGACAGCGATTAAGGAAGACGGACAGCCTATCTATTCTCCACCTAGTCTCCACTCCTCCTCAACACAATCATTACCATTGGCCTTGTTTTCTATCACGTATACGTGCTGGAAGCATTATGACCTTGCGTTGGTGCAAGGCGTGTCCACTCATTTATTGATCGGCTTAATTTTCACAAGAAAACCAGTCGCCCTATTATCCCTAATCTGGTGGTATTCGTGCAACAAAGGGGACCAAGTTATCTATCCGCCTCCGAGGATTCACTTCTGCCCCCAGGTTATTATTCACCCGAGGGAGGCATCAGGCTGGACAGCGTCCATGTCCTGATGATTCATCCTCTCTGTCTCGCCATCCCTAAGATACCTGTGAGGGCGGTCCGCCCATCTTATTATCCTCCCTTATTAATTACATTGCAGGGTACACTCGTTTACATTTTTCTACGATCACATGCACATGAAGATAAGAGAGCAGCAAATCAAACTGGGTGAAATCCTACTGAGATAATAATCAAACAATGATTACAAATTGTTTCAAAGACAAAACAAGAAATACAATTGTAAAAACGTCAATAATCAAAGATAAGTCTTAACAACAGCAAAGGAAAATATATGAATCATTCGTCTAAGGAGGCCTTGGAGAAGCTGGTGGGGGCATCTGCAGGAACCTTTGAAGAACTAGAGGGGATGTCCTTTGGATCTTTGCTGCTGGAGGCTCCCTAAGAAGACGAGCTTTGTCCCCCGTCCTTCACCAATCCTTGAGGGGCTGAGGAGAATCCGCCCTAGGTTGACGGGGCACCGGTCTGAGCAAGAGGTAGATCGGGGATCTTCTGCGGGACTGGAGAGACCGTCCCTTTCTGGGCAGCTTGCGCTGCTTTCTTCTGGGCGTCCGCAACAGCACGGGCCTCGTACTTCTTCACTTCTGCCACCGCATCCTTCCTAAGGTACGAGTAATCCAGCTCAGGATGATGCAGCCATAAAGTGTACAGGAACTTGCTGCTCGTCTTTTTGGTCGCCTCCTCCCCAGCTTGTCTGGCCCAGAGGTCCGCTCTGCGATGCGCCTCCCGTGCCTTAGCAAGTTCGCCCCTTGCCACAGTCAGGTCCTTCAGCGTTGCTTCATTCTTCTTCTCGGCGTCGTCAGCCCGCTTTCTCTGAAGGGCAGCCTCCTCTTTGGTCTTGTCTGCCTCCTCTGTGGCCATCGCAAGTGAGTTGGAAATGACAAGCTGAAGTTGATTCTCCTTCCCCGCAGTTTTCTCCGCCTCTTTAAGCTTCTTCTCCAGCTCAGAAATAGTCTTCTCAGCGGCCACGGACCCCTCTTTAAGGCTTTGAATTTCTGCCTTCAGCTCTCTGTTCACCTCCTCGAGAGCGGCCTTTTCCCCAGCCAAATCGGGGAAGTTCCGACGCATCTTCATCATGCCCAAGGTAGCCTGAAAAGATAGCACATTAACGAAGTGTATAAGCATGGAACGTGGCTGCAAAATAATTAAATAAACTTATAAGCACGGTGCAGCGTGCAGAGTAGTCAATCAACTGGTCGCTGTTAAATTTGCTTTTGATAAACATCTGGCTTGCTAGGACCTAGTAAAATTGGCAGCCGATCCAGCAAGTCGTCAAAATATTCTCCGGTGTTGGCCCCTCCGTCAGCTCCCCCTTTTAAGGCCACCTTCTTTTTGCCTTTGCCCTTGGACCTCAGACCCTTGGCAGGGGGCTCCATGGCCTCTTCATCCCCCTCTTCAGTCTCTGAAGTTGAGACTCCCTTCCCAGCGGCACCCCTAGTTGAATATACCTATTTTACGGTCTGCTTCGCCACACTCTTCAATTTCATTCCAGGCTATGCGACAGGTGGATCAACAGCCGTGCCTGACGGGTCCGCTGATGAAGCTGAGGGCCCTTTCAAGCCCGTTATCTCCACCTCTGATGCCTCTGTCTCAGCGGCTGGCGATGACGGAGGAGAAACCATGTCAAGGTCCACCATTGTTCTATGTTCCTTGGGGGCTGGGGGAGGCACTCCTTCTCTAGGCTCTGCAAAGATTGATTTGACTTCCCTACCTTTTCGCTCTCCAACGTCAAAGGCTAGCTTTAGAGGGACAGTCTCAAGTTTGGGGGAGAGCCCGTATTTTCTCAGATCGGGGTTGTCGGGAAGATAAAAATCCTCGGGACCTTTCACCTGAGTGAATCTCTTCAGCACTTTTGTCTCCTCGGCTGTGAGGTTGACCGCTCCTTTAATGAACGCTGCATACAAAGAAAGAAAAAATGTGTCAATAATGATGAGGCCTGGAGATACGTGTGTGTACACGCTCTAGTAGCGGCCTGAAATACCCTTACCTGGACCGTTATTAAAATCAAAATGAGTGAGGTTCTGTAGGGACAGACAAGAGGCATAAAACCACCCGGATTTATAATCCCCTACGTTCGACTTGCCAGCTTTCAGTGGCAAGAATGCTCTATAAGGGGATTTACGAGCGGTAATGTAGTAAATTCCGTCTCATTTAGTATCAAGGGGGTTAGTCGTGGATTTAAAAAAATAAAGACTCTGAATTATATTTGAAGTAGGTGGTGGAAGGCCGTTCTTGAGGAAAGTGTAGGCCAGGGTGGTTATTTGGGCTTAGGAATTTGGTGTTAGCTGGAAAGGAGCTATTTCCAAATCATTTAACAGGTTTATTACATACGGGGAACCGGAAACCTAAACCTCGACTTTGAATGTTGGCGACTGATCGCTATGAACCCGTCAGGAGGATCAGTCGCGTGGTCGCGATGAGTATGGACCATAACGCGACAAGTGGAAGGAAAATGGTACGCGTCAGCTATGGTCTTGAGCTCTTTCAAAGTCATCTTGGAGTCATGCTGGTAGAAGGTTTGATAAGCAAAGGTCTCCCTTCGCCCAGAAGAGCTCGACGTATTCCCGCTGCCTTGAGCGGTTGCACCTGAGGAATCCCCTTCACGTTAAGGGGACCTCCCCTCGGAACTTTCCTCGCTAGATATGACTCGACGGTATCGAAGTCCACGGCTTGACATCTACAAAAGAAACAGCCAGTCAGGCCATTGACAACCAACCAGATTCAAAAAACAACAAACAAAAGAAGCCTAAGTCCACTAAGCCTAAGCGTCAAGCCGTGCGCCTAGGAAGCCATGAGGGTAGGGGAACCAAGGGCCTCATTCTACGGTATTTCCCCTCCAAGGTGGAGGAAAGAAAGGAGAAGAAACAAGCAAAGATACCCTACGTTGTTACCAGACTTTTCCAGACCAGAAGCAGCGCAGAGTCTGCCCGCCTCAACTGGACCAGATTCTCAGAAAAGCAAATGCAAAAAAAAACAAAAAAAAGAGAGAAAGAACAAAGGGAAGAAAGAACCTTACCTTGAGCGTATGGTAGCAACCGGAAGTTGAGGACGAAGATTGTTGAACGAGGATGAAAGGTTGAAGCAGAGGAAAAAGACGATAGGGATGCTTACGGGTTTTGAAAATGCCAGAAGAAGAAGGGCTTAGAGGGTTATCTCTCTTTTTTAAATATTTCAATCCCAATCGTTAGATCAAAACAGGTGTGTAACCGCCCCCTATCCGACGACATGGCGTGATTCTAGGGATTTCGTCATCATGCAGCGTGTCAGTTGAAAGACGTGCATTAAATGAGCGCGGCGCGTGATGTGACCCGTAACCGCTGACTGGGGAAGCTCCACGTGTCCCGACGATAAAGTGGAATTTAAAAGGTACTGTAACTGCCCTCCCTTTTTGTAACTGTTCCCGCCTATTCTGCTCGCTTTGGAATATATGTCTCCTGGTCCTCTTTGAAGCACCAAGAGCCAGGGGGCTTTATGTTGTGGATAATATAGCGATCAGAATAATCGGGCCCGAAAAGATCTGCAGTGCAAGCCCAATTATCCGTCATCCCTCTAGCCCGTTCTCCTGGAAAATGGGGGCCCATTAGTGGGTGCATATCGTGACCGCTGATCGCTATCGCTCATCCAGACCATTGATTCTGACCGCAGGCGCCTATTCTGAAAGCTGGTTGAGACCGCTATCTTCTCCGCCACTAAGCCTACTCGCCATGTTTTCCGCCACTATTGATTATAGGCCCTTTCGCCGACCTCGCCCAATCGATATATATATTCTCCGAGAAGAACCATCCATCAGAGATATCAAGCAAGACCCCCTCGCCCAAAATGATCTGGTCGAGCTGATCGCTGATTTCTAAGCGTGGCCGCGCTCTGACTCCTTCACTCGTGATATCGTCCACCTCGCTGTCGTAACCAGTTGCAGACACGCCGACTCGTTATCCGCCTCCTCGACTTTTCGGCGGCCAGACTTATCAGAGATTCTTTCGTTTTTTCGGCTGGTCCAGTTCTTAGTCTACTGGAGGATCGGTCCATCTCGTCCTTAAAAGTCCCGAGTCAGTAGAGGTCAACAATGCCATGCAGTGTACAGTTTTGAGACGTGCCATGCACGTCATCTCCACCAGAAGTCGTGATCATGACCTCGATCACCCATCATGGCGAATCCGACCCAGTAATCAGAAATCTCCCTCGTGCAGACTTCGGATGTGACAGATTCGGTCGCATTTAATGTATTTTCGACCGCATTTAATGTTCAGTCAGCCGCATTAATTGGGATTCCGGCGCATTAAATGTTGTCTGTCATTGTAACTGTAGTTAACTGTTTATGTTTGTCTTATTCTGTTTTACTGTAGCATGTCCCCTTCCTCTATAAAAGGGGACGAATTTCACTGTAAGAGGGATCCATCTTTTTTAGTGCCATTACTCTGCCAAAATAGTGAGAGAGTGAACAGTGGATGTAGGCATCTTTTTGGGCCGAACCACTCTAAAAATCTTCTGTGTCTTCTCTTCCTCGCCTCTGACTCATTCTACCCTATTCCTTTCGTTCTGCATGCATCTCATTGATCTTACGAAACTGTAGCTTGGGCCCTAAAACAACCTCGTTGACTAAGGAAACCATTTTCAGACGTTAACAATTTAGAAGTGTATTTTCTCTACAGGTTTAAATTTTGGATTTTCAGAAAAACAGAGGAAACTATGCCGGAATTTCATTAAAATACAATCAAGTTTTTGAAAACGAAATTTTAGTAAAAAGAATTTGAAATAGAAAAAGGGTAACATCTCACGCCTCGATCTTCGCACGGACGGGGACGTCAGGGTAGGGGTGTTACATCTGGCCTTCTTTGCAATTTGATTATTAATCCTCTGGCCCCCATGGTTGCTTCCTTCGTCATTCCTCTTCTTCCCTTGGTTAGAGCTGTCAGCCTCATCTTTTCGATCATTCGCCTTTTTGGGGTCAAAGGCTTCTTCCTACCGTATCTCCTTTACAGCTCGCTCATAAAATTCCCCTAGGTCCTTCACCGGGGATTTATAAATGCTCTCGTATAGTTTTTCGTCTTTCCTTAATCCTGCCAAGATAGCTGTCAAGATCCTCTCGTCCGAAAGGCTTTCCACATTATTCACCTCGCGTCTGAATCTGCTGATATAGTCCTTTAGCAATTCACCAGGGCGTTGGAAGATTATAGCGAAATGGCAAGGTAGCACGAGCTACCTCTTCAACATCTTGTATTGGTTCAGGAATCTTTGCTGACACTCTTCCCAATTATTAATGATGCGAAGTGGGAGGTTTCTAAACCACGTTCACGGAATGTCCCCAAGTGTTGTTGGGAAAACACGGCACTTAACCAACGAACTAGTAGTCTACAAATCCATCTAGATGTTGAACGCGTCTAGGTGGCCATAAGGATCGGTGTCCCCATTGTATTGTGGGATGTTGGAGACTTTGAACTTGGGGGGAAACGGTTCCATCTCAATCTCCGAGGTAAATGGGATCCTCTCCCCGCTTTGACTCCCCTGTTCTTGAGCTTCAGGTCGTGCTTCAAGCTGCCGGACCCTCTGAAAGAGCTCCTCGATAAGTGAATCATGCTCTTCAACTCGTCTGGCAGTGGATTGCCCGACGACAGGTTGTCTACCCTGCTTGTCCTGCCTATTCAGGGAATGCTGACCTCGTGCCTCTTGTCTTCTTCTATCTTCAAACTCAATGGCGAAATGGCCTGGTTCATTTTTTCGATTAAGCTTGTCTAACACATCTTCTCGACGCGAACCTCTGTGATAGTGTCTTTGCCCAGTTTCATCTCCGTGGCCTAAGACTTGCACACGCCCATGATTCGTATCCATCTGACGGTGCCCATCCTGGCTCACTTTCTCCCTTATTCTTAAAGGATTAGTCACGCCTCCGTCATTGCAAGCTCGCTGACATCAAGCATGGATTGCACGCTGGAGGAATGATTCAACCCCTCTCGAGCTGATTCTCTGACTACTCTCTCATTCACTATAGGGGCCTCAACGTGTTGTCATTGTGGGACATCCCTCCTTGTAGTGGCCTGAAGTGGTCTCTGAGCAGTTTGAACCTAGGCTTGAATTAGTACCCTGACTTCATTTGCCAACTGCATCATTGTAGTTTCTAACACCTCATGTCGCTGTTGTAACACCTATATAACATCTCCTCCAGCAGCGTTAGGTACAAGTTGGCGGGAAGGAATAGGAGGCATACCTTGAGCATTTCCTACCATTGGTGCATTTGACGTCCTTGCACCTATGTTGGGTGGTCTTCCAATAGGCATAACGTTCTGTTGTTGATCTAAGGTTTCTGGACAGTCAACGGTCGCGTCAGAGCTTCTGTTGATTCTTCCTCTGACCATCATGTTTAGTAAAAGAGCTCGGGGAATTAAGAACAAAGGTGGTGAAACTGTAGATGGGTCTCTTCTTCTAGCGCCAAAATGTCGACATTTGGAATTAGCCGACTAGGCTCTTCTTAGGCCCAAGCTACAATTTCGATCAAATCAGTATAGCAAATAGGTAGAAAGCAAAGAAAAAGGGAATGGTTAAGGAAGAACAAGGTACACCAGGAATTTTTAAGTGGTTCGACCCAATTGATGTCTACATCCACTGTTCACTCTCTCACTATTTCTACAGAGTAATGGCACTCAAAAGATTCTCTCTTTTTACAATGAGTTTCCTCCCCTATTTATAGAGAAGTATGAGGTGCTACAGTAAAATGTAATAAGACAAAATACAGTACTGAAATGATAACTTACATTTAATGAAGCTGACATTGTCAGGTTAATTCTGCCAAAACATAGGTTTAGACAGCAACCCCATACTGGTTAGGTGAAACTTCTTTAATCCATGCTGTAATCTCTAACGGGATTGGTGTGTACAGTACGCCTTAAGTTGTAATCGGTTTTGACAGTTCTGACTGTAGCTGACTTGTAGTCTGAGAGATGAAACAGAAACGAGCTCTTTAGCGAGAAGAATATTTTGTCAAGTTGACGAGCAAATAAGGCTCTGCCGAACTTATCTCATTAAAGGTTGCTGATAAAGGTAATAAGCTAGCTATCCAGCGATCTGATGAATTAGTAGACAATCGACCTCATAGACGAGCTGATAAGCGAGTATATGCAAAAAGGGCTGAGCAGTTGGACAAGTAGATTGACAAGCACATGATCAATCCCATAAACTAGCTCATTCACGAGCTGATAAACGAGCACATGAGAAAAGCTGATAAACGAGCACATGGGCTGGTAGATTATCGAGCAAGTAAGCGAGTAGACAGACGAGCAGAGAGTTAGGCCTTTTTGTTGTTGGGTCCATCCTTTGGGCTTGTAGCAGCCCAACTGGTATGATTGTAAAAACACCCATAACAATGATTATAATTTGATTATTATCACAAAAACTCATGATAGCCTTGGTATTAAGATAATGACATCCATTCTGTCTTTAAAATTATATTTTTATAATAAGTTGTGAGTCCAAGGTTTGCGTTTATAGTAGCTATCAAGAAATTTCTATTCATACAGTGACATCCACAGCTAGCTAGGTACATACTCAACGTGGTAGTGAAAATGGCTTTTCTAGTTTAATTTCTTTTAAAGAATATTCTATTTGAAAAAAAAAAATAAACATATAACTGTGGAGAATTTTCATTTAATTATTATAACAAATTAAGACTTCCTCAACTTTACTATATACTTTCAAACCACGCTTTAGTTCTTCCTTCCATTACAAAAATAAATTTGAAATTTCCTGTAGGGCTGTAACTTTACTACATTGTCTCTTTGTCAAAATATCAAGTAGTGATGGCAAAAAATAACAAATATAAATCACACCTTTTTCAATTTTGTCTTGTTTCTTTGAAAGACAACATTGTCTTACAAGTGGGTCAAAAGACACCTAAACTTTCCCTTTAATTACAGTACTACTTTTCTTTTAATATATAGTTCAACGTTTTATGCATAAAAACACATAAAGTCAATGAAGTAAATATTAGTTTGGATGGATTTATTTTATGTTTTTTATAATTATTACTTTCAGAAGAAAAACAAACGAAGGGTACTTTTCACTCATTTAATTGCAAGACTGCAAATATATATATATATATATATATATTAAAAAAAAAAAATTAAGGCTAAAAGGTCAATTCATGAATCTCTTACAAAATCTAATAGAAGATGTATATCTTAGCCAAGTAAGCTATGCTCACTCTAGTAAGTTTACGTACTAGAGAATTATTATTATTAAAAGAAGAAGTCTCTCCATTGTAAGTTTATTCAAATCACTTGCTAAAATAACTATTTTCTAAATTTTATCTATAACTAGTTGTGATTTGTATCATTTCTATTTAAATCACAAACTTTAAAGTGATTTAAAATTTTATCAATAATTAGTTGGCTTGATTTTCAAAAATTAAAAATTTATCTGTTCGTGTTCCGTTCTCTTTAGAACCGAGCCAAACACCCAACTGTCTAACCTAATTTTTTCATTTGCTTCTCTTTAGTCTTTTCATTAAGTGTAACCATGACAATATATCTCCTCCTAATACAGATAGTTGTAAACCTTCCATTCACCTTAACAGTGGAAGAGTAAGTCACCATAAAATTATCTTACAAGTTTTACGTTGTTAGTTTACTCTTCTTATTATGTGAGTAATTATCTCTCGATTAGAAAAAAAAAATCCTAGTTGTGCAAATGGTATTCATTTTAATAGGTTTTGATGGACTTTGAATTTATTCGGTATCACCTAAAAAAAAAAAAAAAAGTGTAAGCATGGCATTGCAATTAATTAGTGACTACACAAAACCAATAATATCTTCTTTACTATAATTATTTGCGTGGTTTTAGCTAGAATTTGGGATGGCCCCCACCCCGCCCCCACTTCCCTTTTTATTAAATAAAATAATAATAAAAAATAAAAAATAGAAAACACCTTTAACCAAAAAAGGAGTTGCATCCACAAGATATTTTCAAACATTGTATATACTTTTCCATCCACGTGCTGCCTTGTATTCAAAAGACTTGACTATAGTGTCAACAACAAATCCTCGTCAAAAGTAAAATAATGATTAATGATAGTATGGGGTTGCTTGTTATTCTCGTTAACATGAACTCAATTTGATAAGATTTACTAAATTATATATTTTTGTGAGGGTTATTATTATTTTATCCCTTAAAAATGAAAATAATGTCAAACTACCACTGGTTTTGAAACTATTATCCAAAAAAACCCAATCATTAGTGGACCAGTGATTTCCGTAAAAAAGATGACAGATCTGTTAGGGTGTAAGGGCATTTAGGTAAATGTATCGGGCCTTTAAATAGAAAAAACCTAATTCCCCCAAATCTCTCCAGTCTCCACTGTCGTCCCTCTCAGCTGCCATCCCCCCAAATCTCTCCAAAAGACAGTTACTCAGCTGCCATCACAATCTCTTCCCTCTCTTCCTTCTCGCTGTCTCTCTCTCTTGTCGAATCTTAGCTCGATTTTCTTCCGAGAACCAATAGACCACCTCGACCACCGACCAGACTCCCTCATCATCCTCGTCTTCGACACGATCGCCGCCGTCAAAGCCCTGGGCTAATGCTGCATCGTCTGCCGTCGATTACAGTCGCTCGTCCCCCTCACCACCAAGTCAGCACCAAACATCCATGGCCAAAATAGCTTCAAAACTGGAACCAGTGCATGTAGAGGCTACCGCTGATGATTGTGAAAGCTGGTGGTGGGTCGCGATGCAGAGGTCATCTCCGTCACAGGGGCTGCCTGGTGGTGGGTCGGCGAAGCTTATTTTTGGATGGGTTTGCTACTGATTGAACCCAGATATTGAAACTGGAACCAGTGCATGGTTTGCTGCTGATTTTTGGTTTTTTTTTTTATTTTTATTTAGTTATCAATTGTTTGCATTTTTATGGTTTTTGGTTGATTTTGTTTTGTTTTAGTTTGGGATTTTAGGGTTGTTTATTTGGTTTTTATGAATGGTACTCTGTTAATCTGTTAATGCTGAGAAGGTTGCGAGAGAGAGATAGTGCTCTATTAATGTTGTTTGCAGGCTTGGTTGTTTGATGATGATGTTTGTTGTGTTTTACTGCGATGATAAACTTACTGGATGATGTTTGTTTTGTTGGGTTTATTCTCAATTTTTTTTTTTCCCTTTTTGATCTTCAATGAATCAATTCAGTTAAAGATCTGTATCACTATAGATCTTCATTTTTTTTAATTTTTTTTTTTTAATTTATGTTGAGATCTGATGATTTTTTTTTTTAAATTTGTTTTATTTAATAATAATTATTATTTCAATTATCTAAAACTATAATTTATTTCTTTCTTTCTTAATTTTTTTTGTTATGAAATGTAAGTTTGATAATAGATTAATTGTTTTGTTTTTTATTTTTTAATTTTTGATATAGTAAGGGTGTTTTCGTCTTTTAATATTTTTGTCACAAAACCGCTATACATCCGGATGGAAACCGCCTTTGGCTAACTGGAGAGGGTTTTTTGACTAATATTTTAAAAAGTTGGGGTAAATTGACATTATTTATCATTTTAGGGGGTTTTTTAGATTTTTCCCTTTCTATGATCGAATATTCAAAAACATCGAGATATAGCAACCATAGATATTGATTTTTGTGGAGAATCGAACACTGCCAGCTCCACTTCATTTAAAATTAGACCCGTGTGCGCTTAAATGGAAGAAGGTTTTCCCTTTTTTTTTTTTTTTTTTTTTTAAGTGGAAGAGGGTTTTCATATATAATATATAATAAGCATATACAACACCAATATGATAAAAGGTTATTAATTTGTTTCCTCTAATTATTACACAACTAAACAATTCAATAATTCAAAAGTAGTACCATAGTATGAAAAGAAGAAAATAAAACTACCATAAAATTTCTCAGTGCTTTCGGGATGGGGCCACTATGGTCAATAAGTCAAGGTTGTCTTATTATATGAACGCTATCGATAATTCTCTTCTTTCACCAAGGGAACGAAATGATCATGGATGTTAAGCTGATCATGACTTGGTTGCAATTCATTTTATTATCATGGTTATTATTCAAAGGTAATTCTGTGGAATGCCGTGTATGCAGGGAGCATTGTGGAAACATCTCCATTCAGTACCCATTCGGGATGAGTGAGGGCTGTTATTTCAACGAAGGGTTTAAAGTAACTTGCAACAACTCATCAGGCAAAGCTTTCTTGAGTAGCATCAACTTACAATTACTGGAAATTAATCTTAGTGAGTATATGGTTCTTGTTAATCTTCCTGTGATTTCTTCAAATTGTGGCAACAACAAGAGCCTTGGTCAAAGCGTAGACCTGTCAGGCAGCCCGTTCACCTTTTCACCTAGTGATAATAGGTTCATTGCCACGGGTTGTGACAATTATGCTGAGATGAGGAACCACAACTCAACTATTATTCGTCGGTGCCTGTCTATTTGCGCCAATGAATCGACAGATGAAAAAACAAGTACTATTGAGCAAGGTTGCTCTGGTCTAAGTTGCTGCGAAACCGGAATCCCTTCTGATCTTAAGTTTTTCAACGCATCTGTATCAAATTACCGTCAAACTGATAATAATTCTGAACCTCAAGAATGCAGATCTGCTTTCATGGTTGATAGGAGATGGTTTTACTCCCACTACGGAAAAGATTCAAGTGCTTTCAGCAAAAGACGGCAAGTTCCTGCGCTGCTACAGTTTGGAGTATCCATGGGTGAATGTTCCGAAATATTTAATTCTAACAACACCATTTATTCTTATGGCTCGTTCATAACACTTAGTAACAGTCATATTTGTAGATGTGACACTGATGTGGGAAGCCCCAACGAACCTTGTTTAGGTATGCCTCTGATTAAAACACTATTTCGTCATGCAAATTAAACTGAATATTTACTTTTTGTGATCTGTATTCTTTTAATCTCTGTGTAGGTAGTTTGACTTGCTTGAATACTCTAAACGGGAGCAGTTGTACATGTCCTCATGGGTATTCCGATAAATCGAATCTACGTGTAGGAATCTATTGTACTAATTATCATTATTCAACTTTTGACGAAAAAAAACCTAAACCTTCGATCAAGTTGATCGCTATAGCAAGTAAGCTTCTGTTCTATATTTCTTGAAGTAGTTTGCTAATTAACATTTTTATGATGACTTATATTTATTTGTGTTGTGCAGGCAGCAGTGCGACTGTCGAAATGTTGTTCCTAATAATTGGAATATGGTGGTTGTACAATGTTTTGAAAAGAAGGAAGGAGATCAAGCTCAAACAAAAATTCTTTAAAAGGAATGGTGGTTTGTTATTACAACAACAAACCTTCTCCAATGAAGGTAATATCGAGAGGACAAAATTGTTTACTTCAGAGGAATTAGAAAAGGCCACTGATAACTATAATGTTAATCGAATCCTTGGCCAAGGAGGCCAAGGCACTGTGTTCAAAGGAATGTTGACAGATGGACGAATAGTAGCTGTGAAGAAGTCTAAGATAATGGATGAAAGGAATGTTGAACAATTCATCAATGAGGTGGTAATTTTATCACAAATTAACCATAGGAATGTAGTTAAGCTACTGGGGTGTTGTTTGGAAACAGAAGTTCCTCTTCTAGTTTATGAGTTCATTCCTAATGGAGCTCTATCTCAATACATACATGATCAAAATGAAGAGTTTCCTATCACATGGGAAATGCGCTTATGTATCGCCATAGAAGCTGCAAATGCTATTTCTTATATGCATTCAGCTGCTTCTCTACCTGTTTATCATCGTGACATCAAGTCTACAAACATACTTTTGGATGATAAATATCGAGCTAAAGTTTCTGATTTTGGATGTTCAAGATCTATAGCAATTGATCAAACCCACTTGACCACTCAAGTAAAAGGTACTTTTGGATACTTTGATCCAGAATATTTTCGGTCAAGTAAATTTACGGAGAAAAGTGATGTTTATAGCTTTGGAGTTGTACTAGTCGAACTCTTAACTGGACAAAAACCAATCCGTCCAGACAATCCAAATGAAGATAGAAGTTTAGCATCATATTTTGTACATGCAATGAAAGAGAATCAGTTGTTTGAAGTTCTTGATGCTCGTGTTCTCAAGGAAGGTGGAAAAGAGGAGATTGTAGCATTTGCTAATATTGCAAAACGGTGCTTGCAATTGAATGGGAAGAAAAGACCTACAATGAGAGAAGTAGCAAATGAAGTGGGGAGTATTAAATCATCCACTGGAGATTCCAGTTTGCATCCAGGCTGCAAGGAGATTGAATATGCTAATGGTAACATAAATGTACATTTCAATACCAGTTCTTCCTCAAAGTAGATATCAACCCTAAAGGTTTCAAACATTCGATGACAAAAAGTATTTAAGAGAATGTAAATAGCATAGTGTGTTGCCACTTTCATAATATTGAATAAATTTATGAGTGCTTCATTGTATTTAAATCTAAATACTCAAATCAAAAATTTTATCATGAGATTTGGTCTATAATACAATTCAAATTTCAAGTGTATTTAAATATTTTATTTATTTCATTTTTTTAATTTTTTTAAGATTTCTTGTTCTTCCATTGTATTAATAATTTTTAAGTATTTAAATTCTAATGATAGTATTAAATTGTTTACTTGTATAAAAAGACAAAATTAATCACCTCATGTTATGTACGTGCTTGATTCTTGTTTCGTTTATATATATATATTCTCAGAATTTAATCAAAAGAATAGTGAAGTAACCCTCCTCGATCTATGTAACTACAGCCCTAAATCAAAACTTAACTAAAGAAAGAAATATAACATCTCATTATTTACTAATCATCAATCACTGCATCATTTAAGTCCAAAAAGAGATGACGACTAAAATTAACTTAAATCAAGATTTTAAGATTTAACAGCATATTGATCTTCTCTAATATGAAGGTTTCAACAATACCATATTACTACTTTGAATTAAATTCTTAATACAAGAGACATGCATCTACATAGCAACACAATATCGATTCAACATGCCCCTCATACAATCATCTAAAAGCTATGATTGAGGATGCTCTGGCGGTGGCTTCCAACCCTGATTATAGATTTGAGCTAACCATACAACTTGGAAGGTTGAAGGTCGTACAGGAAATTGCTAAAGAAGACATTGGGAGAATTCGCCCCATTCAAGGGGGTACAGCCCCATTAGAATGGTCCAAGTGAAAGTTCAAACTTGCAGAAACGAAGATTCTGTTACCGAATAACACAATGCTGATAGTGAAGGCTGCCTGTCTCTACTTGCAGCGATGTGACTATCACTATAAACAATAGTACTACTGTGTCTCGTATCTATGATCCAAATTAAACCATATGCGAGGAGGGAGGCCTCCCATTCAAATCAAAAATAGCAAGATGCAAAGAAAAAAGCAGTCTAGTTGGTTAAAAACTTAGACTATCGTTCATTACTGAGAATGAGAAAATACATGTGTTCACGCACGTAACACATTTGTCTACCACATAGGTAGTTACTCCTAGGTACAATAATTATACATCAATAAGCGAATAATGCACCGGATATATTATATACAAACCTCAGCCAAACAACTATCATAATAATGCATATCCGCAAACTGATAATTTACAAGCCATACACTACAGAGTATAAGAGTACTTGCATTAAGCAGAAAGTGATGATGATGATGACCACACTAAAGACACTATGCAGCCTCGGCAAAACCAATTTGGAGGTCACCAAAGTCGAAGACCGTGTGATATACTCCCATGAACACATCTCCCAGAATCCTGCATACATACAGTTTCAGCATTAAACCCGGAAAGAAAACAACGAATGCCACATTAACCAGCCTGTTTACTATTAATAAGCACTAATCATAGATAAGAACCAAAGATAATATAACATACCACAGAGGACCCCTTGGAGGAGGCACATCCAGAGCCATAAATCCACTGATGCAGACCGAAGCAATGCCTTGTCCAGTTTTTAGAATATACTGAAGTGTTTGGACAGAAAGAAATTCCAAAGTTAATGGAAATATCAAGAAACAGTACTAACACTGCAATATAGAAACAAAATTTGCTTTTTCATTTGGCCAATTTCCCTTTTTGATGATTTTATTTGTGGGGTGCTCCTGTTGTAAATGTTGCTTCATCAAACAGTTGAAAGACAGTGGTCTTCACTCAACTTTTGTATGAACAAATATAAGAGAATCACTGTAACTCACATAAGCATAGGATAGTCGGTCATTTTCGTTAAAAAAAAGAAACACATGGTTTTTATAAATTGATACACACACTCGCACATTATCCAAGCACAAAGAGTTGGATCTTGTTGTCGCCGTGCTTGATCAGCTACCCCATGCTTATGTCCAAACACTATGCATGCACCTAGAAATCGTAAAATGAAATATACTTCACGTGATAATAGTTCCGTTTTTACCTTGTCAGTACTACATTCTTCGAATTATAATTGACTATTTCCCAAACACTTTCAGCTTTTCTTAATTTGTTAATGGTATGCTACCACAAAATGCAGCAACAAATTCTGTTTGAGAAGTTTGAAACTTCATCAGGATCCTCGAGTAACAAGAAACTGGATCGTTGAACATTCTAGTTCCAGTTATCTACCATTATTGCTCATTAGTAATATATCACTAATTTTACTAAGTTCTCTAAACTCACATGCATTGTTGTTTCCTCCTCTCAATTGTATTCTAAATTTATTTTTCTAATGCATTTGAACCTTGTCGGTATCTAAAGTTGGCACCGCCCACATCGTTGTCTCAGCATTTGCCACAGTAATATTTAAGAACATTTGTAAAGCAATTTGGTGAAAGCTAACAATAAGAAAGTATCAAGTACGAGAAGGAACTTATATAAGAAAATCTAACCTGTTCTGGGGTGAGTACAAAAGGTTTGCCTCCAATGGTGAACGAAACATCTGGCAAGATCGAAAGGCTGTCACAGTCAATCATCGATTCCCCCATCGGACTTGGTAGGCTATTACATAGCTGTCACAGATAGAAAATCCCAAGATGAATTCATGGGCAATACAAGTCTATGATAAGATTAAAGAGAGAGAATCAATATTTCACGTCACCTCCTTAATATAGCTGATTACTTTCTCCTTTGTTGCCTTCTGTTTTAGCTGATTCTGGACCCAAACAACAGTCATTTCACAAGCAGTGCACAAAGCACTATCACCAGCCGATAAATTCTGGTTATTTTCCTTCTCAACCACAGTTTTGATGCCCGTACTGCCAAATAAAGAGATGTACAGGCACAGTTTAGGCAATTTCTTAATCATGGCAAGAAGTCGAGTTCCTTAAGCTTGTTCAATGACCAAAAAAATGGATCATACAAGATAATGGTAATCACTCAGGCATTTAGAACACAAGTAGTATAACTCCTAACCTTACATACTGCGTGCCATTGAAGATGCATAAACCAATCTGTGAACATACTTTGTCAGGTTGTACCTGAAAATCATTACAGAAAAAAACTCCTTGAATCTTGAACAGGGCTCATATATGGAGCTCTAGGACATATTATAACAGAGAAAAGTAAGCAAATAAACGCACCCCTGATACTAAGAGTTCCCATATCAAGTCTGCATATTGAGTAACAATTTCTTTACATTCCGCACTGACAACCCCTTCAGCTCCAATGGCATGATTAATTTCGGTCACAATAGGCTGAAAATTATGGCTAATTAGTTGAACTCCAAAGATGATAATGATAAATAATAAAGAGAACGAATCAAAGATAACTGACTAAGCTTAAAAGTCTTTTAGTAAATAAACCATCAAAAAATGAAAGTTCATACTGTTGGACCAGCAAGTAAGGATGTTCCCGAATCCACGATAGCAGCACAGCCCCCCGCACAAACACCTGATAAAGTCAAAAGAGACTTTTAACATCTGATTACTTTGATGTATGAGCTCAAAGCAATCAAATTGTGTTGTCTTGAACTTGAAAAATTAGTAAGAAATTGCATTTATGCTAGTTTTTAACACTACCAGACATTGAAGCGAATTAGTATTTTGAAAAAGCTAGGGACAAAAACAAATAAAATGAAGGGCCACCAGGATGCTCTCACACGCCAGAAAATAGTTATAAATCCGTTGTGTTTTCTGTAATAAATTAACTACTGACAACCAACTGATTAATTATGGCATAGTTCTATCATTAAAGATAGAAAGTTCAGTGAATTAACCTGTTGATTGGTTTCCAATAAGAAACTCTCCCATGTTGAACTGCAAAGAGACAAAATGACATTTAAAGATTAGTTTTAGCTTTCATGGATAACAAGATAACAAGGACAGACATTCGAAGACACAATCTATTGCACTTCACTCACCTGCCAATAACCTTTTTGTGTAACAGGTACATAAGTGTGCTTCCCCTTATAATGGTTTTCATCAACACCACCAAAAACAATCTCACCACCCACATCAGCATCAGGATCTCTGTTGAGCCAAAATGAGAATACCTGGTCACGTACAAGACCCTGCTTCACCATATTGTACCTGTACTTTCATTATGAATTAGTTAAATTAGTTTATCCAAGACACCAAAAGACTTTAGACAGATTAATATTTTATCCTGTTGCAATGAACTTGTAACAACATTAACCATCAATGCTTGAAAAGAATCATACCATACTGGCACAGCATCCCCAACTGAAATTTCCTGGAACCCAAGTCCAAAAATCCCATCAAATTTTGCCAACACAAAAGTGAGGCTTCCTTCTTTTGTTGCTTCGATGAAGACCTAAATAAGAACAATATACAAGCACGAACATTAGTACATTGCGATAACCAATACATAAACTCATTTTGATGTCAAACTTTCAGGGAAAAGAACCCACCTGGTCCTCGACAACAAGATCCCCAACTTCAACGTTGTCCTGACTGAAGAAACCAGAAATTGATCCAGATCCATAACTTATTGAACATGCTTTTCCTAAAATCACAATGACCAAGAAAGAGTTCAGATTACTCACACAACTTAACATCATAAATGCTCTTTTATATCTACCCCACCATGCTCAAGATTATATAAAGTACATGAAGCTGGCAATATCTACCATTCTTGGTATATGTACTGGATTTGCTCGACTTGTACTTAGAATGGAAATAGCAGGCAATCTGCACATAGAGATGAGCTATTAGCCCACACTTTCTTTTTCAAATGCTAGCATAAGAACTAATAGACATGAATTTAGTGAGAACTCACAGAAAAGTAGCACTTTGATGATGGAACCCAAAGATTGGAACTGCCAGTATCAAAGATGACAGTAAAATTTTGCGGCGGGGAGCCAATACCAATCTCTCCAAAGTACTGAGCATCCATGTAATTCTTCAGAGGAACTATATCCTCATTTGACGTGCCTAAATACTTGATCGTCCCCCTGCCACCAGCTCCTGCAACTGCCTCCTGTCTGGCCATTCTGGCAGCATTTATGGCATGAAGATCTAACCTTCGCTTCTTCAATCCAATCCTTACTACTCCACTAGAGGAAGCCGGAAGAAGAAGCAAGCATGTCAACATCCATAAACAGAAAGCTGACCAAACCAATTTGCCCTCCATTTCTGTCAGGGATTATCACAACCAAATTATAAAACAATCACGGAGAACAAAAAGCAAGGAACTTGGTGAAAATCTAACATTTTAAGACTCTGATTTTCCTCATAACTCATATATATATATATGTTATTAGTAAATGGGAACCATCAAGATCAAAAACAAAGAGCCTTAAAATACATGAATCAACCAAGTTATAAATCACACAAAAACACCTTGATGACATCCAATAACCCCACATCAAATTCAGCTAAAACGCTATAAAATACATGAATTGACCAAGTTAGAAACTAATTAAAGTACAAAGACAACAACTTTAAACAATTCCCACAAAGTCGACAACATGTAACAACATCATCATCAACCCCGTGTAACAAAAGGGAACCCTCAAGATGAAGCACAAAGAATCCAAACCCGGTAACAATTTCTGGAACCAGAAACTGAAAAATCACACATACAAACACTTGATGACATCTAATAACAACCCCACATCAAATTCAGCTCAAACACTCCATAAAGTAGATGACCCAATTAATCAGAAACAACAAACTAAACTACATAAACAACAACTCCAAACAGTCCCTACAAAGCCAAAAACATGTAACAAGTCAACAAAAAAATCCACGAGCATACATAACATTAAAACCTAATAAAGATGAACATGTATGTATGATGATATTATCAACATGTACATGTGATGATGATTTTATGGTACTCTGAAGAAGAAAAAGCAAACCTTGGTTTCTGCTAGAATTGTAAAAGTGAAGATACTACAAGTGAGCTAGTATGGACTGTAGAGTGTCCACAGAAGTAGCTTCCGGTAGATTGTAGAAGTTAAAGTGAAGAGAGATGATGGTGCAACTTTAATGTCCAAGAGTCTTACTTTTGTCTCCAACCACATAAATATCTGCATGGACGAAAGTCACAAGAGGCAGGCGCCTTTCATTTTTTTTTATGTTTACCTTTTATTTATGTTTTTTTCAGGATTGTTTGATTCATTTTTGTTTAAACAATACCATTATTTAGTGCATATTTTGAGAAAAAACTTATATAAAATAATGAGCAAAATACACAAAACCCCTCTCAGGTAAGACCTAAATCAGCTATAGTTAAAGATTGGGTTTAATAACACAATACCCCCGAGTCAACAGTATCTGTTAGGCAACTCTCGGTTGATCAAGGGTAATTTCGTCATTTACTAATAAAAAAAATTATTAAAAAATTATTAAAACCATTTTTCCAAAACTCTCTCTCTGTCACTCCCACATCCTCCGCCTCTACCTGATCTCCACCACCTTCTTCTTCTTCTTCTCATCTTTTTCTTCTCTGCCTCCACCTGATCTCCACCACCTTCTTCTTCTTCTTCTTCTTCTTTTTTTCTCCCTGATTTGGGTTCACGTCGTTCAAACCCAGATCTGATCTGGGTTCGCGACGACGAACCCAAACGTCTGGGTTCCTAGATGACGAACCCAGATCGATCTGGGTTCGTCATTATTTCGTCGAACCTCGACGAACCCAGATCTGGGTTCATCGGGGTTCGACGAAAGAATGACGAACCCAAATCGATCTGGGTTCGTCTGGGTTTGTCGAACCCAGACCTGGGTTCGGCGAACACGCTGAGCCCAGATCTGGGTTCGTCATGGTTGGACGAACCCAGACGTGGTTCTATGAACCCAGATCTGGGTTCGTTTGGGTTCGAACCCAGACAACTCAGATCTGTTTGAAGATGATGTCTGGATGTGTTTGAAGATGATATATGGATAAGTTTATCTGAGTTTGAAAAAGATGATTGATAATGTGTTTGGATTTTTGCAGATGATTAATGATATGTTTGGGTTTTTACATATTGATATGGGTTTTTGCAAGTAGTGGTCATTTATGTCTGGATGCAGATTGATGTTTAGGAGACGAAGGTTTCTGGATGAGTAGAAACCTTCATAACCTTCTGGATGAAGATGAAGGGTTTGGAAGATGGGTTGTTGCAGAGATTGAGTGTTTTAAATTTTAAAAGAAAAAAAATTAATTTTAAAAATGGAGGGTATTTACGTCTTTACACTTTAAATTAAAGTTGACTGTCAATTTTAACACATTTTGACCGTTAAACTGGGGTTATTGTGCTATTAAACTCAATCTTTGACTATAACTGTATTTAGGTCTTACCTGAGGGGGGTTTTGTGTATTTTGCTCATAAAATAATATGTATCGGTTTTTTTTTTTTAAATTGATATTTTCGAGTCGATCGATTCCTATTTTTTTATCCACCTCTAATTTATTTATCTTTTATTTATGTTTTTAATTGGATTGTTTGATTCATTTTTGTTTAAACTACCATTATTTAGTGCAGCTGTTAAGAAAAGATTTATATATAATTAAATTTTAGTTATATTATTTTATTACTCACGTCGTTTTTTATATGTTGTATGTTAATTATCAATTAATTGCTATACCATTTTAAATAAATTTTTAATTTTAAAAAAAAAAATGAATCATCTTACATTAATTTCATCAACATGAGAGGTTTATGATGGATCATACAAAGGTTAAATAAAAGTGGAATTTTGATTTGTGTTTGAAATGTTTATTGTAAGTTTTAAAATAATAATAGATGTTTTCATAAATTTACATATATCTAACTAGCTGTATTTAAATGTCGATGAATTTTTTTGTTGATCTAATATGTTCAAATTTATCATTTAATTCATGTCTAATTAATTAAAACATATAAATTGTCGACATGGTATAGATCACACGATGATGTGATAAATAATACACTATTAAACTCACATTTAAAACAAGATGAGCTTATCCAATAATATACTTTCATACTACAAGATGAGCTTATCCAATAACATACTTTCATACTAGTATCATGAAATCCACATATTGGAGTTATATTCTTCTCCCCCAAACTTTAAATTAATTATAATATTTTTGAGGAAAAAAATACTATCAAATTAATTGATATGAATTTAAGTAGAAAATTTTAACGTTCTGTATTACATATGCAATAAAATAACTTGTCTGAACCTAGAAATTTACATATATTGCATCGAAACAACTTGGAAGTTTCCAAAATGAATTGAGAGATTGGGAATATACAATAATACAAACAAGATAAGGTATGTTTCTTGGATTTCATAAAAATACAAAATGGGAAAGTTCCTAGCCTTGGATGCATTTGTTCTTTGTCTTACTGGTACAAAACTTCTACTTTGTATAAATGTTTGTTGTAGAAACCAAGGTGGGGTGGGGTGGTTTCTTACATAAGCTCTTATGGTTTCTAAATTATTTGTTTTTGGAAAAGATAGAATTAATGTAGTATTTGGATGCAATTTAATAGTCATAGCATGAGACACGCTTGGCAGGTAAGGTGAGACTTTTTTTTTTTTTTTTTTTTTAGTACAGAAACTGTAACTGGGACAGGCTCAGGGAAGATCGGGACCAACCAAGATAGGACACTAGTGACACGGCCCGGATGACAACACTCCCAAGTGGAAGGGAACCACCCACACGGAGGCAGGGAGGGAAACCCACACAAAGGTGAGAGATCAACCCACACACAAGGATGGGAGACCGAGGACTATATTTATAAGTATTAGTATATTATAGTATATTATATTAGTATATTAGTAGAGTACATGAGAATTTGGATTTGTGCGGGAGAGGGGTGTCGAACCATGCCTCTGACAAAGGAGGCATGGTTGGTGGCTGGCGCAAACCAACGGCGCCAGCAACCATTGACAGGTAAGGTGAGACTTGAAGAGCCGTGTAAGCATCTACTTGCACTTTCATACCAATAACTATCAAAAGGCTAATCAATCAATTCGATAATTAAATTTTAAAATAAAAACAAAGAAAACTTCCTTCTAACCCCCAAAATTTTGAAAAATATCAAATTTTTAAAATTGTTTTTAGAAATAATTTTTTTTATTTTTTAAAACTCTTTAAGAATACCCCAATCTTCATTCAATTAACGATCAACGATAAGTTTAGATAAACTTAAATTCATAAACATTTTAAAAAATTTAACTTATAAATTCATTTTTTACAAAAGTAATCCGGTAATATATGTATCATTAACAAGCATCAAAGGCAAAAATATTTTTCGACGTATTCTATTAAGGGTTGTTTTCTTTTTTCACTTAAAGCTTAATCATACTGAATTATACATATTAAATTATTTTAATTTTTTTAAAGTGGTCAAATCACTTAAGACCATCAAAAAACAACTGAAAAAATTAAGTAAGAATTTTTAACTTTTCACTTAATTGCAAATCACTTAATGACATTTAAAAATTTTTATTCCAAATCTATCATCTTCAAAATAACATAATTTCAAATTTATCCTAATTTTATATTACTCAAATTTTCTTTTCTTTTTTTTTTATTGATACTTAGAAAAAATATATTTGAAAAGTAAAATATAAATTTATCTCATCCCAAATTATATTGGAATTAAACTAATATATTTTAATTTATAATTTAAACATTCATTTTTTTTAGTTATTTTATTAAATAAATGAATATATTTAAATATATAAATATGGTTAATACTACTATATTTTTTAATCATATTTTAATTATAAATAAAATATTATTAATATGTACTTAAAAAATATTTTAGAATTTATAAAATTATTTGTTTTCAGATGTTTGTATTAGATAAATTAAAATTACATAATAATAAATAGTAAAAAGATTATAAATATCAACTTAATAGTTTTCAGATAATTTTAAATTTAAAAACAAATAAGTTTACAACATATTCAGATATAAGGGGAAACAAAACAAACATATTATTTAGATTTTAAGTTTCAGTCACTATTCAGTCTTCAATCTTCACTAGCACTATTCAGTCTTCAGACGAAAAAACAAACGACCATTTAACGTTGATCGTTAATTGACTAACAGTTTGAAATTTTTTTAAAAGTTTTGAAAAAATTAAGGATAAAAAGAATTGTTTTCAAAAGAGTTTTAAAAATCTAATATTTTTTTTTAAAACTTCATGAACTGAAATAAAGTTTTTTCAAAAAAAAAATCTTTAAAATATATTAATTTAAATTTAATTTGAAATTTGGGATTTTTTTTCTTCAACTACCTGTTATCTTATAAATGTAATGTTTATTATCTACCTTTAAATTCAACTATTCGTTTTCACTATTGAATTGAAAAAAATAAATAAATGGTTAAATGTTGAAATCAATAAATTGAAATCTTGCAAATATATTAATTTAAATTTAATTTTAAATTTGGGATTTTTTCCTTCAACTACCTATTATCTTACAATTTAATGGTTATTATCTACCTTAAATTCAACTATTCTTTTTCACTATTGAAATGAAAAAAAAAAAAATAAATGGTTAAATGTTGAAATCATAAATTTAAATCAAATTTAAAATTGAATTAAATAATTGAAAAAGATCATTCCAAAGAGAAATTTATCCTACTGCTGTCCACTAATATGGCATTAATTGCCTTATGCATCTTGTAAAAGAGGACATCTCATCCACGTAGTAACAAATCCATAAAGGCATGAATAAAACTCAAATCAATAGAGAATCCAAACGGTTGATAAAATGTTTAGGAAAAAATAGTACTAAAATAAACCAATCAAAGTTATTTATATTCTTAGTAAAACTTATGAAAGAGTAATAGACCATTGAATCATTAATATCGTCTAAGAAAATTCATTTTTGATCAAGTGATTATGCATTCTCCTCTCTAGATTTTTTTATCGGATTCTAGTCATACATTGCCCAGAAAAAGTAAATGTGCAAAGATCTCTATCCTATATTAGGGGAGTATTTATTTCAAATTGTGGTAGTAGTGCTTACAGTCTTAGTGAGCCCGAACCTTGAAAGTATTATTCATATCACGTTAATAATACTTTATCTCAACAAGTCCTAGGTTTTTGACACCTCTTAATGTCATTAAAAAATAAATTAAAAAATATATATATAAGGACAATCATCGGAATAATATTGAATATTGTTGACCAAAATAACTAGAGATAGGCGTTGACCAAGTTTGGTTGGATTGAACTCAACCCAATCCAACTTTTTTGAAATTTAACTCGATCTAATCCAATAAAAAATGATCAAATCGGGTTGGGTTGCAAATGTGCACCCCTAAAAGAGTGGCGATATTGACATCCGAAAAAATATCGTATGTGCACCCATTTTCGTATAGGCACCCCACTAATCATTTTTAAAATATTAAAAATTTGTAATTATACGGTTTTATACCCAACAATATCTTTTTTTTTTTTTTTCTAATCTCTACCACCATCATCATCATACTCTCTATCGAAATTCCCATTTTGGTCCTAACACCACCCAAAATAAACAAAATCAACAATGGCTACTTAATTCTCCAATTAATAGAGACATATTGACTCTATACCATGGATATAAACTTTTTTGTCCTTTTAATTGTTTCCTTATTGTAAGCATCACCCTTCTGTGGTGCATCTCGGCACTACCGGAATCAACGTGTGTCTGAAGACTCTACTTCCATGGTGGTTCTTGGTCACAGCACTACTTTGTCCATCTATCTTACGGAAATGTTTGTGCATTATATAGCTGTTGCTCATGGCGCAAAGGCTCCGCTACTTGTTGGGGACCACCCCTTTGGGAGCTATGAGTCTAGCACCAGTCAGGTCCATGCACAACTCTTCGTGGTGTTCAAATGGGTTTTCTTTGTTTTCCAAGAATGGTAATGTTAAAGAATTTGTTTTAAAATTTGGACTCCTGAATCAATTAAGTGTTCATGTGGGTTTGTCTTGTTTTTCTTGTTAGTGTTATCTTAAGAAAGGTTTTTGTTTGTTTGATTTGTTTTAATACTTTCTGCTCTTGTTATTTCCTATCTGGCTGCTTTTAATAATGTATCATTTGGATTTCTGTCCCAAAAACATGTTATTGCACTTCTACTTTTCTGCTCTATTTTAGTTAGATGTATTGTAACTGAGAACAGGTTTCATTAGGTTAAGGCTTTAAGTGTGATAGGTAATACACTATAATCCATTAGATAAGGAATGACAATGTTTCCACGACTTAAAAATAGTATGTGCATCCTTTTTGTCTGTACATCCAATAAAAATTTTAAAATTTTTCTAATTTGTTTTTAAACCTAAATTAATACCAAGACTACTCTTTTCACTTAATTTCATTGTATATATTTTTATTAATACACTTCTTAAATCCACCACAAACAAACTATAATATGTTTTTTTTTCTATGGTAGAGAAAGAGAGATTAAATTCATAGATTACTACTTATATCTTCGACGAGGGTGAAATTTGAACCCTTAACTTCTTAAAATCAAGAAAAGTATTCAATCATTCCTACTGAGAGGTTGTGTGTACTATAATATGTGTTAAAAGTAGATTCAGTACAAATTATTTTATTGTCACTTATTAGAAAATTTCTATCAACCATTTAAATTTTTTAAACACTTTCATTGTACATGAAATGAAACCCATACTCAGCACCTAATTTAATACAAATTCATTTAGCCCATTAATTTTTTTTTTTTTTTTTTGGGTTAATCGAAGATATGTGTAAAAAAATATTATTTATTTTATTATTTTACTCCCTCAAATTCTAATTTTTCATTATATCATAAGACTTACATGAATGATTATCAACTAATTTTCAATTAAACGAGGATTGCATAAATTATTGGAGACTTGTATGAATAATTAAAGTTAGAGTTTGATGATGAATTCTTTTTAATTTTTATGACTAAAGTCATAAACCTTTTTTTACTTTTTCGAGCCCTAATTTTTCATTTATATCATAAACTTGCATGAATAATTACCAATAATTGTATAGAACCCTAAGTAACACTTTTTTTACCTATGAGTTGTGAATATCAATTTAGATATATAGTTTTTGAATGATATGAAATGCACCATTTTATTTGTTTGCTAATATGATAAGGAAATTAAAAGAAATAAGTGACTTTTTATTTGGTTTGTGAAAAAATCTGATAAGAGAATAGAAAATGTTAATATGGTAATTGAATGTTTGGCAATATTTTTTATGATTAAATTAGGATTATATAAATGATTGAAGTTTTTCAATTTTTGATTAAAAAAAGTTAAGGTTAAAATGAGTAACGAATAAAAAAATTAGGGATTGAAAATGTAAACAATGTTTAAAATATAAATAATATTTTAATTAATAATTGGTGGGTATACTTATAAAATAGGAAAAAAATTAATTTAGTACATAACATTTAGCTAATACTTACATTTCGAATTTTCGTAATCTCTAACATTTCGAAAATGTATTAATTTAATCCCTCTAACCAAAAAAATGATAATCAAATGTGACAGACGTGGCAAAAATATAGATTTATCTTTAAAATAATTCAAAATATTTAAAATGACATGATTACCATTTTAAAAATTGATAATTACAAAATAACCATTTTCATTATTACAAAATTATCATTGACCACCTTTCAATCAAATTGTGACATATCATTGAATCAATTTTTTTTTAATTCAATTTAAAGTTAATAAATATTTTAATTAAAAAATATAATTTTTTAATTAAAAAAAAAATCATTCATCTTCTACCTCTCATCATCTTCCTCATATTTAATTTCATCTTCTACATTTATCAAAATCATCATCTTCATCATTTTCATCAAACTAACATCACTCAAATTAAACATCAGCATCAAATCAAACATATTTCAAATCTTACAAAAAAAATGTTATGCAAACTTTTTTTTTAAAAAAAAAAAAAAATTGTCATCTTCAAATTCATCTCTACCGTTGGAGA
Organism: Dimocarpus longan; assembly: GCA_022984855.1. NCBI lineage: Eukaryota > Viridiplantae > Streptophyta > Magnoliopsida > Sapindales > Sapindaceae > Dimocarpus > Dimocarpus longan. The sequence goes on along the minus strand of CM041016.1, from coordinate 30,065,867 downwards.
TTAGTTCCTAACGATGAAGACTCTTTGGTATCTATCGTCGGAGACCAGATCTGGTCTCCTACAATAAAGACTAGTGTTGGTCTTCAACGATAGAGACCGAACTAGTCTCCATTGCTAGAGATGCGATAGACTCTTTGGTGATGGACACTAGTTCAGTCTCCATCGCTGGAGACCTAGTCTTCAGCGTGGAGACTAGGGTTCTGGTCTCTGGCCAATGGAAACCAGTTTCTGATCTCAACTTCGGCGATAAAGATCGATTTTTTGGTCTCCCTCACCAGACGAGCATGGTTTCCATGGGAGATCGGGGTCTTCCATGGAGATTTTTTTTTAATAAATTTAAAAATATTTTTTATGATAAATTCAAAATTTAAAATATATATTAAATTAAATATATATATTAAAAATATATAAATATATTCAAGTTAAAATGACCAAACTAACTCTCTCTCTGTTAAGGTTAACTAACATTTGACTAACAGTATGTCTAAATTTATATATTTTTGAAACGTTAGTGATGGTTGGAATTCAAAATATAAACATTAATAAAAAATAATATTTTATTAAACCTAAGAGATTAATTAACATTTTTTCTATAAAATATTTATTATTTTAATAATTTTATTTGAGAGTAATATTATACACTAAAAAAAAAAAAATTGAGGTGCACGTTCAATTTTGGAAATATGGCCACTCTTAAGCAAGCCACGGAACCCCTAGTCCAAGGGCCATGTAGCAGTCCATTTACCTATTTGCTTATATTCTTCATGGAAGCATGACAGACACTCCAACAAAATCACTGAAAAAGCAGAGGGCTTTGTAGCCAATAACCCCACCAGGTATCTCTTTCTCTTCTTTTCAGTGTCTTATTTACACACCCATTTGTTGTTATTTCGAATCTGTTAACTAGCAAAATGTCGATTTATTAGCTGCTGCCATCCAAGTGTTCGACAAAATGTCTCAGTGAATTTTGTTAACTTGCTAAGACATGATATCTAGCAAGTTAATTGATCACTCAAGTGCCCGACTTGCCTTTTTATTCAATGCATTACTTTGAGCAAGTAATTGTCACACCCCTCATCGCTAGCGAGTTAGGTTGGTAACTTGTAGCAGTTAGTAAGTATCTACTAGGTGGGAATGTTATGGTGCTTTTTTGTTAAAGAATATCAAATTTTGTAGCTTTTTTGGTTTATAAGAATGCCCATTTTGTGAAAAATTGGAGTCTTGCTGTATATGTGTTTGAAGGGTTAGAAGAATATGCTAAGAGGAAATGTGCCCAGGTGAGTTGATGTTGCATGGAGTTGATTGTATATTGTTATTGTATTTGTGTTGTTCCGGTTTTTATTCGTCAATTTGAAGTTCGAGGTAGTTCTTTTTGTTAGAGAAATTATAATTCTTGAGTGGGACCAAGGTGTGGAAGTAACGATGAGTTTGAGTTTGTGGCAGGTTTTGAGTTTGAGGAGCAAACCGAGCTGATTGCTTTGGCTTGAGAGCTTTGACTTGTGTTGTGTTGTATTGAGTGGCTATAGATGGCGTTGAGGCGTATGCTTGGGTTTTCTGATGGTGAGCTGATGAGATCAGATGCAAAACCTTGTTCCAAGCTAATGAGGCAGACGGCAGGCATTTTCACCGTTGGAGGAGCATTGGGATTTTGGGTTCTTTGTAGACTCCATTATGGTAATATTCTACTATTTTGCTAGTATAAGTGTTCCATCTGTTGTTCTTTTCCCACTGTTTGTTATCTAGAATACCTGCCGGTAGCATCTTTCTTCTTAATAGTTATTTCTATTATGAAAACAATCATATGGTCGATTCTCATGAGTTGTGTAGCATTCTAACTTTAATTTGCTTATTCATTAGGTATTGTTTTGATTATCACTTGGCTTGTGAATTTTATGTACATAATCGAAGAAAATGAAGCAAATGTAGTAATGAGATCTCATACTTGATATCTTATAGCTTTATTCATGTCTTTAGATAAAAGATAGCGTCATGACACTTTATTTCCATGTGTCAAATAATGGTATCTTGGAGTTTATTGAGACTTTTCAATTATTCTTTATTGTTTTTTTCATGCAGTTATCGTGGGGCTGGATCTAAGTCATAAACACACTTGAATGTTAGCATTAAGTCCCAATTGCCTTTTTTTTCCGTTCTTTTTGTTCTTTGCAATGTTGAAGTTTTCATGTTCTAGACAAAATAAAACCAGGAAATATTCATGGTATCAATGCTCGTGCAGGTCCTAGAATTACAGTTCCTAGAAGTCTCCGATGGGCAGCTTGTGGAGCTTTTACTGTGAGCTCAACCACGGCTCTGCTCGTCCGCCTATTTAGTCCTGAATGTGAACCTCAGAATATAGCTGCTTATGACAAGGAGTAGCACTTAACCACTCAAGGGTGTATGTAATTGTCATCTTAGCATTCCAACACTACTATTTACTCCATATACAGCAGTCATCTTATCATTAATCGATCTCCAGGAGGACCAGGAAAATGTTGCTGCAATGTTATCTATCGTTTTTGAATATGGAAACTCTGGTTTTGCCTCAAGATTTATAGCTCCAGATTTGGTATAAACATAAATCTTTTGTATGCATATTGATTGTTGGTCTCCAATCTAACAAGCACAACAATCATTTCTTGTCGAAAGGGAGACTGATTTTCACAACATTCATAATTCTGTTGTTATCGTATAGCTATAAGGTACAAAATCTTATGCACAACATTAGAATTTTGAAAGTAGTGAATAATAATATTGTATTAGTTTTTTCCTTCTAAAGGTGATACCGAATCACTTAAAGAGTTGTTAAGATATATTGAAATTAATCATTATTTGCATAATTTTAACATCTAATTCCGTAATTTGAAGGTTACTATTCTCACACCAAGAGGAGCTTATAAAATGCAATTGGTGGATATTAAACGTTTGTCATTTCGATAAATGAGAAGGTATTATATCGTATGGTAGTATCAGTATGACTAGAAATTTGGTCAATTTCATATTTCATTGGGTTTGTAAAATAGTTTAAGTAATTGAGATACAAGAAAAAAATATATTATGTAAATGGTCGGCATAAGAAATTCTATAAAAATTTTCAAGTTGCAATAAATAAATTATCAATTTGTATCAATGGACAAAAGACATTGGATGATGGAAAATAGTGCAAAACCACATCATTAACCAAGCTTAATATAATAATATATTGAAATTAAATAACTCTAATGCCACCTAACCTTTAACTTAGCCAATTACAGAGTTCCATATAATTAAATAGTGATTGCCAATGCACATTAGAAGTACTTTTCATACATGCTGTGGAGTTGCACTAAGAAGAAAAAGTTGGTGAAGATGACCAAACTTTTTTTTTTTTATTATTTTGTTTTTTTCATATTTGAATTGGTATAGATGGTTGTCATATGAAGACATAAATGAAATGACATGGCTTTAACCGTAAGAATGCAATCCTTGTCTCATGTACTTTGGAGTTAAATCTCTCAACAGCTTTGGTTGTTTCTCTAAATTAATTCCCTTATGATTAATTCAATAATTTTATAATACTTTAGTCCAACTCAAATTATTCTGTTTAAATTAATGGTTGTAAATGTTAAAATTGATTATGTATCAAAATCTATTTAATCATTCAACTGTTTTTATTTTTTGTTACAAATGTTCTTGTCCATCAAAGTTATTGTTTAGATAAATTATAAGATGGAATTCCGGAAATTTATTTAAAATTTGAGCAAAATCAAAAAACAATTTAAATACTTTAAAAGTATATAAAAGAAATTAGTACTATTTAATTTTTGTTGCCAAGTATATCAAATTTAACTAATAATTTGAAAGTCTTCAAATTCTGATTATTTTTAAATTTTGATAAAAAAAAAACTTATAAAAGGATTTAAAAATTAGATATACTATAAATTTTAATATTATTATTTAAATATATTTAATATTGTTATTGATGTTTTCACCATCAGACCAGTTAGACTGTTAGAAATCCAAAGTATAGGCCCAATTACCCAAAGGGCCAAGAAACTCAGCAATCTGTCAATCCCTCTGTTCGTCTATCTGCTCGTTAACTTGCTCGCTTATTTGTTCGCCATCTGTTCGCAAATTAGATTGCTCATGTGCTCGTGAAGTAACTTATTTATAGGACTGATCATCCGCTCGACCCTTACTGCATGTACTCGCTTATCAGCTCGTCTATGAGACCGGTAGTCTGTTACTTCATCATATCGTTGTACAGCTCGTTTATGATCTTTATCAGCGACCCTTAAAGAAATCAGTTCAGCAAAGAGCCTTACTCGCTCATCAGCCTAATAGGGCATCCTTCTCACTAAGGTGTTCGCTCCTATCACATCTTTCAGAATATGCAAGTCAACTACAGTTAGAATTGTCAGGCAGATTACAACTCAAGGCGTATAGTCCACGCTAACCCTGTCAGAGATTACGGTGTGGATTACGAAGATCTCACCTAACTCGCATAAGTTAGCCGCCTAAACCAATGTTTTGACAAAATGCAGCTGACATTGTCAACCGCATTAAATGTAACCCATCGTTATAATTTGATTTACTGTATACTATCTTATTATGTATTACTGTAGATTCTCCTCATCTTTATAAATATGGAAGAATTTTCATTGTAAGAGAGTGAACAATCTCTTGAGAGTCGTTATTCTGTCAAAATAGTGAAAGAGTGAACAGTGTACATAGGCATCTTCTTATGCCGAACCACTTAAAAATCTCTAGTGTTCTTTGTTCTTCCATAACCTCTTTCCTTTAGCATTATACTTTGCTTATTATAACACAACAACCCAAAACTGTAACTTGAGCTAACAAACGAATTTAGTCGGTCAAATCCATACGTCAACAAATATTATATTTAATTAATTCTCTTTTTTTTTTAAAGAAAATTCACATTTTTACTTTAAAAATAATAATATAAATTAGACTAAATTTTTATACATAAATTAATCACCGTTAAAACAAATTAAATTTCAACAAAAGCACTAATGGGAATTAACTGAAAAAAGAATATAATCTTTTTTTTAAGAGATGAAGAAATAGAATCCAATTAAGAATAATATTAGACATTTTACCTTTCATTTTTCATATGGATTCGAACTCATAATGTAACAACAGATGAATAAATATATTTTTTAAATGAAATAAATAATTAAGGAGCATCTATTGGACTATTTATACATCCTGAATTATAACGAGATGTTAAATAATCTTAAAATCAATCGAATGATTGTTATTAAAACATCTTATTGATTAATTTTATATTAACCAATAAGGTGGTTACAACCAATGTTTTGAAAGGCGAAAAGCGAGGTGAGGCGGTGAAGCCTCGGTGAAGCCTCGGCGAGGCGAGGCGGTCGCCTTGAGGCGATTAAGGCGACCGCCTCGACTCCAAATGAAAAAAAAAATAAAAAACAATCCTAATATATAAAATCATCCATAACATTTTAAAATATAATGAAAACTAATGTTAAAAACATAAATATCAAACTAAACAAAATCAACACAACCAAAACATGGATCATCCATATCATCCTAACACACAAAATCATCCATATCATCCATATAAATCCTAACATATAAAATATCAAATAATCCAGATCATCCTAACGACCACTAGTATTAAACAAAGAATCCTTTGAATCTAGTGGCCTAAAATTTGGATTAAAACGTATGGTGGAATGTGGAGGTAAGGTCGAATCTGGAGGTAAGGTCTCGTCATCATCATGTGGTGTGTCATCCTCCAAAAAATCATCATCATATCTGATTCTTGTGTCACCATCCTCATCACTAGTCTCATTCTCCTCCCACTCGGGTTCTTCAGCCTCTAGTTGTACATTCTTCCTTTTGTCTAACAAATAATATATAATAAAAATTTAGTGATCATCATATAAATATATCCATTTATATATAACTATCTTTAAGACTTTAACACACATATATACTAACATTATGATGCTGTCATGCTGGAATGTTTATATACAATCATCATCAGATGTTGTCATGCTGGAATGTTTTACTAACAAGCACGACAGCATCCGTTGATTGTTTGAGAAAATCTGGTTGTTTCAAAATAACACACATATATACTAACTTTAAAATAATGCCTCATAACATATACTAATATAAAGCAATTATATATAGTTATATACCAATGGACAACAATATATAACAGTATACAGCAGATTGCATAAAGTGATTTTCTGAAAATAAATCAGTTCCATATTTATATATAGCAATATACAACAAACCTACAAGTAAACATGTAAAGATATATAGCATAAAGTGATTTTGACCAAGACTCATTGTACAAATCCATTGTATAATAAGTTTAAAGTTGAAAAAAACTTACTTGAGAGTTGATTTGAGACAGCTGGCTGCTGAAGAGTTAAAACTGGCTGTCAGATCCCGAGTGGAGAGGCATTTAGTGACTTGAGATCAGTATTTTTGTGATGGATGGAACTGATTTCAACAGAAAATCATACCAAAATGGCCGAACAAGGAGACTGATCGGGGTAAAAGAAGAAGAAGGGAGAAAATAACACCAAAAACAGAGAAAACGGTGCGTCGGTGCAGAAGAAAGAGACAGATGGGGTAAGTCGATTTTTAAAGGGGAAAAAAAATGTTGAAATTCCGATTTTGCCCTTTTGGCGCCTCAGAGTCGCCTCAACCTCGAGGCGGTCCGAGGCGTTATGAGGCGCCACCTCAAGGTGTCCGAGGCGGGGTTTTGGATATTTTTCGCCTAACCTGGATGCCTTGAGGCGCCGAAGCCACCGAGGCGGTGAGACGGCACCTCCTCGCCTTTAAAAACATTGGTTACAACCCTGCTGTCAATATATAAGACATGCTTACTATTGCAATTCACGATGCTAAATTAATTTAAACCATAATTAACAAGAATCCACGTCATTAACCACAGTTTCTCCCACTCTCTCCAAAGTTGACACTTTCTTCATTCCCACATGTCATCTCCAATTGCCACCATTTTCACTCACACCCGTCTCCAAACCTTAAAAAAATCCAAGCTTTCCACCATTTCCAATTATGCCCCACAAACCCTAAAAATATCCAATCTTTCCTCCATTTGCACCCATTCCCTCCTCCAAACCTTAAAAAGATCCAACCTTTCCCCCATATCCACCCTTCCCCAGTTCCAAACCCTTAAAAAATCCAATCTTTCCTCCATTTCCAATCATGCCCACCTCCAAACCCTAAAAAGATCCAACCTTTCCACCATTTTTCTTCATGCCCACCTCCAAATCCTAAATAAATCCAATCCTTTCTCCATTTCTAATCATGCTCACCTCCAAACCCTAAAAAGATCAAATCTTTCCTCCATTTCCATTCATGCCCACCTCCAAAACCTAAAAAGATCCAACCTTTACACCATTTCTGGCCTCAAAAATACCACAAACATGAATGGTACGGAAACCAAACAACCCACCACTACCCACCTCCCAAAAAAGCGTAAACTTTCCCAAGCTTTCATTTCAGAATCGGAAATCCAATCTGAATTCTCCCACCATGACCCCTCCATAGCTAGGATCAACAATGGTAGCTTTGGCTCCTGCCCTCAGTCCATCATCTCTGCCCAGCAGAGCTGGCAGCTCAGGTTCCTGAGGCAGCCTGATCACTTCTACTTCAATGAGCTACAAAAGGGTATTCTCCAATCAAGACAAGTCATCAAAGGCCTTGTCAATGCAGACCATGTTGATGAAATCTCCATTGTTGACAATGCCACCACTGCTGCTGCCATAGTCCTCCAGAGTGTCTCATGGGCATTCTCCCAAGGCAGGTTCAAGCAAGGAGATGGCGCTGTCATGCTCCACTATGCTTATGGTGCTGTCAAGAAGTCTGTGGAGGCCTATGTGACAAGGGCAGGTGGGCATGTTATTGAAGTTCAACTGCCTTTTCCTGTTACTTCTGTTAGTGAGATAGTTTGTGAGTTTAAAAAGGCCTTAGAGAGAGGAAAAAGCAATGGTAGAAAAGTTAGGCTAGCTGTGATTGATCATATAACATCAATGCCTAGTGTTGTCATTCCTGTTAAGGAGCTGGTGAAAATTTGTAGGGAAGAGGGTGTTGATCAAGTTTTTGTTGATGCAGCACATGGTATAGGTTGTGTTGATGTTGATGTGAAAGATATTGGGGCTGATTTTTACACTAGTAACTTGCATAAGTGGTTATTTTGCCCTCCTTCTGTCGCGTTTTTGTATTGTAGGAAATCAAACAACTCAAACGACTTGCATCACCCCGTGGTGTCTCATGAGTATGGAAATGGGTTGGCTATTGAGAGTGCTTGGATTGGGACTAGGGACTATAGTGCTCAATTGGTGGTGCCGCAGGTTTTGGAGTTTGTTAATAGGTTTGAAGGGGGGATTGATGGGATCAAGAGGAGAAATCATGATATTGTTGTAGAGATGGGGAAGATGTTGGCAAAAGCTTGGGACACTCATATTGGTTGTCCTCCGGAGATGTGTGCGAGCATGATCATGGTTGGTATGCCTGCTTGTTTGGGGATTTCTAGCGAGTCTGATACTTTGAAGTTGAGAACTCACTTGAGGAATAATTTTGCTGTTGAAGTGCCTATCTATTATCGGGCACCAAAAGATGGGGAGGTTAATCTGGTAACTGGATATGCTCGGATTTCTTATCAAGTTTACAACAAACCGAGCGAGTATTACAAGTTTAGGGATGCAATTAACCAACTTGTTCATGATAAGTTCACTTGTGCACTACTCCCACAGTGAAGAGGTATACTCTGCATTCCATGAGTCTCTCTCTCTCTGTCTCTCTGTGGTTATATGGAGTGATCTGTGTTTGTTCTGTCAACTATCTGGGATTGTGAATTATTAATTTGAACGGGATTACTTCTCACAAACGTTAGTTAATATGCGTCATTAGCTGCATGGAGTCACTGAAATCATCAACAGTCTCTTTATACACTAAATGACATGATAATTTTGTGATGTCACTGTTCGCATTTCCCACATGCTTATTATTGTCAAAAGACAGCTAATTAAGCGAGAGGTAGCGCATTTCATATATTATTCTCATTATAGTAATGAGCAGTAAAACAAAGAGGTAGTGCTTTTCATATAACTATTCTCATTGTTTTGAAGTCTAAATTAAATATCTTGTGAAGCTGAAATTCCTTCTTTATTTCCTCCTAACTACAACGTGAATTTTGCAGTTTCATTATTGAGTGTTTATACATGAAAATTTGAACTATGTGGCTGTTGCAGTGCTGCTAGTATTCACAACTGATGACAGTCATAGTATCATACATTCAAATGCCATCTATAGATTATTCACTATCCCAAAATTCACCCATTTCTTTGTTTTGTTTATTATATTTCCTATGTTTTAAATATATGTATACATATAAAGCTCTTTTAATGTTACTAAAACAATCAATTTATTTTTTGTTGTGCAGCAGCTTGATGAATTAGATATTTTCTTTACACATTATCTTTAAAAGTGCTTATAAGCTCTTTCTAATTCCTAAATCCCTGCTTGAATTTCAATGATTGGAAACCATCCTTATTTAAATTTGTTTCTGTGGTGGATCTATAGTTTCCTAGTCGTGTCTTTACTTTTGAAGTGAAGCTCTTATCATAAATGCTTATTCTGTCTGTGATGAGATTGCAAAGATGTACACATGGTGCATCTCTATTTTGTTATTGTGCAAAATAGCATGTTTTAGAAACTCAGACAGGTTATACTGTTCTTATCATGACTGTAATTACTGCCTCAAGTTTAAAGTATTATTATGTTCTCCATATTATAACGAAGTCAAGCTGTTTACCGGGAAACCATTTATTAAGCATCCAAAATCGTGGAGCCAGATAATCCATTATAATACTACTACAGTCTCAACTAAACTTAGTTGTTCTCTTTTGCTACAGTAAGTTTCATGTTTATTTTGTTATTTATTGTAATTACGGTAGTATGACTCCAAAGTTTTTTATGTTCTTGCGTCCCCTGTCTTCTAGTTATTGGCACCTGTTGGTTGTATAGCAGTGAAGAATCAGATGTATAAGTTGCCTGGTGATATATGAGGATTGAGGAACAAGGCTTTTGATACCATTTGTGCACTGACTTAGCGTGACCATCTACATATTTGGCTGTTTTGATTATGAATTTCTTCATAAGGCTCAATTTCTGCATAACTTGTGAATCTACCTTATTTGCTCAGAAGTTTTTCCTGATCTACAAAGACTTCTGGTTCGATGTAGAAGAATGAGGGCCATTCATCTCTGTAGAGCTGCCATCTTGGCTCGTTCTCATGGTTTCGCTAGCGTGAACCCGCGGAAATGAGTAGAGAAACAGACTGCAGATAGATGTACTTATTAGAACAGGAACAGTTTTTTCCTGTATGCTTTGTTGTCTTGAGGAGATTTAACTTGTTTGTCTGTTGGACTCCATGAGAGCTGTTCTTGTAAATTTTTCTTCTAAATAGACAATAAACAAAAGGGGTGCCTCTAAGCAGCCTAGGCAAGGCCAAAGACAAGCTTGAGTGATCTCCTATGTTTATTTGACTAATAAAACATTGCATGCTTTTTTCATCCTCTCAAAGTCTCCAATATATGTATGATTTCTTCAGGTTTTGGCTTCACAATCATGCAGGAAACATGATACATATATTGATTTAGTACAAGATATAAAATAAAAATAAGGTGAAAAGACAAATGTACACCAGATTTATTCAAATTGCCTAACTATTGGCTAATCTAGACTAAATAGGGGAGTCTATTTGTAACACATCAATAAAGTTTGTTCTACCTGAAAAATGATTTTAATAAGGTAGTTAATTTATAATTTGCTCTTTCTGAAAAATATGATGTTTTTTATAATTTTGAATAGAAGGGACACAATTGAGGATAACTTCGCTAACCAACACTTTAACATTTTATATATATATATATATATATATAATATATATTTACATATGTATATAACATTATATTAAAACAATTGATTGAAAAATAAAATAGATTAAAAAAAAAAACACTAAAGCCTAACAAAATATGACATGATTACTTATGTATGTGTTATCTTGAATAATTACAAAGTTGGGAGTTGAAGTCACACTGTTTAAACAACTTTCCAAAATGTTACAGTTTGAATTTGTCCCCAAGATTGCATGGTTAGATAGGAAGTGATGAGACTAAATTAGTATTATATTATATTTGGTGTAGTTGAAATTAAATTAGATTGAATTTTGACTAAACTAATTTAATATTTGTGTAAATTGATTTTTAAATAAAATCATCCTTAAATATATCTCACATAAATAAATAAAAAAAAAGAAGTTAATTTGTTAAATAAATAAAATAAAAAACCATTTTTAATAAATTTTAAATGTATAAATTTCATAAAACTATTAAATAAATTTAATATTATTATTTTTTAAGAAATAAAATTAAATAAAAAAGTTTTGAAAGTCTACATCAACGGGATTTCAAAACTCACTAGCAATAGTGGGATTTGAAATCTCATTGATGCGTGACTTTTAAGTGAGACCTACTAGCTTTGGATGAAAAATTTTTCATCCAAAACTAACTCCAAACATAAAAACGTTTAAGGATTGGGAAAATTTATTTCCCAAACATAATGGATTTCCCAACTACCAAATGCAGCCCTAATGTGAATGTGTATTTCAAACGGATATTATTTGAACTTAATTATTTAAAAATTCAGTAAACACATGAACTTACAAAGTAGGAATTAAATTCCATTTCCTTTTATAGGATTGTCGATTAATTTACAAATCATTAATGTCATTAAATTAAAAAAAAAAAAAGGAAAAACAAACAAATGAACTTATGATGAAATTATTTTCATTAATATTCTATATCACCCACTTTAATTATTCGAGTTGTATTAATAACTCTCGATCTCAATAAGTTATGAGAGACCTTTGATCTAATACTAACTAGAATTAAGCTTCAATAAAATTAAATGTCATCCACTCAGTAGTACCATATTTGTTTCAATAAATCTTAGCAAACCTAGCATGAACCTAAACTCTTAATAAAATTTCAAATAACATAAAGAGAAAAAAAAAATCAAGTTTTTAAATCTGAAAAAGAGTAAAATGCTTCGATATCCCATTAGAGTATATACATCAAGACATATAAGTACAACCAATTCAAGAATACAATCTTAAACTGTAACGTTACATAACATGATTTTAATAAGAAATTGAATATCTTACTGTTTGAGTAAAATTACACATCAATAATAATTTTTAGATGTTCTTCCATAATTACCTTTATAACTAATCTAAATGTTGTTATTGATATATAATCTCATTAAACCAGTAAGATAACGAAACTTTTTTGATAATCAGGGATTATATATCTACACAAAGTTGACAAAACAAATAAATATATATATATATATATATATTCTTGAAGGAAGTAAATACAAACATTACACCATAAGTACCTGTAATATTTTTCATATTTTATATATCTCCTAATATTCAATTACCATGTAATCTGCGTTATTTCCCTATAAAATGACACCGTTTTAAGTCAAACTAATAATAATAATAATAATAATAAAACAATTTTACAGAGTCGTCTTCTTCCTCTTTGTCTCTCTCTCTCTCTCCTCCCCAAAACCCTAATTTTTTGAACCTCACTCTTTCTCTCTCCCCAACAATGAACCACCAACAACCACCGGCGTCGTCCGGCGGAGACTGTGGGAACTGCGGGGCCCACTTACGGTTCCTCCTTCACAACGTGCGTCTCCGTGGCATCCAGCGGCGGCTCTGCACCACCTGCGTCCTCCGCCTCCATCCCTCTGCCTTCTGCCCCGTCTGCTTCGCCTTCTACGACTCGAACCCTCCCCACCCCTCCAAGCGCTTCTCCTGCTCCAACTGCTCCTCCTTCACCCACTGCCACTGCCTCCCCTCCCCTCCCCCGCCTCCCCCCTACCTCTGTCCGCCTTGCTTCGCCCCCTCCCCCGCTTCCTTTTCCTTCTTCCCCAACTCCGCCGCCGCGGACAGCGGAGGACGGCGGGTCGACGCGAAATCGGCGGCGGTGCTCTTATGTGCGTCGAGGATAGCGTCGGCGTCGATGGCGAAGGCGGTGGCGGTGGCGAGGATGGAGGCGGAGAAGAAGGCGAAGGAGGCGGCAGTGGCGCGAAAAAAGGCCCGGGAAGCGTTGGAGCGGGTGGGGATGTTGATAAGCGCGAAAAGCAATGGTAATGTTGTTGCGCAAAATAATGGAAATGGTGGTGCGGTTGGGGGTGGTGGTGGTGGTGGTGATGGGTCTGCTGCTGCCAGTTTTTTTAATGCGAATGTGGAGGTGGTGAAGACGGAAACCGGGTAGAATGATGTAGAAAGATTGGATTTTGAAGTCTGATACATTTACAAGGTGGAAGCTTTTTTGGTTTTTGTATCTGGGTTTTTGTTGTTTTGATTGATTGTGTTTGTTTTGTCTGTGTTTTGATAGTGTGTAATGTTTTTTGATCGCAGGTGCATTGGTTAGTCAAAGACTGTTTACGTAGATAGATGATACGTTTACATTATTATTCATTTTCATATATTAGAAACACAGGATCTTGTAGTTGACTGAGTTTGGAGTCGAAATACGATGATGTAGTAGTTGTAGTCCATTTGTACCATTATTGTTACATTCTCATTTTTGTTTAGTGGGAATGCTTGTATAATTGCAAATCTCTTTCGCAGTTGCTATGTTGTGTAGATATTTATGTTGGAAAAGTGAATTGTTTATTGTTGTTCGTTTGGTTTGTTACATGAGCATATTGATGTTTTCGGTGTTGGTGTTATCTTATGTGTGTTGAAGTAGTGTTTGAGATGATTTTGAAGACTTGATTTTGTGGTAAGATTAGCAATGGATTGTTCTGTTTTATATTCTGCATTGGGATATATTGAGTGAAGAAATGATTTATGTGTTTTGAGTATGTGGATGATTTAACTTGCGGTAGTGATGTTTGATTCTCCTAGTCATTAATTGGATGTCTGGTTTTTAAAGCCAGTAGATTTCACCTTACTCCCTGGTTTGTATTTTAAGGTTGATTAAGAAGGTGTAATTTCGGTTGACATTTTCTATGAACTACTATTTACATTGTGTTGCAGGGACAAAGGCCTTGTCTATTCATGTTGGTCCTCCACTTTGAAGCTATTTGTCCCATTTCAGCTTCTAGATTATGTGCTTATATGCCAAAACTTCAAGTATCTTCTTATTAAAATCGATCTTGAGATGTCGATTTTTCTCTGTTGTTGGAAACTTTTGTAGATTAATGTCTCTCTAGGAACAACGGGTGTTTGTTTTGTGTTTTTACCTGTGTTGTAGGCTTGTTGTAAGGTTGTGCAGGGTGAATATGACTACAATGACTGGTCATAAGCAATGTTTTTTTTTGTATTTTGCAATTTAAGATAACATATGAAGAAAGAAACAATAGTTGTGTTGTTAATGTGGGCAGGATCCTACTTGCTTTGTGAACATATCTCCCAAGCTTCAGTTGGATGTCTGGTTTCTGCAATGAGCCGGTGTACACATCACAACTTAGTGCATGTATCAATATTGAGATTTAGATTTTGTACTCAGGGTTGTAAGTTTGGAGTCTCCCTTTGAACAATTTTGGTTGCGTTGTCATGACAAAGCCTTTGTCTATTCGCGTTGTTCTACCAGTTTGAAGCTAATTGTTGATTTCAGCTTGTAGCATATGTACTCATAATATCTCTCAAACTTGTTCTTCATAAAATTTTTCATTCGTTTGGCATCTGTTGCTTGTGACCCCATTAGTCACCACTTCTGTTTTCCTCTCAGGTTTAGGATGTCGAGGTATACGGTGTAATTTTAGTTCAATGTTTGTTCTATATCATCATAATGTTCTGAATCTGTTGTACAAAACATGCTATTGAAGCAAATGCTCCTACATGAATCATGCTGTTTTCTAGATCAAAAGATTTTAGATCACTCTTCTCTGTTGATGAATTTTGTAGATATACTAGTCTCCTTGGTGGAATAAAAGCTGCTGCTTTGTGTTTTTACCTTTTCTTCGGTTCTCTTTGGTCGTGAACTAAGCTTCATATGTTGCCAACTACGTCATTCAGTTAAAATGTTCTTTCCATTCACGTAGTGTTGCGCCTTTTCTGATCATTCTGTATGTAATCGGCTGTTAGTTAAATTCTGATGTGTGGAGCGAAAAATATATGCATTTAAAGTAGCCTGAACTTGATAGCTTGTGCTATTCTACCGTTCTTGTTGGTGTTGGGTTCATAATGTTTTACCTTCTCTATCGTGGTCTGTTGTTTTTCATCTTGTAATGCTCATTTGTTGGGTACTTATATAATCGATTTGACGTCGTTTTGGTTTGTTGGTGTGTTGCTTCCATTATGCAAATGAAAGGAAGAATCCTCCATATTTTCCTATCATAAATGTAAGATGATGGTCCTCAATGTACAGGAAAAGGTCTGACGAAGTGAAAGAGATAAATAGTTGAATCCACGATGAAGAAACATGCTTGAAAGGAACGATT
Source organism: Dimocarpus longan (assembly GCA_022984855.1). NCBI lineage: Eukaryota > Viridiplantae > Streptophyta > Magnoliopsida > Sapindales > Sapindaceae > Dimocarpus > Dimocarpus longan. The sequence continues at coordinate 30,050,330 of CM041016.1, read as the reverse complement.
TTTATCTTCCACTGGGATTAGGGACGCTTAAACAAACTTAAGGAGACAAACGGTTAAAACTGAAATTCATAATTATTGTTAAAATCAAAAAGGCTTTCCTAAACAAACTCAACGAAATAAATGGTTTTGAAAGCAGAAATTCAAAATGTTGCCTAAAATGGGGAAAAAAAAATTGTAAAAATGAAGAAGCTAAATAGCTTTCCTAAACTCAACAAAACACACGAACTTAAAAATAGAAAGGGGGAATTTTAATTTTGTCCCTAATATTTAATAAAATATTACTTTTTTACTAATATTTGTATTTCGAATTTTCGTCATTCCCAACGTTTCGAAAATGTATCAATTTAGTCATTCTGTTAGTTAAATGTTAGTCAACCTTAACAGAAAGAAAGTTAGTTTAGTCATTTTAACTTGAATATATTTATATGTTTTTAATAAATATATTTAATATAATATTTATTTTTATATTTTTAATTTAATATATAAAAATATATTTAGATTAAAAAAAAAAAAGTCTCCATGGGTCACCTATGGAGACCATTCTCCTTTCGGCGAGGAAGATCAAAAAAATGATCTCCATCATAGGAGTGGAGACCAAAATCTCTCATCATTTGAAACAAACAAACAAACAATCACCTAACATCATCGACAATAAATATCATCAACCTAGTCGAACATCATCGACAATAAAAACAATCGCCCAACATCATTTGAAACCCATAATCAATCCACACACACATCCATTCAAGCCCATCCATTGCAAACACTACAAAAACCCTAAACATCCACCCATTGCAAACCCCCAACATCAAACTCAAATCCAAACAATCGTCCAATAGGAAGATGAAGATGATACTTTCTTAGTTTGATTATGAAGATCAAGTTCTAGAGGATCTAAGAGATCTCGGGTTGATCCCCTAGATTCTTGATTCCGAACAATTAGCTTCCCATTCGATTCCATCTTTATCACTGTCGGAAAGAATCCTAATTAGGAGTGAAGTCGATTATATCACAAATGGAATAGGAAGGTAGGCTCTTGGGCTTGTTCAATGGGCTCTGTAGGTTGGGCTTCGTGCTAGACCATCGACCGAACTTATGGGTTGACTCGTGATAGTTGTTTGGATCAAGTCTGATGGGTTGAAACTATGAATTGGCTTGTTCGGTCCACTAGGTTGACTGACACATGATATTTTGGGCCTTGATTAATTCATCTTACCTTAAGCTATCCAATTGATGTGTAAGCCTAGGATCGTAGGACAACATTAATCGATGGACTAGCCTTGGGTTTGTTATTGGATTTTGGGCTTAATCTTAGGCTCAAATTTTTGACCACCATATATATCAGTATAAAAAAATAATGGATGATCAAGATTGTTATTTTTTTTTTTCTCTCTCATACATCATTCAAATTTAAATTCATCTCATAAAAAGCTTAGTATAATACCAACATTGATAGAGAATTTTTGCTTGTTTCACATTACCTACTAGCTCTGATTATTCTCTATATATATTTCAATTGTTCATAACTCATTAATTTATGACAACTCAAACCCCAAGCATATGATAAGAAATATATTTTTTATTTTATCGTAATCTAAACTCTTATAACTCTAATTATTGTCTATATATTCTTCGATTTGTCTCAACTCTTTGATTCATAACAATTGAAACTCTGAGCACGTGATAAAAAACATACTCCTTATTTCTCACGATCAAAACTCCAAAACATGATGTTATAGGTATTTTTCGGATCATCCAAGTGGGCTGGTAAAAGCTCATTGGCCCAATAAATTGACCTAAGTAGACGGGCTCAATGTAAGTGGCCCAGTGTATCAGTTCGCAGTTCGCAAAAGCTCTGAAGCATTAACCTTTGCGATGTCAGGATCGCGTCTTTTGAATCGACATCAAGCTCGTGTACTGAGTCCATTTAACCATTCAGACCGCCTCTTATTTCTAGCAACTCCAGCTCGCCCAGAATGAAACCAGTCCCCAGTTCGCAGTCCGTAAAGACGGATCCAGTCGATAGCATGCCTTGCACGTCAAGAAATCTGTTTCAGGCTAATTGTAGCGTGATTTGGAGAAAATCTCACCTAACTAGCATTGGTTTAGTGTCTAAATCCATGCTTTGACAAAGTTAACTTGACGAATGTTAGGTGCATTGAATGTAATTCAGGTGTATTAAATGTAAACCATCATGTTATTTTGTCTTATAGTATTCGTCTGTAGCATCTCCCCCTCTATAAATAGAAGAGGATTTTCATTGTAAAATCAAGAGAGAAAGATAAAGAGAAAATATTGTCATTACTCTATAGAAATATAAAGAGAACAGTGGACGTAGGCAGTTTAAAGGGCCGAACAACTTTAAAATTATGCATTTTTTCTGTTCTTCCATTCGCTTCCTTCTTCTTCTTTTAATCTATTCTTCGTTTGTAATTTGGATACACTGCAATATTAGGCTTAAAAAAGTCTCGTTGACTAGTTTCTCACGTCAACACATAATAAAACGCATTGCATTCTTCATTTTATCATAATCCAGATTTCGAGTACATGATAAAATGTATAGTACTCATTTTGCCGCAACTCGAAGTCCAAGCATATAACGACAATATTATTCTATTCTCAACACAAAATTTTCTTCTATTGTGGTCCATAAATTAAGGACATTAAATTGGTTCAACATCTAACCTTTACTATATTTACTTATAATAACATCTATCAATCTAGCAATGTATGAAAAATTGAGAAGCTACAAATGCTAGTATCGAAGATTGTACAAATTTGATAATTTCTAATCAATCAATTTCATTAATTTCATTAGTACTAGAACATTAAAATTAATACTTTTGTAAGTGTCAAATTTTTTAATAGTAAAATCATTAATATTAATTTGTTTATATTTAATTCTTAAAATAAAGGGTATTTTAGTCTTTTAAACATATTTAATCATTGATTGTTACTAGCTAATAATTAAAACTAACGACAAAGGTGTTTATGCAATATTTATGAAATCTTAAGTAATGTTAGTGTAGAAAAGCCAAATGTCACCTATGTGTATAATATTGAAGAATGTCAAGGTTGCTTGTGTAATATGTCCTAACGTCTAAAAGAGTTTTTCTAAACAAACTCAAGGAAACAGACGGTTAAATAAAAATTCAAAATTGTTGTTAAAATCTCAAAGAGCTTTCCTAAACAAACTTAACGGACAAATGCTTTTGAAAACAAAAATTCAAAATATTGCCTAAAGTAGAGAAGAAAAATTAAACTATGAAAATGATGCTTTAATTGATTGATTCAAAGTTTTTTCAAGGTCTATCATTTAAGGCATGTAAGTTTTGTTCATTCTAGTGGGGTGATTGAAACGACTTATATTGGCTTTCAAACCAACACATTGTGCCCCATTTATAGATACGAAGAAACTTATCGTATTCACAACACCTCCTAGCTTTATTTTCGGTTATATATTCCTAGACTTCGAGTACATGATAAAAAAAATATAATATTTATTTCATCATAATCCAAACTCTCCTAGATTCAATTTGAGAGAATGACCTCATTTAGGGTTTCAATAATAACCATTAGTTTAATAGGGAAACACATTTGGAAATCATTTAAATGGTTGTTCTAATTTGAGAGAATGACCTCATTCATAATTTCAATAATAATTAGTAATTTTTTAAAACGACCTGTTTAGTCATTAATTTAATAGAGTAACACATTTATATACTAAAAATCTCTTTTAAATGATTTTACATATTTAAATGTATTGTTCTATTAAATTAATGACTATTATTAAAACCCTAAATGGATTATTCTAAAAGGTTATCAATTATGATATGGTAATTTTCTTAAATTAAAATCTATTATTGAAACTCTAAATGAGATCATTTTCTCAAATTAAAATATGTTATTTAAATTATTTTTAGTATATTAAATGTGAAGCTCTATTGAATCAATGGCTAATATTGAAACCCTAAATAGGTCATTATAAAAAAATTATCAATTATTATTAAAACCCGAAATTGGGTTATTCTCTTAAATTGAAATCTATTATTAAAACCCTAAATGGAGTCATTCACTCCAATATATTATTTAAATGATTTTTAGCATATTAGATGTGTTGCTCTATTAAATTAATGACTATTATGGAAACTCTAAATGCATCATTCTAAAAATTATCAATTATTATTGGAATCCCAAATGAGGTCATTCATTCTCTCAAATCAAAATTTTATTTTTTAAATTATTTTTCATATATTAAATGTGTCATTCCATTAAATCGATGGTTATTATTAAAAGTTCAAATAGGTCGTCCCAAAGAATTACCAATTATTGTTGAAACTCTTAATTATGTCATTCCCTCAAATTAAAATCTATTATTGAAATCCTAAATGAGATCATTCTCTTAAATTAAAATATATTAGTTAAATAATTTTCAACATTTAAATGTATTGCTCTATTAAAATAATGGTTTTTTTTTTTTTATAATCCAGAAATCCTCAAAAACCTTTTAACGAGTTCAAATTCGTAACTAGAGCCCCTGTTAAACTCTACAATATTTAGGAAGTAGTAAACTATAACATTTGGTCATATGGGTACTCATGAGAATTTGAATTATAGACCTTGAGAGAACAAACCACAAAACCTAATCATTCTTACTAACCACTCATAGGTAAATAACCCCAAATAGGTCGTTCTTAAAAATTATTGATCATTGTTGAAACCCTAAATGGGTCAATTCCTTCAAATTAAATTCTATTGTTGAATCCCTAAATGAGGTTATTATCTCAAATTAAAATATGTTATTTAAATGATTTTTAGTACTTAAATGTTTGGGGCTATTAAATTAGTAGCTATTATTGAAACTTTAAATGAGTCATTCTAAAAAGTATTAATTATTTTTGAAACCCTAAATAGGGTCATTCTTTTAAATTAAAATTTGTTGTTGAAACCCTAAACTAGTTAATTCTTTCAAATTAAAATTTACTATTTAAATTATTTTTAGTATAGTAAATATGTTGCTCTATTAAATTAATGACTATTATTGAAATTATATATGAGGTCACTCTCTCAAGTTAAAATCTATTATTTAATTGAGTTTTTTTTTTATGAAATTTATTATTTAATTAATTTTTATTATATTAAATGTGTTGTTCTAGTAAATTATTGACTATTATTGAAACCCTAAATGAATTGTTCTAAAAAATTACTAATTATTATCGAAACCCTAAATGAGATTAGTTTTTCAAATTAAAATCTATTAATTAAAACTCTAAATGAGTCATTCTCATTTTGTTAACATTACCTCTAGCTCTAATCATTACCTATATAATTTTTCAATTTTTCACAAGTTTTTAATTAGTGACAACTCAAACTCCTAGCATATGATAAATACATGTATATATATATTTCAATGTATCATAATCTACACTCTCATAACTCTAATTATTGTCTTTACATAATACATTCTTCAATTTGTCACAACTCTTTAATTCATAACAAGTGAAACTCTGAGCACGTGATAAAAATCATACTCTTTATTTTGTCACGATCAAAACTCCCAAACACGACAAAAGGTATATCTTTATTTTATCATAATCCAAACTTTAAGCAGATTATAAAATGTAAATTATTCATTTTGCCATGATTCAAAGTCCAAGCATGTAAAAACAATATTATTCTAGCCTTAACACAAAATCTTCTTCCATTATCAAATTGTGGTTCACAAATTAAGGCCATTTGACATATAAATGGGATCAACATCTAACCTTTTAAGTATATTTACTTACAATAACATCTATCGATTTCATTGTTGTATCTCAAAAAAAAAAAAAAAAAGTGGTAGTATTGAAGATTGTACTGATTTGATAATTTCTAATCAATCGATTTCATTAATTTCATCATTAATTACTAGAACATTAATATTAAAATTTTTTAATAGTAAAATCATTAATAATGTTGTGAAATATAACCTAAAAGCAATGAATATAGACACTAATCACAATAATAGAGAAATAAAGAAAATAAAAGAGAAATAGTAAATAGAATTCAATTGATGTATTTTCAATAGTTACAATATAAACCTATTTAAAAATAAATCGAGAGAATATTTTTCATAATAAAATAAGTTATTCCCATAATGAAATAGCAATAAATAAAGTAAAGAATACTATAAAAAAGAAAATGATGTTAAATCCATATATTGAAAGGGCATTTTAGTTTTTTTAATATATTTGACCATTGATTGTTACTAGTTAATGATAAAAACTAACGATAGAGTTAGTTCCACAATATTTATGGAACCTTAAGTAATGTGTAATGTAGAAAGGCCAAATGTCATGTATATGTATAATGTTGGCGAATGTCAAGGTTGTTTGTGTAATTTGACCTAAATTCTAAAAGAGTGTTTCTAAATAAACTCAATGAAACCAACGATTTAAACAGAAATTCAAAATTATTGTTAAAATCTCAAAGAAAAATTAAACTACAAAAATGTAGCCTTGAATGGTTGATTCAAGGTTTTTTCAAGGTCTATCACGTAAAGCATATAAGTTTTGTTTATCTCATTGAGACGGTTGAAATGACTTATATTGGCTTCAAAACCAACATATTTTGCCCCATTTACAGATTTGTACAAACTTATTATATTCACACCACCTCTTAGCTCTATTTTGGTTTATATATTCTTAGATTTTGAGCACAAGATAAAAATATAATCTTAATTTTATCACAATTCAAACTCTCCTAGATTTAATTATAGTATGTAAATTCTTCAACTTGTCACAATTCTTTAATCTATGATAACTCAAACTCTAAGCACAAGATAAAAGGTATATTCTTTATTTTGCCACAATCTAAAATCTAAACACACAGTAAAAAGTATATTCTTCATTTTATCATAATTTGAACTTCGAACACATGATAAAAAATACATTATTCATTTTGCCACGACTCAAACTCTAAGCACAAGATAACAATATCATTAGCAACACAAAATCTTCTTCCATTATCAAATTTATGGTCCAAAAATTAAGGTCGGATCAACCTGTAACCTTAACTAAATTTATTTATAATAACATTTTTAAATCTAATCGGGCATAAAAACTTGAGAAATTGTAAATGAAAGTACTGAAGATTCTACTAATCTCATAATTTCTAATCAATTGATTTCATTAACTTCCTCGTTAGTAAAACATTAAAATTAACACTTGGTAAGTGTCAAATTTGCATCTTAATATCATGAAAAAGAAAGAAAACAAGTCATAAACTTTTCATTTTTCTTTTAGATCAAATGATTAAAAATGTTAGAAAGAGAACTCACAACCACAAAAGGGTCCCAACTCATCCACTTCAATCTGACGTGGCAACCAAGCTGACGTGGAGTCAAAAACCGTGACCCCCACTAACCTAGTCATATTTACATAAATAGTAACCAATAATCTAACCTTCTCCAAAATAAAAAAAATAATAAATAAAAAACTAAAAACCAAAAACCAAAACAAAACAAAACCAAACTCTAGTCTCTGTGTCTCTGTGTCTGGTTTTCATTTTGGTGGGGTTCTGCTGATTTGGTGAATGGTGAGAACTCAATCATTACTACTCAAATTCAAGATTTTCAGGCTCCTCTTTATCCATTGCATGAAACGGTAACTATCCAACTTCTCTTTGTTTAGGGTTTTTTTTTTTTTTTTTTTTTTTTGACTTTTGTGGTTTATATGTATTTTTTGTGTTCTTGTTTGTTAATTGAACGTTTTTTGTTTATGTTTTCTGAAAATGTATCTGGGGTTTTGCTTGGCATGATAAAGTTTGATTCTTTTTGAAAAAAGAAGTAAAATTTAAGGGGTTTATGCTGATTATGTATCTGTTTGGTTGCTGGGAGAAAAGAGGGAAAAAGGAATGAACTTTGAAAGAATAGATTTTGTGTTGTTGTTGTCTGAGTGTTCTGTGTTATTGCGTGTCAAAATAATGAAATGGTGATAAAAGATATCAGTTTTTTTTTTTTTTTTTGGGTCTTGTGTTGTTTGTTTTGTCGGTTGTTGAATGTAGACTTGCACTGCATTTGTGTTGGAAGGGATGTGATTGGATTGAATAGTTAGTTAGATTGAGATTGAGTTTGCATTCTGTCATTTTGTGGTGAACATTAGAAATTTGAGAGATCAAATGTTTGAGTTTGTTTGAAATTGAAGGGATTTTTTTTTTTTTTTTGAGTGTAAGTGAAAATTTGAATTTGGTTTGATTGTGTTGTTTGCTAAAGAACGAAAATTTCATTGATGGAGGGTTTTTTTGCTATTGGTTACTGTTTGTTTGTGTGTTTCGTTTGAATTTAGCAGGTCATGGCAGGGATGAAAATAATAGCAATTTGTCAGTTGGGTGGTCAGTTTGAGACTGGAAAGGATGGTTCGTTGACATATAGTGGTGGTGATGCACACGCCATAGATATTGATGATCAAGTCAAGTTTAAGGACTTCAAGATGGAAGTAGCTGAAATGTTTAACTGTAATAGTAATACAATGTCTCTCAAATACTTTCTCCCTGGTAACAAGAAAACCCTCATTACAATCTCCAATGACAAGGATCTAAAGCGGATGATAAAATTTCATGGGGACTCCCTCACATCTGATGTTTACGTCATAATGGAAGAAATTGTTGAGCCCGATGTGTCAAACATGCCTGCCAGTAGGTAGTTTTCTCCGTTTCTAAGCTGACATCTTGTTATATATCTTGATTAAGGAGCGTAATCCTGGTAATGTTTTATTTCGCAGATCAAGCAGAACAACTCTGTCAGAAGCAGTGCCTCCAGTTGATGCATCCCTGGATGTTGTGGATGACATGGTGGATGATATCAATCAACCCATCATCCCACTTGCTCCACCTCTTGATGACATAGTTGGTGCCAACCATGTTGATGTGCATATTGATGATTCACAGATCAATCTTCCTCCTGAAATTTCACCCATTCTTCCTCTTGCTGGTACCGATGGTGATAAGCATGCTAAAGCTGCGCAGCAGTGGCAGAATACTATCACGGGAGTAGGTCAAAGATTCAGCAGTGTTCATGAGTTTCGGGAGTTGTTGCGTAAATATGCCATTGCACATCAGTTTGCTTTTAGATATAAAAAGAATGACAGTCATCGTGTGACTGTTAAATGTAAGGCAGAAGGTTGTCCTTGGAGGATTCATGCATCTAGATTGTCGACTACTCAGCTGATATGTATCAAAAAGATGAATCCAACTCATACATGTGAAGGGGCTGTTGTGACCACAGGGCATCAGGCAACTAGGAGTTGGGTGGCTAGTATAATCAAGGAGAAGTTGAAAGTTGTTCCGAACTACAAGCCCAAGGATATAGTCAATGATATCAAACAAGAATATGGAATCCAGCTAAACTACTTCCAGGCCTGGCGTGGTAAAGAAATTGCAAAGGAGCAACTCCAAGGTTCATACAAAGAGGCCTATAGTCAGTTACCATTTTTCTGTGAGAAGATAATGGAGACCAATCCGGGTAGTCTTGCTACTTATGCTACTAAAGAAGACTCGAGTTTTCACCGTCTCTTTGTCTCATTCCATGCCTCGCTGTATGGCTTTCTACAGGGTTGCCGGCCTCTTCTTTTCCTTGATGGTGTACCTTTAAAGTCCAAATATCAAGGTATGTTGTTACATGCAACAGCTGCAGATGGGGATGATGGGGTGTTTCCTGTTGCTTTTGCTGTAGTAGATGCAGAAACGGATGATAACTGGCATTGGTTTTTGTTACAACTAGAATCTGCTCTATCAGCTGCATCTTGTCCTATAACATTTGTGGCAGATAGACAAAAGGGTCTGAGGGAGTCTATCGCCGAGATATTTCAGGGTTCATATCATGGCTATTGCTTAAGATACTTGAGTGAACAACTTATACGAAATTTGAAGGAACAGTTCTCTCATGAGGTGAAACGGCTCATGGTTGAGGATCTCTACACTGCTGCTTATGCTCCTCATTCTGAAGGATTCCAGAGGAGTCTTGAGAACATTAAAAGTATCTCTTTGGAAGCTTTTAATTGGATTGTACAGAGTGAGCCCCAGAATTGGGCAAATGCATATTTTCAGGGTGCAAGATATAACCATCTGGAATCAAACTTAGGAGAGGTGTTCTATAGCTGGGCACCAGATGCACATGAGTTGCCCATAACACAGATGGTTGAAGTGATTCGCAGTAAGATTATGGAGTTGATTTATGCAAGACGAGCTGATTCCGACCAGTGGATGTCGAGAATAACCCCATCCATGGAGGAAAAGCTAGAGAAGGAGAACTTGAAAGTTCGTTCCCTGCAGGTTCTACTGTCAGCTGGGAACACATTTGAAGTTCGTGGCGACACTTTTGAGGTAGTAGACATCGATAACTGGGACTGCAGTTGCAAAGTATGGCAATTTACTGGCATACCTTGCTGCCATGCTATTGCTGTCATTGGTTGTATGGGGCGGAACCCATATGATTATTGTTTGAGATACTTTACAACTGAGAGCTACAGACTAACTTATTCTGAGTCGATACATCCTATTCCTGATTTTGATAGGCCAGTGCAGAATGATTCTTCTCAGGCGGCAGTGACTGTAACCCCTCCTCCTACTCGTCGTCCACCGGGCCGACCTACTACAAAGAAAGTTGGATCACAAGATGTAATGAAGCGTCAACTCCAGTGCAGTAGATGCAAGGGTCTGGGGCACAACAAGTCCACTTGCAAAGAGACCTCCTAGAGTGTCAAATGCAGTACATATGAGTGATGCTCTTTTAAGTGACTAGACAATATCAGTTTATAACTTGCAGTACATTGTTCAATAGCATGTAGGATCGTAAGTTTTTTTTTTTTCTTTTATATATATATATGAATAGGTTATGTCTTGTGTTGAACCCAAAGGGATGAGTTTTTGTGGTTAGACCTCAGATTATGAAGATTGTAGTGTCTGACAATAGTAGAATTTACAGCTCGGTAAACAAAGAACATTGATAATATGTAGGTAGCGAAAGAAGAAAAGTCATATCTATAGGAATCCATTTGCTTGTTATGTTAGCTTCCCTGTTCATAACTTACATGCAGGTTCTGTAATATCCATCTACATGGTAATTTGTCTATAGGTTAAATCATAAGTGTATGCGCTCCCTTGTTACCAGTTTTTCACAGCTTGGATGCCTGTACAGCTAGTATTACTATAGCAGTCAACTTGTTAGATGACTTTGAAAATTTTCTGGTTGTCTATGTGTTTTGCTGTTTTAATATTTGTTGCTGCAGGTGTTTAGCTAATTAAAGCACTTCTATTATCTGTTAATAGGAATTACATGAAAGCACAAGAGGCCTGACAATCCGTTGATGTAACTACTATTTTGAAGGAAGCACATTCTTAAACCTGTAAGTTAGTGTTAAAAAGTATCAGGACTCATGCTTAGTGATGTATGTAGTAATAGTTTTTGTGTAACCTATTATTCTTTCTGAGTCATATGCTTGACTTCAATTTCTGCTAGTTAGTTTGGCAACAACTAATGAGTGTCCTCGACAACAACAATAAAAAAGGGGAACACACTTATCTTTAGCTGTATGCAGGTTTCTGAACTTGGTTCTTCAAATGGTTTATTATCACTCTTAGTCCTTTATCATTTTGTGAGAGACAAGTGAGTTAATATGATTTCTTTTCTCCCCTATCGGGATTTTGGGGCTGCTCAACTTAGGTTTTGTATTTAGGGTTAACTAACTTACTAGTACGGTAATGTTATCAGGATAAATAGTACATGCAATCCAATAGGCTCAAATGTCTACTGTTGGATGGTTTTGATAAAGTTATTGTCTTGGTAGACCCAAATCTTCTATTTGTTTGACCAAAGCCATGCTAGTGACTGTCACGAATGTGACGCAGATTGTGATTGTTATTGGCACTAGTAGTACTGTTCAGTTACTTTTTAGGGATGGCATATTATTGTTTTTAGCATCAGTGTAATATTCATTGAAATAATATTTCATTTGAGAACAGCATTGCAGCCAATGACCTATAAATCTTTCCGTTTAGATTGTTTGGAATGCTTAATCTGGTACAGAATTAGCATAATAGCACCAAATGTTTTTATTCTTGTACTTTGCCAGTTAAGATGGTAATGAACAACGATTGCTGTGTGTGAATATGTGGATGATCCTATTTGGCTTTGTGATCTGTTATGTGTATGTCTCTTAACTTCAGTTTGATATCTTGTTCCTAAGTTGAGCAAGGTTATATCTCACACTTTGATGCATGCATCAGGGTTGAGATATAGATGCTGCACTTCAGGTTGAAACTTAAATTCTGTTGTTAGTATTAAGTCTCCCTTGACAATTTATGTAGTGTCGTAGAGACAAGTCTTTGTCTATTATGTTCCTCCAAATTTGAAGCTAGCATGCACTCCTAAAATCTCAAGCTTCTTCATAAAATTATTCATTTGTTTGCTTCTGCTGCATGAGACCCTTATATTTGCTGCTTCTGTTCTGTCTTCATCTTTCAATTTTAAGATGACAAAAGTCTTGTATGACAAAAACCTTGTAATTTTAGCTCAATGTTTGTTCTATATCCTCACGTTTGGAGCTGCTGTATAAAACATTCTACTTCTGAAATGCTGCCTACATAAGCCATGCCATTTTCTTGATTTGAAGATCTCAGATTTGTATTTTGTTGTGGAAGACTTTCGCGATATAGTAGTCTCCCTAGAGCAGTAAAAGCTGTTGCATTGTGTTTTTTACCATTTTATTCGATGCTCTCTAGGCTTGGTCGAAGCCTAGCGTGTTATTTAGAATGTCTTGATCATATATGTTCGTGTGATATCATCACATGTATCCCATGTTGCCAACTACATCATGTAAATGGAAGTGTTGGCTGCATAATATGATCGTCTTTAGAAAATGATGTATATCACATAACTTTTCGACTTTACTTGGAACCATCTACATGGAACCGTATCCTAGTTAAATTCTGATGTATAGGATACGTCTGGTTGGTTTAAGGTTCAGTGGTGTACTTGTTCTTGTTGGTTTAAGGTTCAGTAGTGTACTTATTTGCCTTGAATCAATACATTCATCCTCCTCTGCAGAAACCAATTGTGGTGGTTATTGTCTATTCTGTCTACTTGTACAAATGAAATGAAGAATCCTCCATATTTTCTATCATAAATGTGAGATGATCCTCAATATGCTGCAACAACCAAGACTTCTAAGCTTCAAATCATGTTTAAAGGTTAAATTACAATCCAATACTAATGTTTTTGAAAAGCAGAATGGCAGATGAATCCTTTTTCACTTACCAACTAAAAGGTCTACAGAGTAATATCAATAGAAATGTATTATTATTTACAAATTTAAAAACGTAAATAAAATTTAAATGAGGTTCGAAGAAAAGAATCACACTTCAACTTTTAGTTACTTCTCCTAGTTGTATTGGTGATAAAAGTTTTGAGTCATAACTTGTTCATTAAGAAAGCATTTGGGGAGACTTACGAGAGTGTGTATTATAAATTATTAAAATGAGTTTTAATAGTACTTAAGACTAAATTATCAAGTGTACCCTTCGCTACTTATTGAAGTTTAGTTAAATGAAAAACGCAATAACTAGATGGTTAGATTATGAAATCTAGGATAATTCTTACGTATTGTCGTGCGAACAAGATTATATTATCTTTAAAAGACTTTAACATTGGTTTAGTGTCACTAAAACTCATTTTAATAGTTTAGTGACATTTCTCAAACTCCTCGATACTTTAATATCCTACAAAAAAATAAATACACATATTTATAGTTTCTATGGTTACTGCATCATAATTTTTAAATTAGTTGAACCAATAATCTCAATCATTCATTACATTCACTCTCTTAAAAAAAAAAAAAAAAAAAAAATCACTCATTCAATGCATATGTGATGAATGATTGAAATAGTTTGTCCTTATAATTTAAGAGTTAGAATTTATTAACTGTCTCATGAAATGATTTGAACTCAGGAGTTTTGAACTTACAGATCACATGTTAGTAGGGGTGGGCATCTTCAACCCAACCCGACTAACCCAACCCAACCCGACTAACCCAACTCAACCCGACTATTTTTTATTGGGTTGGGTTGAGTTAATTATTAAAAAAAATAAGATGGGTTGGGTTGAAAAATTTTCAACCCAACCCAACCCGAACCCGACAAACATCTATCCGTAATTCTAAATCTAAGGTTTTCTTCTCTTTTTAAAAGAACACTTGTTAGGGATGATAATTAAGGATAACTTTTATGATGAAATAAATATTTTATTTATAATTATTAAATATTTATTTATACTTATTTTATTTGTAATCAAATTGTTAACACTATAAGAGTTATATATTAGATCTTTTGTACTTTTATGGCAAATTAAATTCAATTCGATCAACCCAACCCAACCTGACTAGTACTGGGTTGGATTAGGTTAGATTGAAGAATTTATTGATTTGTTTATTATGATAATGTGTAATGTGTAATGTTATATATTATTAATATTTTGTTCTTCTATTTATATAGAGATTGGAGTGAGCATACCATTGGATCCATAAAAAATAATGTGAATTGATTATTTTTCATACTATTAAGATAATTATTTTAAATAAAAACTTTATATTTTACTTACATATGTTTGTTCTTTTATGATTTGCAAAAGTTGAAAACATGTTAGTTAGTTACACTTTGGGTTGATTTACATGTTTTGTTTGATGTTAGATGTGGCATGCAGTTGATACTTTGGAAGCTACCAATTTGACGTAATTTTTTATGGTTTTTTACACTTGTTAGGACTTTAATGAGCAAACAAGTTGTGTTGACGGACTCTATTAGGATTATTGTCTTAATTTTTATTTTGTTATTTTTGTATCTTTTTGTGGTGAATTAATTTTTTTTTTCTTTTTTAATTATGTAATGGCTTAAATTTTTATTTGTATTAAATCTATTACGTAATCAACGAGAATGTTTTATATTTGAACGAGTTGATTAATATAAATGTTTTGTATTTCAACAAGATACCAACCCGATCAACTTAACCTAATCCAACCCGACAATTATTGGGTTGGGTTAAAGAATTAATTGGGTTGGGTTAAAGAATTAATTGGGTTGGATTGAGTTGAAAAATTTTCAACCCAACCCATGTTGGGTTGAAAGATTTTCAACCCAACCCAACCCGAACCCGAAAACGCCCACCCCTACATGTTAGACATTCTACTTAATCCTTACGTAAGATAAAATTCAATATATTAAACGTTCTACTAATCCGTTATGGGTGACAAAATCCTTCCACTTATGTGGGTTTAAGCTTGATTCTAATAGTTGCCCTGATAAAACCTATATCCTTCTCTCTTAAAATTACTTACATAAAAAAACCCAAAAAACTCCTTAACATGGAACGAAATCCGTCCACTTGTGTGAGCTTGTGCTTGATTCTAATAGTTGCCCTAATAAGACACTTATCCTTGTCTCTTAAAGTTAATTATAGGAAAAAAAATTAAAAACCTCTAAAATGGAAAATAACAAAATCCTTCCACTTATGTGAGATTGTGCTTGACTGAAATAGTTGTCCTAATAAGACCTAAATCTTCATCTCTTAAAATTAATAACAGGAAAAAAAAAAAAAAAAAAAAAAAAAAAGAAGACCCTCTAACATAAAAAATAATAATATCACTAAACTTCATTTTTAAACATAAAATAACAGTGGTTTTATATTAATTTTATTTTTAGAACATATTTTGATAATATCTCACGATTATAAAATAATCTTACACTAATAGTCAGAATTTGGTTGCGATATGCCCAACATCTACTCCTATACAAGACATACATAGTTATTCACCTTTCATTTGCATTTGCATACCCTATTAATATTATTATGTCACATTTGCTTGTAATATTGAATGTTGATTTATTAAAATGTTTCAAGGGTGTATTTAGAGAAGTCGTGGGGGACCCAAATGCAAAAACCCAATTAAATTTAGAAAACAAAATAATTGAAAATAAAAATATAAAATATAAAATTTGGTTCAAATCTTCGATGGACTTCGTTTGCACTTCAACGTGTAAAGTTGCAATTGGTCATAATCATCGCCGTCGTATTTCGCCGATCACTGCAACACCCAGTTTCTGTTTCATCGATTCAGGTTCCAATCCACCGCCTTTTAGGTTTTTTTTTTTTTTTTTTTTTGGTTATATTGATATCATTTAATTGGGTTTGTTTTGTGTTGATTTGGTGATTAAATTAATCTGGGCAACGTAAAGATGCAATCCTTTTATGTTTTGAAAGCCAAAGATTTGATTTTGTTGTGCGGGTTTGGAATTGTCAAGATTTGTGGGTTTTGATATGTGAAAGTTGTGATTTTTGATGTATGGTTTTGAAATGTAAAGTTTTGATTTTGAGGTTTTGAAATGTGGAGTTTTGTGGTTTTGATATGTGAAGTTGTGTTTTTTTTTTTTTTAATTTTTTTTTTTCTCTTGAGGAAATGTGAAGTTGTGATTTTTGATATGTGAAGTAGTGCGCTTTTGAAATGTAAAGTTGTGATTTTGAAATGTGGAGTTTTGTGGTTCTGAAATTTAAAGTTTTAAGTTTTGATATTGAAATGTGAAGTTTTGTGGTCTTGAAATGTTAAGTTGTGATTTTGAATTGTAAAGTTGTGATTTTGAAATGTGGAGTTGTGGTTTTGAATTCTAAAGTTGTTTTTTTTTTTTTTTTTTTTGTGAAACAATGTAAAGTTGTAATTTTGAATTTTGAAGTTTTGTGGTTTTGAATTGTAAAGTTGTAATTTTGAGTTTGAAGGTAGTAGGTAGGGAGAGGAGGAAATGGCGGAGGAGAGAGGGGTTGTGGAGGGCAAGAAGGGAGACTCCAGTGCTCCTCCATCGCCTCCAGTGGCTGCGAAAAAGAAGCGGAAGGGTTTTGTTTCTCGTATATGGGATGGGATTCTCAGATTCAGAGGGGATGATTTTGAGAAGAGGTTGCAGTACATTTACAAGGAAGAAGCTATTGTTCTTGCTAGAATTAAGAGGAGAACGCATACTTGGAGGAGGGTCACCTGGAATATTGTTATGTTCACTGTCATTTTTGAGGTATTGGAATTGTTTCGTTTTCAAGGTATTTGGATTTTAAAATTTAGATTTTCAATGGAAAAGAGATCGCCTTGATTTTTGCTGTTTTTGCATACGTAGTTACTTGAGAAGAGTTTAGGGAAATGGAACTAATGGTAATGCATTGTATGCCTGTGTTGTGTTTTATGTTTTATGTTGAGGGTTACGAGGCGCCTTTTATTTTCACCATTGTTTTCAAGGTATTCTCAAGGTGATTGAGAATTTTTTATTGATAAGTAGTTTCAGAAGAGCAATTATTGTTTCTCTAATGACTTCATGGAAAAGAATGTTATCATGATCATCTTGATTTTTGCTGTTTTTGCTTGCGTAGTTACTCGAGACGATTTAGAGAGATGGAACTGATGGTCATGTATATGCACATGTTGTGTTTTATGTTTTGTTTGTATAAGTGGTATGGTTATAATTGAATGGTATGTCTCCCACAACCGATTTTTGCTTGATCTGTGGCTAGACAGTATAGCTTTCCATGCTAAATAAGTAGTTTCCGAGTTCTGATGGAAATGGAGGCAACGGTAGATTTTAATGTTCTGTCTGTCATATTTGACTGAGCAATTTGTGGTTCGTTGTGCTTTTAAGATTTGTTTCATTGCTGTGATTGTATTTGGCTCCTACCTAGATCTTGTTTATTTAACATAAAAAAATTTATTAGTGATTTTAGTGAATGACATGTGTTGGAAGCCTAAACAAGTAAATTTTGCTTCATTTTTGTCTTTTTTTCATAATGCATAGGTTGACAATAACCCTTGAACTTGACACTTCTTACTGTTGTCAAGCTTGTTTCTCAACAATTCTCCTTTAATTGTTTGACTTTTCAGGTTATCGCAGTTGTTTATGCTATTGTAACAACAAGATCAGGTGACCTGGATTGGAAGATGAGGGCATTTCGAGTTTTGCCAATGTTTCTTTTGCCTGCACTATCTTCTGGTACCTATTCAGCATATATGAGGTTTTCAAAGATGCGTAAGTGTTTATGGCATTGGAACTATATCAGGATGCCATCCATATTTTATGGTTTATTCATGCATCCAATATCCACTTTTAGTTGGTCCACATTATAAGTTATTTGCTGCGCATTACTGCAACACCTGTTCGCACTATATAATGCTGTTATTAAATTTAAGATCCATTTTTGATTGGTGGTTCTGTTGGAGAGGTGTGTTAATCGACCTATACTTTGTCTGATGATAAAGGTGATCTTAAGGACCATAAAACTCTGGAAAGGCTGCGGGAGGAGAGACAAGCCAAAATTGACGAATTGAAAGAGAAGACAAATTATTACACCACTCAACAGCTCATTCAGGTAACAGTTCTTGTACTATGGAAAAGCTTGATGTGTCAACCTTGACATCATTTTTCCGCTTTATATTTTGATTTGATTGGTAACTCTTGTCATATTGAGGTAATTGTGGAATTTTGCGGTACACAAAATGTGCTTGAGAGTCTTCATATCTACCTGTTATTTAAAAGATTAAGGATATTGTTAAGAGATCTAGAAGGAAATGATTGAATTGTCCTTTTTTAAGTTCATGTTTTGTTTAAAACAATCGACACTTATTTGTCAAAGGAATATGTGATGTAATGGAGTGTATTTTTCAAATGTCTGAAGTTTCATATTTGCTATTGTATTTTACAAAGCATGTGCTTAATTTTGCAGAGATATGATCCGGACCCAGCAGCCAAGGCTGCTGCTGCAACTGTGTTGGCATCTAAGCTGGGTGCAGATTCAGGCTTGAAAGTTCATTTAGGGGATGAACCTAATGTTAATAATCCAGCAGGGAAGAGCAATGATGCTGAGGTTATGCCATCTGGCAATCTTCGAAACCGAAAGCACACCAGATCCAATAGTTTGGGAAGCATGCCATTGCTTCAATCTGAGGAGGAAGCCTCTCATCCCATCAAAAGTGGGAGTCCCCAATCCAAGCAGAATCAACTGGTTGTCAATCATCACTCTCCCGATGGCTCTACCATGCATGATGGTGGGTGGATTGCTCGAATCGCAGCACTGCTTGTTGGGGACGATCCTACACAATCTTATGCTCTCATATGTGGCAACTGCCGTATGCATAATGGTGAGCCAATTTCTACCGATCATAAATATGATTAATTCTGATCTCACCATTGCCAGAACTCACTGCACATCCGTGACTATCAACTGTACACTGTTCCTTATGAAATGCAGTTACTTGAAGAAAATAATTTGGTTTGTTATTGTTTTCATGCAGGACTCGCCAGGAAGGAGGACTTCGCTTATATCACTTACTACTGCCCACACTGCCATGCCCTGAATGCACCAAAACAATCAGAAGAGCATGTTGCTGGTTCCATTTCTAATCCGCCCACCATGAGGACCTTGACAACATGGGACGATGATGGAGATTCGGCTTCTAATTCTCCCAATACAAGTTCCTTGACAACCAGTGGCAGCAGAGATCCAATTGATAACGCCAATGATAATACTTCGAGCAAAAATGTAGGGCCAAATGATACTCAGAACATAAAGCCAAGTGATAGCCCTGTTAGAGAAGGTTCTGAAATTGAGGAAGTTGAAAAGGCAATATGATAACTGAGTAAAAGGCAGCCTTGTGTGCAGTAGCTACGTATTGGAGTAAAGTTTTCGTCTTTTAGGCATGTTTGTGAAATGTATTAATCTTTTGATCCAATACACATATTTGTAAAATGAGGTTTGTAATTACATGCAAGAGATTTTGTGTGCCAAATTTATGTCCTTTCTGATTATTTGATAGGGTTGACTGGTGTATTTCGTGCGGCATTTACAGGTTTCTTTGTGAACTATTTTTTCAACTTAGAGCTTTCATTTCTCTTCTTAAGTAATATTAGACTCTGTTGCATAAAGTTTTACGGTTGTTTTAAGGTCGGTAACCTTATAGAAATAGCAAGGTAGTATAATCCTATCAAAGGCTTTTTTTTTTTTTTTTTTTTTCTGAAGGAATATCAAAGGCTTTGTATTACAGGAACTAATCTATGAACTTGGAAATGAAGAGATATCCATTAGGAATATGACTCTGAATCTGATTGATAGGTCCTCATGGATTGAATCCAAACTTTCTTGTCTGTGTCTTGATTCATTCATTCTATAAGCCGAGAGCAGGAAAGAAACTGTCATCTTGATATTTAGCACAACTGTTCTAAAAAATTGTCATCCACCAGCTTGCAATTGTAATCTACCTATTATGATATTTTCACTTATTATGTTCTTTCCTGCTGTGTTCAAACTACTCAAGAAATGTTATTATTCTTAAAATTCAGATTTCATTATCTGTTGATCAGAGGGTTTTAAATTGCAGATTACAACCTTGGTAAGTTGGTTCCATGATAGGTGTTCCCATGGAATCCTTTTTAGTTAGATTACTAGCACTAGTTATATAAATTCTCCACCCTAGTCTTGGAAGAATCTAACATACTAGCAGTACTAAGATCATAGAACACTAAATCTCACTTCAGGTGATAAAAATTGTGAAGTGACATGAATATTATCATTCATATTTGTGATGACACTGGTTAAAAATTTGTTCAATGATTTTTACCAGATGATCACACTATCATCCCATCACTCATCAAGCCTGAGTGGATTAAACCGATAAAAAAAATAAATAAATAAATAAAAAATAAATTGGTTTGTTATCACTTAAAGAGGAACTCCATGCTTGCTTCTAATGTTCCATTATTTCTAATACACTATGTTAACCAAACCTCCCATGGATTGAATCCATATTTCATGTCTGTAACCCGATGCATCCATTCTTTCATCAGCAGAGCGCAGAAAAAACAGTCATCTTGATATTTGGCAGAACTGCTTCAATCCACAGTCAATCAACCAGTATGCAATTGTAGTCTACTTGTTATAGTTTTTTTCACTTACTATGTTCTTTCCTGCTGTGTTCATGCTACCCAAGAAATACTATTCTGGAGTTCACAGATAGGCAGATAAAGGTTCAAACTCTTATGATTCATATCAGACTGACATCATCCCCACATCAGATTAAAAGTTGTGCAATCTGTAGAAGGGAAATGAGCTGAGGTTAAAGCTTCATGCAACTCAACAAAATCTAATCATTTTTTCATGTTTTTAAACGTCTACTAAGAATCTAAGTTTACATTCACTCCAAATTCATTACATGCAACAAGCTGTGGCCATCGCGAATTAGACTGTCTTGGTACTTGGTAGTACCTGCTGCAAAATGTATGCTGCAGAGACCAACTAGGTCTATTAGAATCCCTCTTCCATTCATTTGACCTATTCAATTGACCACTAATTGGGAATTTAATCCTAGACCTTACAAACTTGGCAGTCAAATATCGCGTGTCTTCTTCATCACTTAATCCAACCACCAGGGTTGCTATCATCGATAACATGTACCGGTTAGAAGAATGCATGTTGAACAGATTGCATCACAGTAAATGTTGAAACTATGAAAAAAACCATAGCAAGAATATGTTATGAAAAAAAAAGAAAAGAAAAAGAGAAATAATTAACTAACCTGATCTGTGTACAATCATATTCCTTTTGGCATATACAAGGCAATTTTAAAATGTCCCACATAATTAAATGGCAGAAATAATTAACTAACCTGATCTGTGTATTAATTGAATGCCGTAGAGACTGACATCTCATGTAACTCCATTCACCCCCTATCTTAACTTTCCACCAGGAGAGCAAGGTAGTTAACCAATTTGAAGTGTTGTCGTCAACTATGGGTGTACCGGTCATGTATTTCCCAATCCCTCAGCAAGAATGTAGCTAACACTATCTTGCATGGTGGAAATTTCGTCTGAGAATCTTCTGCTATCTGTTTCTTCTGTAAGAGAAGAGCCAACCAACAATCTGTGAGTTGTAGCATCCGGTACCCAGCCTTTTTCCAACATTACATCCAACAAATGAGAAGCCTCACTTTTTAAACCTTCTTTCCAGAGGCCACTGATTAGTACGTTGTACATTGCTGAATCCAGAACTTCACTGTTGGAAACAAGTTTAACAATCCCAGTTGAAACCATGTGCAACTGAGAATGGTTCGCCAAACAATTCAGTAGGCTAGACATTGTTTCAGAGTCAGGCACTAAACCCTCATTAACCATTAAGTTCAAGAAAAAAGCACAATCCCTTGTTCGATTTTTCATACTCATACTTCGTATGAGGATGCAATATGCTTCCACATCGAGTGTGCAACCATCTACTAGCATTTGTGAGAGTACTACCAGCAGATCTTTAACTTTGTTTAATTTAGACAGTCCAAGCATGATTGTTGAGTAAGTCAAATTAGTATAGGAGGTATGGGAAATATGAGCCAACGACCGTAGCTTGATTGCTTCATCCACTTTTCCCATCCCACACAGGCCATTGATCAACATATTGAAAGAGGAAGAACAAAGGGAGAATCCATTCACAGACATGTAGTGAAATACTTCAGCAGCTTCTGTAATCTTTTCTACCCGGCAAAGGCCTTCCACTAGCTCCGAATAAGAAACAGGATCCAAAACCCAAAAATTGGCACAAACTTGACAAAATACCTTTAGAGCATCCTCATATTTGCTCAATTTACAATTGCCTATAACAAGAGCCGAGTATGTAGCACAGTCAGGGACTACTGAATACACAATCATTCTACCTAGAAGTTCATTTGCTTTCCTGAGTTCCATATTCTCACATAGCCATCTGATCGGAATATTCCAAGAATCACAATCAGTTATGTTTCTCTTGGCCATTTGCTCCAGGATACTTTTTGCTAACGAAAATCTACCAGCATAGCAACAACTTTCAAGCATAGCATTGTGTGGAAAGGTCATGTGAGTACATTTGTCTTCCAATAAATTCAGAGACTTCTCAAAATTTCCTACTTTACAGAATTGTACTACAATATCTGCAAACACAGCATCAGCTGGCATTAAACCATGTTCTATCATCTCTTCTAGAATATTATATGCATAGTCTAATCTAAGGTTCTCACACAAACACCTTATCAGTTCCTCATAAGTCAATTCATCCGGCACATAATTTGAAGTTCTCATCATTCTAAACAAACGGATTGCTTCCTCTAGTTTATTTTCCCTACAAAACAATGGTATTACACAGGTATAAAAACTCAACTCCGGCAGAAATCCAAGATCAAACATCTCACCTAAAGTGGCTGACGCATCATTCACTCTATCGTTCACAACAAGACCACTTATTACTATCTCAAACGTCCTACTATTAGGACTACAACCCTTCATTTTCATTCTCGCAAACTGATCCAAACCACGCTCAATCCTACCAGTTTCAAACAAAACCTCCAACAAAAAATTCAAAGTATCAACATTCGGCACAACTCCAGCTTTCACCATCTCCTTGTAAACAAACAAAACATCTTCAAAACCTCTCCTCTCTTTCACAACACCACCCAATACAACATTAAACACATCAACTGACGGCCGAAAACCACCCAAATTCATACACGCAAGAACCCTTACAGCTTCATCTATCCTACAATGCTCAACAAAACCATAAACCAATGAAACAAAAGCTTCCTTCGCAGCCGGGCACCTATCCTTCACCATGTTTTGACATAACCTCTCCATTTCCTCAGCATTTCCAGCCAAACCCACCTTCAAAATCATCTTATAATAAGTATCAGCAGTGTGTTGGAACCATTTCTGCAAAGATTCCCATTTGAATATCTTGACAGCATGGCTCAAATCACTAGTGTTATCCAAAACCTGAATCAAACTATCCGGGCACAAACCAGTCCTTAAAGATTGAACCTTTGCATCAAAATCAACACCATTTGGTGTGTTGTAATTGGTTTTAGGACAAACTGGGATGATATTGGCACATGAAAATGAAGACATCCAAGCAGTCAAACGAAATTTATCAAACACTTTGATGGAAAACGGTAAAGGTGCACGCGTTATAGCCATTGAAGGAGTTCACCAACAGTTATGACAATATTTGCATGACCCCAGATGAAAAAATCAAACAAAAAACCGATAGAATGAAAGATAAATCAATACAGAGGAACATCAAACACTGACCTGAGAAGCGAAGTCACTGAAGACGTCGACTAGTTGAAAGGGTGATGGAGTTGCTTACAAGCTTTGTTCTTGTTATTTTTTTCGGCCCAGAGAGTGGAGATGGGCCCCGTCCGGCCCAATAAGCTAGAAAGGGCCTACATGTAATTAAAAGTACTTTCTTTTTTTGAAAAAAAAAAAAAAATCAATCTACAATGAAGTTAAAAATACTTTGTATTGTTTTATAGCTTCATTTTAAAGTAATTACTAATAAATTTTACTTCTATGCATTTTTTCTTATTATGACTTTTTTATTAATTAAATTATGGCAAAGAGTAAATGATATATATATATATATATGTATATCTGTGTGTGCATGTGTTTTGGAGTTATGATCTAGATTGCGTCAAGGTGAAGGGTTTGTGAGGCCTAATTGAAATCAAACACCTTTAGTGTAACATAAATAAATGTTCTCATAATATGTAAGAGAAGTCCCATCGCTTTATATGTATATATATATCTGTATGTATGTATCTACGATGAAATTGAAGCTTTACCACAAATTCAAATACTAAACAGGAGGTGCATAAATCATTCAATAAGAGTAGATGTGCAAATGGATTAAGGGTATATTTGGTAGAGCTTCTCTTGTTGAAAATTATGGAAAGAATCGTAATAACATTGTTAGGTTGTTAATTGTATATAAAAATCATCGCACGCTTATCTCTTAGTTAATATGAAAGTTATCTAGGATCGTAACTATGAGAATCCGATAGAATATTATCTCAATGTTATAAGTATTTTCATAGTCTTTCTTAAGTATTGAGAGAGTGTCCTTCTAATGGCCTGACAAGGGCTATCATATAAGCTCACTTGTGATTGTTCATGGGAGGTTGCAATGGTTCATCACCATTGCATTTGGTCATGGACAATCATGTCCATTCGCCATTGGACATGTTTGTTTCTGAAGACATGTCTGTTGAGTGTGTTGGTTGTACCATCTTTGTGGTACACGTTAGCACACCTAACCCCTTTGCATTTGGCCTCTTGCATTAATCATGCTTCATCATCGTTAAATAAAATCTTTGATAGTAGATTTTTTAGAAGTCCTAGTTTTCACTACACGTGTTTACATTTATATTTGTTTTTCATATCAAATAAGTTTCAGGATTAAAATAAATATTAATTAAATATCATTATTTATAATTTATATCGAAATTATTTTTAGATTTAACAACTGGATTGACAAAATTTTCTTAATTAAATTATTGTTGTATATATAATATCATAAATAATAATTTTAAGTTTAACTGTAATTATAATATATTTAGTTTAATTAAAATACAAAATGAAGATTCAACATATTTCATCATATAAATTAATAAAATTTCAAGTGATCATAAGAATTACATCAAACATTTCGTATTTAGAAGAGATAATAAAATCTCTATAATCGACAAAGAAGCAATTAAAACAAGAATCTATACCTTAAGTCACGCCTTGGAGAAGGTGAGCGCGAGTAAGCTGAAACATTCAATTTGAATTTAAGTGTTGGGTGCAACATATTTAAATTCAATACATTTCCACCACAAAAACAAGTTTGCCAAATATTCTAGGTAATTGAAATTGCAAACTTCAAAGATGCCTCAGATTGTCAATAACACATGAAGTAACCACAATCAATATGTCAATTGTGTAACAAACAGGTGAAATAAACAATGGTATAAAGATTACACAAAGAAACCAAGAAATTTCATTGACAATAAATCTAAAAATTTAAGGCAAAAAAGAGAAGTCATGTTATGTAAATACACTTGTCAACATCAAACATTAGTGTGTTATTAAGAGTAGCAAGGTTTGCTAGACTGCCTGTTAAGTTTTTTACCAAATGATTAATTTTATAATAACCAATAAAACATTTCTTATTGTACATGTGCAAGTTACCACGAAAATGCTACATGAATGATCTCAACATAAACATCAAGTTTCAAGTAAATTAAACTATCACCTACATGTACACGTAAAATTGTTGATCACTTGCACCAAAACCATATTTAAACAAAAATCAAGATTCCAGCTCCTTGATCACAATTCAAACCAAAACACATCGGATCACATGACACAAGTCTAATTATCATCTATCCTTACTAAACTTGAAAAAATCCTAAAGCACCACACAAGATAACAACCCAACGAGTGCAAGCGGCATCTGGAACCTATAAGTACAAACCCAAAGACAAGATCATCAACCAAATAATACCAAAAAAATAAACACATAAAATAAAATAGAATGCATGCACTTTCCATCAAATCCTAGAAAACAAAATCTTGAACCCAATTGAGTACAGGTGCTCAAATTGAAGTTTCTATTAATTACACAATTCTATGTCACATAAAATCTCTTCACATCTTAAACAATCCCCAAATCTGAAAAAGACTAACGTTTGACACACCCACAACCTCAAAGTTTACGACTTTCTTATTCTATGACTCAGAAAACTAAAACTTGTCACACCCACAAACTTAAATTTACAAACTTCATATTCTAACTCAGAAGACAAAAACTTGAAACACATATAATACTTAAAATTTTCAAATCTCACAATCTAGAACTCAAAAGACTAAACTTGGTACACCCCCAAAACCAAGAATTTTACAAACTTTATAATCTAGAACCCAAAAGACTAAAACTTGGCAATCATATGCTAAAGCTATAGTTTCTTCATCATAATATGCATCTGTAATTATAGACATATAGATAGATTAAATTGCCCCCATAAAATAACAAAAACATTGGCAAGTTCAAAGTATAAATACATACATCAAGGTACCTCTTACCTAAGTAAACTGTCGGAATTGATAACGAACATTCAATCAATCTGTGCATTGCAAGGTAGAAACAATAGTATCAGTTTTGACAATAACCTATTAGTTTTTCCATACATAATCATTTATTTTCATGTAAGAAAGACCAAGAGACAAAGAGAGAGAGAGAGACCTTGCTTCATTTTTTTATTCTGGTTCCGGTTTTGGTTCTAGGAATTTTTGTAAGGACTCATCTCGAATTCCCTCTACTGAACTTGATGAGAGTTCTTACGGAACACCTCGATGGAACTTAGTCGAAGTCTCACTTTAGCTCGAAAGGATCCCGTGAAGGTATCAATTTCACTTTAAAACTCTTTTTTAGCGGAAATAAATTAAAAAAATATATATTTTTAGGGTACATTGTAAAACGGGGTTATAAAAATTTCGACAGTATAACGAATGTTTGAAAATGTCACCCTACACTTTTAAGAAAAATACTTCTATAGTATGCATATTTCTCAACTATCAAACCTCAGATAACATTCAAAAGTAATAGTTACAAAAATACAACAACAAAAAAAAAAGAAGAAGAAATATGATGCATGTACAAACATTCGAAGGAATTAAATAAGTATAGTAGTATCGTGTTCGCGGCCCACTTACATGTTTAATGAAGCGGCGTCTGACTGCTAGCTCGTTTCTACACCTGGAAATGATTTTTCAGAAAACATAAAAATAGAGTAGTGAGTGAATAACTCAGTGAGTGAGTACACTTTTCAAACAATAATTTATTTTATAAAATATAATAGTGTCCCCCCAAAATAGTTTTAGAAATTTACAATTTCTCACTAAACTTTATAAAACTGACAAATTAGTATAAATAAATAGTATAATTTTGCTCGAAAATTAGTAATAACTTTAGTAAAGCATAAAATACATCGCTTTCTAAAATTATTTTATTTCTCAACTTCCCGTCTACGGACGCATCCGTTTTCTTTTGAAAACTAACCAAGGTAACCCAGGGAAACTTGCTTTGTCGTGACGAAATTTCTAGACGCTACTAGAGCTCGGGAATACTACAATGTGTAATCGTAGAAGTGAAAAATTCTGGGGTCATGATCCCTTCCCAACATCAAATAAAACTACACTACCCCACACGTGCAGAAAGTGACTCACTGACTCAATCCCCCAATTAGTGACTCTCCTAACCAACTTGTCGTACATGTTAGGGTATTTCGATCGAGTATACTTGGGATTAGGGTAAACCTTACCTTTATAAATTATTTTGCTTTACTAAATAATTCTTAGCCATACTATGCATAAAAATAATTCAACCAATTAAATCGGATACTAAAATTCATGCTTGCAAATATAAATCATCAAACAACAAAATTTATAAAAACTTTGAAAATTACCACGCTTACTACTTTATTTGAACTAGTATACCACTCCTTCGAACCATTCTTTCGCTTTTCTTTAATCCAAACTCCTCTTATACTTAGCATAACATGATTCCTATTTAGAATTTACTAATATTGATTTAGGATTCATCACCAAAATTGCTTAAAACCATAACCAGTTCACCCAAAATCAAAAGTAAATAATCAAATACACTATAATTCATTTATTTTGTATAAACTTTCTCTAACTTCCTAGCATACTTTTTCTTGCAATTTCTTTATTCCAACATACTCAATTACATGCATAGCCACATTAAAACTCATCCAATAATTTAAACAATCATTTGTACATCAATTACCCCCATTGGCCGAAACACATATCCTTTCTCATCCATAAATTCTCTTTTCAATTTCTTGATTTAAATCACATTAGAACCTTACTAAACTTCATGTAATTACCTCAAATATCACAATCAACTCATGTGCACCTTATTTCCATTTTGGTCGAACTCATACAAAAATCAAACATAAGCTTTTTCTTTTCATTCAAATGATACATATCAACTTAAAATCATGTCAAACATCATATAATTTCATCAAATGTCAAAAATCCATTCAATCACATAGCAAAGTTAGCTTTGGTTGAATATCACCCTTAATGAATCCAATATATTTTCTTCAATTTCATGGTCATCAAACACATTAAAATCACACCCTAATCCATTTAATTTCTAATAGCAACTCAATTGAAATTTTTCTTAAAAAATTCACATAAACCCTAACTTACGTTACTAGTTTGTTTGTCACCACAACCTCTTTTGAGTCTTCTTCCAATTTCAAGCTCAAATACAATATAATCAACCTCTAATCACATCAAAAATTTCACAAATATACCAAACCATCACACATCTATGAAAACTCATTTTTAGAAATAATGTTAAATTTGTTTTTTACCATATTTTTAAATAATGTTAAAATTTGTTTTTAACCACATTTTTTGAAATATTCATTTTCAACCCCTCAAAAAATTAAATTGCACCACATATCCACTTTCTCGAAATTGTCCTTGCCTACCTTATTTTCCTCCTCAATTGCTCATGGTATACTATTTTTGGCTTCCTTTGTTGATTATTTGAGTTTTGTTGAATTTTTTTTGAGTTTTTTTTTTGGTGATTTTTCATTTTTTTTTTTTTGTATGTTAAGTATTGATGCTTAGGATTAGATTAATTGAATTTAGCTTGAAAATAGAAGTTTCTAGTGAAATGCAATGTTAAAGATGATGACTAGACTGTACCGAGTTTTATGTCCCATTAAAACTCTATTAATAAAACTCGATATAGAGTTTTATTGCTCATTAAAACCCGGTGTAGGGTTTAAATAGGACATTTTTTTTTTCTTAATTGAGGGTGATTTGGTTAACTTTGATATATAATGAAAATAGGTTGTTTGAGAGGTTAAAAAAAATTGTAAAATTCCCTTTTATGAAAAAAAAAAAAAGAAAAAAAAATATTTTTACCCATTTTTTTATAAAAATTTAGTTGTAACGTCTCAAACTAACTATTTTCATTATATACCAAAGTTTACCAAACAACTCTTAAATTCAAAATTTAAAAACACACAAAATTTAAATCTAGTACGAGATTTTATGGAGCTATGGGGCCACAAAACCCGATATTGGGTTTTATGGCCTCACAAAACTCGATAAGTCCGATCATAATTTTTATTGTTGTATCTCATAAGAAATTCCTATTTTCAAGTTAAATCCAATCAAATTTAATACTAAACATCAATACCCAACATCTAAAATACAAAAAAATTGAAAAATCACAAAAAATTAAAAATAAAAAAATCCTAACAAAACTCAAACAATCAACAAAGGAAGCTAAAGATCTTATACTATAAACAATGAAGGAGGAGAACAAGGTAAGCATGAATAATTTGGGTAAAGTGGATATATGGTGCAATTAATTTGTTTAAATGGCTGAAAACGAATATTTCTAAAAATGTGACTGATAATGAATTTTGACATTCTTGTATTGATATTTTTTTATATTTTTCACAAAAGAACTTTTCATAAAAATGAGTAAAAATAATTTTTTTTTTCATTTGTTTTTAAATAAAAACGAATTTGTCGCAAAAGAGAAAAATACCATAAAAGCAAAAATGTCAAAGCTTAATGCAATCAATAATTAAATGAAATTGAAGATATTTATTTGAATATATAAGTAAATGTTAGTTATTTAGTTCCCTTGGGAATCTAAAATGTTTTTATTCTTTAATCATTTATGGTTACCTGTCATTTATGGTTAGAGCAAATTGTACAAACCTTCCTTGAGATTTGACGGAATTACATAAAAATGATGATGTTTAGATAACCTACATTAACATCCCCTGAGGTCTTAAAAACTCAACAAAAATCTTCCCTCCTGTTAGTCAACCTCGGTTGAATTCACACGGTCAATGGTCAAAGACACAAAAAGACTAAAACGCACTCAAATCAAATTTAAAGTCAAACTTTTTATTTTTATAAATTTAAAATTAATTTAATATATTTAAAATTTAATTAATCAAATAATTAAATAATATTAAAAAAAATTTTAAAAAAAACATTGGAGAAAGTCTCCAGTGTTTGGGTCTCTATCTCTATCGTTGGAGACTGTTTCCAGCGATGGAGCTGAAAACGTCTCCATCACTAGACAGTTCCATCGTTGGAGACCATCTCCAGCGATGGAGATAGAGATCAGTGGTCGGAGCGTGGAGACCATTGGTCTCCAAATGGTGACCAGGAAACCAATGGTCTCCCACGATGGAGACCAGTAGTCTCCAGATGGTGATCAGAAGGCCAAATCTCGTCTTTGGTGATCGAATACCAGATCTGGTCTCTAAAGAGTATTTTTTTTTTTAAAAAAATTTCATGTATGGTTTAATGATGATGATTAATTTGGGTAATGCTGATTTGATGAAAATGATGGAAATGATTTTAATGAATATGAGATATAGATGATAAAAATTATAAAATGGAGAAGAAGAAGAAGATGACAATGAAGAGGTAGAAGATAATTTTTTTTTTTTTTTAGGGTTTAAATATTAAATTATTATTTTGTTAATTAAAAATATTTTGTTAATTAATTATTTATTTTATATATATTAAATTAAAATTTTTATAAGGTGTGTATTGACCATTTTGCCTTTTACGATTTTGACTTGATGAAGGTTGGTTAATGGTTGACTAATAGTATGAGAGATTTTTGTTAAATTTTTGAAATTTTAAAGGAGGTCAGTGTAAGTTATCCAAATATCATTATTTTTATATAATTTTATTAGATCTCACTAGAGGTTTGTGCAATTTGTCCTTTATGGTTATTGAGTTGCCAAAGTAGAAAGCTAAAGTATTGTATGGACAATTATGTTGTTGGTCTAAATTTAAGGATTTTTTTTTTTTAAGTATAAATTTAAGGATTTACTCATTTATTATTATAAGAAGAGCAAATTACAATTTAGATACCCGGTTTAAACGCTTTCACAGGCGGAGCAAATGTTTCCATTTTATTACAATTTACCCCCCTACCGTTAATGAATTCAGTTACATTTAACTAAGCCAGGGGTAAAATTGTCTTTTCATATTAATTTTTTTTTTTTAATTTTAAATTTTATCCCAAAATATGCAATCTATCATCAATTCAAAGTTCATCACCCAGCAAATCATCACCAGCAACCATTGTCAACCAGCAACATCACCCAGCAAATCATCACCAGCAACCATTGTCAACCAGCAACCATAAAATGATTCCAAACATCTTCAATCAACTAGCCAACGTCACAACTTCTGAAAACCCAAAAAATAACCTCAAATGTATCCATCAAACCCAACATTATCAATCTCAAAAGCATCAAACCCAATATCATCTGAAATCAAAACCATCAAACTGAAAAAAATACATACGATGAACTCAGATTCTGGGTTCATCGGACGAACCCAGACTGGGTTCACTGATGAACCCAGGTTCTGGGTTCGTCAGGAACCCAGATCTGGGTTCCTGATGGGTTCGTCAGGAACCCAGATCTGGGTTCCTGAGAACCCAGCTGGGTTTGCTGAGGAACCCATCTGGGTTCGTCAGCGAACCCAGCTGGGTTCGTGACGAACCCAGATGGGTTCGTCAGGAACCCAGTCTGGGTTCCTGACGAACCCATCTGGGCAGCGAACCCAGCTGGGTTCGTGACGAACCCAGATCTGGGTTCCTGAGAACCCAGATCTGGGTTCCTGACGAACCCAGCTGGGTTCGTCAGCGAACCCAGATCGGAGAGAACCCAGACGATTTGAGGAAGAAGAACAACAGAAGAAGAAGAAGAAGAAGAAGAAGGAAAGAAGAAGAAGAAGAAGAAGGAAAGAAGAAGAAGAAGCGGAAGAAGAAGAAGCGGAAGAAGATGAGAATCGGAAGAAGAAGGATGAAAGGAAGAGAGAGAGAACAGCTAAGTGAGTGAGGAGTTGACCAGATATATATTTGGTCAACTGGTCAACTTTAGTCAAAGGATAATTTCGTCTTTTCACCGTTTACCGTCAAATATAACGAATCTTACTAACGGGAGGGGGGTAAATTGTAATAACATGAAAATATTTGCTCCGCCTGTGAAAACGTTTAAACCGGATAATTAAATTGTAATTTGCTCTTATAAGAATTTGTTTTCGAAGAAATTAATTATTATAGGTTTAGTCATCTGACTTTCATACTAATTATCTACTAATAACATATTTTGAATATATCAATATTTTAATAAATTTTATATAAATCTTAATTGAGTAACTTAAATTTTAATGATACTCATATAATAAATGCATCCAGGAATCGGTTTGTGATTTAACGATAGACACAAACCGCCCACTCTAATGACTTTTGCGTAGTTGAATTTGAACTCATCGAGCCTCACAAAATTATTATGAGTATATATATTTTTTGACTATTTATGTGATGGTTGTATTTATGGGTACATCCATCGTCCCATCAAGTTGTTTTCCACTCTTGACAATCGCACCAAAGCAAGCAATAATATATAAAATGGCCCAGAGTTAACACTCACACGTGGCGGAAACCCATTAGGCAGCCCCTAAAAATTTGAATTGCCGCGCTGCAAGGCAAATTCACAATCTGAACTGTCCAGGTTCGGCTTTTGTCATTTGAAACAAGCCCCAGGCTCGACTCTCCAAACCTAACTCCGAACCCACTTTCTCTCTCCACTGTCTTGTCTCTCTCTCAAACACAACTCTATCACTTCCCATATAAGACAAAAAAAAAAAAAAAATACTCGTCCCAAAATACCCAAAAAGGCCCTAAAATCTCCACACCCTACCATCTCCATATTCAAGTTTTTGGCCTCCATTTCAGGCCTTTTGATCTCCACACACCCTGCAATCACCACCATCACATCAGTGTTTCGCCGCACAACCCGGAAGAAGCTGGACCTTACTCATTTTTTGTCACATATATACATGCAAGTTGGTGACTTTTTCATGTTCTGGGTTATTTATTTATTTATTTTTTTATTTTTTTCATGTTTGGATTGGTTTTGGTTTAATTTTCGTGAGAATATTCATTTGCCAAGTGGGGTTTAGGGAAATCAGCTTAAAGTTTGAATCTTTTTTATTTTTTTAAGTGTGACATACATGCAAGCTAATAACTTTTTCATGTTCTGGGTGCTTTTATTTTCTTGTTTGGATTGGTTTTGGTTTAATTTTCCTGAGAATATTAATTTGCCGGGTAAGTTTGAATCTTTATTGGTTTTGTGTAAGTGTTACATACATACATGCAAGCTGGTAACTTGTTTATGTTCTGGGTATTTTTTGTTATTATCATGTTTGATTTGGTTTTGGTTAAATTTTTCTGAGAAAATTCAACTGCCAGGTGGGAATCCAGGAAATCAGCTTAAATTTTGCATCTTTATTGTATTTTTAATATCTCATAGTGTCATTTTCTCTCTCTCTGTCTTGACTTGTGGACACTCATGTTTATTTATTTTAATTTATTATCTGAAAATGGACAGACCATTTGTGTGCTTGTGCTGATTCTCTTTCTTGATGACAAAATTTGTTAGGTTGAGCGAGTGGTCTCTTGTGTGCCCAAAAAAAAATCAAAATTTTAAGGTTGTCTTTGATTTTTATTTTTTCGTGGACCGGATTTTCTCATGAAAATTTTCTGTTGACAAGAGTTTAAGTTTTCAACTTTGGAGTTCAAATCCTGCAAACCCTCTGCTTTACAGTGCTGTTCAAGTAAAAAATTTGTCATTTTTATAATATATTATGCATCAAAGACTTTTTTTAAGATTAAATTCACAACTACTCTTCTCACATGCAGATATGGTGGAGGAGGAGGCTGTGGTAGGGTGATAGCTTTCACTGCAAGGGGCCTTGAATCACTTTTCAGATCTCTGACCAACCAACCAACCGACCCTTCTTGGATCAAGATTTTTTTGATCTTTGATATTGATAAGTCTTCCATGTCGTCATCATCAGCATCATCATCTTCTTCTTCTTCTTCTTCTTCAGCTTCTGCTAGAGAGATTGATCCACTGTTGAAGGATTTGAATGAGAAGAAGCAGAGTTTTAGGAGAAATGTTGTGTCTTTGGCTGCAGAGTTGAAGGAAGTGAGATGCCGGTTGGCATCACAGGAGCAGTCTTTTGTCAAAGAAACCCTATCAAGACAGGTCTTTGATTGTTGATTATGGCGTCTTTTTGTTTCTGTAGTGTCGAAGTTGAAAATTTTGAATGTTTTCTTTTTGTTCAAATCTTGATAGTCAATCATTTTGTCTTTTTGGGGGTGTCTTTGTATGTGGGGTCATGCATGTGCTGTTGGTTTGTTTATTTGAAATTGAGGTTGGTTTTCGGACTTTTGGTTTTTCCAGGAAGCTGAGATGAAGGCAAAGAACATGGAGGAGGAGATTTGTGGTTTAGAGAAGAAATTGGAGGAGAGGAATGGACAGCTTCAGGCTTCAGCTACTACAGCTGAGAAGGTTAAATCTCAAACCTTTTTTATTTTTTTAGCTAGTATTAGGCATATAATGTTGTGATTATGGTTTTGCTTTTGATTAATCATTTCTATGAATCGGGAACATGATTCACTGAAAGTAAGGTTATGTGTCATGTTGGCCAGGTTGATCTTGTATTATGATGGTGTTTTATTGCATCTTGATGTTTTTAGAGTTGTCGCATAGTCTTCGCATCTCGTCCTCATCTTTTTAGGGTGCTTTTTTTTGGCTTTTGGCTTTGTTTTTTGGGTTGGGGAGCCCATTAGAGAAAAGGTGATCAAGTGTTTGCTTATTATAATATTGTTTTTACTTTATATGTGGCTTGAATGGTTCAAGAAAATTTTGTTTTGTTACTTATACTTGGTGGGAAGGTGGGGAAAATGATTTCAATCCGGAAATCAAAGCATTTGTAGCCATATATTAGTGATTTTTTTTTTTAAATCTTTTAGATTGATGATATAGTTGATGCAATTATTCAAATATTGTTGGCATCTTCTTGGTGCTTTGTTATTTTTTATTCATATTGTTATTCTATGTTGCATGGAGACTGTTTCTTTTATAAGAGACATAATGAGTTATACGTGACAAAAAATTAAACGAATAGTTCCACCCACTTCTTTCTTTAGGATGAATTTGAATGTTTCTACTACTTTTAGAAATGGAAATGTAGTTATTTTATTTGTAACCCGAACAGCTGTCTATATAACATTGATAGCCTGTAATAAGCTTTATTTAATGAGACATACATTAAAACTTGTTGTGTCCTTTAAAATATCTACTCAATTTATAGAAATAATAAGATTTCATGAGTTTCGATTGTTAACAGTAACCTATCAATAAGATAAATTATAGGCCATAAATCGTCATAAGATCCAAGAAGATAATTCTTCGGAGGTGATGAACTTCCATTGAGCAACTAATAAATTTGTAACTCAACTTCTCTGTCTCATCATTATGAAGCAATTTATTGTATTGGAGGCTTTAATAATAGTCCCAAAACTACCTCACTTCTTTAACAAACCGTCAATTAAAGGAAACCAAATGGGTGTGGTATATTTATTGTAAACATGGTATAGTTGCAAATTTGAAGAACCTCAGATTCTAGTATGTCCTTAAGGTAGTTATTGTTACAACCAATAATGTATTCGTTGTTTCAGTGGACCTTGTTGGTGCAGGTTGTAATAATTGTGACTAGTTGGTTTGTTAGGGAATTAGATAAAGTTTTCCATATGATCATATCCTGTCTTCATTGCCCTTGCTAAGAACTAGTTTGAACTCAACTATGTAACTTCACGGTAGTGTTGGAAAACAGTTTAACAATATAACTGGTTAGATGGTTGTGCAATGAAGTATGTGGGGCATGTATTACTAATGCCCCCCTACTTGATTTCGATTAAATATGTAATTTATTAACGTCTTGTTACAAGCTTCTCTTGCATATCTTTAGCTAGTGTAAGCTATATTTTATTATCATATTGAAATTTCTGCGAATCTGATCTTAATTTTATTTGATACAGTACCTAAAGCAGTTGGATGATCTTAGATCACAGCTTGCAGCCACTCGAGTAACTGCAGATGCAAGCGCTGCATCTGCTCAATCGGCTCAGCTGCAGTGTGTAGCATTGGCAAAAGAATTAGATGAGAAGAATAGTTCATTAAAAGATCATGAGGATCGTGTAACTAGACTAGGAGAGCAGTTAGATAACTTACAAAAGGATCTTCAAGCAAGGGAATCTTCCCAAAATCAACTGAAGGATGAAGTTTTGAGAATTGAGCATGATATAATGCAAGCTGTTGCCAAGGCTGGAGTAAACAAGGATTGCGAATTGAGGAAATTGTTGGATGAGGTCTCTCCGAAGAATTTCGAGAGGATCAGTAAACTTCTGGTTGTTAAGGATGAAGAAATAGCCAAACTGAAAGATGAAATAAGGATTCTCTCTGCTCACTGGAAGCTCAAAACTAAAGAATTGGAATCTCAGGTAGTCAATTTTAAGTCAAAATCTGCTCATTTGAGGATCGTTTGATCTTAAATCACATTTCTTCTGTAGATGGTCCATGATTCTTGTTTACAAATAATCTTCAACCTGTTTTCTGAAACAGTTGGAGAAGCAACGACGAGCTGATCAGGAACTGAAAAAGAGGGTTTTGAAATTGGAATTCTGCCTCCAGGAAGCTCGTTCTCAGACACGAAAGCTCCAAAGGGTAATGTTAATTTCCTTAATGCATTTGAAGTAGTACATGTGCAAATTATTTTGATGTTTGACTACATGACATATGGCGTTTCTATCAACCAGATGGACCACATAGATATGTTTGCAAGTGGTCCCATTTTCTTTAACTATGTGTTTCATGCATTTTATGAACCAAATGGTCCTTAGATTGTACTGACCATATGTGGCCCATGGTCCTGATACAAATTCCTGTGGTTGAATGCTAAGGATGAGAGTTTACGTTATAGTGGCCCCCTGCCAAATAGACCGTTAAAAACTGGTGTTGCTCGACTATTTAGAACTGAAACACTCGGCCTGAACTCGTCTGTCTGCTTAATCATTTGTGCCTGCTAATCAACAGCCACATTCCATAAGTACTGCCCATTTGGCAGTATCTGGTAAGCGGATTAATTGCACATTTTCATGATTAAGACCTCATCACTAATTCACCCCTCTACTGTTCTTCTTATGATATATATATATATATATAGTAGAGTCAAACTTGATTGCATGTTTATATTAGATTCATTTTGTTCGTTGTGACAGATGGGGGAGAGGAGGGACAAAGCACTTAAAGAACTGAGAGAGCAGTTGGCAGCCAAACAAGGTGGACCTGTCGATAGTGAGAAGCCGAATTTTTGGGAAACCTCTGGTTTCAAGATTGTAGTTTCCATGTCGATGTTGATCTTGGTGGTGTTCTCCAAGCGATGAATTACTCATTTAACTTTCGTTGTGTAAAATAATGTTGGTAACTTAAAAAGTTTATGTGAAGAGTTGTAGGAAAAGCTGTAGAGCCATTTTGATTGTAGAAATGCTGGATGTAGAGTATCTCCTTACACAGTCAATGGAGAATGTATTTTTGATAATCCTTACAATTAGAATTTCCTTGTAATAGCCTATGATAATGTGAACAATAGTAGTGGCATTATGGCTATCATAATCTTTTACAAAATCTATGAATCTGTGAACTGTTCGAGAAAAGCTTCATTGTGTACGGTGTATGTATTTTGACCGCTTAAGATCATGACATGTAGTTTATCATATAATTAATAATTTATATCTTCATGTTATGATTTTAAGTGTTTAAGGTGTATAACCAGATACATTGGAGTTTTTCTCAAACTGTTCATGATGGCCAAACGTACTCATCTTTGATTGTTTTTCACGTTGCTTCCTGGAAGGTCTAATTTTCTCCTTTCATTAAGCTACGACAACCCATTTTGTTGTGTTTCTAGTTTCTCTTTTGAAATATGTATGTCAATCGTCAATCAACATGCATTATTTTCACTATCTGCATTATTCATACAGCATAGGAGGATTACACTAGTAATGGAATCTCTCACCTGATTTTGAACCTCGTCTGTTGATTTCAAATCATTATTGAGTCAGATTGTTTGGTGCTATCTGCTATGGGCCCTTATGTTAACGTTCAATGAGTTGTCGGTACATGTTTGCTGGCATCCAATGCATTTAGGTTTCATAAGTGGGTCTAATTATGGTTAGGAGTGTCTTCCTACAAGACAACCAATCTTGTCTGATCTTCCCCATGATTGGTGTCACTCTTTTGATTCTATTTTCAACAACTTGGGCAAACTTTTTGACTTATTTCTATCTTTCCAGGCCAAATGAAATTGAAATGATTGGCATATTTACCTTTGAGGAATAATAAGTGGAGTCCAGTAAATTTAGAGTTTGATATGACAATTGACAAATAGAAAATGTCTTAGAACACATGGGCATTTGCTTTATGCTTTAGGCACATGCTGTGTCTCTCTTTGTGTCTTCCAAGGTCCTAATTTTTGACTAAATTGAACCAAACTGTGCCCTCTATGACATACAACTGTGTATTTTATTAAGTGCATGTTCGGTTATGGGTATTGAACTGCTCCTTTGTGTCCAACCACTCAAAGTGACCCTTAAACAAGATGAGACCTATCCTCTTGGACATTGGTGTGAGCTAAGTTATTTTTCAAGGTGCAGTGGTTTCTTAAAAAGTGTCAGAGAGCATTATATCTAACTAGGCTTTTACCTAACAATTTAACTTTTTAGGACTGAAGGTTATTAGTGAAGTATCAAAGTTTGATTTATCTTAAAAGTCTCCCAGACTCAAGTTCCCCATATGATTATATTCGATATTTAATTTGAGAGCCTTAGATTATTAGTTGAGTTCGATTCTTACCTAACGGTTTAAACTTTTAATTTAGTAATTACTTAAAAAAAAACACTTTAAAATGTTTTACGATCTACAAAAGCACTTTTAAGAAACATGTATCTATTAAATACTTCTCTAGATTAACACTATAAATATACTTTTAGCATCCAAAAGACAATATAAACCCAACAACTTTTTAATTATCTAAAAATTAAGTCTCTCTCACTATGATTTCATTGCAAGTATAATGATTATAAGGAATAATAATTGCATTCATAATGATGAACATCACTAATCAAAACTGCAAAAATTAAAGTTGAGTAGCCTACTACACATCAATACATGCTCTAACCAAATAATACATCCATTAATTAGACAAACATCTATATTACTAGTATTGTACCACTGCCCTTTCTAAGCAACCCTCAAGTCACTACTCACTAGAGTTCTAAATCAATTTGATTACTCAAATCATAACAAACAAAGCTGCAGTCTGCACATAGAACTACTAACTCCATAGCATTTGAAAGATATACAATACCAAAATTTCCTATTGTACCATCCAAATTCAACCATAAATCGTAAATAGTAGCCTACTATCGAACATATATAATGTATGTTTTGTTTCTACTAGAAATTAAGTAGTACCTTCAAGCAGTAAACATCTCTTATCTCTATATCTCCACCAAGCTCATGCAGGCCAATGTACACATCTAATCAGGATCTGGGGTGTGAGTGTTTTTTTTTCCATTTAGACCTGTGGAACTCATTGTACCTCCTGCTTCTTGTTTCCTGCAGAACTGGTTCTATACAATGCCTTGATTCTTTGGCCAGAACATGAGTTCCTGCCTCTTCAATGTACATGTGAGAAGTGTCCTGATTTTACATGCCTAGGATGATTATTCCAATAACAAATGATGTTACCAAAGTGAAGCTACTAACGAAAGGTTGCCAAGCACATGACAATGTTGTTGAAGAGGAGTTGGTTATTGGAGGACTATCTGACCCGACAACCGAGGCGGGGTTGCTTGAATTCAACACTGATGGTGGAGTAACGGAGCTGCAAAAGGATAGCGCACACACACAAATACACATACAAGGTCAATTCAACTTCTCCATGTTGAAACACAAGCAGTACTAAGTGGTACTAAATCAATAAAAGGGACTACTTTACCCTGATGCCCCTGGTTCTGGTGACGTTGTTGTAGTAGTAGCAGGAGGTGGAACTGTAGTAGGTGTTGATGTTGTTGGTGTTGCTGGTGGTGTTGTTGTTGATGATGGTTGCGATGATGTAGAAGTTGATGGATAAATGCAAGTACCAGTGCCTGCAATAATTTTATGATAGTGTAAAAAATCATTTAACAATCTCACAAGTGATATATTTGGCTAGAAGGAAAAAAGAATAACCAAAATGTTCATGTACTTGGATTGGTGTTGACTATGGTAGCAGCCCCTCCAAAGTCACAACTAGTAGGTGATGGATTCTTCTGATAGTAGCTGTTGAATGCAAAAGAGGCATGGTTTTGAATACTGTTGGGGTTGTAACAACTCGCTCCTTGTTGTATCAATGAACAATCTGCACCTCCAAGGCCACAAGCATAATCTAGAGCTGCCTGCAGTGCAGTTTCTGAGGCACCAGTCTGGGCTACACACCAGCTTTGTCCTGGAACAGCAGGAGCATTGGTAGTTGCTGGAGGTGGTGACACCACAGGATTATTGGTGACTGGAACATTGCCTGTAGGTGGAGGATATGTTGTCACAGGATTGGTTATAGGTTGTCCACCGGGAACTGAGATTGGTGCTGGTGGTGGATTGGTAGGAGCTGGTGGGGGGATGTTGACAGGTGTGGTGGATGGTATAGGCAGTGGTGTTGTAGCTGGATTGGTGGGGGCCACAGGTACCGGATTAGATGCCGGAACAGTGACAATTGTTGGAGTAGGATTGTCTGGAGGTAGTGTTACAGGTGCTGGAATGATTGTGTCATGTATAACTGTTTTGATATTGCTTCCTGTGCAAGATATACACTAATACATGATCAAACCATATAAACAAAGTTAGAAAATGAGTACTTGTGTAGTAGTGTGATCACTTACCATAACATGTTGAGATAGTGAGAGTTGATAGGATGATTAAGAAGAAGTAATTGCAAGTAGTAGAAGGAGGTGCAGCCATTATAATGATGAGAGAGAGAGAGAGAGAGAGAGAGGTTTATGTTTGTGTGTATTAGAGTGCGTTTTTTGGGTGGTTAAGGGGGAGAGAGACACTT
The DNA here is from genome assembly GCA_022984855.1 of Dimocarpus longan. Lineage (NCBI taxonomy): Eukaryota > Viridiplantae > Streptophyta > Magnoliopsida > Sapindales > Sapindaceae > Dimocarpus > Dimocarpus longan. The sequence continues at coordinate 30,008,357 of CM041016.1, read as the reverse complement.
GCAGATGGAGTATTTAATGAGAATCATTATATATATAGTTTATATTCAATGGAATTACTTTAAAAGAGAGAGGGAGGGAAGAAAAGTGTTTGAAGATAAAAGTTGAGAGGAGAAAAGAAAAAGAATAAGAAAGTAAAAGATGTTTGCTTTGTGATGAAGGATGGATGGTGTAAGGTGTTGGGGTTGGAAATCATGTTCTGTGGAAAGAAAGAGAATTCCAACTCTGCTTTTCTGCTGCTTTTTAAAGTAGCATGACTTGGCAAGTGTTTCTATACCTATCCACATGCATGTATACACACATGTGAATATGCATGTTATGGATTTGTGACTATCATATATATTTTGTACAAATTAGAAATTTTATCTATTTATTTATTTATTTATTTTATGGTTGGTACAAATCCAACGATCAGTCAGGACCATATAGAATTTAACTTTAAAATCACAGTTTGGAAAGCAACTTTTATACAGGAAAAGACATCCCACGCATTTTATTGGTGAGAGGGGGAGTTTCATGGTGTAAAACCCACACACTACCGCGTGAGGGAGAGTGCTAAACCAATATGACAATTGTCTAATTACAAATCAGAATATCTTTTAACGATGAGATGATTATGTATCTCCTCTTAATCCTTAACAATGAAGTTCAAATTTCACCGTCTGTACTTTATAATTATACAAGAGTGGATTTCTTTTGATTATTATAATAGAATTTCAAGTCATGCAAATACCAATTGATTTTGATTGTAGATCTGGAAAGTTTTATTATTTGATTGATGTCAGCTTTAAAAAGAAAAATTAAAAAGGAAAAATTGTACAAATGGAATTAAGCTAGCAAGATTGGGGAATTGGTTACTTACTTTGTCAAGATAATTATCAAAAAAGAACAAAGTGATATATTGTTTTCCCTTTTGACACTTGATCACTTTCATATATATTGTGACAAATGTTGGTCCCCATGCTTGAAAGAACCTTGGAATCTTGTTGGGTATCAGTCTTGTAACTTAAAGGTCTTTTCAATTTGCCTTGTTAGGAACAAACACCTCGCTATGGGTGTAGTCAGAATTAGTATAATATCTTTCACTTTTAAATGGACCACAGAGAGTTCTCCTTTTGTTATATTTAAAATCATAATTTAATTCGTTTCAAAAGATAAATCTTAACTTAATTTATATTGCAATTTATGATATGACAGTTTCATTTAATTGAAATATGATCATATAATAATTACATTTGAAATGAATATATCACATATCAATCTCAAGTTTTAAATATTATAATTGAACTTTTTTTTATTAGTTTAGATATTTTTCTAGATCTGATATTAACTAACGTGGTATCAGAATTTGGAGGTCTTTGATTCAAATCTACTATTTCCTATTTATCTCGAATTCTTATTGTATGTGTTATAATGGTCGGGAACGTTTACCATATATCCGACATCTATCATTTATCTACATTATATGTGAAAGAGCGTGTCATGTATCAACCTTAAATTTTAAATATTATAATTAGACTATTTCCTATTAAGTTAAACTTTTAGATATCTAATGATAGAATTTTAGTCACATCACATCACAAATTGAGATTCTTATGCTTAGTGGATTTGGTTACCTGTGGTGTTTCAATAAATCATATCATTACCTCATTCATCTCGATCTCTTGTGCTTTTAAGCTTTGGATATTGATTATTGCAAATTGCAAGCAAAAGTAGAAAAATGTGCCGACTTATGATGTTGCATTAATTATATGTTAATCCAAAAGGAGAAACTTTGATAAGCACCCAAAAATCTATATTCGAAGAGGATGTGACTTAGTGAGAGATATGAAAGATGATCGAACGAGGGTAAAGGAAGATAGATACAGATATACATGAAGTCAATTTTGGCTTTGCCAAGCCAAAAAATTAAATTAGAACAAACAAACGCAAAGGAAAAAAAAAAAAGCAATGCCTTTCTGGGTTAGGGGCTCAATATCTCTTTCAAAAGTTTTCTGGCGGCTTCTGCCGTCTTGGCCTTTGCTTGGGTAAGCCCTCAAATTAGGCAAAACCCTAGTAGACTAACTGGGCCCATCAATGTCTTCAATTGCCCACTAGTTTGTGTACTGTATAATTAAACATGAGTAAAAAGTATTATTTGTTGCACTATACTTTAAAAAACAATTAGATATAATTTATTTACAACTACAAGCATCCTCAACTTGCTTTAAATTTAGGGAAAGCTTTAATTTAGTCCCTGAATTTTAGGGTATGTTTACTTTATAGATTGGGGAATGAGAATGAGGAATATGATTGATTGAAAGTGTTTACTTGTTTAAAATTCATTCCGTAATGGGAATGAAAATGTGAGTCCCGCATCAATTTGAGGTTGTGAAATGAGAATCTCATTCCCCCTAACCTATTTAGGAATCTCATTCTCATTCCCTTTGTCAAGATAAAAAGTCTTTTATATCATTTTTTAAAAAATAAAGAAAAATCAATTTTATTTGATATTAAAAAATTAAAAAATATATATATATATTATAACAAAAACAGTATATTATTTATTTTCATCATCAATTTCTTAATTATCATAATAGACTATTAAAATAATATGCATTTTTTTTATTGTAATGTACAGTTTTTTTTATTTGATATTGTTAACGTCGGAAAATGATTTCCTTAGTCAACGAGGTTGTTTTCGGGCTCAAACTGCAGTTTCGAACAGATAATGGAATGCATGCAAAGCAAAGGGAATCGGAAAAGGAGGTTAGAGGCGAGAAGGAGGAAACACAGAAGATTTTTAGAGTGGTTCGACCCAAAAAGATGCCTACGTCCACTGTTCACTCTCTCACTATTTTGGCAGAGTAACGACACTCAGAAATCGGGATCCTTTTTACAGTGAAAATCGTCCCCTTTTATAGAGGAAGGAGACGTGCTATAATAAAACAGAATAAGACAAAAGTAAATAGTTAACTACAGTTATACTGACAGACAGCATTTAATACGTCGGAATCTCAATAAATGCGGCTGACAGTACATTAAATGCGGTCGAAAATACATTAAATGTGGTCGAATCCGTTGCATCCGAGGCCTGTCCAAGGGAGATTTCTGATGACTGGGTCGGATATGCAATGATGGGTTGTTGAAGTTGAGATCACAGCTTTTGGCGGATGTAGCGTGCATGGCAAGCATTGGAACAGTACTTTTGCATGGCGCTGTTAACTTCCGTTGACCTGGGATTTTCAGAAGCAAGGCGGAGATGGATTTTCCAACAGATCGAGTAACGAGTCAGATGGGAGAATAAGAGAACCTCTGATAAGTCTGGCTACCTGGAGAGTCGATGAGGCGGATTCTGAGTCGGCACGTCCGCAGTTGGTCATGGCAGTGAGGCGGACAATATCATGAGTGAAGGAGTCGGTACGCGGCCACGCTCAGAAACTAGCGATCAACTCAGTTAGATAATCTTGGACGAGAATAGCTTGTTGGACATTTCTGACGGACGACTCCTCCTAAGGGATATCTCTGTCTGGGCAGGGTTGGTGGAGAGGAAGATGGCCGATTGTGGTGGATAATATGGCGAGCAGGCTTGGTCATCACGGATGGCGGCCAGCGGCGAGGATCAATGGTCAAACTCCAGCAAATAAAGCTGACGGGGAACATGGCGATCTGAATGGCGGAGAATATAGCGGTCACAGTCAGCTTTCAGGGTTGGCGGTCTGCGGTCAAAATGAGCGGTCAGACTGAGCGATAGCAATCAGCGATCAGGACAAGCGCCCACTAATGGGCCCCTTCTCTAGGAGAATGGGTTGGATGGGTGGCGGATAATTGGGTTTCTGGGCCACTGGGCCTGCACTGTAGCTCCGTCTGGGCTCGATTATTCTGATCGCTAATTTCTCCATAATATTAAAAAAAAACTGCATATTATAATAAAAAATTGTATATAATTTGTTTTTCATCGTCAATTTCTTAATTATCATAGTGGACTATTAAAATAATATACAATTTTATTTTTTTTTATAATTGTAGTGTACAAATTTTTATTTGGTTTTAAAGAAAATTGCATATTATAATAAAAAACTACACACTATTATAATTAATCCATTTAATTAAGGTTAATTTTGTAATTTATAATTAATTCATTCCGATTCCGAAGTAAAATAAACAACTCAATGACAATACTGCTGATTCCAATTCCTATTCTTACAGTTAAAGTAAACAACTTATTCTGATTCCGATATTTCATTCCCATTCCGAATCATTTCGATTTTAGATTATTTCGATTCTTATTTCGATTCCTCTAAGTGAAGTAAACACACTATTAGAGTAATATCTGTTTTCTAAACGTGTTTGCTTAAATATCTTCCATGACCCTAAATTATCAAAAAACCCTTCAACTTACTCCCTGACGGAAAGGGTAAAATGACATTATTACCCTTGACACTATTACCGTTAAAATGTATTAAGTCATCATTCACCATAATCCAATAAAAATTTGAGACATGTCACATAAATTTTAAAATTTTAAAAAATAGATAATTTACTACCAATTAATATCCAACACATATCACTATTTTACAATTAAAATATTTAATTACTATGAAAATAAATGATAATTTTTTAGAAAAATCTGAAAATAATTCATTTAAAAAATAGTAATTTATCAGAAGAAGCATGATCATCTGCTGAATTAAATTCTAGTTAAACTTTTAATAATCTCATAATAAATAACGTTAAAATTATTTCCATTTTGGTTCATTTTCTTGTTCGTTCATCATCAATCACAAATATTAATTGCATTCGGATAAAAATTAGAGAAAATACCTAAACTAACTCCTTTTTGAAAGTATATTTGAAAACTAACCCTTTTTTTTTAGGTTAAAAAAATCTCAACCCTGAAGTTGAGATTGAATTAAATTAACACTATGACTCACAACCTGGAAGTTGAGATTCTGAACCTAGTGGTTGAGATTCTCTACCTTGAGGTTGAGATTTAAAAAAAATGGTTATTTTTCAAATGGGTTATCAAAAAGGGGTTAGATTTCAATTAAACCCTAAAAATTATCATATGTTTCAAGTGGATTTTAAATAAATATGTTGAAGATTTGAAATCATCTATTGATAGATTAGGGTTTTAATGGGTAGTTAATAAAGGGTGCTTATATATCTTTCACGGTAACACTCTTTCATATTAACTACTAGCTATAACTTCAATTTAGAATTTATTTGAGTTTGATATATATATATATATATATTTTTGTTAAATGATAGATTTTGATGAAATTTTTAAACTTTATAAGTTTCGTATAGATTTTATTATAATTTTTTATAAAATCCAATGAAATCTTTGGGAACAAGATAAGATTCATGATAGACATTTTTATTCATAAATTTTACTTTCAAATACGGATTTATTAAATTTCATCACTTATATAAAATCTACAAAATCAATAACATTTTGAATATACTTAAATTTACTTGGACTTTTTAAAATCTGAATTGAATACACTTAAATTTATATAAATTTTAATAGAATCCAAACAAAGATGAATTAAATACACCTAAATTTATAAGAATTTTAATGAATTTCACACAAATCTAGATTGAATATATTTTAATTTTAATGAAATCTTCAAAAATCTTAATTGAATACATCAAGATTTTTAAAATATTTTAAATTTCAATAAAATCTTAAATTGAATACACCTAATGTTTTTGGATATAAGTCATCATATAATACAAGTTCCCTTAAAAAAACATTCTGATGCTATTAATTTAATAAAATATATATAAATAATAGAATTTGTCTGTATTTTAACTCAATGTCAATATGCACACGACTTACGAGAGTTACAACCAGGCATGGCCAATGTCACTAGTGTTTGTGTGACAATTTTAAATCCATTCTCTCATCCAATCGAGGTTATCAACATTAAATCAACAATATCCTTCTGTATCTTACATAAATGTTGACTTCTCTGAAATATGAATACATGACCTATTCCCACTCTTGGAATAATTTTAAATTGAGTAAATCAAAGGGCCTTTATAAAGTTACTATAGTTTCCTTATTTATACATTAATTTTTGATATTTGATATCACTGATCAGGGTATCAGATCTATTGAAATTAAATACTGTATACACAACGGTCTTAAAATCTGCTCATATAATATAAAAAATATATTTGTTCCCACGATATGGAGATAATGCATTACCCAAAAATCTACAACCATAACGCCGGATTTCCATAACTACTTTATAGTTTATGCTAGTGGTGGACCTACCTTAGGTCTGGTCGGGGCGAGTGCCCCTCCTGTATTTTGCAAAAACAAAATAGCTTTCACATATTGTTTCAAATAAAATCACATTGTTTTCATTAATTTTTTATTCATATATATAATTTTTTTAAAGATCATATTGTTTTTGTGTAATATGAACGACTGATGATATTATAGTGGCAGGAATATTGTTGCCCCTACCACCTTCACCATAAACAAAACAATATGGATTGGGCATGACATTGAAATTGGGCCATCCATCCCAATTTTTCGTAGATGCTATACTTTTTGTTAATGATATTATAGAGTTTTCATGTCTGGTTGATGCTGTTCCTTTAGTACCTCTAGTAAAAATTTCTGGTCCGTCATTGGCTGATACTTAGATGATCACTTGTAAATGTTATTGCTACTTTAAATATGTGATGGTTTATGGTATACAACAGGTGGGGACTACCCATGTGAAATTGTAATCTATAAGTGATTCTCTGCTTCAAATCGGTGAATCAAAAGCAGATTATCTGACTCAGGCTCAGTCACCAGCCGAAAGCAAACGATAGGGAGAGATAAGGTTTTTATGAATTTAATTAGAAGATCAAAAGTTTCTTCTTTTGAACCTGATAAAAGAACAAAAGAAGATGGCGTACATATATTAATGTTAAGGGCTCAGCTTGGTGCATGTTCAATTTTTATTTATTATAACTTGCATGTATAAAAGTTGGATTTTCTCGCATTTATATATATAAGTTATCTCCTATCCTGATGTGGGTAGCTTCCAATCATATGGGGGTCGTTTATTTGACCCATGACATTAGGATTCTATTAGTTTAATCCCGGTTATCTATTGGGATTCATCTCAATACCTTAAAAAAATAAATAAATAAATAAAAATTATTTGTCCTTCTACAGTTCTACGGTTGCTACAATCAACTTGTTACGCTTTATAGTTGGGTTAGGCAGTTGGAAATTCATTGACATTGATGATTAGAGATCGATAAGTACCTATCAAAATTAAATATTATTTGTCAAAACCTATCAAGATTAAATACCACTAATCTTTTTCATAATAAGAGAGGTATCTATTTCTATAATAAGCAATAAAACTTCCCACACATGCTGATAATGTGTGTGGTTAGATTCGACCTCTATTATAGATATAATGAAAAGTGCACTAATCACTTGAACTATAAATGAATGTATAATTTCGTATTGTTTTATAAGAGTAAATTTGTAAAATAAAAATTGAAAATTTGAATGTGAAAATTTCAAGATTTTAGAATGAAAATAAATATCCGAACTATATAAATATGAATTTATCTTAATTGGTCCCAAACGATGTCTAAATCACCCTGTGTCGATTTTTAAAACATGAAAATGATTTGAGAGCCATTACATTGTTTTCAATCAGAATATTATTTTTAACATGTAAGACCAAACCTTTTATATTTATTAATAATAGTATTCTTAAAGCATGATGTTTGATTTTAGTAAAACCATCATTTCTTATTCTGAGTGCCTTAACAATTAAAAAATATCCACTAGTAGTACAGTGAAAGATTTAGAAATGAATGACATCATGTAGAATGAGCAAAAGCAGGCTTTTGGAACATATCATGTGAATTCATAGTATAACAAGATAGAAAGCAGTTTGATTCCACGTTGTATACTTTTTATACTTTCAAAATCTGTCCTTGCTGTTTTCAATGCACATAAATTCTAGATGACAAACAAAAAACAGATATTGAATTCCAAGAACATTCTGTCAACTTCTGCAGTAACAATTTTTGGACAGGCACAATTGTCATTGATTTTGTGAGGGATCAGTCATTTCAAATTTGGGTTTGACTATCTTATTCATTAGATAAAATTATCTATTAATAATAATTTTTGAATATTCTTCACAGTAAAATTTAAATATCTTATCCAACCATCAATCTTATTCATCAATTGGAATCATTTAATTGGTTTCAATAACTATCCTTACAACCAATTTGAGGACTCTAATTGATGAGTAAAATTAGTAATTGAGTGAGATACTTAAACCCTTTTCAATAACCATTCTTACAATAAATTCAAGAGTTATCATTAATAGATAACCTTACCCAACCAGTAAGATAATCGAACATTTACATGTTTTTATCTTTATAAATTAGCATTTATTTCGACAAATTAACCTATAGCTTGACATTTATTTAAACCTTATAATAAAAAAATCATAAATTTAATACTCAACTTTACATAAGTAACATTAACATTAATTTTTTCATAAGACTAATAAAATCAATTATAATATATGTTTTATGATGCATTAAATAAGACTAGCATAATCACATTCGTTTTCAAAAAAGAAAACACAAAATCCTTCAATTTTTTCACAAACTCTAATACAAGTTTTACACTAATCTAATAAATTTTGAAATTGCATACAGCTAGATCGTTCAAAATATATTATAAATCATACGATAATATGATAAATAATGCATTAATTACAACTTAGATTCCGACTTTAAGACCCATCAGAACTTGGCAAAATGAGTTAGAGCTTCCAAATACAACTAGTGGTAGAAAAAACCATACATCCTCACTTCCATGTACTGTATGGTTGGAATGTGGTGTCAAGACTGTACAAGAACTTTCCTGCTGTTCTTTTTTATTTCATTAGTGCATCATCCAGTAGCAAGTCAGTAAAGAAAGGATCAAAAATGGCCTCCTTGGTGGATTGATACTTGTCCAGACGCTTCTTTAATGAGCGTAAATCTCTCTCATCCTTTGAAGAACGCTCCTGTCATATCATTGATCCATTAACCATATGCCTTTACTAACATAAATTAATCGAGAATCAGTTTACTAGTTTATGAAAAAAGACTTACAAATGATTTCTTCACAAGCAAGGTATCCACCAAGTATATCAACCATAACACATTCGTTCGAGGAAAACTGTATAAAAATGAAAATTAACAAAGTTCAGCATCAATGTGATCTTGAAAAAATTTGTAGTTTATAGATTAATGAAATGGAGGGCGAAGAAATCAATGATCATACCTTCCTTGCCAGTAATCTTCTGTTACCTCTTTCATCTTTCGATATGTTTCTGACTGCAGACATTATTACTAATCATTCCTGAGTCTAATAGAATTAAATTGCCAAACGGAGTCCAAAAGAGTAATGGTATATTTTACCTGTTTGTCTCCTTTTGGACCTTTAAAGAGGTAAGGGTCCGAAGATAGGTCCAAAAAGAGTATGTCTTCACCTGTTCATATAGTACATGTTAATATCTCATTGAATCAAACAAATTTGACCCTCAGTGCAGAGAACATATGATGGGAGAAGAAAACTTTCACCAGTATTGATTCTGGACAGAGTGAAATCGATAATAGATATTGACAAGCCAAATGTTTTTACAAACATGTGCTTCCCCTCGAGCAAAAAATGTAGTGTGACGGAGTCATTTCTGCTTAAAAGTATGTTTCCCCTGTTGCAAGCAAATTTACCTGAAATCAGCAATTGGGAAAGAAAATGCAATATTACAATCAAAGAAAGAGTTAGTAACCGGACCAGTGGAGATCACGATGTTCAAACTCATATGCAGCTTCAGCCACAGCCAAGGCAGCTGTAACCTGCAAAGCATAAAAAATTCTCAGTGATGCAAAAGATCAAGGCTTCACAGATGAACTTGTAAAACCAAGAAAAAGAAGCTCTACTTTACCTGAACCAATAGACTCCGAGCTTCATCAAAGTTGAAGAGCACAAAGCCTTCGAGATCCTTACCACCATGTTGTAAAACAAACACAACATAGCACTGAACACAAATTCATTGAATATTGTCAATAGCCCAAAATAAAGAACGTTTTATCCTGTAAGATAACCAGGTAGTCTCATATTCGAAAAATTAATGCAAATATTTAGGCTACAAGCTGTATTCACACACAAACATCAATGATATAAAAGAATGAACCTGAGTCTCGGGAAACTGCTTGGGGTGATCATTTTCTGAACCATGCTTGTCGTCCCAGTCTTCCCATGCTTTGACTAGTACAGGATCATAAGGACCTTGACATACTTTTAAACTGTAAATAAAGGCATTATTAGAGATAATTGGCCATGGGAAAACTATATTTTTGACTAGTATGAAACATTTAGTCAAAAACATGTGTGCTTGCTCTCTGTTGGCACTAGGTAAATCCATCCATGGCAAATTCAAGTCCAATCTAGCATATATTCAATATCATGCTTCACAAACTGAACTTGATCACGACCACCATATCACGAGGCCACTACATCGTTGATTAAAACTCTTACTAGGCAAGAAGATAATGGCCTAACATAAGATGTACAACCATGCATGCACTGTTAGCAGATACCTCACTTTTATGGATTCTGCACACAAATAGTTTGACCCTATGATGATATGAATAAATTGTTGATTTAAAGGCAGTTTGCTGTTTTAAAAAGATACCGAGAAAAAGCTTCATTGGGTGGAATACATACTCTAGCGTGTCTATAAATGTTGGGCATGCATTCTGAGCATCACCCTCAATTCTTCTTAAAAGGTTCAGAGTTCGAGAAAGGACAACCTCTTCCAGCAATTCTTCCGATCTCTGGAGAGCAAAAAATCACACCGTTCAGTACACTAAAACTATGCACATCAACTTTAACAAAGAAAACTAGGGAAATAAGAGGTTCATTATAGGGGAAAAAAGAAGGGGGAGCTTCTCTCACTTATCCATTTTAAGTACTTAACAAATTTGAACATGTAAATTTCAATCCACAGCAGGAAACACCTAGAAAATTAACAATTCCCTTCCCATAAACCAATAGATATACTTGATTCCAATAAAAAGTCCTTATCATCTAAGAGGAAAGATGTTCAAATCATTGTTCGGTGTCTTAACTAGTTTGACCAGATATACACACACTCCAAAAATCCGACCTACCTACCTCATTCACAGATAGTTCACATGCCCAAAGTACAACTAGAAAATGAGATATGGTTAAAATATGTACCTTTTGCACTTCCCCGTTCACTTTTAAGTCCCCATCAATTGGAACTATTTTGCAAACAGTATTCCCAGCATTAAATGCCTCTCCATAAGTACCTTCACCAATTTTAGCAATACTATCTGGGTCACTGAGTCAAAGAAGTTCCATTTGATCAGACCAATGGAGTAGGAACCACAGTTAAATGGAACTTATACCAAAAAATGCAGCAATCTAAGAGAAAATCAATGCAAAAATGAGTTTTTTTCATACATGTACTGGTACCAGACCAGTAAAGTGATTAAATCCCAGAACATAAGTACATGTCCTCAAATATGAACAGTTTAGTCATAAAAAAACATAGAATACAAAATTATAGTGTGATGAGCAACTAACCAATAGTTGGATAAAACATCAAGTAGCTTTGCAGGAGCCGGCTGTCCACAAACTGCTAATAGTGTAGCAAATGGATGGACAAGATCAAGCTCCAATGAAACTGATGTGGATGCAAGAGAGAGTTTTCTTACTGCATCATCAACATCGTCACAGCTCTCCTCTTTCACACTCACCAACAATTCATTACGTTGTGAGATCCAATCTGTTTGAGTTGCATCTTTGTTGGCAATACCTTTATCAGATCTGCTTTGGACTGAAGGTATATCTGTAGTGCTTTTGAGAGAAGACTTCTCTGGGGTTCTCAAACTTGAGGCATCCAAAACCTCCCCCTGTGTACTTTCCAAAGCAAAGGATGGGGAATCTAAAATTTTGGACAGTGTACTAGAAGGTCCACAACTATAGTTTAACTTCTTTGAAATGAGCCATTTTTCTAGTCTTGAGCACAGATGTGGAATGGTAACATCATCACTTTGGTCGCCCATGGTCCATGTACCAAAGCGTTTTGGTGAGGGGCTCTCCTCGAGTAACTCAAAGGCATCAACTTCTTGAAAATACTCACGCTCCTTCTCGAAGCTTGCAGGTTGTACAACCTTTCCCTGTAAATGCCAAAGATATAAAACAGCAGGAATCATTATGAGGAACCCAAAAAATAAAGACTCTCTGCTCTTAATATGTCAAACACATTTATAGATTTCAAGCTACACCAGAAAAGGGGGAAAAAAAGACACGAGAATAACTATATTGAAGATCATAAGTTGGAAGAATACCACATGATTCAGGCAACTAACCAAAATCATTAATTCGATCTACTTACAATACTCAAAAACACATAACAGACTAAAACCTTTGGAATAGCTGGTTTTCCTCCTCTTCTTGGCTGCTTTTGCTTAGGCCGAATGTTGATACAAGCACCAACTGCAATACTTGTCCTCCCTCTGTGTCAATGAAAAAAATTAAACCACTGCTGAAAGATCTAAGCTTCGATAACCTCAAAGCCAACAAAATGCAACTCAAAGGCTTCTTTAGAATTCTGAACTAAATAATGTACATATCAAAAACCAAAACAAGATTCTTATCTAAGTTGGCCAGAAAGTTAACTCTTAGAGAAAGAATGCCTCATCCTCAAACATGATAGACAAATATATTCGATTACAACAAAGTTACAATGTCAAAACAAGCCACATAGGTGAATTCAACCACTAAACGAATGGGAAAATACTGCACCAATACTATACTTGAGTAAACTGTTGGCGATAATAGTATAATGCTCCTAAAACTATTTCATCACTCCTATTCACCTCATATTCTAGTATAATGCTTCTTGATCACTCTCAATCATTAACAAGCAATCAAGCCCCAAAAAATGAACGATTTCAACACTCATAGAGCTCTTATACCATCCTATCATGCCCCAAAATCCAGGTATGTAATAAAACCATCAAAATATCAAATCAAAACACAACCAAATCTACTTCTCTTTTTCTTCTTTAAATCACAAAATCATTAAATCAATAATAAAGAAAACTTCTAGCCGGTGTCCCCTCTATTTCACTTTAACCAACTCATCATTTAAACAACCCATCAAACACATACACAACCCTCGAATATAAAAACAACCAAACTCATACTTTTTCAACACAAAACCACCAAGAAAGAGAAACAAAACACATTTAAATAAAAAAAGCAGCAATCATAGACAAAAGAGCAGCACCTAGTGGAAAGTGAGCGGTTCCAACTGACCCTTTTCCTGTCAATATTAGCAGCAACAAAACTCACTCTATTCGCACCACTCGAACCGACCCTGTTCCTGAAAAACCACACAGAACAATACCCATGTTTTAAAAAACTCAAAAAACATAAGATCAATAACCCCACCAACACCAAAAACACCACACACACACACACACACACACACAAAAACCCACATACAAGACTACATCATTATGGCTCTGCTCAGGTCGTCTTCGCTGATAAATCACTTGCTGCTTCGTCTGAGGTTGTTGGTCATCAGATTGGAGGATCTCAGACCAGAGATCCACGCCAGTGCCGGTTTCACCTGAAATTGAACATGTATGTTATGTGGATGACACCCACATGCTTCAAATGAGAAAAACATGGGGTTTTGTGGATGCTTTTATACCTGTTTTTGAACCCATTAATCAAATTTTAACGAGACACAGAAGAGAGACTGAGAAGGCAACAGAGAGGGTTTTTCAAATAGGCATTAAAAGGGCGGGATTTTGGTGTCGAAGTAGAAAACGGTGTCGTTTTGGGTTGATAGGGTTATTTTGGATATTTTCTCTATTTAAAATTGCAAATAAATTAAGATATAAATTCCAGTGCTACAGTAAAATGTTAAAATTGTATTTACAGACAACCATACACAATTAATTTCATAGTTGCTCAAAATTGCCCTTGTTATTATGCTCGTGGACATAACAACTTTTGCAAACAATGAAACAACAATTGTCAACCTCTTTATATTTCCTTATCTTCTAGATTTTGATCTGATGATGTGAACTAAAACCAAATAAAAAAGCATATCAGAAACAATAATTATTCTTATGTAATATTACGTTAGAATACTGTGAACTTAAGATCTTATATATATATTCTGCTCATAATGTAATAAGACTTCCACCTAAATCTTTCTAATTTTTGAAGTTTTAATTAATACTAATATTATATTATTATATTAATACGAATATGTGAATTTATAACATACAATCTTTTCTAATCTTTTGACTTGTATATAACTATTTATCTTAATTAGTTGATGGTTTTGGACACAATTATGTTAAAATAAAAGTCCACTACAACAAATCATGAATTATAGAATTTTATAATTTTATATTATATTAGCTACTCCTACTCACTTGGTAATATATCATTATTAATAATATTTTATTATTAAATATATAGCATATAAGATATGTTATTATTAATCATGAAAATTTTGTTAATTAATTAAGCATTTATGGTTATAATAACACAATAAATAAGTTATGAGGTTCAAAATTATTAATATGTTATAAAATTATATTTAAATAATTAATAAAAATAAATAATAATAAAATAAAAATTATTTTAAACCTCAAATACTTAAAAGAAAAAAAAACAAAAAATAAAAATCTGGAGGCAAATTTAGAAATTGAAGGGAGAAAATCTTTCATTTTCTCCAAATAAAATTTATTTTCATTTTCTTTGTTTTCTCAAAATGTGGAGGCATCACACTCTCAGTTTTTATCTCATTTTGATTTTGTTTGTTCTCTCGCCATCTGGCAGCCACTCTCAGACATCAGCTCACTCATCTTCGCCAGTCACACACGACAAGAAGTTTAGGGTTCTACAAGAGATTTTTCAGATTTCGGAGGTATTTTGTCTGATAAATCTTCAATTCTCTACTTTAGCATTTGTTAACTACTGTTTTTGTTGCTTTTCTAAAAGACCTCAATGGGAGAAACTTTTCCATTCCATGGAGGGAATTTGCTTTTTTTTTTTTTTTTTTCTTCGTTGACTGTGTTGTTATATTTTAGACCGAAGAAGTTGTCACTTGCAAGCATTCTCCTCCTTGTGGTCAGTATTTTAAAGGCACCGCTCTTAATCGAATTTGTTTGATCCCTCTTCTCGACATGAGCACCCACGTCGATGTCGTCATTCATCCTCATCTCTTTGAGCTGAAGCTCGCATATATCCATGACTCACTTCAACTCGTCGATCTCCACCTTGGCTCACCCTTACCCTCAATCTTGAAAGATGAGCCACATTTTCATCATCGTGAGCTCATTGATTCCAAGCTCTGAATCACACATTGGAGGAATGAATTGACCCCTTTCATGTTGGCACTTTTCTAAGAGCTCTGTTCTCTAGGGTTGGAACTTCATTGCAAAGTTGTTACAGAACATCTCTTGTTGTAACGATCTCCACTGGTCTTTGAGTAACCTGAACCTAGGCCTGTGCTAGTGCCCTAACAACGTCCGTTAGCTGCATCACAAAATTCTCTAATGCTTCCTAGCATTGTTGCCAAACCTGTATGGTATCTCTTCCAATAGCATTGGGTGCAGGTTGATGAGAAAGAAGTGGGGGCATGCCTTGAGCGGCCCCAGTTATAGGCACATAAAAAGTACCCACCTCCATGTTAGTTAGTCCTGCAATGGGCAGAACATCTCATTGTCAATCCATGTTGTCGGCTGGTCAGCCGTTGTATCAGAATTCCTGATGGTTCTTCCTCTAATCATACTGTCTGGTATAAGAATTCTGGAAATCATGAACGAATATGATAAAACTACAGTTTATACCCTTCCTCTAGTGTCAAAATGTCGACATCTAAATCTAGTCAACCAGATTCTTAAAACCCAAACTGCAAAAACAAAGAAAAGTATGCAAAAGAAATAAAAGAAAGTTAAAAGAAGAAAGCAGTGCATAATGTGTTTTTACGTGGTTTGGCCAGAATGTGCTTACGTCCACAACTGTCACTCTAGAAGTTAGTAGAGTAACAGTATGCTATATTTCTTCTATTGTGTCATTTACAAGTGATTTTTGTCCCTTATTTATAATAAGGGGTTTACAATTTGAATTACACTTAAAATAGAAAATAGAATTGTACAATAATTATACTTCCAAAACAGTCTCCATCATTCAGAAATGGATTCCATGATTATCGAGATTTGATTTGCTTCAAAATAGGTAAACTCACTTCTTCTTAGATTAGGTTGTTTCAGGCTTCTAGAAGATGTTTTAGACGAGCTTGGCGAGCTAAGCTTGCTCCAGATCGCGAGCTGAAGATGACAAGCGAGCTAGGAACTATATTACAAGCTCTCTAGACTGTAGATTGCAAGCTCAGACACAACGGCCTGAGTTCCCGTGATGTCTTAACTCCTGGGCCTGCTAGGCTTTTACTCGGTGGGCTGAACCATTAGGCCTTACCAGCCCATTTTCTCCGATCATTAAAATATACACAATAAGTATGCTAAGAAAACCCGATATTTGGGAGAATCGTTGATAAATAGATGCACATTTGACTTGTACACACCATTCGAAAACATCTGTAGCAGTTTGTTGGAACATTAATAAAACCAAATTACATCGAGGACATGCACTTAAATTAGAAAATTAACCGTACATTATTGGTAATTAAATCATTGCAAAAACTAAAAATGGCAGGCTTTGTATATAGATGATGGCAATGATTACAATGAGACATTTAATTAAATTAGAAAATTAACTGTACATGATACATTTATATAGACTATATACCTCTAGTTCAGTTATGTTATCCACTTGATTTATCAAAGTCATCAAATTTTGTTAAATATTCGTTAAATGGGGGACCATCTTATGACAAATCTTTGAAGTCGGTCCTTGTTTTCAATCTTATCTATTATCCTTTTTGTCCCATCTTGTGACGAATCATTTTAAGTTTAATTGGGGTAGATTACTAAGCAAACATTTACAACTTTAAATTCTATTTAACGTAAAAGTTATATTGTGGAGATATAACTATTTTTACATTTTAAATTTATGCTTTAAAGGAGTCAACCGTAGATATATATGTATTTGCATGTGGACATATATCATATTGAAAAAAATGGAGTTAGGGAATGGTGGCTTGCTTTGGTGGTAAAAGAATGACCCACCCATACATAGCAAAAGTTATGGGTTTAATCCCATTAAGTCCCACTTTATGGATAGTTTTCTCCCATCTAATATGGTTGCTCTTCTAAGTGACGTGGGTTGCTCCTTTGGTTTTTGGAAAAAGATATTTAGACCACATGTCAGTGTCATATCGTGGCCAGTCTTGACATCCTGGGTAAGGTATCAGTATTCAAAAAAAAAAGAAAAAAATGAGTTTTTCCCTTTTAATTATGTCCCTATATATCTCCAGAAACAATTAATTGGCAAGAAAATCCTAAAAAACCCTTTGATTGTTGATAGATTATTTATTCTCCCTCATATAGTTTCGTTTTTATCCAAAATACTATTTGATTTTAAAATAAACACCCAAACTATCCCATGGAAGCATATGAAAAGATGATAATGCCCTTAACAGTAACAAATTCCGTGAAATGAATATGGTTGACCATTTTGACTCAAGGGGTAAAAATGGAAATGCAAAGAAAATTAATTAAAATAATATTAATTAGAATATGAAAAATAAAAATAAATCATATTAAATATAAAAATTTAAAAATAAAGATTTTTTTATTTGAAAATTTAAAAATAAAATAATATTGAATAAAAATAAAAATAAAAAATTTCAATCACTTAGGTCTCTTTCTCTATTAATCGCTTTCTCTCTCTTTCTCCTTTATGGCAACCGATCGCTCTCTCTCCTTTTTATGGCAGCCATTTCATCTCCTTTTTGCCTTTATCTCTGACCGATGAATGCTGGGTTTGGCATTTTGTCACTTACCCCTCTCTCTCTCTCTCTCTATTGCTCACACACTCTCTCTTATCTATGGTGGATGACCACTCTCTCTCTCTCTCTCTCTCTCTCTCTCTCTCTCTCTCTCTCTCTCTCTTTCTCGACTGCTAATTCATCTATTGGGTTCAACGTAGTGGCGATCTCCACCATTGCAAACCCTTGATAGGCTCATATGGTGGAGAATTCTAGGTCTCCACTATAGATACTCAAATTGGGTCTCCATTGACCTACCTAGGTCTCAAATGATGGAGACTCAAACTGGGTGAAGCCATCTCAGGTCTTCATGGTAGAGACCAATAAAGATGGTACGTTTTTTTTTTTTTTTCTCTGTTGATTGGTTTTTTTATTTTATGCTATTTGCTGATAATTGTAGGAGATTGATGTTTGATTATTGTGGGAGATTGATGATGAGAAGAAATATGGGAGGTTAAAGATGATGATAATAGAGTTCATCATTTTTTTTTTAATTTTATTTATTTTTTTCTCAATTTAATGTATTTTTATTTCTGAAAATATCATATCCAGGGGTAGTTAGGTCTTTTAATACTCTACACATGTTAGAATCATTTTTCTGTTAACAAAGTGACAGAATGAGGTATTTTGGATAAAAATAAAACTATATGGGGGAAAATAGATAATTTGTCAAAAATCAAGTGAATTTTTGGGATTTTTCCTTAATTAGCTATGGTGACCATATATATGTAGATATATACAGGAATGCATTTACCTTTATGAATTTATAGTTCTTTGGTCTCTCTTTTGGACCAAAAAGTTAAAAAGTTGGCGGGTAGTTCACATATATAATTCCAAACCTCTTGGTCATATTTGAATTTTTGTTGAATATTTGTTAAATGGGGTACCTATATGCATGGAAGAATGGTTCATCTACCTTAAGAACTGAAGAGAAAGTTCTCTAAATGGAAATGCAAATAACATGTATTTCTTGCGATACATATATATGTATTTTCTCAATCTCAATTATGAAATTGTAAGTTTTTAACCAACTAGACTACTTTTTTCTTGGCTCTTTGCTACTTTTGATTTTTATATGGGAGGCCTCCCTCACATGGTTTAATTTGGACCACAGGTGCCAGACACAGTAGTAGTATTGCTTATAGTGTTGGAGACATTGCTATAGGTAGAGACAAGCATATAAGCAATAGATACATTGCTGCAAGTAGAGACAGGCAACCAGAATTGTGTTATTCAGTAACAAAATCTCCTTTCTACAAGTTTAAGCTTTCCCTTTGACCATTCTAATAGGGCTATCTCCCCATTTCAGATTTGAATAGCGCGAATTCTCTCAATGTTTTTCATTTAGTGACTGTGCACTTCTTAACAATTTCCTGCTCAAATCTATAAACAGGGTTAGTAGTCACAGCCAAAGCTTTCTTACTCATACCTTTTAGATCTCATTGTAGTAGGAACATGTTGAATCAATAATGTGTTGCTATGTAGATGCATGTCTCTTGCATTAAGAATATAACTCAAAATAGTAATGTGGTATTGTTGAAACCTTCAAATTAGAGAAGATTAATATGTTGTTAAATCATAAAAATCTTGATTTAGGTTAATTTGCCTCATCGTCTCTCTTTGACGTAAATGATGTGATGATTGATGATTTGTAGATAATGAGATGTTATCATTGTTTCTTTAGTTAAGTCTTGATTTAAACCTTGATTAATTTATGAGACTATATATATATATATATATATATATATATATAAAACAAGAATCAAGCACCTATATAACATTAGGTGATTAATTTGGTCTTCTTATACAAGTAAAATATTCAATACTATCATTAGATTATAAATACTCCAAAATTACTAATTAGTACAATGGAAGAAGCAAGAAATCTTAAAAAAATAATAAAATAAATAAATAAATAAAATATTTAAATACACTTGAAATTGGAATTGTGATTATATCTTCATTCGGGTTGGCTAAATGGATTGTTTTTTGTCCAATTAAGAGTTTAACAATAACAAACCCAAAGCTATAAAAAATCACTTTTCTCCATAAATTGACTTGATTGACAATATTCTACATCAAAGTATCAAAATGTACCTTTTACCTGAGTGGTCAAATGGATTTGATCAACTGCTATAGATCTCAAACATTCACAATCACACTACAAGAAATTTGGCCTACGACAACATGCAAAATACGTTGTCGTAAGTTTTCGCAATGTGTGGGAGCAAATTACTGATGAGCATGTTACCATAGTGATGATGACTTTGGCAACATACGGTATACATTGTCTTACCTCTTATGGTAACACAAACTGTATGTTGCGGTAGGTTACAACAACCTACAACTAATGTTGTCATAAAATGTAAGGCAACATTGGCTGCACATTGTCATAAATATGGAAGACAACATCAAATATACATTGCTATTGTCACTTAAGGCAACGTTGGTTGCACGTTGCCATTAGTAAGTTACGGCAACCTAGACGTTGCTGTTGATCTTAAGGTAACATCAAGTGCACGTTACCATTTATGCTTAAGGCAACATTGCTTGCAAGTTGCCATAGATTGCTTATAGCAACGTAAAATACACATTACTAAATATCATTTTCATTTTTTTTCATGGTAAATAATTTTTCCAATACATAGCATATGTTCAATAATACTTTTGAAGAGTAATTATGAAACCTGCATTTGCAAACTGAAATTTCATTAATATATATAATGTTTACATGACTTTAATAATAACATCATAATCAAAATGCTTCTATAAAATATCTAAAACTTGTTTAAATAAAGTCTAATGTCACAACTAATGTCAACCTAATATCAATCAATAAAAAAGAACATCAATTAACTTAAAAACCCTAGAAGTTTCAAATCTACCTTTTCTTACACCAACTTGATGCATTCTTTGATCTAAGCGACGATACTTCCAATAGCTTAACATCCCTTCAAATAATCTTGTACTCAAACTCGAAAACAGAGGGAAAAAGATAGAGTTTAATCCTATAGGCATGCAGGTTCTCACCATTGATGCTAATGTTGTTTTCTTAGCCGATCTTGTTGCCGTACTCAAGAAGTATAAATATAACGGTACCTTGTTCCTCTCCTTTTACGTGTATATGTGCTTAGTTGTTGTTGTTGTTGTTATTACTATTATTATTATTGTTTTGTAATATTATAATAGTTTGAGCATGAGAGATAATTCAACCTTACAATTTAACCTTTTTGGTATTAGTGTGCCAGTGTTAGTTGAAGTACCTTTTTTATGAGTTACTTGAATTAGTTTAAATTATGTTATTTAACTTGTAATTTGGTAAAGCTGGGTTAAGGTTTCTTGTTTACAAATATGTGTTTCAATAAATAGTTTATATCAATTGCAAGTCTTTATACATATATTATTCGCTTTTGTTCAAATTTCTTTTCTTTTTTTAGTTTTATTTTTGATTTTCAGTATCATGAAGCCTACTATGTTTTATTATAATAGCAGTGTTGAATAACCAATCAATGTGTAGTTAGACTTAACAATTTTATGACAATCATTTTGTTGGGATCCCACTATTGGTCAAAGCAAAAAAAGAATAAATAAAAGTCACTTTCAACTAGTTTAGAATTTGAATAGTACTATATAAAGTTAGAATAATAGATGGTTATAGTGAACATAATGACAGTAGAATAAGAATGTGGCTTTGAAACTCACATATATAAATGGCTCTATATAACATGTCCTATTGAAAGTGGCTTTTCTTGGTCAAATACTAAACAATATCAAATAGCAACAACATAGTGAAAACAATATAAATATGAAATTTTGAATAGTATTATATATATACGCTAAGAACGTGTCTGGATCTCTTTGAGAACAGCAATATAAACATTGCCCAACCAAAGTACTCAACTTTTCCTGCACAAACAGACAACAACAACAAAGTGAATCATAACACAAAAGCAGTTTGACTTAGGTGTTTACTTTTAAAAAATATAAGTTGAGCACAGCCAAATTATCCTTCCTAAAGGAAGTGTTTTCAAGTTTTCGAAAAAGATTCAACTTGAATTTTTACTATTGTATCCAAATAAAACAATGCAAATCAAAACACCCCCAAAGATATTCTTATACATAAATAAAAACATTCAGCCAAAAGTTTTCAGATACCACCTCTAAAAGGAGAGAGAGAGTTAATAACGTTGTGCAACATAAATTAAGGCATTCCACATCCTCAAAAATCCCATTTGACAAACTAAAGTACTCAGTTTTGGTCTCTGAGAACAGCAATATAAACATTACCCAATCAAAGTTGACGGGACCCAATCCAGTTCGTCTCTACGCTCTTATTTGGAGGGTCTCACCGGGTACTCTAACGAACCTCTCTTAAGCTCGACTGGTCGGCTGAATGAAATTTGTGGAGTAAACCCTAAAAACTTGCCCGTTTAAACTTTTCTTTAAAACTGATGTGATATCGTTATTTGGAAACTAGTTAGGTTGGTTCATTTAAATTCAAGTTCTTATTTACATTGAATAATAAAATTTATCATTTCATTTTCAAAATCTAAAATCTTTTTGACGAAAATCCGACAGCATAACGACTGCGTTTATAAGCTTTCCAAATTCTTACAAATGAAATTTATACCCCCAAATATACCAATCACATTCAACTTCTTTTAATTCCACAAACATGCCTTTATGCACATAAAACCTCAAATGATGATCAAATGTTTATCATGTCATATTGAACTCCTCAATTATTTACATCACAAAACAGAATATCATAAGTATTCAAGTAACTATCATAGCAAGTGTAAGATTAGAACATGCAAGTATGTAACTTTTAATTACAACAAAAATGTAATGTAGTTGAAATGATGCATCCTTCGACGTGCCCACCTAGGTTGTTGCTGAAGTTTTCATTTTTTTTTTTGAGTTACGATCGTCTATACGAGTACTTATGGAGGTTCTATACGAGTACTTGTGGAGGTTTTATAATATATAACAAAAACAACAATATGAATTTAAAGTAATTTCAACAATTACATAATTCCCAACTATACGATTATAAACTTATTGAAATTGTAGGGATTTTCATAAAAGTCATTTGCTTTTAAAAGCACCATTCATACCCCCTCCTAACTCTATGTCACATGGCGATTTTTTTTTTTCTAACGCCAACCATGACGCTACTGATACTTCTCAAAAACCACGTAGCGAAATTTTATGTGTCACCAACTGTGGTGTGAGCTACTATATAGGCTTGACGACTACGTGCGCAATTTGCTGTATTGCAATCGTAGTGCAAGGCTCTATATTGAAATCTGAGCAACCACATTGTGAAATTTTCTACGTCGTAATATGTAGTGACATGCTAAACTGAACATCTAAGCGACTATGAGCTAAATTTTCCACATCGCTCACCGTAACGCTAACTCATTCATAACTTTGAGGGGTATACGAAAGACCTTTGAAAACTCTTTTTTCTTTACTAGGTGCAATAAGCACCAAAACAACTTTCAAAAGTTATTTTTTTTCTTTCGACATTCTTTGAACTCATACTAACATTTTTCATATACATTTTGATAACAATTAAAATTACATTAAACAATACAAACATGCATAATGTGAGTTAGTATACTCACCTCAAATCCAAGCTTACGAACGACTCTAATGGGCCTCCCTCATTCCACTAGCTTGCTCTGCACCTACACATCATATTCTCACTCAAATTTTGCTATAATGAACTTCACTAAACTACAATTGAAACTTTTAATGCAATGAACTCTATTAAAACCTCTTTAGACTAAAATCTTCTCATCTAGTTTCTAACTTAACCAAGACTTTCAAATTTCAATTTCTTTTCACGAACCTCACTTATTATCATTTAGGAACACCCTGATGCACTCGTCATAATTTTCTGGAGCTCGAAACAAAATTTCCTTGTTTTAGACCCCCCAAACCCGAATGGTGTGCACAGCCCAACCCATGGGCTTTTTCATTGCCCTTTTTTCTCCATTCATCTTCCTATCTGTCATTTAGGTCGCCCGTAAAGCAATTTCAAAAAATTTTAAGTATCGAGGGGTGAAACCTACGAAAAACACTTATTTTTCTACATTTTTTAATGCACATTTTCACCCTAAACATGAAATGAACTCAATTCTTTCATATCTAGTATTCTTTCACTCAATTATGATCGAATATACTCAATTCATGCGCCAAAGCATGCATTTGGTATGAAATTTCGATATGCCCTTCAACTAGACCTTAAATTCTTAACCTATTTTTATACTTTTTCTTTTTCAATTCTAACCCTTCTAATGCCTTTTCTAACTTATAATATGCATGAACTAAGGCTCAAAAGGATTAAAACATAATAGGGTCACATATCCCCTTCCTTGACCGAATTACACTCACACACACCACCATTCACTTCTTTTATTTTTCAAAGTGTTCCTTTGATTTGTATTTCATCAAACACTTTATGTACAAGATAATTTACTTCATTCAAACTTCAATCTCAACTTAGAGTTTCTCCTACATAAACCCTAGTTATCATCTAAGGCATGATTTCTTTAAATTTTAGCTACCTTTTTGGTTCATTAGATTCCTACACTTGATTTGCATGCAAACCCACATCAAATTCTACATAAAAAGTAATTCAAGCATCAGCCCATCTCATAACCCAACTAAGCTCATACTAAACTCATACATGAGAAGGATGATGATAACTTACCTCAAATTTTACTTGGGGTTGGTCCTCTTGCTTGATTCTATTTAAAATTTGGATTTAAAAGTTGAAATTTGTTGAAAATAGCTTGTCTCTTCCTCTTCTTCTTGATGCCACCCCTTTAGTTTTCCTCTCTCATAATTTTGCTTCAAAATTTGTCTATCACATATATATATAGGCCTTCACTTAGGAAATTGCCCTTAAAGCTTGACACTTATTTACAATTCATGTCACTACTTAAAAATTAACCAAAAGTATCCTTCAACTTTGCACTAATCTCATGGCTTTCTCTTAACTTTTATGAATTCTTATAATTCCCTACACTAATTTATTCTAAGCACTTCTATATCCATATAACTCTATACTTGGTAAAATTACCCTTTTTGCCCTTCTTTTGATTTTTGCTTTAATCTTAAGTTAAATTAACTTCTAAATTTTCACTAACATTGTATTCTCACCTTTAACAAGGTTACTTATGGAATTCAGTATTTTCACCACCTAACTCATTTACTAATACTAGGAAGTCATAAGTTACGGAAAAAGGGGTTTACAAAAGTATTTAGCTTTTCCTGCACAAACAGACAACAACAACAACAAAGT
Organism: Dimocarpus longan; assembly: GCA_022984855.1. NCBI lineage: Eukaryota > Viridiplantae > Streptophyta > Magnoliopsida > Sapindales > Sapindaceae > Dimocarpus > Dimocarpus longan. The sequence continues at coordinate 29,983,018 of CM041016.1, read as the reverse complement.
GAATTATAACACAAAAGCAATTTGACTTAGGTGTTTACTTTTAAAATAATATAAATTGAGCACAGCCAAAATATCATTTCTTAAGAAAGTGTTTTCAATTTTTCGAAAAAGATTCAACTCGAATTTTTGCAATTGTATCCAAATAAAACAGTGCAAATAAAAAAACCCCCAAAGCTATTGTTATACATAAATAAAACAACATAACAATAGCATTCAGCCAAAAGTTTTCAGAGACCAACCCTAAAGGGAGAGAGAGAGTTAATGATGCTGTGCAACATAAATTATGGCATTTTACATCCTCAAAAATCCCATTTGACAGACCAAAAGCTCAAAAGTTCACAAATAAAAGCCATTTGAAAGGTTAACTAAAGATGAAAACCATGGATCTTACTTGTTTTGAGAAGCACCACAAATAAAATCCATTTGAGAAGCATGACAATGATAGGCATAGCAAGGGGAAGAATGTGTCCAAATGCAAACTTTGGAGAAGGGAAGTGGTTGTGAGAGAGGAAATCAGTGGTTGTGGGCTGATCTCTTAGATTTTTTTTTTTTTTTTTTTTTTAATTTTTTAACTCTTTGAAGCCCGCCTTCTAAGCTTTAGAAATGAGCTAAAAAATGAAATTCCCACCAAGTAAAACAATCTTAGCACTACTTTGTTAGCATCTTGCATTATTTTTTTAATTGTTTTTCTTTTTTCTTTGAAACATCAATAATTTTTAATGTGAAAATTTATAGTATTCCATATAGAAATATCGACTAGACTTGGACTTAGCTAAACTTTTTTTGACGGGTCCCGATCCTTACACACTGGTTTCGTATGCTTAACAACCCATCGATAACCTAACAGTAGCTCTCCAGTCGATATCCAAATTCGATTGAAAGGTTTCTGAGAAGTTAAAATGTTTTTTTTTTACTGAAAACCTTTTTAGAAATCTCTTTTCTAACGAAAATAGATGAATTTTTTTTTATTATATAATTACAAAACAGATTTATAAAAACTTCAGTAGCGTGACAGCTATTTTTCTGAAAATACCACCACGCAAATTTTTATAGAAAATTTATGCACTTCTAAAACAAACTATTTCTCAATTTCTAGGCCTCAAGCCCTCATTTTCTGTAATGTACAAGCAACCACAAACATGATATCAGTTTCGAAGATAAATTAAAGCATATTTACATGTCATGCATATATTCATTTAAACATTTTTCAATTGGTAAGTTTATACAATCGTTAAAATAAAATTTTTAAAGATATGCAAAATAAATAAAGTCACAACAATACACATGACTCGATCCGTCTAATCTTGGGGTGGAGTCCTTGCTACTGACGCACTTGTCCCTGCATTTATCCCTAGAGAGGTTTTGCTTATAAAACATTAAATAATATGTGACCTAAACGAGCTCAGAGAGTGTCATGCGTTCCTATCCAATTTCATTTTCAAGATTAAGCCTCCCAAAAATATTTTTAAAGCATTTTATGATCATTTACTTATCGTAATACGAAATCAGTTCTTTTCTGAAAACCATAAGTAAATTAAGCGCATGGATAAAAATTTATCATAAATAAAATTCATACATCATAAAACTGAATTATAAAAATAACATGCTGTATGATTTCAGTTTTCTGTTGTAAAATATAAATAGTGGTAATGATAAAACTTTCAAAATTTTTGAGTAAAAATAAGACAATTACTGACAGTCCATATCACATTATATTATAGGTATGGAGTGAAATTTTCCCTCGCTCAGGCCTTCCCGAAATTTTTTCTTGTTCAAGCCATCTATCCGGTTTCGCATAACAGAATTTTTCTCTCACTACGGAGTTCCATTTTTTCTCGCTCAGGTAAAAGCTAACTAATAATATACCTTATATGTGTATAAGCGACACACAAGACTGAATTGACTACATATTCCCTCATCTTGTTAGTGACAGACACTTCCGACACTATCAATGCACGCTTAGGGTACTTAACCTTAATCTAAGATATCTTATATACATATAAGGTGTATATACCATAGGCTCATAAATACATTTCCAACAGTTGCTTTTCATCATAAAATCACTTTTCATATAAACTTTCCAATCCATGCAAAACATTTTATATAGAATTCGTTTATTTCAAAATCAACCTTTAACATATCACAACATAAATTTTTAATGTATCATATCAAAATATTTTAAAGGACATTCACTGATTATTAACTCACGATAACATGCGATTTAGGGTTCCCTCGATTTTGAGTTACCTACATATTTTCACATTCCACGTTTAGGCAATGTTACAACCGGATTTAATCATACACATATACTTCTATTGACACATTAGCATACAAATAAGCATTTAACTATATGGGAATTTCGAACACCCTTTATTCAAGTCATAACGACTCCAATTATTCGCATTTACTTTCCGTTTGAATTTCTTAATATTTATGCATGTAAAACATCTCAATTAAAATTCAATTTTCACATCAAAACGTTAAAAAAACTTTTGGACCATTTTAATCCTATGTTGGCCGAATATACCTCACTTTTCACACCATCAATCTAATTCAATTTTTCTCATCAAAATCATATTCTAACACATGCAAAAATAATATCAAACCAAGTTAAATTCATAAAGCTCAAAATCTAGCGACATAACATGGTTTGGCCATGACATGCATCCTTTAACATCCAATTGAATTCTTTTCATTTTTACATCAAATTCATCCCTAAAACAATCCATCATCCAAAACAATCAAAACCATCATCCATCATAAAAAACTTCTCATGACCGAATACATAGCAAACTAATTCACCATACTTTTGGTTTTCATTTCAACATTCAAACTTGATATTTCAACACATCTTCATGCATGAATTCACTCAAACAATTCAAAAACAACTTGAATCATACATATCCTTCTTTGGTCGTATACTATGCCCATACATACACCATGTAACACCCTGAATTTTCTCTATTTAAGAAAAACAAATATATATATATATTCGAATAAATAGTATTTTGGAATAAATAATGATTTCGAATAAATAGTGATTTCTGGATGAATAGTGATGAGTGAATAATGATTTTTGAGAATCAAATCCCGAAAACCATTGAAATTGAAATTTTGATGAATAATATTTTTGGGTGAATAGTATTTTGAAACTGAAAGTGTCTGTGTGAATAGTTTTTTTTTTTGAAAAATGGGTCTTATATATTGGTACGCACCTTGCAATGGTACTCAACTTGCAAGTTAAATACTCTTATCCGTGAGATCAACGATTTGAATGGTAGCTGAGAGAGGCGTGGTTTAGCCATCAAATCCCGTGGTAGGGACAATACCTAGAATAAGTGAGACAATCCGGAGGGGACCCCACGACCACCCTGCAAGTTTAATATAAAATTTAACACTTCTAAAATCAATCAATTTTTCTCAAAATTCTAGGTCTTAGGCCCTTAATTTATCAATCCACAATCAACCACAAACATGTCATCCAATTTTAAAATAATTTGAAACATAACCACAAGTTATACACATATATTTATTTACACATTTTTGAAACCAACAAAAAGTTATACAATCAATTATATACAAATTGTTTTAAGATTGTTCAAAATATATTTATGTAATCATAACAACACCCCCTACTCGATCTATCTAATCCTAGGTTGGAGTCCCTACTACTGACATACACTGTATCTGTCCCTGCAGAGGTTTTATTTATAAAGAGTGAATTGCACAACACTCTCCCGAGGTTTGTCTAAAAACAGATGAAAATATAGTTATCATTTTGTTGCACAAAACGCCCATGCTTAACATTGATTTTTTTTAATGGAAATTTAATTGACTTTGAGTTTAAGGCTTTATAGTAAAATTGATGATTATTTGAAGCATTTGGACATGATTTTTGGGTTTGGAATGATGTGGATAATTTAGTTGTGTTTTTGCTAGTAAGTGGTCAAATTAGAAAAAAAGGATTTAATTGAATTATTTCGAGATATGGATGAATTATTACGAGAGTTTATGTTGATTGAAATAATTTTTGAAAAGAAATTCAAACAAATTAAATGAGTAGCATTATGTTAGTGTGTTAACCATTTATGTTAAGTAAGTGATGGTGTGGATTTTAATGCTTGAATGTGTGGTGTGACATTTTGGGATGAATTTGGATTAATTGGTATCAAAAGAATGCAAGAAAAAAAAAATGAAATTTGGAAGTTTGGATGTTGATTTTGGTTAAGATCAAGAATGGATGTAAATTGGGTATCCTATCATCTTGATGTGTTTTAATGATGCTTAGGATGTATTTGAGTACTTTGGTGCAAAAGAAAGTAAAAGAAATGGATGTGAGATTATTGGTTGAAAATATGATTAAGTTGTGAAATTATTAGAGATATATATATATATATATATATATGTATATTGAATTGGAATTAAGTGATTAATTGTTATCCTACGTGTTAGATTATGTTAGGTTTGAGGATTTAGTGTCTTAAAATGATGGATTGAGGTTAGAAAGAATGTAGATGCTCTCATGATCATGTAGGTGTAGTCATTTTTATATTTAAATTAGTTGACTTGATTTTATGTTGATAAAAGCAATTTTTTTTAAAAAAACTCTAGGTGGAGAAATAGCCAAAGGACGCCAAGAAAAAAGACAAGGAGAAATCTTAGGCTTCAATTGAAGAGGTGGAAAAGCTAAAATTATTGTTAAAAAAAGTTGGTGTACACTTCCTTTGAAAATCCAATTTTATTAGTAAAGTTTAGTATTTACAATTTTTTTTTTTGATATTATGAATTTGATTAAATTGATGTAGTAATTGTATTTGACTGTTGATTTTATGTTATTTGGATATGTTTTGAATGATGTTGGAGTAGAATTTAAGTTTAAAAAAAAATTAAAAGAAAAAGTTTACAAATTTTATCCATTGACCGAATAGGTGCTTAAAAAGAAAAGAACGGATATTGTTAAATTTTGATGTTGAAACTAGGGGTAAAATGGTCATTTGAAATGACCAAGATTTCCGTTTTGAAAGATTTCACAAAACTAATACAAATATATAATTAAATATTTACGTAATTTAAAATTATGTTTAATTTTAAAATACGTGAAATTATCTCGATAAATTGTAATAAATGATTGTTTAAATATGATTTTAAGGAATTTCGAATAAAAACATAAAAGAAACAGACAAGTTTGGTGTCTTGACCGAGCGTATATCGGAAGAATAACACGAATGTTTTGAAAAAATTTGATGAATTAAATGAATACAAAAATAGAGCTTTGTGATGTCATGTTGATAATTTGAATATATGGAAAAAATTGTGACTGAAATTGTGTTTATTATTTTCGGAACGAAACTTTTATTTAGAAATAGAAGTTGTCAAAAATATGAATTTTATAGTAATTAATAAAAATTGAGAATGACCCGAGTAAACCTGAATATTGGTAGGTGATGATTGGTAATTAGCATGCCAATAGAATGATATTAGCAGTACTGCACCGTTACACTGACACACAGTTTTCGACGGATAGATTATGAGAGGTACTAGGTATCCGGTCCTAAAATCGAAATCGATTGTGATATGTGACCTGACAGGTAGTCACTGAGTGACCGATGCCGAGGACGTCGTTTATTCTGGTGGATAGCCACCGAGTGGCCGATACCAGAAGGCTTGTTTGCTGATCCATGGTATCGTGTCAGTGTTTACTAAAGACGCTGAGTAATATAAAAGAAAACTTTATTAATGTGGATGAAAATAACAATTGTTGTGTTTTATGTGTGCAACACTTGCAAATTGAGTTCTATGAAATTTTATTTGTAAAAGTTTGAAAATTTGTGAAATATTAATTTACGATTTGTATTTTGAAAAATATTGCATTTTACAAGAGCGTAGAAAAAAAAAATTGATGAAAATCATGTGAGCTGTAATTGGAAAGAAACAAGTTTATGTATTTTGCTTGTGTAATTATAGGTAAATTGATTAATTGGTAAAATTTTGATACAAAGTTTAATAAATGGTTGTTTAATGTGATTTCTCTGATTCACTAATTATTCACTTTATATTTTGTTATATTCTGAAATTTCAAAAAAAAAAAAAAGTCGAAAGTGTAAGTTTATATTGATGTATAATAAAGTTTTGTAACTTTTAAATTATATGTATACGCACTAAGTAAAAATACTTAGCACATTGATTTTACCGTGCGTAGGTTCTAGTCTTGAGCAGGGTTAATAGAGATTAAAGAATAAGATATTTTGCCGCTGTTAAGAGAGTCACATCCACCGACACTTTTTGGGTAGATCATTCTTTGGCATACATGTATAATTTCTTGTAAATTCATGAGCTCATGTATATTTTGTACACTTGTATAAAGAAATTGTAATCCGTAACGCCTATTACGGTGTATGTGATAAAGTTCTGTATTTTAAATATAAATTTTATGATTTGAAATGCTTTCGAGAACTTTTAGTATACTGCTTTTGATTAATTGATAAAGTTTAGTGATAATATTATTTTGAAAAATGTTTGTGTATTAAAGTGTTAGTAGAGATGGACGAAAGGCCCGTATAGTAGTTAAGAGAAATTTTGGAATGATATATAAGTGTTTTTTTGTTAAATTGTAGGTTTTTATGAAGTGGGATTTTCAAAAAAACATAGGAAACTCTGCCAGATTTTTGGTAAAATAAAATAATGAATTATGTGAAATAGATTAAATGTTTTAAATAAATTTTTAATAAATGAATTTTTAACAAAAACGGTAGCCTCTTTCAACTTGGTTTCTATTTTAATGGGAATCGGGTGGAGGGTGTTATACACCAAGATCACTTCAAGTTTTCTACTTGAAATCCAATCAAAATCATACCAAATATCATGGCAAGGAAATTAACATCTTAAACATCATCAATCCAAGTTTAAATCAAAGATAATCTTAGTTAGTATGCTTACCAAATTATCTTGGATCAATAGTCTTGATTTCCCACAAGTTTGAGGCTTCTAAACTCTAAATCCATGCATAAATATCATATCAAAATCACATACAGCTCTTAGCTAACTTTAATCTCGAATTTCACACATAAAAGTCATAAAAACTTGAAATTTATCATTTGAAAATCACTTACTCATGTTAAATATAACTCCTGAGCTTATATATAACCTTTTAGGGATTTGAAATATACTCAAAAATTGTATAAAATCATCAAACACAACTATTGTTTCTGGGTTTTACAACTTGATCGAATTCTCTTCTTCTCCCTCTCTCTAGGTTTTTCCCAATTCTTCTAGTCACTTCTTCACTATATATATATATATATATATATATACATATTTATATATAGCCTTAACAAATTACTCCTTAAGTTTGTCATTTAATTACAAGCATGTTATTAGTTTAATTTACAATTTTTCCATCATTTATCCCTACATCCTTCCACACTTAAATTTCCAAAATTATCCTTGCATATATTTCTAGCCAATTTAGTTAACCATGTCCTTCCTTGAAAATTTACTTAACACTAATTGCATTATATACTTTAATAAATCGTCATACTACTTTTCGTATTTGAAATTGTTTCCGACTTACTTGAAAATTTTATTATAACTCAATTTCACATTCAGAAATTCTATCGGAATTCGATTACACATCTAGACACTTTAAATTATTTCTTTATTCTATAAATAAGAGCATATTTATACAATACATTTACAATGCTAAAATTGGGATGACATATTACATTTTTTATTTTTTTTGAATATGACTTTTTTAAAGTTTGACTATTATAAAATCTATTCCAATCTACCTTTTTTTAGTTTCTAAAGTATTTTTTGGATATGATTGACTATAATAAAAATTATGTTTGAATCTGATTTATAGTTTCTAAAGTTGTCTATTTTATACATAATTATAAAGTGATTGCAGAGCAATAACATAAGGTTTATTGAGATTAAATATTATATGTGCAATTTAAAAATATATTTTTATAATATTAAGAAAATCTACCTTTACAATAGGGAAAGAATACTGCTCATAAATATTAATAATTTAAACTCTTATCATAAATATTATTATACTAATATGTTTCTCTCTTAAAACTTATAACTACTTTAAATTAGACCTTGTGTGTGTGTGTGTGTGTGTTTTTATTATTTTTTTATTTTTTTATAAATATTGATACAAATCTACAATTTTCAACTACATTGATTAAATTCATTCCTAACATTAGAAAAACAATTGTTTTATATACAAAATATTCCTTTGTTTATTTGAGTGGGGGATAGAATAAAGTATCTTAATATTTAGTATAGAATTGATATTTAAACAAGTTAAAAAAAAAAACAAAATTACTGTGATTCTTTGAAAGTGATTGTTAGTTTTTTTTTTTTTTTTTTTTTTTTTTTTTTTTTTTAACTTTGAATTAAAAAATTATTTACATTAATTTGTAATAAATATTATGATATAAAGCAACTATCGCATTATTTAAAAGAGTAAATACTCAAAACCCCCCTGAGGTAAGGCTTTAAACATTCATAGTCAAAGTTTAGGTTATATAACACATAACCCCCGATTTAACGGTCAAGAACCGTTAAATCTAACTGTTGACTGTATTATATGATTAAAATACAAAAATATCCTTAATTCTTAAATTAATTTTTTTAAAAAAATTAAAATAATAAACAGAATCATCATCATCAACATAATCATCAAAATAAATTAAAAAACTCAAACATAAATCATCATCATCAACAATAAATCAAACTCAAACATAAACAAAAAAATAAGAATCATCATCATCAACAATAAATCATCATCATCTAAGAATCATTATCATCAACAATAAATCAAACTCAAACATAAACAAAAAAATCATCTCATCAACAAATCTATTCTAAAAATTATCAACTGGGTTTGAATTGAACCCAGATTTCATAAATCTGGATTCGATCTGAACCCCGATAAAATCTGAGTCTGATTCGAACCTAGATTTGATCTGGGTTCGATGACCAGATCTGGGTTCGAGGAACTCAGGTCTGGGTTCGACGAACCCAAACGATCTGGGTTTGTCGAACCTGGATCTGGGTTCCTTAAACCTAGACGAGGGTTTGATCGAACCCAGATCGTCTGGGTTCATGAAGAAGAAGAAGAAGAAGAAGAAGAAGGTGGTGGCTGGTGGTAGAGAGCGACAGAGGGAGATGAGAGCGATAGAGGGAGTGAAAGTGGCTGATGGTGGCAGGTGATGAAGAGCGACAGAGGGAGATGAGAGCGACAGAGAGAGTGAAAATATTGATTAATTTTTTATAATTTTTGTTATTAATAAAAGACGAAACTACTCTTGGTCAACTAAACGTTGACTAACAAACACTAATAATTTGAGGGTTATGTGTTATAAAACCTAAATTTTGACTATGGATGATTAAAGTCTTACCTCAGGAGGGTTTTGAGCATTTTGCTCTATTTAAAAATTAAAACAAAAGCTATGATATACTCTATATATTCTTTATTTCTTGAATGAATATCTAATCTTTTTGGATATAAAGTTATGAACCACAAACAATAATGACACAAATGAAAAATCAAAATAAAATAAAATTAATTAAAAATTAAATAACAATAAATAAATCAAATAAATAAAATTTTCATAAAATCTTTACTGTCCATCTTAAAATAGATAGTGAAAATTAAATAAAAAAACTTAAAAAATTAAATAAAAAATTTTCAACCAAAACTGTGCACAACTCAAATTCTCTTTATCAACAATAATAATGACATGACCCAAACCAGACCTTCTCTAGGCTCTTGTCTAGAGGGCCCCGTCGGGCACTTCAACGGACTCCCCGAACCCGACTTGTCGGATTGGAGAAATCCGGGAAGCGAACCCCTTTACTTTACTTAACCGGTTTACTCGTTTTAGGCTTAAAAATTTGATTTTCTTTTAATATAGTTAAAACGGTGTGAATTTTTCGCGTTTGATTGAAAACTAATTTTATAAAAATCGGACAGCATAACGACTGTAAATTTAACATTTCCAAAATCAACCTGCATAAGAAATACACTTCGAACTATTTTGATCACCGTCCAACTTCTTTCAATCTCAAACATGCATTTTTCATTCATTTCACAAACATGTAATTCTTTTACGAACATAATTCACATATGTAATTAACATATAACAACTCATACTTATATGAAATATGTGCCTTGTGCAATATATGCATATCAAGTGTAATGGTTCGTTTATATATACATATCAAAATATGATTTATAATCCGTCAAGTATCTCATGTCAACACATAATTATTTGATTCAATATATACACATGTACACAATGTCAAAATACATTAACATCCATATGTTTCGTCTCATTATTTTCCCCACCTAAAGTTAATCAAAATAATGTCTTTGATGCAAGAGCGTCCGTGCCAACGTCTACTAAAGTATACAAGCTACACAAAACAAAGAGAGGTTAGGCAATATATATATAAAGGTATAACTCCGCATAGACATTACTTAGAAAATAATCGATTTTATTTTTTTTCTTTTGAAAACCATTTCTCATAAGACAACCATGTGCAAAGCCACTACGCACGGAATTTGCTACATCGCGACGTAGGGCGAACTTTCTCAACTCTAAGTAACCACAACGCGGAATTTTCTACATCGCCGTTGTAGTACCAATAGCTTATACTTTACGCAACTACATGCGGAATTTTCTACATCGCATGTTGTAGTGCAATTTACTCATCACTTGCAATTAGATACGGAATTTTCTACATCGTATCACATTTCTATCAACCTTGACAACTACGAGTGGAATTTTCTACATCGCTGCGTAGTGCCAAGATGCTAATATCACAACATGCACATGGGTTTTAATTCAACTTTACTTTGCTTTACTTTTAAACCTTTTTGCAACTTACTTTCGCCTTCGAATCTCATTTCTAGATTCTAGGCATAACTCATTACTCAACATAAAACTTATGATTTTGGAAAACCATTTTGCAAAACTCTTTGAAACAATATATTTTATCATTGCCATATAAATGGAAATCAACTAGATGTAAGTGAAGTGAATGACACTTACCTCGATCCCAACGCTCTCAATGCCTCAACGAGCCTCTCGCGTCTTGTCCGCGTGCTCGTCACCTACACATCATAGTCTCGTTATAACTTACTCACTTTCATAACTAAAACTAATAAAAATAGAGTTTCCAATACATTGAAAACTCACTAGACCACACTTTCCCAACTCGATTTTTGACTCGACCGAGGCTCTCAAAATTTGGTTTCTTTGTAAAAGTCTTACTTCTAGACCCCTAGGATCATCCCCATATGTTTCGTTTGGTCTCCGGAAGCTTAAAACAAAAAGTCAACTTTTTAACTATACGGTTGACCGTGAAAAACAGAATTGAAACCAGCCATGGTTTCACCTCCGTTCCTTTTTCTAGCGTCTCCTTATCACATAACTAAGTCGCCCGTAAAGTTTCGTCGAGAAACTCCATCGTTTGCTATGTCAATCTAGGCAAAACGCCTCATTTTGGGCACTTTTCAAAGCGAGTTTTTTTTTCATCGGACAAGCGACGATGGTTTTTCTTTCGTATCTAAGGTTCTTTTACCTAATTATGATCATTTAACCTCATCCCATGTAATAAAAATTTCATTTGCATAGTCATTTCACCTATCGACTCTCTAACGGCACTGTTTTGCGTATAACTTGCGCAATTTTTATCGGATTCGATCCATTCCGAAACCTATGGTTTTCTATAGTTCCTAGGCATCATTTGAGGTGTAGAACACCCTCATACATGTCAGACTTGGTCAGGTTTTCTCTAGCTTATGATTTGAGCTCGGGATTCCACATTTACTCTATGACACTTTCTACGCGCATTCTTTTGGCCATAACTTTGCCAATTTTTATCGAAATGATTCCGTTCTAATTCCTATGGTTTTCTATGTTCCCGAGGCATGTTTTGAGGTGTAGAACAACCCCAAATAAGCTAGAACAAGTTAGGTCTCTACTGACCTTTCATCAAGCTCGGGATTGCTAGTTTGCTCAAAACTACTCCCATTGAACTTCTATCCTTTCTACTTATCTTCTTAATCTTATTTATGGTAAAATTTGGGTTCAAAACCATCTAATTTCAGAGCTTGTCTACTGATCTTGACAGTCATGACACACACATAAACACTACTCTTATCATGTTTTCAACTTCTAAACTATTCTCTTGCTAACTTGTTCTAATATATCATTAATATACATTAGCTCAAGTTCACTTACATTAAATAAAACTCAAAGAGTTATACACCCCTTATCAATTTCGTGCATCATGTACACACACCCACATCAATTCCATTCAATAATCTCAAGCCATTATATAACTAGTCTCTTTAAGGCAATGATACAAACACTTTGTCTACACTAAAATCCACATTAAATTTTATCAAGTTATTGCTCAAACATCATGGTGTCTCTACAAAACCCTAACACATTAACTAGCATGAAAATCAAGCATTTATGCTCCTCTCTAATGCCATATGACTCAAAACACATCATAAACAAAAACCCAAGTCAATATCTCAACAAATACTAACTTGATCATCAAGTTTCCATAAAACCTCCATTAATGGAGAGCTTAGAAACTTACTTTTTATGACTTGTTTCTTGCTCCTAACTTGGTCTTCAAGCTTAGATGAACTTGCTCTCTTGATTTGGTGGCTTGGAAAGGTTTGAAAAGCTTTGGTCTCTTTGCTTCTCTTCATGGCTGCAAGGTTTCGGTTCTGCTTCAGTTCACTCACGGCAGCCTTGGTCTCTCACGTTTTCAGCTCCCTCTCACCGAATGTCTATCCTCCTCTCATCTATTCATGCACTTAGCTTTATATACTAACACTCACCATTGACTAACTTGCCCTCTAACTATCCTTAAAATAATTTAATTGCCATTAGTTATAAAACAACACTTGTGATTGGTCAACAAATCCCATCTATTTAATAATTAACTAAATCTATTAATTTTTTTTTTTTACTATTCATCCGAAAGTTTTCGTTCGAAAAATACTATTCATCGAAAACTTGCGTTTTCTATCGAATCTCAATTAACTACTTTGGAAATTATAATTGGAGCCAAATTCGGTCTTAAACACTAATTTTGGATCTTGTCCAGAAAAATTACTATTCATTTCGGATCCGAACACTTTTCACTGGAAATTCTTATTTCTTCCTAGAATGATATTCAGGGCCTCATGAACATAATTGAATCCTAAACTAGTCCTTAGTACTCTTTTTGGACTACTTATCCGCCATCCTAATCACAGAATGAATTTTCTGAGGACACTAGGATCAGGATCTATCAAATAACCTTCAAAAAAATCAACAAATAAATTGAAAATAAATTACCAGAAATCTCAATTTTTAATTGGAAACCCAAAAATTCCCTGTGATTGGAAACCCAAAAAACTACAAACTATGCAACATCATCAATTATCAAACTATCAATTGTAGAAGGTGAAGTAGTTGGAGGAGCAAATTGGGGAAGATATTTGTTTTTGTTTTTTGTTCTCATTTTTTTTTTTGGGTTAATTTTTAACATTTTTTTTAAAAGAATTTCTTTTTTAAATAATAATTGCCATCATCCATATATAATAAATAATGTTTTATTTAATTATTGACTTTATATTTAATTTTTTATTTTTATTTACTTTTTTTTTTTTTTTAAATTGATCTTTACTATCCATCTGATTAAATTTTTTTATTTAATTTGTTTTAAAATTTTAAAATTTTATTTTAAATGAAAAATAAAAAAACTACAATTAATAGGAGGATGCAGATTGAATCCATGACTTGATGCATGGGTGGGGATGACTATACCGTTGCACCTATCTCACTTGTTGTAACTAATTGGTATTTCGAACTTTGACAATGAGAAACACCTTGATTTATTATAAAAACGGAATGGGCTAGATATCTACAACATTTTTTGAAAATCAATTTAAATAATAAAATATAAATTGACTGATTACTCTTTAGAATTTATTTTAATATCTTTATATATATTTATATTTATATTTTTGTCTTAATCATACTTTAATGTGGATACTTTACCAAACACAAAATATGAATTAAATTATATTCTCCTTGATCCAAAATAATTGATTTGAATAATCTCGAAATAATCTTTAAGTAACATATTTGCAAATGTTTTAATTAGATAAATTATTAGTATAAGAATTTCTAATTATGTAAACAATGAGACAAAAAATCAAAGATACAATCATAAGATACAAGAAAAAGGGTATTGACATGTAGAATATAACATGATTTAATAATCAATCGAATTTGGAAACTAAGGGGATTGACTAAATTATTTTTATTTATTTTTCAAGTGGTCAATAAAGAAACCTTACCCTGATGTGACTCGGTTAACCCAACCGACAACATACATATTGTAACTAATTTATAATTTTATCCTACACTAATAATAATATTCTTAAGAAAGTTCCTTTTTTTAAAACTTATTATGATGAGTTATATGATAAAAATATGGCACTGTATCTTAAATATTATTCTGCATATTGTAATTAATTCATAATTTTAATCAATAGCATTTTTGTAACTTGTAATTAATTCATTCCAATTCTAAAGCAAACAGCTCAATGAGAATGTTGCTGATTCTAATTCTGATTCTGATTCTAATTCTTATAGTTGAAGTAAATAACTTATTCTGATTCCAATACATATCATTTCAATTCCAAGTTATTCCGATTTTGGATTCAATTCCCATTTCGATTCCTTCAAATGAAGTAAACATATCGTTATACTTGTTATTTCATATAACTTACTAATATATAATCATTATATTTTAATTATGATATTACAAAAAATTAATTCCAAAATTGAAATTATTTTTATCAATTTAATTATGTTACACTGTAGGTAAGTAATTTGTATTTAAGTCAAAGAATAATTATCCTTTTATGTTTGAGATAGCATGTGATTAGTCATTATGATATTAAATAAAATAAAATTTAAAATAAAATTCATTTATATTAATTTAAAAGATAGGTTTTAGCAACGCACAATCCAGCACATTGCCAAAAGGTGGGTTTTGGGAACCTACAACCTTACACATTGCCATAATATGGGTTTTTGGCAACATGCAGTTGTACATGTTGCCAAAAATTGGTTTTCTGATAACTTGCAACAGTGCAAGTTGCCAAAATGTTGATATTTGGCAACATATGATAGTGCATATTGCCAAAATATTGGTTTTTGGCAATGTTCAATCCAGCACATTACCAAAAGTTAGGTTTTTGGCAACATGCAGCTTAGCAAGTTGCCAAAAGGTAAATTTTTGGCAACTTGCAGCAATGCAAGTTGCTAAATATTGGTTTTTTGTAATATGCTACAGTGCACGTTGCCAAAAGGTGGATCTTTGGCAACATGCATAGCTTTGCATGTTGCTATATGTCACTTACGTTCGGCAACGTTGGTTGTAAGTTGTCGTAACGAGCAGCCTTTGCACATTGCCCGTACATTACCATAGGTGACTTACGACAACGTAAATCTGATGTATGTTGCCTTTCGAACATTGCTGTAGGCAGGATTTCTTGTAGTGTCAGAAACTTTAGCTGGATAAAGAATGGAAAGTCATTGATAATTTTACTAGCTAGTGAAATGAGCAAGGCTGCAGACCCTCCTTAGTCTATGTCAGCATGAGCAAGTGCAAGAACATCTTTGATGGTATCAGTATCTTCCTATCTTCATGTTGAAGTGATAAATTAATCTTCATGTTGAAGTGATAAATTAATAAGTAAACTATCAAACAAAATCATTATTATATTGGTAGAAGGCGAAATAAAAAACTAAAACAGAATTAGTGCTGGCATAGAATTAATTGTTAAATGCTTAAATATAAAGGTTCAAAAGAAAATGTTAATTAACATAGTACTTCAAGAGATGTAGAATAGAAGTACTTCAAGATATATAGAATAGAAATAGAAGAGACATGTATGTGCATACTTGTTGTAGCGATCAACTTGATAGACGGTTTAGATTTTTGTGGTGAACAGTTGAATGATGATAATTAGTAAAATAATGCATTTTGCTAACCACTGTTGTATTGATTTAATGATTGAAATTCAGTATTTGAATCGAAATATACATAATATTAATCCCAATTAAGCTAATACATAGATCCCTAACAAAAATAACGGGCCAGTGCCCATTTACCAATCAGTAATACCCACTAATGACCCAGACACATTAACATGCTCCCTTCATTTTTTCTATTCTTTCTTTTTCTTATTAATGGAGGGAGGAGAAGAAACCAAATGCCAAGTGCTATTGAGATTTCTGGTTGAGAAAAATGTCTATATTGTCTCGATTATCACATCAATTTTGTTTTTTTATAGTAAATATTAATGTATTGTACTTCTATATGTTATATTCTTAACCAAAAATTTAGATGATGCCTCGTAATATTGATTTTATAAATAAGTGATTATTACAAATCCATTATCCAAAACTTTTAAGCCTTTCAACGATAAAAATAAAAGTTGTTATTTAACTTATAAATTCATTATTTTATTAATATAATCCAGTAATTTATATGCTACTGACAACCATCAACGATAAAAATATTTTTTATATATTCCGTTAATGTTAACCATCAGTTGACTGACAGTTTAGGCTTTTTCGAAGAGTTTTAGAAAAGTTGTGGATGAAAAATGCTGTTTCCAAAACAGTATTAAAAACTTGATATTTTTCAAAACCTTGATAACTAAAATAAAGTTTCCCCATAGTTTATTGCCGATCTAGTTAATCAATTGATTTAAAGCTAATTTTTGTTATATCAACCATTTCAATTAGCATTTAACAACCTAAAAATAGACTTAGCAACATATGATGATTAAACAAAAGTGATAATAATGTTTAATATGATGAATATGTGTATATATACTCTTTACAAAAGTAAAATTCAGCTTAGAAATAATGTTATAATTAGAGAGAACATGGTTAGGTGGAGGCCTCACTCATCCCAAAATGGGGACATTGTTTCCACAATGCTCTCTACATGTACATCATTGTTCTATAGTAAAACCCTTACACCAAATGATGCCAACAACCATAGAGTGTGTCGTGGTATTATGGAGTAAGGTTAGGACTAGAATGAGAAGGGGGACGATGAATATGAGCTTAACAGGCAAAACCAAATAGACTTTGAGCCTCTTTTTTTGTTTGAGTAGAACAAGAAGGTGCTAATGTAGAAAATTCTAATGCTGTGCCACCAATTTTTATGGTCAATACCAGGATGTTATTTGGGTGCACCATTAGCATCCATAAATCAACTAGATTATACAGTGGACTAAGATTTCCATGCGTGAAAATGGTAAGAACTGCTCCACTGATCCTCTTTTCATTATTTGAATAAAGGTTGGTCTACACACAAAATTTAAAATTTAGTTAAAAAATCTTTTAATATGTATAAAAAATCTCATTACATAATAATTTTATTACAAATTTTAGTTAAAAAAATCACCACATGTACCAAAGTTCCCTTATATACGAGTGTTTTATTGAAATTTAAAATAGGAAGGTTGCCCCTTTGGTAAAAAAATCAAATCTCAGAAAGTTAAACTAAACTTACATTAGTAATAAGAACAGGAACCTTGAAATGATGTTCCCTGAAAACAATAGAAAAAACTCATGTTAGTTTAATAAAAAAAATAAAAATTGAAAAAATGATAAAATAAAATAACAAGCATAAGGAACACAAAAAATAAAGAAAAATTCATGAAGTTTAAAGAAGTCAATAAAAGTTATGTGTATGCATCTAGTGTAAAAACAAATTAATACTTCTAGACATATACTAAAGAAACACAATATAAACAAAATTATATAAATCAAACCACTATTGATCATTTTGTTGCTAGAAAAGCTTTTACGCACCTATGATACCAACCACATTGGTGACAAGAACAGAGACCCTGAAATGATGTTTTCTAAAAATAAGATAAAAAACTCACATCAATTTAATCAAATAAAAATATAAAAATTGAAAAAAAAAATAGAATAACAAGCATAAGGAACACAAAAAAAAATTAAAAAAAAAATTCATGGAGTTAAAAGAAGCTAATAAAAGTTACGTGTATGCATCTGGTGTGAAACCAAATTAATACTTTTAGATATATACTAAAGAAACACAAAAAATATAAATAAAATTGTAGAAACCAAACCACTATTGATCACTTTATTGTCAAGAGAAGCATTTAGAAAACAACCACCTATGATCCGAACTATATCACGAGTAGTTTGCTCTTTTATTGATACCATAGCTTAAAAATAACAAGCAGAAGATAGAGAAGTAAAGTTAGAGGGACATTAAAATGACTTTTCAAGTAAGGGATAATTTTAATATCTTATTATTGTTTGATCTACTCGCTAATTACCTCACCGTCCCCTTCCCCCCCAAAACAATAGTTTAGACAAATCTCATTTTGTTCTTTTTGTTACCTCTATTAGTGAAAAGTGAATTCTGACAATAACCATGCGTGAAAAGATAAAACTACCCCTCAATTATAGAATAGCTGACAACATAAATTGAACAAAAAGACCACTTTACCTTTAAAATATTTAATATGATAATATTAAAAATGATTAAAATATGATAAAATCAAAAAAAAATAATAAAAAATAAGAAAAATTATTAACAATTTATTTTAATCTCCACCATCCATGTCCATGCTGGATGGTTGAAATTAAATTTCAAAATGATTTTTTTTTTTTTAAAAAAAAAAAATACTTAAAATTAACCAAAAAAAAAAAAAATTCCATTCACTGGAAACTCAGTGCTGGCATAGAATTGATTGTTAAATGCTTAAATATAAAGGTTCAAAGAAAATTTTTAATTAACAAAGTATTTCAAGATATATAGAAAAGAAGTACTTCAAGACATATAGAATAGAAATAGCAGAGACACGCATGTGCATACTTGCTGTAGCGATCATCTTGATCGAAGATTTAGGTTTTTTGCGGTCAAAAGTTGAATATCTTGTGTTTCCAACCCAAAAACCCATATGTGTTTACCCTTCACAAAATGAACTAAAGTCAAGGTTGCTATTTACTGCCTGCTACTCACAGGTTTCTTTGTAAAATGCATGAAAAATGTTCAAATCCTTTTGAGGTCAAACCCAAAATGGACTGAGCTGAAATTTAAGGATAGGCTATTCTTTAATTTCCAGTGCAACTATAGAACCAAAAAGAAAAAAATATATCTATCACATGCTAATCTTGCTTGTTCTTTAACAAAATCGGGCTTCCACGTACCATTATTTTAGGGTTATGTTCATGAGAAAGTTTAAATTTGATAAAAATAAATACATAATAATTAAAAAAAAAAAAAAACTTGTATTTAATCTTTGAGGATATAAAACAAAGTTGAATTGATATATTAGAAGAATAAAAGTTTTTAATTTTATTTAATTTTTATATTTTAAAATATGGGTGTAGTTATGAAATGGGTGTGTAAATCATATTTATGGATAGCAATATTATCACACTTTAGATAATATAAGTTTAAATGAGACTTTCGGTTAGATTATATGTTAATTTCAACTGATCAATGAACTCAAATAAAAACAATAATTAAAAATGAAAAACTCTATTTCGGCTTTTAACGGGCTTAGTCTGGAATTTACAAAAGCCCACACCCACCATTCAGAGATTGAATGTGCTATTGGCACCCACTTCGCAAAGAAAGCCTGTTTTCCATAAATACCATTACACATTCGGGGCTTGCTGATTTATTTTATGGTTTTTAAGATCAATATGATGATTTCAACTTACTTAACGTATTATGTAGATATGAATTTGGATAAATAAAATTTAAGTATTCTGATGTAATGTTTTTCTAGATTCATAATAAAAGCTGTATGACATACAAATAAGAGTATTTCTGGAAAACACCCATTATTTGTTTGTAGAATTGAAGTATAAATGACTCATTCATACTTTACGAGTCATTTATTGAGCAGTGACATTACCACCCCTCAAAAGTCATATATATACCCCTCTTTGTTTGTGCACTCCATTAATTTTTTTGAAAAGTCTATTATTTTGAGTACACCCAACTTTATTTCTCATACAGAATATACCCTTTATATTAATTTAAAAACACACACTCACATTTAAGTAGAGAACTTTTGTAATCACGATATCCTAATTTAAAAAAATAAAAATCAATCAATCAAATTCTTATTATTTATTTTAAAACAAATTCTTTCTCCTATATATTTCAAATTTAATTGATTAGTTTTAGTTTTTAAAGTTAGAATACTGTGATTATAAAAATGGGCTTTGTAAAGACCACACACACGAGGGTATTTGTGGTGGTGTAACCGCCTTTGAAAACTGCTTCACATGTTCGCATTTGATCTTCTGCCAATGGGTCATTTAGGAACCCTTTTTTATTCAGTCTTCCATATGTGAAGACCATTGTTTTACATTGATTTTCTCCTTCCATAATCTTCTTCGATCTTGATATGATATGGGCTACTTCAAAACCTTCCAAGAGAGATCAAAGATACTTTTATGAGATTTGGGGTTCTATCGGAAGTGGTAAGTCGGAGAGAATGAGTGAAAATGTGGAGGGGGAGGAGAGAGTGGAGCCGGAGCTGAAATTTCTTCAATAAATTATGTTACTATTATTATAATATTAACAATTTAATTTAAGAGTAGTGTTGAAATTTTAAAATATATATAAATTTGGGGGTCCATATAATTTTAACGGGATGAAAACATAGTCACTCTTGTTTATTACTAAAGTATATTAGACAAATCAATCCAAGTTGGTTTAAAATATGTTTGTAAAATTACTTACAAGTCAAAACTTATGTGATAATAATAGCTCTGATATTTCATTTGACGATTTCTGTGCACATGCATAGTGTTTCGATTTTGGACACAAGCATGAGGCTGCTGATCAATAACCGTGATAAGAAGATCCAACTCTCTGTGCTTGGATAATGTGCCAGTGTGTATATCAATTTACAAAAACCATGTGTTTCATTTTTTTATTAAATCAAAATTATTGACTATAGCATAGTGAATTACGGTGATCCTCTTATTATATTTGTCCATACAAAAGTTGGGAGAAATAGAACTGTCTTTTCAATTGTTTGATGAACAACATTTTAATTGGGGGAATGGCTATGGTACAAACAACAAAGTTGCTTGTACCATACAAACACATTTGACTGCCATATGATAGTTAAATGTGTTTGTTGAAATCTGCCACAACTGGTTTAAAAATAATAATTTAATAATAATTAATATTTTAATAATAAAATAAAATATATAATAAATATTTTATTAGTTTATTATCAATAAAAAAAATATATTATATTATAATTAAAATAATATTTTATATTATTTTATTTTAATATTTTTTATTGTTAAAAATTTACATTAACGTCAAAGTTGTTCATTGAATAATTTCAACGTTGTTGTGAATAAGTTTCCGAACGTAAACTTATTGAGATCAACGTCCAAGTTGTTGGTTCAACAAGTTAGACGTTGAAGCAACATCCGAAGTTATTGAAACTCAACAACTTTCGACGTATGACGTCAGCAAACGTCGAACTTGTTGGTTCAACAAGTTTAACGTTCATGTCAACAAGTTGGGAACGTGAACTTATTGAAATCAACGTTCAAGTTATTGGTTCAACAAGTTAGACGTTGAAGCAACGTTCGAAGTTGTTAAAACTCAACAACTTCAGACGTATGACTTCAGCAAACGTCGAACTTGTTGATTCAACAAGTTTGACATTCATGTCAACAAGTTTAACCAATAACTTGGACATTAAAGTAACGTCCGAAGTTGTTGAAACTCAACAACTTCAAAGTATGACGTTAGCAAATGTCGAACTTGTTGGTTCAACAAATTTGACGTTCATGTCAACGAGTTGTCGAACGTGAACTTGTTGAGATCAACGTCTAAGTTGTTGGTTTAACAAGTTAGACGTTAAAGCAACAGTCCGAAGTTGTTAAAACTCAACAACTTCGGACGTATGACGTCAGCAAACGTCGAACTTGTTGGTTCAACAAGTTTGACGTTCATGTCAATAAGTTGGCGAACGTGAACTTGTTGAGATCAACGTCCAAGTTATTGGTTCAACAAGTTGGACGTTGAAGCAACGTCCAAAGTTATTGAAACTCAACAATTTTCGACGTATGACGTCAGCAAACGTCGAACTTGTTTGTTCAGCAAGTTTGATGTTCATGTCAATAAGTTGGTGAACGTGAACTAGTTGAGATCAACGTCCAAGTTGTTAGCTCAACAAGTTGGACGTTAAAGTAACGTCCGAAGTTGTTGAAACTCAACAACTTCGGATGTATGACGTCAACAAACGTCGAACTTGTTGGTTCAACAAGTTTGTGAACGTGAACTTATTGAGATCAACGTCCAAGTTATTGGTTCAACAAGTTGGACGTTGAAGCAACATCCGAAGTTGTTGAAACTCAACAACTTTGGGCGTATGACGTCAGCAAACGTCGAACTTGTTGGTTCAACAAGTTTGACGTTCATGTCAACAAGTTGGTGAATGTGAACTTGTTGAGATTAACGTCCAAGTTATTGGTTCAACAAGTTGGACGTTGAAGCAACGTCCGAAGTTGTTGAAACTCAACAACTTCGGACGTATGACGTCAGCAAACGTCGAACTTATTGGTTCAACAAGTTTAACGTTCTTGTCAACAAGTTGGTGAACGTGAACTTGTTGAGATCAACGTCTAAGTTGTTGGTTTAACAAGTTGGACGTTGAACTAACATCAACAAACGTCGAACTTGTTAGTTCAACAAGTTTGACGTTCATATCAACAAATTTTGCAACGTTAACTTGTTGACATCAACGTCAAAGTTATTGAATAAACAAGTTGGAGGTGGGAGTAACGTCTGAAGTTATTCAAACTCAATTTGTACAATTTGTTTTTACAATTTGTTTTAGAAAACAATTAAAAGTGTAATTAGAATATTTTTAAATTGAAATAATTTTTAGATAACAAATGAAAATAAAATTGTTTTTAGAAAATAACATAAATTGAATTATTTTTTTGAAAACAACTTGAATTTAGTTTTTTAAATATAATAAAATATTTAAAAATTGTATGGGATTTTTTAAAAAACATTACTTATATTGGACTAAAATTTTATATATTTGTATTATTGAAGAAAATAAGTTTATTAAATTTATATCTTACAAATGTGTAAAAATATTTACACGTAATTTTAATACAATTTCAAGGAATTTTTTTTCTATTACGATTTAATTTTGCAATTATATCTTTACCGTTATGATGTTGAATAAATACATAAAACATTTAGTTCGTAGAACACTACAAAAGAATTGAGTTCTTCGTTACAATCATATCTTACTTATCCAATCATATTTGTGGGGTTATGACACTATATTCATGTGAAAAATGTAGTGAGTTTATTCCTTCACTTACTTTTTAAGCAAACTTAACCATCAAAATATTATCATCTCCCAATAATCTTTGTAGGTGAGTTTTTACTTGTCTGATTAGGTAACGACCCGCAAATCCAATAAAAAAAAAAACATCTAAGATGATAATGTTTGAAATAAGTAAAAAATAAAATAAAATTATTGAATATGTAGGGGGAAGTGACACGTGTGCATCGTTGGGACCAACTAATTATTTACATTTGGAATTGAATCTTATCTCTGGTTTAGGGTTGAATTTTTTAATTTTGCAAAATTGGTTATTTACATTTTTTTTTTCTTACAAAAGTTTTACAATTAAATATATAATACAGTTTTGGACTTTTATTTTTAAAATTTTTGAAATTATATTAAATAGGAAATTCAGGTTATTATTCATAAGTTATAGCTTTCAAATTATTTTAGGTTGGATGTTTATAATAAGGATGTGATTTTCAAATTTGTTATATAAGGTAATGTTTTCAAATTTGAAAAAACACTATATTTTTAAAATTTTTGATGTAAAATCTATTTTAGTCACGATAATATCTATTATGCCAACATAACATTTTGTATATGTATATCACAATTAAATGTAATTTAGTTAAATATCTTCAAGTTATAATGTTTCACACAAACATAAGACTAAACTTAAACATATATCCATCATATAAACTGAAATTAAATAATATGGTATTAAATACAGTGATTTCAAATATGTTTAATAAAATTAATATGTACAAATAAAATACATTCTATTTGCTATTTCATCACTTATAGATAACTTTATCGCCTGTAAAAAAAAGAATATGCACAAACAATGAAATAAATGTCAGGTTTAAGGACGACAAAATGGACAGAGTTTAATTAAGTCTCCATACCCACAATGCAGTAATTCGACTGTAAACTCGAATCGGTAATATAAAAAACCATTAAAAGAATCGGATCAGCCCAACCCGCATAACCAAGACAAGATTATGGGTGTATCCGGAGACCCGCAAACATAAGCGTCCCTTATATACCTCCTACCCGCACCCGCAATAAAAAAAACCCGTGATAAACTAGATCATCTCTCTCTACTTTTTGTAGCTCCAATCTCTATTGTCGTCGTTCCTCTGGCCCACTGTGCCTTTATCTTCGTTGTTCCCTTGCCCCACTATGCCTCTCTCTCAACGTCGTCGTCGTTCCTATGCCCTACTGAGTCGATGACATTCAGCCCTACATCACTCAGATTCATCTCTCTCCCTACTATTTATTCCCCCCATAATCTCCCCGTTTGGAGGCGGAGGGTTTTTGGGGTTATCGTTCCGCCGGGCCACGAGCTTTCGCTAAGTCATCCCTCCACTACGGTAGGTTCAAGTTCAACTTCAAAAGACACTTCTCCTAATATACAACACTACCAGCACTCTCCAATCAATGCATTCACATATCATATCATACTTGGGCTATTTCATCGCTAAGATAAATCTTCTAAGTCCCATGACAGCCCAGGCAATTCTCAAATTTCATACTTAACGTCATTTGAACCATGCTCATGAAGCTAAAATCCAAAAACTTCCACCACCACATCACGCAACTAATCCGGTAACAAGATTTAACATCGAAATATAAGTAACATAACATTTCCATCTAAAACGTGTCCATTTCTACTAGGCCAGTAGTCAGAGTAAGTCTATGGTTCAAGACGATCACAGCCACGGTTTTGAATTCGAAAAATGAGGTTTCTAGCATGGTTTTAATGACCTTCAAGATTGACCGGCCTTTAAAAATATTGTTTTTTTAAAAGGAAAAAGGGTTTTTGGGGCTAGAAATGTCGCCCCAAGGCCGTTGGAAACTTGCCCCATCGCGTTCTATGTCTCGTTCTACCCGATTTCAAAAAAACAAAATCACCTCAATCGAACGTCCAAATACGAAGTTATGGCTTTCCGAAGTTTTAATTAAATAATTTTTTTTGCCACCAGGTCGTCGAAGAACCGCTAGCGTGAACGGCACCGTTTTGAACTTTCTTAAACGACGTCGTTCTGCTATCAGTATTTGTACTGCTGATTCGAACAGGTTCTTTCACGATTCTAGTTCTCCACTCTCACCGTCTTCTTGCTCATCAATGGAGGTTTTACCCCACCGTCTACCTCTTGGTTTTACCCCAAAGTGCTTTTCTTTTCTTATACTATGGTTTACATATTACCTGCAGGGTGGTTTTCAGGGTGGTTTTCAGAGTCCTTAGAGGTCTTTGGCAGATTGTGAGTGGAAACCTTACATCTGCAGAAGAGGTATATGGGCTTAGGAACATTGACAGATCTCACGACTAAGGGCATTAAAGCTATATGCAAAAGGTGAACCACATGCATAAATCGTAATGCCTTTATTCCAAAATGAAATCTATTATTTATTCTTGTTAGTATTGCATTTTTTCAGGTTCCTGCTATGGTATTTGGTCAGAAAATTATGTTATAGAAATGGTTTGTGCAATTATATAACACTTAATTACACTGTTATAGAAAATGTTGTCAAGTCAAAATGGGTTTAAACGAGCCCTAGTTTATCTGTATATGTATTATCTGAATCACTGACCCGTGACAATGGTAGGTGTGACGATGGTAGATGAATCTTTGGTTGCAGGCTGTTATTCAATTGGAGTTGTTGTTCACATATGTATTGACATCCAAGGAGGAGGGTCTTAGTTCATTTTCAACATAAGGTCAAAACCGAAGCCTAGTCATTTTCTTCAGAGTTTCCATGGTTGCATCATCTATTGCAGTACTTCTCTTAGTATTTATTGTTGTCAAGACTAATTCGGAACTAGAGGTTAGTTGTTTATCACATTCTACGTTTTCCTTTTCTAAAATTAGATTCGAGATGTTCAACTGGAGTTCAACTATTCATTATTTGTTTGATAAAAGTACTATGTCTCCATTCAACGTCTCTTTTGCCAGTTTTGTTAAACTAGATGAACAAAATGACAATGCTTCTATGACATCATTTGTATTCTTTAATACAAAATTTCAATTAGTGACATGCAAGGATAGGTCTAGTTTCATTTTTATTTTGACCATAACATATTTTACTCTTTGTTGAACATTGGAATATATGACTTGTTACTGGTTCCTTTTTCTTTAATTAAGTTCATGTTCATATTCATATTCATATTCTTACATTATTGGAAGGGCATGATATACATAGGGTTAAATGGTTTTCCTTTGATTTAAAACAAAAATAAAGAATCATGTCAATAAATGAGAATGAATGGCCTTTTTTTTGTTTTTTTTAATTATTTTTTATTTTTTTATTTTAGGGTGTTCACAAGGAGATACATGTATGACTTCTTAATGATATACTATTTGTTACTGGTCATTGATACATTATGTTAATCTTCTGGTGTGATTGAGTTTGTCACAAATTCTGAATTTTGTGTAGCACAGTCACAAAATTTGTAACAATTTTTCAGAACTTGACAATACTGACATATTCTACTTAATTATTTATGCCACCTGCATGATCTTATGCAAGAATTTCATGTGCAGTGCCTTTTATAAGAATATGGCGAGGGTTTTATTTCTCTTCCTTAAGTTAATCTCCTGTTTAATTTAATCTATTGTTTCATTTTAAATTAAAATCATTTTTTCAATAAATCCCTTTAACTAAGGAATCTGTCTACTTGATGCAACTGAAGAAGTATAACTTTAAATTTTATAGTTATTTAAATAACCACTATGTAGAAACTCAGCTTGATATATTGTTTACTATAAAAGAAGCACAAGCATACATAGTTATGGTATCATAGGCAGCTTCCCCAAAATCCAAACTTAAGAAACTATCTTTTGAAAGGAATAATGGAAACAGAGAAATATAATAATTTGTGGCTCAGGAGAAGTGAAAAAGAAAGTTATTTTGCCTTGTCGTACCTTGATTGGTAAGAATATTTGTTTTGCCTTGCCAATAACAGTGAGTATGAGTAATAAAATCAAAATTGTGAAACCATGAGCTCCCGAATATCTTTACTGGCTTCTTGTGGTACTTATATTGCTTGGATTATTCTTAACTATATAACAATAAAAATTTCTCTTTGTAGTAATGCTGTTCTAAAAATTCTTTGCAGGTTTTGGACTTTGCTATCTTCCGAAAACAGGAATTTGATTTACCTATTTTTTGTGCCAACTTTTTCACTACTGCTAACAAAAACATTGTTGTCTCGTAAGATTTCTTTTTTTTTTTTTTTGCTTCCTGTTTTGGAGCCTATTTGAATCAGATTTAAACTTGTTGCAGCCACTATTTGAATCAGATTTAACTCAAGCATGTTCTGGTCATAGTCTCTCACTTTGATTACTGATATTTGATAATGTCCAAAGTTTGTTTACGGAAATGAACAATAGTGAAAGGTGTCTGTCAGGATTTGATATACCAGACATTTATATACCACAAGTTTATGGATTTAACTGTTTTTGCTCAACACCTAGAGGGTCAATGGTATGACTCTTTATGATTAGAAACAGTGTGGGTTTGGTTGAGAATTGTTTGTCTATTCGTAGATCAAAAATGGTTTGACAACTGGCTCTTGCTTCACAAATGTTTATGATGTGAATGGTTGTATGTCTTGAGAAACAGACTGCATTGAGTGGGTGTGGATATGGTTAGCTTGGTGTATTGGATTGAGAATAGGCTTTTGCAAGGCAAGCCTATGTGATTGTCTGCGTACAGGTTAGTGTCAAGCATGGAATATTCACTTGTATTTTGTATGACTACGGCATTGTATACATATTTCTGTGGCATAAGTTGCTGTCATCTATGTGCATTCTGTTGGGATAGTGTTTTGCCTTCATATGCGTAATTGGAAAGCATTGATAGGTTTCAAAAACAGTGTGGTTTTTAAATGCATACCGAAAACTGTTGAACATTGATTTTACATTTTGAACAATTGGTAACATTATTTCGTATCCTAATAAAGTGTACCTACACGGTTGCAGGTACAGACCAAATGGGGCGGGCCAATAAAGATGGTGCTGCAAATAATCAGCATAATAGGAAAACCAATCTTCAGTCCCAGGCAACAAATGTCAGTAAGGGTAGGAAGGCGACTACAAACCAGACCTCACCAGTGGGAAACAAAAATGACAGTGCTTCAAGAACGGCATCAACTAACAGTTGTTTCACATCTTCTGAGGCTCGTTGTAGATACCACACATTCTTTGGGCGCCCGTTCATTTTTGAAAGGGTTGTGAAATTTGAAGATTTGGAGGACATCGGTCGGATTGAGGTACTCCGTGATAGAAAGTGGGTGAAATTGGCCTCTACACCACCAAAGTCCTGTGAAAACTTGGTCCGTGAATTTTATGCAAACTTCCTTCCTGAGCAATTTATGGAAGGTAAGGGCATATCGATTAGGGGTATTCATGTCATCATCACCCCAACTCTTATTAATAAATACTTCAAAGTCCCTGAAATTGCTGAGTCTGATGATTATACTGATGACCATGTCGCCAAATCGCAAATGGTAAAGGACTTGTATGGGTTTGAATCTGTTGACACTCAACAAATATTGTATTAGAAGTTCACTGTAGAGTATGCATTCTGGTGTACCTTTGTTGCACACAATCTCCTTCCAAGTAAACACTTCACCAAAATCAAGGAAGGCAGAGCCAGACTTGTACATGCTATTGGCACTAACCGACCAATCAACGTTGGGAAGTGTATTTTTACTACAATATATGATGACGGTACTGCTACGAGGTATGGATTACCTTTTCCTGTCCTTATAACTCAATTCTGTTTGAATGCTGGTGTTCCAACGGAGATGGGCGATTTATGGGTATGTGTGCCTAAGCCAATAGATGGCATCACATATGATACATTGCGCGATCGGATTATGCATGATAGCAATTCGACTGCAAAGCGAAAAGCGAAGAAAAGCCGTAAGGACAATACGTCGGCATCATTTACAAACAACACAGACCCACCTGCATGGGTTTCTCAGATTTTTGGTGCACTTAATGCTATGCAAGAGCGTCAAGAACGGACCATTGCAAACCTTAAGGGAGAGCAGGACAAATTATTCGCATCAATGTCCTCCTAACTTACGACTCATGGACAGTCTCTCGCTCATGTTATGCAACTACTACATAAGGAAAAAACACCTACCACAAAAGACATAATTGTAGAGGTGGGTGATCTATTGGGTGAGGGATAAACACAGATTGGGAATAGGCACTAATTGTTCATATATGTTTTATGGGACGGAGATTGGAAGGTGCATATATGGTGGTAATATTTAAGTACGCATAACAACTGTATGTCAGCAAACGCAGTTGGCTTTTTTGTTTTGAGTGCATGATCCAGGGAGACAGCTTATGCATGCAAGTTTTGTTATTGCACGCACATGTACTGACGTTGTAATTGTATTTTGTAACTGTACGCAGCTGCTGATAGGCATGGTGCAGTACTGCTTCGTATCAACTTACTGATTCGTATTGTAATTGCAAGTTTACTTGTTCAATGTTTTGCAGATGTATTGTATGCCATACATGTCACTGTACTTTTCATTTTCCATATCCATTGTGTTAGATGATAAGAGTTGAAGTTGCAAACTTCATATGATTAGTATACCACATTCGGGACAATTACATATCTAAAATACAATACATATTTAGTTATATATGTGTATGTTATTAATTTAGTGTTCACTCATCCAATGTAATGCACACTTTAGGATGAAGAACAAGTTATTTGAGATTGAAGCTTGATGTTATATATTATTTAATAATCCATGTTGACATTTTATGGTGCACCTACATCAAATGTTACATTTGGCAAAGAGAAGCACAGATGTGAAAACAATGTTCACCGCATATGATTATTCTTAAAAATCTGAATAAAACTTGTCTTAGTTTTGGAAGTTACAAATGTCTTACTTTGTTAACAAACTAATTGACTAACCACCTCATAAATTGCAGTACACACTATTTAACCAATACCCAACCACTTCCTTACTTGTCTACGTGGCCAACTGTCTCATAAATGGAATTATATCACCCTCCACCCATCTGAAACAAAGGCATATCAAGTTGAAGATGTCATGAGCAGTTATCCCAGAAATGCACAGGAAATACAGATATGTACTGAAATGTTCTGGTTGCTGACCAGGTAAACAAACTGTGGCTATACTCTGGTATTGGTTTTATGCATGAACCTTGACACATAATAACACAGTGGTAATCATACACACGGACACGGTGCAACATAGATATATATGTGTCTTTCTATATGTATATATATACATATACAAACACAGACACAGATATATATATGACAACAACATATATATATATCCATGTTGCACCGTAGCTACATTGGTACATTCCACAGTATGTAACGTTGTGCTATTGTTTGCATATTGCAGGGATGGATGAAAGAAAGGACGTTTATTATACTATGCAGTGGTTTCCAAATGTTAACCATGAAGCCTTCCATGCATCGCCCTCTGCAGACCAATGTACAAGGAGTCCGTTGCTTTCCCATACCGGTGGTAATGCTGATGTTGCTGTGGACGATTGCACAAGTCCTTCGGAGGATCCTAATAATTTATCTTGTTTAAGCACATCCGATGTTATGGGAAAAGAATTCATTTCTGTTGATGATGCAGAAGCGTTTTACCAGAAATATTTATTTGTGGTTGGATTTAGCGTGCGGAAGGACATGCTACGGAAGGATGCAAATGGGTTAATAACATGTCGACATTGGGTTTACTCGAAGGAGAGGTATACACAAAAAAAGTACTTGGACCGATAAGATCGACAGCGCGAGTCAAAAGGCATAACTCTGGAAAGTTGTCGAGCTGCGCTCCGAAAAAAATTCAATCATGATAAAAGTTTATGGATTTCAACGAGTTTGTAACGGAACATTGTCATGTTTTAGCGACCCCAAACCATGCATAGTTTTTTCGTTCGCATCGTAATGTTCCAGCTACCAACATTGCACAGGCTGAATCCATGAAATATGTTGGTGTTTGCACATGTCAAGTGATGGAGCATCTGGTCCACCAAGTAGGCAATCATGCAGCTGTTGGTCACACTCGTAAAGACTTGCAAAATGGGTTAGATTCCAAACATAGGTGTACCTCAACCAATGATGATGCAGACACAGTTATTGCGTACATGACAGCAAAGCAACAAGTGAATGGTAATTTTTTTTTCAAGTACACTGTATGTGAAGATGGGTCATTAAGGAACATTTTTTGGGCCGACTCACAGTCCCGTATTGATTACCATTATTTTGGGGATGTTGTATCTTTCGATTCGACGTACAAGACGAATGCGTACAACCGACCTTTTGTAATCTTTGTCGGCGTGAACAACCATAACAAAACCACGGTGTTCGACTTCTGTTTGGTGGTCGATGAGACAATACCCACATATACGTGGGTGCTCAATACTTTTCTGCAAGCAATGCATCAGAAGCATCTTGTAGCAGTTGTAACGGATGGCGATATTGTGATGCATAAAGCACTAAAGACAGTAATGCCTGGGGCAACTAGGCACTTATGTGCATGGCATCTCGAACGAAATGTATAGACAAATATCTGCAATGTCGCATTCACAAGGGAGTTCACAAGCTGCATGCTTACGTACATGATTGAGCTTGACTTCAAACAGTATTGGTCAATGATGGTTGCAACGTATAAGTTAGAGGGCAATGATTAGGTTAAAAAGTTGCTTGGCAGACGGAAGCAATGAGCAGAAATGTTTTTGAGAAACACATTCTTTGGGGGAATGCAAAGCACACAACAATCTGAGAGCATAAACCGTTTATTTAATAAATATTTGAACTGTCGTCTTAAGTTATTCGAGTTCATTAGCCAAACACATAGGGTGATGGAAAGACTTCGCCACAATGAGGCAGCAGACAACTTTCAGAACATTAATTCGCAACCAATGCTCGAAACCCATTTGGTGCAAATAGAGACGCATGCATCAAAAGTTATACTCGGAACTTATTCTTCAAATTTCGGGATGAAATAAATTCAAAAGCAACTCTAAGCATCATAAACTGTGCTAGTGACATTACGCAGAAGACATTTACATTTAAAAAGTTTGGCTATGGTGAGAGAACTTGGGATGTGATATATAAGCCATGTGAAAAAATCTTACTATACTCTTGCAAATTGTTTCAGACACTTGGCATCCCTTGCTCCCATATATTTGGTGCAATGAAGGCTATGAACTTTGACTGTTTACCAGAGTCCTTGATATTGCATCGGTGGATAAAGAATGCAAAGGGTGACGGTGACGTCGATAAGGTGGTGCCAGAATTTGAAGCAAATATTGTTCACATGGCTCGATAATCTTAACAAAAATGGTTTAATTTCTATGTTATGTACATTTTTTTTCATTTATTTTTAATAGCATTGGTATATTGTATAGGAAGTCAATGCGAACACGTTCAAGTAATAGGACGGGTACGCACGAACAATGCATCAAACATCGACAATTGCACCGCGATATCAGTGCGGCCCCCACCAAGTGAGGAGTGCAACCATTGCCATCCTCAAGGTCAAACCAGGGGGCGGTTGCGCCATTACTCCAGCATCCCACCACGGCCGCAATATCATTTCAGCATGCCAGTGCACCCGTAACAGTAGACACTAGCTAAATTTTGGAACCTTGAGCGAGGTCGCACCAAATCAAAGGTGCAGCCGCGTACCACTACTGCCAAAACTATGCGGCCGCACCACATGATAGGTGCATCCGCGCACCACCACTGCCAAAACTGCGTAGCCGTACCACATGATAGGTGCAGCCGCACATCAGCACTACTAACAGTAAGCGGCCGCACCTCGACATAAGTGCAGTTGTGCACCCATCAGCAAGACATGTAAAAGGTTTAATGGGTGCATGTCCACACGGACATCCGGGAGTGGTTGCTTACCGACACGGCCAGTAACTGCACTCCCGACGCACTGCGTCGTCGGGGCCTTCCACA
Organism: Dimocarpus longan; assembly: GCA_022984855.1. Lineage (NCBI taxonomy): Eukaryota > Viridiplantae > Streptophyta > Magnoliopsida > Sapindales > Sapindaceae > Dimocarpus > Dimocarpus longan. The sequence goes on along the minus strand of CM041016.1, from coordinate 29,949,573 downwards.
CACACACATCGTGATAAAAACAATGTCGACTGGTATGGGTGTAGCGTATTACAAACATTAATGTGCGAAAGCCCCTATCTGTAGCATCAGTACGTGGTAGCGTACCCTTTTACTTTAACCATTACATTTACAATACATGGCTTGGCATATCAAACCCTATTAAGTTGTACATATCCGCATATTAATGTTTATATATACATATATTTATATATGTAATAAAATGGTGACAAAAGGCTACTGTGTAAAAGATCTAATTAAGTAGAATAATATCTTTCTGTTTTTTATAATATAAAACAAATTGAACAAGCATTATGATGTTAGTGCTTCAAATGTCAGGTATGCAGCGTTAACCAGTCACTGTGCAAAGCTATGCTACATGGCTTCTCAATCAGCAGAAGCATTTGCGGAGATAAAATGCAACATCCACCGTCTAACTGAGAGAATGGAAGAATATTGACGAAGGAAAAGATGAAAATTAATTATGGTGACAAACAGAACAAAACGGCCACCGATGTGCAGGTGAAAGATCCAGTGGAAGCTATAACCAAAGGGGGGATAAGAAAACCGAAAAAAACCTCATCAAAGACACGCCATTGTGCAAAAGCTAGACAGGTTGGACACAAGGTGAAGACAAGTCCACATATTCAGCTCGAGGACATATGTTGAGTTGTTAGTAATAATATGCATCAGGAAACGTCTACTGTGGCTCCTTTCATAACTGATGCGACGTACAGGCAACTTGTTGACACTACCATGACTACACCTAAAGAAAACCAGGTTGGACGAAACAACTGGTCCTGTAAGTTTTGTACGCAGCTACTTATGCCATCGCAACAAACATGTTGTCTATTTAAAACATTTGACAAAATGTGTACGCATATTATGAAAAATGATTGGCCAAAAAGTTTACCCACATTATGAACAATGATTAGCATAACAATTGTTTATAGGATGATAAGATAAGATAAGATTTCTTAGTAGTCAAACCTATATTGCATACCATTTGGATGTTGATATGTTACGAACCGTAATGTCTGCTATACAATGATGACATGAGAACCAATAAACTGTAATATCGAAACACACCGTAGGAATACAATAAACAAGAAAAAAAATATATACAATTACAATATCAGCAGATTAAATACCAAGACAGAACTGAAGTGTTCAACACTTTTTACAGTTGATGTATACACAGTCTGCCTGTTGTCCTGTTATATACTAAGGACTATACAAATCGATGACCAGAGTAGTGGACAAAAATATTACCAACTGCATGTAACCTATGCACATATGGAAATATAATATCAATATGGTAGAAATTTGTATAACAAAACGTTCTGTGCAAACAAGTTAAATGGTACTTGTCAGAACATGCTACAAAATCTTCATGTACAAGTTGTCCTACTCACACACAACGTTATAGAAGATGACGCAATGCTTTCTTACTAAGTTTTTTTATTGATGGCACATGTCGATTAGGAAGTTTACACTTCAACTTGGCTTTCACCAATTCATTATATCAAGCTTGGGCTTTGTCAGTAATGCTTATAAACATTTTGTTACCGAGAAAGAGAGCAAGGTACCGAGCAAACAACAAACATTGGCGAGTAGAATCAAACTGTAACAAATGACATACGTCAAGCACTACACTCAGAATCATAAACGAACAATCAGATCATGTATTGAGACATTAATGTAAGGTCTATATATGCAACTCACCAATTGAAGTTGTTCCGCAGTAGGGATGATATCATCCATAAACATACAGACAAACATTCCACAATCGTACGCGTTGGTTGCTGCGGTGCATTAGCATCTACCACCGTGAAATTGCTAAAGGCGAATAAATGTTCAAATAAGAACGTAATATCCTCCCCTAGCATAAAATCAAGTGCAACCAGCTGGAAAACAAATGCAACACCAAGGTGAACAAGCATTATATGTTGACAATAAGTTATTGACATCAACGGACAAATGAGGTGTAACGAATGTATTAGATGGATGAAGTGAAGATACCATTCGTTTTAACTGGACAAGACGAGGTGTATTGGTCGATTTCTTTCTTGGTACGCATAAGTCCCAAACTTCCGCCTTTTTTTCATCGATATGGACCACACCAAGAAACCAATGACCGCGTTGATCATTAATTGGAATATATCTAACTGCCATACATATTAAACATATCACATTGATACACAACCAAATGAAACAAATACGTACACAACAGAACATCCAAACTAAATCACAAACCAACTATAGCATTACATGATATAACAATGGCCGCATACACATCCACCAAATAAATATATACACAGAAGACATACCCGCTCACATCTATCAAGATCAGTTATGTACGTCTGCTTAAAGTTGGACAATGATTTCTTCAAAACTGGCATGTTATCTGCTTTACAGTTCAGAATTGCATACTGTATCCGAATAAATTTATTAGAACATGTATGCAATAACAATGGACAAGGATTAACAAACCGAGATGCTTGAAAGCAAAACATGTCATATAAATAAATACCTGAAAGTATGTTGCAAAATCCCAACAAATACGCTCATTCATGTCTTTTGCTCTCATAATGATGTTCTTATACTCAGCTTGGGCGGATATAATCTATCGTCAACAAAACTACAACTATTAATACAATTACAACAACATGGTACTCAACCTAACTTGCTTAATGACGAAACAACAATCGCCCAAAACATAACAGACCAACCTCGCTGTTAATGAACTTTTTTGGCTCCAGACTTCTGAAACTTTCACGAGACACTTGCAAGTTTTCAGCATCAATAATATGCTCCCTACAACAACAATATAAAAGAAAAATGTGAGAATATCCAATGATAGTTATCGTGCCTTTTCAAACAATGATAGCACAATTGAAGAAAACACAAACATCATGATGCACATGTTGTTCAAAAAGATAAGCTAAAGTCATAGAATCACAACTTACGATGCATCTAAATCCTTGTCATATATGTACTCAATGATCAACCGTTTATGGTCCTGCAACTCATACACAAGTCCGAAAGGCCCATATCGAAATGTCTTAACCTTTTCACCACGAGGGTGTGGCACCATATATGGAGAAAGGACGTGCGTGCTAGGCTTTCGCCTCGAGGCCGAGCGTGTTTTCATGATAGTCAACTGATTAGATGAGTTAAAATGTAAGTCGTGATCCGGTAACCGCTCGTGCTCAGCCTACAAAACAGTTTACAATGGTTACAATGTCACAATGTATGCATTGACAAGCATATCACGTAAATTTTGATGAATTATTTACAAGGCATACATGATGGGTCGAAGCATTCACAATGATAGGCTCATACACTCGGTAAAATGAATCAACAGCATCCTGTTTGGACAACTCATTGACATTGCAATTTGACAAGGGTATAAGTGAATCAATATGTGGCCACATATCAGAGGAAGAAGTTTTCTTCTTTGCTGTGGATTTGGATTTTGTTAGAGTATTTGTAGATGACAGTTCACGAACTGGATGTTTGAATGCTTGGGGTGAAAGAGCATATGGTGGTGGAAAAGGATCCTTTTGAGGTTGACCGGGTATGGGTGGTGTAGTTGCAGTGAATACAGGTCTGCAGGATGATGATGGATCTACTGTAGAAAGATGACGAAAGGAGACTTTACCCCCTGTTGTATTGGTTTCAGGCATGTACTCCTCAGCAAAATCATCAACATTGATTTTCGGAGGGGAGTTCTTCTCTTTCAACATACAAATATGATCTACTAACCTATCCACCTGCGCTTTGACATCTTGAATGTCACGCCTTACTAGTTGAACCTCACGCACAAGTGATTAGAAATCATTCCGTAGTACTATCACAATTGAAGTGAGAGCATCAAACCGGACGTCATCAACATGTTTCCTACGACATGATGTGTGTTGTACAGTACCATCACGTTCATCCGCTGACGTCTTCTGCTGGTCGGAATGACGATCTGAAGGACCATCATAGAATGTAAACAAACTATATTAACCTTCATCCTTGTGTGCTGTAACAGAAATTGCTGACACACAATATATAACAAATACCTTATTAGAATCAAAAACTCTTTCCTTATTAACACGCACTAAGCATTTGTTAATGTTTGCTTTAATCCAACCAACAATGGATATTACTAACCTATCGACGATAGCAGACAACATTACATAATCTTAACACATAGAACATAATAGAACAAACATCATGTGTTGAAAACAATTATGATCTCTAAAATTTTACTCTTCAATTTTCTCAACTCTCAATCAATAACATCAACAAAACCATGACCATCAAAATCCAACACTAACTAATCTCCAAATCACAGCAAAACTTAAAACCAAACCCAAATCATACCCAGATCAAAAAACCACAAACTAAGTATTAATGCAGCCAGACAGTTGCCGCAACTGTATAAATGAAACAAGCCAGATAATCCAGCCATTGGATGATAAAAATTGCATCCAACCTACATTCATTTGGGTTCGACCTAGATGAGAAAATCAACCCGACTTCAAATCCAACCAAAATCCAACAGCAAATCATCGTGATATCGGCCCATATGAGAGTCGGCTTCTGAAATCGCGGCTCGATTCAAACCCACATTTTAGAACCTAGTTCAATCGAAGTGCGATTGTGGGTTTGTTTTGAACCCAGCAATTTGGTTTTGAATCGAACACAGAAACTGGGTTCGTTGTTGAACCCAGTTTTTTGGCAACGATTCAAACATCGAACCCATAAACCCGGGGTTTGAATATATGAAGAACAAGATAACAAAAAGAAGAAGACGAAAAAGACGAAGAAGAAGAGAAAAAGAACATGAGGAAACCACCATGGACGCCAATCGTGCACAGTTACCAATATCACACACCTACCCACAATCACCCATCAAACGCATCCACCACACCCAGAAACCACCCACCACCGCCACCGTTAACACCACCATTAACATAAAACACCCACCATAATCACCCATCAAACACATTCAGACAGCCACCAACATCAACCCAAAAACCATTGACTCACCACCAAAATCCACTATCATATTAAATAGACGAAGGAGAAGAAGAAAATGTTACCAATGTTGTTTAGCGGCAGGCCCTTGACGGTGGTCTTCTACTTGGCAGGCTTTGTCGTCTAATCGGATGACTTCGTCGTCGTCGTGGGCGTCTACGCAAATCAAACTTCTCTTTCAGATCGGCTTTGACGATGTAAGCTCTAGGGATTTTCGACAATTTCTGGTCAAAGGTGAAGATATCTAACAGAGTTTTGATGTTTATTCGCTTTCTCTCTCCTTTCCACTCACTCAGCCGGTAGTCCATTACATCTTTTTTATTATTATTATTATTATTTTCTGACTTTCCTAACCGTTGGATACAATTTTTTATCATCCAATGGCTGGATGACTGTAATATACTTGGTACGTATGATACCATCATATTTTCAAGTTTGTATTATAGCCGTTTCCTTCAACAGGAGCACCCCACAAATAAAATTATTAAAAATAGAAATTTGACATTTTTTTTTCTCATTGATACTAAAACTAGAAAAAGTCAAGACCAACAGGAAGACAGCATCCAAGGAACAGCTCCCAATATGTGCAGCCCGTATTGATCAAATGGGTTATTCTCGAACATTTAAAAAAAAAAAAAAACACTCAAGTGGGTTTGATCAACTGCTTATAGTGCTCGAACATCCAAAATCAGAAACTTTGACTCAATAAAGAATGGAAAGTCATTTGTCAGTTTTACTAGTGAAGAAAGGCAGTGTCAGAACCTTCATTGAACTGAGAAGCTGACTCCAGACCCTCTCTAGTCTGTGTGTCAGCATGAGCAAGTTGAAAGAAATTGAGTATCACCTTGTCGAAGTGACACATTAATAAGTAAACTATCAAACAAAATCTTCATTGGTAGAAGGTGAAATAAAAACCTAAAACGGAATCAATGCCGGCATAGAATTGATTGTCAATCTGCTTCAGGAGTTCAAGAACTCAATTGCCTCTCAACAAATCTCTCCTTCAGGTTCGGCTTCCACTCTGCCTCTTCAAGCCGAGTAACACTCTTGCCCTCAAGGCTTGAAGCTTAGTACGGACGAAGCTGTCTTTAAAGACGAGAATATGACAAGAATATGATTGGCATAGGGGCAGTGTATTGCAATGAAACCAGTCAGGTAGTAGCTTCACCGTCAAAACCGTTGGAAGGAGCTTTCGCACCAAAGATGGGTGAATTTCTTATAGCGAGGGAGGGATTGTTACTGGATTTAAGGTTGAGGCAGATGCATGCAACGTGATAAACGCCATCTGTTCTAATGGAAAAATGAAGCTGGAAATATTATTTAAGATATAAGATCTTTGGCAGTAGAGGTTGGAGTGTGTAATTGGCAAACATAGAACAGCACTGGGAAGAATATCATTCATTAATGTGTTGTATGTGTAGTAGTATAAGTTTGTTTACAGTCCATAGCCAAAAATCAAAAAAAGAAAAAGAAAAAAAAATGTTAATTAATAAAGTACTTCGAGGTATATAGAATAGAAATATACATAATACTAAAACCACTTAAGCTAATACATAGATCCACAACAAGAATAACGGGCCATTGCCCATTTATTGTGTCAGATTCCAGATTTAAAATACAAAAGTTACCTAAATGTCTACAACATGTACCTCCCAACTAATAAAACCTCAAGTAAAGCTTCTATAGATACATAATAACGTGTGGCGTAATATACGTTCACGTATGTTAATCCAAGAACATATATAAAGTTTGAAGGTACTCCCCGCACTTGTATTTGATCATAGGTGTTTTTGGTCAAGGTGATTGATTATATTCCATATCTAACACATTTATTTGCTTATAAGACTATATTATATAATGAAGTCACTAAAACTTGCTACTCATTCGTCTTCTAACATCCTCGCCTGATTAAGATGAAATGCAATCAACAAAAAAGTCATTAAATTAGCTACCCCTAATTAATAATTTATATTGAAAATAAATAAATAAATAAAAATGCAATAAAAAACCAACATATATGACATAACCCCACTTCGATCCCACTCATCTCCTTCACACTTCACTCTCTCTTACATGTTATTTTGGTCTAGATATACATTTCTCTCTTTCACCTAAGCAATCTTTGAGTTTATGTGTTCTTCAAGGACTGGTTTACTGCTTCGAACATAACAAGGTCAGTAGTTATTTACCTTCACTGAGTTTTTGGACAGAGAAATCAGGGTCAGATCTCTGAGAGAGACCATTGTTTCAGAACTCGCCCGCCGAGAACCCCCAACTCGGAGCAGCAGCGGAACGTGAACCGAGAGTAGTTGAACAGGACAGCACAGGGATGGAGAGAGGCAGCAGTGCGGATCCAGAAACAAAGACAGGGTAGATCTTAACGGAGCTTTTGCTAAGATAAAGAGAAGGAGAAATGGAGAGAGGCTCATTGACAGGTCTTTGAATGGAAATGGCTGTAGAGAAAAAGTAAGTGGTTGATGTTTTATATACAAAAATAAATAAAAAGATAGCACTGCACGGAGCATTTACTTTTATACGAAACTGACCAATAGTATGCAACACCTTCCCCTGGGGTTTGTCAGAGATTTCAAGTGATGTTTAGCAAAAGGAGGTAGAGAATCCTCGCTCCTTCCAAAGTTGCTTATTTGGTTTGCTGTCCTGTTTTGGTTCGTGCAAGTTGGAATCTCCCCTAGTATCAAGTTTTTTTCTTCAATTTTACCTCAACTATTATCTTTCCAGATATAACTTGACCAGCACAGGACCAACATCCACCAAAGTTTAGGTGTTGACCAAGAGGACCGAAGCTATTCACAACTTACTAATACAAAAATAATGTGACGATTGATTAAGATGCTTCTTTTAAGAAAATTTGATTACCAGAAACTTGACCATTAAACAATAGAAATTAAAGAATGTTAATATATGTTTTTTAATACTAGTGTTTGCCACTGATACCAATAAAGGTACAACTCTAAAGCACATGAATGAAAAAATATATCATATCAGCAATTTGTAGAACTTTGATAAGTTCGAACCTGCGATCTCTCTTAAGGCCAATTATATGGGTGACTTGTGAGTTGTGTCTATCACCAAACCGCAAGCACTTTCTCAACAATAATAATAATCTTGATCTTTATTCAATATGAAAGTAAATATCAATCTCTAAAAGAAAAAAGAAAGTAAATATCAAACCACAAGATTTTCAATATTCATAGTTAAATTATCTCATCCAAAATTTTCCCCTTGTAAATTTCGAAAGACATTTTCATTTCCTAAAAGAATTAGGGATGGTTTGACATTGGATTATGGTAAAAAAAATTTCAAATCTTGTTAAGGGGTGGAATTCCAAGGAGATTCAAGCATTTCCTCATAACAATTAATGTCGCTTCACATAGTAAAAGTCTACTTGTTTCCTCAGCTGACCCAACAACCTGCCCAAGTAAACATAACACAAAAGTTTATATAATATAAATGTTTAATTTTTTATTATTATTTTCATATATGTGAACAAACAAATAATGTTATTACTTTTTGTTTTTGCAAAGAGAAAAATATATCTTTAAAAATGCATCCCCACCAAGTCTCCTCACCATCTTATTCCAAGAAGAGAGAAGAATCATTGGATTTTACAATATGCTACACTTATTTGCAATCTAATTAATCCTCAAAAATTATATAATCTGATTATAATTTTTAACCATACCGTGCAGCTTGAGTAAAAATTTGTGAAGTATTCATATAAATTGTAAAGGTAGTCACACAACACATTTGGCAGCAAAGAAGAACAGGCCTCCTCCATAACCTGAAAAGTTGAGGGTAAATTGTTATCTTATGATACCTTGACCAAAAACCAGACGTGATCAGAAAAATGTCTCACCTCCGAAAATCGGAGCAAATGAAGCCCTAATACACGTTCATCAACATGATCCAACGTTACAGATCCGGTCTAGAACAAATAAGTATTCATTAGTTAAAAAAAATAATAAAAAATAATAAAAGGCATGACAACAACATTGACACCTATATGGTGAAATCATCGGGTCCACCGTAGGCCTCGTATGATTTGTTCTTCAAGTACATATAGAAAGAAAATTAAGTTTCATTGGAAAGGGAAATTGAGCTTCATTGGATAGGGAAATAACAACAATTGAAATTAAATTACAAGATTTTATTACAATATTTACTAACCTTTAGTAATTAGAAATGAAAACAAGTCGATTACAAAAATATTTATTATATAACTTGTAGAATTATTAATGGAGAGTATTTTAGAATATATATATATACACATTGTTTTTTTTTTTTTAATTGAGTATACAAACTTAATTTCTTAGTGGGAGAAAGGAATTAAGTTCTTCTAACAATATGAACTTAATTCTTGATTTGTGTGTGAAGTTCACAAAATTTACTTTCTAACTATCTTGGTAAACATAACTATTCATTAAAATACTTCGAAAAAAAAAAAATCATTAAAAATCAATTAAGTTCATTTCCTCTCATTAAGATTCCTGATTAGTAAACACCCCTTTAAAGTGTGTCTACTAATATAAAACACTAATGAGCGAAATGAACGTTGTTTGACTTTTAATAAATTCTCGAGTTTACTAGAAGTTTTAAAAATGAAATTATGTAGACTCCGCATGCAAATCAGAAATTAAGTTATAAATAAAAATTGAGCTTAATTCACCATATCATCCTAGTAATTAATTTACCTTCCTTGAAGAACAAAAAAAAAAAAAAATCATTTATGTCATTTAACAATGATGTTATACATATCGTCTCTTATATCTCACTTACATCTTAACCAATGATGTGATAATTGATGAGTAGAAATATATCATTGATATTTTACTTGTAAAATATATCAACTCATCAATTGACACATTATTAGTTGAGATGCAAATGAAATATAAAAAAAATAAGTTGTTTAACATCATTGTTTACCTAAAATACCTTTAATTAATTCTTAACAATTGTAAACGCTAAAATAAAATTTCATAACTTATTCAATTTTCTCGTATTTCACTAAAAGTTAATATATTTTCATTTTCATTACTGATTTATAAACTTACCCTAGATAAGAATCAAACGAACCACAAGTTATTCTTTAAATAACTGTCATCCAAAGCCACAAACAATCCTCTAGGCTCTAGCATCCCATGATTAACACAACAATGACAAACTAGTAATAATTGAGTCCTACTGATATATTAATGCAAGTGAACAAACCACAAAATATGAAACCAAAACTTGTTTAACGTGAAAGGAAACTTACTTTTTTCAATTCTTGTATGTTTTGTTCAGATTTCTCCATTATTTTACAGATCCTTGCATGTGCATACAACAAAGAAACGGCAGTGTTACCCTGCTCATCGATTTGTTAAATGCAATCAAACAACACAATCTCATAACAACTCTGATTAGATTATATTACGCTAATTATAGAGAGCCAATTAATAATATTGCAGAAGTAAGAAGAAAGTAATATTCAGTTACAATCTGATTAAAAGGCAATACTTATAAGATGCACCTTAGAATTAAGCATTTGCTCAAAACTAAATGTATAATTGGTCAATCTGTTGTTCTTCAGGTCTGCATACCTGCCAAGACAAATTGAAATGCAGATATAAGTATCATCAAGTAATTGATCAACAATATATTGTAGACCATATCATCACTTGCAACTAGAAGCGTCAAATGGGCAAGTGACCTGAGCCTAGACCGACCCTCAAATTGAGAGTGCTCATGGGCACTCAAGCTCAGTTGGACCTCAAAATTATAGACCGGCCCATTGTTGCTTGATTGAAATGATAACAAGCTAGATAAGGATTGGCATTCACATTCTACAATCATGGGAAATGTTAAATTATAACTCAGAAATTATTGGACAGTAAATTGGTATGTACTTCTCATTTGCATCCTACAAAAGTATGCATTAACTTACTTGATTGCAGCGTAACCAATTGACTCGGATATTTGTTCAAGCTCCTCATCTGTCCAAATTATACCACTACCTGAACAGTATAAAAAGAAATAACTTAGTATTCAAATTATTGAAAGTAGGTTATTATCCATTTAACCAAAAGTTTAAGCTGTTAAATAATGTTCTGAATAATTATATAAAAGTTTCTAACAAAAATATTTCATGATTATAAAAATTGAATAAGTACAAACAATAGAGATCCAAACCAAATCTAAAACGATTAATTAAAATGGGATCATTAGATTGTATACCCCGTTCAATACGTTCATCTTGTACTGTTTTGGATTTAGCAAGCATCCGACTCTTGGATTCATCTAGTAAATCAGCTAATCGAACAACATCACTGCTTCGTGTCCGAAATCGCTTGCCATCGTCTCCAAGAACAAGGCCAAAACCAACATGGCTAGCTTTAGGGTATGCACTATTATCAGCTGGAAGCCAACCAGCACATTTGGCAGCCTGAAATATAAAACCAATCCATTGAGTTATATAATACACAGAAATTTATCTAAACTCAAAAGTACCAAAATTCAACTACTGTACATGCCAAGCAATAAGAAAGACCAAAATGGAATTTGTCCATACACAAACCAAATAGAGACAAGGCATTTGGATGTATATTAATTACATACACTGAAGACCATATCGAAGTGTTGCTTCTGACCAACATCAGTAACATAGATAATCCAATCGGCTTGCTCTTCGTTAAGACGATACCTAATCAATCAAGTAGTACAATCAAATAACGTATATGTGATCGACATTACAAAACGTTCTAACTTCCTTTCCATGCATGACGTTAATGCGAATCCTAATTGTAAGCATTCAAGATTTATTTACAAAATAGTAAAAAAGAAAAAAGAAAAAAAAAAAAATGAAAAACTAACCAGAGAGCGGTAAGATCAGTTGAGGCATAGTTGTAACCACCATCTTTCTTCACAACAATGAGAGGTATTTTAAACCCTTCAATGAAGATCACTTGAGCATCTCCATCTTCTTCAACTAACCCTTGGTTAGTCAAGGCCTCAATAACACTAGGAATATATGGATTGTAAAAGCTTTCACCCTATCAACAAAGTATAAATAAATAAATAAAAATAAACACATTGAAGATTAAAATATTTTACTAAATAATTATATCATCAAGAATATAAAAGAATCTATATGGTAAAATATTGAATCAATGAGGCAAACCAATCCACCGTGCATCTGACATAAGACTTCAATGTGAACATAATAAATCAACAATCCACATTTTCTCAACATATCAAACCAAATGCATACAATCTGTAAATCAACAAGATGATATACATTCATATAATGTGAATGTAGGCATATTTTGGAGTTCACTGCTCCTCTCCAGTACGTGGAGATCTTGAGTTCAAATTTTTCTTCTCCATATCAACAAAATATGTATATGCACATCATAAGAGAAAATAAGTGAACAATTTCTAGTAGTCCCACTAACTACCAATAAGAAACCTAGTGCATCTGACAAATACAAGAGCAACAATTTCTAGTAGTCCCACTAACTACCAATAAGAAACCTAGTGCATCTGAAAAATACAAGAGCCATAGGGTATAATTCAATTAAACCTAACATTTTACCTTCTCCTCTAGCTGAATTCCGAGACGTTCATAGACCTTATCAAATTCTTTTCGGCTGATATTACAGATCTGCGCCCATGCCTCTCGATACTTGGGTTCTCCACTCTGTAAGATATTTTTATATACAAAAAATTTAGCAGACGGATAATTTTTTAATGATCTTGCACAATTACAGATCAACTTGAAATTAGTCCTAAATTACAAGGACAAATAATTCACCTGAAGCCGAACCACTGCTTTTTGTGACCTTTCCTTGAAGGTAAGATCATGATCAAATCTCTGTTTGGATTCCTTATAGAAAGCCTAACAATATACCACAGAAATTAAAACAACAAACTGCCACATTACTGCTCACATTTGGTTTTTGTTTAATTATTTATGGAAAGCATGTTATTAAGGTTATGTTGTTATATAGGAATATAATAATATCAAAAAGATTTTACAATTTTAGATATTGTATCATCAAAATGAACATACATAATACATTATTAAAACTAAAAACAATATCGTCACTATAAAAAATCTTCATTCACGTACTGTCAAAAAGCTTATATTATTATTGAAACTTCTTCTATCAGTTTAAGCTTCTAGGTCTGTTGATGACTAACATATCACCAAACACCAAGCCAACACTACTTGACTCACCTGTAGATCTCCAATGGCTTTCTCTTTAATATCTTCAAGATTTGGAAACTTTTCGAAGAGGTTTTCAATTAACATACCAAACTGCAAAAATACAAGTTTTAAACTTGATCTAATGAAAAAAAAAAAAATGAAAAACACCAATTCGGATACAATGCAATGCAACACAATTGGGATCTCATCATTCATTCACCTACCTGTGTACCCCAATCACCAACATGATTAATCCGAAGAACTTCAACATTCGAAAACTCAAGTATTCGTGCTATACAGTCTCCAATTATAGTAGACCTCAGGTGGCCAACATGCATTTCTTTCGCAATATTAGGCGAAGAGAAGTCCACCACAACTTTTCTAACCTGAAGCCGTGGTGCCCATGTTTCAATACCATTAACAAGCATCTTCTGAATTTCCTGTATCACATCAATAACAACAACATATAACCAACCTTGGAAAACAAAGGCAATTCTCATAATTAATACATATCAAGTACACAAGAACCTTAGCCATCCAATTTTTCGACAACACAACATTCACAAATCCCGGTCCTCCTATGGAACTTGATTCTATCATCTCCGATTCAGGAAGATTTCTCATTATAGCCTGCCCCACAAAAAATAAAAACAAAACGCTGTCAAAAGAGAATTAAAAACCAAGGTAGAATCAACGTCCACGCATGTCAAATTCATGAGTACCTGTCCAACAGATGCAACATTCTGATACTCAGCATATTTTCCTTTAATTTTAGAGAATATGCTCATGGCATTGTTGCTACATCACAAGAGAAAAACAAATCCCAATTGACATTAACCCTTAACATAAGCTAACACATTTTTCTCGTACGTATACATAATATATAAAGCTTCTATAATCGACGCATCCTAAATTTTAAATTATCAGGACTACTAATCTCAAACATTTATTACATTCTCTCTTCTAAAAATATTTTTCTCTCTTATTTAATTCAAATATAATGAATAATTAAAATTAATGATTTCAAGGATTTAGAAATTAAGATGACTGACCGTAGAAGCTATATATATATATATATATATATATATATATAATCACATAATGAACATACCACTGGTAATCACCATGCGTTGTAGAACTGGCAACAACCAAAGGCTCTATAGCCGGCTCATTAGGGAATGATATTCCGATGGCTTCATCAAACAAAATTGATAAATGTTGCTTTATATTGCCTGTATTTTCTTCTTCCTGTATGATCACATAATATTACATTCAGTCTTCGAAAATTATAAAAAGATAGAAACATATAAACATATATATATATATATATATGTATGTATGTTCGCTTACATTAACCATGGTTGTTGTTGTTGTTGTGAGTGCATGTATTTTGCTGCCAATGCAAGTCCTTTAGTGCACCTCCCCCTTGGTATGTGCCTACAGCACAGTGAAACAAGACAAAATAATCACGGGTCGGGTCGGGTTGTTGAAACCCGAGTATAATCGGGTTTCCAACCAAATCACGTTCATATAGCCAAAAAGAAGACAAACAAATGGAAAAATAATAATAATCATACAATTAATTAATAATTGAGAGTAATCAGTTCAATCAGAGAAAATCAAGTTCAAATAACAAAAATTAAAATTAAAATAAAAGAGTCAAATATTACAAATACAGTTACGTAATCGAACGGCTAGCGGAGAGAACGGCGAAGCGAGGAAGAATGGCGACGGTGCGGTGAGCGACAAGGTGATTATGAGATTGAAGGGTGGGATTAGTTCACCGGTGACGGCGGAGTGAGTGGTAGTGCGGCTTAGTTGGGTCTGGTGGTGGTGGCTGTAAGGGTTAAAAAATGGGTGTATTTTTTTTTTTTTTTAACAACTAGAAAACTCTTTTTTTTTTTTTTACAGCAAGAAAAAAGAGTTTAGGAGTTTTGATTTTGTTTGATACATTTTCTATAAATAGATCTTTTATGAGTAGTTATAGTTTGGTTGTATTGTTTCCGAAAACTTTTGAAATTATAAAGTTATCAAAATGAAAATTTAAAAGAAGGTAAAATATTACATAATAATATATGAGTAAATAATTAAAACTTATAAAATATAATAAAGTATAGATTTTGAAATAAATCATCCAAAACTCAAAGTGTAATAATAATATTCAAAGTGTTCACTATATGTGCATCAAGAAAAACATTCAATGTAAAAGGACAATTGAAGAAAAAAAGTAAAAACCCACATAATATTATAAATAAACTTATCAGGTTTTTTTGCTAAAATTTAAAAAAAAAAAAAAAAAAAAAAAAAACTAATTTTTCAGCTTTTTCTAATTTTTTTTTTAACTAATTACAATTAGCAAAACCATTATAAAGAATATTATGATGTGATTCAAAACATCAACTTTTATGCCAGGGAAAAATTGCCCTCATCCTAAAGGGTTAAACCGTAACTAACTCATACATAGAAAAGGTCAAATAGTAAGTATCCACGTTACTATGGATACTTGAATCTATGCTCTCTTGTAGAGTACAAATGTGTTGTGTTATCCAGCTACATCAACTTTGGAGTAATACTTCTTTTTTTTGCCCACTTTTTTAAGTCTACAAATAATTAACATGAATTTTTAAAATAAATAAATAAAAGATCGAAGGAAAAATAAATCTTAAATGGGTTTAAGCTAAAATATGAAAACAAATATTTCAAAAAGAATATATATATATATATATATATGAAAACAAAATACCATTTCACATCATAAAATTAAAACTAGAAACGTTTGTTTGTTAGTAGTGCAGTCGATCTCACTCCCTTGTCTCTTTCTTAGAGAGATAGATTCGAACACCCTTCACGATAAAGTTTATGATAATTTTTACACATATATATACAGTCCTCCTAATTTTTGAAATCTATGTTCCGAATTGAGAATATATATATTAAAAGGTTCCGATTGTAGTATCTGTATTCATAAGTGTAAAATGTTTCAGAAAAAAATCAGGATAAACAAGTAACCGTTTCATATTGAATTTTTTATTATTAATTAATAAAGTTTTCTGCATACAAAATCTGATTGAATGCAAAGATGTAGTGACGTACATGCATTCAGAGCATGTCAAGGTGTTTATAAACAAAGAAATACGTACAATAGTAATTCTTGATAAAGGATCTGGTTTCTGAATTTACTAGATGCCCTAGGTTATAAAAAGGTTCTTTTTTTTTTTTTTTTTCTATTGATAAAATACAAAGGTTCATTTTATCAATATGATGATCATAAAAATATGAAAAACATATAAAAATAATCTAAACAATTTCTTACACAACCAATTCTATTGGTTATTAATCTTGTAATGAAAATTTCTATTCTCGTAATAAAAAATTCAAGTTTTTATGTAAATACATTGTACATAAATATGTAAAGATTGTTAAGCATTTCTTTTGTGTGGAATTCCAGACATTGTAATGTTATATAGTGAGTTTATAACTTTATTGAGAGTGGATACAATTAAAAAGCAACCTATAAATATATTCAGTTAAAAAAAAAAAAAGTCTATAAATATATTAATTACCTATATGAAATAAAATATATTAAAAAAAAAAAAAAACCTGCTTCTTTATGTGGGCATATATTTGCTAGAACAATATCAATGTTTCCTACATTACTCATAATGTCTTATATTACTCATAATATGAAACTATCAACGTGACTTTATAAAGTCATTCAGTCTGAATGTTACATGAAGAACATAAACGATAACATAACGGAAAAATCTGGAACGTAGAAAATCATAATATGAGTGATTGTACAAATTTGGATTCTATATGTCCACTTATATAGCACTTCATTATATAATATCTATAAGATTTATCTATATAGATATCATCATCTACATCTAGAATGTGATATGCTTTGGAAGAAGTTTGTACTATTTGGGAAGGGGTTTTGATTGATTAAAAAGATGTATCTACTCCAATTGATACGCCCTTAGTCACGGCCATACATATCACAGAAATTGAAAATCTTTTATAAAATAAGTGACTTCTTCGCATGATGACAATCAATAAACCAAACAAAAGTTTTTGTAATCAACTTGAAAAGGAACAAGAGAGAACATGAAACAATAAAACGTTTACAAAATTGTAACACATATAAACATTGACTTACAAAGTAATACAGCGAATCGTGATGGTGTAGCTGGGTTCGAAACTCTTCCCCAGGAAGTGATAAAAATTTTCGAGGTATCCTGGTAATGGAGGTGATTAAAATTAGGGTTAAAATGTAATAGAATTAGGAAAACTGTTAATAGGGTTTAATTAAATAGTAGATAGAAACGTTTTAAAAGATTAAATAAAAATCTCCGTTAATTGATTTATAATTGTATTTTAATGAAAATAAACTAATTTCTTGCGTCTCAAGACTCAATATTTGTTTGAGATCTTTATAGATTTCTTATATAATTACTTTCTAAAATTGGTGGTCCATAATTGAAAATTTAAAACCTAATTTGTGGTTTATGTTTTTTTAGGAAAAATTACACTAAAGTAGCTAAACCTATTGCATTATTTCTATGAATAATGCTAAGTTTTTCAAAAATTTTATCTAAACAATATAGCATGTGAGTTATTAAAATCCTATTAATTATCATATTATCTTATGATTTATAAAATCTTGACAACTGACATGTTACATCAATTTGGGTATGGATTTGAGTAAAATTTTGTAGAAACCTATCATTACTCTATTTTCATTGATGATGCAAGTTTAAACGAAATTATAAATACACATCCTTGACGGCGTTTGACTATCATCGATGTAACGGAAAAAATAACCCGTGGAGAGTAAATTGGTCTTTTTATATATTATATAAATTTAAATAAATAACAATAATTAGACTCAATTAAAACTTGCCATGACAGATTAAATTTTAAAACAATTTAATTAATTAATAATATTATTTTTTAGATAATTTTTAAAATATATATATATATATTTAACAAAGTCAGATCATCAGCATCAATGTTTTCAACCCAAATCATCATATTATCATAAACATTAACCCAGCCCTTCTTCAACAGCCAAGTTCTTCACCTCTTTTCTTTTCAAGAAATTTGGAGTTTGGGTTTCTCTTTTTGTTTGCATTTATGTATTTCTTTTATTAATAATATCCCAAATATTTATTATTAAAATTATTTATAAATTTAAATAGCAACTGTTATTGGGTGTAGAATTTTTACATATGAAAAGATCAATTTACCCTTGAGATGTTAATATTGCTCTTGGTTCACCATTAGTCAAACTTGGCCAAAGAATATCTATGTGTAATTTAGCCTAATCTTGCACCATTGGGTCCTGGCTGCTTTATGTAATTTTTCCTTTCTTTTATAGGGTAGAGGGTAAATAGAATTTTAATAATAATAATAATAATATGGATACAAAGAGCATACATAGCCACTCAGGGGATTCGATTGAAATCATTTTTATTAATTTAAGGGTTATTTTTAGACATCTACTCTCCTAATCGGGATGCTTCTTGTTGTAAATGGACGGGGAATTGAACAACTATCCGAACTAGAATGTAATCAGCATTTAAGGTTTTTTAGTTAAAATAATTAATTAAAGTATTTAATGAATTAGTAGTTAAAGGTATGACTATCTTCTTGGAAGAGTATTGTTGTTAAATTGAATTATTGGGGTTTAATTGGATTGTACCTCTTATTTTTTTAATTATCATAACACTATCGAGATTAATTAAAATTGACTCTAAAACATGATTCCGATTTCTATTTTCAAATGCGAGAGAGAACTGTCTATATAAAATGAAAAAACTACCCGTAATTAGTGGGAGGATGTGATTCGAATCCATGACTAGATGCATGGGTAGGGGTGACCATATCACTCTATCAACCCCACTTGCTCCAATTGGATTGACTTTTATTGAATATTTTTCATCTAATTGGACTACAGTTATTTAGTTCAACAACAATAACATATCCATAAGCTAGTACCATCTGTTTTAGTTTTTTTTTTTTTTTTATATGAATAAGGTAGCATGAGCTCGATTAATATTAAAAATATGAATCATCAAATTTTTGTGTACACAGTATTTACCCTTTTTGCCCTTCTTATTAGTATCAACTTATTCAATACGACTGGCTAAACTATTGAACAAAGTTTGTGGTTGCTTGTTTTTTGTACAAATTTTACTAAAACAACCCCAGGAGCTCAAATTACAATAGAGCAACCAGAGAGACAATTGCAAATTCCCATGGTTATGTTTTAATATTCTGGTTTTCAAGACATAAATAAGATATAAAAAACATAACTAAGAAACCAGTTTCATATGCTGCATTTAGAAGTCCTCTAAACACACTCACTAACAGTAGTGCACTTGTACTTTCACTTCTATTATAGAAGGTTGGTCGAATATGGAGACGGCCCATTCAAAATGATCCAAAGGCCCAAGCCTAGCTCAAGCTTAATCAATAGGCTTGTTTTATTCGGCCTAGGTCCAGAAGCAAGAAAAATAAAAAATACAGTTAATTAAATAACTGTTATTTGAATTGATCTAAAATAAATTACAGGATAAATAGGGGGGCCTGTAAATGATAGGGATTGTAATGCGTGTTTCTTTTTTTTTTTTCAGTAAAAACAGTGAACATAAACACTCTGTTTTCTATGATTAGAGAATGTTTTTCTATTAACAAGTGATTACCTTTCGATATATAATTTTGTTGCGGTGATCTTTATGTAACTTCAAAGGTACGTTGTTATTGTTTTTCAGTTGTTATTTTAATTTTACAATGATGTTTATAAAATTAACAGAGGTCAAATCTCATATTTAATAATTAAATTACAAAAGTGTACAAAAACCCGTTCTCTAAAGCAGTAGGAGTTGCAATTCAGGCTAAACTTGTAACTTTATTAATGTAACAGTATTAATCTCATAAATTATGATGGATTTCTAACTCAATTGGTTGACATTTAAAAAAAAAATAAAATCGTACAATGTTTTGCGTGAATTATATATCATTTTAAAGCATCAAGTTCAATCAAAAAGTTGAGATTTTTTTTTTAAAACAAAAAAAAATTAAAAGAATAAAAATGTTGAGACTTGACTACTGATTTTGTAAAATCTAAATAAAATATTTTCTAGTGCTAAACAACGCCTACAAATATTGCCTCTAAAAAAAAAAAAAAAAAAACTACGAATAAGGGATCGTTTGTTTTTTATTTGAAGACTGAACAATATTACTAAAAACTAAAGACTAAATAGTGATTAAATAATTATTAAAATCTGAAATTTAAATGATATGTTTGTTTTATTTTCTTACCTCTAAACGTATAATAATCTTATTTATTTTTTAAAATTAAAATTATCTGAAAATTAGTAATTTAATATTTATATTGTTTTACTATTAGTTGTTATGTAACTTTATTTAATATAATACAAATAATGATAATAAATTATTTAACAAAAAGTAAACACCTTTATATATATTAATAATATTTTTATTCATAATTAAAATATGATTAATTATTATAGTAAAATAATTTTCTTTGAAAATTATATATACATAAATAAATTATTATAGTAAATTAAATTAATTTTATATATTTAAAAAAAATAAACAAAATGTTCTTAATTTAAATTACTATTACAATAAAAGTTAAAATTATAAAGTAATATATATTTTAATCATTGTAATATTTTATTAATTATATTTAAAAGAAATTTGTATAAAATAAAGTTAGAACGACTTATGAAATATGTTATTTTGGAAATGATAGATTTGAAATAATATATTAAAAAAAAACCATTAAATGATTTATCATTCACTAAAAAATAAAAAATCATAACTTTTTATTTTAAGTGATTTTTAGGTAGCTTTAAATAATTTGACTATTTGAAAAAAAACAAACAAAAATCGCTTAATAGATATAATTAAGACCCACTAAGTATAAAGTGATAAAAACAAATTATCCCTAAAATGTTTTTGTCTTTTATATTGTTTTTCAATGAATAATGTATGCATACAATGATGAAGAATTTTGCGTTCGGATTTTATTGTGTATATATATATATATATATATGACGTCTTAACACTTTAATGAGATAATTATCAGAATCTTATCTGAGATAAAATTCTATCGCACGATCCGAAATATTACTCGCAGAAATTGAGAGATGTCTACTCATATTTATTGAAAAAATTAATCACATTTCCTCTTTTTCTTAGGACTTACACCTTGAACCCTACCTTTTGAACTAGGCGAGGTGCTGCAGGTGCATTGCACCAGTGGACTTTTGGTAGATTTTATTGAATCTTGAAAATGCAAACATACATAAAGATTGAAGAATAACTTAAGTTTAATTTCATCTTTGATGGATTGATTGAAGACCAAATCCAGCACCATTAATCAATAGCAACTAGCGCCGTTAGTTTCAGTGTCAGTTACCCCTATGTCTTTGGCATGGGTCAACACCTAATGACACCAAAAAATAATATGTTTCTCTACCTTTATGTATGGGTTGTCTCCCGCCTCATTCTCACTTCCGTATTCGTGGATCTCTCTCTTATATAGGAGCAACACTTTTGATTATGTCATCACTATCTCAATTTCGGTAAGTCCAATTGTCTCTAGGTTAATCTCGATCCAAAAACCAAAAAAAAAAAAAAAAAGAAGGGTCCTTGACACGATTTTATTGACCCACATTTGCATCAATAAAGATCCAATCCAACTTTTTTTTTTTTTTTTTAATTTTAATATTGCATAGAAAGTTTAATTTAGCCTAAAATCGTCGTAATCAGTTTGATTAGACATGTTGATGCAATTGACAATTTTTTTTTTAATTAATTAACATATAATCATTCGATTAGACAAGCAAAATCCAAGCCCACCTACTATTAAAATTTGCATGGATTTAGGGATTTGCCATGTTAACAACTATTGCTTTTTGTTAGGGGCACGTTAGCATCTGTTTGTGTATGTTTGTTAACAGGGAATGTATACATAAAAAGAAGTGTTTGAAAGCGAGTTTTGAGATTTGAAAGTCACTTTTGGACAAAGCTAACTTTATGCATTATAGGCCTCGGCAATTACTTTTAATTTTTTTCAAATATAATTGATGTAATTAAAGTTGTAAGATA
This sequence comes from Dimocarpus longan, assembly GCA_022984855.1. Taxonomy (NCBI): domain Eukaryota; kingdom Viridiplantae; phylum Streptophyta; class Magnoliopsida; order Sapindales; family Sapindaceae; genus Dimocarpus; species Dimocarpus longan. Next base: position 29,927,195 of record CM041016.1, on the reverse strand, counting down.
ATTATCATTAATCAGTGCAAGCTTTTGGCTTGGTTGTAAAGCTTGATTCATGACTTGAGCGAGAGTTACCAGCTAATTTACTTTGAAGTTATAAGAGATTTGATTAAAGAGTTGATAGTGAGACAAATATATATCATCTTTTAATATGTTTAGTTGATATAATTAGTGTTTATATATAAAATAATTTCATATATATGAATATAAGATTGTATACAAATATAAATAAAAATAATAAAATTGTAACGAATTTTCACTAATTAATTTTTAAAGAATTTTTACTAACTATGGTCATATATATGTTATAAATGCCTTTAAAGAAATTTAATAAATGAATATGGATGAAGAATCTCACCTTTATTTATATATATATATATATATATATATATGTTCTTATAAAACAATTATATATCACTAGTGATGATGAATGAAATATTAATGAGATTTCGAAAATAATTTTATTAAATAGATACGCAAAATTTAATATAACAAAAGCTAAAAAACAAATCTCATTTTATTACTCATTATTAAATGTATCATTCAAACACGATTTGCAAATGTTTTTTTATAAAACAAATAAAATATGTAAAAGTTTTTATAATAATTAATTATAATGGTAGTGTTTCCTATCACATTTGTTAGAGTTTCTTTTTCATCAATTCAAGTATTTGACTACTCAACCCACTTACGCTTCTCTCTCTCTCTCTCATTTGTAAGAGTTTTATTTATCTATTATTAATTTACAATCTACATCAAATTGAATTGATGAAGTAATAAATACCAGACACCTAGCAATTCCAACATGGATATATAATTACTGAGTTGAGTGAGCGCTTTCAATATAGCTTGATAGTAACAATTTAGTTTCATTATCTTATGTTGTATTAGTTAGGATAGCTGAGGTTTGCAATACCTACTGAATCAACAATTATTTAGGTGGTCCGAATATTTAGCCCCTTGACATGAGATGACTATGACTTATACATATTTAATAATAAAAATATATATTGATATAATAATTTTGGGATTTTTTATAGGAAAAACGAATTTATATACATTTAAGTATAAAGGAATGAACCATCGTCTCAATGCATTCTGGTTGCAGGAAGCACTCATTTAACTAAATTTGAGTTGCTCCCACTTTATGTAATAAAAAAATAAAAAAAAAAACAAAACCTATAATGACGTGAGAACATAACACAACCATCTTACTATATATATAGTAATTTTTCAATTGTATACAAGAATAATAAATATCTCCTCCTAGTGGTTGTATTTTTTATGTTTATCTCCATTCAAAAATGTAAATTGTTGTAATAAAAAAAAAAATTGCCTTTCGTTATTGGCAATTAGACTGCACCTGTAGGACTCATTTGAAATAGTATAAAGTCGTTTTTTCTACAGTTATTTTTATAATTATGTCCAAACTTTTGACTTAAACATCTCATATTACTTTATCTAGATATACCAAGATTCAAATCCTCTATTGAGATTCGATGACATGTGATTTTTACAAAATTTCATGGTCGAGATGTTTCACTTCATCCATTATAAAACGTTTTGCCCTCACCCCGTTTGTTAATTTCTTCTCTACCTCCGAAGTTAACGCATTAAATTACTCTAACAACATGAACGTTTACATCTTTTCAAAGAAAACATGAACATTTACATGTTGTCCCCAAAAAAAAAATAAAGAAAAGAAAAAACCATACATATATAACCACAAGTCTTTTTTCTTTTTTTTTTTTGGGAAAATTGATATCTAATAAGTAAGAGGTCTGCTGAAACTTGTCGACATCAAACATCAATTGCAATTTGGATATCTAATTTCAAAAATAGGGAGACAATTACTCCTTCTATTAGAATCTGCTAAGATCAACACTAGATAAGTAATTCAAATAGTTACTCCTAAGAACAGGAGATAAGTACATATACAATAAGGAGAGAAAATTATCTATATAAATTGTTACATAAAAATTAGTGAGAATTGAAACTCTAATCTCTTTTAAGCATGAGATATATCATGTATGTCATAAGTCTCCTTTTAGTATAGGTGTTATAGGCTTTATATTGGCCGTATTCTTTGGATATGAGAATAGATATTCAAGGCATGCAAATAAGAATCGATTGCGGTTAGTTCGGTAAAACTTCCAACCATTCGGTATTAATAATAAAATAATAAATTGTCATGATTATGAATTAATTTCGCAATCATATTCATACTTATCACGGGGATCTTAGGAATCCACTCCAATTTATTTTTCATAAACCTATTTGTCACGGGACTTTTATGTATTCCAAGTCAATGCAAATTTCCTTTTGTAAACAAATTAAAAGCCTAAAAATAAAGCTAGCACATGGTTTTATATGTATTGTTTACTTTCTAAACTTCCATGTGATTATACAATACAAACGTTCAAGTTGATTTCAAAGATTTCCTTTTAGGTTTAATTAACATATAATTAATGGGATACCACTGATTTTTTTTGGCCAATGGGCTCTCTTGTGTAAGAGTTTTTTTTTAAAAAAAAATTATTGAAGATTTTATGGGATTTTTAAATTTATTCAAGTTCTTTTTTAGAATAAATGAATTCACAGCCGATAAAAGTAATTTTTGAATATATATATATATAAATCTGCCTCTAATAAGAATGGTTCCAAATTTTATTTTCAATACTATTAATTACCATCGTTCATTTTCATTGCATCATATCATTAAGGTAGGATTCACTAAAAATGAGCGGTGGGAATTAGTGGTCCTTATTTATTTCGGGATCATCCTTACTTGAAAAATATTATATAAATGCATACATACATACACATATATATATACATATCCATATATATATATACATATTTAACAATTATCCCATATAAATTATCAATTTTGTTTGAAGCACCTTAGAGGCTTAAGCCAAAAGAAGTCCATAGAAACTTTATTAATTTAGGGTGCAGATATTGCCACAAAAAATATGATATATGCATTCAAATTGTAAGTACACTCGTCATTAAAAATTTTAAAACCAACTTTACTATAATTATTCAATCTAATATTAAAACTAACTTTATGAAAGTAAATTCATTTATTCATCAAAAGCACTTAATTAAACTATTAATATGCTCAAATTTAAGTTTAAACGACTTTTTGCACTTAAAAAAAAAAAAGGAAAAACTCTTCTCATTTTTTTCTTTATTTTATATAAAAAAATAATCCTAACTAAGATCAATTTATAAGTTTTTGAATCACAAATTTTATAGTTATTTTAGTTCACTAAACTTTTAAATAGTTGATTAGCCAAAGCAAATGAAAGTATTATATATATATATATTATGTTATTGGAAAAATCAATCCAAAATTAAACTATAAAGAAAAAAAAATTAAATTTTTTAGAACTGGAATATTTATCAATTTACTAAATTATTATTCATTTTTTTTGTTCTTCACTATAATGATTAATGTTTTTGGAACTAACTGAACAAGAAGAAAACTCATTTTTATAACTTTAGTCTCCAATTTATTTTTGTTTTTTAAGTATCTTTTAAAAAAAAAAATATTATGACAATCATGTACTTCTATTATAGTAAGATTCTACATTAGGGTTTAATATATTGGGATAAATTGATGGTATGAAAAATATTTTCATGCAATTATTTAAATCTTAAATTAAGCTTTGAGTATATTAGAAAAGATTAATAGATATGAAAAATATTTTAATTAACTTATTGTAGTCAGATTGTCTATAATGATAATTTTGTTTTAGGTTATTTTTGTAATAAACTATTATAATAAAATCTGAGAGCGTGGTGATAATATCTGCTTTCATTAATTTAATGTGAGATAGTTTAAGGCTGATCAACTTTATTTTAACAACTTTCTAGTGTATCCTGGTTTTATAAAAAGTGAAAATCTTCTTTTTCATTTTTCGGTTCTTTTAGGGTTAAAAAATAAAAAGAGACAGTCTTTCATCTTTCAATCCTTAAAATTCTGCTTTTAAGATCACTGATCTGATTTATTAGTTGCTTTAGCATATTATAGTGAAAAGTATACAAACATAAAATAATAATAATAATCAAGAAAAACAAAAAGAAAGAATCTGCAAAAGGAGCTGTTGCTTTTCATATCTCTAATAATTAATTTACTATTATTTTTTTAAAATCAAAGAGATTTTGTCTTTTTTTTTTCTTTTTCTTAAAGCAATTATAAAAAAGAGGTTATAAATCGTAATCTATTTTTAATATGTTCCTTTCATTCACTTTATATAATACCACCATCTTTGTTTAGGAAATCTACATTGGAAGTGATTCTTATTAAAATATCAAACTCCTTGAATTTAAGAGATTAGACCACCAACCGATTAACCCAAAAACTTAGAAAAAAACAAACAACCATTAGAAGAAGAACCCTCGTGTTTGCAACTTATTATTATTTAACAAATAGACCAACAAAACCTCCTCTTTTTGTTTTTTTTGACCCAACAGCACAATCTTTTGAACCTTGGTGTTTGCAATTCAAGAGTTGAATGAGGAGATGACGGCGGCGAGTACAGTGAAGAAAAAGAACGGAGTGGGGCTGTTCGATTTGGAGGAGTAGTTGGTGACAATGCTGGCCAAGTGTCAAATGACAAGATGGCGACTACGAGTAAAGTGGAGAGGAAGAAGAACAGAGTGCAGGTGTTCGATTTGGAGAAGGAGCTGGTGACGGCACTGGCCAAGTCTTCTTATTCTCCGCTATCTTTTTTTTTTTCTCTTGCTCTGTCTATAAAAAGTCATCCTAAAAATTGATTTTTATGTTAGAAATATTATTGTCCCAATTCAATAATAGGTGATATTGAAACTCAAACTATTAGTCGTGACTCAATCGTAAAACACGCTTGTATAGATGCTACTTAAAAAAGATTTTATAATATTTGAGATTTTTTTCCAAATAAAGAGACCTATTGTTGCAAGAACATATGCTGCCATCTCCTCTATAAATAGTGTTTTATAAATTAGATGATAAATCCATGGTGTCCTTAACTTAGGGTACATCAAAAAAAGTTATTTCATGATAGTCAACGGAATCACTTTAAAGAAAAGGTAATTTGTACTAGAAAGATTTCTGATAAATTGTGTTATCTCACCAAACATAATTGATAACAATATAGTGCACGATACTTTAATCATATTCAATTATAGTAAAAATGATAAATTGTGTGTTATCTGATCAGACATAATTGATAACAATATAGTGCACAACACTCTAATAATATTCAATTACAATAAAAAAGAAAAATAAATTAATTTCTAAAAACAAACAGACCATGCCAGATATAAATATGGGACCCAATTAATTTGGATGTCGGTTCTATAAGGTTTAGGGTAGGAATGTACATGTATTTAAATAATTTATTGTAATTGTTTGTATCATATTAAATAAAGTTACACGATAACTAATAGTAAAATGATATAAATGTTAAATTACTAGTAATCAGATAATTTTAATTTTAAAAAACAAATAAAATTATTATATATTTAAAAGTAAAAAAAGAAAAAAAAATAAGTCTATCAGATTTAAAATTTTAATCACTATTCTGTTTTCAATCTTCAATAACATTGTTCAGTCTTCAGATAAAAAAATAAACAACATCTAAATTCATTGATTTATCAAAAACACTTAATTAAATTACTAATACGCTCTGTTATAAGTATTTTTAGGTTACCTTGAATAGGCCGGTAAAAACTCAATACTGTTGATAGAACCTCAAGATCTTTCAAGTAATAAGAGACTGTACATTCGGCTAAGGCACAACCCGCCTAGGGGTCCAACTCATCAGACATTAGCTCGCCCAAGAGTCTAGCTTGTCCATCAGGCATGCAGCTCGCATACTCAGATTATATGATCAGTTCACAGATATAAAACTCAGTCAGACTTCGAAGATTCCAGCTCGTTAAAACGAGCTCTCAAAAACTGTAGATCGCAGGACGTAAGTCAGACATTGTCAGAATCATCAGAGTAAAAGTTAGCGAAGCGTATCGTACACGCCTAACCCTGTTAGAAATTACAGCCTAGATTACGAAAATCTTGCCTAACCCGCGTGGGTTAGGCGCCTACTTTTGAAGAATCAACCTAACATATGTCAGATACATTAAATGTAATCTAAGAGCATTAAATGTGATCATCATTGTATTTTAATTTATTCTACACTACTGTAATATCTCCCATTCTATAAATAAGGAAGAATTTTCATTGTGAAGAGGGGAGATAACTTTTGAGTGCCATTACTCTGCAAAAATAGTGAGAAAAAAGTTGACATAAGCAATAATTTGGGCCGAATCACTCTAAAATCCTGTTATCTTGTGTTCTTCCTCTGCTTTCTTCTTTGCTTTTTACTTGTTTCTTGTACTACTTTCCATATCATCTACAATTTGGATCAGAAAGAACCTAGTCGGGTAATTCTATATGTCGACACACTCAAATTTAAATTTAAACGACTTTTTGCACTTACAAAAAAGGGGAAAAACTCTTCTCAAATATTTTCTTTATTTTATATATATAAAAAAATTAATCCTAACTAAGATCAATTTGTAAGTTTTTGAATCATGAATTCATCATTATTTTAGTTCAAATGAAAGTGCCATAATTTTTTTTTTTTTATGTTATTGAAAAAATCAATCCAAAATTAAACTCTAAAGAAAAAAAATTACATATTTTTTAGAACTAGAATATTTATCAATTTACTAAATTATTATTATTATTATTTTGTTTTTCACTATAATGATTAATGTTTTTGGAACCAACTGAACAAGAAGAAAACTCATTTTTATAACTTTAGTCTCCAATTTATTTTTGTTTTTTAAGTTTCCTTTTTTTTAAAAAAAAATAAAACTGACAATCATGTACTTCTATTGTAGTAAGATTCTACATTAGGTTTTAATATATTGGGATAAATTGTAGTAAGATTCTACATTAGAGTTTAATTTTTCATTCAATTATTTAAATCTTAAATTAAGACTTAAACATATTAGAAAAGATTAATATATATTAAAAATATTTTAATTAATTTATTGTAATCAGATTGTCAGTAATGATAATTTTGTTTTAGGTTATTTTTGTAATAAACTATTATAATAAAATCTGGGTGTGAAAGTCATAATTTTGGGTGATAATATCTGCATTCATTAATTTAATGTGAGATAGTTTAAGGTAGATCAACTTTATTTTAACAACTTTCTAGTGTATCCTGGTTTTATAAAAAGTGAAAATCTTCCTTTTCTTTTTTCGGTTTTTTTAGGGTTAAAAATAAAAAGAGACCGTCTTTCATCTTTCAATCCTTAAAATTCTGCTTTTATGATCACTGATCTGATTTATTAGTTGCTTTAGAAGATTATAGTGTAAAGTTATACAAACATAAAAATAATAATAATAATAATAATAATAATAATAATCAAGAAAAACAAAAAGAAAGAATCTGCAAAAGGAGCTATTGCTTTTCATATCTCTAACAATTAATTTATTATTATTATTTTTTAAATCAAAGAGATTTTGTCTATTTTTTTTTCTTTTTCTTAAAGCAATTATAAAAAAGAGGTTATAAATTGTAATCTATTTTTAATATGTTCCTTTCATTCACTTTATATAATACCACCACCTTTGTTCAGGAAATCTACATTGGAAGTGCATCCTAATTAAAATATCAAACTCCTTGAATTTAAGAGATTAGACCACCAACCAATTAACCAAAAGCTTAGAGAAAAACAAACAACCATTAGAAGAAGAACCCTCGTGTTTGCAACTTCTTATTATTTAACAACGATTTTTATTCTTTAACAAAACAGACCAACCAAACTTCTTTTTTGTTCTTTTTAACCCAACACCACAATCTTTTAAACCTTGGTGTTTGCAATACTGATTCGATTTGCAATCCAAGAGTTGAATGAGAAAATGATAGATAACGAAGTAGAGGTGTTCGATCTGGAGGAGAAGTTGGTGACGATGTTGGCCAAGTGTCAAATGACAAGATGGCGGTTACGAGTAAGATTGAGAGGAAGAAGAACGAAGTGGAGGTGTTCGATTTGGAGGGGGAGTTGGTGACGACACTGGCCAAGTCTTCTTCTTCTCCCCTATCTTTTTCTTTTTTTAGTGTTGTTGCTCTGTCTATCAAAAGTCATCCGAACAATGGATTTTTTTGTCAGAAGTATTATTGTCCCAATTCAATAATAGGTGACATTAAAATTCAAACTATTAGTTCAGTAACTCAACTGTAAAACATGCTTGTATAGATGCGACTTAAAAAAGATCCTATAATATTTGAGATTTTTTCCAAATAAATAGCACCTATTGTTGCAAGAACATATGCTGCCATCTCCTCTATAAATAGTGTTTTATAAATTAGATCATAAATCCATAGTGTCCTTAACTTAGGGTACACCAGAAAAAGTTATTCCATGATAGTCAATGGAATCACTTTAAAGAAAAGATAATTTGTACTAGCTTAAAGAATTCTGATAAATTGTGTGTTGTCTGATCAGACATAATTGACAACAATATAGTGCACAATACTCTACTAATATTCAATTAAAATAAAAAAGAAAAATAGATTAATTTCCACAAACAAACAGACCATGCCAGATATAAATGGACACATTAATATAATTTAATAAGAGATTATGGGCCCCAGTTAATTTGGATGTCGTTCCATAAAGTTTAGGGTAGGAATCTACGTGTGTTTAAATATTATAATTTTGGTGGGTTTTGACTAACTTTAACCTTGATTTTCTTCTAATTAACGCATAGTTTTTTTAAAATATTATTTTCCAAAAATTCACCTTGATTCGTTACGGTTTCGTTGTCTGTTAACACGTTACACAAGCTACATGGACAAGCCAACAAAGTTGATAAGGAATTGTCAGATTTTATTTTATTAAAAAAAAAAAAAAAAACCTTGACTACGTTGAGAAATGTCAATTAAAAATCATACACATTGCAAACATATATAAAAATTTTTGATAAAATATCGCACTGATTTTAATTCAAATTTCTAATTAATTACTTTATTTACTTATAGTTTGATTATAAATTTTGATACAGTTGAGAGTTTAATTATCATTTAATCATTTTGTTATGGCAAATAAATAAAATCCAACCCCACCTATCAATTAAACTCGCATTGATTATGGAAAATTGCCAATTTAACCTACTAATGGTCTCACGCTTTTTGTTAGGAGGGGCACAAAATATCTGTTTGGATACTGATATTTTTGTTTGATTTAAAAGATTAAAAGCACATTAAAGTGGTGAGTGAAAATTGATTTTGGACAAAGCCAACTTTAGCCATCAAATTAAGTTCAAGAAATAATTATAATTTTCAGATGTATATGATTGATGTGATTAAAGTTGTGACTAGAAGATTAACATTAATAAATGCTCACTTTAGGCTTGCTTGCACGGCTTGATCATGACTTCAGAGAGAGAGAGGGAGAGAGAGAGAGAGACGTAGCTGATACAATCGCAACCATTTGACGAAGTTTCATCTTAAGCATAAACATGAGTGTCTTTCGTTTTTTTCCATTTTTATTCTTTTATACATAATTGTTGGATCAATTGACTCAGTTAAGTGTATATATATATATATATGTAATTACAATGTAATTTGAATCCAATGATCAAAGTAGAAGGCTATCAAGATTCACTGCAAGAGTGTCGTAAAAATTTAATCCTATAAAATGATATTTATAATTACGATGTAATTTGAATCCAATGATCAAAGTAGAAGGCTATCAAGATTCACTGCAAGAGTGTCATAAAAATTTAATCCTATAAAATGATATTTATTTCCACCATATAAGAAGAAACTTATTTGTAATATATATATATATACACATATGTATATGTACCGAGTTTCTATAGTTTTTGTGTTATAACTTTTAAATTATTAGGACCATTAATAAAATTCATCCATCGTGTTATCTCTACTTAAAAATTTTTTCTCTTTGATCAATTGAAATACAATTGATAAAATTGATTGATGGTGTTAATAATTTAAAAATTAGCATGTTGTGACCATATAAACTACATATATGTATACAAATAAAGTGTGTAGCTGTACTATATATATATATATATATCAATAGGCTCCTTCTGCACAATTCTTGTAGGAAACACAAACGTGGGCCCATAAAATGCAAGAAGGTAGAGATGCGTACGTTTACCTTATATCTCTTGCAAAAAGAGAGAAAATTGAAGTTATTAGTCTTTTGTAATTCAGATTAGAAAAAGAAACTTTAACAAATGTGATTTGAAAGATCACCATCTTGTGGAAGGGAAAATGTCAATCGGTGCCAATATTGCAATTAGTCACAATGTAAATGTGCAAACTATTTATCAATATATGAACATAATGGTAATTATATTATTCTTCTTCACGTTTCTTAATTTTTTAGGAGTACCAGAAAGATAACGTATGAGATATCTGACTCTTGCGTCATCGGTCTATTTGTCTCGTAATAATAATAAAACTGTACTTCAAAAAAATTAATAATAATAATAATAAAACTATATCATGTATAAATTTACTTATAATATTTGATTTCTTAATTTTTGATACTACTACGTATGCATGGAATTTGTACTCTGTACTAATTTGGATTACTCTAAACTTTGAAAGATGTTGTGAAATATAAAATGTTGTCTAGTAATATATTCCCCACACTTATATTTAAAAGTTTAATTTCAAGTCATAACTCTCTCTTTAAACCCTAAATTTACGGAAATAGTTCAAAAATAAAACTATTTTTTTTTTATTAAAAATCAATCGATATGTTTATATAAATTTATGAAAAATGTTAATTATAATAGAAAACTCATGTTGCATACTTTTGTAGTGTACAATTCTCTTTATTTATTTCTATTACTATAATGATGTATTATTGTTTTTTTTTTCCTTAATTGACATGGTGTATGGAAAAGTAAATTTATGTTACAGATGGTATATCACTTTTCTTTTGCCCTTAGATATTTAAGTTATTATGTATAGATTGACTACTCTCATAATAGCTAATAATAAGTGGATAAAACTCCCCATATGTATAAATATGTGCATATATGGTGGACTTAACCCTCGATTATATATGTGAAAATAAAATGCATTGTCTGTTTACTTATGCGTGGATGTGGCGGTTCGTTGAGATTTTTAAATCTATTAATTAGTTCTATATAAAAAGAGAGAATTAACTTTGTTTAAAAAGAACTTCAATTTTTTTTCCCCTATTTTCACTTAAACATTCTCATAATATTTTATGTATAAACAAAATCTTATTACATCCAATGACATTCTATAATCTGATAATGTTGAATTCCTGTCAACTGGCTTCCATTCATTTTTGTTTTATACAATTATAAGCTAATCTAACACAAAAAATTACAATTCTATCGGGATCTATTGAAATTAAGTAGTACATATATGGTTTAAAAATCTTTTCTCATGACATTGAAACAAACTACTCTTGACACATGTTGATCAATGAACATGATGTGACTCAACTCCTATTACTGATGTAAATAAATCATAAAAATTTATACTAAGCACTCACGTAATAAATAAATGTCTTGCTTTCTTTCATCTTGATTTCTATACTTCACGGGTATTGAATATTCATAATTTTATTGATTTAGCATACACCATAACATGTTTTAGCAAACATGTGAACTCTAAAAACTCACAAGACAAGCATCTAATTATAGGGTTCCCACCTCCCTAATTTAAGGCTCCCAATATTCCCCCATAAAGTCTATAATTTATTTAATTAATGTTAATTTGTGTTATTATTAAAACGCTAGTTCATGATTACGTAACTCGTGAAATCTGCCATGATTAACTATTTTTGGATTAATTTCAAAATTATCATTATCACCGAGATCTTGGGAATCCATTGATCAAATATTGTCAAAATTTTCAATCTCTATGTCACGGGCTTCTTGACCATGCTCCAACTCAAAATTACACAACAAAATACCTACTGAACTCTCATGACATTGATATAAGTTTTCGCGTTGGAATACAACACAACTTTGTTGAGTAAAAATAGAGGTAGCAATTTCTTATACTACCGGCAAACATAGCACAGGTATAAAACAAATTTTATAAGTTAGGGAGAAAAGCTGAGTGGGCTTGATGGAAAGTCATCATGCACTTATTCCACTACTCAAGTGGCCATGGTAGGTTCAAATTTCTACAGGCCTACGTTTTTGTAGGTAGCTCTCTCTCGATATTTAGACGTAAAGATTCGAACTGTGCTGTTAGAGTCTCATCTAATGTGGACGGTCATCTCCCGATATCTGGGAGTAGAGATCTGAACCGTATTATTATAATATCATCTAGGCTAGTCTCAGTAGTAGATTTGATTTGTAAAAAAGTCAGACAATCAATATATATATATATGAGTGATTTTACTATCAGTATCTCCTAACTTTAAAAAATTATGACAAATCAATCAAATTCATTAATTGCATTCTCTTTCCTAAAATAAGTTTTCTCTTCTATTTAATTTAAATGCAATAGATAAATTTGATTGGTTCATCCTAAAATTTTAAAGTTATGAGGTATTGATGGTAAAATAAATATATACATACATATATAGAGACATATTCTACAGTACACTTGTGTGTTGGTATACTTGACAACTATAAATGAGTGATTGCATTCTAAAATTACTGATTATATTTTATTATATTTGATTATATATTTATTATATATGATTATAACTAAATGAGTAACATCACATTTACAATAATTGATTATGTTTAATTGTAATTAAATATATTTAATTATAATTAAATATAATAAAATACAATTAGTAATTTTAGAATCTAATAATCAGTTAAAGTGTATAAATACCCAAATATATTGCAAATAACTCTCTCTCTCTATATATATATATATATAAAGTTAAGATTATAATTCAAACACTATTAGAAATGCATATATTCGTAATAAGAGAAAATGATAATTTAATAACTCTAAGAAGAATAATGATATGTGATACGACTTTTGGAATTATGTTCAAATGTCAAATTTGTGCCGAAACTTCACAAGCTATTGCAACCTAATTAAGATTCCTGAGACCTACGACCTATCTTTAACCCACTTGGATATTTCCTAGTATCCAAATTGTAATGTGTCTTCCAATTGATATTGCTTCTCATAAATTATCGTTCTTTCATTCAGTGGCATATACAGTCATCCTCACATCACGATTTCTATATATTATGCTAATGATGAAAAACTTTTTATGTAAATAAATTCAATAAAATGTTGGTAAAAATTAGGCTTAATATTTTTTTTCAAAACCAGTTAATTGTAACAATACATATTGTTTTGTATGGTTATAAAACTTTGTTTTGTTTTATTGTAATAAACGGTCTGATTTAGGGGTGGGCATCTCTAACCCAACCCGATCAACCCAACCCAACCCGATCACTTTTTATCTGATTGGATTGAGTTATATCTTTAAAAAAATTGAGATGGGTTGGGTTGGGTTGAAAAATTTTTAATCCAACCCAACCCAACCCGACAAATGCCTATCCCTAATTCTAAATCCAAGTTTTTTTTTTTTTTTTTCTAAAAGCACATTTATTAGAGATGAAGATCAAGAATAGTCTATGTGGTGGATTAAATATTTTATTTTAATAATTGAATATTTATTTATATTCATTTTATTTGTAATCAAATTATTAAGACTATAAAAGTTACTAACTAAACTTTTTATGTTTTCGTAGTGGATTAAATTCAATCCGATCAACTTAAGATAAATCAACCCGATTATTATTGGGTTGGGTTGGGTTGAAAAATTTTTGGGTTGAGGGGTTTTCAACCCAATCCAACCCGAACCCGAAAACGTCTACCTCTAGTTTGATTTTTTTTAAAAAGACAATTAAAAAAATTAATTATAACAAAATAAATATTGTATACAACCTTTGGATGCAATTACCTCACTTTTTTTTTTTTTTTTTTTTATGTTGACATATTACATATTATAAGTATGTTCATCACTAATTGGATTTTTCTAATTAGGCCGTTGAGACATAATTCGGAATAAAAACCTCGGAAATTAGGAGGAACAACTTAGACGAAGTGAGAAAATCGTTCAACAATTCAAAAGAAAATTATTACAATTTGAACCTTGAACTTGTTCAAGAGGAGTCATACTTTGCACCATACCGCCAACTGGATGCAAGTACCTCACTTGTTTGCCATCCAAAGGTGTCATCATGTGACATTACTTTCATGGTTGTGAAAAGAAAAGGTACTTTTGGAATAAGCAATTTTGTACTTGTTTAAATAATTCTGATCAATTGTGTTCTTTATTTGTATAATCACAGATAACAATGTAAATAGGGCACGGTACCCTAGTAGAACAGCACTGAAAATCTAATTAACTCTCTGAACACAAAGTTACAAAACCGAGCAGACCATGCCAAGCACACAAAGCCAAAAATTAATGCATGATTTAATACAAATTCTTATCCCCATCTGGATGTCTGTATTATAGACATAGGCATAGGATCCCTTAAAGAATTTTTTTTTTTTTTCAATACAATAGATGTGCTGTATATTTTTCATTTAAATCATGTCACATATATATATATCATATCGTATTAAAAATGTTAGCATGTTTTTTTATAAGAACGGATTAAAATATAAAAGATTTTGTAAATAAAATTAAAGGGAATTTTAATTTTTTTCTTCATACTTTTTTAGGTGGGATTCGTCTCCATAATTATTAAGAGTTACTCAAACTAACACCCTGTAAATTACCATATCAAGATTTTGTAAAATAAAAAAGAAGTATGCAAATCTATAAGTGACAATTAGTGTTATATATATATATATATATATATATATATATATGTAAAAGAGAATTTTTAAGAGTTTAAAGTAACTTAAAGTTTAAATTATCTTCAAGATTAAGCAGAGTGTTAATTTATCGTGTTTTTTGTTTTTTTTTTTTCTTGAATTTCAAATTTAAGTTTGATTCGTTATGGTTTCTTTGTCTAATAACACAAGCTACATAGACAAGCCAACAAGTTGAAAGGGAATTGTCAGATTATGTATTTATTTATTTTCTTCAAAAGCACAGATATGGTCTAACGTTTGTATGTAATTAAATTATCATCTATGATATTCCGAGAGTAAAATTCGATTCATCAATCAAGTGCATATTCAACAAAGCAAACTTGATACCTGTAAAAAATTTCTCTTTACGTTGTTTTTCTTATACAACTACAAAATAATTTTGAAACTAATAACCAAAAATTTGTGAGTATTTATCGGGATTAAACATTAAATATACTCATATAAAAAAAAAAAAAAACCCTACACATATCAATAAATACTCGTAATGGGATTTAAACTCTATCACGAAGATGAAAGAGTAAGTACACTAATCACTTAAATTTTATGTCAACGTGTAGATCTCTCATGAATTTAAAAGAAAAAAATTACTAAAAAAATTCTTAAATTTTATAACAACTCCTCTGTTTAATTTTATAAGCAATTCTTCAAATAAACATTTAAAAAAAAAATAAAATAAAATTGAAACCATTCGAATTAGAGAAGGGACAAATTTTAAACCACTATTATTGGCACAAGTTATTTATTTATTTATATTATTAAAATTAATTCAGGAAATTATCATGATCAACCAAAATGAAATATTAGTAGTGCAATCTACAAAATTGTTTTCATATGAGAGTGACTGGTCCATATAAAGATGAAAAAATTATCCATTCGAGGGTCTACCCACATTAATTGATCGAGAAAATATTTTTACGAGATATAAAATCTATATTATAAGGCACAAAGGCTGTGACGTTAACTATCGGAGCCAACAGCTCAGCTACTATTATTGGCATGAGTTGCTGTAAGGCTACGTGAGCTAAAGGGATTCTAATTTTGATGGGAATGACTTGATGTGAAATGTTTCCATTTCTTAATAAAGAATATGAGACTGAAGAGTACTATCCATTTGCAATTTTTTGCAGCACAGGACAATAATTTTGTCATTTTTTTTTTGGTTACTTTGGCAAATGAATTTATTACAATCTAAACTTACAAATAAAAGGAAATATAAAAAACTTAAAATAAGACTACAAGCACATGATGAGGATATTAAATTTTTCTAATGCTGGCATCACATGCTGTGCATCTCCTGCTGCCTACTCATATGTGCTATGGAGTCCAGATAATGACAATCTATTTTTCTTCCTTAATTAGGGTATTGACTAAAATTTAGTTTTCGTGAATGGAAACATATTCGTTGAGATAAACGTAGTATATTATTTGTACGTGTATTAATTCATAACATTGCTAATACAATAATTTGAATAAGAATTCAAAGGAGATTAAATGTATAAAGTGAGTTGATTTTGTATAATTATAATACAAGTTGTCATATTTTACGGATAAATTTAATACGATACAATTTGATGAGAACATCATTGAGACAAATGAGAAAATTAATTTGATTAGACAAAAGTTTAGCATTTACATATAAAAATTTAAATGTCAAATATTATATATATACATATATATATATAGAGTGAATCTACCATCAATATCTTATAACTTTAAAAAGTTAAAGACGAACCAATCAAATTCATTCATTGTATTTTAATTAAATAAGAGAGAGAATGCAATGGATGAATTTGATTGGTTTGTCGTAATTTTTTAAAGTTATGAGACACTAATAATAGAAGTACTATATATATTAATTAATTGATGATAGAAATGTTATATATATTAATTATGTTTGCATATGTAGGAGGTTTTGCCTCATAATTGTGTGAGTTGAATTTTTCCGATTATGTATATCTAAATTGTGCATATAATACATGATCTTGATAGATCGTTGTAGATCTGTAACATGTTTGATAGCAACTTTTCTTTTAAAAAAAGTATAATATAATCGTATATATAATACCTGATTTTAACAGATCGATGTAGATTTGTTACACATTTGATATTAGTTTTTATTTTTAGAAAGGTATAATATAATAATGTATATACTCCTTGATATTGACAAGTCACCGTAGATTTACGATACGTTTGATATATATATATTTTTTAGAAAAGCATAATATATCTTATTCATTAAGTGCACCGATCATTAACAATCTAATATCCATATTTTGTTAAAAACAGAATGTCATTAACTAAGAATCCAAGTAAAATTAGCAAAGATAAGGATACAAATTGTGGTGGTGAAAACTTTGGCTTTGGTTGTCATTAATGAAGTGAAGGGCAGATAAAGCAAAGCATGATCCATATGGTTTTACTGAAGAATGAAGTAGGGAAGTGGACCCTGGACCATGAATGAATTAGACAGAATTGTTTAAATCAAAATTTCTAAAAATTTGATTCATTCATACATTGACCATACCATTTCAAGACTTTGATATGTAATCAAATTATTCATATATATGAATACTTATTTACCATATGGTTATTACTATAATACAAGAGAGGCACATAACCATGTCAAATAGTAAGTCTATAACTCTATTGACTGTAGCCTAACACCACCAAATAGTACAACTATGTTTAATTTTGTTTTAAAATTTATACATTAAACTGGTGTGATTAATCAATGCAACCAATAAATTTTAATTTTTCAATATTATTATTATTTTTATACATTTACTGACTAATTAGTCTATTTGCCTTGAACATTTATAAATTAGGTAGATTTTGAAAGATATCTTAAAGTTTAGTCAAATTTGATATATAACTCTATATTTCTGTTAACCTTCAATTTAAAAATTATGATTGTTAATCAAATCTCATTGTCAAACTTTTTTTTTTTTTTCAAAATTTTTCTATAAATTGTATTAACATGTGTCAAATTTAGGGTTTTATTTAATGATATATCGAATGAATAAATATTTATTTATTATATTTTTATTAATAAAAATCATTTTGAAAATAAGCTCTTCTTGACCTTTCTCACCTTACTGGTACACAATATCTTTATAAGTCAGATGGAGTAATAAAATGTTATTTTTCTTAAAAAAAGGTAATAAATATTTAAACCTTAAATGGGATGTTTGTCTAACAAATTCATTATCAAATCTAAAAGAAAAATAAACTATGCACAACACTTCACTAATTTTCTACAACAAATTGCACGCAACTATGGACTTCTTTAGGGATGTATTTATTAATAAAAAATTTGATTTATAGTTATGACATTTATTAAAAACTCTTAAAAATTATATTTCGTGGCTTTACACATAAATCATACTACCCCTTACCTAATATAAATGTAAGTTTACTATCCTGATTCGCATTTTCAAAAAGAATTTAGTTCATTATTAAAATATGAGTTCCACGTAATTTGATTTCTATGTATTTAGTAAACATTAGAATTGTAAATCAGGAATTAAGTTGTTTTTCTTTTCTAAGGATGTCTTAGTAAGTAAAAGTACCCTTGATTCTCTCAAATTTTCATTTAAATAATTTTTAAGATTAATTATCTATCTGAGCGCGTTTACATTCGATCCCGAGAGATTTCGATGAATATCCGAGTTCAACTACAATTTTAAATGAAACAAAATTAAATATATTAGTTTTGGTTTTAGAAATTTTTTTATAAAGAGAAAAAAATGTGAATGAGGGTGCATATGTTGAAAGTTGAAAATGTAGAAGGAGGCCTTTTAACATACATATTTCAATGTGATGCTTGTGTTTTACTGTAACAAAAATGTCATGTAAATGGTTGTAATGTGTTGTAAGGCATGTAAACTCATCACCTACCGCTGATAACTCCATCTCTTCTTCTTCCTCTTCTTCCCATCCCCACCACTCAAAACAATTATATATATATATATATAACTACATATATAAATATAACTCAACACCAACTACTACTACCTCAATTCCAACCTTTTTATTATTATTATTTTTTGGGTAAGGCTCACATTCCCATGTCCACAATCTCTTCTTTGCTAAAAGTTGAAGCCTTTTCTGGTCATAGGCTTCATAAGGAGGAGGAGTGTCATCACTCGTCGTGGTGGTGTGTTTGCCAGCTTAGATTTGGACTTGCATTTGGTTCTTCAGTCACATCCCAGATGCAAGATTGAGCTTTTTTGGCTTTGGCTATATAACGTTGTGAGCTTTTTGGCTTTGGCTATAGAAAGTTGTGACATGGAGTTTTTGTGTGTGAGATCTGGGTTTGGTGGGGTTGGTTTCTTGCTTTGAGGGTCTAAAGATCTGGACTTTGGAGGGTGGTTGTAGTGAATTCCATCTCTTGGAGGTATGTGGTTGAACAATTTCGCTTTGTATTAATGTTTTATTTGCATATGTTGTGATCTGTTTGTTTGGAAACTGAAATGCTCGTATACGGGTTGTTTTCTGCTTCTGTGTTTTGTTAAATTTGTGTTGGAAAAAGGTGAATTTTGATAAAGATTATAGATTTTGAAACTAGTTCTGATAGTGGTTATTGTGGTAGTTCTGACACTGGTGATGTTGTAATTGATGGCTTAATATATTGACCTTAGTGAGTGTAAGATTCCACATTAATGAATTCAATCCTGTAGGTTGTTGATATTTGAGATAGGAAAGCATGGCCAACGATCTCAATGCGGAATTATCAAAGAAAACTGCAATTTTCGATCTTAAGGTGTGGGAGGTAATTGGAATTTGTGTTGCATTATTCATCATAATCATCCTGTCTGTACTGTCGTTTTGCTTAACTTCACGCAAGAAGTCGAAGAGAGCTACAAACAAGCTTCCCATTACTCAAATTCCAACTGTTTCGAAGGAAATTAAAGAGGTTAGAGTAGAGCAAGTATCAACGAATGAATTTGTTCCTCGTGATGGTATTCTTCTAACCATTCATGATAAATCTAGTGAAAAAGACTCGGATAAGGTTTTGGTTCATCTGGGTATGGGGAAAGTGAAGAATGGGGATAATAGTAGTCAGTCGGGTTCATTTCATCATTATGAGAAAGATGGAGGGTCTATATCAGGTGAAGAAGGGAGTTCAGGCACTGTAGCTGTGTATAAGCCTTCTTCTTCATATCCTATTACTGCTCCTTCTCCGCTAACTGGTCTGCCTGAGTTTTCTCACTTGGGATGGGGTCACTGGTTTACGTTAAGGGATCTTGAGCTTGCTACGAACAGGTTTTCGAAGGATAATGTCCTAGGTGAGGGTGGATATGGAGTTGTTTATCGGGGACATTTGATCAATGGGACTCCAGTGGCAGTTAAGAAGATTCTCAATAACGTGTGAGTTCATAATCTGTTCTGTCAATTGCATATCTTCATTAACATGCATCTGTTATTCTTTCCACACGTTATTCTTTTACTAAGTTCTTAAATTCTTCCTCTTAGGGGTCAGGCAGAGAAAGAGTTCAGAGTGGAAGTCGAAGCCATTGGTCATGTTCGCCACAAGAATTTGGTTCGTCTTCTGGGATACTGCATTGAAGGGATTCATAGGTACCATTTGCTTTTACTGTATGTTGTTATCTGCCTCGAATTATAATCCATGAAAGGATCTATTCTAAGAACTTATTAGCAAACTCTTAAGAGGAGAAATGCAGAGAAAATTTTTTATTATGTTTTTTATTTTTAACCGTCAAAGTTTCTGTTGCGTTTGTTACTGACTGATTATAGATGGATGGATTGACATTGATACCGACTGTATTCACAGGATATTGGTTTATGAATACGTCAACAATGGAAACTTAGAACAGTGGCTTCATGGAGCGATGCGTCAGCACGGTTACCTTACTTGGGAGGCCCGTATGAAAGTTCTACTTGGCACAGCTAAGGCGTAAGTCAAAACTCACTTCACCTACATCTATTTTAAGCACTCTAGTTCTCATTTAACATGACGTATCTTGTTGTAGTCTTGCCTACTTGCACGAGGCCATCGAGCCAAAAGTTGTTCACCGAGACATTAAATCAAGTAATATATTGATCGATGATGACTTCAATGCAAAAGTTTCTGACTTTGGCTTGGCTAAATTGCTGGGTGCTGGGAAAAGCCATGTTACGACTCGAGTTATGGGGACCTTTGGGTAAGCATTTTCTCAGATGCAGGACGGAACTTTATCAATATATATGTATTTTTCTGTTCTGCAACCTCTTTTATTTTGTTTCTTACTAAATGCTTAATAAATGTTGCTCGAAATTTTGCAGGTATGTGGCTCCTGAGTACGCGAATACTGGCCTCTTGAATGAAAAGAGCGATGTTTATAGCTTTGGTGTTGTGCTTTTAGAAGCAGTAACTGGAAGAGACCCTGTGGACTATGGTCGCCCTGCCCACGAGGTATGTGATAATCGTACACATAATCAAATGCTGAAACTATTGTTTTACAATTATAGGTGTCCTGTAATCATCGTGAGCGTAATGCAACTTAAGTGCATTATGATCGTTCCATATGCTGTTCAACTATTAGTTTATAATGTGATTGGATCTCTGTAGAATCCCTTAAGACTTAAGTTTGTTCCAAGCCAATCCTAGACTTAATTAACTTGATATAATGTGATTGGATCTCCGTAGTATCTTAACCCCAACGATTGGTGTTTTATTTGTTATGCACGATATTATATTGCATGTTAGTCCCTCTGGTGTCGGTTAGGTAACCGTGAAGTATCTGAAAGTATACCTTTTTGAGGATTCAAGAATTTGTTATGGAACTACTGTGGTGTCCAATGTTGAAGACATAATAAACCTCCACTTGCCTATATGGGACAGTGTCTAATAATCCTTTATTGTCACTGTGGGAATGGGGCCACCCTAATGCGTCCACAGTTCTGCATCTATCAGATGCTACACAGAAATTTACTTCAATTATTGGATGGTGGTCACCATTACTTGAGCCTGGTCCCATTTCAGAAACTGTACAGAATGACATGTGCAACAAAAAACATAAAACAAAGGAAGTCATTTATAACTGGAAAATGAGTTGAGCCTCTACAAGCACATTGGTTCTGCTCTGAGAAATCTTTCTACAAGTGACTTACGTAGGGTTAATACTTTAAGTTGCTTCGAAATGTACCTATAACATCCATCTAGCATATGTTGCTACGAGAGCGCTTAAAAGCAAGTGAGAAGAAAGGGAAAAAGGCATGTGTTTTCTTAATGTGTATCAATCGTATGACTGTTTAGAATACATGCGTGTTGCTGTGGCTTGATGTGGTGAATGGACATGTGCTATTGGCCTTGAGTACAAAGTCTGAATTAACCGGGGCCCTTTAATATCATTATTTTTCCAAATTTCAAAAACAGCTGCTTAGGGGTCCATTATGTTTCCATACTTATTAAAAGTATGGTATATTCCTGTGTATTATTGAGAAACAAATGTTAGTTTCATTATTGTTGCCTTACATCATTAGATGAATCGTAATGATTTCACCTAATAACTTCGATACTTGTTTAATATATCTGATATCTCCATAAAACTGCTTGTTTTTACACCAACAGTTACCTGGTTTTTTGAACATGAAATCATTTTGCTTACAGGTAAACCTGGTTGATTGGCTGAAAATGATGGTTGGAAACAGGCGGTCAGAAGAAGTGGTAGACCCACACATTGAGGTAAGGCCATCGACAAGGGCCCTAAAGCGTGCCCTTTTAACTGCATTGAGATGTGTCGATCCAGACTCCGAGAAAAGACCAAAAATGGGCCAAGTTGTGCGCATGCTTGAGTCCGAGGAATATCCTATAGCAAGAGAGGTTAGTGTCTGTTAGATCGTTATATAGCTCAGCGATACATATGATAAATATAGTCTGTGCATGGTTGATTAAATCATTGAATAGCTCACTACCTGTTGTGAACTGTGTTTGTTCATCATTGCAATCATTTCCTTGTCTTTCTCATCCCCAATACATTTCGTTTTAATAATAAAATGTTTCCCCAGATGGGAAATTTGAGTACTTAATATCACACTTAACTTTTTGCTATGCAAATGTACAAGATAACACATGTTGATTGATCTAGGTTTGCATTCTTTTAAACATTTCTTTTTGCACGTTGTTTATCTATTCTATTGTAGCATTGAGCTCTTTTGACAAGTGTCCTTTTCCAAGTTCAAATGTAAGCTGTGTTCGAATAAAACTTTTTACTATTTCCAGGACCGAAGACACCGAAGGACTCAAGGAGGGAGCATGGAGATCGAATCCCAGAAGGAAAATTCCGACACAGAAAAGAGTGATTATCCGTGTTCAAGGTCAGAGAGCAGGCGGACGTAATCCGAATGAAGAAGCTCATTTTCAGAATCTGATGGAGGGATTAATTCTTACAATTTTTTTTTTTTTTTTTCAACTGCTTAAATTCTTGGGGTTTGTCTTTTATATTAGCTTTTGTCAATATATGTAGGGGATGGGGGGTTGGAGGTTGAGAGGGAGATGATCTTTTTATTCTTTTCTTTTCTCTTTTCTTTTTATTTCATTTTTCTTTAAATGTGTAGATGGAGAGGTGATTTGTTTGTCTGCAAAAAATGGTGTTGTGGAAAAGAAACCCAAATCATTTGGTGGGTGTGTACAGAATTGAGTAGCTCTTCATGAATGTTTGATGGAAATCAAATTCCCTACTTAAACAATTATAATTCTTAAAAGCAAACACACAAAAACAATTAATTCTTTCATATTGAAAATGTTATTAACTTTATTTTAGTAGTGATTAGACTTAAAAACCTTAGCCGGTGAAAAAATTTAATAGACATCTCTTAAAGTGGGTGGGACCATTTCAGTACTAATACATTGTATAAGGTTGTGTTTGGGTTAGAGCACTACTGTAGTGGGTGATTTCTACTTTTGGATGAATGTGTTTGGATCACACTAGTACTGGAATGGCTGACTCTGGTGCGGGAAGAGAATCAAAATGACTACCCAAACTTCATGGGTCCAAAACCATAAATGTGAGACCTATAGGTTTTTATGTGTCCTGCTGACGTCTCCCAAGGGTCACTCTCAATCTGAATCGAAATCATGATATCTATGAACTACTTGCATTCAAGATTACTGTAGAGTTGACAAGTATAACTATGCATCACTCTATGCTGATGTTCAGTTATCCTGTTAAATTAGTTGAGATGTTATTGAATAAGTTAATATTCATATAATTAGTTGTTACAAAACTCTACTAATGTTGTACTTAAAATTATCATTATTATTTTTTAATTTTTTCAGCTATTTAAATATTTGAAATCTGAATGATTTCTTGGTAAAGGTTTTTGATCCAAGATTGATTAGTTGAGGCTGTTGGCTGTTGCAGCAAAGAGGGAAATGGTGGGTGGCTGTGGTTTTTTGAGGTTAGGAAGAGATTCTTGTTTGTTGGTATTAGAGCCTACACCATGTTTGGTAGTGGGTTCTTTGTGGATGGAGTGACCTGGGGAGGGGTGTTTTATGAATAAAATAGGATCTGTGAAGTCACCCATTTGGAATTGATGGGCTGTTGTGGAGGATAGCTTTGGATCTTGGAGTATTGTTATATGCCTAATTGGGTCTCATATTGGTTAAGTATGAGATTAGTCGTAGATATATAAACCGTTTGGGGGTCTGTTTTCATATAAACTATTTGAGAGTCTGTTTTCATATAAATCGGTTTTTAAAGATGAATTGTACTAAATTTGAATCTGTTTTTATAAAATTTAGGAGGAGGTGCGAGAAATATAGAAGGAAATTATGGGTTTGGAGGATAAGATATTGGGAGTGTGTGAGTATCAATTTGGAAGGGGGTGCAAGATATACTGAAAGAAATTATGGGGTGGGTTCATTTGTTTAAGAAGAGAATAAAAACACATTTCTATCTTCTATTTCTACGACTTTGATTCTTATTGCATTTGATGTTTTATAGAGAGAAATAGCGGCAATAAACTTGTTAAGGGAACATATAAACACAAACTTAGAAGTTGCAATGTAATTTAGTTGTGTGTTCATTTTCAGCAGCTTAAAACATCATGGTTGGCCAAGTCCTTGGGATGTTTGGTTCCTAAACTCTCACCTTTGGCACCTATTATTAAATGCTATCACTTTGCAATAATGTGTTTGCCTTTTCTCTACTTCAATTATTTTTTGTGTTGTTCTTCGTCTATTCTGTCATGCATGTGTCAGTTCGATGATGGTTTACGTTCTCCTTGACTAACTCGTTCAGCAAGTAAATAAACGTATTATGTTATGTCCTTTCTTTATGTTCCTGTTACATGTGATTGAGATGGCTTTATATCTTGTAACTTCTTGGAGTCTAGTTCTTGTCCAATGTATGACCAGTTCTGCTTCTTGAATTTTTCATTCTGTGTATATATATATATACACACTTAATTCTTGATTTAAAATATTTCTGTTTGGGACAGCAAATGAACATTATTATACAGATGTATGTAGCAAAGATCGAATTCTTTATGGCTTTTCCATAATACAACAGGTTTGAATCGGCAATCATGGTATGTCATAATTTTCTTTTGTGTGTATTCGGTCAAATGATATATTTTACAAACCATAGCTAGAGTTATTTCTTTGACTGAGTGATAGTTAGCTTCTGGATTTAATTTAACGTGTGATGTTGTTTGATGAGTATATAAAAATATGCAGGCTTCAAAATTGTTATGGCTAATATCTCATAATCTATGACTATTTGCATTGTCATTTCTCTTCCTTCCAAATCCAATGGACAACCGTGCCTATATATTTTAGCTTTTTGATCGGTTTTGTCTGTATGCTGCTGCCAATTGACCAGGTAAAGAAGCTGTAATGAAAAATATGAATAGATGTTACTTGTTGCTGTATCATGTGGGGACTTGAGGCATAATCTATTCACATGTTTTGTAACAATGCTTGTCATTAACCATTTGTTTTATTCGAAATGAGTATACGTTGAATTATATAGTCAACTTCCCACCCTACATGTAACTAGAAGTAGAGCTCTTTTTATGATTTATGAGTGAGTTTGTGGTTTATTGAATTATTTGTTTTATACAGCATTGTCAACTTCGTTGGATAATAACAATAAGAATGATGCATTGCCTTAAAAAAACGATTACGTAATCAAAAGTTTGCATGTCCATATATACAACTCTCTTCCACTTTTTAGTCTGTAGCTCTTTCAACATCAAATATGGCTCAAGTGGTTAGTAGTACAGATGAGGAAGAGATACTGAGAGTTGAGTTGGCAGAGATAGGAAGAAGCTTCAGGTTGTCAAGTCAGCGTCGTAGCTTTAGTTTTGGAAACATCTCAGAAAAAGATGATAATGATGTTGAACATGCTTTGCAGTGGGCTGCAATCGAGAGATTGCCTACTATTGAACGGTTGAAATCGTCTTTGTTTGATAAAGAAGATGAGGCAAACCTCGTTGATGGTAAAGGAAAGCGAGTGATTGATGTTACCAAGCTTGGAGCTGTAGAACGACATTTGTTTGTGGAGAAGCTTATCAAGCACGTTGAGCATGACAACCTTCGGTTATTGCGCAAAATCAGAAAAAGAATAGACAAGTAAGTCTTCTGATATTCCTTTGCGTACGGATGTGTTTACGTTTTTATGCTAAATGTTTACATTTTTCTCTGTTGATGCTTTTACTAATGAATGTGTTTATCGGATGATTGGATTCAATATGTTGTAGAGTTGGTGTGAAGTTGCCCACTGTAGAGTTGAGATACAAAAATTTGTGTGTGGAAGCTACATGTGAGGTTGTTCAAGGAAAACCACTCCCAACCTTATGGAATTCGGCTAAAAATATGTTTTCTGTAAGTATCATCATCTTTTGAGAGTTCTACTATCTCATTGATATTTGAACTTGCTAAGTTTTTTGCCGTTATTTATGAGTTGAAATGGCCGACTATGATGCAGATAAATTCAGATAATCCAATTGAGTTCGTTGGTTATAATTATGATGTCCAAAGGTCTTCTCTTTTGTAATTGGAATGGTTTCATTAGCTAGTTGGAACTTGTTTTACAGGTTTTCAAAAAGCTTTCAGGTTCAAAGTCACATGAAGCTAAGATAAACATCATTAATGATGTCAGTGGCATCATCAAGCCTGGAAGGTATGTGCCAAAACTTTATGTTAGTTAAAGCAATTCAATTGATTAACATTTTGTGTCAATACTTCCGATCAATTTCACCATTCTACTTTGTGTAGAATAATTATGCATTCTTTGATGCTTTCTAGGAGAAAAAACTTGTTTCTTTTTGAATTCGAGGATGATAGAAAATATTTTTTGCTGTAGAAGATTTTAAGGAGGAGTTCTGAAGACAAAATAAACAATTGAAAATCGGAATGTACTTAACTAAGCTTAAACTTTCTGCAGAATGACTCTTCTGCTTGGCCCCCCTGGATGTGGGAAGACCACTCTTTTAAAGACGCTCTCCCAAAATCAAGACCAGTCTCTCAAGGTTTCACTTTCGTATTTTCTTTATATCCTAAAGTAAATCTTTTCCATTTGGTCTGAGATTTGATGATAATAGCCATTGATTATGAAGCTGAAGTAATGGGCAAGTCAAAGGACAATGTGTCCTATACATTACTTGGAAGGGGATTCCACGTTGCTTTTTTAAGATTTAGTTGAAAACTAGCCTGTCTTCGTAATAAGAAGGATCAAATATTTTCCTAATGATATGTCTATGTTCTGTGTTTGATGCAGGCATCTGACTGTAGTAACTTGAGCTGCTTTTTTATGCAACAGGTCACCGGGGAGGTGTCCTACAATGGATACAGGCTAGGAGAGTTTGTTCCCCAGAAAACTTCAGCTTATATAAGCCAAAGTGATCAACACATAGCCGAAATGACAGTGAGGGAAACCATTGATTTTTCTGCCTGTTGTCAGGGTGTTGGAAGCCGAGCAGGTACATCTTATGTGAGCTTTAAATAAAAAATAATGCTTTAGTTGTAGACACCTTATCAGTTCCCTGATACTTACAGTATTATTATTCGTTTTCTCATTGTACAGATATTATGATGGAGGTCAGTAAAAGGGAGAAGGAAGCAGGAATTTGTCCAGATCCAGATATAGATACTTACATGAAGGTAGTTTAAAAACCAGGTCTACTTTTACTTCATGATTATGGAATAATTGGTATCGCTAGACTTTTATGTAGCTGGCGGTACATGAATCAATGAAAATGATCACACTGCATCACATAATCTCAGTTATGTCATTGTTATATAATACTTTGTTCCCGTGCTTTTGGTAAGGTTGTTTATCATACATTCACAGCTATAATTTGTTTTAACAGGCAATCGCTGTTATGGGAGCAGAAGGAACTCTTCAGACAGATTACATTTTAAAAGTAATGTCCTCTAACAGAACTATAGCTATGCTTTTCTTTGAGTTCATTTTCTGTATGCAAATGCACTGTTAGTTAATCTGTCGATTCTCTGTGGCTTCTCAGATTCTAGGACTTGAGAGTTGTGCAGACACACTGGTTGGAGATGTCATGAGGAGAGGCATCTCTGGAGGTCAAAAAAAGCGGCTCACTACAGGTGACGTTGAAACAAAGATCTACAGGTTAAACAGATTATAAAGTGCACCCTCTTGATCTAGATGGCACTTTGTAGCAGTGCTGATGGGATGACTATTTGCCAGTGTAGGTTTTATATTCAAAGGTTTAACATGAATGGATTACTTACTTGTTCATCAATTATACAGGGGAAATGATTGTTGGTCCAACAAAAGCTCTATTCATGGATGAAATAACAAATGGTTTAGATAGTTCAACAGCATATCAGATTGTTGCTTGTCTCCAGCAGTTGGTGCATATTACAGACTCTACTGCATTGGTTTCACTTCTTCAGCCGGCGCCGGAAACATTTGATCTCTTTGATGACCTCATTTTGATGGCAGAAGGGGAAATTGTCTATCATGGACCGCGAAATAATGTTCTAGATTTTTTTGAGGATTGTGGATTCAGATGTCCTCAAAGAAAAGGGGTGGCTGACTTCCTCCAGGAGGTAATTGCATTACAAGCTCCTATAAATAGTTTTCCATGCTCAGGTTTTAGCAATTCGCCTGACCTTTTGATCTTTCATTTTTCTTCTTTGCAGGTGATATCTAGAAAGGATCAAGAACAGTATTGTTTGCATACTGAACTTCCTTACAAATTTGTTTCTGTAGATATGTTCTCTCAGAAATTTAAGGAATCTCGTCTTGGTAAAAAGCTTAACCATGATCTGTCAGAGCCATATGATAAATCCAAGAATCACAAGCATGCTCTTTCTTTTAGTGCGTATACGTTTTCTAGATGGAATCTGTTCAAAGCTTGCATGTCAAGGGAACTTCTCCTCATGAAGAGGAATTCTTTCATCTATGTATTCAAAACAACTCAGGTTAACCTTTGTTCTGTCTCTTTTCTTTTTATATTTTTTTATTGTTCAAGTTACTTTTTCGCAAAAATATGAAACATTGAACGTACCTTTTTGTTACAGGTAATTATTGTGGCAATAATCACAATGACTGTCTTTCTACGGACTGAGCTGCATACTGACGTTCTTGACGCAAATTACTATATGAGCGCACTGTTCTTTGCGCTTGTCATACTTGTTCTTGATGGTGTTCCTGAGTTGGCTATGACTACTGCTAGACTGGAAGTTTTCTACAAACAGAAGAAGTTGTGCTTTTACCCAGCTTGGGCTTATGCAGTCCCTGCCACTATTCTGAAACTTCCTCTTTCAGTAATCGAATCTCTGGCTTGGACATGTCTTACTTATTATGTCATCGGTTATAGCCCTGAGGTTCAGAGGTGGGTTATATTCACAAGGCTTTCTTTTATTAGTGCCTTAAGTCCTCTGTAGAATCCTCTTATCGACAGCATTATGAAGAAGCATTGAATAATATATATCTCTGAAGTTTGATCAATTGCTGTGTCTTTAGGTTCTTCAGTCAGTTCATTCTACTTTTTGCTGTGCACTTTACATCAGTATCTATGTTCCGATTTGTAGCATCGGTCTGCCAGACTCTGGTTTTATCTTTGGCAGTTGGTAGTTTTTCCATACTATTTGTCCTATTATTTGGTGGCTTCGTTATCATAAAACGTAAGGATATTTTTATTTCTTCTTCCATACGGTTTTAAAATCAACAGTTAAAATGGATAAGAACTTAAGCTGTATGTATTGCTTGTTGCAGCCTCCATGCCGGTGTGGATGAAGTGGGGCTTTTGGATATCCCCAGTCACATATGGGGAAATAGGACTTACAGTAAACGAATTTCTGGCTCATCGATGGCAAAAGGTGAGCCACAGAGAACCTATTCGTTTCTGTCACTAAGGCAACATTGCCAACGTCCTTGATAATACTCCAATAATATGTACTTCTTCCTCCATCTTAATGTCATCATCTTATAGATGACTTTGATCAATATTCAAAATAGTTTGATTGATTTATGGCTATTTCAGTGGTCTCACCAATGTCTTCACATATACAAAAAGTATGTGTGGTTACTACGAGACTTTAAAGACTGTAGTTAATATTTTCTTCATTTGACATCCAAAGATGGTAATCCATGCTTCTTATATTGTAGACACTGTCCTCAAACACTACAATAGGGAGAGCAATTCTTGAAAGCCGTGGACTAAACTTTGATGAATATTTTTTTTTGATATCACTTGGGGCGTTGTTGGGATTTGCGTTGGTTTTTAACGTAGGCTTTACCTTGGCCTTAAGTTTCTTAAAGTGTAAGTTGCATCTTTCCTCTTATGATATATTAGCTTTAGAATAATCAGAGCAATGGATGTTGCTTATATGAATAAATAAAAATACAGCTCCAGGATCAGCTCGTCCTATGATTTCGCACAAAACATTTTCCAAGTTACAAGGAAGTGAAGAAGACTCCTGTGACGGCAAACATGCAGAAAAGAAGTCCGGGAAATCTCCAGATGTTAATATAGAACCTTCTAAAGGTCAGTTTAGTTTTGCAAGTTGCTCACCAACTTTTTTTCTTTATATTGTATTTATTTTTATTATTTTAATGTTTTACATTTGTTCATCATTTTTATGGATGCCATGTCTTGATGATCAACAGGCAGGATGGTCTTACCATTCGAACCCTTAACAATAACATTTAAGGATGTGCAATACTACGTTGATACCCCTTTGGTAATTTTACTAACTATTTTTTCATTCTGAATATAGATAATCAAAGGACACTTGGAGGCATTAGAGTTGATCACACTAATGTTTGCTTTGTTCTACTTTGGCTTGTTCGGTTTTAGGAGATGAGAGAAAGGGGATTTAGTGAGAAGAAACTCCAACTACTGTCTGATGTTACAGGCGCGTTAAGACCTGGTGTTCTTACTGCATTAATGGGTGTTAGTGGAGCAGGAAAAACAACTCTTCTGGATGTTCTTGCTGGAAGAAAAACTAGTGGCTACATAGAGGGGGAAATTAAAATTGGTGGCTATCCTAAGGTTCAAGAAACGTTTGCTAGAATTTCTGGTTACTGTGAGCAGATTGACATACATTCTCCTCAAATCACAGTAGAAGAATCTGTCATCTTTTCTGCTTGGATGCGTCTGGCTCCTCAGATTGATTCAAAAACTAAAGCTGTAAGCGTTATAGAGAATTCATGTTTAGTAATTGGCTTGACATAATGAAATCTGAACCTTCTCTAACTTGTCCAACAGGAATTTGTGAGTGAAGTCCTTGAGACAATTGAGCTTGATGGAATCAGGGATGCCTTAGTTGGCATACCTGGCGTCAGTGGTCTATCAACTGAGCAACGTAAGCGGCTTACCATAGCTGTTGAACTTGTTGCTAATCCCTCTATAATCTTTATGGACGAACCTACAACGGGTTTGGATGCACGAGCAGCTGCAATTGTCATGCGAGCTGTGAAGAATGTAGTGAATACCGGGAGGACAACTGTTTGCACTATTCACCAACCAAGTATTGATATATTTGAAGCTTTTGATGAGGTAAAGAATTTCTTGAGTAATAATATTAGGATAGAAATGTAAAACAAGAATTTCAATGTTACCTGAAGATTAAGTAACAGAAATGAAAAACAAGAATTTAAATGTTACCTGAAGATTAAGTAAATACTAATATTAGTTTCCGGATCTATGTTAACATTTTCTTGCTATTAATATTAAGGAGTTACTAATGTCAACATTGTTATTTTACATTGTAGTTGATCCTTCTAAAAACTGGCGGCCGCATTATTTACTCCGGCTCATTAGGAAAGCAATCAAGTAGTGTTATAGAATATTTTGAGGTTTGTTTGCTGTTGATATACCAGCACTTATAATTGATTCTTCCGTGATACTTTCCGTGTTTCTTTTCAGTTCTTAGAGAAAATCCTTTGTAGACCTTCCAACTAAATAACTGTTACTGACAGGACATTGCTGGGGTCCAAACGATTAAAGATAATTATAATCCTGCTACATGGATGTTGGAGGTTACTTCTACATCTGCAGAAGCTGAACTTGGTGTAGATTTTGCACAAATATACAGGGATTCTGTTTTATATGAGTAAGTGCAATTACCGTAAAGTGTTTCTGGTTCAAACTCAACCATGCTGTCAAACGGCACTTTGCATATATGTATTCTGATGCTCCCAACAAAATTGCAGGAACAACAAAGAGCTTGTAAAGCAGTTGAGTACTCCACCTTCTGGTTCAAAAGATTTATATTTTCCAACCCGCTTCTCACAAAACGGTTGGGGGCAGTTTAAGTCCTGCTTATGGAAACAGAACTTGTCTTATTGGAGAAATCCTTCATACAACTTAATGCGCATCCTGCACACACTTGCAACTGCTTTGCTTTTTGGTATACTTTTCTGGAACCAAGGAAAGAAATTGTAAGTCTTTTTTGTTTTTGTTAATTATGTCTTTATCATCAATCTATCTCTATTTAAAGTTAGCTAGCATCTCCAAGTTAGGCACCTTTCGAAATAAATAGTGTAAGGTTCCATTTGTGTATATTCAACATTATGTTGTTGATATAGATCCTGATTAAGGCAGAGCATACAACTAGTTTGATGTGGTAACTTTCTAGCTAGGAATGATATTTCATGGCTTGTATACACATAAGCAGCTGCTGAAGGAAAAATAATTTCGTGTGCATTAATGAGATGGACTTAACATTTTGTTTCTCCGTTTTAATGCATCAGAGACAACCAGCAGAATCTATTCAATATACTTGGTTCGATATATGCTTCAGTAATATTCTTGGGCATAAATAACTGCTCATCTGTTTTACCATATGTCACGATGGAGCGAACTGTCATGTATCGAGAAAAATTTGCGGGGATGTACTCTCCACGAGTGTATGCACTTGCACAGGTACAGTTATCTTAAATTGAATTGTTTTTAGGAACCTTTGAGAGTATATAAGTGGACACAAGTTCTTTGTTGAACATTGATCTTAACAGACATGAATTTTACTCAATTGTTTTTCCATATTGGTTAGTTATTCTTACCTGGATGCGCATACTGATTTTGCAGGTGGCAGTTGAGATTCCCTATTTACTTCTTGAAGCTGTTATATATGTGATGGTCACCTATCCAATGATTGGATATTATGGATCCATATATAAAGTTTTCTGGAATTTCTATGGAGTGTTCACTGCAATGTTGTACTACAATTATCTAGGAATGGTGCTAGTGTCACTGACACCAAATCTCATGACTGCTTCAATGCTATGTTCCTTTTGCTACACCTTGTTCAATCTTTTTGCCGGATTTTTGATTCCTCAACCGGTAAGCTACTGGATCCTACAATGGAATGCATTTAATATATACTGATTCTACATCTATATAATTAATAAAAACTTACTCCAAGTTGTTGCGCCTGAATGACACAATACATTTGCGCCCAACAATGAGTGCACAGGTTTGAATACTATCCCAGTAATGTGGATAATTGCCGATTAGCCCCTTCTTTGTGTGTGGATAAATTACGTTTAAGTATCTTTAAAGTGGTAAGAAAAGTTTTTCCCTTATAATAGGGGCTTCTATAAAAATGTTATGTTCCGGACTGTATCATAATATTTATCATAGTGGTCTCGGTAGTTGTAATATATTCCAAAACAATAATACTAATAACAACTTAAAAACGAGACTGTGAAGCATACAATATATTGAAACTGGTGAGTATGACGTAATATGTACAAATGATAATGTATGTGTTTGTTTTTGCAGAAAATTCCCAAGTGGTGGATTTGGTTGTACTATCTGAATCCTACCTCTTGGACACTGAATGGTATGCTCACTTCACAATATGGAGATATAGGCAAAGAAATTACTGTATTTGGGGAAACAAAACCATTAGCTTCCTTCTTAGAAGACTTTTATGGTTTTCGCCATGACCATCTGGCTATTACTGCTGTTGTTCTTATCGCCTATCCTGTTGTTCTTGCATTTCTGTTTGCTTTTTTTATTGCAAGGTTGAACTTTCAAAGAAGGTGAATTAGCATGAAGGATAAATTTGCATAGTGTGTTTCAATTGGTCAATGTAGTGTTAATAATTTATAACATTACATATTTATTCTTTCTTAAAAAAATAAATTTTATTATATTATTTTTGATGTGTGATATGTTCACGTAGCTCAACGTCAAGAGTTTTGATAAGTTGCGAGGTTGGCCTTATGGCTCTTCTCACACTTACACTATTGAGACTATTGGTTCAAGTAGTGTTCCCCTATTCCTGAACTAATTGTAATCACTTAAAAAACCTAAGCTTATAGCATATTGTTTTCATGGTAGTGGATTAGAATGCGTGAAATTTCTAATTTTATGAAAGGACTTGGCTTTTGATGATATTATTGTCTGAAAATATGGTGTAATTAGAATTTGAGATGAGTATGGTAAGGGGTATCTCTTTCTTTTTGGGATTACAAATTAAACAAGTTGAGGTTGGTATTTACTCATCTCTAACTAGTGACTTGATGAACAAGTATAGACTGCATGGGACCAGAAGTACAGCAAATCTCATGATTCAATTATTGGACATATTTGAGACCAGAATTAAAGTTATGTTCTACATTAAGGGAGATAAATATCTGGCTCTCCTTTGGTTAGCTAGTGACTGTCTAATAAATATTAACATTCATAGTTGGTTTATCTTTTGGTTGATCTTACTTTCTTCAACTTCAAGGAAAGAATATATCAGTTAGAATTCGGAAAGGGTGTCTTTTGGCAATTAGTGGAGGAGATCAACTCTTTCATGGAGGTCACAACTGTCTTCCATTGAAAAACCATTTGATTCTCTTCAATCCAATAATTGCAAATTGATTTTCCTTATCAACTTCAAATTTTGGTTTAAATATAAGGCTTCTACAATCATGTATCCATTTGCTTCAATCCAATTATAGGGTAGTAGACAACTTTTTAATTTGAAGTAATAGATCGATGTTGATGTCATATATTTAAGTTAGAATTTATGATTGATATATTATATACATATTTGATCATCTTGCAATTTTTTTAATAGATTTTGTAAAAGAAGTTGAATTATTCTTTTTTTTTTTTTTCTGAAAATAAGTTGAACGATTCTTCTTATTCACACTGTTTCACATGTACACATATTTGTACTAGCTGTATTTACAACTATTCCTATATCATAGAGATTTGATTCCTCATTAGTCAAGGAAATCACTAACTAAATTAGGAAAAGAATAAATACAGTAATTATAGGGAAAAAAAAAAATAGGAAACCAAAAATCATATCATTAAAAAAAAAATCATATCATTCAATACTTACCCTCATGTTGGATGGTAGATACTAAGTAAGTCCAGCTTGAAACATAAATCTTCAAAAGTAGGTCTAGGTATTTTTGTAAGAATATCAGTTGGTTGAGAATTTGTAAAAGTATACTTGAAGTCAACAATTCTTTGATTATCCGGTTAAACATGATTGAACAAGGCACATTTTGGATGTACTAACTAAAAGATTGGATGGAACTACATTTTCATATATCATATCCAAGCTGGGAATGGAGAATTAGTATTCACAATGTTTACTCATTCAATTTAGTTAGTTGAATAAAAGATAATGTTTATTTAAATTATGAATTAGATATTTGAATTCTTAGATTAGAAGATAAGTCAGCCTTAAAGATACGAGACAATTAGTTGGGATTACATGATAAGACAGCCGGTTTTCTTGTATTGTTTTTTAAGGTTTTATAATAAAAATTACCTTGTTTTTCAACAATTTGGAATACCTCATTCGTGACTACCAAAAAAAAGCAGATTTAAAATTGTAGGAGATTTCTGATAAATTAGACGATATGGTTTGTTTGGACATGATGGGCTATAGTATTAGGGTTGTCTAGCTCCAAAGAGTGTTGTGGTACAATATAGAAAAAGTTTAAGAGATTGTTTGTTTTTTTCTCTTAAGACTTAATAGTACTTAATTATACCTATTAAGTCTTAAGACTTAATAGTACTTAATTATACCTATTAAGTTGTTATCGTTTATTTTTTTTAAGTGGTTAAACCACTTAAAACTACCAAAAAACAATTGAAAAAATTAAGTAAGAATTTTTAATTTTTTACTTAATTACAAATTACTTAATGATATTTAAAAGTTTTTATTATAAATCTATTCTCCTAAAATAATACAATTTCAAATTTATCCTAATTTTATATTACTCAAATTTTCTTTTCTTTTATTTTCTTTTCTTGATACTTACAAAAAAATATATTTGAAAAGAAAAGACTAAATACATTTCATCTCAAATTGTCTCAGAATTAAAACTAATATATTTTAATTTATAGTTTAAACATTCATTTTCTAGTTATTTTCTTAAATATATTAATTTTAATTATGAATAAAATATTATTAATATGTACATAAAAAATGTTTTAGAATTTATTAAATTATTTATTTTTAGATGTTTAGTAAATTAATTAAAATTATATAACAATAAATAGTTAAAAAGGTATAAATATCAAATTACTAGTTTTCAAATAATCTTTACTTTAAAAAATAAATAAGTTTACAACATATTTAGAGGTAAAAAAAAAAAAAAAGCAAACATGTTATTAAGATTTTAAATTTTAGTTATTATTCAGTCTTTAACAACATTATTCAGTTTTCCGATAGAAAAACAACCAACCTCTAATTATTCTTTTTATTTAGACTATTTCACATTACACACACACACACACACACACACACACATATATATATATATATATATATGCTAGCTATATTTACACCTATTCTTATTACATAGGGATTTGATTCCTCATTAGTTGAGGAAATCACGAACTAAACTAAGAAAAAAATAAATACAATAATTATAGGGAATAATGAAAAAAAAAGGAGAAAATGTTATAAGATGATATTTTTAAATATTAGATTGATAATCTTGTCCCATTTTAATAAAGTTAATAATTAAGTCCCAAATCTTATTTTCTTTTTACATAAATACTCTTGATAAAACTGGTGAGAGGACTATATTTTTTGAAACATGACTCAATTGTTACATTTATTATAAAGATATTTTGATATTTTTACATATGATTTAGAACTCAATTATTATATTTTTTGAAAAATGACATAAATATTGAGTTATTAATATAATGTGCTATTTTTGTACTTGTCACTAAAAATCATATCATTCAACAGTTTTTTAAGACTCTCTCCTTTCTTACGATGTTGTTTAATTATGCTTTATATTGTGTTGGACTAAAGAGTTATTTTTTTTTTAACACTTATCACTTAATGGATCTGAATTGGATCTCTTAAGTTATTATTATTATTTTTTTTCAAGTGGTTAAACTACTAAAAATTATCTAAAAATCATTAAAAAAATAAAAAAAATATTTGATTTTTATTTGAATGTTAAAACACTTAATGATTTTTTTTTAAATATATTATTCTAATTCTATTCTCCCCAAAATAACGTATTTATGAATTTATTCTAATTTTATATTAAACGGATTCATTTTAATGCTATAACGAATATCTTTAAAAAATAATAACCTTAAACATCTTATCCTAAGAATTAGTAGAAAATATATAACACCTTATAATATAAACTTTTGTTGCAACATTAATTCAACTTAAAACTACTTTGTTTATTTTTATTTAAATATGTAAATTTAATTTACTTTACTATAATAATTAATCATATTTTAATTATGAATAAAAATATTAATAATATATTTATAAGTGTTTTAGTATTTGTTAAATAATTTACTTGTAATAGTTTGTATCATATTAAATGAAATTACATAACAGTGTAAAAGAGTATAAATATCAAATTACTAGTTTTAAGATAATTTTAACTTTAAAAAACAAATAGAATTATTATACATTCGAAGGTAAAGAAAAAAAAAATAAAACATATTATTCAGATTACAAGTTTAATCACTATTCAATTTTCAGTAACTTTCAGATTACAAGTTTAATCACTATTTAGTTTTAAGATAAAAAAACAAACTAATGATAACTAGGTCAATTATATAAAACCTTGACAGTTTAGGTGGTTTTCTTTCTTGATTGAATGACATATTTCTTGTTGAAAATTCATTGAGATGCCTTATTTTCTTATTTTTATCACCATCAACATATTTTGACACAGCCTGTGCTTTCATATCTTAATGATTAAGTTATACTTTGATTCTCAATAATTACTTATATACGGTTTTACCTTCTGAAACGATAATTATCATTAGAAAATGTCATATGGTTATCATGTGAGATCATGTCTGATAATTTGTATAGTCTCTTTGATATGTTTAACATTTAGTCTTAATAAACAAAATTGTCCAAGTGCACTGTTTCATTGACTTTGTAGATGGGACCACAGTATTGCTTTTGTATGATCTAACAGATTTGAATCCACATTAATTAATGACATACCTTGGTTTGTTTATGTGTAGTCAGCAAAATGATTAATATTTAATACACGAAGTCATTGATATTGCCGTAACTGAATAATACTAGTTTGCTTCTCTGATTTGTAAGCATTATGTAGTCTGATGTGTATGTGTAGCTGATGCATGCTTCAGGATTCTGTTGTCGGATGTTCATGTAAAACTAATGCATAAATATTTTTCATTTAGTAACAATTCCCAAGTAGTTTCCGTGATTTCAGCTATGCATGACTATCCACATGGTGCTGTGGAGTATAAGATTGCTTGTTTGACCAGGGAAAGATGGTGTGATTATAAAAAAACAGATTTGTTAACCACTCCTACATGTGTTGCTTATTGATAGATCTTTTGGGGATTGAGCAAAGATCTCTATGCATTCTCACCTTTCTGTGGTCCTCGTGGACCACCGTTTTATATTAATGGAAAAGAGTAAGTGATGATTTAAAAACTTAATTACCTCGTTATGTTTACTTAAAGTATAATTAATAGAAAGAGCAAATTACAATTTAGCTACCAAATTGAAACATATTTACAGACGGAATAACTATTTCACTTTTATTATAATTGACCCCTCTGCCGTTGGTAATTTTTCGTTCAATCTAACATCAAACATTATAAAATAGCGAAAAGATCAAAATACCCTTAAATTAATTAAAACAAAGTTTTAAAGATATATATTAAAAAATAATAAAATAAATAAAAATTAAACATTCAACCATCAATCTTCTTCCCCTTCAAAATCATCAATCATCAGTCATCAATCTTTTTCCAGTTCAAAATCATTAGTCTTCTTCCTACCCCTTGTTTCTTTCCCTTTTTATTCTTAAGTTCTGGAGACCAATCTGAAAACTATAGTCTGGTTTCCAATTTGAAAACCCAGAACCCAGAATTTGGGTTTCTAGTCGCATGGAAACCTATATTTGGGTTTCTAGACAACTGAAAACCTAAAAAATGGTCTCAAACATCCAAAAAATGATCCTAAACATCATCAACTAACCACCAACATCATCAATCCACTCTTGAAAACCCAAAAAATGACCCCAAATATCATCAATCATCATCGATCAAACCCAACATAATCAATCTTCCACAAAACCATCAAACCCAAATCTTCCACAAAACTGTCAATTGAACTGGAAAAAAACAAAAAAAGAAATCAATCTCACAATCACCCAGAACTGGGTTCGTGAGAACCTAGTTTTCTGGGTTCCTGAGAACCCAGAGATCTGGTAAATCTCTGGGTTCTCAGGAATCCAGAAATCTGGTGGGTTCTTAAGAACCCAGATGAACTTTCATCTGGGTTCGAATCGATGAAATCAGATGGAGGTTCATCTGGGTTCTATAATGAACCCAGATGATGAAGGAGAAGAGAACGGCGACGAGAAGAAAGGAAAAGAGAGACAAGAAAAAAAAAAGGAAGAGAGCAGCGGTGGAAAGGAGAGCGGCTGCATAGAGGGGAGAGGAGAGTAGATAAACACAACGGACGGAGGAGGGGCGAGAAGATGAGAGCGGCGGAGAGAGACAATAAACTGAGAAGAAGAAGAAAAAAGGAGAGACAGAGACGGCGATGGCGAAGGCAAAAAAAGAGAGAAGCCAGAGGGATGAAAGAGAGAGAGAGAGAAGGAGAAACTAATTTATTTTAAATTTTTTAAAATTTATATTTTTAAAAAATAAAATTTAGCATCAAATGACACTTTTACCCCTAAGCCAGTTAAAACTACCAACGATCCACTAACGATAGGGGGTTAATTGTAATAAAAGTGAAACTGTTGTTCCATCTGTAAATGTGTTTCAATTGTGTAGCTAAATTGTAATTTGCTCTTAATAGAAAAGAGTTGAATTGATCAACTATTGGAGCATCTCTCTCTCTCTCTCTTTCTCTCTCACAAACACACACACACATTTGGTTCTTTACCTTTCACTCTTTTTGGAAACTAGAGAAAAAAAAAACATTTTCTTATGGTGTGTTTATTTGCACGTAATTGGAATGATTTGAAATAATAGGATTGATGTATTGGAATCAGAATAAGTTTTTTATCTTAATTACGAGAATCATAATCAGAATCAATAATATTCTTTTTGAGAGGTTTACATAAATTGGAATCGGAATGAATTGTTTGAAAGTTATAAAAATGCCATTGATTAAAAATATGTATTCCTTTAGCATTTTTGAAAAAAAAATAATGTTTTTTTGATAAAGAAATATGTATTTTTATATAATAATATTATGTTTGTTAAACTATTTTTAATAATGATAATACTTTTATGCTAATAAGGTAATATTATGTTTATTAACTTATTCTGATTTCGATATATTATTCTAATTTCATATCACTCCGATTCCTTTCATTAAAGTAAACGTGCCGTTTATTTTATATTCGTGTGTGAAGCATAAGATTCCCTCTTGTTTGTGGTGTCATAAATTATTTGTCTTATGCAGCATTGTCAGCTTGCTTGACAAGCAAGAATAAGAGTGACGCTCCACCTTGCTTCATCAAACTCATAATCTAATATACAACCAGAAGCTTGCACAAACAGATAGATATATATATATATATGTATGTATTTATGTATGTATATACAGACCTTTCTCCACTCGTTTGTTTTTAATTTTTGAAGCTCTACAGATTATCAAATATGGCTCAAATGGTTGGTACAGATGAGATAGAGTCACTGAGAGTTGAGTTGACAGAGATAGGAAGAAGCCTTCGGTCATCATTTAGGCGTCATAGTTCCAGCTTCAGAAGGAGCAGCTCAGGGAGAAATGATATTGATGTTGAACATGCTATGCAGTGGGCTGCAATTGAGAGATTGCCTACTTTCGAACGGCTGAAATCATCTTTGTTTAACAAAGATCATGAGGATGGAAATTTGGTTGAGGGCATAGAAAAGCAGGTGATTGATGTTACCAAGCTTGGAGCTCTGGAACGCCACTTGTTCATGGAGAAGCTTATCAAACACATTGAGCATGACAACCTTCAGTTGTTATGGAAAATCCGAAAAAGAATAGACAAGTAATATAACTCTTTTGTTTTCCTTTTATGTATGAATATATATATATATCTACATGTTTGTGCATAAGTAGTAAGAGAGATGCATCTAGAAGTACTCTTGTGTCTTGCTTTTATGTAATTTAAGTCTGCATACATGTACCTGCCATCAGTTCCTCTGCAAATGTGTTTACTAATGAACGTATTTTTCGAATAATCTGAATTCAACTTTTGTAGAGTTGGTGTGAAGTTGCCCACTGTAGAGGTGAGATATGAGAATTTGTGTGTGGAAGCTGAATGTGAGGTTGTTCATGGAAAGCCACTCCCAACTCTCTGGAATTCACTTACACACAAGCTTCCTGTAAGTGTATCATCATCTTCTGATTGAAAATGATTATAAGTCTGAAGCCTTGACTTCATGCCTAATAGCTATGATGTCAAGAGGTCTTTTTGTATGGTAGTTTCCTAGTGATTGAAGTGCTTTTATGAACCTTTTTACAGGTTTTCACAAAGCTTTCAGGTTTGAAATCACATGAAACCAAGATAAACATCATTAATGATGTCAATGGCATCATTAAGCCTGGAAGGTATATGACACTATCTTATGTTCGTTAGTCAAACGAACTCAATTTAACCGTGTCATTTCTTATAGTTCCAATTTGATAACTTGGAATTTTTTAATATGTAGCCCCTCATGGTTACATCAAGTCACTTCTTAGTTGCTGTGTGCATTCTTTTGAGTTGTAATCATATGCAATGCTTACTAATCTTTGTTGAGAAACAGCTGCGTTTTTTACGCTTTCATGGAGATTATATTTGTTTGTGTTTGAATTCAAAGATACAGTTATTAAAGAAACCAGAATTGTGCTTAAGTAGGCTTAAACCCTTTTGCAGGATGACTCTGCTGCTTGGGCCCCCCGGATGTGGGAAGACCACTCTTTTGAAGACTCTCTCAGGAAATCAAGACCAATCTCTCAAGGTTGCACATTTTCTTTACATTTTCAGATATACTAGCAGGTCTATACAATCTTAGATTCATGCATGCATATGAAAATAAGTACGTAAAGCTGTCAACTTATTTATCATTCAAGGTGAGCTATCTTTTGTATTTTGTTGATTTAACCGTCATAACATCAAATACTCATTTGCTTCGATAGGTTACTGGAGAAGTTTCCTACAATGGATACAGGCTAGATGAGTTTGTGCCCCAGAAAACTTCAGCTTATATAAGTCAAAATGACCTGCACATGGCCGATATGACAGTAAGGGAGACTCTTGATTTTTCTGCCCGTTGTCAGGGTGTTGGAAGCCGAGCAGGTGAGTCTTCCATGAGCTTAATTCAACATTTCTTATTTGTAGACACCTTGTAAGTGCCAGCACGTAAACGATAGTTACATAATGTCATTTTTTCCCTACGCAGAGATTATGATGGAGGTCAGTAGAAGAGAGAAGGAAGCAGGAATTGTTCCTGACCCGGACATAGATACTTACATGAAGGTACCTTTAACAACCAGGTTTATTTTCACTTCAGGTTTTTTTGGCTAATTGATATTACTGAAGTGTTCTAGCTGGCTTAACATGAAGTGAATCAATGCTAATGCCCATTCTATTACAATATTCTTTTTTCTATGCTTTTGGTGAGGTTGTTTTATCATATATTCACTACTATGGTTTGTTTTAACAGGCAATATCTGTTACAGGAGTGAAAAGGACTCTTCAAACAGATTACATTTTAAAAGTAATTCCCTCTAACTGAACTGTAGCCGTGCTTATTTTACTATATATGTAAATGTTCTATTAGTTAAACTGTGTCATCCTCTGTGGCTTCTTAGATACTTGGACTTGATATTTGTGCTGATACATTGGTTGGAGATGTCATGATAAGAGGCATCTCTGGAGGCCAAAAAAAGCGATTGACTACAGGTAATGTTGACACAAAGATGTACAGGTTCAACAGATTACAAATGAAGCCTCTGGACTTGATGCCACTTTGTAGTAGCATTAATTGGAACAAGAATATCATGACAGGACTAATTGTTCATTGAATTATACAGGAGAAATGATGGTTGGTCCGACAAAAGCTCTATTCATGGATGAAATAACAAATGGTTTAGACAGCTCCACAGCATACCAGATTGCTGCTTGTGTTCAGCAGCTGGTGCATATTACAGATTCTACTGCATTGGTTTCACTTCTTCAACCAGCACCAGAAACCTTTGATCTCTTTGATGACATCATTTTGATGGCAGAAGGAAAAATTGTATATCATGGACCACGAGACAATGTTCTAGACTTCTTCGAGGATTGTGGGTTTAGATGTCCTCAGAGGAAAGGGGTAGCTGACTTCCTCCAAGAGGTAACTGCATTCCAAACTCATATCAACAGTTTTCACTGCTCAAGTTTTAGCAGTTCATCTATCATTCATTTATGTTTTTTCACAGGTGATATCTAGAAAGGATCAAGAACAATACTGGTTCCACACTGAACTTGCATACAACTATGTTTCGGTAGATATGTTCTCTAGGAAATTCAAGGAATCTCCTCTTGGTAAGAAGCTTAATGAGGATCTCTCAAAGCCATATGATAAATCCAAGAGCCACAAGAATGCTCTTTCATTTAGTATGTATTCTCTTTCTAAATGGGACCTATTTAGAGCTTGCATGTCAAGGGAATTTCTACTC
Organism: Dimocarpus longan; assembly: GCA_022984855.1. NCBI lineage: Eukaryota > Viridiplantae > Streptophyta > Magnoliopsida > Sapindales > Sapindaceae > Dimocarpus > Dimocarpus longan. The sequence continues at coordinate 29,882,732 of CM041016.1, read as the reverse complement.
ATGAAGAGAAACTCTTTTGTCTATGTGTTCAAAACAACTCAGGTTATCATTAATTCTATGTGTTGAACATTGTCTTCTTGGTTTTTTAATTACTTTGTAAGGGGCTAAAGTAAGTTTATGCTGCAGCTTATTATATCTGCAATTATCACCATGACTGTCTTTCTGCGGACTAGGCTGGATATTGATGTCCTTGATGCAAACTACTATATGGGGGCTTTGTTCTTTGCACTTATCTTGCTTCTTGTTGATGGCATTCCAGAGCTGGCCATGACTATTGGTAGACTTGAAGTTTTCTATAAACAGAAGGAGTTGCGCTTTTACCCTGCTTGGGCGTATGCAATTCCTGCCACTATTTTGAAAATTCCTCTTTCGTTACTTGAATCCGTAGTCTGGACATCTCTTACTTACTATGTCATTGGCTACAGCCCTGAAGTCTCACGGTGAGTTTAATAATCTTTAATTGAGACACAAGAAAGCCAGAGTTTGATCGATTGCTGTGGTTTTAATTAGGTTCTTCTGTCAGCTCGTTCTACTATTTGCCGTGCACTTTACATCAGTATCTATGTTTCGGTTTTTGGCATCAGTCTTCCAGACTGCTGTTGCATCTATGACAGCTGGTAGTTTTGCAATATTATTAGTCTTACTATTTAGTGGCTTCTTGATCCCATACCGTAAGGCTTTTTATACCTTCTTCAGTTCAATTTTATAGTTATCCAATGAAAAGAATAAAACTTTATGCTGTTGTATTGTTGCTTGCAGCCTCCATGCCAGTGTGGTTGAGGTGGGGCTTTTGGGTTTCCCCTCTTACATATGCAGAAATAGGCCTTTCAGTAAATGAGTTTCTTGCTCCAAGGTGGCAGAAGGTGAGAGCTATAGCAAAAGTAGTCAGTTCCTGTAACAAGGCAATGACAGTTGTCTACATGTATTAACTGTGTACACCTGCTAAATATTATAAAAGACAACCACTCATTGATCTTGACCTCTTCTTCATATTAGTAACTTTGATCGGTATCCAAAGTAGTTGTTTAACTAACTTAAACATAGCGGTCATTATTTTCTTCATTTAACATCCAAAGACAGTGATTCATTCTACATGTGCTTCTTATATGATAGACATTGTCTTCGAACACTACAATAGGTAGAGCAACTCTTGAGAGCCGTGGACTAAACTATGATGGCTATCATTTCTGGATATCACTTGGGGCCTTGTTCGGATTTGCTTTGGTTCTGAATATAGGCTTCACGTTGGCCTTGAGTTTCTTGAAGCGTAAGCTGCATGTTTCTTGTTATCAAATCTGAACTTTAGACGCATCAAAACAATGCATGTTGTTGTTTACCTAATTAAATGCAAAAAATACAGCTCCAGGATCATCTCGAGCTATGATTTCACACGAAACCTTTTCCGAGATACGAGGAACTGAAGATTCCCATGAAGGTGAACATGCAGAAAAAAAGTCCAAGAATTCTCCTAATACTAATGAAGAATCTTCTAAAGGTAAATTCATTTTCTTACTTTCACTTTTCAGGACATTACCACCAATTTTTGTCTCCTTAAGCATTCGATTCGATTTTAATGTTTTATATGTTTTCATCATTTTAATGGATGCATTGTCTTAATCAACAGGTAGGATGGTTTTACCATTCGAACCATTGACAATGGCATTTCAGGATGTGCAATACCATGTTGACACACCTTTGGTAATCTTACAACTATTGTTTCATTTGGATTGAGCTATTAGATCTCATACCACTAATTTTTCTCTTCTTCTTTTTCGGTTTTAGGAAATGAGAGAACGGGGATATGCAGAGAAGAAACTCCAACTTCTTTCTGATATTACAGGTGCATTAAGGCCTGGTGTTCTTACAGCATTAATGGGTGTTAGTGGGGCTGGAAAGACTACTCTTTTGGATGTTCTTGCAGGAAGAAAAACTAGTGGATACATTGAGGGGGAAGTAAAAATTGGAGGTTATCGTAAAGTTCAAGAAACGTTTGCAAGAATCTCCGGTTACTGTGAGCAAACAGACATACATTCTCCTCAAATCACAGTAGAAGAATCTGTTATCTTTTCTGCTTGGCTGCGTCTGGCTCCTCAAATTGACTCTAAAACAAAGGCTGTAAGACTCTATAGATTTCGTGTTCAGTAATTGGCTTTAGATTATGTATTTGAAGTCCTTAATGATAACTTGTTCAACAGTATTTTGTGAATGAAGTGCTTGAGACAATTGAACTTGATGGAATCAAGGATGCCATGGTTGGCATACCTGGTGTCAGTGGTCTATCAACTGAGCAACGTAAGCGGCTTACTATAGCCATCGAACTTGTTGCCAATCCCTCTATAATTTTTATGGACGAACCTACAACGGGCTTGGATGCACGAGCAGCTGCAATTGTCATGCGCGCTGTGAAGAATGTAGTTGACACTGGAAGGACAATTGTTTGCACTATCCATCAACCAAGTATCGACATATTTGAATCTTTTGATGAGGTAACAACTTCTTTGATTGTGAAAATGTTGCTGTTTGATTATAGAAGCACTCTTATAGTAAATATGTTTAAACATTAAGAAGTATCTGATGTTATAACCTTTTCATCGTACATTGTAGTTAATCCTTCTGAAAGCTGGCGGGCGCATTATCTACTCTGGTCCACTGGGAAAGCATTCAAGCAGTGTTATAGAATATTTTGAGGTTAGTTTGCTGGTATATACTTGTATCTATAGCATTCTCATGCACAATCTTCCATAGATTTTTGAACAGTTTCAATGACAGGGCATCTCTGGGGTGCCGAAGATTAAAGATAATTATAATCCAGCTACATGGATGCTAGAGGTCACTTCTACATCTGCAGAAGCTGAACTTGGTGTAGATTTTGCTCAAATATACAAGGATTCTATTCTATTTGAGTAAGTTCTGTTACAATGATGTTGTGATGTGCAAAAGTTGATATTGTGTTTATGGCTCAAAACTCAACTGTGATGCCCAAAAGGAGCTTGGTACGTATTTATTCTGACGCGCCTATCAAAATTAACAAAATTTCAGGAACAACAAAGAGCTTGCAAAGCAGTTGAGTACTCCACCTTCTGGTTCAAAAGATTTACATTTTCCAACCCGCTTCTCTCAAAATGGTTGGGGGCAGTTCAAGTGCTGCCTATGGAAACAGAACTTGTCTTATTGGAGAAGTCCTTCGTACAACTTAACGCGCATTCTGCATACACTCACCGCATCTTTGTTTTTCGGTCTTTTGTACTGGAACCAAGGAAAGAAAATGTAAGTTTTGTTTGTGACTTGGTCCTTGTTATCAATCTATCTCAATTTAAAGTTAGGTCGCATTACCATGTGAAATATCTTTCTTGTACTATTTGTCATAGATGGTGTTAGTTTATCTGCATTGCATCTTTCCAACAGAATGTTCCAAGTTCATATATTTTTCAGGACTATTGGCAAGACATACGATACGGTACTGCCATATGATTTAGTTTGCAAGTATTCTAATCATCATCTTTCTTCTGTTGTAATCCGCCAGAAACAACCAGCAGAATCTATTCAACATTTTTGGTTCATTATACGGTGCTGTTATATTCTTAGGCATAAGTAACTGCTCATCTGGTTTACAATATTTTGCAATGGAGCGAACTGTCATGTATCGGGAAAAGTTTGCAGGGATGTATTCCCCGTTGGCTTATGCACTTGCACAGGTACAATTTTCACTGAAAGTTAATTAGGCTGTTTATGGACTTAACCATTGATTTGTTCTTATGTACCTTCAAGATTATATAGCATAAACACAACATTTTGGTACTAGAAAAAGAAACTTTGAACTGTACTTGATTGTTTTCCGGTCTTAGTTTCCTGTTCTTATCTGGATGTGGATACTGATTTTGTAGGTGACAGTTGAGATTCCTTATTTACTTGTTCAAGCACTTACATACGTGATTGTTACCTATCCGATGGTTGGATATTTTGGATCGGCTTATAAGGTTTTCTGGATCTTCTATGGAATGTTCACTACAATGTTGTACTTCAATTATCTAGGAATGGTGCTAGTGTCATTGACCCCAAATTTCATGATTGCTTCAATACTTTGTTCTGTTTTCTACACCATGTTCAACCTTTTTGCTGGATTTTTGATTCCTCAACCGGTAAGCTACTAAATCATTACCATGGAAAAGCACTTGATCTATATAAATTCCAAGTCTATCCTGAATAAAAACTTCAAGGAAAATGACCATGAAGCGTACAATAAATTGAAACATTTTGAGTGTATGATGTAATTGACAATGTGATCTATATGTATGTGGTGTTGTTTTTGCAGAAAATTCCAAAGTGGTGGATTTGGTTGTACTATCTGGCCCCTACCTCTTGGATACTAAATGGTATGGTCACTTCACAATACGGGGACGTAGACAAGAAGATTACTGTATTTGGAGAAACAAAACCATTAAGTTCTTTCTTAGAAGACTATTTTGGATTTCACCATGATCGCCTTGCTGTTACAGCTATTGTTCTTATCGCCTTTCCCGTTGTTCTTGCGTCTCTTTTCGCATATTTTATAGGAAGGTTGAACTTTCTGAGAAGGTGAATTTGTATAGAGGATAAATGCAAATGTTGCACATATAGCCTATAAGCCATACACTTGTATTGTATGTTTCGACCCTTGTATATATTGTATACTAATGTCATCACAACTTCTTTTATATCTTTTTAATAGAACTTAGCACAATATTATTCATGTGTCTAGTTTTCACAACATGACATTGATTTATACATTAAATGTAACCTTGTTTTTCCTTTTCTTTTTTGGTTTTTGTTTTTACTTTGTTTCCTTTCATGTCATAAAGGAAAGAGCTATGAAGGTACTGCTGCTTGCTTTATGCTTCATTTTTTTCTAAGTTTTATGCTTCTGCAGAAAACTCAAGAGAAAGCCTGATGCTGCAACCAACAGCTTCCATAGCTCATTAGTGCTTTTCGACTACATAAATGTTTCAAAGTGAGCATATATCATCACTTTCATTTGCAACATTAAGTGTATCTTATCTGCCATGAACTTAAGCATCCTTGAATATCATGTTTTCATTTTATTTTATTTTTTACAGAAATAGGATCTTGTTAAAGGAAGTTGCATCAAAAGAAACTTGATACATCCCAATTAAGTTGGCACTTGACGAACACTTGAATTATGTGTATGCAAATCTTTAACCGATCAATTTATTAATAACAAAAACAAACAAAATAAGAGAATGTAAACAAATACAAATCCGGTCAACAGAAACGATAAAAGGGTAATAAAGACATTTCCCTTATAAAAAAAAAGTAATAAGAGTCCACACAATTTAATCACCAGCTATAAGTATTTTAAGTGAAGACCATGAGATGACAGGAGATTTGCAATTTATGTTTTCCATTAAACTATGCAGGTTTTACAATCAATTTGTAAGTTTGTGTTCATACTTAAACAATTAGTGTATTACAACTTCACAGGTCATCTTATTATAATGACCTTTTACAATGACTTTAGCACTTATTAATAACAAATACTATATATCTGTGCAATCATGCAGTTTCTCGACAACTTCACCTTTGCTGAAAGTTCAACTGTTTTACACAAAATGCAAAAAGAAGAGCAAAAGCTAGAGGAAATGCAATAAGAACAGCAGCTGTAGTACCCAATTGATCATGGTGAAACCCAAAATAATCACCTAGAAAAGTTGCTAAAGTTTTTGTTTCTCCAAAGACAGAAATTTCATGATCCAAGTCTCCATACTGTGAAGTGAGCATGACATTTATTGTCCAAGAGGTAGGTGCCATATAGTACAACCAAATCCACCATTTTGGTATTTGCTGCAAAATTAACAAAACATCTGGACCAATTTGTTGACTCTCAAGTCGTAAGATGTTGGATTAACAAACTTTCAAAGACTCAGGCACACCTAACACAAGTTGTTTGAAATGTGCATATCAGGTTCAATTAATGATATAAGATTTTGTAACACAGCCTCTCACGTGCTAGACTAATTGGCTTGGCACATGGACCAAGCCTGAATACAAACACACAACAAACTCAAATATAATGATATCAAAGTCAAATATAATTACGTGGGGGAAGTTGAATTCAGGATTCCCGGGACAAACTAAGCTTTAATACCATATCAGAAGCCATTACACCAAGTTTAACTTATAGAAAATAACCCAACTAATGATATAAGGTTCTTTAGTAGAGATGTGACCTCAATATTTGAAGATTTGATAATGCAGATCAAGAGCAATCGTCATTTTATTTTAGTTATGGACCACTGGATTAATGTACTTTCAATAGTTGAGTTTATAATCTAACATATGTTGTTGTCAACAGTTGATAAACACATAAGATATAATGTTAACGGTCGAGTTTAGTAGAACATACCGGTTATGGAATCAAAAATCCAGCAAAAAGGTTGAAGATGGTGTAGATAGCAGAGAACAGAATTGCAGCAAACATGAAATTTGGCGTCAATGCGACAAGAAACATTCCTAGATAATTGACGTACAACATTGTGCAGAACATCCCATAGAAATTCCACAAAACTTTGCATGCTGATCCATAATATCCGATCATCGGATAGGTGATGATAACATATGCAACTGCTTGAACAAGTATGTAAGGAATCTCAATTGTCACCTACACAATTAGTATACATACGACATGGATAAGAAAATATTACCGAATAAACAACTCCAACATTTTCCAAATAAGAAAATTGTACCTGTGCAAGTGCATAAGTATAGACTGAATTACTAGTGACTTGATGAACAAGTATAGACTGAATGGGACCAGAAGTACAACAAATCCCATGATTCAATCATTGGATATATTTGAGACCAGAATTAAAGTTATGTTCTACATCAAGGGAGATAAATGTCTGGTTCTACTTTGGTCAGCTAGTGACTGTCTAATAAATATTAACATTCATAGTTGGTTTATCTTTTGGTTGATCTTACTTTCTTCAACTTCAAGGAAAGAATATATCAGTTAGAATACGGAAAGGGTGTCTTTTGGCAATTAGTGAAGGAGATCAACTCTTTCATGGAGGTCACAACTGTCTTTCATTGTGTTGTATATATTTTAGTAACTTAAGAAAATGGGCTGATAAGGCCTAATGCTTCAGTTTAAGTAGACAAAAGTCCAGCGGGCTCGAAGGTCAGGATGACTACGTAGGAGTGCAAACTGATGTGTCTAAGCTCACAAGACTTTTATTTAGCGAGTTCGAGATACGATTATTAGCTCGCTTATCACCTCAATCAATAAGCCTAGAGTAGGAGCTGCTCATCCATTTGCTCATATATCAGCTCGCCAGGATATCAGTTCGCTGTGACTAGTACAATTAACCTTTTAAAAGCCTGAAGTAACCTAATCTGGGAAGAGGTCAACTTTTCTGTTTTAAAGCAAATTAAATATCGAGATTCTCGGAATCAGTAGCCGATTCGGTGGAGATAATCTTGGTGTCATAATTATCTGAATTAATGTAATTTTTTTTGCTTATCTGGATGTAATTAGTTATGTCCAAAAAATCACCTTCAACTAAACAGTTGTCAAAGCATAGCTTTAAGGTATCGATCCCACAGAGAAGTGAATAACAAGAAGAATTCAAAACAATAAAAGAAATAAAATAAAATAATGAATAATAAATAGTAGAGAACAATTGAAAAGAGAATTATTTGAGAGTGTTCAATTCGAGAATGAAAGAAACAAACTAAAAAGAAAGCTAATTGATAATAACCAATAGAGAAAATAGTAAGGCTTTGAGGGTCACTTAACTGTTTAATTTTCTGTTATCAAGTTTGATTTTAAATTACTACTCAATTGCATGGTTCACATCCCAAACAGACAATTGGAAAATAAAGATTTAGAGATCAAATAAAAACACCAATAAAATTTTGCAAAACTCCTTCAATTTAATAACAATCTCGGATATAACTTATAAGTTATCTAAGAACGACAATATATCAAATTGATAATACTGTAATTGAAAATTAACTTATAAATTTAGCAATTGAGAAACTATATTTTTAATATGAACCATATAAAAAAGGTTTGACTGAATTTATATGAAACTGCAAAATATAATTTCTGAATCAAAACTTCAAAAAGGAGTTTAACATAGACATTGAAGAACTTGAATAGAAACAAACTTGAATAACAGTAATCTAACGATTAAGATCACACCTCAGTCTCACTCTAATTTTAACCTAACCTGCTCATTATTTCACAAATTCTATAGAGAAAATGTGAAAATAAAATAGTAAGATTTTTTTCTCTCAAAGACTTGGATATTTCATTTTCTGAACTGGTTCCCTTTGTTGTGCTGCTAAACACTCTATTTATAGAAGCAAAAAGTCTCTCAATAAAATCTTCACTTCACTGAAAAAGGAAGGCTTTCAAAATTCAAATTTAAATAAATATAATTTGCTCAAAATCTTCTCATCTTGTTCACAAATTTGTCTCAATCCATCACCATAAATCACTACTACTTCAAAAATTTGAGAGACAAATCAAATTTCAATTCATCTCCACAAATCACTCCATCAATTATATTTCATCCAACTGTTCTTTCAAATTTTGAAATTCAAATTTTATCTCCCATCATCTCCACAAATTGCTTGATTATTTTGAATTTGAAAATTAAATCTGGTGAGAGTGTATGGGCCATGAAGCTTGGGAATAGAGAAATTTGGGGTCTGATCATGCTTATGTTTAACTGTTGAACCTTGGTAATATTTAGGCCTTGTGCACTTGAGTTGAAGTTCTTTAAATTGGGTTCTTGATTTTATTTATGAAAAACACTATAAACCTAAAATAAGTTCACATAAATTATGTCAAAATTATCAATTTGATGAGCATAAAAATACATTAAATCAAATGATCAAATCAAATGTATTCGTAAAAATAATAAAATAAAAATGTTCAATTAAATAACATATTTTGACAAATGCAATCAATTAAGATTGTTTTTTTTATGCTCTAATCAGTAATTCAAATAAATTCAAATTATATTATCCCCTCGCTATAAATAGGAGATCAAATTCATTGTAAAGGACATGAGAGAAATAATATACTGTTACTCTGCTAAAATAGAGGATGATAGTCATGGACGTAGGCCTGATTTAAGCCGAATCACGTAAAAGATTGTATGTGTTATTCTTATTCTTTGCCTCTATCTTTCTTCTTTGTTGTGTTTGCTGTTGATTTGTAGGTATTAGGCTTAAAGAACCGAGTCGACTGAAATATAATGTCGATATTTTGATGCTAGAGGAAGGGTCCAGACTGTGATTCTGTAATTTTAATTTGTCGCTATGGCCAGAATAAGAACAACTAGGAGTACAGAAGTGGCGGTTGACCAATCTGAAGGTCATCCTGAACAGCAGAATCCCCAGCCAGTTAGGGGTAATGTGGCAGGAACTTCCTCTGCTGTTTTGCTTCCATTTCTTTCATGTCAACTATCCACTGTTACCGTTGGAGGAGACACTGTACAGATTTGGTAGCAATGTCAGGAGGCTTTGGAGAATATAGTGATGCAATTGGCGGATGTAATCAGAACTTTGACACAGGTGCAAGCCCAGACAGCCTTAAGGAATGTAGAAATCCAAGATCAACCAGTTGATGAGGTACCAGTCCAGAGAGAGGGGGCTGTCAGGGAAAGGGTACTGCCAGAAGGATCATTATGCTCCTTAATTTGCACTCAAGGGGAGGCGGACAACGAGCTCATGAAGAAGAAGTGATACCTCGCTCAGTAGGCTTGAGAATAAGGCTGAGTTCTGATGGGAGCCGCCACATAGAGGCCAACCGTGAGTATGAGCGAGCTCCCAAGTGCGATGAGAAATATGTGCCACGAAGAGTTTCACAACAGGAGGAGAGCTCGCATAGGAGACACAGGTCGCAAGGTAGATTGTCATGTGATCGAGAGAGTAAGAGGAGCAGACAATCCCCTACGAGGAGTGTTGAACCACATAACCCAATGGGTTGAGGAGTTATTGCAAAGGGTCCAAAATTGGAGGCACGACCTAGGCCTTAGGGTCAGAGAGAATGGCAAGAAGAGAGGACCCCATTTATAAGGGAGATTGAGATGGAACCATTGTTACCTAGGTTCAAACTCCCTTAGCGTCTCGCTCTATAATGGTGATAGTGACCTATACAACCATCTTGATGCATTCAACGTTCAGATGGATCTACAGACATCTAACCCCTTGATGAAGTGTTGTATGTTTCTAACCACACTAAGGAACATTCCAAGGGCTTGACTAAGGAGTCTTCCAGCTCGTAGTGTGAATAGCTAGGAAGAATGCTAAAAAAAGTTCATTGACTAATATAGGACATTAAGAAAGCAACTCGTACCACCTTACCACATTGTACGATTTTTCAGCGACAGAATGAATCGTTGAAGGATTATATTTTTAGATTCAGAAATGAGGTGAATAATATGGAGAATCCTTCGGATGAGAGTATCCTCACAGTAATCTCGGTAGGGTTCAGAAAAGATAGAAAGCTCTACTATAGTATTTACAAGTCTCTTATGAAAGATTTGGGTGAGTTTTATGAACGAGCTCAAGGGAGATCAGATGGGAGGAAGCTTTCGAGCCAAGGAAGCCTAGTGATTAGAATAATGAAGCAGACAGTTCCCACTAAGGGAAGAAGAGAAATCATGGTGGGAATGAAGATCGTGATAAGAAGAATCGCTCTAGCAATCAGGTAGCGAAGCGAGCTAGGAATGAGCCTAGAAGAGATCGACCTCCTTTTCCTTGGGGCCGCTATAAGAGTTACAACATCTTATCAGATAGGCAGGATAGGATTTTTGAAACAGAGAAGGACAGAAAAAATTTTGGGAGGCCGAGACCCACAAACATCCTCAGCAGATTGCGATATCCAAGAAAGTATTGTGCCTATCGTAATGAAACTGGACACTTTACTTCGCAATGCAAAGAGCTCAAGGACGCCATTGAAGAGTTTATTAGAAGAGATCGTTTGAGAGAATATGTAGTACAACCTGCAAACCAACGACCTCAGCAGCAGTGTCCCCAACCAGTGCAACATTGTCCTCATCCAGCCCAATAGCCAGCACAATAGCTACCCTGACAGGCCGCTAAGCAAGATCATGTGCTTGCAGTACAAACCATATTCACTATACCTAGTGGGCCTTATATCGTAGGGACATCGAACAGGTCGCTTGAGCGTTATATGTGTGAGGCCAGTCATGTCATGCTTATAAGCCATAGTGAGACAAAGGACCTGCGAAAAGGGCTAGAGTAGCCTTAGATGGCATCGTATTTATAGAAGAAAATGCTAGAAGAGTTCATTGGCCTTACAATGATGAGTTGGTCATCCGAGCAAAAATTGGTAATGCTGAAGTACGAAGGATCATGATGGATACCGAAAGCTCGATGAACGTTATGTATAGGAACTGTTTTGAGCAAATGCGCTTGGGACTCGAACAGTTGAAGCCATCCCTCGAGCCTCTTTATGGATTCACTAGAGATGCGATTGCACCAATGGGGCAAGTCAGACTCCTCTTTACTATTGGAGATTTAGGTCGTCAGTTAATAACATTGGCAAATTTTTTGATTATTGACTGCTATTCGGCCTACAATATCATTATAGGAAGACCAGTTATGAATGACTTAGATATGATAGCTTCAACCAGAACCCTTACCATCAAGTTCCCAACACCTAGTGGAGTGGGATGTGTATGAGGAGAGTAGTATTTAGTACGATGTTATGAAGATACTGTAAAAATAGGGGTTAAAGGAAAGAAGGTTAATGTGGTAGCTGGAGAAGAGCTACGATCTGTAAGTGAAAAAAGGATGAGCGCGAATTTGGATCCAAGGGAAATGGAGGCAGACGTGGCAACATATCCTATAGAAGATCTTGAAGACGTGTAAGTTAGTGAAGTAGATGTTGAGAGGTGCCTTATACTAAGGAAATATCTACCTCCAGAGATCAAGACTCAGTTCGTTGATTTCTTGAGAACTAACTTGGACATCTTTACTTGGAACCATAAAGATATGGTGGGGATCAACCAGTAGGTGATGTCGCACAGATTGAATATTGATTCGTACCACATGCCAGTTCGTTAGAAAAGGAGGCCAATAATAAGAAAGCATTACAGTGCACTTAAGAAAGAAGTAAATAAACTACTAGCGAACAAGTTCATAAAGGTAGCTTACTACTCAGTCTGGGTAGCTAATCCGGTACTGGTCAAGAAAATGAACGGAAAATTGAGAACTTGCATTGACTTTATCAACCTCAACAAAGCATGCCCAAATGATAGCTTTCCCTTGCCAAGGATTGATAAGCTCGTAGATGGAACTGTTGGCCATTAGCTCTTCAGTTTTATGGATGCTTACTCAGGGTATAACCAGATTTTAATGAACCCTGAGGATGAGGAGCACACCTTTTTCATGATAGATTGTGGGCTCTATTGTTACAAGGTCATACCTACTAGCGATTAGTTAACACGATGTTTGAAGGTCTCATTAGCAAGACGATGGAAGTCTATGTGAATGACATGTTGGTGAAGTTGAGACAGATGTCTAAGCATGTGTGCAACCTGGAGGAGATGTTCCAGATCTTAAAGAAGTACCAAATGAGGTTGAATTCGTTGAAATATGCATTTGAGGTACCTTCGGGCAAGTTTCTGGGCTTTATGGTCAACAATAGGGGAATCGAGGTGAATCTTTAGAAAATTAAAGCCCTGATTGACATGAGGTTGCCTAACAGAATCAAAGATGTGCAGAGCCTTAACAGCTAGGTCACCATACTTAGTAGTTCATATCCAAAGCAACAGACAAGTACATCCTTTTCTTTGATGCTTTGAAGAAAGCAAGGAGCTTCTGGTGGACAGGTGAATATGAAGCGGCTTTTCAACAATTGAAGGAATATATGGGCCGACCTCCCTTGCTCTCTAAACCCGTGAAAGGGGTGAAGTTGATCGTTTATTTGGGGGTCACTCATCATGCTCTTAGTGCAGCTCTGGTTCAAGAAGAGAACATGACTCAATTTCCTATTTATTATATAAGTAAAAGGCTGTTTGATGCGGAGACCAGATATACTCCAATAGAGAAGCTCACTTACTGCTTAGTAATGACATAAAAAAAGTTACGTCCTTACTTCCAGGCTCACACAATTAAAGTACAAACTAGATACCTGTTGATGTAGATTTTTTAGAAGTCGGATACTTCAGGTCGCTTGCTTAAGTGGGCCATTGAGCTTGCCCAGTTTGAAATTGAGTTTAAGCCTCGAACAATAATAAAATGGCAGGTTCTAGCAGATTTCTTAGTTGAGTTCATAAGGCCAGCAAGTGAAGAAGCTGAATCCTTGGAAGGTCTATTTTAGGAGCTTTATGTTGATGGATCCTTAGGCGAGTAAAAGGCTGGGATAAGAGTGATGTTGATAAGTCCAGAGGGTCACAGGATTTAATGTGCCTTGAGGTTTGGTTTCCAGGCTATCAACAATGAAACAGAGTATGAAGTGCTATTGGTAGGATTGAGATTGACTAAAGAAGTGTGAGTTGAGCGGGTAAGGATATACAGTGATTCCCAGCTCGTGGTGTGCTACATCTGTAAAGAATACTGGGCCAAAGGTTCCAGGATGGTGGTCTATTTGCAGAAGGTGCGAGAGTTGTTAGAAACTTTTGAAAGATATGAAGTGCATCATGTTCCACGAACTCAAAATTCGCATGCTGATGCCTTAGCTCATCTTGCCATGGTGAAAGATGTAGAATTTGTAGGACCCATATTTGTGGAGTTATTGCCAGTCCCGAGCACAAAGCCGCGAGATGAAATGATGGTGATTGTCATTGCACAGGATTCGTGGATAAGTCCCTTTCTTGATTACTTATAGGAGGGAAGGCTGCCAAAAGATAAGTTAGAAGCTCGTCACCTCTGAGCTCGAGTAGCCAGATACTGCATTTACGACGACATGCTTTATAAAAGAGGATTCTCAATTCCACTGCTCAGGTACATAGATGGGTTGGACTGCCAGACTGTTCTAGAGGAGATACATTTTGGTCACTGTGGCAATCATGCTAGGGGGTTAATTTTAGCTCAGATTGCACTTCGACAGGGGTTTTACTGGCCAACGATGAAGCGAGATGCAATTGAGATTATCAAGAAATGTGATAAGTGTAAGAGGTTTGCTAAGGTTCCTCAAGCTCCATCAGCTTTCCTACAGCAGATGGTTAGCTCGTGACCCTTCACCATTTAGGGAATGGAGTTAATAAGACCTCTCCTAACAGCTTGTGAAAAATGCAAGCATGCTATCATTGTAGTGGACTATTACATCAAGTGGGCAAAAGCAAAAGAGCTCACTGAGATATCCACTGCAAAGTTTGAAAAGTTCATTCTGGAGAATATAATTTACAAGTTTGAAGTTCCATAGAAGATCGTGACTGACAATGGAACCTACTTCAATAGCGAACAGTTCAAAAAGTTTTGCAAGGATCTTGGAATCACGAAAAGTTTTTCAGCTATGGATCACCCTCAAGCTAATGGGTAGGTCGAAGCTGTCAACAAGATCATCAAGCAGACTTTAAAGACTAAGCTGGAAGCAAGGAATGGAGCCTAGGTAGATGAATTATAAAAGATGTTGTAGGCCTATAGAACAACTGCTCGTAGCACCACAGGTGAAACTCCCTTCTCGATGGTGAATAGATCAGAGGCTATGATTCCAATAGAGTTCGAAGTCATCAATCAGCGCAGAGCAACGTTTAGACCAAAAGATAATGACTGACTGCTCGCTGCCAACTTAGATCTTCTCGAAGAATCAAGAGAAGAAGTTCGTGTGAGAGTGGCGATTTATCAGTAAAGAATTGCCAGGTATTATAATAAGAAAGTTCGAGCTTGGGGCTTTAAAGCTGACAATTTAGTTTTACGTTTGATGCTACCTACAGCTCGTAAAATTAGTGATAGGACTCTTAGTCCGAATTGAGAAGACCCCTACATTGTCAAAGGATGCTTGGAGAATGGAGCCTATCACTTGACTATCATGAGTGGAGTCGAGGTTCCGAGGGCTTGGAATGTAGAATACCTCCGGCCGTATTTCACTTGACTGAGTGAGCTCACTCCCTGCTCTCATATTATTTTGCAATTGTTAATGAGTTGTTAATTTTTGCAGATCTTTTATTATACGAGCTTATTTGCTCCAGTGTACGAGCAACTTTGCTTTATTTTATGAACTAATATATTCATTTGCGAGCTATTGATTGACAATTATTGTTATTTATGTGAACTGTTATTCGTTTGCTAGCTATGATGTTTTTCTATGATGATATTATGATTAATGCATATTGTTCGCCATAGTAACCTTAGTTGAGCTTTGGATGGTTCAATTGTTAAATTATGAGTGCTAAATCTCTAGAAAGGGTAATTGTTGCCTGTAAGCTGATAGTGATAAACCTTGGAAGATATAGTTGCTATTTGTGAGCACCCGAGCTCTGAAAGGTGCGATTATTATTTGTGGGTCAAAACTGATAAGTCCTGGAAGATGTCAGTGCTATCTGTGAGCATATAAGCTCTAGAAGGTGAATTCGCGATCTGTGGACTCTTATTCAAATGTTCTGGAAGGTAGGGGTGGGCATCTCCAACCCAACCCGACAAACCCAACCCAATCCGACTATTTTTTATTAGGTTGGGTTGGGTTAATTCTTAAAAAAAATAAGATGGGTTGGGTTGGGTTGGGTTGAAAATTAAATTGGGTTGGGTTGAGTTGAAAAATTTTGAACCCAACCCAACCCGAACCCGACAAACGTCTATCCCTAATTCTAAATCTAAGGTTTTCTCCTCTTTCTAAAAGAACACTTGTTAGGGATGATGATTACGAATAACTTTTATGATGAAATAAATATTTTATTTATAATTATTAAATATTTATTTATACTTATTTTATTTGTAATCAAATTGCTAAGACTATAAGAGTTATAGATTAGACCTTTTGTACTTTTATGGCAAATTAAATTCAATTCGATCAGCCCAACCCAACCTGACTAGTACTGGGTTGGATTAGGTTAGATTGAAGAATTTATTGATTTGTTTATTATGATAATGTTAAATGTGTAATGTTATATATTATTAATATTTTGTTCTTCTATTTATATAGAGATTGGAGTAAGCATACCATTGGATCGATAAAAAATAATGTGAATTGATTATTTTTCATGCTATTAAGATAATTATTTTAAATAAAAACTTTATATTTTACTTACATATTTTTGTTCTTTTATGATTCGCAAAAGTTAAAAACATGTTAGTTAGTTACACTTTAGGTTGATTTACATGTTTTGTTTGATGTTAGATGTGACATGCAGTTGATACTTTAGAAGCTACCAATTTGACGTAATTTTTTATGGTTTTTTACGCTTGTGAGGACTTTAATGAGCAAACAAGTTGTGTTGACGGACTCTATTAGGATTATTGTCTTAATTTTTATTTTGTTATTTTTGTACCTTTTTGTGGTGAATTAATTTTTTTTTTCTTTTTTAATTATGTAGTGGCTTAAATTTTTATTTGTATTAAATCTATTATGTAATCAACGAGAATGTTTTATATTTGAACGAGTTGATTAATATGAATGTTTTGTATTTCAACAAGATATCAACCCGATCAACTTAACCTAACCCAACCCGAAAATTATTGGGTTGGGTTGGGTTGGGTTGGGTTGGGTTAAAGAATTAATTGGGTTGGGTTAAAGAATTAATTGGGTTGGGTTGGGTTGAAAAATTTTCAACCCAACCCACGTTGGGTTGAAGGATTTTCAACCCAACCCAACCCGAACCCGAAAACGTCCACCCTTAATTTGAACGAGTTGATTAATATGAATGTTTTGTATTTCAACAAGATACCAACCCGATCAACTTAACCTAACCCAACCCGACAATTATTGGGTTGGGTTGGGTTGGGTTAAAGAATTAATTGGGTTGGGTTGGGTTGAAAAATTTTCAACCCAACCCACGTTGGGTTGAAGGATTTTCAACCCAACCCAACCCAACCCGAACCCGAAAACGCCCACCCCTACTGGAAGGCACCAGTGCCGTTTGTGAGCATTTAAGCTTTGGAAGGCTCACTCGTGACTTGTGACCCCTTGTATAAAAGTTCTGGAAAGTACCAGTGTTGCCTGTGAGCATGTGAGCTTTAAAAGGCACACTTGTAACTTGTGAACCTTTATCGAAATGCTCTGAAAGGTATATGTACGACCTGTGGGCCAATGAGCTATGGAAGGATGTCATATTGCCTGTGAGCTCATGATTAAAAGCCCTGGAAGATGCATTTGAGCTAATCATCTTACGACTTGTGGGCACTTGTAATTGCAATTGAGCTAGCCTGTTTGGTTAGTATTTATGATCTGATTCACTATTTCAAGTTCATTCTACTAATTGGCTGTACATAGTTATGGTATTTGTTGCTTGATAAAGCATGTTGAATATAGAAAGATAAAGCAAACCAATTAAAAAACAAAGTAACAATAAGAAAATCGCATATAGTTACGACCTCACTTAACGAGTAGCGAATACATCACAAAATCATTGTTATTGATGTTAAAAAACAGTTACAAAGAAATCTAAGATTTAAAGGTTCTATGAAGGGCTGGCAGAGGTCTTTTTGGAGCCTTGGTCGTTGGGGGTTTCTTTTGAAGCTGGACTTTATGTCCCTGAGGCTGTTTGTTGTGATGAGCTCGGAGAAGGTCTTCGCTAGGAAGAGGGAATGTTGCTTGATGAAGAAGCTAATAAGGACACATTTTGAGCCATTAAAGGAGCCAGACCCTTGGAAGAAGCTGGGAGAGCATCAGATCGAGGAATTGCAGGTTGAGTGGTTTGAGCTCTTTTGGGGATTCGGGGGGCTAACCCCTTGTTGAGTAGTTTTAACTGCTTGAGCTTGGTCAGCCTTAGCAGCGTGAGCCATATGCTTTCACCTCCTCAATCGTATTCTTCCCGATAAACGAGACGTCCATTTTTGGATAATGCTTCCATAATGTGTATAGAAATGAACTCCCTGTCTTCAAGGTGGCATCTTTGCGAACCTATTCGAAGCGAGCTTTTCTTTTATCTCATCCGCATCTTGCTGCACAGCTCGAACTTTTTCTCGGCTGTATCAGCTCTTTTTTTATGGGAGATCGCCTCTTGCTTTAACTTTTTGATCTCTTCTGCGACTTTGTCAAGGTAGCCTTGGAGCGAGGCTACTGTACTCTCTCGGAGCCATAAAGTTTTATTTGTTTTAGCCTTTTGCTTATGGGCACTCTTAAGTTTATGTTCGAGCTCGTGTGCGACCTTCTTCATGTTCTTAGCCTCCCCTTACGAGAAATCCAGCTCACTCTTGAGCTTCTCTTTGTCGTCCTCGAGCATTTTTATGATAGCCTGATGCGAAGCCTTCTCCTCTACGTAATTAGGGAGTTCTATGATCAGTTTCATTAAACCCATGGAGGCCTGAGACAAAGAAACTTTAGTACAGAATAAAAATAAAAAGAGAGGGAGGGGAGGGGAGGGAGGGGGAAGAGGAAAGAAAAATTCGACGAGCTCATCAATAGATTATAACAACCTATATAGCCAATCAGCTTTGCCTTTGCCTTTATTTGCAACCCTAGATCGTCGAGTTGATGGACTACCTGGGTAGAGATCGCGGGACTAAGGGACTCTTCTTGTGAGAGAGCACCTTTACCGTTGTTTTCTTCCCCATAGTCTTATACCTCACACCTTGTTTTGGTGAGGTCCCTGCAGCCTTTGGTTGGGAAGATAACCCCGTAGCAGCTCCTGAGGGAATTTGTGAGCTAGAGAGCCTTGTAGTTGAGCCGAATCCTGTTGGCTGAGTGAGAGGAGGCTTTGTAGAGCCTGTTATTTGAACATCAGGATTTGCAAGCTTAGCTCCTCAAATAGAGTGGTGGCGTCTCTAGGTCAAGATCCACCATGGTAGCAGGCTTTGTCTTAGAAGAGCTCAATGTCCCTTCCTTAAACCCCTGGAAAACTGAAGAGACCTACCTTTTTTTCGCCAACCCTGAGGTCACGATTGAGACTGAGGTGTTTGCTACCGATATGAAGTGCGAGCTCATATTCCCGCAGAAAGTAATTACTTGGCAACTGGTTATCTAGCGAGCTTTTAACTTAGAAAAATCTTTGTAACACCGCTATCTCTTTTTCAGAAAGCTCAATCGAGCTTTTAGAAACATCTGCATATTAAGACAAGAGATCGTTATAAAAAAAAACATATATGCTTATAAAATAGCGAGTTGGCAATGTGCTCATCATGAGAATAAAAAAATACAAAATTTTTAAGGTCAAGGAGAGATCAGCAGGATGCGTAGAACTAGCGGGTCTTATAGTTGCCCACATTTGATTTACTGGTCCTTTTTGGCGGAAACACCTTGTAAGGCGAGCTGCGGGTTGTAGTATAAAAGAACCCATCCTGCTTCTCCGCTTTAAGACTTGTGGTGGTCTTAAAATAAAAAAAGATGTTGAATTATGTTTTGGGTCGGTGGTAGAAGTTTATTTTTAATGAAGACAACAGCTAAGGAAGTTAGTTGGGTATAAGAATTTGGGGTTAGTTGGAAACGAGCTAAAGCAAGATCATTAAAAAGCTCGATAATGTAGTGAAGGACAGGAACCTTGAAACCCGACTTTATATGTTAGCGGCTGATCGTAACAAACCCTTGAGGGGGGGTGAGCCACATGGTCATGAATGGTCAGTACCATTGCACAACATTCTGAGGGAAAGTCAAACTCTTCAACTATTAAGATAAGATCGCGGAGGCTAACAACAGATTTATGTTGAAAAAAGGGTTCACGAGCAGAAGAATTAGCTCGCCTAGTAGGTTCTAGTGCGACTTCACCACTTTGGGAGGTTGCACCTGGTGTGTCCCTGACTTACTGCTCAGGTTGCTCTTCGAGATCTTCGTCAACATCCCCTACTTTATGATTGTGACGCCCACGACTTGACATCTATAAAGGAAGGAAAAGGATTAGGTCGCTAATAGCAGACCGAGCCTAAAAAACTAAGAGTTTTCTTGAGTTTATTCTCTTAAATATCAAGTTGTGTACTAGTGAATTACTGAGAACAAGAGGGCTCTAAGTGCGAGCCTGTTAGATTTCTTAAATCTTAAAAGGCTAACAGCCAGATTTTAGACTTAAGCCTACTTTTTACAAGTATTCTAGAGTTTGACTACAAATAGACAACAATATGTATAGTATGTATACATGCTTCCAGTGCAATTAAACAATCATTTTATTCAGGTTTTTCATATTTTCAAAGTGTACGATCAGTCGCATAATATTTAAACAACAACAAAAAACAGGTTCATGGAAACTAGAAAAGAACAATAAGAGTTAAAATGAAGACTGAAAATCGAAAATGAGAATGAAAACTTACCTTGAATGCAGTAAAATCTGATGATTCTGAAAGAAAAACGTTGAGTAGCGGCATCGGCTGGAGAGAAGCTGGAAAGCCAAAAGATGTATATTTTTGAAAGTGACAAGGTAGAGAAAAAAGTGGAGCGGCTCCACCAATATATAGGCGCCAAGCCCTATCCATTAGATCTAAAAGTTGTATAATCGCCTTTGATCTGATGGTGCAATGCAAATCTCGAGATTTCGTCATTATGCGCGGTCGGTTGAGAGACATGTGCATTAAATGTGCACTGCATGAAACGTGCATTGTCCCGTCGCGTAAGTAAATGCCACGTATTCAAAGATAAGACAGAACTTGAAGAGGCTACACAACAAATCCTGCTAAAACAGTTTTTATCTAGGAGTTTGTAGCTCTCAGTCAGTAGAACGCATTGAGAGCTAGAGGGCTTGTGTTGTGTATATTTTAGTGACTTAAGAAAATGAGCTGATAAGACCCAATGCTTTAGTTTAAGTGGACAAAAGGCCAGCTGGCCCGAACATCGGGACGATGTCGTAAGAGTGCAAGCTGATATGTCTGAACTCGCAAGACTTTTATTTAGTGAGCTCGAGATACGATTATTAGCTTGCTTATCACCTCGATCAATAAGCCTAGAGTAGGAGCTACTCATCCATTTGCTCGTATATCAGCTTGCCAGGATATCAGTTCGCTGTGACTGGTACGGTTGACTTTCTAAAAGCTAGAAGTAGCATAATCTGGGAAGAAGTCAACTTTTCTGTTTTGAAGCAAATTAAATATCGAGATTCCCAGAATCAGTAGCCGATTTAGTGGAGATTCATAATTATCAGAATTAATGTAAATTATTTTTTGCCTTATCTGGATGAAATTCAAATCAATTCAAACTGTATCATTCCCTTGCTATAAATAGAGGATCAAATTTATTGTAAAAGACACGAGAGAAATAATATATTGTTGCTCTGCCAAAATAGAGGGTGACAGTCATAGATATAGGTCTGATTTTAGCCGAACCATGTAAAAGATTGTGTATATTATTCTTAATTTTTGCCTCTATCTTTCTTCTTTATTGGTTTGCTGTTGATTTATAGGTATTGGGCTTGAATAACTGGGTCGACTGAAATACAACGTCGACACATTGAAAAACCATCTGATTCTCTTCAATCCAATAATTGCAAATTGATTTTCCTTATCAACTTCAAATTTTGGTGTAAATATAAGGCTTCTACAATCATGTATCCATTTGCTTCAATCCAATTATAGAGAGCCGTGAATGAATTGAAGGTACAGGACAACTTTTTAATTTGAAGTAATAGATCAATGTTAATGTCATGTATTTAAGTCAAATTTGTGGTTGATATAGTAAAATACATATTTGATCATTTTATGATTTTTTTTTTTCCTTTTTTTTAATAGATTTTGTAAGAGAAGTTGAATTATTTTATTTTTTTTCTAAGAATAAGTTGAATTATTCTTCTTATTCACACTGTTTCACATATACACATATTTATGCTGGCTATATTTATAACTATTCCTATATCATAGGGATTTGATTCCTCATTAGTCAAGGAAATCACTAACTAAATTAGGAAAAGAATAAATCCAATAATTATACGGAAAAAAATGGGAAACCAAAAATCATATCATTCAACACTTTCCCTCATGCTGGATGGTAGATACCAGGTAAATCCAACTTGAAACATAAATCTTGAAAGGTAGGACGTGAATTATTTATAAATCCACATATTTTTCAAATATTTTGAATCATGAATTTGAACCAAAGACACTCCTTACTTGCTTTATGAATCACCAATATTTCTGCATGTTTTGAAGAATTAGCAACCATTGTTTGTTTAACAGATACTCTTGATCTTGATATAACAATATTTTCATAGGTAAATGAACATATTGCTTGTGATCGGATTTTATGTGATAATCTATATTTGCACATCCAAATAATTGTGATTTTGAACCTTGTGAGGGAAATAAGCTCAAATCAATCGTTTGATGAAGATTAAGCAATATATGTTTGACACCAATCCAATGTCTTCTAGTTGTTGTAGAATTATATTTTGTCAGTAAATTGATTGCAAGTGCAATATAGTATAAACCATTGTTTTGCACTTCCATTATTACTTATCGTCATATCTTCCTTTTCATGTGCTTCATACCTTGCAATATAGTATAAACTTATGTATCTGCCTGATAGCCTAACTAATGATCCATTGAAGCTCTTCTAGTCACCTGAAGCTCTATGGCGAAAATTTTCATACTTTTAAACATTTTAATATACCATTCATTGTAAACACACTAGAGTCATTTACAAGGACATCCTGCTCAATGAAAGAACATAACCTTTTTCTTAGAGTTAACAACCAACAAGTCCACTCTCTCAAAGAAATATTTTGTTTCATTTTTATGGTGATGCCTTTTGCTTCGGCCCCCACACATGTCCATCAAACAAACCATAACATGTGTGTTCACTTTTGGCAACAATGCAATGCTTGAAGCTATGTTAAAGCCAAACTATCATTTAGCCTTGGAACATAAACTACTTTCAGCCATTAACGATGCATGCAACGCATTAAAATATAGCTACAAAAACCATCTAGGGACACTAATAGAGATGATTTGTTCTTAGATGGGGCTGACTGTGATTGGATCTTCGTGTTGGGGGGCAACCTGACTCACCATTTGACAGCTTTGTTCAGGGCGAATTCGTTGATAGCGCAGCAGTCAGGTTGAGGGCAGTTTTCTTCACATTCTCATCCACTAATTACCTCTTCACATCCTGCCACTATCTTTAGCAGCTCAGACTGCAGCGTAGGGCAGTTTTTGTTGAGATACTGGAAGCCACTGGAGCGCATAACAGCTGTATTAGAGGATGTTGACACGATATGCCAGATTACCAAAGAAGACACTTATATGGACCCTAACAAAATGGTTGTGTTCTTCATTAAAAATGATATCTTTAGATTAGAAGATAAGTTAGCCCTAAAGATACGAGACAGTAAGGTGGGACTACATTATAAAGACATCCGGTTTTCTTGTACAGTTTTTTAACGTTTTATGATAAAAATTACCTTGTTTTTCTAAAATTTGGAATATCTCCTTCATGAGGACCAAAAAAAAAAAAAAAAAAAGTAGATTCAAGATTGTAGGAGATTTCTGATAAATTAGACGAGCTGGTTTGTTTGGACATGGTGGGCTATAATATTTAGGTTGTCTAGGTTTAGAGAGTGCTGTGATACCATGTACAAAAAGTTTAAGAGATCGTTTGTTTTTCACACTTAAGATTTAATAGTACTGAATTATATATATTAGGTGGTTATCGTTTGTTTTTTTTAAGTGATCAAATCACTTAAAATTATCCAAAAACAACTAAAAAAATTAAGTAAGAATTCTTAATTTTTTATTTAATTGTAAATAATTTAATGATATTTAAAAATTTTTATTCCAAATTTATCCTCTCCAAAATAATACAATTTCAAATTTATCATAATTTTTTATTACTAAAATTTTTTTACTTGATACTTACAAAAAATATATTTAAAAAGAAAGGTTTAAATATATATAATCTCAAATTGTCTTAGAATTAAAACTAATATATTTTAATTTATAATTTAAACATTCATTTGCTAGCTATTTTTTTAAATTTATTAACATATTTAAATATATAAATATATTTTTTAATCATATTTTAATTATGAATAAAATATTATTAATATTGTCGACGTCTGGATTTAACCGATTAGGTTTATTTAGACCCAAGCTACAGTTTTGATGGATGAAGTGTTGTTAATAAGTAAAAAGTAAAGAAAAGAGTTAGAGAAGAACAAAGAACACTAGAAATTTTTAAGTGGTTCAGTCCAAAAAGTTGGTTACGTCCATTGTTTACTCTCTCACTATTTGGGCAAAGTAACAACACTCAGAAGATTGTCCTCTTTTTACAATGAAAATCCTCCCCTATTTATAGAGAAGAAGAGGAGCTATAGTAATACATAATAAGACAATGTATAGTAAATCAAATTGTAATGATGGGTTATATTTAATACGACTGACAATGTTAGGTCTAATTCTACCAAAGCACAGGTTTAAGAGACTAACCTGTGCTGATTAGGTGAAATCTATTTAATTCCTACTATAATCTCTGACGGGGTTGGCATGTACAATACCCCTTGAGCTGTAATCTTTCTAATAGCTCTGACTGTAGTTGACTTGTATTTTGAGAGATATGACAGAAACGAGCACTTTAGCAAGAAGGATGCCCTATCAGGTTGATGAATGAGTAGGGTTCTGTTGAACTGATTGTATTAAGGGTTGCTGATAAAGGTACTAAGCGAGCTATATAGCGATCTGATGAATCAACGGACAATCGGCCTCATAGACGAGCTGACGGATGAGCTAATAAGCCAGTACATGCAAAAATACTAGTAAACGAGCACATGGATGGGCGGATTATCGAGCAGGTATGGGAACTGATCAACAAACAGATTAACGATCAGAGGGACGACTTGATATATGAACAAGTTGGCGAGCAAAGAAACGAGCATACTAATGAGTAGACGATCGAGCACAATGTTGGGCTTTCTGGGTTTCTAGTCATTGGGTTCATCATTTGGGCTTTCTACAGCCCATTTGACTTGATCGTAAAAATACCCGTAACACAAGCCCTTAGCTCTTGGTGCATTCCATGGACCAGGATCTACAAGCTTAAAGATGATATACTTTGGGGGGACCAGTTATTCCACTTTTCAAATTCTACTTTAATTTCAGGACACGTGGCGTTTCCCTAGACAGTGGTTATAAGACACGCCATTTGCCGTGTGCATTTAATGCACGTCTTTCAACTAACTACGCATGATGACAAAATCCCAAAAATCGCGCAACATCGTCAGATTTGAGGCGGTTACACAACTATCTTGATCGAACGCTTAGGACTGCATCGGCTATAAAAGGACCGAGACTTTTCATTTTACTCTCTTTCTGCCATTTTCAAATTTAGACGTCTTTTGGTCTCACATTTTTCTCTGAGTTCTCCGCCACTATTCGTCATTCGCCGTTCTTCTCTCAAAGCTACTAGCCTTCACCATATTCAATGTGAGCTTTTATTTTCATGACGATCATTTTATTTCCATTTTGGCATCCATGACATTCTTTCCCTAAGTCTGGTTTCTGTTATTCATTTTTACTTATGGTTCTCTGAAGAACTTGAGCAAGTGACTTTCTAAACTTACCAGGAGTACATTTTTGTGCTGCTTCTTGATTACTTGGACTTGGAACACTTGCAAAACATTTTTTTTTTTTTTAATTGAGCTTTGAGGAGTTCGCACATAAAGACTCTTTTGTCCTTCATTGCTTCCCTAGGCGCACGACTTGATGCTTAGGTAAAACTAGATTTAGGATTATTCTGTTTTCTAGGCTTGGTTAGTTACTAACGACCTGATCCGTTGCCTCTTTTGTAGATGTCAAGTCGTGGAAGCCGCCATCACCGAGTAGGGGCTAGCAATAAAGATTCTGGGGGAAAATCTGCTCAAGAAGTCAGGGATTCTCCAGGTGCAACTTTCTAAAGTGGTGAAAGTACACCGGAGTCATCGGGGCTAGAAGATTCCCCTACTCGCAAGCCCTTCTATCAATATGACTCCTTTATTACCCATGATGAGCTCACTATACTAGCCAAAAAAGTTTGGCTTCCCTTCTGGAGGCCTCATTATGGCACCGGCTCGTCATGATCACGCGGCTTACCCTCCTTGGAGGTTCATAGTGATCAGTTGCTAACATATAGAGTTAGGGTTTAGGTTTCCAATCCCTAAATATCTCATAGATCTCCTGAACGATCTGGCCCTAGCTCATTTTCGACTCAGACCAAACTCATGCGCGCATTTGACCTCCTTAACATGCGTCTTCATCAAGAACGAGCTTCCACCTCTAACCTCAAATATGATCCAACACCTTTTTTATTTTAAATCCACTACCATCACCAAGGTAGAGAAATGAGACGACATTTATTACACCGTTGCTAGCAACTCGCCTTACAAGGTGTTTTTGCCCAAGAGGGTTGGCAAGTTGAACATGGGCTAAGACCTGCTGGTTCTATGCATCTTGCCTGTCCTTGCTGAAACTTAAAAATTTTTCTTTCACATTTAATTCGGGTGAACATATTTTTTGCTCACTGCTTTTGCATGCATGCATTATTATTACTACTGTACTTACCAATCTTCCTTTTTTCAGGTGCAGACATCAGCAAGAGCTTGATGGATCTTTTGAGCGAGGAACGAGAAGCGCTATAGAGGTTTTCAGAGGTTAAGGACTGTTTGGACAATTACTTTCTAGCCAACTACTTCTTAAGAGATTGTGGGCTCGCACCTAGGGCTGAGACCAAACTCCTGAACCTCGCTAAGGACATCAGAGTACGTAAAAAGTAAGAGGTCCCTTCAGTCTTCACAGAATTTGATGAGGGTACGTTCGTTCCAACCGCCAAGAAGCTTACTACCATGGTGTGGTTACGTTTGGATTCATCTCCACTTCCTTTGAAGGTCGAGACTGATGAGCCCGAAGTTCAAATAACTGGCTCTACAGAACCTCATCGATCAACAAGATCGCCTCAATCAGAGGCTGCAGCGCCCTCTTGAAAATAGGGCGTGAAATACAAATCCGTGGGGGAAGAAACCTACAAAACAAATAGCCTTACCAAAGGAGCCCATGGGCTAGGTAGTCCCAGCTCCAAATAGTTCACTAATTGGGCCACTAGGGGCCAAAGATCAAGGAAAGGGGGTTACGAAGCCTCCTCTAAAACGTCAAAAGACTAAGGGCAAGGAGCTCGCCGCAGAGGGGATCGACGAGGAGTAGACCTCGAAAGTTTATGTTGGGGAATACTTCAATGAACTCTTGGATCAGTTGCTAGAGTTGCTGGGATCTGAGAAACCAGATGTTTACCAGCGCCATATCCATGGCGGTAAACTAATCAACTATGCTGCTCGACACAATATACTGGTAAGCTTCAACTTTAATTCTGTAACTCATGTTATCTTCATATTCGTTATTGATGTATCCTAATTTCAGACTTCTGTGGCGCTGATGAAGATGTTCAAAGACTTTCTCGATCTGGTGGAAGAAAAGGACTCGCTCGATAATGTGAATAGGAAGCTTGAGGGCGACAACAAAAAGATTAAAAAGGAGTCGAAGTTCTTCCACAGGAAGTCCGAAAAAGCCAAAATGGTTGCCCACGAGCTCGAGCATAAACTTAAGGGTGCCATGGAGCAAAGGGATAAAGCGGATGAGGCCTTAGCTCATGAAATCAAGTTTCGGGATATCATTGTCTCCTCATTCAATCAGGCTACCAAACAAAATAAGAAGATAAAATAAGAGGCCATCTTTGAAAAGAAGCGAGCTGAAGATGTCGAGAAGAATATCAACTTGGTGATGCAGGACTTAAACGCGTTGAGGGATAACCTTGCTCGCTCCCAGAAGTCGCTTAGCTAGGTGGAGACTCGTATAGAGCAGGCCGGGGCGGAAGCTATTTTGAAGACGAGCAGTTTGTTTCTGTACATTTTATGGAAACGTTACACAGATTTGGACATCGCCTTCTTCGGGGAGGAGACTATGGAGGAGGTGAAGAAGTACTCAACTTTTGCTGTCAAGACTACCCAAGCTGGAGCCACGAAGATTACTCAGAAAAAGACTATTCCTCATGTCCCTAAGAAAAGTTCAACACCTCCAACTGCTCAAACTAGTGCTTCTTCAACTACAACTAAGAGTGCAACTCCTCCTCCTGCTCAAGGTCTAACTTCATCTGCTCCTTCGCCAAGCATCACTCTTTCGGCTCAGGGGACACCTCATAGGGGTTAAGGTTCATCTTCAAAGGGAGCCCCCAGTGATCAAGGTTGGAAGAAGGCCTCCGCAAGCCCCTTGGAAACCCCTTAGGAAATAATTCTTCATATTCTTTCCTTTTGTAGATGCTTATCTTTGAACATTGTGATTAATGTTGATTTCTGATTTATCTCAATACATATTCATTCTTTGATAGATAAGACTTTGGCGAGGTTGCTTTATTTTTCTTAAGTCTCATATGCATCACAGGACAATAATCTTCTTCACATAAGTAGAGTAAGTCGTGACCACATATAAACAACATGATAAATAATAAAATAATGAAATAATAAGTCTGCTAAAGAGAATGGGTTAAGCTAGCTTAGTTATAATAAGTATTATCAGGTCGCGGAGATATCTCTCAGAGCATCTAGATAAATCCACAGATCGCAAGTGCGCCTTGGAGCACTTAAGTGGATCAGCTCTGATGGAGTAAATAATCTATAAAGTAGAAGAAAACCTTTAACAAATAAACCAATAAGTCAGCCTTTTGCCTAGCAGATAATAGATCACCATACGAAGCGAGTTTACTTGCGTAATGATAGACATTAAACAATAATAATAGAAAAGGAATCAGGGCGCATACCAGCGTAATAATAATATCTGTAAAATAAATGAATATCTGCAAAGTAATATGAGTCAAGAGAACTGACTAATATGGATGGGGTGTTGTTAGTAGAATACTTTAACCATTCTCCAATTTGTTAAGAGTTGTGCTCAAAAGGTAGGGATTCAAGCCTTTACAGCGTGTTGCGCTCACAAGGTGGGGACCCGAGCATCTACAGAAGGCTGCGCTCACAAGGTCAAAACCTGAGCATCTATAGTAGGCTACGCTCACAGGGTCGAAACCTGAGCATCTACAACAGACTGCGCTCACAGGGTCGATACCCGAGTTGTATAGCGTATTGTCCTCTCGAGCTACGATTACAGGGTTAGAACCCGAGCTTCTATAGCGAGAGTTGAGGAGGTAGCGGGACGTTGGCTTCACTCACAGGGTCGTGACCGAGCATTTACAACATAAGCTCGAAGCGACACAATTAGCAGTCAAACCTTTGTTGTACCATGCTCCTTCGTGCAGTGATTCGAGTTGTGAAGTGTCTGGAACATCTTAGAAAGGGGGAGGCCTATCAATGAGCAGCGATTAGGTATTCAAGCTCGTGGCTGTTTTAACCCCTTAACCTTATAGGGCGGGTATGGGGTTGGTATGCACCAATATTCAACCTCTTATCCCCGTAAGGCTGGTATAAGGTCAGTATGCACCAATATTCAGCCCTTTATTCCTACAAGATAGGTATGTGTTTGAGTCTTCAGTTTGTTCCCTGCTTTTCATAGCTACACACTTCACATAAAAACACATAAGCATTCTGTGTTAGTGATAATACATGGGAAATATGAAACCTCTATCATTTTTCATAATAATTGTTACAAAGGCAATAATAAAAAAATAATAACACAACAGTTATTTATAATAGGGCGGTAAGTGGATTGAATTCTAAGCCCGTGAGAGTACTGCTCCATTCATGTCTGCCAAGTGGTATGCTCCATTCCCGAGGTCCTCATGAATGAAATATGATCCTTCCCAGTTTGATTCCAACGTGCCATCACTGGTGTTTTGAGCTCCGAGAAGGATCTGTCGCAACATAAGGTCGCCTATCGCCTGGCTTGAATTTTCGTACTTGGACCCTTTTGTTGTAAAGTCTGACCATTCTTTACTGGTTGACAACTGTTCTCAGGCGAGCTGTTTCTCTGGTTTCTTCTAGAAGATCCAGGTTAATGGCTAGGAGCTGATCATTCTGGGCAGCATTGAAGCTTGCTCTTCGTTGGCTGGTTACCTCAAACCCTGTAGGAATCATGGTCTCAGATCCATAGACCATTGAGAAAGGAGTTTCTTTAGTGGTGCTGCGAGTTGTTGTTTTGTACACCCATAGTACATTCTGTAACTCATTGACCCATGTTCCTTTCCTTCCTTCAAGCTTGGTCTTAAGGATTTACTTGATGATTTTATTGACCGCTTCTACTTGGCTATTAGCTTGGGGATGATCTACTGTCGAGAAGCTTTTCGTGATGCCAAGGTCACCACAGAACCTGAGGAACTGCTTGCTTGTGAATTGGGTTCCATTGTCTGTCATGAGCTACTGTGGTACACTAAATCTGCAGATAATGTTATCCCACACGAACGTTTCTATCTTCGCTGTGGAGATTTCAGCCAGTTCCTTCGCTTTTATCTATTTTGTAAAATAATCGACTGCAACAACGACATATTTACACCTCCATCATCCTATTGGAAGAGACCTAATTAGATCCATACCCTAAATCGCGAACGGCTACAGATTGATCATCTGCTATAAATAGGCTAGTAGGGCTCGAGAAATCTTGGAGAACCTTTGGTACTTGTCACATTTCTTCACCAGATTGACAGCATCTTGCTTTATTGTTGGCCAGAAGAACCCTTGTTTAAGTGCCTTTTGAGCTAGGGACAGCTCCCCAACATGATTGCCATAATAACCTTCATGGATGTCTTTCAAGATGACAGTGCAGTTTGGTTCATCAACACATCTTAACAGCAGAGCCAAGAAGTATTTTTTGTAAAACATGTCATCATATATACAGTATCTTGCAGCTCACATTCTCAAACGATGTGCTTTTAACTTGTCATCTGGCTATTTTCCCTCATGAAAGTAGTTAACCAAATGGCTCATCCATGAATTTTCTGCCACGATTATAACCATTACCTCATTGTTGGGCTCTATACTTGGCCTCGATAGGAACTCCATTGGCAAACTCCCAAAAAAGTTTGTGTCCTGAGCTATAGCTAAGCAAACCAAGACATCTGCATAAGAATTTTGGGCTCACGGGATCTGATTTAACTTATAGTTTTCAAAGCTTCCTAATAGCTCTCGGACCTTTTGCAGGTAGATCATCATCTGCGCCCCCCTGGCCTGATACTTATCCTTTATTTGACAAATCACGAGCTGGGAGTCGCTAAAAATTTGAAGCCGTTCAACCTGCTTCCTCTTGGCTAAACGGAGTCCTACCAACAAGGCTTCGTATCTGCTTCATTATTTGCGACTCTGAACCCAAACTTGAGTGCACAAAGGAATTTATGCTCCTCTGGGCTAATAAACAAAACCCCAGCTCCAACACTCCTCTCGCAAGAAGAACCATCAATAAATAGCTCTCAGAACGGACCTTCAGAAGACTCAGCTTCCTCATCCACAGGCCCTGTAAATTCAATGATGAAATCGACCAGTGACTGCTCATTGATTGCTTACTTAGGCTTGAACTCGATGTCGAATTGGGCAAGTTCAATCTCCCATTTAAGAAGACGACCTGAGGTATTAGGCTTTTGCAGGATCTGTCTGAGGGGATACTTGGTTAACATTTCAACTTTGTGTGCTTAAAAGTATGGATGTAGCCTCATGGATGCCACCGCTAGACGGTAGGCGAGATTCTCCATTAAGGTATACCTTATCTCTACCTCAACCAATTTCTTACTGATATAGCACACGGTGAACTGCATTCCATTTTCTTTTCGGACCAACGTTACATTTAGGGCGTGTTGAGATACCTCAAGATAAACCTTCAGAACTTCCCCTTCATTCAGTCTGGACAAAAGCGGGCTCACCCCATATATTCTTTCAGCTACTGGAACGCGGCCTCACATTCCCCTATCCATTCAAAGCTCTTGGCCTTTTTTAATACTTCAAAAAATGGTACACATCTATCTATGGCTTTTGATACAAATCTGTTCAGGACAACGACTCCATTTGAAGGGACTCATCCCGAATCCCTTATCTGAACCCGAGAAAGGCCTTGTAGCACTCCGATAGAACTCCAACGAACCCTAACTTTGGCCCAAAGAAGCCATATCAGAGCACCGTGACTTACTTAAACCTTATTTATTAAATTATTTACTAGGTGGTTGAGGTAAAAATTTTTAATTTTTCTGATGAAAATCCGACAGCATGCCGACTATTTATTGAACTATGCCACCCTACAAATTTAAAAGCAATTCAAAAACACTTCTATAGCATGGAAATCTCAACTACCAGGAGCCTCTAGCTCTCATCCATAATCAATCACCATATGAATATTTATAATTTCAAAACTTTGTGGAAAACTCAATGTTTTTCTTTTTCTTTTCTTTTTTTTTTTTTTTTATCAAACCATTTTCATAAAACGTGCATCCAACTACTACAATTTATATTTACAAATTTACATCATGATTTATATATAGCACATGCATATGACAAAAGTGTGATCTATACAATGAAAAATAGTCGCCCGTCACCTGATTTGCGCATCATTCAAAGCCTCATTTGCTGGACTACTCGCTCCTGCACTTAAGAGAACATTTTAAGAAACACATAGCAAAACAAACGGTGAGTATAACTCAATGAGATAAATATTAAACAACTTTATAAACTAAAGTATTTATCTAAAATACTTTTTATTTATTTCAATTAAAACTGTTTCTGAAATTCGTTTTAATTTTCTTTCTAAAACTTTCTCCTTTTTCGCATTGATGGTAATCTAAGGAAACTACTCCTGTCGTAGCCGTACAAATTTCTAACTAGTCACTAGAAATTAGGGAACTTACCCTATGTAGTCACCGATGCGCGACTCTGGGCACGCGTTATCCCTACGCAATGGGTTTAAACTACACTACCCTATACGTGCAGAAGGTCGCTCAACTGACTCCCTCTCTTAGTTAGTAATTCTCTCACATCTACCATGCACACATAGAACATTCTACTGGGTACTTAACTGAGGATAGGGTAAACCATCAGCGTAAGAAATACTTTTTATTGGTATTCTCCAATAATCTAGTTTTTAAAGAAAAAGCCTAAAACTTTAAATTTTCATAAATTCTTTACATGAATACATATATCTTTACTTTAACAATTCATATAATAGGATTTAAATATATTACAATCCATAAATCAATTACACAATGAAATAAGTGCATATAAAATTAAAATAAGCTTGAAACAAACAAAGCTTGGAGAAAAAAACGTATTTCTACTCACTAAGCGCTTTCTGATCAAAAGTGAACCTCTTACAAAATCCTCTGATACACTCCGCTTTTAGCCTTTGTTTTCTTGCTTTGTTTCTCTCTCTCACTTGCTTGCCTAGCCTTGGATGACTTAAAGCCTTGATTTGCAACTTAAAACTTGAAAAAAAATGACTTAATGCTTGCTTGATCATGGTTGGTCGAGAGACACCCCTTGCTTGCCTTTGGTTTCGGTTCTCCACCATCAATTGCCAATTCTTCTTTTGCATTTTATCTCCTGCATGACCACTAATTTGTCTTGACTTATTTTATATATATATATATATATATATTACATTTTATTTTATTTTATTCTAAGTCCCTTTGCTTTTAAATCCATCATTTCTTGGTTATTCTAACTTGTCCACGTCTCATGTGTTTCTAGTTCACTTGTACCCTTACTTTATACTTTTAATTATTACTCTATTGCCAAATTTTAATTCCCTAACTTCATTGATTTTCTATTCTATCGTTTTCCGATACGATACACTTCAAATTCAAATTCTGCTATCCCTCATTTAAATCCTATCTGTAGGATCTAATTAACTTTTGGTTAATTTTAGTCATCTCTAACTCATTCGGATTTGTTTAAATTATAAGTTTTCTATGAAAAATATCTACTATGCCCATTTATTAAATTTTGAACTCTAATCGAATCTTATCAATTCCAGAATTATCTCTATCTTGTCAAGACACTTTAATGGTTTGTCTGGGTATATAATCTCACCATATGGATTTATACTGGAAATACTGTAATATAAGAATGAGGGCTTACACCACCGTTCAAACTCTACACATCTTTCATTCTCGTCAGCGACCTCATGTCCAGCAGAGCCTGGATTTTTTTTGGGTTGGCTTCGATCCCCCTATGATTTACTAGAAAGCCTAAAAATTTACCTGAGGCTACTCCGAATGCACATTTGAGGGGGTTGAGCTTCATCTGGTACTTTCTCAAAATTAGGAACATCCCCTCAAGATCGTGGACATGGTCAACAGTCTGCTTGGATTTTGCCAACACTTTATCTACATATACCTCAATAATCTTCCCAATCAGGTCATCGAACATCATATTTACCAGCCTCTTATAGGTTGCCCTTGCATTCTTCAGTCCAAAGGGCATGACCTTGTAGCAATATAAACCACGGTCTGTGATGAACGAAGTGTGCTCTTCATCTTTAAGGTACATTAGATTTTGATTATAGTCTAAATAAGCATCCATGAATCTAAGGAGCTCATGTCCAGCTGTCGCATCTACTAATTGATCAATTCTAGGAAGTGGGAAGCTGTCTTTCGAGCAGGCCTTGTTCAAGTCCGTGAAGTCTATACAAGTTCTCCATTTTTCATTTTTCTTCTTAACCAAGACGGGATTACGGGATTAGTTACCTAAGCTGGATAGCGAACTTCACGGATAAACTTGTTTGCTAGGAGTTTGTCTACCTCTTCCTTTAGGGCATCATATCGCTCGAGGGTCATTGACCTTTTTTTTCTGGCAAACTGGTTTATGGTGAAGGTCTATGTTCAGCTTATAAGTCATCACTTCTGGATTAATCCCCACCATGTCTTTATGACTCCAGGCGAAGACATCCAAATTTACCTTGAGATAATCTGTTAGCTGGGCCTTTATTTCTGGGACCAGGTTCTTGCCCAACTTGAGATATCTTGCAGCATCTGCCTCGCTGACTTGTATGTCTTCGAGCTCTTCTATTGGACTTGTAGTCTTTCATGTATCAATCTCCTTAAGGTCCAGGTCATGGCTAACCCTAGTCGTAGTGACTGCTTACAGCTCACGTCTGGAAACCACATTCAACTTCTTACATTGAGCTCCCATTCTTACTGTATCCACATAGCAACGACGAGCTAGAGATTGCTCGCCTCACACACCTGGTCTCATTGGGAATTGGGAATTTCACCGTGAGGGTTTTGGTAAATATGACCATGTTGAGATTATTCATTGCGGGCCTTCTCAATACTACATTATAGGCTGAGGGAGAGTTGATAATTAGGAAGTTCGCAAGTACCGTTGACTGGTAAACTGCCTCTCTAAGAGTAATGGGTAGTCTAATCTGCTCGATAGGAGTGATTGAATCTCCAGTAAAACCATATAGAGGCTCAGGGGAAGGCTTCAACTATTCATCACCGATCCCCATCTAGTCGTAACACTCCTTATACATCACATTCACCGAGCTCCCCGTATCATTCATTATTCTTCTGACCTTTGAGTTTCTCATACGGGCTCTGATCACCAAGGCATCATTGTGGGGCCAACGAACACCCCAGGCATCTTCCTCTATAAAAACTATCTCCTCGGATGCCGTCCTTACTTTCTTAGTAGGCTTTTCTGATTCACTCTGACCTGCAAGCTAGATATGGTTAGCTTTACACACATAGCGCTCCGGTAATCTGTTTGTTGTTCTTGCCACATGAGGACCTCTATGGATAGTAAGGATCGTCCTCACAACGAGTGCGTGTTCTGGGTCAGGAACCTACTAGGCTAGTTATCACTCTTGTTGTCGTTGGTAGGGACACTACTGCTGGGATGGTCGCACAACATACTCCCTTAAGCAACCTTTTCTGATCAAATCCTCAATGATATCCTTTAGCGCCCAGCAATCGAAGGTGGTATGCCATACTTCATCATGATAGACATAAAATTTGCTCCTGTCCCTATGTTCCTCAAGAGTCTAAATAGGAGCTAGTCTTCCAAAGTTCTCCCTATCTTTTTCAGTTGCAAAGATTCTCTCTCGAGTATCAGATAACTTACTATAACTCTGGAAATGACCATGATGCTAAAGTCGCCCACACCTCTGAATGCTCATCGGTCCAAGCCCATTTCTAGCATTATTTACAATCTGAAGGCTACTTCTTTGGCCCCCATGGTTATTTCCTCCATCGCTTATCTTCTTGTCCTAATTAGAGTTACTAGCTTCGTCTTTCTAAATATTTACTTTCTTAGAGCCAAATGCTTCTTCCCACCTTATTTTCTTCGTTGCTCGCTCATAGAATTCCCTTAAATCCTTCACTTAGGATTTATAAATGCTCTCGTACAGTGTCCCGTCTTTTCTTAGTCTTGTCGAGATAGCTGTCAAAATCCCCTCGTCTGTAGGACTTTCTACATTATTCACATCGTGCCTGAACCTATTGATATAGTCCTTTAACAATTCACCAGGACGTTGGAAGATTATAACGAAGTGGTAAGGTGGCGCGAGCTGTCTCTTCAGCGCCTTGTACTGGTTCAAGAACCTTTGCTGACACTTATCCCAATTATTAATGCTCCGAGGTGAGAGGTTTCTAAACTATATCCACGGAATGTCCCCAAGTGTTGTAGGGAAAACGCAACACTTAACTAACGAACTGGTAGTCTATAAGTCCATCTGGATGTTAAACCTATCCAGGTGGCTATAAGGATCAGTGTCCCCATTATATTATGGAATGTTGGGGACTTTGAACCCGGGTGGTAGCGGTTCCATCTTAATCTTTGAGGTAAATGGCGTTTTCTCTCCATTTTGACTCCCCTGTTCTTGAACTCCGGGTCGCACTTCAAGTTGTCGGACCTTCTGAATGAGCTCCTCGACAAGCAGATCATGCGCCTTAGGTCGTCAGATAATGGATTGGGTGTTTTGCCTGCCCCGCCTACTTGGGGAATATTGATCTTGCACCCCCTCGTCTCCTTCTATATTCAGGCTTAGTGGCGTAGTGACCCGCTTTCTTTCTTCGGTCGAGACTATTCGACGTATTTTCTCTTCGCGAACCCATATTATCAGGCCTCTGCCCAGCTTCATCTCTACAGGCTGAGACTGGCACATGCCCATGGTTTGCCTCTTCCGGCTGGTACCTATCCTGACTTACCCTTGCTCTGAATTTTAAGGGATGAGTTGCACCTTCCTCATTACGAGCTAGCTGAAACAGAGCACTGGACTATACGCTGGAGGAATGAGATGACCCTTCTTGAACCGACTCTCTGACTACTTTTTCATTCATGATAGGGACCTCAACATGCCGTTGTTATGGAACATCCCTCTTTACAATGGCCTAGAGTGGTCTCTGAGTAGCTTGAACCTAGGCTTGAATCAGCACCGTGACTTCATTGGCCAGCTGCGTCATTGTAGTTTCTAACACCTCCTGTCGCTGCTATAATACCTGTATAACATCTCTTTCAACAGCGTTAGGTACAGGTTGGCGGGAAGGAATAGGAGGCATACCTTGAGCGTTTCCAGTCATAGATGCACTTGACATCCTTATACCCATGTTGGGTGGCCTTCCAATAGGTATGACGTTCTGTTGTTGATCTGAGGTTTCTGGACGATCAACAGTGGCGTTAGAGCTTCTGGTGATTCTTCCTCTAACCATCGTGACTAATAAACAAGCTTTGTAAGTCAAGAGCAAAGATGGCGAACCTGCAGATGGGCCTCTCCCTGTAGCGCCAAAATGTCGACATCTGGATTTAGCTGATTAGGTTCATTTAGCCTAAGTTACAGTTTTGATGGATGAAGTGTCGTTAATAAGTAGAAAGTAAGGATAAGGGCCAGGGAAGAACAAAGAACACCAGAAATTTTTAAGTGGTTCGGCCTAGAAAGATACCTACGTCCATAGTTCACTCTCTCATTATTTTGACAGAGTAACAACACTCAGAAGATTATCCTTTTTTTACAATGAAAGTCCTCCCCTATTTATAGAGAATAGGAGAAGTTACAGTAATACATAATAAGACAATGTATAGTAAATTAAATTGTAATGATGGATTACATTTAATACGATTGACAATGTCAGGTCTAATTCTGCCAAAGCATGGGTTTAGGCAGCTAACCCATGCTAGTTAGGTGAAATCTCCATAATCTCTACTGTAATCTTTGACAGAGTTGGCATGTATGATACGTCTTGAGCTGTAATCTTCCTGATAGCTCTGATTGTAGTTGACTTGCATTTTGAGAGATGTAACAGAAGCGAGCACCTTGGCAAGAAGGATGCCTTGTCAGGTTGATGAACGAGTAGGGTTTTGCTGAACTGATTGTATTAAGGGTTGTTGATAAAGGTAATAAGCTAGTTATACAACGATCTGATGAATCAACAGACAATCGACCTCATAGACGAGCTGACGGACAAGCTGATAAGCGAGTACATACAGAAATGCTAGTAAACGGGCACATGGATGGACGGATTATCGAGCAGGTAAATGAACTGATCAGCGAGCAGATTAACGATCAGAGGGACGACTTGATATACGAACAGGTTCGCGAGCAAAGAAACGAGCATATTAACGAGCAGACGGTCGAGCACAGTGCTGGGCTTTCTGGGCTTCTGATCATTGGGTTCATCCTTTGGGTTTTGTACAACCCATTTGGTCTGATCATAAAAACACCTATAACAAATATATACATAAAAAATGTTTCAGAATTTATTAACTTATTTATTTTTAGATGTTTATTAAATTAATTAAAATCATATGACAGCAAATAGTTAAAATGATATAAATATCAAATTACTAATTTTTAGATAATTTTTACTTTAAAAAATAAATAAATTTATAACATATTTAGAAGTAAGAAAAAATAAATAAATATGTTATTCAGATTTTAAATTTTAGTTATGATTCAGTTTTCAGTATTCAAAAATACTATTAAGTTTTTAGATAAAAAAAACAAACAATCCCTAATTATTCTTTTATTTAGACTATTTCACATTACACAAACACACACACATATGTATACACGTATGCTAGCTATATTTACACCTATTCTTATTACATAAGGATTTGATTTCTCATTCGTTGAGGAAATCACTAACTAAACTAAAAAAAAAATAAATACAATAATTATAGGGAATAATAATAAAAAAAAGAATAGGAAACTAAGAGGTCGTTTCTTTTTTTATTTGAAAACTGAACAGTGCTGCTGAAAACTGAAAACTGAATAGTGACTAAAATTTGAAATCTGATAGATATGTTTGTTTTTTCTTTTTTTACCTCTGAATATATAATAATCTTATTTATTTTTTAAAGTTAAAATTATCTGATTACTAGTAATTTGATATTTATATTCTTTTACTATTAGTTGTTATGTAATTTTATTTAATATGATACAAATAATTACAATAAATTATTTAACAAATATTAAAACACTTATATTTATAATATTTTCATTCATAATTAAAATGAGATTAATTATTATAGTAGAATCAATTAAGTTTATATGTTCAAATAAAAATAAACAAAATAATCTTAAATTGAATTACTATTATAACAAAAATTGAAATTGTAACTTATATGTAGTATTTTTATTCATAATTAAAATAAGATTAATTAAAATAGTAGAGTCAATTAAATTTATATATTCAAATAACAATAAATAAAATAGTTTTAAATTGAATTACTATTACAACAAAAGTTGAAATTGTAAAATAATATATATTTTATGTCATAATTAAACAAGAATAATCAAATACTTAAAAAAATTGATATGCAATTTGGTCTTTGAGTTGTTGCATAAACATTTGATCACTAAAGATTTTTACTGGAATTTGATCAGAGAAATATAGTAATTCAGTTATAAAAAAATTTGATGTTGAGATGTTTAGAGTTTTTATTTTTTAATATTTTTTGTTAAAATATTAAAAGAAATTTGTATAACATAAAACTAAAATAAACTTGGAAACATATTATTTTAGGAAGGATAAACTTCGAATAATATATTTATAAAATCATTCATTAATTTTGTATTAAGTGAAAAGTCAGAAAATGTTACTTTTTTTTTTTTTTTAGTAGTTTTTGGATGGTTTTAAGTGGTTTGACTACTTAAAAAAAAAAACAAAAATATTTTAATTAGCCTAATTCAGTATCATTAAGTGTTAAGTACAAAAAAATAAACAACCCTTAAAAATCATATCATTCAACGGTTTTTTGAGAGTCTCTCCTTGCTTACGATGTTGTTTATTATGCTTTATATTATGTTTGAGTAAGAAGCTGTTTGTTTTTAACACTTATCATTTAATGGGTCTGAATTGGATCTCTTATGTTATTTTTGTTTTCGTTTTTGTTTTTGGTTTTTTTTTTTTTCAACTGGTT
The DNA here is from genome assembly GCA_022984855.1 of Dimocarpus longan. Taxonomy (NCBI): domain Eukaryota; kingdom Viridiplantae; phylum Streptophyta; class Magnoliopsida; order Sapindales; family Sapindaceae; genus Dimocarpus; species Dimocarpus longan. The sequence goes on along the minus strand of CM041016.1, from coordinate 29,842,389 downwards.
AAATTACTAAAAACTATCCAAAAATTACCGAAAAAATAAAGAAATAATTTTTTTTTTTATTTGAATGTGAAATCACTTAATGATTTTTTAAATATATTATTCTAATTCTATTATCCCAAAAATAACATATTTATAAATTTGTCATAATTTTATATTATACAGATTCATTTTATTGCTATTACGAATATCTTCGAAAAATAAAAGTCCTAACATCTCAGCCTAAGAATTAGTAGAAAATATATAATACATTATAATCAGTGGCGGACACAGAAATCTATGTGAGGGGGGGCACTTTTATATATGAATTTTTTTTTTTTTGTAACATTTCCTTCAATTGTTAAAAGAATATTATATGAAATAAAAATAATTAAAATATATAACCAATAAAGAATATATAGTTTTACTTTTTATAAAATTGTAAACAAAATTTCTTATAATAATATTCTTAATGCAAGTATAAAAATAAAAGCATATTAATTGTGAGTTGAATATGCATTAGCTCTATTTTTCTTAGTGAGAGAAATTCAAATTTCATATTACTAAAAAAATAAATAAAAAAATTAATTTAGGGATATATCTTCTCTATAATAATAGTTGCTATTCATATTATAAATAAATGTATGTAATCAAATTACATATATTTGTTATTAAAGTTACTAATCAAGCTACATTTATAGTATTTTATCTAATAAATGTAAATGATTTATAATAAAGTAAAGTAAAATAAAAATAAAAATAAAAGATAAAAATAATTATAATTCATATGAGTATTTTTATTTAGGAATTTTATCATATAAAATAATTTATTTAAAAGAAAAATAAGTCACACCAATAATCGTGAGTAAACTAAGACTTATTAAGACTAAATAATCCAATATATTTTATTTTTTTATTTGTATAAACATGATATAGTTTGTAATAAAAAAATAATTTGAAATGAGTAAATAACTTATAAAGTCTAAATATTTCAAATTTGAAGATCAATTTGTAATAATAAGAGGAAAAAGAAAGAGAGAGAAAAAATAACAAGGAGCAAAGCAACTATAATAAATGAATAAAAAAAGTAAATTAAGAAAAAAAAATAATGAGGTGCAGGGGATTTGAACCCGGTTCCTCCTGAAAAATAAGGCAAACACAACCATCAAAACCATCAAATGATCATGTTTGATTTTCGTAATTTAATTATATAATATATAAATGATTAAAAAACACAAAAAGCAAGCGCTGTTGGGAATTGAACTCGAGTTAGATGAGAGTAGTAGACTATCGTTACAGCGACCATCAGTACCGATCGGTGGATGTGTATAAATGTAGCATTGAAATTATTTAATTAAGTTTTTAAAAATTTCAGGGGGGGCACGTGTCCCCCCAACCCAATGGTGGGTCCGCCCTTATTATAATATAAACTTTCATTGCAACATTAATTCAACTTAAAACTGTTTTGTTTATTTTTATTTAAATATATAAATTTAATTTACTTTATTATAATAATTAATCATATTTTAATTATGAATAACAATATTAATAATATATTTATAAGTGTTTTAGTATTTATTTAATAATTTACTTGTAATAGTTTGTATCATATTAAATGAAATTGCATAATGACATAAAAGAGCATAAATGTTAAATTACTAGTTTTCAGATAATTTTAACTTTAAAAAATAAACAAAATTATTACACATTCAGAAAAAATATATATATATTATTCAGATTACAAATTTAATCACTCTTCAATATTCAGTAACTTTTAGACTACAAATTTAATTATTATTTTGTTTTCAAGTGAAAAAACAAACAAACGCTAACTAAGTCAGTTATATAAAACCTTGACAGTTTAGGTGGCTACTTTCTTGATTGAATGGCATATTTCACGTTGAAAATTCATTGAGATGCCTTATTTTCTTATTTTTATCACTATCAACATATTTTAACACAGCTTTTGCTTTCATATCTTAATGATTAAGTTATACTTTGATTCTCAATAATTACTTATATACGGTTTTACTTTCTGAAACGATAATTGTCAAATTAGAAAATGTCATATGGTTATCATGTGAGATCATGTCTGATAATTTTTATATATATATGTATATATAAGATTGTTCTTGTCAACCAAGTCACATTTTTCTAATTTAGTCTCTTTGACACGTTTAACATTTAGTCATAATAAACAAAACTGTTCAATGCACTGTTACATTGACATTGTACATGGGACCCAGTACTAATTTTCTATGATCTAACAGATTTGAATCCATATTAATTAATGACATACCTTCGTTCTTTTTGAAAACTAGAGAAAAAAAATCATTTTTTTTATGATATATTTACTTGTATGTAATTGAAATGATTTAGAATAATAGGATTGATATATCGAAATCATAATAATTTTTTTTTTTTTTTTTACTTTAATTACGAAAATCATAATCAGAATCAACAATATCTTTTTGAGATATTTACTTTAAATTAGAATCAGAACGAATTGTTTGTAAGTTACAAAAATGCTATTGATTGAAAATATGTATTCCTTTGACATTTTTTAAAAAAAAAAAAAAATTATTTTTTTTGTAAGAAATATGTATTTTTATATAATAATATTATGTTTATTAAACTATTTTTAATAATAATAATACTTTTATGTTAATAAGGTAATATTATGTTTATTAACTTATTCTAATTTCAATACATAATTTAAATTTTAGATCACTCTGATTCCTTCAATTAAAGTAAACGAACGATCCATTGATCTTATATTTACATGTGAAACATAAGATTCTCTCTTGTTTGTGGTGTCATAAATTACCTGTTTTATGCAGCATTGTCAACTTGCTTGACAAACAAGAATAAGAGTGATGCTTCACCTCGCATCATCAAACTCATAATCTAATATACAACCAGAAGCTTTCACAGATATATATATATATATGTATGTATTTATCTATGCATATACAGACCTTTCTCCACTCGTTTGGTTTTAACTTTTGAAGCTGTACAGATTATCAAATATGGCTCAAATGGTTGGTACAGATGAGATAGAGTCACTGAGTGTTGAGTTGACAGAGATAGGAAGAAGCCTTCGGTCGTCATTTAGGCGTCATAGTTCCAGCTTCAGAAGAAGCAGCTCAGGGAGAAATGATATTGATGTTGAACATGCTATGCAGTGGGCTGCAATTGAGAGATTGCCTACTTTTGAGCGGCTGAAATCATCTTTGTTTAACAAAGATTATGAGGATGGAAAGTTGGTTGAGGGCATAGAAAAGCAGGTGATTGATGTTACCAAGCTTGGAGCTCTAGAACGCCACTTGTTCATGGAGAAGCTTATCAAACACATTGAGCATGACAACCTTCAGTTGTTATGGAAAATCCGAAAAAGAATAGACAAGTAATATAACTCTTTTGTTTTCCTTTTATGTATGAATATATATATATATATATCTACATGTTTGTGTTTAAGTAGTAAGAGAGATGCGTCTAGAAGTACTCTTGTGTCTTGCTTTTATGTAATTTAAGTCCGCATACATGTACCAGCCATCAGTTCCTCTGCAAATGTGTTTACTAATGAACGTATTTTTCGAATAATCTGAATTCAACTTTTGTAGAGTTGGTGTGAAGTTGTCCACTGTAGAGGTGAGATATGAGAATTTGTGTGTGGAAGCTGAATGTGAGGTTGTTCATGGAAAGCCACTCCCAACTCTATGGAATTCACTTACACACAAGCTTCCTGTAAGTGTATCATCATCTTCTGATTGTAAATGATTATAAGTCTGAAGCCTTGACTTTATGCCTAATAGCTATGATGTCAAGAGGTCTTTTTGTATGGTAGTTTCCTAGTGATTGAAGTGCTTTTATGAACCTTTTTACAGGTTTTCACAAAGCTTTCAGGTTTGAAATCACATGAAACCAAGATAAACATCATTAATGATGTCAATGGCATCATTAAGCCTGGAAGGTATATGACACTATCTTACATTCGTTAGCCAAACGAACTCAATTTAACTGTGTCTTTTCTTATAGTTCCAATTTGATAACTTGGAATTTTTTAAAATGTAGCCCCTCATGGTTCCATCAAGTCACTTCTTAATTACTGTGCTTTCTTTTGAGTTGTAATCATATGCAATGCTTACTAATCTTTGTTGAGAAACGGCTGTGTTTTTTATGCTTTCATGGAGATTATACTTGTTTTTGTTTGAATTCAAAGATACAGTTATTAAAGAAACCAGAATTGTGCTTAAGCAGGCTTAAACCCTTTTGCAGGATGACTCTGCTGCTTGGGTCCCCTGGATGTGGGAAGACCACTCTTTTGAAGACTCTCTCAGGAAATCAAGACCAATCTCTCAAGGTTGCACATTTTCTTTACATTTTCAGATATACTAGCAGGTCTATACAATCTTAGATTCATGCATGCATATGAAAATAAGTACATAAAGCTGTCAACTTATTTATCATTCAAGGTGAGCTATCTTTTGTATTTTGTTGATTTAACCATCATAACATCAAATACTCATTTGCTTCGATAGGTTACTGGAGAAGTTTCCTACAATGGATACAGGCTAGATGAGTTTGTGCCCCAGAAAACTTCAGCTTATATAAGTCAAAATGACCTGCACATGGCCGATATGACAGTAAGGGAGACTCTTGATTTTTCTGCCCGTTGTCAGGGTGTTGGAAGCCGAGCAGGTGAGTCTTCCATGAGCTTAATTCAACATTTCTTGTTGGTAGACACCTTGTAAGTGCCAGCACGTAAACGACAATTACATAATTGTCATCTTTTCCCTATGCAGAGATTATGATGGAGGTCAGTAGAAGAGAGAAGGAAGCAGGAATTGTTCCTGACCCAGACATAGATACTTACATGAAGGTACCTTTAACAACCAGGTTTATTTTCACTTCTGGTTTTTTTCGCTAATTGATAGTGCTGAAGTGTTCTAGCTGGCTTAACATGAAATGAATCAATGCTAATGGCCATTCTATTACAATATTCTTTTTTCTATGCTTTTAGTGAGGTTGTTTTATCATATATTCACTACTATGATTTGTTTTAACAGGCAATATCTGCTACAGGAGTGAAAAGGACTCTTCAAACAGATTACATTTTAAAAGTAATTCCCTCTAACAGAACTGTAGCCATGCTTATTTTACTTGATGTGGATATATGTAAATGTTCTATTAGTTAAACTGTGTCATTCTCTGTGGCTTCTTAGATACTTGGACTTGATATTTGTGCTGATACATTGGTTGGAGATGTCATGACAAGAGGCATCTCTGGAGGCCAAAAAAAGCGATTGACTACAGGTAATGCTGACACAAAGATGTACAGGTTCAACAGATTACAAATGAAGCCTCTGGACTTGATGCCACTTTGTAGTAGCATTAATTGGAACAAGAATATCATAACAGGACTAATTGTTCATTGACATATACAGGAGAAATGATGGTTGGTCCGACAAAAGCTCTCTTCATGGATGAAATAACAAATGGTTTAGACAGCTCCACAGCATATCAGATTGTTGCCTGTGTTCAGCAGCTGGTGCATATTACAGATTCTACTGCATTGGTTTCACTTCTTCAGCCAGCACCAGAAACCTTTGATCTCTTTGATGACATCATTTTGATGGCAGAAGGAAAAATTGTGTACCATGGACCACGAGACAACATCCTAGACTTCTTCGAGGATTATGGGTTTAGTTGTCCTCAGAGGAAAGGGGTAGCTGACTTCCTCCAAGAAGTAAGTGCATTCCAAACTCATATCAACAGTTTTCACTGCTCACGTTTTAGCAGTTCATCTATCATTCATTTATGTTTTTTCGCAGGTGATATCTAGAAAGGATCAAGAACAATACTGGTTCCACACTGAACTTGCATACAGCTATGTTTCGGTAGATATGTTCTCTAGGAAATTCAAGGAATCTCCTCTTGGTAAGAAGCTTAATGAGGATCTCTCAAAGCCGTATGATAAATCCAAGAGCCACAAGAATGCTCTTTCATTTAGTATGTATTCTCTTTCTAAATGGGACCTATTTAGAGCTTGCATGTCAAGGGAATTCCTACTCATGAAGAGAAACTCTTTTGTCTATGTGTTCAAAACAACTCAGGTTATCATTAATTCTCTGTTGAACATTTTCTTCTTGTTTTTTTAATTACTTTGTAAGGGGCTAAAGTAAGTTTATGCTGCAGCTTATTATATCTGCAATTATCACCATGACTGTCTTTCTGCGGACTAGGCTGGATATTGATGTCCTTGATGCAAACTACTATATGGGGGCTTTGTTCTTTGCACTTATCTTGCTTCTTGTTAATGGCATTCCAGAGCTGGCCATGACTATTGGTAGACTTGAAGTTTTCTATAAACAGAAGGAGTTGTGCTTTTACCCTGCTTGGGCATATGCAATTCCTGCCACTATTTTGAAAATTCCTCTTTCGTTACTTGAATCCGTAGTCTGGACATCTCTTACTTACTATGTCATTGGCTACAGCCCTGAAGTCTCGCGGTGAGTTTAATAATCTTTAATTGAAACACAAGAAAGCCAGAGTTTGATCAATTGCTGTGGTTTTAATTAGGTTCTTCTGTCAGCTCGTTCTACTATTTGCCGTGCACTTTACATCAATATCCATGTTTCGATTTTTGGCATCAGTCTTCCAGACTGCTGTTGCATCTATGACGGCTGGTAGTTTTGCAGTATTTTTAGTCTTACTATTTAGTGGCTTCTTGATCCCATACTGTAAGGCTTTTTATACCTTCTTCAGTTCAATTTTATAGTCATGCAATGAAAAGAATAAAACTTTATGCTGTTGTATTGTTGCTTGCAGCCTCCATGCCAGTGTGGTTGAGGTGGGGCTTTTGGGTTTCCCCTCTTACATATGCAGAAATAGGCCTTTCTGTAAATGAGTTTCTTGCTCCTAGGTGGCAGAAGGTGAGAGCTATAGCAAAAGTTATCAGTTCCTGCAACAAGGCAATGACAGTTGTCTACATGTATTAACTGTGTACACCTGCTAAATTTTATAAAAGATAACCACTCATTGATCTTGACCTCTTCTTCATCTTAGTAACTTTGGTCAGTATCCAAAGTAGTTGTTTAACTAACTTAAACATAGCGTTCATTATTTTCTTCATTTAACATCCAAAGACAGTGATTCATTCTGTATGTGCTTCTCATATGATAGACATTGTCCTCGAATACTACAATAGGGAGAGCAACTCTTGAAAGCCGTGGACTAAACTATGATGGCTATCATTTCTGGATATCACTTGGGGCCTTGTTCGGATTTGCTTTGGTTCTTAATATAGGCTTTACATTGGCCTTGAGTTTCTTGAAGCGTAAGTTACATGTTTGTTGTTTTCAAATCTGAATTTAGACAAATCAAAACAATGCATGTTGTTGTTTACCTAATTAAATGCAAAAAATACAGCTCCTGGATCATCTCGAGCTATGATTCCACATGATACGTTTTCCAAGATACGAGGAACTGAAGATTCCCATGAAGGTGAACATGCAGAAAAAAAGTCCAAGAATTCTCCTAATACTAATGAAGAATCTTCTAAAGGTAAATTCATTTTCTTACTTTCACTTTTCAGGACATTACGACCAGTTTTTGTCTCCTTAAGCATTCGATTCGATTTTAATGTTTTATATGTTTTCATCATTTTAATGGATGCATTGTCTTAATCAACAGGTAGGATGGTTTTACCATTCGAACCATTGACAATGGCATTTCAGGATGTGCAATACCATGTTGACACACCTTTGGTAATCTTACAACTATTGTTTCATTTGGATTGAGCTATTAGATCTCATACCACTAATTTTTCTCTTCTTCTTTTTCGGTTTTAGGAAATGAGAGAACGGGGATATGCAGAGAAGAAACTCCAACTTCTTTCTGATATTACAGGTGCATTAAGGCCTGGTGTTCTTACAGCATTAATGGGTGTTAGTGGGGCTGGAAAGACTACTCTTTTGGATGTTCTTGCAGGAAGAAAAACTAGTGGCTACATTGAGGGGGAAGTAAAAATTGGAGGTTATCCTAAAGTTCAAAAAACGTTTGCCAGAATCTCCGGTTACTGTGAGCAAACAGACATACATTCTCCTCAAATCACAGTAGAAGAATCTGTTATCTTTTCTGCTTGGCTGCGTCTGGCTCCTCAAATTGACTCTAAAACGAAGGCTGTACGACTCTATAGATTTCGTGTTCAGTAATTGGCTTTAGATTATGTATTTGAAGTCCTTAATGATAACTTGTTCAACAGGAATTTGTGAATGAAGTGCTTGAGACAATTGAACTTGATGGAATCAAGGATGCCATAGTTGGCATACCTGGTGTCAGTGGTCTATCAACTGAGCAACGTAAGCGGCTTACTATAGCCGTCGAACTTGTTGCCAATCCCTCTATAATTTTTATGGACGAACCTACAACAGGCTTGGATGCACGGGCAGCTGCAATTGTCATGCGAGCTGTGAAGAATGTAGTTGACACTGGAAGGACAATTGTTTGCACTATCCACCAACCAAGTATCGACATATTTGAATCCTTTGATGAGGTAACAACTTCTTTGATAGAGCAAATGTTGCCGTTTGACTACAGAAGCACCCTTATAGTAAATATGATCAGCTTCATCTGTTTAAGTTACTTTCTCTTGCCGTTGAAGACAGTATTCCTTATACTTGGATGATTCAGATTGCTTCAACTTCAAGAAAGAAATATCCATCTTGTTTTTGTGCAATGAATTAGGCCTTGTGATTTTTCAACAGCATTAAGTGGACGAAAATTTCTATTAAATGATAGGCTACTACTATTGTTTCTGAAATATGTTAAGATTTTCTTGGTACCAAGTAAAATTTTTGTAATTTAAACATTAAGAAGTATCTGATGTTATAACCTTTTCATCGTACATTGTAGGTAATCCTTCTGAAAGCTGGCGGGCACATTATCTACTCTGGTCCACTGGGAAAGCATTCAAGCAGTGTTATAGAATATTTTGAGGTTTGTTTGCTGGTATATACTTGTATCTATAGCATTCTCATGCACAATCTTCCATAGATTTTTGAACAGTTTCAATGACAGGGCATCTCTGGGGTGCCGAAGATTAAAGATAATTATAATCCAGCCACATGGATGCTAGAGGTCACTTCTACATCTGCAGAAGCTGAACTTGGTGTAGATTTTGCTCAAATATACAAGGATTCTATTCTATTTGAGTAAGTTCTGTTACAATGATGTTGTGATGTGCAAAAGTTGATAATGTATTTCCGGCTCAAAACTCAACTGTGATGCCCAAAAGGAGCTTGGTACATGTGTATTCTGACGCGCCTATCAAAATTAACAAAATTTCAGGAACAACAAAGAGCTTGCAAAGCAGTTGAGTACTCCACCTTCTGGTTCAAAAGATTTACATTTTCCAACCCGCTTCTCGCAAAATGGTTGGGGGCAGTTCAAGTCCTGCCTATGGAAACAGAACTTGTCTTATTGGAGAAGTCCTTCATACAACTTAACGCGCATTGTGCATACACTAACTGCATCTTTGTTTTTCGGTCTTTTGTACTGGAACCAAGGAAAGAAAATGTAAGTTTTCTTTGTGACTTGGTCCTTATTATCAATCTATCTCAATTTAAAGTTAGGTCGCATCACCATGTGAAGTCTCTTTCATATACTGTTTGTTATAGATGGTGTTAGTTTATCTGCATTGCATCTTTTCAACAGAATGTTCCAAGTTCATATATTTTTCAGGACTATTGGCAAGACATACAGTATGGTACCGCCAAATGCTTTACTTGCAAGTATTCTAATCATGATCTTTCTTCTTCTGTTGTAATCCACCAGAAACAACCAGCAGAATTTATTCAACATATTCGGTTTATTATACGAAGCTGTTATATTCTTAGGCATAAGTAACTGCTCATCTGGTTTACAATATTTTGCAATGGAGCGAACTGTCATGTATCGGGAAAAGTTTGCAGGGATGTATTCCCCGTTGGCTTATGCACTTGCACAGGTACAATTTTCACTGAAAGTTAATTAGGCTGTTTATGGACTTAACCATTGATTTGTTCTTATGTACCTTCAAGATTACATAGCATAAACACAATATTTTGGTACTAGAAAAAGAAACTTTGAACTCTACTTGATTGTTTTCCGGTCTTAGTTTCCTGTTCTTATCTGGATGTGGATACTGATTTTGTAGGTGACAGTTGAGATTCCTTATTTACTTGTTCAAGCACTTACATACGTGATTGTTACCTATCCGATGGTTGGATATTTTGGATCGGCTTATAAGGTTTTCTGGATCTTCTATGGGATGTTCACTACAATGTTGTACTTCAATTATCTAGGAATGGTGCTAGTGTCATTGACCCCAAATTTCATGATTGCTTCAATACTTTGTTCTGTTTTCTACACCATGTTCAACCTTTTTGCTGGATTTTTGATTCCTCAACCGGTAAGCTACTAAATCATTACCATGGAAAAGCACTTGATCTATATAAATTCCAAGTCTATCCTGAATAAAAACTTCAAGGAAAATGACCCTGAAGCGTACAATAAATTGAAACATTTTGAGTGTATGATGTAATCTATATGTATGTGGTGTTGTTTTTGCAGAAAATTCCAAAGTGGTGGATTTGGTTGTACTATCTGGCCCCTACCTCTTGGATACTAAATGGTATGGTCACTTCACAATACGGGGACGTAGACAAGAAGATTACTGTATTTGGAGAAACAAAACCATTAAGTTCTTTCTTAGAAGACTATTTTGGATTTCACCATGATCGCCTTGCTGTTACAGCTATTGTTCTTATCGCCTTTCCCGTTGTTCTTGCGTCTCTTTTCGCATATTTTATAGGAAGGTTGAACTTTCTGAGAAGGTGAATTTGTATAGAGGATAAATGCAAATGTTGCACATATAGCCTATAAGCCATACACTTGTATTGTATGTTTCGACCCTTGTATATATTGTATACTAATGTCATCACAACTTCTTTTATATCTTTTTAATAGATCTTAGCAAAATATTATTCATGTATCTAGTCTTCACAACATGACATTATTTATACATTAAATGTAACCTTGTTTTTCCTTTTCTTTTTTGGTTTTTGTTTTTACTTTGTTTCCTTTCATGTCATAAAGGAAAGAGCTATGAAGGTACTGCTGCTTGCTTTATGCTTCATTTTTTTCTAAGTTTTATGCTTCTGCAGAAAACTCAAGAGAAAGCCTGATGCTGCAACCAACAGCTTCCATAGCTCATTAGTGCTTTTCGACTACATAAATGTTTCAAAGTGAGCATATATCATCACTTTCATTTGCAACATTAAGTGTGTATCTTATCTGCCATGAACTTGAGCATCCTTGTCTATCATGTTTTCATTTTATTTTATTTTATTTTTTACAGAAATAGGATCTAGTTAAAGGAAGTTGTATCAAAAGAAACTTGATACATCTCAATTAGGTTGGCACTTGACGAACACTTAAATTATGTATATGCAAACCTTTAACCGATCAATTTATTAATAATAAAAACAAACAAAATAAGAGAATGTAAACAAATACAGATCCGGTCAACAGAAACGATAAAAGGGTAATAAAGATATTTCCCGTATAAAAAAGAGTAATAAGAGTCCAGACAATTGAATCACCGGCTATAAGTATTTTACGTGAAGACCATGAGATGACAGGAGATTTGCAATTTATGTTTTCCATTAAACTATGCAGGTTTACAATCAATTTGCAAGTTTGTGTTCATGCTTAAACAATTAGTGTATTACAACTTCATAGGTCATCTTATCATATTATTATAATGACCTTTTACAATGACTTTAGCACTTATTAATAACAAATACTATATATCTGTGCAATCATGCAGTTTCTTGACAACTTCACCTTTGCTGAAAGTTCAACTGTTTTACACAAAATGCAAAAAGAAGAGCAAAAGCTAGAGGAAATGCAATAAGAACAGCAGCTGTAGTACCCAATTGATCATGGTGAAACCCAAAATAATCACCTAGAAAAGTTGCTAAAGGTTTTGTTTCTCCAAAGACAGAAATTTCATGATCTAAGTCTCCATACTGTGAAGTGAGCATGACATTTAGTGTCCAAGAGGTAGGTGCCATATAGTACAACCAAATCCACCATTTTGGTATTTGCTGCAAAATTAACAACACATATCTGGATCAATTTGTTGACTCTCAAGTTGTAGGATGTTGGATTAACAAACTTTCAAAGACTCAGGCACACTTGACACAATTTGTTTGAAATGTGCATATCAGGTTCAATTAATGATATAAGATTTTGTAACACAATCTCTCACGTGCTAGACTAATTGGCTTGGCACATGGACCAAGCCCGAATAAAAACACACAACAAACTCTAATATAATGATATCAAATTCAAATATAATTACGTGGGGGAAGTTGAATCCAGGATTCCTGAGACAAATTAAACTTTAATACCATATCAGAAGCCATTACACCAAGCTTAACTCATAGGAAATGACCCAACTAATGATATAAGATTCTTTAGTAGAGATGTGACCTCAATATTTGAAGATTTGCTAATGCAGATCAAGAACAATCGTCATTTTATTTTAGTTATGGACCATTGGATTAATGTACTTTCAATAGTTGAGTTTATATTCTAACATATGTTGTTGTCAACAGGTGATAAACACATATAAGATATAATGTTAATGGTCGAGTTTAGTAGAACATACCGGTTGTGGAATCAAAAATCCAGCAAAAAGGTTGAAGATGGTGTAGATAGCAGAGAACAGAATTGCAGCAAACATGAAATTTGGTGTCAATGCGACAAGAAACATTCCCAAATAATTGAAGTACAACATTGTGCAGAACATCCCATAGAAATTCCACAAAACTTTGCTTACTGATCCATAATATCCGATCATCGGATAGGTGATGATAACATATGCAACTGCTTGAACAAGTATGTAAGGAATCTCAATTGTCACCTACAGAATTAGTATACATACGAAATGGATAAGAAAATATTACCAAATAAACAACTCCAACATTTCCCAAATAAGAAAATTGTACCTGTGCAAGTGCATAAGTCCATGGAGAGTACATTGCTGCAAACTTTTCGCGGTACATAATGTTTCGCTCCGTAGAAACATATGACAAAACTGATGAACAGTTATTTATGCCCAAAAATGTGACTGAAGCAAATAATGCTCCGACTATACTGAATAAATTTTGCTGGTTGTTTCTGATAGATAAAATTAAGATAATAGAAGTTAAATACTTGCAAAACTAACTTACAGCCTTTTATATTAGTACATTGTTAGGTGATTTTTTGATGGATTAAGCTTTACATACTCATGACTCAAGATAGATCGAGCCAAATTGGTAACAAATTCATGAAACTTTAGAAACAAGCTTACATTTTTTGTCCTTGGTTCCAGAACAGTATTCCAAAAAGCAAAGATGCTGCAAGCGTGTGCTTCATACGCGTTAAGTTGTATGTAGGACTTCTCCAATAAGACAAGTGCTGTTTCCAGAGGCAAGATTTGAATTGCTCCCAAACATTCTGCGAGTAGCAGTTTGGAAAATGTAGATCTCTTGAACCAGGAGGAGGAGTGCTCAATTGCCTTACAAGCTCCTTGTTATATCTACAAGCAGTGCAATATGCAGAAACCAAACGGTAAGCTGGTTGTTATCAGACAATTTTGTTTTGTAACTTGTTTACTTGCAGTTCAAGCTTCAAATAGTTACAAGTTACTATGCATCAAAATCAACAACATTCTACCATTACCATTATAGTTAAACTTACTTGTACTGAGGTGAATTCATGTATATTTGAGAAAACTCTACACCAAGTTCAGCTTCTGCAGATGTAGAAGTTACCTCCAATATCCATGTAGCCGGATTATAACCATTTCTGATCTTTGACACCCCAGAGATGCCCTATCAATGACGATTGTTTAGTGAAAGGTTTATAGAAGGCTATCCTATTAGTAACCATTAAACCTAAAAGTCTAATACGTTAGGTAAGGAGCTCAATTAATGATATAAGGCTCTTTAACAAACACTCTTATATGCCAGACCATGGCTTGACACGCGGACCAAGTCTAAATACAGATGCGGATACATGCAAATTGTAGAATAAATATAGCAATAGATGTATGAGGGGGGATTTATACCCAAGACTTCTAGGACAATCTAAGCACTGGTGCCAGTGTACAAACCATAATTTAAAAGCTTAAGCCGTCAGGTAAGGGGCCTAGCTAATGATATAAGACTCTCTAAGATATCCAAGAGAGGCAATAAGAAAATGCATGTTGAAGAAAGACATTAAACATAGAGAATTTTGATAGCAAACTAACCTCAAAATATTCTATAACCCTACTTGAATTCTCTCCCAATGGTCCAGAATAGATGATGCGCCCGCCGGTTTTTAAAAGAATCAACTATAATGAAAATTAAAATGTTATGTTACACTACATTAACATTACAACGTTGCAAATGGATGCCAAAATTGTACTCATCAAATGCTTTTGAATTCTTATTATATATTTCTATCCTGAAATTGAAAAAGAAGAAAAAGAAAGAAGAATAGGTTTTACTTCATCAAATGCTTCAAATATGGCAGTGCTTGGCTGGTGGATAGTGCAAACTGTTGTTCTTCCTGTATCAGCTACATTCTTCACTGCTCGCATAACAATTGCAGCTGCTCGTGCATCCAAACCAGTAGTAGGTTCATCCATGAAGATTATAGAGGGATTTGCAACAAGTTCAACAGCTATAGTTAACCGTTTTCGTTGCTCAGTTGATAAACCACTAACAGCAGGTATGCCAACTAAGGTATCCTTGATTCCATCAAGCTCAATGGTCTCAAGGACTTCATTTACAAATTCCTGTTTGAACATGTCACATCAAGATCAGTTGTCAGTTGCCTGAAACCAATTGATGACCATGACATCTGTATTATAAAGTCTTACTGTTTTAGTTTTTGAGTCAATCTCAGGAGCAAGACGTAGCCAAGCAGAAAACATTATAGATTCTTCAACAGTGATTTGAGGAGAATGTATGTCAGTTTGCTCGCAATAACCTGAAACTCTAGCAAAGGTTTCTTGCACCTTAAGATACCCACCAATTTTTATTTCCCCTTCAATGTAACCACTAGTTTTTCTTCCTGCAAGAACATCTAGAAGTGTTGTTTTTCCAGCTCCACTAACACCCATTAATGCTGTAAGAACTCCAGGCCTTAATGCACCGGTGATATCTGAAAGGAGTTGGAGTTTCTTCTCACCAAATGCCTGTCCTCTAATCCGCTTAAAACCAAAAAACATAAATTATTTTTATTACACCTCTTTTACCTATTTAAGTATAAAATAATTTTTTAGTTAGGACGGTCTTGAATTAAAATTTCAATATCACTAGTTTTGACCACTCATTTTCGGCTGATCTCATCATAGTAATGAGTACTGTTAAAAATTAATGGTCATAATTAGTGATCCCAAAAAAATATTTTAGAACCGTCCTTACTAGTAAAAGATCCTCTCTCTCTCTCTCTCTCTCTGTCTCTCTCTCTATATATATATATATATATATCCAAAGACTTGCATAAATTCTGAATGTAAAAATGGTTTGTAAGTTACCTGAGGGGCTTTAATGTAGTACTGCAAATCTTGAAATACTAATGTTAGGGGTTCAAAAGGCAAAATCATACCGCCTGCTGATCAATGAAGGGTATAAATATAAGTGGTGAGGAGAAATGAAACCAAAAAAATGTTAAAATGACTTCACCTTTACAAGATTGTTCACTAGCAATAGGAGTGGCAATAGGAGTCTTCCTAGACTGCTCTTTCCTGGCTACCATTTCGTGTGAAATCATGGCGTGAGACGATTCAGGAGCTGTTTTTCGATTTCAACTAGGTGAACAAACATTATATATCGCCTCAGATCCTTTGTAAATCAAGATTTTATAAATAGAAGGATGAAACTTACCCTTCAAGAAACTCAAGGCCAAGGCAAAGCCGATGTTAAAAATTATAGCAAGCATGAACAATGCACTGAGTGATATCCAGAAATAATATCCATCAAAATTCAGTCCACGGCTATTAAGTACTGCTTGCCCTATTGTTGTGTTCGTGGAAAGTATCTACAGTAACATAGAAGCAAACAGTACAATGAATTAGGTAATGGGAAGAAGCAAAACCATAAGATTTTGGCTGGAACTAGTAACTTATGCTGCAAGAAAGTCACCTTTTGCCACCGTGGAGCAAGGAATTCATTCATTGACATGCCAATCTCTCCATATGTCAAAGGGGACACCCAAAAGGCCCACCTCAACCATACTGGCATGGAGGCTGCAACCGGTAATACATCATATATAAGTTAGTTCATTTATCAGATGATGGTGAGACCCAATTGGGCAGGGTATAATAGCTGTCTTACGATGTGGGATGATGAAGCCACCAAATAATAACACTAACAATACTGTGAAGCTACCGGCTGTCATAGATGAAACCTCAGTTTGGAAGACCGATGCCAATAATTGGAACATGGATATTGACGTAAAATGCAAGGCAAAAAGTAGAATAAATTGGCAGAAGAACCTGAAAACACATAAATTTGTCAATATAAGTAATGATAGTTCTTGAGATAACTAAGCTTTATTACCATGTAAATTACCATCACCAATTCCATGTAAATTATCATCAGATTTAAAAGCTTAAGCTGATAAGGAAATTGCCCAACAAATGGTATAACACTCTATAACAGATACTACATGGACAAAAATGCATTTCTCACCTCCAGACCTCAGGGCTGTATCCAATGACATAATAAGTAAGAGATGTCCAAACCAAAGACACAACCAGTGAAATAGGAATCTTCAAAATAATGGCTGGAACAGCATATGCCCAAGCGGGGTAAAAGCACAACTCTTTCTGCTTGTAGAAAATTGGAAGTCTGGCAACAGTCATGGACAACTCTGGCATGCCATCGACAAGAAGTATGACAAGTGCGAAGAACAAGGCTCCCATATAATAATTTGCATGAAATACATCAATATCCATTTGAGAGCGCAGAAAAACAGTCATTGTCATGATTGCAATGATAGTAATTTGAACTGTTTTGAATATATGGACAAAAGAATTCCTTTTCAAAAGAAGAAGTTCCCTGGACAAGCAAGCCCTGAATAGTTCCCATCTGGAAAGTGAATATGCGGTAAAGGAAAGAGCATTCTTGCAGCTTTTGGTTTTATCATAAGGCTCTGATACTTCCTCGCCAAGCTTTTTACCAAGGGGGGAATCCTTGAATTTTCTAGAGAACATATCTACAGAAACAAATTTGTAGGAATGTTGTGTGTTGAACCAGAATTGTTCTTGATCCTTTCTTGATATAACCTGAAGATTTTATGGATGATCAACAGCTGAAGTACTATCAATTTGATCGTAGAAATTAAATAGTTAGAAGCTGAAATGCATTTACCTCCTGAAGGAAGTCAGCAACGGCTTTTCTTCCAGGACAAGTAAACCCACAGCTCTCAAAAAATTCTAAAACCCTTTCACGCGGACCATGATAAACAATCTTTCCCTCTGCCATTACTATGATGTCATCAAAGAGATTGAAAGTTTCTGGTGATGGTTGAAGAAGGGAAACCAGAATGGTAGCCTCAGCAATATGCACAAACTGTTGGAGACAAGTGATAATCTGAAATGCAGTGGCAATGTCCAAGCCATTTGTTATTTCATCCATCAAAAAAGCTTGTATTGGACCTACTATCATCTCGCCTGCATTAGTTTTGTACAATTTTGATCAAAACTGCAGCTGAGATTGAGATTCACAGACAACTGATAACTCACACACACACATATATAGTCTTTCGTCCTTATCCAACATTGTGATGCATTGATTATATACAAATAATTAATGTCAAGTATTAATAACGAAAAAAGTCAATGTATCTAATGACTCACAATGTTTGAATTGATATTATTAAAATTAGTTCATCCCTATAGTAGAAATTAAACACTCTCTCTCTCTATATATATATATTTTTTCTTCCATTATGTTGAAAATGATTTTGGTGTCACTACCTGTAGTCAACCTCTTTTTCTGACCTCCAGAAATGCCTCTTCTCATGGAATCTCCAACAAGAGTATCAACACAGATGTCAAGTCCAAGGATCTGACATGCAAAGGCAACAATTGATGTATTCATGTTGTCAGTAGTTTGAATGGAAAACTTATGAGAAAAGAAGTTTGAATAGAAACTTAAGAAAATTAAAATAATGTAAATAAAAGTACAAGCCAGCTCCAAGCCAGTTGCTGTGATGGATAGTAACCCACTTGCCCATGCATATGGTGGTAGGTTCAAGCACCATCACAAACAAATGCATGTGGCAATTTTTTCACTAATTACGTGAATAGACCTCTCCCGTTTCTAGAAGTAGATTTTCAGATCATACGACAATATCTTTAACTCTATTAGGTCCTAACAGTTTTCTGATCCAGTGTCACGCTATCCAAAAAAAAAAAAAATTGACAGTTTTTGACAGGAACCATTAAATCTAAAAATTTAAGCTATCAGATAAGTCCAATGATATAAGGCATGCCTAACAATTCACTGATGATTGATATGATAAATGTGAAAAGGAAAATGAACTCAGCTTTTCGAATGGAAAATTACCTTCAAAATATAGTCTGTTCGAATGCTTTCTTTTAGTCCTTTGACAGATGTTGCCTGAAAGAAAAAAACTAAAGTTAACAATCAAGGGATGGTGGTTTGAAAATGAGCACACTGCAGAATGTTCGGACACCAATCTTTGTAAGATAAAGAGCGAAAACAATGAGACAAAATTAAGAGATACCCTCATGTACGTGTCTATATCTGGATTTGGTACAATTCCTGCCTCTTTCTCCCTTCTACTGACTTCCAACATTATATCTTCATTGGTAGAACCAAATATTCAGTATTTTAGATTACATCATTTCTTTTATATAGTGATGAGTTTTAAGGAAAACCAAACCTGCTTGGCTTCCAACACCTTGACAACAAGCAGAAAAGTCAAGGGTCTCCCTCACTGTCATCTCAGGAATGTGCAGGTCATATTGGCTTACATATGCAGATGTTTTCTGGGGTACAAACTCTTCTAATTTGTATCCATTGTATAGAACTTCCCCTGTCACCTAATGGATAAAAGAGGACAGACAAAACTGTGACAGTGAGAACAGTGTGGACCTAAACTTTTGCATTAGATGAAACATTTTATAACCAAATAAAATTAAATAAAAATTAGCAATAAAAACAATCATAGTTTAAAACTTTTTATTTATAAATTATATCATGTAAAATAGTTTAAGTAAAACAAAATAATTCACAACGGAAGTCATAAATCAATCAAGACCTATCAAGATTAAACACTATATGTTTTACTTTTATAATGTTGAGAGATATTTATTCTTATAATAAAATGAGAGAAAACTCTTCACATATATTTCATAAATACATATAATGATATACAAACAGTAATCATAAATGTAAAGGAAAAATATACTAACTATTTGAATTATAAATGAATGAGCAATTTATACCTAATTAAATATATTTTTACTTTTAAAATTTAGTCATCATAACCTATATTAGTTTTATTGACAATAATTTTCTCTGTGTTCAAACCGGCTGCATTCTTTTTTAATCTTCTATTTGATTATATAATTGAAACTATTTTTATTTGTCCAAAGCATAAAATTGATTACTAAACAAAAGAATGTTACTTAGAGTTAAAAGAAGTCATGCAATATATTTGTTTTTTTTTTTAAAAAAAAGTTATTAGTTTGAAAGTTACATATCCTTAAAATATAAAGTAATTATACATGATAGTAATGCATATTTATTGATTATTGAGTTTTGATACAATAAATTTAGATATTATAGATAGAAAATTTTGATACAACAAATTGATTTAAAATATTAGGATTCATTAATCAAACCTAGGTCAAACTAATAATTTATAATAAATTTATTAATTAGAAAATTGATAATGCATAAAAGTAAAAAAAAAAAAAAAAAAAAATAAGTAAATATGATTGCAAAAATGCTAACAGCTAGAAGAGGAAAAAAATAAAACTGATAATGATACGAAAAATACATAAAAACAGATTTATTTATATATTTAAATGTATAATATCATAAACTTGACAAAATGTCAAAAAAATATTTGGGAGGAGCTTGTGCCATGCCTGGGCTCAAGCTGGGTTTGCCCTTGAGTGGGAAGGGCTACAGGCAGTGTAAATTACATACTAAAGTACTTAATATACATCAAATTTAAATGTGTAAACCATATAAACTAGCACCTAAAAGGTGAAAATTTATTTTACTAGCATCAATGAACTGACTTAAATTTTACTAACATCTTCTCAAATAAAAAGTCATATTGTCATTCATTAAGGCTTTTTGAGTCTTCTACCATCTTTCATTTCAACAATACTCTCTTCTATCTTGACTATACTTGTTTGTATCTCAATTTTCATGTACACTCTCTTGCATTTCACCAATACTTTTTTCAAACATCAAAGTAATTTTGACTTGATTTCGGTCCTCTTGGAAGGAAGGTTGTCGAAATTGGTCACTCTATAAGTTTGAGATAAAAATCATTTTTAATGTGATGGTTTAAATTTAATGAAAATATGCACGTTCGAATGTGTCTATTAGTTCAGGAAATGAGTTTGTTTTTGTGTTTTGATTTGGGTTTGGGTTTGGCATAGGAACAATCATTTGAGAAATCTAGTAGTTTGCGAAATGTATGTCTATAGTATATAATTAAAATAATTTTTCACTAAGAGACATATACGCTAAGTATTCATATATTCGCTAACTAATCATGTGTTCATTAACTATTCATATACTCACTAACTGATTAATGGACATGTTCGCTATCTTATCATGTGTTCACAAACTAATCATGGTTCATTATCTATTCATGTGTTCACTAGCTAATCATCTGTTCGCTAACTAATAATAGTTTACTCGCTATCTATTCATGTTCTCATTATCTATTTATATGTTCGCAAACAAATGTTAAAAAAAAATAATTATAAAATCAAGGACACTTTTGTCATTAAGAAAATGAACAGTACTTTAGTGCTATTAAAAGTCACTTAATTTCTTTGGTTTTAGCGAAACATATATTAATCTCTTTAGTGCTACATAAAAAAAGAACTCAATTTAAATTCTTTGTCATGTGATCTTGATTTCAAGACTCCCAAACTGAAAGAACTGAAATCTCATATCAATTAATTTGTTTTTCTAGGACAAAGGTAGTTATATTGTTTTTGAGAATGCAAGACTTGGAAAATGAAAAATAGAATCAATCATGTACGTCATTATTGTTAGTAGCCATTAATTCGATCCAAAAATGTTATCACACAAAAATCCAACACACATTCTCACGTGTTAGATTGGACTTTTGAGCTAGCTAAACCCATTATAATAATTATATATTTATTTAATAAAATGAGACTTTTGCTGAATTCAAAAACGGATAAATTAAATGTGATTTAATAGTTAATACCACATTTGACAATGTGGTAGACTCAAAAGCTTAGCTTAACTTTAAGTAGGCAGCTGTCAAAACTGCCCATCAAAAGTATTTATATTCTTTAAAAAATACTAGTATGAATTGAGAGGATTGGAAATTTGGGACCATTGAAGGCATTGGAGTTAAAGCTAAGTTAACAAAAGTTAGGCATGAATTGAAATACTTAAAGAAAAATTAGTTTTGACTTATTTTGTGATTTTACAAGGTTTATGTTTTAAATTCTAGTAGCCTTGCACTAGACCCTATAATTAAGTTCTGTAGCTGATTCCAAACATCATAAAGATGGTAATTAAACCTTGAGAGATTGATTTAAGTTTCCTGAGAGAGCTTTTAGAAGAGAAGTCTTTCCACATCCAGGTGGACCAAGCAGTAGTGTCATCCTGCAACAAAAGTTACAACCACAAGAATTTTCCTATTAAAATGCTGAAAACTATAATTTAATTGATAAAAATTAAACAAAATACAAAAGGTATCAAACTTTAATTTTTGCTCGTTGAATAAACTAATAATTTATATTAAAGTCTTGCTTCTGAGGAGATAAGAACTGTAGCAAAGTATTGCTCACTTAGGTAGTCAGGTTACCTTCCAGGCTTTATGATGCCACTAACATCATCAATAATGCTTATCTTGGCTTGATGAATCCTGTAACCAAACAACTTTGCAAGATCCTGCGGTGCATACACAAGTACGTGCCCCACTGACTAAGAAAATCTAAAACTAGTTACAAAACAAAATAGTGCATGCTTTGAAATTTCATCATCAAACAGTTGGAAAAATATTCTTAGACAAGAAAGTAAATATTGATGTTGATGGATATATTGGATTCCAATATGTGAGAGATTAAATTGCACTCGATCCCCTTTAGGTAAGACGTTAAACTTGCAGATACAAAGTTTGGTTTTTGTAACAAAAAACCCTTCATTTTAATGGTCAAAGGGTGTTAAATTTGACTGTTGAATGTGGTTTGTGGTTCAAAGATAAAAATGACATTAGCTTCGAAAATTTTATTTAAAATAAAATTTATTAATGAATAATTAAAAAACTCTCAAAATTTTCTAAAAAATAAAAACAAAGGATCTTCACCATCCATCTTAGGGATGGACGGAGGAGATAAAAAAAAATTAAAAAACCAAATCAAAACAATTGAAAAAAATTAGAAAAAAAGAAAAAAAGAAAGAAATCCAACAGAGATTGAGTCTCTATTGTTCATATTAAAAGAGATCAAGTATGGGTTGGATCTCCACACAATTCATTTTCCACTTCTTTTATCAGTTAGTTCATAAACCTCTAATATCATTTATCCATCATCATCAACATCAACCTTTCATCATCAGTAGCATCATCAATATTAATCAACCATCACCAACAAAAAATAAATAAATAAAAAAGAAAAAGATTCAGATGAACCTAGATGATCATCTCTTCTTCTTCAATGAAGAACAGTGTTCTTCTTCATACCCAAATGACCATATGTTCTTCTTTAATGAAGAATCATGTTATTCTTCATTCTTCATCAAACAAACACCAAATTATCAACATAACAACAAACAAAAAGTCTTCTCTCTCATATCCATTTCTCTTTATTGACACCTCTATGTCTCTATCTTCTCTAACGCTAATGACCTTTGTCTCTCCATCGTCTCCCTTTTTCTCTTCTCCCCCCTTCTCTCTCTCTCTCTCTCCCTCTCTTTCTCTCTTTCCCCCCTCTTTATTTTCTATCTCTATCTAGAAATTTAGTTTTCAGCGCTTAGAAACTTAAGAGTTATTTATTTTTTCCACTTAACACTTAATAGTGCTGAATTGCACCTATTAAGATGTTTTCATTTGTTTTTTTAAGTGGTCAAACCACTTAAAACTACCAAAAAACAATTGAAAAAATTAAGTAAGAATTTTTAACTTTTCACTTAATTACAAATCACTTAATAACATTTAAAAATTTTTATTTCAAATCTATCATCCTCAAAATAACATAATTTTAAATTTATCGTAACTTTAAATTACTTAAATTTTCATTTGTTTTTTTTTTCCTTGATACTTATAAAAAATATATTTGACAAGTAAAACCTAAATATATCTCATCTCAAAATGTTTTAGAATTGAACTAATATATTTTAATTTATAATTTAAACATTTATTTTTTTAGTTGTTTTCTTAAATATATTAATATATTTAAATATAAATATGGCTAATACTACTATTTTTTAATCATATTTTAATTATTAATAAAACATTATTAATATGTATATAAAAAATGATATAGAATTTATTAAATTATTTATTTTTAAATGTTTGTATTAAATTAATTAAAATTATATAACAACAAATAGTAGAAAGGGTATAAATGTCAACTTACTGGTTTTCAGACAATTTTAAATTTAAAAAACAAACAAATTTACAACATATTCAGAGATAAGGATAAAAAAAACAAACAAACATGTTATTCAGATTTCAAATTTCAATCACTATTCAGTCTTTAGTTTTCAGTAGTACTATCAGTCTTCAGATAAAAAAATAAACAACCCCTTAAATTTTTGAGTTTTCAACTTAATGGAAACTCATAAATCAGAGATTCTAGTCACATGAAAACCAAGCGAAAGCTAATCTATCATCAAACATCATCGGTCTCTCACAAAAACTATCATAAATCATTAGACTAATATCATCAATGATCAATCCAAAATAATTAAAAAAATCCATCAATCATCAATCCCAATAAAAATAAATTAATTAATTAAAATGAAATGGTTAAATTGAGAAGAGAGAGTGAAACATGGACATCTCCCTTTGCTTAGATATGAGTCTCCATTACGGACAATAGGCGTTGGTGATAGAGACCCATAGCTACGTTGTGAAGTCGATGATAAAGAGATGAGTTTAGTGATGGGTCTCCATATTAGAGATGGATGATGTAGGTACAGTTGTTTTTTTAATAATTTTTTTTTTCATTTTTAATTTTTTAATTTAATTTTCATTTTTCTAATTTTTAATTTTTTAGTTTTCTTTTTGAAATTAAAAGGGTGAGGCCATTTTCATCATTGTAGAAAAAAATTAAGTTCAACTATTAATTTTATCACCTTGACTGTTAGAGTAGGGGATTTTTTTGTCATAAAAACGAAACTACATACCTGCATGTTTAAGACCTTTATCTCAGGGGAGTCTCATATAATTCGCTTTGTATGAAAATATAAAACATATCGCTAAAATCTTTATATTTAATATAGCTTTTGTATTTATTGCCGTCAAAAATTTGAAAATATCATGAAAAGTTAAGAGGTATTATCGAAATTTATTTTTCTTATATGATGCACTTACAAACAGTTCGCTTTTGAGAGAATTCCAAAGTGTAGGTAGAGGCTTTCCATGAACCACCTGGCACTCTGCTTCCACACTCAAGTTTTTATATCTCACTTCTAATGTGGGCAACTTCACACCAACTCTTCAGAAAACAGTTCAATTAAAATTTATCAATAAACCATTTGAAATTTACACTGATGCTCAAATAGCAGATAAATATGTATTAAAAAAACACCTATGCATAAGTATCCAAGTAAGAAGATTGATACAGATACAAATAAAAAGAGAAAATAGTGTGGAATAACATTGAAAAAAGTACAATTTTTCAAACTAGTACCAAATAAATTAAAATAAGTTTTTTCAATACCATCATTATTCGTATATAAATGCTATAGTTTGTTGTATTCGTTTGCAAACTAAAGTATTTATAATAAGCTAAACAATAGTATTAATAAGCTCTGTTTTAGAAGAGAAGAAAAGAGAATCAGAACAATATGCTATAATGCGTATGCAATGGAAAAGCAATCTGAATAAAGCCACTTACTTGTCTATTCTGCTCCTGATTTTCTGCAACAACCTAAGATTGTCATTCTCAATGTGTTTGGTCATGAAATTCTCTATGAAGGTAGGCCTTTCTTGAGCACTGGCCTTGCTCACATCAATCCTCTTCTTTCTTTGATCATGATCATCATTTTTCTCAAACAAAGTAGGTGATTTCTCAAATGTTGTAGTTGGCCCTAGAAGGGCATATTCATCACTATTGTCTTTAATCTGATGGTCAGTCCTTGTGGATTTGTCGCCACCACCCATCTTTTTTGTTTTTTTGAGGTTGTCACCACCACCCATTTGAATCATGATATATATATATATATATATATATACTAGGTACTGTATGACGTCAGTATCAGAATGTGAACATTGTTTAAAGTAAGAGACGTTGATGGTCAAAGAGTTGAACGACCCCTGTGACACATAGGAAATGTTAAAAGTTAAGTCGATATTAGAACATGCAGGACTAGGCCTCGTTTGTTTCCGAGAATATTGGAGTGGCTTTGGATTGATTTTTATCCAAACCCGTAATTGGTCCAGCTACGGGAACATTCATTAATTTAACCCTTCACTAAATTATTTTACTCGGTAGGTCTTGCTGAACACCACAAGTTAAAAAAAAAAAAAAATTCCTCACCTCTGCTTTCACACTACTTTTCCAATGCGCACATGTCTCTCTCCTAGGACCTCTTCTCCATCCTCTCCTTTCTCAGTCATTCCTGCTTCAATTGCTTCTTTCGCGTCTGTGAGCCCTCAATTGTGTTGCTCCTTCTTCATTGTTGTTTTGTTTTGTCTACAAATTGATCGAGTAATTATGGTGTAAGTAAATCTTTATAAATTGTTGCTTTGTTTTGTTTGCACACAAAGTTGATCTTGAAGAATAAATAGAGAAGAGTCCGTCAACACACAAATATAACAAAAAGGGAGAGGAGAAGAAATGAAGAGGAGGAAATAGAGAGAGAGGTTGAGTCGGTGAAGAGTCTTCTAGAAATGGAAAAGAAAAAAATAATGATAAAATTTTATTCTAATCCCTTATATCAAATATAAAAATAATTTTTATTCAATCTCATGTTATATTAAATATCAGATAATGATATTTTTTTAATTTTATTTTAATTATATCAAACATATCATAATATTAATTAATTCAATTCAATATTGTAAACTAAACGAGGTCTTAGTATTTCAACTTTGGTACATGGATATATAACGCTCACATGTAAAAAAATCCACATCTCTCCTCCGCATGCGATGAGCAAAAACTAGTTTAAAGAGAATTATCAACTTGACAATATTAAAAATGGACGGTGGTGTTTCCTTACTTGCATGGAGGGAGGCTCCTCCTTCTCTCTTCAATTATAGAGAGATTGATGGGCTGTGGATTGGCAGGTAGTAAGGGGAATGGTACATGTTCAAACAATCGCATGTGCGCATTTATTTTTCGTCCCTCGTCATTCAAGTGTGCATGCCCTAGTGCGCCGTCCCTGTGTATTTTTCCACCTACCATGGCTGTGTTGTTACCACATCACTCTCGGCCTCTTTCAAGGGGTCTACCTGTTTTATGACTAGGTACTTGCCTGTCTGTCAAGGAACTGGCCCAACTGTTGCTGTCTCTGGGCTTGGCATTATAATGAATGGTCATCGGCCAACCACGCGTCGCTGTCCAGCTAATTGAACTTGTAAAAACTGCACAATTATTATGACATGTTTTACTGTCAAGAAATTATAACCTGTGAAAGTTTGTGCAAATTTAGCTTTTAAATTATTTGTTTTTGTTTTTGTTTGTATTCGGTTTGGCATACCTATGTTTTCAGGATCATAAAAGTTTAAAACTCAACATTTTTTCTCTGTACACCTCCCCATCCAATCCAAAAAAAAAAAAAACAAAAGCCTTTATTTTTGTTTTTGTTTTTGTTTGTATTATAAAAGCCTTTATTTAGCTTTTAAATTATTTGTTTTTGTTTTTGTTTGTATTCGGTTTGGCATACCTATTTTTTCAGAATCATAAAAGTTTAAAACTCAACATTTTTTCTCTGTACACCTCCCCATCCAATCCAAAAAAAAAAAAAAACAAAAGCCTTTATTTTTGTTTTTGTTTTTGTTTGTATTTAAAAGCCTTTATTTAGCTTTTAAATTATTTGTTTTTGTTATTGTTTGTATTCGGTTTGGCATACCTATTTTTTCAGGATCATAAAAGTTTAAAACTCAACATTTTTTCTCTGTACACCTCCCCATCCAATCCCAAAAAAAAAAAAAAAAACAAAAGCCTTTATTTTTTATTAACTAATCTCTTTTCGCGCATTTTTTTAATTACTTTTTAGTCTTTGA
Organism: Dimocarpus longan; assembly: GCA_022984855.1. Lineage (NCBI taxonomy): Eukaryota > Viridiplantae > Streptophyta > Magnoliopsida > Sapindales > Sapindaceae > Dimocarpus > Dimocarpus longan. Next base: position 29,814,672 of record CM041016.1, on the reverse strand, counting down.
TTTTATATTCTTTTTTCTGTAATCTCTTATTTTTCTTATTTAGTTTCAGTCTAAATGTTTTTTTTTTCTTAATGATAGCTCAATCTTACAGTAATAAAGGGAAGATCTTAAGAAGAATAAAATTCTTATAATAACGGAACATTGAGTTGCTTATGAATAGAGATTAAGATGTTAATTAATTAATATAATTTTTTTTCGTCGTCTTGGATTTTAACATTTCATTACGCTTCCATTATTTTTGCGAGTATGGATCTTCAATAGTTTTAGCAGAAAAAATCATCTCTTTATTCTTCGTGTATGGTCTTTGAGTGTATGTTAAATATTAATTTACACATTTGGGGAAAAGGGAATTTATTGTCAATCAATAGAAAAAGATGGCCATTGCGGAATCCATTGAGATTTGAGCATTGAATGATTGACAGAGACGACAAGCTTATGTTAATTTGGGTATAAAAGTAATATTGTTATAACTCTAAATAAGAGTTTTTTTTTTTTTTTTAAATGTCACTGTTGACACTATGTTTCACTGTTTTTAAAGAAATAAAGTGAGTTTTAATAGTATCAAATTACTGTTAATTTTTTTAATGATAAAAATACCCTTAAAATTGATTTAAATAATTTCAAAAAAAAAAAAGACCAACTTTAAAGAATTTGAAATTAATCAAATTGAAATTGAAACATTAAAGAGGATGAATTTAAGCAAATAACAATCATTACTTGACAAAAAACACACAAAAAAAAACAATGACTCTCCCATACATGCCACACATACTCCAAAACAACAAAAACAACACATACCAAAAGTCTTTGGAGTGCATGACTATGGTTGAAGAGAGAAGACCAAAAGTCTTAGGAGTGCATGACTATGGTTGAAGAGAGAAGACGAATGAATGGTGATAATAGAGAAGACAAAGGTGATGATGGTTCATTGACTTGCGACTTTTGATATTCAAAGTGAGTAAACACTGCTCTTCCCCTATTGAATGGTGATTGATTTTCATGTGTGTGAACTTAGATTAGGTTGTGTTGACGTACAAAATCAGTCAATCCAGGTTCGTAAGCTCAATATTGCAATAGAAGCAAAACAAAGCAGAAGACAAACTAAGAACAAAGAAAAGGGGAAAGTAAAAACAAGGAACATAAAGGTTTTTTATGTGGTTCAGCTAAAAAATGTCTATGTCCACAATTCTCTCTAATTAATTTGACAGAGTAATAATACTTTCTCTCAGTGTTTCTCTCTTAGATTTACAATAAAACTCATTCCCTATTTATAGAGAAGGAGGATACAATTAAATATGATTAAACTGAGAAGTCATCATTAGTTATATTTTTCAAAACTAACATCAGATAAGGTCAACTCCTATAAATACTGTATTCTGCCACTAACCTATACTTAGTGGTTGACATTTTCCTTAAATCATGTTGCCACTAATCTGAAACAATCTTCTTAACATGTAAGTCAAGTTAAGAGTTGTATTTTATCTGACAGTTCTGATTGTAAGCGACCTACGTGCTGAAGTAGTAGACAGATAGCTCGTTTCCACTAGCTAGAGTGTTTGATATTAATAAACCATGAGCTTGGTTGCATGGGCTGAATATGTAAGGAGTCGATGTTATGAACTCGCAGGCTGATTACTGAACGAGCTAGACACTTGACGAGCTAGGTATGGGGGGCTCGACAAACAGTTCAAGCAACGTATAAGCTAATGACTTGTAAAGGTCTTATTCTATAACTCACATACAAAAAGTAAACAGTTCGCAAATAGCAAATCAGTAAGATCAAACCAACCAAAAATGAAGAGTCACAATTTTAAGCAAACACTCAACAGCAAGAACACGAAATGAACTCAAACCAATACCAAAACCAGAAACAGCACAGCACATGCAAACTAGAAACGAAAATCAAAAGTCGAGAGAGTTATGAAGACTTACTTTGTGTGAAACAAAAGAAGAGATGTTGATCTTCGACAAATCTAAATATTTGGAAGTGTTGGTACAGAAACTAGAGGTGAGACAAGCGGGAGAAGACAAAGACAGAGTGCTTGGATTTTGAAAGTGACAAATGGAAGATGAAAAGCTCTGGACCTCCACTTTATATAGAGTCGCAAGGTGTGAACCTCAATCATTAGATCTGGATGCTCACCAACCGCCCTAAATCTTATGGTACAACGCGAATCTAAGGATTTTGTCATCATGCGCCATCAGTTGAGATGCTTGCGCATTAAATATGCATAGATTGAGACATACAGACTACACGACCACCTAAAAAGTTGCCACGTATCCAAAGATGAGACGAAATTTGAAAAGGTAATGCAATAGATCCAAGACAATCAACTTTTACCAGTGAGCTTAAAGCTCTCAGTCCACAGATCGCATTAAGAGCTGAGAGCTAATATTGTAGGTATTTGGGAGTTACATAAATGGTGGTAAAAGCCCAAGACTGATTCAGTAAAATTGCCCAATTAACTAAAGCCTAACACCTTAAAGGCTTATCTCGTCAAGTGTCTAGCTTGCTCAGTAATTAGCCCGTGAGTTCAGGACATCGGTTCCTTATATATTCAGCCCTCGCAACCAAGCTCATGGTTCATTAATATCAAACAATCCAGCTCGTGGAAACGAGCTATCTATCTACTACTTCAGTATGTAGGTCACATACAGTCAAAACTATCAGACGAAATACAACCCTTAACTTGACGTATACGTTAAGAAGATTGTTTTAGATTAGTGGCAGCATGATTTAAGGAAAATCTCAATCACTAAGTATGAGTTAGTGGTAGAATACAGTGTTACAGGAGTTGACCTTATCTGATGTCAGTTTTGGAAAATGTAACTAATGATGACTTCTTAGTTTAATCATATTTAATTATACCCACTTTCTCTATAAATAGGGGATGAGCATCATTGTAAATTTAAAAGAGAAACACTGAGAGAAAGTATTGTTACTCTTAGTCCGCAGATCGCACTGAGAGCTAGAGGGCTGATGTTATAAGTATTTTTGGAGTTATCTAAATGGGCTGATAAAAGTTCAAGACTGATCCGGTAGAATTGTCCAATTGACTAAGGCCCAACATGTCAAAGGCTTAGCTCATCAAGTGTTTAGCTCGCCCAATAATCAGCTTATGAGTTTAGGACATCAGCTCCTTGTATATTCAGCCCACACAACTAAGCTCACAGTTCATTAATATCAAACACTCCAGCTCGTAGAAACGAGCTATCTGTCTACTATTTCAGTATGCAGGTCACATACAGTTAGAACTGTTAGACGAAATACAGTCCTTGACTTAATGTACATATTAAGAAGATTGTTTCAGATTAGTGGCAACATGATTTAAGAAAAATCTCAATCATTAAACATGGGTTAGTGTCAGAATACAGTGTTTGCAGGAATTGACCTTATCTGATGTCAGTTTTGGAAAATGTAACTAATGATGACTTCTCAGTTTAATCATATTTAATTGTACCATTCTCCTCTATAAATAGGGGATGAGCTTCATTATAAATCTAAGAGAGAAACACTGAGAGAAAATGTTGTTACTCTATCAAATTAATTAAAGAGAACTGTGGACGTAGACATTCTTTGGTCGAACCACATAAAAAACCTTTGTGTTCCTTGTTTTTTCTTTCCCCTTTTCTTTGTTCTTAGCTTGTCTTCTGCTTTGTTTTGCTTTCATTGTAGTATTGGGCTTACGAACCTAGGTTGACTGATTTCGTACGTCAATAAGTTGGTTTTTATGGATGGTGATTGATTTTCATTGTTTGTGAACTTGGATTAGGTTGGGTTTTGTAAATAGATAGTGATTGATTTTCATTGTTTGTGAACTTGGATTGCATACATATTTTGGGGAGAAACTATTTTCAAATGATTTAGATCGTGATAGGTAGTTTGATCGTCGATCAAGTTGATGATTTGTTCACGAAGTGACTGTTAATTCGCCAATGGTTAAGGTTTGTGAGCTAATTCCTGCCTTCGAAAACTATTTAGACTAGGTATAACAAATCTAGGCATTATGCAAACTCGTAAACTAATTCATGCCTTCGCAAACTACTAAATTTTCTAATGTTGATTTCTGTTTTTGTTTTATGTTTCTTTTTAGATGAAGGGTTTACAGAAGAGATTGAAAACACCAAAGGCTCAATAAAACGAGAAAGTTGTAATGAAGCGAAGCTACATCCAAACATTAGATACCATTGAGGAATCATTAGATGCATTGGGCAACAATGGGATTTAAAAGCAATGGTTCATTTCTTCCTGTTTTGGTCACTTCCTCAGTGTGCAGCGAAACATAGACTTTTCTAGGATGATTGTTCATGAGTTGCTATTGAAAGAGGTTTTTCATAGTGGACCTCCAGACGAGATACATTTTGCTGTAGGGAAAATTGAACGTAGATTGTCCAAGAAAGAATTTGTAATATGACGGATTTGAAGTTTGAGGGTGCTCTCGAATACACGTGTCTATGCAAATGTGGAGGGGGTTAATCATGACAAATACTTCCATAGGGAGAGAGTTGCTTGGGTTGAACATGTGAGGGCTATGGTGAAGAGCAAACAGTTTCAGAATGATATAGATGTAGTGAAACTATATTTGTTGTTAATGCTACATCGATTCTTGTATGGTATGGATGAGCAATTTTAAATGCCGTTATGGGAGCTTCATCTGGTGTAGGATTTGGATGCATCCAGCAAAACGGCCTCTACATTGTCGAAGAAGCTAATTATTATAACTTGGCTGACAATTTTTAGAAACAAGTGGAAATAGACCTATTTGGCACAATTTTCTTTTTCACTTTCTATTTTATCATTTTAATTTGAAAAACAAAAATAGTTTTTTTTTTAAAACAAATTTAAAAATGCATCTAGTAATGATTATTAGGAATGATATTTCAAAATATGAAAATATAATAAAGGGCAAATTACACCAACCTCAGAAGTTACACCAAAATGAGGGTGTTTGTGATACTCTAATTAAGGCTACTCAGGTTCCAATAGTACAATACAAATCCCCCTTACCATTAGAGAGCTGTTAATGGTTATTAAGTGCCATTGGTAAAGATAAAATCGTTAAATCACAATAAATCCTAGACAATATCCATATGCAATCATAATATTTTAATAGTATAATAAATATTAAAGTAATTTTAATGCATAAAAGTGATGAGTATCTATTATTCAAAATAAAGAAAGGGTAAAACTGAAAAATGACCTATTGGAGAGTTCCAAATTGAAAACTAACTCTCTTTTGAGATTTTTTCAAAAATGATTCTTTTTGGACAAAAATGCCTTAATGAATAAGTGGAATTATAACCCCATCGACCATTAATGACATACGATAACTATTACAGGCTGTTAATGCATATGAACATGACAATTGGTCTAACTGAAGTTTTCTGCAATCATAAGTCCTATTCTATAAGTTCACAACCGAGTTCAAATATCCATCAATGACATGGTACTTAACTACATTTACAGGATGCACATCATAAGAACATGCTTTCTTCATCCTCAGTTGTAGCTTAGTTTTAGTTGTAACTTGTCATTGGCGTACTCATTTTTGTAGCTACCTCACGTCTTTCCCAAAACCATATTTGAAATAGACCATATATAAGATCTATTAGCTTCGTGATCGGGAGCTTTCTTGCCTCCTTCAAAATGTTATTCAAACACTCTGCAATATTTATGTCATGATGGAATATCTTCTACCATCAAAGTAACATCTAGCCTATTTGGTAGGTTCTATAATAAACAGATACTCAGTCATTTTAACGTTAACTCTTGCGATTGAACACTGAAACCCGATATGCTTTTGCAGCCTTGTAAAACAAATCGTGCACGTCACCATCTTTAAGATTGGTCTTCATGTTCTGATAGAGGTGATGCATACATATTCCATGCAATGCATTAGGAAACGAAAGTATAATAGTCATTGCTATACTTGCATTTCGATCTGGAAATGAACACTAGATTATCAACTTATCCAATACAACCACATAACTTTGTCATAAATCAAATCCATGTATTGTCATTTTTAGAATCGCTAATGACAAAAACTAATGGGTAGATTTGGTTGTTTCCATCCATGCAAGTGGTAATATATAAGGTATCTTGATACTTGCATTTCAGGAATGTTTCATCAACAACTACAACAAGCTAAATGGAAGATCTAAATCTAGCAATAGAACCTCCTAATGCCATGAAAAGGTACTTGAATAGATTAGAAGCATCACTTTCAATGTCAGTTATCGTCTCTATATTTTTCATTTTTAGCATTGCATAATACAAGAGAAGGATACTAAAAGAGTGTTCGAGGTCACCTCCTAGCTTTCACCATAGCAACCTCTCTAATCCTTTTTGCTTTATTTTAACTACAAGTCATCCAATACCTTTTTTGTATGTCCTGAATCATGTCTTTTGGTTTATAACACTGAGAACCACCTTTATACTTCCATTTGATATAAAGCCTAATCATTTTACTTGTTGGTTGTGGATGGTTAAAATGGAGCAAGTTGAGAGAACATGTGTGATCTAAAAGGTATTTTATCACATGAAAAGCTTCTAACCCTAGAAGTTTTGTTGCACGAAACTACCATTTGCAACCTTTCTATTAACAAGCCAAAACTAATAAAATGTTTGGTGGAATTCTTTACTCTTATGTTGAAATGTATAGCAATTGCTAAGATTTTCATCTTCAGGTGTAGTTCTTCGTTATTAGAGAAAAAAATATCATCCCAACATCTTTAACATTGTTGAACACAATGCCAATACTGCTAAAATCTTTTGTCGAAGGCATCAAAGATATGGTTGGAAGATGACTATCCCCATGGAGCTGTCTTTGATTTTAACTCCTTGTCATTAGTACTTCCAACTCCATCGATTGGTGATGCTTCCTTTGTCGTTGGAGATGTAGAGACGTGTACAGGTTCAAAACCAATAAGATTGAATATGCCTTCATGAAAGTTATTGAGCCCAATTGCATCTTCATTGGCTAATGTGGGTCCTACATAAACCGAAATTTCACTACCCATAAACTTTATGCCAATTTTTACCCCAACATATTTGTCACGTTATTTATTACCAATTGGTAAGACTGGTGTCGAGTCAAATTACTATTATGCTGTAATACATAGTTTATTCCTCGTCATTACATCACTAACTTCATCAAAGAAGAATTTAACATCACTATCATTCACCACTTTAATTGGTAGGGTCGCATCACACATTTTATATTGGAACTTAATGATAACTGAAATTTCATAGGGCTTGATATCAAGTGCATGACATATACTATCATGCAATTCTTGGTACGACGAATTCTTCAACAATACAATTCATTTGGTTACTCAACCCTCGTAAATTATGTTTCCTCCCTTATTAATCCATTCAATGTCATATTGAACTACAATTAGAATTTGATCCATGTCATTCAACCTATCAAATTAAGTTGAAAATGTGGTTATCCAAATATTGATTTGTGTTAAACAAGCATTGCTGGTCTCATAATCTCTTAAATAAGCCAACATATAATTTATTTTGTTCCCAAAGTAATTGCAATTATTTTAAGAAAAACAAGCACTTATACACATTTCATGATAATTTGATTATTTCACATCAAATGGTAGACAACTCACTAAATCGATCAACAAAACCAATGCTAGCAAAAATTGAATAAACACCATAAATGTGTAAGTAAATGAAATTGTAGAAAGAAAACAAAAAAATAGAATTGATCAAATGAAACACATTCATAAATCTGATCACATTCTAAACACGTTCAATCAAAACGACCATTAATACAATCTAATCACATTCTACACACATTCAACCAAAACAACCACCAATACAGTCTAATCACATTCTAGACACATTCAACCAATACAAGCTAATAATATTTTAAACACATTCAACCAAAACAATCACTATCACATTCTAAACACATTCAACCAAAGCAACCAGCATCACATTCTAAAAACATTCAACTAAAACAACCACCAATACAATTTAATCACATTCAACCAAAACAAACACATTCACATTCTATTCATATGCACAAAACCACACACAAAATAAGCCAACACCTATAACCCACTTTCAAAACCGCAACCTCACTACACAATAACATATTCAGATACCCAAATCAAATAAAGCTAGCCAAATAAACTTACCAATCGGAGAGAAGAAAAAAATGACATATGGGTGGTTGTTGTGTAATACACCCTCCCTATTTTAGTGTTATAAAGGAAATGTAAAGTATGAATAGTGTGAAAATATTGTACAAGCATACATTCATTCATGGAATAATAAAATGGTTTGAATTTTAGGATATAATCGGATTCTAGTATAAGTTTTCGAATGAATCAGAATTAAATTCTAAAATCCAAGCAATGGTGTAATGAGTTATTAAACTATATGATAAACATTGGTGATCAAGAAAATTTCATGAATGAGCATAATAAAATGAATTAACTAGAGAGTAAACAAAATTACATGTGAAGTTGAAAATGTTGGCAGTAATGGAGGGCAAAATGGTCCAAATAAATTAATGGAATGAGATGTAATTATATGACCAACTTGAGGGGCAATTAGTTAAATAAAATAAGAGTATAAAAAGTGGAGAAACTATTGGAAAAATGCAAAACATACCAGAAACCATAAACCAAAGCAAAACAGAGTAGGTTCGGCCAAGAAAAGACCAAAAGACAGTAGCTGTTCTGAAGGGTTTTTCACTTTTTTTTTTTTTTTTTGTGGATTTTAAGCCCCCAAAAGGATTGTATACAAGCCTAAGGAAGTTATTCAATAAAAATCAAGTGATTTGGAGAGGTAAAGATAAAATTTTCATGATGTGTTTATGTGAATAAGCTGTTAGATGCAGTATTGTGAGCTATCTTGATTGTTGATGAGATTTTTATGCTTGATTTTAGAGTTTTTGGAGCTCAATCTTGTTAGAGAGTAAGGCAAGATATCACAGAACACTAGGTGATGAGGAATAAAAGAGAATCTAAAAACTTGCGTGCTAAAAAGTGAGCTGAATAAAAAAATCATGTGAGTGTCCCTTCGAAATGAAATGATTTTATTTTTATTCAATTGATTTTACATTTTATGCTTAAAGATTATGTATGAAAATATTCGATATTGATTTTTAAGTAAATTGATTAAATCGAAACTTCCTAAAGGAACTTATTAAAATTCTAAAGATATATGAAAAGCATTATAAAGCAAAATAATTGAAAGTGAATTATTTTATAGACCTATGGTATTCCGGATAGGTATTCTAGACATGATACACTTATATAAAATTTTACATCATCACATTGCATGAGTCGCCTACCTATATGTATACAAAATAAAGTGTCGTTGTCTCGTTCGCGGTAGCACTCAATGGAATGTAAATAGGCTACACAATAAACGAAAAATGTTAGTTCGTCACATATTAATAATACAAAACAACATTCCATAGTAATGCTTTACTTATGTAAATATTGGAGGTTTTAGACTTTCAAAACCCTTTTTCTTATAAAAAGACCATTAGCACTCATTTCTTTTCGAAAACTTTTCATTTTTAAATTCTTCTTTCTAGACCCAATATAAAGATCATTTACAAAGTTTTAACTCATAATTTAGGAAATTATTTTACAAGTTTTAACTACAACATTACAAATATGTTTAAAGGAAGAATGGAAATAGCGTAAGTGATAGAACACTTACCTCGAAATCGCGCAAGTCCGAATCAAGTGTCTCGACGAGTCTCTCAGACTTCGCTCGCCCACTCGTCACCTATATGAAAATTTCTTATTATCACTAGTGACAACTCATAACTCAACTTTAACTTTACAATAACATTTCTAATACAACTTTCTCATAAATTATCATTTTTGGGCTATACCTTCCCAACTCGATTTTTACTCAATCTAGGCTCTCTAACTTCGATTTCTTCATAAAATTTTAAGTTTTGGACCCTTAGGGATACCCCCACGTGGTCCGTAAAATTTTTAGAGACTCGAAACGGAAAATAAAATTTTTAGGCCTCTTTGATATGCCAAAACAAAACGTAACGCAGCCCCCTTTTCGGAGCTCCGTTTTCTTTCGTTCTTTTTCCTACGGTTCACCTATCTCACATTCTAGTCACGTCAAATTTCGTTAAAAAATTCTAGTGTTTGCTATATCAAAATCTACGAAAAACGCATTTTTTCGGGTACTTTTCGTGCACTTTTTGTGCACTTTTTAATGTTGAACGAGCGACGTTAGTTTTTCTTTCATATCTAAGTTTCTTTTATCTATTTATGATTAACTAAACTCATTCCATGCAATAAAAATTACATTTGCATAACTATTTCACCTATCGACTCTCTAACGGCACTATTTTGCGCATAACTTGCGCAATTTTTATCGGATTCGACCTGTTTCAAAACCTATAATTTTCTATGACTCCTAGGCATCATTTGAGGTGTAGAACACCCCCATATATGTCAGTTTTGCCGAATTTATCTCCAGCCCATGATTTGAGCTCAGGATTGTAAAAATTGTCTAAACTAGCTCTTTTGAACTTCTACCACTTCTATATGCTTTTCTATGTTTTTCCAACCTCAAATATGTCTAACTTTGAGTTCAAAACCCTCTAATCCCAGAGCTTTTCTACTGGTCTTCACAGCCATGACACACACACAACCACTATTTTGTCATTTAAACACTCACAACTCACTCACCAATTTTATCAACTACTTAAAGTGCATGTAAAACAAATTTCTGTTTCTACTTTGATCAAGTAGATAGCAGCCTATATTTACAACCCTAAGCTACCATTTACACATCTCAACTTATCATTTAACTCTCTACAACAATCACTTAGAGTTCTACCATAAAATACCCAACACAACACAAAAATTTTGCACAACACTCACAACCCAACTACTTCAATTTCAGCAAGTATAAGGAAGAAAAGAGATGAGATCTCACTTGATTCTTGTTTAGGGAAGTGAGAGGGACTTGGAAGAGGTCCTAGAGAGGGGAAGTTTGACGTTGGGAAGGGCTGGATGGAGCTGTCTTCTTCCACTTTTCTGGTTTGGCTTCTGCTCTTCCGTTTCTGCTCTACTTTTCACGCCAGAATGCCAGGCAGCTGCTGTCAATTTGATTTTCACGACTACTCTTGTGTTTGTTTCATCAATTTTCACTCTAAGTGTTGTATTTATAGATTTAACATTTCCAAAAATGTCTCCCATGTCCCCTTTTTTATCATTGTCATGCCAATCCCGCCTTTCTTTCCTACATCACACGGCAACTTACTCTTTATTTCTTCCTTGTCTAATTTTGCTTCAATTGTTTTATTTATATATCTCATTAACATTTTATGGAATATCAAACTTGTCCCTTTGATTTGTTTTGTCTATCACTCTTAGTTAAATGTTTGGTTACTTACTTGTTAACTACTAATTCTACATGACACTTCCTCTAGTGCTTATTTTTTAATTTAAACGTATCATCACTTATCATTTATTACTTGATTATGGATAAACTATTTTATCCTTACTAATGTTTATTGTTGTGATTCTAGAATGAGCGTTCGCTCATCAATGAATCTATTTAGATTAATACTAACTAGATTTATTACTTAACTTCACAATCTAGTTTCACCCGATAGGAAATTAAGAATCGGAACTAGGGGTTTACATCTCTTCTACGTAAAATCTGGATTGATTCTTCCTCATACGTCACATTTTCTTTTAGCTTCACCAGTTGTTCTATTAGAATATGTGAAGGATAAAGTATGTATTTACAAAACATAGAAACATGAAACACATCATGGATCCTGGAGAGTTTATGAGGCAAAGCTAAACGATACGTCACTGTCCCTACTTTATCAATTATCTCATATAGAGCAATATATCACGGACTCAACTTTTCACATTTCCCAAATCGAAGTACTTCTTTCCATGGTGAAATTTGTAGGAACACCCGATCACCAATTTGAAATTCAATGTCTTGTCTACATTTATCTGCATAGCTCTTCTGTCTGTAGCGAGCTATCTTTAGTCTATCTCTAATGATTTTGATCTTTTCACAAATGATATGCATAATCTCTTAATTTCCTCTCACCTATCTCATCCTAACATATCGATATTCTATATTTTCTTTCATAAAGAGCTTCATAAGGAGTCATCCCAATGCTGACCTAATAACTATTATTGTAAGCAAATTCATTCAACGGTGGGTAAGTGTTCTAACTTCCCTTGAACTCTATTACACAAGCTCTAAACATATCTTTTAATGTCCTAATAATACACTCTAATTAACTATCAGTTTGTGGATGAAATGCAATGCTGAAATATAATTTAGTACCTAAAGCTTCTTGAAAACAGGGCCAAAGTCTAAAAGTGAATCAATGATCTTTATTGGAAACAATAGCTATCGGTGCCCTATGAAGATGGACTATCTCATCTACGTAAATCTTACCCAATCTATTCAAAGACATGTATTGTGGATAGGCAGAAAATTTACAGATTTTGTGAGCCTATCTACAATCACCCAAATACTATTATAACCACTCTGGTTACAAGGACGCCTTATCATAATATCCATTGTGATATATTCCCATTTCCATTCAGGAATCGGAAGTGGCTAAGAAAGTCTTGCGGACTTCTAATGCTCAGCCTTGACTTGCTGACATACTAAATATTTGGAGACAAACTCCGTTATCTGCATTGTTATACCTTGCTACTAATAATGTTCTTTTATCCTACAATACAATTTAGTGCTTCCTGGATGTATTGTATAAACAGATGAGTGAGAGATTTCCTTCTTTAATTCCTTATGTCTGGTGTACAAAATCTATGCCCATAACTAATGCACCATCATCTCTTAAGGAAAAATCTTCATGTTGTTTGGTCTCCATTTCTTCCTTCAATTTAACTAAATAAGGATCTTCAGTTTGCAATTCTCGAATGCGATCAATAAAAACTGGTTGGACTTAAAATATAGCTAGCAATGCTCCTTAATCCATTACCGCCAAGTTAACCTTCAAAGATCTCAATTCAACTAACAATGAAAGTTGCATTGTTTTCAAATGTGTATGGAACTCATGGATCTTCAACTAAAGGCATCTGCTACTACATTTGCTTTACCAAGATGATACTCTATTATACATTCATAATCTTTAATAAGTTCAGTCTACCTTCTTTGCCCTAAATTCAACTTCTTTTGTGTCAAAAGGTACCGTAAACTCTTATGATCAGTGAAAATCTGGCAAGTGACCTCATATAAGTTGTGTCTTCATATCTTCAGTGCAAACACAACTACAGCAAGCTCTAAATCATATGTTGGGTAGTTCAATTCATGTTTCTTCAATTGTTTAGAAGTATAGGATATCACTTTACCATATTGCATCAATACACAACCTAAACCCCGTCTAGATACATCACTATAAACCATTGACCCATCAGTACCCAATGGAAGTGTAAGTATTGGGGCAGAAATTAACCTCTTTTTCAATTCTTTTAACTTTGCTGACAAGCTTTTAACCATACAAAGTTCACATCTTTCTATGTTAATCTCATCAAAGATGTAGCTATTTTAGAAAATCCCTCAACAATTCTCTAATAGTATTTTGTTAAACCTAAGAAACTTTTGATTTGTATAACACTGGTTAGCTGCTCCCAATTCAGTATAGCTTCAATTTTCTAAGGATTTACATAAATACCGTCAGATGATATCACATGCCCTAAAAATATAACTCTATTTAGCCAAAATTGACATTTGCTAAACTTAGCATAGAGTTGATTTTCTCTCAAGGTTTGCAAGATAATTCTGAGATGTTTTGCATGCTCCTCTTGACTACTAGAGTATGTCAAAATATCATCAATAAAACAATCATGAATCTGTTTAAATAGGGATGCAAAATCCTATTCATAAGATCCATAAAGACCGTTGAGGCATTAATTAGCCCAATAGGTATAACAAAGAACTCATAATGCCCATAATGAGTTTTGAAAACAATCTTTGACACATCATAATCCCTGATCTTAAGTTGATGGTTACATAAACGCAAATCTATTTTTGAAAACAACTTAGCATCTTGAAGTTGATCAAACAAGTCATCAATATGTAGAAGTGGATACTTGTTATGCATTGTTACCTTATTCAACTATGGGTAGTCAATGCATAATCTCAAAATTATACTAGGATTCAATTCACATACCTAAAAATTTTACTAAAGTTCGATTACATATTTGGACCATCCAGGATTTCTATCGGAACTCAATTTACATATTCGGATTATCCGAAAATTCTATCGAAACTTAATTTACATATCCAAACTATCCGAAAATTCTATTAATCATTTCTATTTCACCCAGAAATTATACTGGAATTTAATTTTACATTCAAAACCATCTCCAGTTTATCTGAGAATTTTATTATTAGTCTTCGGACTATCTAGGGATTATATTATAAGCCAATTTATCATTTCCAAACTTTTCAGAAATTTTATTAATTACTTCCAGAGTGCTCGGGAATCATACTAGAATTTCAATTCTTATACCTGAATACTTTTAAATTATTCCATTACTCCATAAATACTATATATCGTATATATACGATACAAAGATTGAAAATGATATTTTCATTCAATAACTTCAGATCACTTACAATCTCTTCAAATGGACTCATCTTTGATCTGTTTCAGTTTCGTTTAACACTAATACTAATTCCAGAACTTTTGATTTGTGAGGTCTACTTTTCGAAAATTATTATTCACACAGACACTTTTTTTTTCGAGAATACTATTCATCCGAAAATATTATTCATCAAAAAAATCATTTTTAACGTTTCTGGGGTCCGTTTCTCAAAATCACTATTCACTTAAAAATATTATTCATCGAAAAAAAATTTATTCCTCATAAAAGGAAAAAATTCTAAGTTTTACAGTTAGGCTATTGGTTGTATGCAAAGCTAGCTCACTATTTTTATTTCTCTATTTTTCTTATATGTTTTTGTGTAAAGAAAATGAGAATTTGAATGCCTATTTATAAACCTTCAACTGAGAAGCTATCTCATCATAAAGACACAATTTTCTGGAGAAATATGATTTCTCTTGAAGACACAACTCTCCTAAAGAGACATGACTTCTCTTGGAGACACTACACTCTTGGAGAGACATGAAATTTTCTAGAAAGACATGATGTATTAGTTTGTGAGGGTGCATCATTTTTGTGACATATCTTCTTATACTAAATTAGTTGCATGTGATCATGTCACTTTATTTGATCGTATTCCTTTAGGCACACTTAAGAGAGAGAAATTATTCATAATGAAATTTTAACTTATTTGTTAATTAATTTGATGCATTGTTATATGAAGATAATCTTTAAAACGATCTTTTATTTTATAATGAAATTTTATTGTATATTATTGTTATCTTTGGTATTCAATTATTAATGAATAAATAATTTTTCATTCCCGACGTATTGTGACCTAATATATCTATTATATAGCAAATTGCACAAACCTTCCCTCAGGTTAGGCAAAATTACATCAAAATGAAGATGTTTGTGATACTCGCATTAATGCCACCTTAGGTTCGAATAATTCAACACTAACCTCTCCTATCATTAGAGGGCCATTAATTAAGATAAATGGTCAAAATCAATTCTAGTATAGTACCAAAATACTCGTAAATAGTGACAAGACTATCGTGAGCATCTAACACATGACTTATTGATTTTTAGGAAGATTTTGTTTATTTGAAAAGCCTATTATACCCTTGATAGTTGAAATTAATTACGTGTGGCATGTAAAGATATTTTCTCTATTGAGCTAAATACAATGGTTATATTGTGTGCCTATTTAAAGGCAATTCAGCCGGTGCATAAACTCAATTTTTTTTAACTTGCTCAATTTTTTATTTACTCAATATATTTAGATAATTATTTTAATAATTTGATAAATATTAAAGTAATTTTAATGCATGGGAAGTGATGAGCATCTAATATTTAAAAAAAAAAAAAAAAAAAAAGATAATCCTTGCACATACTAAAAAAGGTTCATTAAAATAGCCTTTTTAGTATCTTTATTAATTTTTTAAAAAGATTTATTTACTTTAGATAAAAAATTAATTAAGATATTATAAAAAAATCTGGATTATTTATTAACTTCAAATAATTTTTTTTTTTTTTGAAAAAAAAAAGATGATTATGCAAAATATAACAATTTGTTAGAAAAGAAAAATATAACCTAATAAACTAGAAAAAGGATAAAATAACGACATATTAAAAGGGGAAAAAAACCCCAACTAAGATGACAGATTTGATTCAAATCAAGTTGCTACAAAACAATGGCCAAATCATAACCCTAAATTTTTCAAAAACCAAATCTTTACATTTTTCTAGTAAATATGTAAACAATAATATATAATCCTAGCAATCAAACAAACTAATTATCTTAAAATGAAATAAGTTAAATCTCCCCAAACAAATCAGTGAAACCCAAAAATATCACTTCCATTTTATACCCTATATTTCTCATCAACCAAGTACATATCCCACCAAAATTCATTAATAGACTCAAAAATTTAAAAAAAAAAAAAATCTAGAAATTGAAATCAAGCTTCAACACATCCTAAAATATATGCTAGTCTTCACCTTTTTAGTTGTTGTTGTCAATCAAAGTAATTCATAAAGGAGCCGCCTCCTCCACATCTGGTTTTTCCATATCGTGGAGTTTTTCTGAAACGAAAATCCATACCTTTTTTTTTCTACAATTTCTTATTCTTTCAAATACTTTTTATAAATTCAGAATATAAATTAAAAAATCTCAGAAAAAAATATATGAGATAGAGACAATTGGAGAAGAAATAGAAACGTAGGTGAGAAAGAAGAGAGAAAGGGGTGAGAGAATGAGAGATAAAGTTTCTTTTATGGGAAGATATCATAAATAACCCCTTGGAAAAGGGTAAATTGAAAACTGACCCTTGTTTGAAATTCTTGCAAAGCTGACTTTTTATGGACAAAATACCCTTACTAACTCTTACCCAAAATCATGTATCCAAAATCAACTATCACCCGCCTAAATCACTCTCATCCACCCAAATTACTTTCTTATCAAATCCTACGGCTCACGCTCTTCTCACTTTCCACAATTTAGTCTTTTTTCACTTTTCATGCCCAACCTTTCTTCTCACTTCCCATGCCTAACAAAAGGAGTAAAAAGGAGTCAGTTAGCTTGTTCCCAACCCCTCTCATTTTTATTGACCTTAAAAGGATAACATGACGGGCCCCATTCCTCTATCTCTATTTTCATACTATCGATGACTCGTCGCAACCCCACGGTAGCCTCCCAAAGGATATTTGATCTAACTGAAAAGTTCTCGTAAAGTTAAACCATTTATTTTACCGTAGATCTTTTAATAAAACTCTTTTAAAAAGGGAAACGTGTGGAATTTTTTTTTATTCATAATATAAATTTAGTAAAAATTTGGATAGCATAACGTTTATTTTTCTAATAATGCCACCTTGTAAAATTTAAAAAAAAAAAAAAATCAAACACTTCTAAATTCATACATTTTCTTAACTTCCTGGGTCTCAAGCCCTTCTTAATTCAATCTACAAGCAAACTCAAACATGCATTCGATTTCAAAGTAAATTTAAAATAATTCACAAGTCATGCATATATTTACATTTATAAAATTTCCAAAATATATACACAAGTGAGTAAATATATAAATTTACAAAACATTCTATAATAATTATATACAAATATATAGCACACACAACAACTCGATCTCTACTCCTCATTCCAAGCCCCTATCCTTGACGCACTGGTTCCTGTATCTGTTCCTGAGGAGATTTTGTTTATAAAAACATAAAATATGATGAGCTAAATAAGCTCACTGAGTGTCATAGAAATCTATTATGATTTCTCTTTATATAATGAACCTCCCTAAAATTATTTAAAACATAATTTATCAACTTTTTCTTTAAAACTATAGTTTATACTTTATAGAACTCTTTTTGGGAAAATCACTCTAAAATTCTTTTCAAAGTACTACATGTGAAAGTTATTCCTTTAGTAAATATGTTGTGGAAGAATTATGCCACTGAAGAGGCAACATTGGAGTACGAGGATCCAATACAAATTCAATATCCTGAGTTATTTCAGATATGTACGTGTCGACGTATGAATTTAGCTGACGAGGTTCGTGTAGACCCAAATTTTAGAAGATGTTAGGGATGGTGTAATTGGTAGCGACGAATGAAGAAATGAATCAGAGGAAGAATATAAGACACTTAGGAATTTTAAAGTGGTTCGGCTCAAAATTTGCCTATATCAACTGTTCTTTCGCTATTATGTGGTATGATGTGTATAAAGTGTTGACGTTGGGATTTGGTCAACAAGGTTCTTCAAGCCCTAGACTGTGAATCAATGAAAAATAGAATAAAAGTAAGAGAATAGAGACAAAGAGAAAGAGATTAGATGCAAATTTTACGTGGTTCGGCTAAGGGGAAGGCCTACGTCCACAGTGCCTGCTCTGGTAGTGGGAGGCAGTTACTGTTATTGCTATATTTTCTGGTAATGGGGAGAGAGAGAGCAGAGAAAAAACCCTCTCTTTTATAATAATTGTCACCCCTATTTATAGAGAGGGAGAAGTGTTACAGTAGCGCCTAATAAGTTAAAATATAATTATTATTACAGTTAATGCTGGAAGGTTGTTTTTAATATGCCTGTGTTACATTAAATGCGTCTAATAGCTGTTAAAACAAGTTGCTTAGGCATCTAATACAAGTGGGCTAGATAAGATCTTCGTAATCCAGACTGTAATATCTGACAGTCATCGCGTGAGCTGATTCTAATCTGGACGGGGTGGAGCTCATTAAAAACGAGCTCATGAAGTCGTTTTGGGCAAGCTGATGAGCTGGCAACTAATTGTTGATGCCTACGAGCTCGAGCTGGAAGCTCATGCCCGGGAGCTGAGAGCTCATTCTTACGAGCTTGATCTTGGAGCTCATCCTGGACGAGCTGGTGTTCGTCCATCTATTCTCTGGTCTGCTCGCACATTGATTGCTCATCCAGTATTCTACTGGGCTACTTCCGCAAGCTCGGGTTTGGTAAATTAGGCCATTATCTGTCGGGCCTTTGAGCTTTTACCAGCTCATTTGGGGTATCCCAAAAATACACACAATAGTACGTAAATTTCAAAAATGAAATTTTATAAGGAAAGATGAATTGTAATACCTAAATCCAACTAGATCTAGTAGAATTTTTTTTTTCTTTAAACTAAAGTATAAATAAGGTTTATATGAATAAGTTAAAGGGCTCAATTAGAAACTTCCAATTTAAAATGCCAATTGGAGTAATGAAAAAATAGCTTAATTAATTAGTATGAAGTCTAAAATTTAAGCGAGCCCAAATTTAGACTTAGTGTAGTCTTTTTTTTTTTTTTTTACTGAATGCACTCATTGGTGTTGAAAAGAAAATATATATATATATATACACACACACAAAAGGGTGCAAAATTCTGGTAACAACGAAAGTAAGAGAAAAAAAGACAAGTTTTGGTGATAAGAGTTAACACATGAGACAAAAGACAAAAAAATTAAACAAAATGAAGAGATGTGGGACCAATCCATAATTATAATCACTACCACAAACAAAAACAATGGGAGAAAGTTGAGATAAGAACAAATGAGATACAAAAAAAAAAAAAAAGAAAAAGAAAAAAAAAGTTAAAGTGAAAAAGTATGGAGATAAGTGGTAATTGAATGGATTGGCAAATAAAAGAGAGTTAGAAAAGGGTGTGTATGTGTGCCGGTCATGTGATAGCCATTATATATATTGATTTTCAATGAAAAACACACCACACACATACACTCATAACCGATGTAGCATAGCAAAAGAATAGGAAGAAGCAAATTGTGAGCGATGAAAAAGGGAAGAAGAAAAGAAAAGAAAAACATTTAGGAGCAAAGTTTTGGTGTGTAATTATTTTGGTTTCGGATTCAGTTTTCTGATTTGATTTTTATGAATATAAATAGATTTTTGTGTTGTTTTTATGTGAAAAAGGACTCAAAGATAATACGGGTGTTAGTGGGTCAAAATAGATCCTGAACTCTAATTTATGAGTGGATAATTTTATTTTAATTAAATTGATTGAATTATGATTATTTATATTTCAATTTTGATTATTTATTAGAAATAAATTATTTATTTAGTTAATTAATTTATAGACTATAAAACCTAACGGAGGCAACAGAGGTCGATTTGGTTTGACCACAAAAATGCAACTAGATTGGAACCCACAAAGAGGACTATAGAAGTAGCAAGAGAGTAGTATGGTGAGAGAGAGACTGGTGAAGGAAGATGAAAAGAGAGAGTGGTGGGGTGAAAGAGAGACAGTGATAGAGGTGAGAGGGAGAGCAACTTGTGATGAAGGTGAGAGAGACACTAGTGGAGTGTGTGTAAAGAAAGACCAGTGAGATAAGAGAAAAAATATTTTATTATATTATTATTATTATTATTATTTAAAACAAAGTTTTTTATTATTTATAGTTTTTCAAAATGATACCAAACAACTTTTATTATATTTTGTTTTCGAAATAAATTTTAAAAAATACTACCAAATGAACTACCGCTTTTGAAAATATTATTTTCAAAACATATTTTTATTTTTGAAAATACCTTTCAAAAACATCATTTTAAAAATGTATTCAAATGCATTTTTATACTCAATCTGACTTTGTTACCACCTGACAACAACTTGGAAACAAATAACAATAATAATAATAATAATATATTCAATTCAAAGACCAACACCATCGGTGCTCTCAATGGGTTGCAGCGGCTTTGGAAAAAATAAATAAATAATAACGGCCAGCATGACACAGAAACAATGGTGGTTTCTGTGATATTTTGTGTCGCTCGGTTGTGAACAACCGAGGAAATTCTGAGAGGAGAGAAAATAGGATTTTTCATGACGAAAATGGTAAAAAGAAAATAACTAAACTACCCTTATTAGTAGAAAGACTAAACTACCCTTACATAACTAAATATTAACCCTAATAATTCGGACAACATTTTGACTAACATTTTAGAATTGTAGCATTGCCCTTTCCAAATTTCTCCGTCAATACTTCTAATAATTTATTTCATCTAGGTAGCATCTGAAGCGTGTTCGATCCACTCAAGAAACACTTTTGGTTTCGTGACTTCTTAAAATATAATATAATTTGGCTAAATATCATTATTTATGCATAAGACAGGCTGGACAGCTTGGGTTCCGGGTAATATATGTATATAAAATATTTAAAAAACTGTCATATAGAATATAATTAAATGTTAAAGGCATATCTCTTTCAATTAACTTATAATTGATAGAGTTGCAAATGAGGTCAAGATGGTTTGGTAATATCTACTCTAATATAAAGGACAAAATAACTCTGGACTAAAATTGAATAAATTACACATTTAAGAACGAATAATAGTATATTTCTCCATTCATTAAGATAATAAGGGTTCGAATTTTACCAAACATATTTTATAGATTCATGTGAATAATTTTCTTCCTTCCTTTATTATAGAAATAGTTATCTTTATATTATGAAAATAAATATTCATACTATATAAACAGGGATTAATCTCAATAAACCTTTTATCCTTTTCATCTCAACTTTCAAAATTAATTAATTAATTGAATAATTAATTAATTAATTGAATCATACTGTGGTGAGCCACTAAGCAGTTGTCTCATTGATCTAGTCTAAGAAGATAAAATATACATCTCTGCGAGGCTGCAATGTATTGATGCATCTTGAGAAGAGATCGCTCATGGAAATCAAGCAACAAAAAGCGATGCGTGTAGTGATGCTGCCACACTTGGCCCATGGCCATGTATCACCCTTCTTTGAGCTTGCCAAGAGGTTCTCAGGCAAGGGCTTTCAAATCTATTTCTGCTCTACACCAATCTGTTTAGAACCCATTAGAAACAACCATTTTGATGATCATCACAACAAGCTTTCCTCTTCAAACATACAACTTATTGATCTCCAACTTCCTTCTTCGTTTCACCAAGACCTCCCTCCTCACTATCACTGCACCAAAAACATTCCTTCCCACCTCATGACCACTCTTTTAGCCGCCTTGGATGCCACCAAACCGGCCTTCTCTGACATTCTAAAGAAGTTGAGGCCAGACTTGGTCATCTATGATCTATTTGAGCCTTGGGCAGCTGAAGCAGCTCGAGAGCTAAACATTGAAGCTGTTTTGTTTCTAACAAGTGTCGCAGCACAAAACATAAGGACTGAGATCCCCAAGGAGGCAGAAATGAGTAAAGAATATATTGAGTACACAATTAAGAATACTGTAAATGGGATCACACCAACACAGAGGTTTAATCGATCTGTGACAGGTTCTTCCCACATGATTCTGGTCAAGACGTCGCGAGAGATCCAAGCCAAGTACTACAACGGTGGCAAGCCACCTTTGGCTGTCGTCAGAGCTCTTGTTCATGTTGGACCTATTGTTCAGAAACCTCAAGTTCATGACAGTGATGAGAAGTTAATGGATTGGCTTAGCAAGAAGGAGGCCTCTTCAGTTGTTTATGTGTCCATCGGAAGTGAGAATTTCCTTTCCGAAGAAGAGATAGAGGAGATGGCAAAAGGGTTGGAGCTTAGCAATGTTGATTTCATATGGGTTGTGAGGTTTCATGGTGATAGCAAAGTTACATGCATTCATGAGGCTTTGCCTCAAGGCTTCTTGGAGAGAACTAATGGGAGGGGATTGATAGTAGATTGGGCTCCTCAGGCTAAAATTCTAGCACATGCAAGTACAGGGGGGTTTGTGAGTCATTGTGGGTGGAATTCTACACTTGAGTCAATGATGTATGGTGTACCAATAATAGCCATTCCCATACAACTTGACCAGCCAATAAATGCGAAGTTGGTGGTGGACATGGGTGTGGGCATGGAGGTGCCAAGACATAATAAAAAACTTGTGAGAGACGAAGTGGCAAACGTGGTAAGAAGAGTCATGATTGAAGAAGAAGGGAAGGAAGTGAGGAAGAGAGCTAGAGAATTGAGTGAAAGGTTGAAGAAGACAGAGGATGAAGAATTTGATGAGGCAGTGATGAAGCTAGTCCATCTTGTTCAAGAATCAAGGAATTCTGCAACTGCTTGCAAGGAAACATGAAATTTCGTTATATATGCCAATTTCCATTAATGTCTCAAACTATATATGTTCAAAGGTTTTTTTAATGTTGTCCAAAACTACCTAAATTTGTAAAACTTCGGTGATTTATTTTGTGTATTGATATGGCCTTTGAAATTGTCTATAGTGCTTCTGTTTTACGAGAGCTAATTTGTTTGGGGATAATTCTAAAGAAGCACCTGTAGTTTGTCAAAATCTCCATTTTTCACTATTTTATTTAAAATCCCCATACCATCACTTTTTTTAACAGGAATGTTAGATAAAAGTGAAATGTGAAATTTAACCTTAATTTAAATAATATTAAAATAGAGATAATCTCAAAAAAGAAAAATCTATTGTAGTTTGTAAAATTGTTATTTTTACCATCAATGGTTTTATTTTTATCTGAAATCTCCCACACCATTAATTTTTAATAAAAATGCTAAAAAAGTTAAAATATCGAATTTATCTTTATTTTAAATAATGTAATAACCTAAAATAAAAAAAAAATGAATCTAAAATTATAAAAAATGAAAATAAATATTATAAAAATATAAAAATAAAAAAATCAATTTTAAATTGAAGTTGAAGAAAAATTGAACAAAAAAAAATTAAATTAAAAATGGAATTCCAATTCGGATTTTTAAGTTAAAGTTGAATATTTGGAAACATGTAACAATCTTCAAAAAAGAATTAAAAAGGGGATTAATTTTTACGGAAAAAAATTACAAAAAAGGAAAGAAAAATTAAAAAAAAAAAAGAAAAAATCCAAAACTTCAAAGAAGATTTGGATTCTTGGAAACCCATCATTTTCTAGGTTTCCAATGGTTAGAAACATAGGAAATTTTGGATTTCCAGCGATCGATATCTTCTTTGAAGCTCTGGATTGTTTTTTTTTTTTTTTTTTTAAAAAAAAAATTATTCATTTTCTACAATTTTTTTAAATTAATCCTCTTTTATTATTATTATTTTGAATATAGTTAAAGATTTCTAGATCTTTAACCTCAACTTGAAGATTTGGATTAATTTTTTTTTTTTTTTTAATTTTCTTTTTATTGGTTCCATTTTTCTTCAACTTCAATTTAAAATTAATGTCCTTTTTGATTTTTGATTTTTTATATTATTTATTTTTATTTTTTATATTTTTAGATTTAAAAGTTTTTTCTTAATTTTTTTAATTTTTTTATGTTTTTATGTTGTTATATTATTTAAAATAAGGGTAAATCAGACATTTTTAACTTTTTATCATTTTTATTAAAAAATTAAAAGTAGCGAGGATATTGGATAAAAATTAAACCATAGGTGGTAAAAATAATATTTTTGTAAACTACAATAGATTTTTTGGAATTATCTCTAAATTTTTTATCGCATTTCTCATTTTATCACTGTAGTCAAACGGTCAACTAAGTCAATCTAACGAAATCTGTGACTTTCAAAGACATTATCATCCTTTTACACGCCTCTAAAGGATAGTTTGAGTGTTTTTGTTAATGTCAAATAGTTTCGAATAAAAATGAAACCACAGATAGCAAAAAAGAGATATAGACAAACTACAATAGGGTTTTTGGGATTATCACATTTGTTTATGAATAAATAAATGATGTGATATATAAGTTGTTGATATTATATTAAAAATAAATTGCACAACATCCCTTTGAGGTTTGTCTAAAACCAAATGGAAACACATTTATCCTTTTTATTACATAAAATCTCCATGCAATTAGTTAACTTCCGTCAACTTTAATAGTTGATTACGATTTTTGATTAAATGATCATTTTGTGATGCGAACCTTATATACCGATATGACACCCACAATCAATATTAGATCACAACTCCAATAAAAATTAAAATAGTTTTATAAAAGAACCTTGACATGTTGATTATATGACAATCAAGAATCAAAGTTACAAAGAATCTTGACTCATTGGTTATAGAACAACCAAGAATCGAAATTATAAAATAATAAAAATATTGACGCCACTCCCGAGAATGAGATGAGAATGTAAGAGATAAGTCATAATTGATTATATAAGGTTTAACTTGATAATCACATATTCTTTAGAAAAACAAAAGATAAACAAAACTCTCTCATTCCACAATCAATAATTAGGTTGTTTAGGTTTGCAATGCCTTTAATAGGCTACATAATCCTAAACCTAATATGAAATTAAAAAGTAACCCTAATTCTAATGTTAACCCACATGCCTACTTTACTAACTACACCCATATTGGGTTTTTTAACTTAAATAAAAACAAATTAATATGTCTCAATCCATAAATAAAGCCTAACATAAATTTCAATAGGCTAAACTAAATTAAAACCTAACCCATAATATAAATTAGGCGCAATTTAATAAAAAAAAAATAGCCTAATTTGTATCCAATTGCCTTCAAGATTGATAATCTCCAAATAACTAGCCTAATTACCTTCAAGAATCGGTTCAATTAAATTTAAGAATTAGCCCAATTATTTAAAGTCCAAATTTGAATTCAAAATTCGTCAGAAAAATCACAACTCAGATGAACCCACATAAAAAGCTCGACCTGGTACGGTACTCTCCCGTGTCAGTAGCCTATTTCAATATTTTGACCATAACTTTCGTGTTCGATATCAAAATTATACGATTTTTAGTGTGTTGTCCAAATCAGTCCCTTATTTATGCTAAAAATTGACCACAAGTTACGGTTTTTAGCTACGTTTTGGCATGTTTTGTTGCCTCAATGATTGTTATTTTGGTTTTCATCATTCTTTCTTTCATCAAAATAATTTGTCTTAAAATCATGACCCATCTTTATTAGTCTCCAAAGACTTGATTGAAACTCCCTCACGTGTTTTACTCCATTCGATCGCATGTTTATCACTCAACACTCCCTTTTCATTCTCAAACTTTTCCCCTTTTTTTAATCAAATCAGAATGCTTAAATTAATAACTTTAATGCACAACTTGTGGAATGAATACTAAGATGATGAAGAGGCCATGTGAATCTTGCAAATCAATAAAGACTTGTGAATCACAATAAATAACCAGCATGAAAATAAACCTAATCGATTAATTTTATGATTAATCAATGAAGAACCTTAAAAATCCCTAGAATTTTCGACAAAAGAAAATAAGAAGATTGATGCGACTAAGATTAATGATTATGATAGATGTTGCAATCAAATAAGAATTCGGCCAGCAAAAAAAAATAACAAACTCAAGAAAATCAAACACTAGATGGTGAATCAAGAATGGTGATGTGCGGCAATAAGAAGAAAGAAAACCCTAGGTGGTGTTTTCTACCTACAACAAACAAGAACATATTGATGTATCAGCAAACAAGAATAAAGATTGATGCACAAAATAAATTGATGAGCAAAGAAATCCTAAAAATGAAATTTGATGATATGCTACAATAAAAGGGAAAAAAAATTAAAACAGAAACCAACAAGATGATATTAAAAAAAAAATACATTATGGTAAGAAATTAAAGACAAAGATGAATTATACCGAAAAAAAAAAAAGAAAAAATATATATAAATTGGATAACCAAACTTGAATTAATACTCAAAACTCTGATACTAACTGATTCGAATCCTATATAACGATATGACACTCACAGTCAATATTAAATCATGACCTCAAGAAATATTAAAACAAGTTTATAAAAGAACTTTGACTTGTTGATTATATAACAATCAAGAACCAAAGTTATAAAAAAAATCTTAAGTCATTGGTTATAAAACAACTAGAACCTAAAATTACAAAAGAATGATTGACAAGACTCTTTCAAACTTTTATCTTGAGTCCAAGAAGGTCCTGTGATATGTTGAAAACCTGTATGTAATTCTAAACTTTTTGAAAAAAAATCAGTTAGAAATCCATCAATACATAGGGTAGATTAATAAAAATTTTGGCAATAAAACTGCTATTTATCCAATAATTTCACCCTATAGTACACAAAAATCAACACTTCTAAAATATCTCAAATCTCAACTACTAAAGGCTTTTGGTCTCTCTTCCAAATCGTATTTCAAATATGGGCAAAATCATGTAAAACATATACATGTAAAACAAACTTGTTTTCATTTGAAAGCATAACTATATAGTATTTTTATATTACTTCCAAACTTGAAAGTTAAAAACATAAGCGAATTGACTGATAACCAAACATTTTACAACATTAAAGTATACTTATATACACATAAGTCTAAATGCCATGTAATATACAAAATATATGTACAATATCAAATAAGTTTTCTTTGCATTATGTGATTGAGTGACTCACATTTTATTATCCAGATGTTTCTTTTGAGATTTGACGATTACCTGAGAAATGATTTTAAAAATATAAAAGAATAAACGCTAACGCTCAGTGAGTAGATATAACTTTTGAAAACCACACAAAACATTTAATTTCGATAATAATTACCATAACATAAAACTAGTAATAAAAATATAATCTCAATGAACCATATTCATTGATATATGAAAATAATACTAAAATCACATCTTATATCATGATAAACTATGAATATTTGTATAGATCATTTTTGTCTGCTAATAAAAGCTCGACCTACAACAATTAAGTACTTAGGAGAATCTAGTCATACGTAGTAGAGATACTTAACATACATGCAGAACGAAGGATAACATTTGATCATACACATGCTAGGTGACTCTATAACTCCTCAAATATCTGTCACACACGTGATAGGCAATTCTTTAGGATTTACATATATAAAGCCTGACTGACTATTAAAGAAGAGAGTACAATATTAGTGTTCTAAATTTACATGTGTACACCCAGTCCCTTCACTCTCAACTTATATACATGAATTCGGCCACTTCAATTTGCCTGTTTGTGAACGAGAGACACTTGTCTCTTTTCTTAATAAGATTCTGCCACCGTCTCTCTTCGTATTTGACCACCATGATTTTGTCCTTTTCTATTTCAATTAAAGCTTTTGCTTTGATTGTTCTTTGACTTTATTTTGCTTTTGCTTTTGTTTGACAACCGGCCACATGATTATGCATTTTTGCTTGCGTATTGATAGCCGAAATTGAATTCGGCTTGCTTGATAACAACTCACTTAAGTTGGCCTTGCTCGGCCCACTAACTTCTAGCTCAGTTTTTTTCAATCGGGCTCTCTTAAAAATTTGGCCCATTTAATTTTTGGGTTCTTTAATTGGACCCCTTTAGCTTATTCATTTGAGCCCTTATTTATGTCTTTAAAAATCTATTGGGTCCACTTGGTTTCGGGCCTTATAAGGATATTACGTCACTCCCAAGAACAAGATGAGAATGTGAAAGATAAGTAATGATTGATCATACAAGATTTAACTTGAAAATCACATGTTCTTCAAATAACAATAGAGAAACAAAACTCTTATTCAACAATCAATAATCAGGTAGCAAAATTGTTTAGGTTTACAAAGCCTTTTACAGGCTACACAATGCCAAACATGATAGGGAACTAAAAGAAACCCTGATTCTAGCTAATGTTAACACACATGCCTACTAACCACACCCACATAAGGCTTTTTAACTTAAATAAAAACTAATTAAATTGTCTCAGCCCATAAATAAAGCCCGACATAAATTTAAAGAGACTAAACTAAATTAAAATCTAACTCATTATATAAATTAGACTCAAATTAATACAAACAAATAAATAACAGCCCAATTTATATCAAATTACCTTCAGGATTGATGATCTCTAAGAAGCCAGCCCAAATGCTTTCAAGAATTAGTTCAATTGCCTTAAAGAATCAATTCATTTATTTAAAGTCCAAATTTGATTTCAAAATTAACCAGAAAAATTGCAAATCACATGAACCCACATAAAAAAACCCAACATTATACATTACTCTTAAGTGTCAGGAGCTTATTTTGATATTTTGATCATAACTTCTGCATCGGATATCAAAATTGTGTCATTTTTATTGCGTTGAAAAGTAAGACAAAGGGCTACAACTTTCATGTTGAAGACTTTCTCCAAATCAATCTCATCTATACTAAACATTGACCACAAATTACAACTTTTTAACTCTATTTTGATCCATTTTGTTGTCTTTATGATTGCTTTCCTGGTTTTCATCATTTTGCCCATGAATGAGATAAAAAAATAATTTAAAAAAATGTGGTGGATTATAGATTAAATCTCTGCCATCAGATGGGATCCATCCAATGGTGAAGATCCAATATGGATTTCTACCAAAAAACTTAAATAAAAAATTTCCTAAAAAAAGAGGAAAAAAAAATTATCTTCTCTCTGTTCCTCCACCATTTAAAAAAAGGAAAAAGAAATATTTTCTCAAGATCCATCTCTAATATGGATCGTAGAGACCAAAATAATTTTTAAAAATTTAAAAAATTAAAAAAATAAATAATATTAATAATTTTCTAAAAAAATTAAAATTTTTCCATCGTCCAACATGTTGATGGACAGTGGACATCATTTAAAAAAATTAATTTCTTTTAAAAAAAAAAATTATATATATAAGGGTGCAAAACCAATCTGCAGATTGGATTTTCACCTTTAATTAATCATTATATTCACCCAAACAGTTCATCAACAAAACCCACCATCACCATCATTAGATTCATCACCATTATTAACAAAACCCACCATCATCACCAACGCTAATCTCCTCTCCTCTTCCTATTCAATCTTCTTTTTCCATTTCATAACCAAAACACAACCCAGATCTACAATTTTTAAACAAAATAGAAACTTTACGTTTCTTTCAAGAAAATAGACCCAATTTTTAGTCTCCTTCAACAAAACTGAAACTTTGCAATGTTTCATTTGTCAAACAAAACAAACATAGTTTTAGGTCCCTTTCAATGGAGACCTAAAGCTGGGTCTCCTTTCACGGACACCAAAAACTTTAGGTCCCTAATGATTTCAAAGGATGAACATTGTGTCTAAAGCAGTTGGTTTTTCTACCCCTTTCGAATCCTTTTTTTTTTTCTCATTTTTTTTTTTTTTTTGTGTTGATAATGGTGATGGTGATGGGTTTTATTGATTGACGATGATGATGGTGATGAATCTAATGATTTTCATTGTGGGTTTTGTTGATGAATTGATTGTTGGAGATCTTTTTTTTTTTTTTTTTTTTTTTGCAACAATTTTATTTTATCTTTTTATTTTTAGGGTTCCAGGTCTTCAACAAACTAGAACTCTCATTACACCTTCATATGGGTTCATCAAACCTAGATGAAAAACTCTTCATCGCTCGTATGAAGAATCATATGGGTTCGAGTCTTTATTTGGGTTAGAGGAACCTAGATGAATTGATAATAAATTCAAAAATAATAAAAAAATATATATATATTTTAGTTGATGATGACGAAGAAAGTTGATGTTAGTTGATGATGAACTTGATTTTGTTGGGATGACAAAAGTGTTTGTTGATTATAATGATAGTAGTTGATGTAACCATGATCTTTTTTGTTTTTTTTTTTTTTTTTAATAAAACGTTACATTTGTGAAAGATCTCTCAAATAAGAATTTCATTGCTTTTTTTTCTTTTTTTTTTACAATAATTTTTTTAAAATTTTTATTTTTAGATTAATTCCCATCG
Source organism: Dimocarpus longan (assembly GCA_022984855.1). Lineage (NCBI taxonomy): Eukaryota > Viridiplantae > Streptophyta > Magnoliopsida > Sapindales > Sapindaceae > Dimocarpus > Dimocarpus longan. The sequence continues at coordinate 29,783,945 of CM041016.1, read as the reverse complement.
TCCAATCATGTGATGGACGGAGGAGGTCACTTTTTTTTTAAAAAAAAAAATTATTAATTATTAATTCTTTTTTATTTTTTAAAATTTTATTTTTTATAATAACTTTTTTAATATTTATTTTTAAATTAATTTTCATCGTCCACCATGTGATGTTCTCTTTTTTTCTTTTTCTTTTTTTTTTTGAGTTCTTATTTATTTTCATAATTTTAAAATTTAAAAAAAAATAAAATAAAATGTGAAAATACCCTTAAGTCAAACTATTTTGACTACTCCTAACAAAATTCAACTAACGGAGAGGAGATGTTGTGTTAAATAAGAGTAAATGTGTTTTTATTTGATTTTAGACATACCTCAAAGTAGTTTTATGTAATTAGTTCTTATATTAATCATATCATCTTATTATTTATATTATATTAACAATTTAGATATCAAATTATTTGGATATGAATTTAAATAAAATATTTAAAAATTTTAACATTATTATTTGTTTTTATAATACTTATTCGACACTAATTCGTAACAAGCTATTCTAAGGTGATTTTGTCAAGGCATTAGGAGACATCAGTAGTCTTTAATTATAAACTAGTTCCTCTTGGACTCGTGCTAAGCAAACCTTTATTGGAATTAGGAAATTGCTATTTTATTAAAATTTAATATATATATATATCTGACATTTTTTCTTATTTTATTCAGGTTTTAGATTTTTTTTCTATTTAATTTATTTAGAGTTTCTTTTAATCAATCTAGAATAGATATTTCAGGATTTGGTAAAACCTCAAATTGTCTTTGTTTTATAAACTTGTAGTTATTTTTTTTTAAGGAATTCTACGACACTCAAGTTGAAATAGCACTATAAAAATATATATAAGTATATATTGATAAGTTTTGAAAATTACCATAACATCCTTTTCATGGTATTTATATAAATGCTCTTACCAAGTATGTTGTAAAAGATTGATGTTTTATTATAGTATTTTACTAAATGCCGCAAAAAGAAAAAAACATATGTATATTATATAAAATTGCCGTTAAAAACATGTCTTATAACTGTCAAAAAATACCATATAATACTTTTTCAGGGGTATCAAATAAAAGTCATCCAAGAGTTATTCTGGGACAACAACAAAACACCACATAAAATGAGGTTTCAGGCCAAGCTAATGCTATAAATGAAACTACTCCTTAACGAAAAAAAAAAAAAAAAAAAATCTATTAAAATTGAGTAAAAAAAAAATGAACTTGAGTCAAACCAAACCAGACATTGCTATAATATGAGATAGAATATTAAAAAACAATATAATATTAAATTGTTCCAAAAGTAATCAAAATTTAGCGTAAGGCTTATCCATTTGTTATTGATAGTTCTAACACATAAGGCTTATGTATTTGATCCGCAGATGGGTGGATGACATTTGAATAATGCTTAGAATTAGAACATAGACATAGAACCAAAATACAACATAGTGTGACTTTAACATCAACAATGGCTTAAATAGTTGTCATATCTAAAAAGACCCCTCTATTCATTGTATGTACACTTGACAGTATAAAAAACCATAACAGCAATACCGCACAACCAATACATGCTCAACATTCTAAGAAAAAGGTAAATAACATCCCATTCTAAACCTTCAACAATCAATAATGGTTGCTTATCTATTGTATACTACCACCTCCCCGAGTTTTACCATATGTCAAAACCTCAATGCTTCAGAACCGGTCCCACCCGTAAACCACCTTGTCACATGGAAGCTAATAAACTATATATTCGACTAAGTGGCGGACCTAGAAAATTTGTTCAGAGGAACACATAAATAAAATAATAAAAATATCGAAAATTAAGAATATACTAAATGTGTAATGTTTTTATGTAAAACAATATTTAATAACGTTATATAGTTTAAATAAAATAAAACATATATTATATTTAGGCAAAATAAATAATCATATGCTTAAAAATTATAATGAAATCATTAAAATAAAAAAAAAAACAAAAAAATAAACTAAATAAAATTATAATCTTCCTCGACGAGGTTTCATATCTTGAAATCGTTTCATAATAACTTCTTTATCAATTTTGTCAAAAATATCTTCCTCCATATATGCAAGTAAACTATCATTTAACCATTGATTTCCTATTCGATTACGTAATTCAGTTTTCACAATATTCATAGTAGAATACTTTCAACGGTAGCAGTTGTAACAGGTAGTTATAATACCAATGTTAAGAGTAAGTAAACTAATGAAAAAACCTTATCTTGTATTTTTTTCAACCATCTTTTATGCCAAATCTGTAAGACCATTTAATATGAAAATTCAATATTAGAGCGCATGATTACAATATAATTCTCAAGTTGATCTTCAAGTGTCAAAAATTCAGTAGAGAAGAAATCTATAGGATAAAATTGAGCAAGTTGAATAAGTTTTTGTTTGTCAAATGCACAAAATTGATCTCTTAGACTAAGACATGCAACACAAAGAAGCAACTCAGTATTTATCTCCGAAAATTGATTATTTAGTTCTTGAAGTTGCAAATCTAACACAACGTAAAACAAGTCTACTCGATAATAATGTATATTGTTTATCTCCTAAATTTTACGTCTTGATCTGCCTCGAGACATAAATAAATCATCCATGTTAACAACTTGGATTTTATGTTTTTCACAAAAAGTGAAAACTTGTTTCAAGAAAGAATCTCATCCATTTTCGCTCATTATCTGAAGTCGTTCTTTACATGCTTTTGCTAAGGTCATGACATTGACAATATCTTGATATTTTTTCTGTAATGTAAGTGATAACTCATATGTAACTCCCAATATTGTTTTCATCAAATGAAGATTAAAAATAAAATGAAATGTTTCTGTTGCATCCAATAAAAGCTTTTATTCATATTTTTGCTCTTGATTCGATCTATCATCTATTAACAAATCAAATATCTCTACAATAAAAGAAAACATGGAAATTATTCTGATTATAGTATTGTAATGTAAGCCCTAATATGTATTACCTGGTCTCTTAAGACTAGTTTCTTGATTTAAATCTCGTCCACTTGAAAGCTCATCATTCTCTAGTGTTTCAAAAACTTTAGCTGCTTGTTTTTCTCGAAGAATATTGTAACGTTTAGTAGATGCTCCAATAATATTTACCACCTGAATAATCCAATAAAAAATACTAGTAATATTTATATGAATTTTCGCCACAACAACAAGAGCTAATTGAAGTTGATGGGCAAAATAATGCACATAAAAAGCACTCTCATTCTCTTTTAAAATAGGTGCTTTAAGTCCATTAAATTCACCTCGCATATTACTTGCTCCGTCATAACCTTGTTCTCACCATCTAGAAATACTTAATTCATATCTAGAAAAAAAGAAAAATCAATAGCTACTTTAAGTGAAAGTGCAGAAGTATCAGTAACATGCTCAATACCAATAAAACGCTTAATTACATTACCATTCTTGTCCACATATCTCAATATAATAGACATCTGCTCTTTTGAAGATATATCATGAGATTCATTCACAATAAGTGAAAATAATGAATTGTCAATATCTCTAATAATTGCATTAATAATTTCACTTGAAATAACATTTACTATATCCTTTTGAATCTTGGGTGCCGTCATTTTCAAGTTTTTAGGAGCACTTTTGAGTGTCACAACTTTTACATTTTCATTTTGAGCACATAGCTAATGTAAAAGTTTAAGAAAATTGCTTTTATTAATAGAATTTTTTAATTCATAGTGTTCTCGAAATGAAAGCCCTTACCGTAATAGAAAACAACTACAATCAATTGAAGCACGTAAGTGAGTTCGATACTCAATTCGAGCTTGATCTGACTGTTTGTTTATAGTTGACTCAATATATTGATTATGATTTAATAGATCTTCATATTTGCTCCAAGTATCTTTATGGGCACTACTTTTAGCATGCTGCCTTAACAAATAGATGTCTTCTTCCAATTTGTAAACCCTTCACTAACAAAAGAGTCACCGTCTGCTTGTTTTCCAATATCTGGTTTGAAAAGATAAAAACTTAGACAATATGTTGCATTTTTTGCTATACTGTACTCTAACCAAGTCAAATATTCATTAAACCAAACAGTGTTGAATTGTCTGGACTTTTGTCCAAAATGTTTCATAAGAAAATTATGTTCTCGAGGTTGACAAGGACCTTTTAATAGATATGCTTTTCGAACTTGCTCACGGACATTAGAATTATAATCTCATATTTTAGTTCAAAGCCCTGGACTAGCAGGGAGATCCGAAAAATTGACTTTAACACAATTTTTCTTTGAAGAAATTGATTCCAACTCAAGTGATGATTTTCTTTTCATATATCTCTGAATAACTATTTCATAACAAATAAAAACATAATAAAAAATTTTTAAAAAAATTTAATAATAATTTATTGATTCTAAATAAAACAAAACTATAAAGTAAACAATATTACATATATATATATATATAATTGAATCATGACAATACATTATACATGGATAATTTTAATGCAATAATTTAAAATTTAAGATTTTAGGGTCTATCGATGAGATATATATTAAATTTAAACTATTAAAAAATAAATAAATCAAAAAAGTAATTAATTTAGAAGACTAACCTGATAAGTTACAAGATGTTAAAGTGAAAATAAAGAGATGAGTAGAAAAAAAAAATTACTCACTAAAATTATAAATTGTCAATGTAAATAGTATTTATATAGAAGAGAACTAAAAGAATAAAATAGAAAAAAAAATATTAATTAATTAGGAATAGGAAAAATATTAGAAGTAAGAAAACTAAGTCTAATAGGAGTAAGAAATAGGAAAGCAAGTTAATCCTATTAAAAATAAGAAAAATAAATAATTGAATAAGAAAGTAATAAACAATTAAAAAGAAAAAAGAGAAAAGAGAAATAGGGCACATCATTTGAACAAAAAGTGGGGCCTTTAGATCCTGTGCAGTCAGCATATACACTGCAAATTGCAACAGTGCAACACAGATCAGTTTAGTTTTTTTTTTTTTTTTTTTTAACTTCTTCGAAACTATACGGTAACTTAGCAATTTTTTTTTAAAATTTCAGAGGAGGCACATGTCCCCCCTGGCCCAACAATGGGTTCGCCCTTGATTCGATTCAGTAATTGACATCTATTAAAATAACTTCATCAAAACCAAATAATATTTAAAAAAAAAAAAAAAACTATCACTTCCAATTACAAATGTAAGTGCTAAAGAGTTGGCATCATATGATAATCTTTTAGCAAACTCAAATATTTGTGTTTTTGGGTTTTTGTTGGGATAGAGTTTAGAATTCTATTACAACATGTGCTTGTCTTTGTTGTAACACGATTTTGAAAGATAGAAAATTTTCATGTTTGATATGATTTTAACATATTTCCTTATATATTTCTGTGTTTGATTTAAATATTTTCTAGTGAGAAAAGCATGGGTATTTATCTTGAAAAATATTTTTTTTCCCAAATCACTTTAAATGTGGGATTTTCTATTTAAGGAAAATATATTATTGAATAAATGAGATAGGAATTATCTTTTTCTTTTAGTCAATCTTCATCTTTAATGCAAATTTGTAATTGACTAATTTCGGATTTGATCTAGTGATGAATCTGGACGTTTTTCTTCCAAGTTCTAAATTTGTTGCAAACAAGATGCTCAGCTGTTGTGACAGATTCGTCTTGTTTCCTTGTTTATCCCTAATCAGGTTTTAATGTGTAGATTTCAAGAAGATTAATTAGAGATCGTGTCCTCTCTAAAGCTCTATCGTCTTCATGAGTTTAGTCAAGTGAAATTAAGCACTTCATATGTACTAGAGAGCTTTATATATTTTTCGAGACATAGAGTGATTTCCTCTAGAGTCTTTTAGTCTTAGGAAGAGTGTGATTTTTCAAGTATCTTTAGCAATATGAGTTCTCGGAGAGGAGGAACTGTTAGTCTTTGGGAAGAGATGGATCTAAAACTCTTAAAGGGAGTTTAAGAAGCAAAGGATTATTAAAGTAGAGGGGATTTTGCTAAACCAAATTCTTCAACAAACTATAACACATTATGTCAATTGTAAAGAGGTAATCTTTAAAATTGTGTTAGTCAATTGGTATTTGTATTTCTAAAGCGTTACTAATTAGTTTATTTATCTAATGTGGTATTGTGGATGTAGGTAACAACTAAAGTTTGTTAAAAACATTGTTTTGTTTTTTTATTTTCTATTACAACATTCACATTACTTGTTACAACATCCTATTATTGTCTATTAGAACATATCTATGAAAGTATGTGGAAGTTTATAAAAGTATATGGAAGTTTATGAAAAGTCTTTCATAATTTCTTTTAAAAGTATATCAAAGTTAATGAAAGTCTTTTTAAAAAAGGTTTATAAAAATTTATAAGTGTCTTTTATGAATTTGTAAAATTATTAGAAGTCTATGAATGATTAGACCCTTTTAGATTCCTAACTTGAATCTGAGAAAGACCCTCTGATAATCTGAGGAATTATATGTGGTTCTAAACTTTCTGATAGAAATCATTTGAACATATAATAATACATAAGGTGGTTTAATAAAAATTTTGACAATATATGTAAACCCTCAATTATGATTACGATTTACTAGTATCTCTCCAATAGTATTGTTTAAAGTTGAATTTATTTTTGCATCGTGAGTAAGGTGTCGATTAGAGGATCCAAAAGAATTAGGGAATGAGATGGGAGAGTATTGAGTGAGATAAGCTTACCATCCAAAGTCAAAAAGTTAAAAAGTTCCACTAATGAGAATTAGCCAAATGTGATACAAATTTGTGGTGCCTAATGAGCTATTTGGAACCCTTTGATTGGTGGATGGAATGAGTGATTTATTATGTGACAAATAGATCAATTAGACTTAATCTTATCCATTTAGGGGTCAAAAATGGAATTAAGCAAAGTTCAAGAGGCTAAGTTTGTAATTCCCCACTATAAATAGTTGAAGCCAAGCCATTTCTTCATTCATTTTTGGCGTTCAAAAACCGAGAGAGAGAGAGAGAGGTTGGAGGCCGGCCATAAGGGAGAAGGAAAGCAAGAGAAATCAAGCAATCTCTTCAAGAATTTCATCACCAATTTCAAGCTTGCCATCAACCAAAACTACTAGGACAAGTTTGAAACAAAACAAATAGGTGAGTTTCCTTGTGTTAATTCACTTTAGATCACCTAGAAACTCATTTCTATCTTGCTTCAAATTTTAAATTTGATGTTAGGGATTGAAACTAAGTTGGTTGGTGATGATTTTGGTGTGATTATTGTGTTGAAAATTGAATAAAAAATGGGGGGAGGGGGGAGGGATTCACGGCCAAAGCTAGGGCTTTGTAATTCAATTTTTGTTTCCATGTTTTGAATTTAAATTTAAGCATAATGGAGGCCAAGAAACCATATCGAAGTGGTAGAATTGAGAAAAATCAAAGTGTAGAGACAATGGAGTGTTATTAAGCTTAGTTGAAGGACATTAAGGGATTTCATATAAAAGCCTCTTTTTGATGCATGAAATGAATATGTTTGATTATATTTGAGTGAAAGAATGTTAGATATGAAAGAATTGAGTTTATCGTACAAGTGAGGTAAAAATATGCATTAAAAAGTGTTGAAAAAAAATAGTTTTTGACTAGAAACGCTCACTCAGTGGTCATTTCGTTCTGAATTCGTTTCGTGGCTGACCTAAATGCGAGTTAGGGAGATGATTAGAGCGAAAACGGAAAACCTAGGAATTGCTCCCTAGGTAGCATTTGGCCAAAAGGGGTCTTATTTTGGGATTTTTCATTTTGAGCTTCAGAAAATTATTTCGAGCATATCAGAGTGTTCCTAGGTGAAAATAAATAGGATTCGTAAAAAAAAAAAAAAAAATTGAAATTCGAAAGCATCGAATGAGTTAAAACTTAGTTGTGAAAGTTTAGGCGTAAAAAGGATTATATAAAGTTAGTTGCGTTATAAGCTATTTATAGCTTTGTATTAATGAGTTTAGTGATTCTAAATGAGTATTCGATGTTTTAGGGTGAAGGTGGAAAGTAGCAAAGGTTTTCGGAGGAGAATCATCATTTGTCGGAGGGCGTTTTACGAGTAGAAATTTAATTTTCCTAAGCGTTATGTTATTTAAATGTTATTTCATGTTTATATTATCTTATTTTATTATATGATTGAGTTAGTTATTTAAATTATATTGAGATTTTATTATGTGTGTTTGAATTGAGTGTATAATTGTACCAAGAATATAAGAGAATAAAAGATTTTAAGCTTTCTACCTTAAAAACGAGCTTATTTTAGAATACTGAGAAAAAATATTTTATTACGCCGATAGTTTACCTTAGCCCCAATTGAGTACCAGGCCAAGTACCCTATATGTGTACGGTAGATGTGAGAGAATCACTAACTGAGAGTGGAGTCCGAACGACTCCTGAGAGAGAGAATCAGTTAAGTCACCCTCTACATGTATAAAGGTATTGTAATTCAAACCGATTGCGATAGGGTAATGTATGCCTAAAGTTTCCGTATCGGCGACTACATTTGACAGATTCCTTAACTCCTAGTGGCTAGCTAGAGATTTTATGCAGCTACGACAGAAGTAGTTTCCCTGGGTTACCATTTAGACGAAAAATCAGATAGTTTTAGAAAAATATTTAGAACGAGATTGGAAAATAGTTTTCGAACAAGTTTCAATAAAGTATTTTAGAAAAGTATAAAACTGTTTTTCCTTAGTTTTATTAAATTGTTATTCTCACTTAGTTTTACTCACAGTTTATTTTTCATGTGTTACTTAAAAATTCTCTCTCAGGTGCAGGAGCGAGTCGTCCAGTAGACGAGGCTCAGACAGACGTGCGAATTGACTGACCGATGACTTTTATCATATTGTATAGCTCATATTTTTTTCATGTGCATATTTTGTATCAAAGCATAGTGTAAATTGTAAATGTAAATACAAATTTTTGGATGCGTATCTTTATAAATATGTTTTGATAAGAAATTTCTAGTTTTTCAATCGATTTTTTTTTATTGTGATTTTTCATACTGAAATTGATTTTGGTAGGGCCGGAGGCTCCTGGTAATTGAGATTGTGTGCTATAGAATTGTTTTTAAATTGTATTTAAATTTGCAGGGTGACATAGTTCAATAAACAGTTGGCATGCTATCAGATTTTGATTAGAAAAAACGAAAAAAAAAAAAATTACCTTTGCCACCTAGTAATGAGCTTAAAAAAAAGTTTAAAATAAGTTTGAGTGCTTCGACGAGATTTCTTCGGGCTAAAGTTAGGGTTCGTTGGAATTCTGTCAGGATGTTACGCAGTCCTTATTAGATCCAGATGAGGAATTCGAGAAGGGTCCCGTTAATATATATAACTATTATTTATCCAATCATTCCATCTAATAATAAAAAAAATGTACACTTTTAAAATATTTCAAATCTCAACTACTTAGAGTTTGCAGTTCCTCTTACAAATCTTATTTCAACACAAACTAACTTTCATATGTAAACATAACTATAAAGTGTGTTAATATCATTCGCAGACTCAAAAACAAAAACATAAGCAAAACTGACAGGAAATCAAATATTTTACAACATTAAATTATAAATAAACACACGTATGCCTAAATGCTATGGAATATATACAATACATATACAACGTCAAAATATAATTTCCTTGCATCATTTGATCGAGTCGCTACCTCTCCCTGTTCGGAGATTTCTTTCAAGACCTAACAGTTATTTGGAAAATGGTTTTAAAATATAAAAAGGTGAGTGTTAACGCCCAGATAATGGTTATAACTTTCGAAAACTAAATAAATCATTTTCGATTATAACTAATATAACATAAAGCTGGAAAAAAAAAATCTCAATAATCCATATTAAATCATATCTGAAAATGACACTAAAATCACCACTCATATCACGATGCAATATAAATACCTATATGGATCATTTATATTTATATTGAAAACTCTATCTACATCAATCTAGTACCTAAGGAAATTTGCCATACATACTGAAGATATTCAACAAACATACAGAATGAGGGATAACATCTGTCATACATGTATTGGGCAACTCAATGACTATCAAACATCTGCCACATACATGCTGAACGACTCTCTAGAACTTATACATATGAAGTTTGCCTGACCGTTAGAGGGGAGAGTACAACCTTGGTGTTCTGAAAATATTTTTTTAATTTCCTTTCAAATCTTAAACCATTTTTGTATAAAAATATACATAATATTAAATAACAATTTTTCTAAACAAAATCAAAAATTCATTCTCATAACATAACATAATATTACTAAAATAAATATTATAAGCTTCGTTTTATAATAAATTCATGTTAAAATCATAAGATTCTGATGAGAAAATCTAATACATTTACGTACATATGAACATGTAATAAATTCTTATTTCAATCATAAAACATAATCTATAATCTATAAAATTAATTAACTAAACAAATAATTTATTTCCAATAAATAATAAAAACTAAAATATAAATAAACATAATTTAATCAATTTAATTAAAATAAAACTATTCACTCACAAATTAGATTTGAGGTTCTATTTGGAACCACTAGCACCCGTATTCTTCTTGAGTTCGTTTCCACCTAAAAATAACACAAAAATCTATTTAAAATTCATATAAATTAAATCAGAAATTGAATCCGAAACTAAAATAATTACATATAAAAAATCTACTCTCAATTATTTCTCTTTTCTTTTCTTCTTTTTTCTGCTCACTGTCTTCTTCTTCCTTTTATTTATTTATTTATTTTGTTTTGCTATGTTGTTCGGTTGTGTATGTGTGTATGGTGTACTTCTAATTGAACATCAATATATATAATAATCATCAATATGGCCGATACACACACACACACACATACACACTCTTTTCAATCTCTCTTTTGCTTACTTACTTGTATATTTGACACTTAGCCCATTTCTTTATTACTTTGACTTTTCTTTTTTTTTCTCAAATATTCTTGTTATCTCTATTTGTTCTTTATCTCTAACTCTCTCAATTATATATATATATGTGTGTGTGTGTGTGTGTGTGTGTGTGAGACTAATCCCATTCTTCTAATCTCTCATATGTTAACCATTTCAACAACCACATGTTTTCTTTTTTTTTTCTATGCCCACTAAATTTGCACCATTTTTTTTATATATATCTTTTATGCTTGATAGTAAATAAGTGCATTTAGTAGAAAAATGGGCTACACTAGTTTCCAATTTTGGCTCACTTAAATTTTGGGCTTCAGAAATGATTGATTGAGCTATTTTTATCATTTCAATTGGGCTCTTTATTTGAAATCTCTAATTGAGTCCCTTTGACTTATTCATATGAGCCTCATTTATGTTTTTTTTTTTAAAAAAAATCTACTAGATCTATTTGGATTTGGGCATTACAATGAAATTCTACAAAAGTCATTCACTAAAAAAAATCTATAAAAATCTTTAAAGTTATGAATAAATATACCTCCTTAAGCTAAATTAATTAAATATTTGATAATATTTGAGAAAATGGATCCTTCAACAAGCAACAAACCAACCACACTGACTTCATGGACCATGAACATAACGGCCATATTACACCAAAATAAGAAAAAAAATCCAAATCCAAATCTTTTTTGTCTTCTTGGAACAAAAAATCATAACAAACTACACATCTGACTCAGTGAAAACATGAAATGATCACAAAAATATGCGAAACCATTCATGTTTCAAAATGAAAAACACATGAAACTATACATCTAATGTTAAGAAATTAGCAAAATAAAAGTGTTACCTAGTTGCACATCGAAGAAGAAGCAAGGATGAATGAATTCTCAAGCCTATGAAAAAAGTCCAAGGTTTTTATTTTTAACTACACACCTGATTCAGTGAAAACATGAAATGATCACAAGAATATGCGAAACCATTCATATTTCAAAATGAAAAACACATGAAACTATACATCTAATGTTAAGAAATTAGCAAAATTAAAGTGTTACCTAGTTGCACATCGAAAAAGAAGCAAGGGTGAATGGATTCTCAAGCCTATGAAAAGAGTCCAAGGTTTTTATTTCAAATCATTCTAGTCAAAAACACTTTAAGCACTGTATTTTACTCTAGTTATTATTATTTAACTCTAGTTATTATTATTATTTTTTTTTAGAGTGCATAAATGTGTGAATTAATGTACGCTTTGAAAAGTGTGGGTGTATTAGAGTTGTGGGATGTGAGAGAACAGTTTACATGATTATAATAATTTTTCACATAGTAAATTTCCTTCTGAAGGCCATTATTTTTTTTTTGTTTCAGAGTTTTCTACATAAATTCTTGTATTTTGGTGATTATTATTATTTTCTCTTTTATTTCTTTGTTATTTTTTATATTCTTAAAGGAGACAGGTTTTTAAAAGAGGTTTTGAGAGACGAATTTTTTCAACAAGTGGTATCAGAGCCCGATTGCTTGGTTGGTAAGGTATTAGATGTTTTAGAAAATTTTTATTATATTTTATGCATGCAACATTATCTGATCTTCTACATTAGTAAAACATTGTTCTTGGTTGCTGGAAATAAGTGTGGCAGTATGAAAGTACATGTCTAGAAAAAGTTCTAGTTAGAAAAAATTTGATATCTAAATATGTCCATTGTGATCGATCTCTCTTTTTTTAGAACTTACTTGGTGTACTATCATGGATTACTTGCACTATTCCAATATATGGGTTGAAGTTTTCAAGCCCTATGAGATTTAATGTGGAGAAATTTAATGAAAAGATCAATTTCGATTTGTGATAAGTGCAAGTCAAAGATGTGCTAATATAATCTGAGTTACACAAGGCATTAAAGAAAAAATCAAACCCTATTCTCAATAAAGATTCCAGCAATGACAAAAATTTTGTGAAGTTTAGTATGAGTGATGAAGATTAGGAAGAGAAGATTTGGATTTGAGAGCTGTAAGTGTGATTCGTTTGTGTTTGGCCAAGAATGTTCTTACAAATGTACATATAATTTAGATAGTTAAGGAACTCTGGAAGAAGCTTGAATGGTGGTCGTATCAAGCAAAGGACATCGCAAATTGGTTATACCTGAAGGAACAATTTCATCCTCTATGTATAGATGAAGGTACAAAAATCTCATATCATCTGAGTGTTTTTAATAGTATCATTTCTAAACTAGAGACTATTTGAGTTGAAATTGAAGATGAAGATAAAATATTAAGGCTCATATTGTCTCTTTATCTTCCTATGAACATATGAAACCTATTTTGATATATGGGAAAGAGACTTTAAATTTTGCATAAGTTATCAGTAAACTCCTTTATAAGGAGAGAAGGCTAAAATGTGGAGATCGTACTTAAATAGAAGAGATAATATTGGTAACTAGAAAAGGGAGCAACTAGAAGAAGAAGACCTCTGGAAAGAATACAATTTGCTAGGGGTGTGGACAATTTAGGCACATCAAAAAAAATTGTTAAGGTGGAGTAGGTTTGGCAAAAGGCTTTGAGTTAGAAGCTAGCAGTGTGTCTCTCCTCATGGGAGACGGTGATTTTTTCTAAGAATGAGAAGTACATTCTCAAAATATGTTCGTTTTGCCATGGAAAAGGATGGGTTATTGTTAGTAGATCCACAACTACACATGAGTATTAGTTTAGCGTTGATGCAAGGTGTGTGGTGGAATGCAAGTCGATGACTGATGAACTTTCGATAAAGCCAAATGGGGAAGTTGCATCATAAATTTTCAGTAGGTTTTTTGATATGTGTCAAAGTGAAATTCTCAAAATTTGTTGATTCTGAATGAGTGTACTCTTTTATGGTGGAGTATAATAGTTCCCTTAAATGAAAACTATGATTATCGACATAGACAATGATTGCATCGTAGTTGCAACAAATGTTTCTTTTATGTAGTCAAGGTAGATATTGTTAAGAAATTGGCAAAATCAAAGTCTTACCCAGTCCCACATCAGAAAAGAAGCAAAGGTGAATGTATTCTCAAGCCTATAAAAAGAGTCCAAGATTCTTGTTTCAAATTACCCTTGTCAAAGACACTTTAAGCTTTATATTTGACTTTAGTTAAAATTCTTTTCTTGTTTTTCTTATTTTAGAGGTAGATGAGGGAAAAAAACAACAATAGTTTTTGTTAAAAAATAAGAATTTACAGAATACTGAGTTTTAAAACTTTTTTTTTTTTTTATAAAAGTAAAAAATCCTAAATCTATAAAACAGTGAAATAAAATAATATAAAGAAATAAAAATCAGATTTTTACTTTTTGTATTGATATCTGTGGATTATTTATCACCTAACCTTCCCTAATAGATCTTTACACTAAGAAACAAGTTAATTGATAAAATTATATAGAATTGTACTCACTTACTATTGATTCCTTTTTTCTAAAAAAAAAAAAACAATATTTTTAAGAAATGATTATTAATTTTGATTATACAGAGAAAAAATATACAAATTTTTTTTCTTTGTATTGTATTGTAAAAAACCCTTTTTCTTTTTTGTTTCACAGAACGTGCAGCAGAAACCCAAATAACTTTTATTAAAAAAGAAAATTATTTCTTTTCTATTTATAAGCAACCAATTAAGGTTTTAATTAATCAAAATTAATGTTGAATCCTATATTTATTAAAATTAAACTTTTACCTCATATAACATAATTAATTCAAGATTAATTCATATTGTATTTTGAAATCGAACTCATAACCTCTAATAAATTAATTCATAATTAATTAATACCAAAGTCACTACTAAGAATCAAATTCAAGACCACCTAATAAATCAATTAAATAATTATTAATTCATAATTAATTATTAAATAATTTGAATAATCAATATTATTCAAATACCAAGTGAACACAAATTTTGCTATATACGTAACAACTGTAATTGGATGGTCCAATTACAATATTCTATATAGATGTTTCTTATAGTGAAATGAGCTATGTTGAGGGCCTAATGGACCTATAATTTTGAGCTCCAATATTATTGGAATTAGTAATTAAACTCTTTAATTAAATAATTTATTGTTATTAATCTTAGAGTTATTCTACTAAAAACCTGAGATTACACTCTTGAAATTACAGATGTTTTTATATAATCTGAAATTTTTAGTGTCATTTATTCAATTACATATGATTTGATCCTCCATAAATAATTCATAATTAGAGCTAGGTCAAAATGTTCGTTTTACCCCTCTTATTATATCTTGATCCTTAAGTGTAGAATGGCTATTATTGGTACACCATACATCATTGACTCAAGTGTAGAATTCCACCCGCAATGACTCACAAACCCCCCTGTACTTGTACGTGCTAGAATTTTAGCCTGAGGAGCCCAATCTACTATCAATCCCCTCCCATTAGCTCTCTCCAATAAGCCTTGAGGCAAGGCCTCATGAATGCTTGTAACATTGCTCCCACCATGAAACCTCACAACCCATATGAAATCAACATTGCTAAGCTCCAACCCTCTTGCCATCTCTTCCATCTCTTCCTTAGAAAGGAAATTCTCACTTCCAAAAGAAACAAAGACAACTGAAGAAAGCTCTTTCTTGTTAAGCCAATCCATTAGCTTTTCATCATCATCATGTAATGAGGTTTTTGAACAAGTGGTCCAATAAGAATAAGAGGTCTCAAGACAGCCAAACATGGCTTGCCATCACTGTAGCATTTGGCCTGGATCTCTTCCGACGTCTTGACTAGAATCATGTGGGAAGAAATTGTCACACATTTATACAACCTCTCAATGGGTGTGATCCCATTTACAGTATCCTTAATTGTGAACTCAAGATATTCTTTATTGCTTTCTTTCTCTTTCAGGATCTCCGAGCTTATGTTTTGTAATGCAGCACATGTTAAAAACAAAACAGGTTCAATGTTTAGCTCTCGACCTGCTTTTATTGCCCATGGTTGCAATATATCATAGATGACCAAGTCTTGCATCAAATTCTTTAGAATATCATAAAAGGCCGGTTTTTAGGTGTCCAAGGGAGCTAAAAGAGTCTTCAGGAGATGGGGAGGAATGTTTTTGGTGCAATGATAGTGAGGAGGAAGTTCTTAAACGAAGAAGGAAGTTGGAGATCAGTAAGTTGTATGTTTGAAGAGGAAAGTTTGTTGTGGTGATCATCAAAATGGTTGCTTCTAATGGGTTCTAAACACATTGGCGTGGAGCAGCAATAAATTTGAAAGCCCTTGTTTGAAAGCCTCCTGGCAAGCTCAAAGAAGGGCAATACATGGCCATGGGCCAAGTGCGGCGGCATCACTACGCTCGTTTCCTTTTGTTGCTTGATTTCCATGAGTGGTCTCTTCTTAAAATACATCTACACATTGTTTATTGAAGAAATGTATGCATTTATATTGTCGGCTCTAAGACTAGGCCAATAAGGCAAGTGCTTAATTAGTACCTTATCACAATATGATTCAATTTATTTATTTATTTTAAAAGTTACACTAAATGAATCAGATGTCATAACCTTTATT
Organism: Dimocarpus longan; assembly: GCA_022984855.1. Lineage (NCBI taxonomy): Eukaryota > Viridiplantae > Streptophyta > Magnoliopsida > Sapindales > Sapindaceae > Dimocarpus > Dimocarpus longan. The sequence continues at coordinate 29,767,472 of CM041016.1, read as the reverse complement.
CTCTAATAGAAAATTAGCGATGGGATGGTTTTTGGAGAAAAATGAAACTTTGGGGTGGATTGTAGACAACATTTTATAAATGGATTTTGTTAATATCCTGGTATTTACATAAAAATAATACTAAATTATAGTATTTTTTTTTTATTGATGGAACCAAAAAAGAATTATTTTAGTAGATACAACACATTTTAGATAGTATCATGATAAATTAAATTATTAAATAAATTAATATGAATACATAAAAATATTATTAATCCATATTTTTGCAGATGTACACCTATGAGCTATCACATTAATGAAATTTAATGAATTTTGGTAAGCTACTTTTGAAGATTTACTTGGAAATTTTGTTTTTCTCATTTCTCCTTTTATTCATTAAGTGATCGGTTGTTTTTTAGTCTGAAGACCGAACAGTACTACTAAAGACTGAAGGCTGAATAGAGACTGAAAAATAAATCTGAATGACATTTTTTTTTCCTTTACCTCTGAATGTATAGTAATCTTGATTGTTTTTAAAGTTATAATTATCTGAAAACTAGTAATTTTGACATTTATATCTTTTTATTATTATTTGTTATGTAACTTCATTTAATATAATATAAATAATTATAATAAATTATTTAACAAATGCTAAAACACTTATATATATTAATAATATTTTCATTCATAATTAAAATATGAGTAATTATTATAGTAAAGTATTTTTTTTATTGAAAATTATATATGCATACATAAATTATTGTAATAAAGTAAATTAAATTTATATATTTAAATAAAAATAAACCAAATGTTCTTAAATTGAATTACTATTGTTATATATTTAAATAAAAATAATTACTGATGCACAGATGCATAGTTTGTTGTGCATAAAGTTTTGACATTTTATTAAGACAGTTTAATATATTCAACATATTTTATGTTTATTAAAATGTTGTAACTTTTTGTATTAATAGACTTGACAAAATATCATAACATTTTGTGTCACTTGAATTGACAAAATGTTGTAATATTTTATTATCTCAGAATTGATAAAATGTTATAATATTTTCTTTTCGTGATAGATTATAAGTTTGAGAGATTCAAAATTATTTTTTATAAATATTATTTGACTAATTTATCACTCATGAATTATCAATATCTGTTATGTGTTGATTTTATCAGGTTGGATTGTTTCAAGTGAAACAAGTTTCGAAAAAGATAAATGTGGTTAATTATGATTATATTTCCTTATCTTTTAAGAAACTTATTATCTGAAGTTTATTGAGTTTTTCTGCAAGAAAAGGATTCTTCTAAGTGTATAAAGAAATCGGGGTAATATAGATAATTTTTTCTAAATTAGATAATTATCTTCTTTTGTCTCTTGGTTATTATCCTTCAAATTAATCCTTTATTTATTTGATTAATATCCTATTTTATTTTATAGTTCTTGATGTACTTAAAGTTACTATATATAAGGTTTGATCAAACTAAAAGTGTGTGCAAACAAATAAGCTAAGTAGTGTAAAGTGAGCTTTAGAATGATTGTTTGTAAAGTCTTAGAGAAGCCATTCTCAAAGTCATTGTTTTTATGTTTAAGTAATTGAGTTAAGTTAGGATTATGCTCAGATGCTTGTCGGGATGACAAGCTTGTGAAAGTCTTTAGGAGAGGACAAGTTACAGTTGATCGAAGGGAGTTCAAGGAATTTGGAATCACTGAAAGCAAGGGGATCTTGCTACAACCTCATTAGAAGATTTAAGCTTGCAACAAAACTAAAAGTGAGTCTTGGTTTGTATGAGTCAAGCATAGGTTGTATATTTTATAAATTCATTAATGAGTTGAACTCTCTGGACATAGCATCATGGATGTAAGTAAAACAAAACCACGTTAAAAACGTCTTTGTGTTATTTATTTGCTTTACTGTTCTTACTTATGTTGTAATAGTATTGTTTTAAAAGTATCGCAACATTTTTATTTTTTTGTGTCACGACATTTTCCAAAAATTTGGTATTATACAGTAAATAGGTCATTTCAATTAGTATCAGAGTAGGTCACTGAACCTTACTTAGTGAGATCTTTGGCATCTTATAACCTGTTTACTTTGCAACATGATAGCCTTAACTGAAAGAGCCTCAATTTCAAGACCTCATTTATTAGATGGATCCAATTATCTATATTAGAAAGCTTAGATGAAAGCTTTCATCAAGTCTATTGATAAAAGAGCTTGGAAAGTCATTCTAATAGGTTGGACACATCCAACAATCATTGATGAACATCAAAGAACTGTACCAAAACCAGAACAATCTTGGACTGCTGAAAAAGATAGACTTGCTAATTACAATAGCAAAGCTTTATATGCTATCTTCAATGGTGTGGATGTAAACCAGTTCAAACTGATTTCTATCTGCACAACTACAAAAGAAGCTTAGGAAATACTTCAGAATACTAATAAAGGAATTGACGTTATTAAACGCTCTAAATTGTAAATGTTTATCTCAAGATTTGAAACTTTGAAAATGTCTGATAATGAATTATTATCTTCTTTTTTTTTCGCTAAGTTGAGTGATATCTCTAATTAATGTTTTGCCTTATGTGAAAGGATATTTGAAAACAAGCTTGAGCAGAAAGTTTTGAGGTCTCTTCCAGACAAGTTTCAACCAAAGGTGGCTGCTATTGAAGAATGTAAATGTATGAGCATGATGAGAATGGATGAACTAATGGGATCATTACAAGCACTTGAATTGAATCTCAAACATAGAAAGCAGGAGAAATCAATTGCCTTACAATCAATCCAGAATGAAAATAACAGTAAAAAAATCTTAAAAAATGATGATGATTCTAAGTTGGCTCTGCTAGCAAAGAATTTTCAAAAATATTTCAAAAGAATTGGAAAGAATTCCAAATCTGAATAAAAAACTTTCAAATGAAACAATTCTTCTAAACCTTCTAATTCTAACAAGAAAAAGGGAATTCAATATAAGGAGTGTAAAGGATTTGGACACATACAAGCAAAATGTGTCAATACTTAAAAGAAGAAATCAAAATCCTTGATTACCATTTAGAGTGATGATGACTCTAAAAATAGATGAAGAATTGGTAGGTCAGATTGCTTTAATTTCATCTTTAAATACTTATTTTATTGGTCAAGAATGTGTTGGAAAGATCTTAACTTCACCAACACACATTCAAGAAGAAAATTTTGATGGTATAAAATCAAATTCTGAATCAGACCAAGAATCAATTCAACATGCATATCAGGATATGGACAAACAATGGATAAGCGTATGTGATGAAAATTGATCTCTTGTTAAAAATAATAAGTCTCTTGTTTATACTAATGAGTTTATTGAAGAAAAAGTGTAGGTTCTTGAATCATTAATGAAAGAGATTCTGAGATTGAGATAATCTCTAGTGAACTTAAGAGAACTTAAAAGAGATTGAAAATATTTAATTCAGGAACTAAAAAGCTGGATGAAATCCTATCTATAGGAAAACCAGCTAGGAATCATTATGGTTTAAGCTTCAAAGATGAAAAATTTAAGACTAGAATAATATTTGTGAAATCTACTGGTAAGGATATTATAACACCTTCTGAAGAAGATGTTGCAACATTTTTCAAAACCAATGTTACAACATCACATCAACCAGTCATGCTATTAGGTATACCTATTGACGTAGGTTTCACAGGTAAGTTTTCCAAATTTTTTTTCAATTTGTCACTTTTGTGGTGTTAAAAGTCACATCAGACCTCGATGTTATGTGATGAAGTATTTTAAAACAAATCTTCCAAAACAAACACTTAGAATCAAAGTTGACTTGAACAAATCAAAGAAAATTTGGGTGAAAATGACTAATTAAGTTGTTACACTACACTTTCATGTTCTAATAAAAATACTTCTAAATCTTGGTATTTTGATAGTAGATGTTCAAGGCATATGACTAGAGAAAAAGAGAACTTGGTGAATTACAGATATATATTAAGTGGAAATGTGACATTTGGAGATAGAGCTAAAGGAAAGGTTCTTGAACAAGGGACATTGAATATTGAAGGTCTACCAACACTCAAGGATGTTCTGTATGTAGAAGGACTTAAAGGCTAATTTGATTAGCATAAGTTAGATTTGCGTCAAAATTTTTATGTGAACTTCACTCAAAACAAGTGTCTTGTCATGGATCAATTTAATAGATTTGCTCTAGAAAGAAAAAGATCCATTGACAATTGTTCTATTTTAACTCAATCTTTAACTTGTCATAGTGCTTCTAGCTCAAATATAAACTTATGGTACGAAAGCCTTAGACATTTGAATTTCAAATCACTAACAAAATTAATCAATGCAGGTGTTGTACAAGGGATTCCAATGTTAAGCAAGAAAACTACAGGTGTGTATGGTCCATGTCAACATGGAAAACAGGTGAGAAGCTCACACAAATCTGTGCAAAATGTCACCACTTCTAAAGCTCTTAAGCTTTTACACATAGATCTTATGAGACCAATGCAAGTTAAAAGTTTTGGAGATAAGAAATATGCTTTTATATGTGTTGTTGATTTCTCAAGATATATATAAATTAATTTCATAAGGGAAAAATCTTATACCTATAATGTTTTTAAAAAACTATGTGTGAAACTTTGTAATCAAATAGAAAGCAAAATGAAAAGGATAAAAAGTGATCATGGTAAAGAGTTTGAAAACTCTAGCCATAGTGACTTTCTGTAACACACATGCAGTCTCACATGAATTCTTAGCACCAAAAACACTTGAACAAAATGGTATAGTTTAAAGAAAAAATAAGACCTTATAAAAAATGGCAAGAGCAATGATAAACAACAGGAAAATTGTAAAAAGATTATAGTTTGAAGCCTTAAATACTGCTTATCATACCATTAATCGAGTCCATCTTAGACCAGGTACACATAAGACTCCTTATGAAATTTTGAAAGGTAAAAACCCAAACTTAAATTACTTTCATATATTTGGAAGTATTTGCTACACCTTAAATGATAGAGAGCAACTTGGTAAGTTTGATTCAAGAAGTAATGCCGAAAAGTTTCTAGGATATTCTAATAATAGTAGAGCATATCATGTGTACAATACGAGAACTTCTACTATTATAGAATCAATAAGCATTGTAGTTTATGATAGTGCTGATTTTGTAGGAATTACAAATAAAGGAATGATTAAAAGTCTGACAAAAGATGAAATTGATAGAGAACCAATTGCTGGAACAAAACCTAAAAATATCATAACATAGATGCAGAATGAACATGTCACAACAGACTCTTCATAGCAAAAAATAGAAGCAAGGGAAACTTCAACTAATAGAGTTTAGACTCACAAAGAACCTTCAGGGTAAAGAAAAATCATCCAACTGAATTTATCATAGGTAAATTTGATGAATGTATGATCACCAGAAAAAAAATAGTTAAATATAGTCCAATATGTTGGCTACAACTCCTCTACTAAACCCAAAAATGTGACAGAAGCCTTAAAAGATGAATTTTGGATAAAAGAAATGTCAGATAAACTTGAACAATTTTCTAGAAATGAAGTATGGACCTTAGTTCCCAAACCTTAGCATGTAAATATAATAGGGACTAAATGGATTTTTAAAAACAAAACAGATAGGTTGGGAATATTGTAAGCAATAAAGCTAGATTAGTAGCTCAAATATACACTCAGATAGAAGGAATGATTTTGAAGAAACATTTGCTCCTATAGTAGGTTGAAGTTCATAAGACTGTTACTTGCATTTGCTTGCATGGTTGGCTTTAAACTTTTTCAAATGGATGTCAAAACAGCCTTTTTACATGAAAAGACCTATGTTGAACAACCAAAAGGATTTGAAGACCTTAATTTTCAAAATCATGTTTTCAAATTAAAAAAAAAAAAAAAAAAAAAAAAAAAAAAAAAAAAAAAAACTTTGTATGGTTTGAAACAAGCTTCTAGAGTTTGGTATGAGAGGTTGACCAATTTTTTAATTGAAAAAGTGTACAAGAGAGTAGGAGTAGACAAAACTCTATTCATAAAGCATTTTAACTATGGTTTGATCATTGCTCAGATTTATGTGGATGATATTATTTTTGGTTCTACCTCTAACTTCAAAGTAGAGGAATTTGAAAAACAAATGCAAGAAGAATTCAAGATGATAATGGTTGGTGAGTTAAACTACTTTTGGGATTGTAGGTTAAACAACTTCAAAATAAGATGCTTATATCTCAAGGAAAGTATGCAAAAAACTTGGTGAAAAAATTTGGTCTTGAACAAGCTAAACTAGTGAAGACTCCAATAGGAACATCAAACAAACTATCTAAAGATGAGGAAGGAGTGAATGTTGACCCTACTCTATATAGGAGTAAGATTGGTAGTTTGTTATACTTGACAGCTCGTAAACCAGACATCAGTTATAGTGTTGATGTATGTGCCCGATGTCAAGCAAGTCCTAAGGAGTCACATGTTATAGCTGTCAAAAGGATGATCAGATATGTCAGTGGTACTGTTGAGTTTGGTTTATGGTATTCTAAAGATTAAAATGTCAATCTTGCAAGATTCAGTGATGCAGATTGGGCTGAGAATGTTAATGACAGAAAAAGTACAAATTAAGGATGTTTCTTTCTTGGAATTAATTTAGTAGCTTGGCATAGCAAGAAGCAGAACTCTATCGCTTTATCAACAGTTAAAGCTGGGTATATAGCTATTAAAAGTTGTTGTATGCAACTCACCTAGATGAAACAAATGCTGGGAAATTATGGTATTACATGTGAAACCTTAACCGTTTTTTGTGATAATAATAGTACTATAAACATTTCAAAAATCTAGTTCAGCATTCAAGGACCAAACACATTGATATTAGATATCATTTCATTAGAGACGTAATTGAACAAAAGCAAGATGTCTTGGAATATATTGAGACAAATGAGCAACTTGCAGACATTTTGACAAAATCACTTGATTCCAACATATTTGACTTACTAAGAAAATCCTTAAGGATTTGTTCCATATGAGAAATTTTCATATCATTAATTCTTTGATTTTTATAAAAAATAAAGATTATTTATTCTAAGAAAAGATAAAAACAAACTGACATAGGGATATTTATGTTCTTTTATAATGATTGTTGTTTGACAAAAAGGTGCATGTTTTTGTAGTCTTATTTTCAAATTTCACTTATAAATAAGCCTAGATGAATTTCTTATACTGACTTTATACTGAGATCAAAATGAAAAATCATAAATTTTAAAAGCTCTCAAAATGTCTTGTGTTAGGAAAGAGCTACTTCCACTAACATGTGAAAGCTAACCAATGAGTAATTTAGGTCTCTATATCACAAATATGAAGAAAATAATCTATCATGAAAAAGAGCTACCTTAGTGTCAATGTGAAAGCTACCTAGTTATGATAGAACCTTATTGACAAATAAAGTTGCACAAAAAGATCAAATAAAAAAAAAAATGTTGCAACAAGAAGAAAAAAAAAATATGTTACAACATCATGATCAAATAAATGTCATAACATCAAAGCAAATGTTTTTTTTTTAAAAAAAAAAAAAATGGAGCACATCAAATGAACCTAAAAGATTTTCTTTTTGATTTTTTTGTTTATTCAATATTTTTAATTCATCTTGAGCTTATAAAAAGGAGAGATTTGTTCTAATGATAGAAAATGAGAATGTGTTTGATCTTGCAATTTTTATTATTTTTAAATATGAAAGTAGTTTCTTAAAGTGACTTTAATTTGATTATTTAGAGAAAATATATTTATTTCTTATGAAAATCAAAATTTGAAAATTGAGTTTTACTTGGAATCGACAATTGTTATTTCAAATTTTCAAGATAAAATTTGTTTTCTTCTAAAGTCCTGATGAAAGAATGATGCGTGCTGACTTTAAATACATTAAATCCTCTTTGCACTCCTCATTGAACACTCCCATTGTTATTTCCGTATTTTCTCTAGTTCTTAGTATTTTGTGTTCGTGGGACTTTTATAATCAAGTATACATGATTATAAAAAGTAAAAATCAATCAATCAAATTAACCCATTGCATTATCTCTCATAAAATAAATTCTCTTTCCTATTTAATTCAAATGCATTGGATGAATTTGAATTGTTGATCTTTACTTTTTAAAATCAGGTATACCTAATTATAAAAATATTATATATAGAGAGAGAATAATTATAACATCAATACTATTTAACTTTATAAAGTTAAAACGAATAAATCAAATTCATTCATTATATTCTTTCTCCTAAAACAAGTTTTATTTCCTATTTAATTCAAATGCAATAGATGAATTTTATTAATTCGTCATAATATTTTAAAATTAAGAGGTACTAATTATAAAATTACTGTCTGTGTGTGTGTGGAAAATTATGGAAATAGCGTACTTCGGTTTTCAAATTTTTGGTTTAGGAGAAACGGAAAAGGAGAAAATCGTATCACCATATCCAATTAGTTTTTGAAGATTGAATCCTTGGTTAAGTAAATACGAAAAGATTCTGGCAAATATGTGGTCCCGTAGCTCAGTTGGTTAGAGCGTTGGTCTTATGAGCCGAAGGTCGCGGGTTCGAGCCCCGCCGGGACCAAATATCTTGCTGTAGAAGCATTTTCATTTCTTCTTCTTGCATAAGTTCTGGAAGTGAAAGTGCTTTTTACTGTCTTCGGCTATACAATTTTGCTTGTCTGCTTTTTTTTTTTTTTTGTTTTTGACAAATTTTATTTTGGCCTTTATATTATTGAAAAACTTCTTTTTTTTTTTTTTTATTCAAACTACAAATATGTTTACAGCTCTCGTGATCTTCATATTCCAAAGATACATCAATTTAATCTCTACCAACCCTTTTTTCTTTTCGGGCGAAGTTCATTTTGATCTCTATGGTTTTGAAAACTTCTTCTTATTAACTACAAATGCATTTATATTCATTTAGTCCGTGCACTTTTTAATCTCTTCGTACTTATCTCTAAATATCCAAATACTATAAAAGTGTTTTCCCTTTTATGAAACGTTTGTATAAATATAAGCATTTATACAAATGCATATATTCAGTATAACAGTTCATGCACACAAAGCTTGAAGATAAGAAGAAATTGTTTTCCAACAGAAACATACATTCAACAAATTTGCAACACAACATATATTAAAATGTGTCCATTATCAAAATTTTTAAGAAAAAAATGTTCAAAAAAAGTTTACAACAATGCCAATCCAGTTTATGCCTCCAAGGAGACTTGAATGGGTCTCTCCACAAGCCTAGCGCTTAGATTTTCTCATCACACCTTAACAATGGAGAAAGTTGAATTTCAATGAACCTATGCGGCCGACATGATGCAATCAATTGCCTCCTTGCAGATGCCAGTCATTGTGGCCTCAGGGCCGTAAACCTACAAACCAGTTACAATTGAAAAAACTAAGAAAAACTTTTCCATCATGCCATAGAATTAAGTTAAAGATCCAGTGGGATGTTTTAGCAAAAACATTACCTCAAGGGGTAGTCCTAGTTCCTCTCCCAAAGCGCGCATCTTTGCCAAACCAGTCTGATAGTTCGGACCACCTCTTCGAACATAGATGTGCATTCTTGCTGCTTTTAGTTTGGATTCCTATCGTGAGAACACAGAAGAAAGAAATTAAGTATGCAGTGTTGAACAAAATAAATAAGCGAAATGAGAGGGGAGTACCTTCTCCCTCAAAGCACGAATAATCCCGTTGAAAGTTGTAGCAACGTCTGTGAAATTAGCAATGCCACCACCAATGAGAAGGGCTCTCTTACGACCATCAGGGTCTGCGGTGGCACACTGCCACGCCAGAGTGTAAGTTGTTACATAGCAGAAATGTCAAATTTTGCATAGAAATGTCAGAACCTGAAGGTCTACAAAAACAAGCCAAAATTACAAATTCCGTACATCAATAACAACTCTCGCATATTGCAACACCTCCTCCTCATTTGGTGCTCCACTGTACTCTGCGTAGTTGCCAAGCTCTGATGCATAACCCAAGTCTCCAACCTAAGTAGATTGAAACCGGATTAATACTTTGGAAAAAAAAGCAGCTGGATAATAAACCTCTCAAGTAGATATACACTGGCAGCTCACAGTATCGGCATAAATGACACTTGCACCACCTCCGGCTACCATTGTCCATATACGTCCTTTGGGATTCAAAACAGTGAATTTCAAAGACGCGCTTGTCTGCAATGTTAAACAAGAAGACAATAAAGACATTCATTCGTCTTCTGCAATGCAGAGTCAAATGCCGGATGAACATGAGCAGAATGCGTTGCTAATACCTTTTCATCCAACGCATGGATAAAACTTTCTGTAGGGCTCATGACTCTTCCAAAAGGCAGTGGAAACTCGATGCTACCCCACCTAAAATACAAAATTATTTGGATAAGACAAGATGTTCCACAAAGTATACTTAGAATGCACAACTATTTGTAAGTGTAGAGCGTTGGAATACAAAAAACTGAAAAATGGTTTATACGTCTTAAAGTTCTTGAAGGCAGCCGTGTCGTCCAATTCTCCCCTCATATCGAGTGGATATGGCTCTCCATCCACCAAGGTAAAGGGATTCATCTCTATAAAACTGAAGTCGAGATCTACAAAGAACATTAAATAAAAGTGAGAACTCCATGCTGTTAATCTTACAAACAAGTTTTAGCAATTAACATAAACTGCCTTTAAAGATAAGATTAACGATCAAATCAGTTCTTGATGGTACTTAACCACCAGAATAACAGTATTCTAAATAACTGGCATATAAAAGAAACTTGCTTAGACTTTGACGGAGGGATACTAAAATTTTATCACAAATGTCACCTCTAGCATTTGAAAAAAGGAATCAACAATTTGAAACAACATTACATACCTTGAAACACAGCAAACACACCCATTATGAAGTTGCCGATTTTCCCTCGAACCTAAAATAATATACAAGTAGAAATCAATACAAACCATGGACAATGAAAACAATAATAGATGCAGCATACGAAATGTCCTTGACGGCTTGACCATGGAAATTTTGAAAACAGAGGAAAGGTAACTAAATTAAATTCTAATATTGAAAGAATAACACATGTTGGAAAAAAGAACTTATCAACTGCTATTTGCTCGTGTTGTATAATACAACAACAAAAGGTGGCCTTGCATGGCCAAATCTGATTGAAATTGACAATACACCAAGAAAAGTGTAGTTCAACTGACCTCCAAAGGAAGGGTAGCTATCAATGGAGCACAGGCCTCCTGCGTCATAGGTTTCTCAGTCGGAAGATATATGGTTTTCACCTGTTGAAATCAGAATTCACATATGTATCATCTTTTCAAGCTAATTCTACCAATTTCAAGCATAAATTTGGTCAAACAGAAAGCTAGAGCCACAATGGAACCACACGCCTGTACCTTGTCCCAGTTCTCCTCAATTTCAATACCCCCACACTCCGAGAAGTTAATGGTGGAACCAAGCCTTTCAGACGTTATCGAAAGATAATATTCTTGGTCATGAGGAACAAACGGTTCAACAATGAAGGTTGTTATTGGACCCTTGCAACCACTCATCTCAACCTAATAAAGACACAATTTCACAAATCACGGAAATGAAACCACAAAAGTAAACAGTAAGCGGCTTCCACTTTCTTCTATTGAATTATCACCTCAGTGCCAAGTCGTGCTTTTACAAATTCAGCCACTTCTGCTAAATCTAGATTCAAAGCTACCAAACCACTCTTCCCACGCTTCCCAAACAGCATATCAGGTTTCACAACCAATCTTGACGACGATAGCCATGGCTCTTTGTTTGTTAACTCAGTGAAGTCTGTAGCATTGGTCACCTACACAACAAAAATAATCATTTATCTACATTTACTACAATAATTGCCACAGTGTTCAAAACTTGAAACTGAAAAATCACGATCGAATTTCCAATTTGAATTACCAGCATATCTTAATCTTACAATAAAATGAGAAAATACCAATTGATTCATAGAGGGTGGCTATATTTAATCTAAAGCTACATCACACTGCCATTAACTATGGTGGTTCCCTCACTCCCGTTATGTAAGAGAAGCAAATGCAATCAATATGACATCCAAAAACAAGTTTGATATAGCGTCAGAAAAATAGATTTCAAATTTGAAATAAGAATTTCCTTCTCATTGTTTTCCAACTTCAACCAGAGTCTTCAGATTGCATCCAAAAATTCACAACTACCTTTCTCTTAAAACCTTCCTATCCCTCAATTTGCAAGCTGAAAATATTGTATTAAGATCCTACAACAGATGAATCCATAACTTCTTCAAAAATATGGATCAAAACTCAACCCTTACCAGCTATCTTAGCAATGGACAGAAATTTTACTTCTCAAATATCAACAAGCAATCTCAAATATCAACAAACATGTTGCACATGAAAAGATCCAATCCCAATGGCATCAACTAATCGAAATGTTCAATTAAGTTCAGTTATACAAAATGAGAAAACAGTTTATCTCCACATACTGTTACAATTTAATCCGAAAATCGATCTCCTACACACCAACATTCATGTATACACACAAATTCGTAAAAACACAAACACATGTACAATTCATGCCGGCAAATATTTGTCAAAATTGAAAATTTTTACCAACAAAATGTTCAATCCCAATTGAGCCAACTAAGCTGAATGTTCAATGATGTTCAGTTCTACTACACGAAAAAAACAGTTGATCTCTAGATTCGGTTATCACTTAAGCTTAAAACAGCTCTCCACATATTCATATACACATTCATAAACACAAAGCCTGCAAATAACCATAAAATTGAAATTTGCACCACCAAAATCTTCAATCCGAACTGATCCAGCTAATCTTAATGTTCAATTAAGGTCATTACACCACACCAAAAAAACAGTTGAACTCCACATACTGTTATCAAAATAGCGTAAAACACCACTCTGCTCCACACCACACCACACCACACCATACCACAAATTCACAAACACAAACACACATGCATACATACATACCGTCCATGCCAGCAAATAATCATCATCAACATTGAAACTTTTGCATCACCAAAACAACAACAATACAAAGATGGACATGAAAATTCAAACCCACCAAGGAATCAACAAGAGTTCCAATCAGAACCAACCCAGATGGAGAAATGGATAGGAGAGTACCTGAGCAGAGCAGATCTGCAGGTCTATACCGGCAAGACGTTTCAAGTGTTGTTTGAGAAGCCTCTTGGAGTCATACTCTCTGATCTTCTTCCTCGCCATCCTTCAAGATCCCTGCACTAAACACAAACAAGAAGAACAAGAATTGCTGGGTTGGATGGTTTATAAACAGCAAATCAAAATGGATTCCTTTTTGTGTCCATTTTTCGTATTCGAAGAAACGATTTTTATTGCTTACACTTGCAGATAAAACGACAAACGAACTGATTAGATGAAGTGGGACTCCAATTCAGTTGCGTTTCGTTTGGTTTGGTTTGGTTTGGGTGGTGGGTGAGTTTTGGCAGTTTGACGTTAGTTTTTAGGAGCCAAATACTTGCCCATTTTTTCCATTTATACCAATTTTGCCCCTAGAGCTGTGTTCTATCTGATCCGATAATGCAATATGAACATGAAGTGACTTTCATGGATTATGGTCACTCATTTTTCCTTGGAGCCAAATACTTGCTCTTTGTATCTCTTTATGCCAATTTTGCCGCTCGAGCTATTTTTGATCTGATCTGATGATACAATACGAACATGAAGTGATTTTCATAAATTATGATTGATTCGATGTGATTAATTTAATTAAGATTGTTTTAATTCAATCTAACATTTAGGAGCCAAATACTTTTTTTTTATATCAAATTTTGCCCATCGTGCTATTTTCGATGCAATCCGATGATACGACACGAACATGAAATGAGTTTCGTGGACTATGGTTGATTCGATGTGATTAATTTTATTAGAATTGTTTCAATTTAAGTTAACGCAAACACTTCTTTACTCCTGAATTGAGTTTAATAAAGAAACCATGCAAATGTAAATTGATTTTCGTTGATTATGGTTAATTTTAGAGTGATATTGTGCTCAGTACAAATATTAGCATGGTCGTTCCAAGTAATTAACACAAAACACGTCTACTCATGAACCAAGTTTAATATAAAATAGACTCATGGGTAGGATTCGTACATATGATATTAACCTGAAGTGATTTTTGTTGATTATGGTTGATTTTTTTATTTAATAGATGAGTTGTTTCCTTGTAACACATATTTATTATGGCCTATTAACCAAGTTTAATATGAAATTACTTGTAAAATGGATACCAATGAAAAGTGATTGTAAATTATGGTAGTAAAATTTGATGTAATTATTGGTTTAAACACTAAACTTGACCACTTAGAATCAGAAGTATTCAATTACTTTCATTAAAGGAAGTTGTCAATCATAAAATTAATAATAGTTGAAATGATAAACGTAGTACTAAATAGCACTTAATTATAATAAACAAAACCAAACCCTTCATACTATGGTGTAAGGGAGACTTGAATTTAAAATCTTTTAGAATAAGATTTGAAAAAAAAAAAATCAATAAATTAAGCCAACGTATATCCACATATAAAAATTATAAAATCAATATGCTTTGGTTTTGTTAAAATGCAAACTACATGATCATTACCATCTAACCTTAGTATGCAATAGTTAGCAATGTAACTTCAAAATACAATGCAATCATGATGGCATGCAATCATCTATAATTTGCTAAAGTTAATATCCATTGAGTAATTACTTAAGGTTTTACTTGTATGCATTTGTGTAGATGGACAACTAGTTTTTTTATTAATAGATGGTGTAACATAATTGTAATGTGTTATCAATTTAAGGTAATTTACAAGAATATTATTTATACATTTATCCATAATTTAAATAATAAATTTACTTTTCTTTAACTCTTTAAATTTAAAAAAAAAAAAAAAAATTTCTACGTACATATAATAAAGTTTGAGTTCTATCATATATATTTATCAGTATATATGAAAAGTTTTTACTTATATTATGAGGATAAAATTCTTCTAGTGTTATAACGTAGATTTTCAAGTCCTATCACATGTATAGTGTTTAATTCCTTAACTCTCAATAAGCAGATAAATTTCAAATTATTGTACATGATAATTATATAAAAAATGAAAATAATAGTGTTATTGGGAGTTTAAATAATAATAATAATAACCTTAAATCTAATAACCGATTGAGAGTGAGACTTCAATGAGAAGAGGACACAACGGAAATTTTTAGGGAAGAGTAGGGGTAATTTGGGGATTGGGAGGTAGGTGACTGAAAAATCCGGTAAGTCATGTGCGCTGTGTGCGTTGTTAGAGGAAATAAATTAGTGGCAGTTGGCAGTAACCAGTTGGTGTCATACCAACTAGTGAGTGCCAATGCCAAATCCATACCATACAAATTCAGCTATCAGAGGTTACCCAAATTGCATTTGTACTCTTTCAAAAAAAAAAAAACAAAGTTGTATTTGTATTAATTGATTTAGAAATTTATTCAATCTATATTTCATTATAATTTAAAGTATTTTAAAAATTTAAATGTATTCAATTCTAATTCCCAAAAATAAATTGAAATACAACATAAGTTAAATGAGTCTAACGGGGTGTATTCAATTTAAAATTTTATTAAAATTAAAAAAATTTAAAAAGTTTAGATGCATTCAATACAAATTTGAATGAATTTCATTAAAATGAAGTTATACTTAACCCAAATTTATATGAAATCTATTTAAATGTAGTTATATTCAATTCAGATTTATATAAAATCTTCAGATTTGTATGAAATCTAATAAAATTTAGATGTATTCAAAAAACAGATTTTATTTAAAAAATATATTTGGATGAAGTTTAATTGAAAATATAGGTATATTCAATTCAGATCTGTATGAAATACAATAAAATTTAAATGTATTTAATTCAGATTTGTATGAAATCCAATAAAATCTACGTGTATTCAAAAATTATTGACTACACAGATTTTTTTTTAACGGATGAATTTGGGTGAAGTTTAAAATGATTTTTTTTTTTTTTTATAGAAAAATGTCTATAACAAATCTTACCATTCTTCTCAAGATTTCATTTGATTTCTTAAAGAATTCTAGTAAAATAAAAATGGTGTCTATAGAATCTATGAATTTTACTAAAATCTATTATTAAAAAATTTCGTCAAACTTCAAAAAATTTTAGATTGAATACACCCCCTAAATCATGTTTATTGTCATAATTGAGTGGCTACACAAAATTATAGCTATTAGATTCATTTTACGAAAGAAATTTATTTTATTTTAATTTGTTTGGACAATAATTAAAAAAAAAAATTATATAAATTCCACATAGTTTATTCAAATTAGTACTTCAAGATAAAAAAATTTCCTAGATTTATACAATGGATTCTATGAATAATCAATAGGCTCATCTAGAGCTTTTAAAAATATTTTTAAATAGTAAAATTATGTAGTTCATTAATAGTATGATGTTGAAAATAGACAGTAATCTAATAGCAAAAAAAAAAAAAACATTTTAACAATTTTTCTTTGTGTATGTAGGTCAAATGGTTAGTAAACTTTTTCTTCACATATGTGATAGAACATTGAATCCATTATGCATATTTATCAGCATATATAGGGAGTTTTCTTTTCTCGTTAAAAAATTATATATATCTTGATGTTATGGGAGTAAAATTCTAAATCTAACCAAAATTCTAAATCTAACCATTGATATCAATAAATTTTCGATTACCTTGACATTATAAGAAAAATAATGATAATTCTTTCTCTTTCTAAGCAGAAGACTTGATATGTATTTTCAGATAATTTTTGCAAAGAGCACTTGTGGCTAGAAATGCTTCTTTTAATAGTGATAGTGAGTGGGGATGTCACTCTGCTCTTAATTTTGTGAAAGCTCCATGACTAGACCTTGTTTGGCAAATACTGGTATTGCCCAAAATCAATGGTTTCAACAACTAAAACATGCTAAAATTGACTAGCTATCACATCAAATACATGTTCATATCATGTTTTCATTCATTGCTGGCCTTTTGCATCTCTGGACATATCTTTGGCGCATCTCTGTGCACGCAACTCTTTGATTTGCTTCATGGTGTCGAGCTCTCCGGCCTGAATCTTCTCCGGCAAGGACTAGTTTGTTGGACGTACGTTAGCCTCCAAGCTTTGAGCGTTTGATGGTACAATGGTGTGACCCTAACACATGGGTTTGTACATCAGGTCTTGATGATCAGCAGATGAAACTAGCAGGCTCTAACATATGATGGTCAAATAAAATTAGAGATGCAAAGCTCTTCACTTTTAAGTTAGTAGGCCAAAGAGTGAAGATACAAAAGGTAACTAGGTCTACTTGTTATTGTGCATAGCTCAATGACCAAAAACAATTTGCATGTATAAAACAGACTCCCTTTTTCTCAGTTCACATCACGTCAATAATGTTATTGTTGTTGGTATGTACAGATTTGTTGGTGGATCATATCATAAATGCTTTGTTTGTCTTTTTTATAAATTTGGATTTGGTGATTATTCATGGGCTCATTTAAAATATGACAAATTACATAAATTCTCTTAAGGTTTGATAAAATTACACAAAAATGACGATGTTTGGGTGACTCGCACTCTTATTACCTAAGGTTTCCAAAATTCAATACAAACCTTTTCTACGGTTAGTCAACCACAATTCAATCAAAATTATGAAAGGTAAAATCGTCAATTCACTGCTAATAAATATTTTAATTAAAAAATTATATTTTTAATTACTAGAATAATAATATAATCTTTTTTTTTTAAAAAAAAAAATCTCCATTATCTTTTACCTCTCATTATCTTTTTCATCTCAAATTTCATATTCTACATTTATCAAAATCATCATCTTCATCATTTTCATCAAACTAACATCACTCAAATTAAACATCAACATCAAACTAAATATCTCTCAAATAAAAAAAATAAAAATAAAAAATAAAGTTTAATTAATTATTTAAAAAAAAAATTTGAAGATAACATCGCCATCTCTAATCGATCTATTCCGTCAGAGTCGAAGACTAGTCTCTGATGATGGAGACCATTGTTGGTCTCCATTGCCCAAATTTAGATAATGTTGGTTTGATCAAAACGATAGAGATGATGATTTCGATTAATGTAGAAGATGAAATTAAAAATGATCAGAGGTAGAAGATGTAGAGATATTTTTTTTAAAAATAAATAAATAATATTATTTATTATTTTAATAATTAAAAATATAATTTTTAATTAAAATATTCGTTAGTTGTGAATTGAAGATTTTGCCCTTCATAATTTTGATTTAATCGTGATTGACTAATGATTAACTAATAGTAAGAGAGGTTCGTGTTAAGTTTTTGAAACTTCGAAGATGGTCAATGTGAGTTACCTAAATATCGTCATTTTTGTGCAATTTCACCAAATTTTAGGGTATTTATGCAATTTGCCCTTTAAAATTAGATAGAAATGGTTTATTAATCAATGAAATATTAAAATAAAATTAATGAAGAAACTAATTGAATAAAAGGGAAAGTTTAGGGTGTATCAGATGCATATGCACTCGGATAATGATATATAATGCCGAAGTTGCATGCTTTCAACTATACTTAAATCAATTAAAATTTATAAAAAAAAAAAAAAATCCTAATTTAAAGAGTAAGTCATAGAACTAGTGAAACTTTATAACAAAACTGGAAACCTGTAGAGAGGGCAAGTGATTACATAGCCAATGCAAATGAATTTAATGAAAAATATCTTAGAAAAACAAAAGAGGTTGAAGTTTTTCATGTTAGAATGCGTATGTTCGAATGTAAAAATCTTAATGTAAACGTCTAATCATTAAAATCATATTACCGTAATATGAAAATTACATATCATTAAAGATATATACCATACACCATTGTAACATTATAGGATTGGACAGTACAAGTACGCCTTGTGTATTGAAGTACTTTTGGACGAATAGGCAAAGAAATTGCAGAACATGAAACACGGACGACAGAAAACATGAAAAGGAGATGCTGGGGGCAGTACATGTCTAAATTTAGATTGCTCAAATGCCTGCACCACAATAGGTGGTGATGCATTAAATGTATTCAAAAAATTTTCTATAGTGAACAATGCTAAAATGGCATCTATAGTCACCTCTAATAATTTTTATCGAATTATATAGACATTCGTCACATATTTCAACTCAAAATCTTAAATAAATAAATGAATAAATATATGTATATATATGAAGTCTCATTGGGTACACTCGGAGTATCAATATATTTGACAAAAAAATAAATTATTACATTTTAAAATTATTTATTGAAATTTACTTTATCTTTATTATATCTTATTACAACTAAATAAGTTAGATGACATTTACAATAATTGATAGATAAAATTACATTTATTATTTATAATCAGATATACTTAGTAGCAATGAGACATAATAAAGATATAAGAAATTACAATCAAATTTTTTTTTTCCTGTTAAGTGTATTGACACCTAAGGTGTATTGTAAAATATGTAAATATGTAAATATGTTGCCTATCCCCAATTCGAAATATTTATATCCAAGTATCCAACAATTAAGAGAATAGTAGCAAAATAAGTTATAGAGGATACAAATGATAATGAGCGTGTGTTTGGTAATACTTCTCTAGAGTTCTTCTAATGCTAAAAGTGTTAGAAAAATTGATAATAATAAAAATAGGTAAGAATATAAATTCAAAATTCTAGAGATTCTTCATATTATAAAGAATTTACAGTATAAAAAGAAAAAATAAAAATAAAAATAAAAATATTTACCTTGAGGTCCGTAATAACTACAATGTCCTTAATCAAATAATATGAAAAGCTCTCTTCCCATACTTAGGAGTTGTGTTTTGAATCTTAACTATAGAACTACATTTGACACATAAGATTATATTAGAATGTAATAAATTAAATTAAATTGGAATGAAATGAAATGAAACAAATTGGATTAAATTTGATTAGAAAATTACTATCTTATATTTGGTAGAATTTAAGATTAGATTGAAATTATACTATATTATATTTAGTATAGATTAGGATTAAATTAGAATGAAATTAATTTAAATATTTTATAATATACTTAAAATTAGTGAGGTTTCCGGTCAATGAAACCAAAACGATGGCCCCAGAACCGGATACGCGCCAAACTCTTAAAAATAGACAAAAGGGTGAACAGTGCTGCCGTGGAAGGCGGTGACTGCATTGGAAAGAGAGAGAGATTGTGGTATGAAGCTTGAAGTTAGAGAGAGAGACGGAATGCTCATTTCCAAACCCATCAAATCCCACCATTTTGGGTGGGAATCAGCAAAAACATTAATTTAAATTCAACTTGAAGTTTGAATCGTTGGGTTGGATGGTGTGACGGATTTGTATAGGTGCTTTACGTCTTTGGAATTAAAACCTTGACACTCCTTTCCATGGAAAAATGATTTTGGATTTATGCTTTGAAGGTTTTCGAAGCATTCAGTCGAGAACTTGTGTTTTTTGCCACTAATTCTTTATATTTGTGGTGTTTGAAGCATTTGCAAGCAAGTGAAACTTAGCACAAACAAGCTTTGAATTTGAATTTTATTTAATGAAGATGGAACAATATGGTTAGATGAGTTGATTTCTCGAGGTAATTATATATTTTGTATAAAATTAGAAGATTTGACCTATTTCTAGGTTCGCTTGCTTTGCTACAAATTTGAAATAACTTGCAAGTGTATGATAACTTGTTAACATAAACCTTTCTGCTTCCACTTTAAATGATTTCTCTTGGACCTTGAAACTTTAACATCTACAATAGGTGGTCTGCCTCAGTTGTAAGAGAGTGTTTTTGATGTTGTGAGACTGTTTTAGATGGAAGATATGCCATTAATTTATTAATTTTCTAAAGAGTAATTCAAAGTTCGGCAATCATCTCCTGTATGTGTCCCCTGTTTTGCCTCTTATCGTAGGATAAAATACATTATATCTGAAAACCTTATGTTTTCTTGAAATTTTTGGATGCTGAACATCATTGTAGCAGTGACTGGACCTAATGTTTTTGGTTTGTCTTCACTGTTTGTGCATGGTCCTGATTTTTTAAGCAGAACAAAAAATATGCAAAAGAACAATGTAGTAGTAATACATGACAAGCTTGGCCTTGGGCTAAAAGATTAATGTGCAGAGTATGCGTTCTTGTTCTTGTTTTATTTTATTGGTAATTTTACTTGCTGTATTGTTTTGTACAGACTAGCAGCAGATTCAGTAAGGCTTTATGAAATGGCTGAAAATCGAAATGGAAATGCCCAACCTCCAAACGGAACTGGATCGGGAAATGCTTATTCTATTAATCTGGAGACCTTTAGCATGCGATTGAAGGCCCTTTATACACACTGGAAGGAAAACAAATCTGATCTTTGGGGTGCTGCTGATGTCCTTACAGTAGCGACTACGCCGGCTTCGGAGGATCTGCGGTACCTGAAATCATCAGCCTTGAACATATGGTTACTTGGTTATGAGTTCCCAGAGACTATAATGGTTTTCATTGAGAGGCAGATCCACTTTTTGTGTAGTCAGAAGAAGGCCTCTCTGCTTCGAGTTGTGAAGAAATCTGCAAAGGATGCGGTGGGTGTGGATGTTGTGATCCATGTCAAGGCAAAGAACGATGATGGTATTGGGTTGATGGATACTATATTCAGTGCCGTACGTTCTCTATCAAAGGCTGATGGTAATGATAATCCTATTGTTGGATACATAGCAAGAGAGACTCCTGAAGGGAAGCTTTTGGAGACGTTGGATGAGAGACTAAAGAATACAGGTCTTCAGCTTAGTGATATAACCAATGGGCTGTCTGACCTGTTTGCTGTCAAGGACCCGGATGAGATCATGAATGTCAAGAAAGCTGGCTATTTAACTTGCAGTGTGATGAACAAAATTGTGGTTCCAAAGCTTGAGAATGTTATAGATGAGGAAAAGAAAGTAAGTCATTCTTCGTTGATGGATGAGGTAAAGAAGGCGATACTGGAACCTACTAAAGCTGGGGTAAAGTTGAAGGCAGAGAATGTGGATATATGCTACCCTCCCATATTTCAGAGTGGGGGGGAATTTGATCTCAGACCTAGTGCTTCCAGCAATGATGAGTTATTGTATTATGATTCTGGAAGTGTTATCATATGTGCCGTTGGTTCCCGCTATAACAGTTACTGCTCAAATATTGCCAGATCTTACTTGATTGATGCCACTCCCCTGCAGAGCAAGGCCTATGAGGTTCTCTTGAAAGCCCATGAAGCAGCAATCGGTGCTTTGAAGCCTGGGAACAAGGTTAGTGCTGCTTACCAAGCAGCCCTTGCAGTAGTGGAGAAGGATGCATCGGAGTTAGTCCCAAATTTGACAAAGTCTGCTGGCACAGGCATTGGCCTTGAGTTCCGTGAGTCAGGCTTGAATCTGAATGCGAAGAATGATCGAGTGGTGAAAGCAAAAATGATTTTCAATGTGTCAGTTGGTTTCCAGAACTTGCAGAACCAGACTAATAATCCAAAGAAGCAGAATTTCTCTCTGCTCCTTGCTGACACAGTTATTGTGGGTGACAAAAATCCTGAAGTTGTGACTGATTTGAAGAAGTTTAGGGTTAAAGATTGAAATCCCTTGGAATTTCTCGCTAAAATAGCATATAAGAGTTTAAAATATTTTAAATTTTGAACTCATCTCAAACCACATAATCTAACGATTTATCTAACAAAAATAACCCAATGATTTATCTAATCATACATATATATATATATGTGCACCGGCCAATTTATTTTACAGTTGCATATTGCTCTTATTTATTTATTTTTCAATAAAATTTTAGATGTTCGTTAATGATATTTTTTAAAATATCTTAACATATATTATAAATATAAGCATTATGAAAGTTTTTTAATATTAGTAAAAAGTGTAGAAAGAATAATAGTCTGTATGAATGTGATCGACGTGCATGAAGACAACATGTCTAATTATATCATAAAAGAAGGTAAGAATAAAATGAAATTAAGGTGCTATTTTAACTCTTTTGTCAAAAGTAAATCCTTCATTAATAGAATTGATAGTTCCCGCCATGTTTAATGATAACAAAACCATCTCCCGCCATTTCTTGACCAAACGACGCCGTTGCTCGAAATTGATTGCTCACTTATCCGACGTCGTTTTTTTGTCCTTCTTGACGAAAGTGAAATGCCCACGTATGCCCATCACAAATAAAATCTGCTATTACCAATACACCCTCTTCACATCCCATAAATGACCTTAAAACCAGAAATCATTTCTTTTCTATCTTCTAGAGTGATATATATATATAGGCTTCAAGCTCATAACCTATTTTTTTTATTTTTTTATTTTTTTTTTTGAGTGTTATGTATGGTTTGAACTCATAATTGACTGTAAAGGCACGGAACATCGTTGCTAAACTCATTGTATCTCATAATTGTAAAAAATAAAATATATATACTGAATTATTATTTTAAAATATTATCAATACGATGATTTGAATTTCATATTACTCCTATAAATAAAGATGACTCTTCTCACTTATGACACCGATATTCGGATAGTAAAAATATAGTGCTTGATGTAGGTAGTTTAACTAGCAAGTTTTTCTTTTCTCCTCAATCTCGAGAGTGACTATAACCGTCTAATTTGTATTTATTTGATGCTCAATTTAGTTAGGTCTTAACAAAATTTCATACAACCTCAATTTGTTATCAATTCTCAATATATACATACTTTCCATATAAAAAACATCATTTCTTTCTATTTTTCGAATAACTATCTTCTATTTTCACTGCATTCACGAAATACACTATAAGGTATAGTCCAATCGTAGCGAAACCTCAACCCATTTTTTACTTTCGCTCTCTCTCTATAGACAAAAATAACAACCCTTCATTCAAGTTTTCTAAATCAATCAATATGCACCAATTCAATGTAAAATATGTTATACATCACATTACAACTTTACATACATTGACGAATATGATCTTAAAATTCGTAAAACTCAAAAATAGAGAGTCGATCCTGATAAATCCTAATCTGTTTCCAAAACCAATCGATATACACATCAATTCACACCATTCTAAAACCAAAAATATCAATCTATACCGACCGGTCCGATTAGAGGAGATTCCAATACACACGTACCTAAAAACCATAAAACCACTAACCAAAGCCGATGGTAGTTCCGGTAATTAGTCTACAAACCCAAGCCTTATCTCCCACTCACCAACACTTTGGACTCGTCGAAAATCAAATAAATTCATTTCGCTCTCTCCTCTTCTCATTTCCCCTCTTTCTCTGTTTTTTTTTCTCTCTTCAAAAAATTTTCGACTTCAAACACCATTTTCAGCGATTCCAGTTCTCAACACCGCTCTTGTGTCTCCACTCTCTTCAACACTCTCCATATCTCATCCCCATTTTCTGGCGCTTCAATTCGACCCCATTTTCGCCTCAATCGAACCCCGATTTCCCTCTCCAAAAATCAAAACCCTAACCCTTATTCACCTCCCCCAAATTCCCCGCCACCAGACGGAAGCGGCCTTCGGCTCCGATTTGGAGTTCAAAATCCGGCTCAGTTGGATTTTGAACCGACACTGTTGAAAAATCGGGCCTTGATACATGTGAGTTTGATAAAAATGTTGTTTTCCTTTTGGGTTTCTGAGGTCGGTGTTTGGTGTCAAGTTTGTATTTTTCTTGTAAAGCGGTCGAAAATCTAATGTGGGTGTGTTTTGATTCTTCCGATTGGTGGAGAAATTTGGTGTTTTTCAAGTGTTTGTTGAGGAATTTTGGTTTTTGTTAGAAACCCTAACCCTAGTTTTTTGTTACGTGTACAGGTTGAGATAAGACAGCTTCGAATTGGGGCTTTCGTGTTTTGAGGATTTTGGAACGTTTTCGTGTTGAAAGTAAGCAATGTTATTGATTTCTGATATTGGATTTGTCCATTTTCGATATCCTTGAAGTGATTGTGAAGTATTTGGTCGACTAAATTTTATTATTGGTTGGAGTCTATTTGTTTTTGAAGTACTGATTTTAGTTTAAGGTACATGTTCTAGGCCGTGAAATTTGAGTTTTTTTAGTCTAGGTTTTTGGATTTAGGTGTTCTTCTGTTGGATTATAAGTTATGGAACCCTAATTTTGTTATTATTTGATTTTGTAACTTTATGTGTTCTTTGTTTTCGGGTGATTGAGTAGAGCAAAAGCATTAATTTAAATTCAACTTGGGGTTTGAATTGCTGGGTTGGATAGTGTGACGGGTTTGTATAGGTGCTTTATGTCTTTGAATTGAAACCTTGACACAAGTTTCCTTTCCATTGAAGAATGATTTTGGATTTATGGTTTGAAGGTTTTCAAAGCTTTTAGTTGAGAACTTGTGTATTTTGCCACTAATTCGTTATCTCAGTGGTGTTTGAAGCATTTGCAAGCATGTGAAACTTAGCACAAACAAGCATTGAATTTGAATTTAATTTAATGAAGATGGAAGAATAAGGTTAGATGAGTTGATTTCTTGAGGTAATTATATATTTTGTATAAAATTAGAAGATTTGACCTATTTCTAGGTTCGCTTGCTTTGCTACAAAATTGAAATAACTTGCAAGTGTATGATAATTTGTTAACATAAACCTTTCTGCTTCCACTTTAAATGATTTCTTTTGGACCTTAAACTTTAACATCTACAATAGGTGGTCTGCCTCAGTTGTAGGAGATTGTTTTTGATGTTGTGAGACTGTTTTAGATGGAAGATGTGCCATTAATTTATTAATTTACTAAAGAGTAATTCAAAGTTCGGGAATCACCTGCTGTATGTGTTCCCTGTTTTGCCTCTTAGCTTAGGATAAAATACCTTATATCTGAAAATCTTATGTTTTCTAGAAATTTTGGATGCTGAACATGATTGTAGCAGTGACTGGACCTAACGTTTTTGGTTTGTCTTCACTGTTTGTGCATGGTCCTGATTTTTTAAGCAAAACAAAAAGTATACAAAAGAACAATGAAGTAGTAATACATGACAAGCTTGGCCTTGGGCTAAAAGATTAATGTGCAGAGTATGCGTTCTTGTTCTTGTTTTATGTTATTGGTAATTTTACTTGCTGTATTGTTTTGTACAGACTAGCAGCAGATTCAGTAAGGCTTTATGAAATGGCTGAAAATCGAAATGGAAATGCCCAACCTCCAAACGGAACTGGATCAGGAAATGCTTATTCTATTAATCTGGAGACCTTTAGCATGCGATTGAAGGCCCTTTATTCACACTGGAAGGA
This sequence comes from Dimocarpus longan, assembly GCA_022984855.1. Classification (NCBI taxonomy): domain Eukaryota; kingdom Viridiplantae; phylum Streptophyta; class Magnoliopsida; order Sapindales; family Sapindaceae; genus Dimocarpus; species Dimocarpus longan. The sequence continues at coordinate 29,741,187 of CM041016.1, read as the reverse complement.
AAACAAATCTGATCTTTGGGGTGCTGCTGATGTCCTTACAGTAGCGACTCCGCCGGCTTCGGAGGATCTGCGGTACTTGAAGTCATCGGCCTTGAACATATGGTTACTTGGTTATGAGTTCCCAGAGACTATAATGGTTTTCATGAAGAGGCAGATCCACTTTTTGTGTAGTCAGAAGAAGGCCTCTCTGCTTCGAGTTGTGAAGAAATCTGCAAAGGATGCGGTGGGTGTGGATGTTGTGATCCATGTCAAGGCAAAGAACGATGATGGTATTGGGTTGATGGATACTATATTCAGTGCCGTACGTTCTCTATCAAAGGCTGATGGTAATGATAATCCTATTGTTGGATACATAGCAAGAGAGACTCCTGAAGGGAAGCTTTTGGAGACGTTGGATGAGAGACTAAAGAGTACAGGTCTTCAGCTTAGTGATGTAACCAGTGGGTTGTCTGACCTGTTTGCTGTCAAGGACCCGGATGAGATCATGAATGTCAAGAAAGCTGGCTATTTAACTTACAGTGTGATGAACAAAATTGTGGTTCCAAAGCTTGAGAATGTTATCGATGAGGAAAAGAAAGTAAGTCATTCTTCATTGATGGATGAGGCAGAGAAGGCGGTACTGGAACCTACTAAAGCTGGGGTAAAGCTGAAGGCAGAGAATGTGGATATATGCTACCCTCCCATATTTCAGAGTGGTGGGGAATTTGATCTGAGACCTAGTGCTGCTAGCAATGATGAGTTGTTGTATTATGATTCTGGAAGTGTTATCATATGTGCTGTTGGTTCCCGCTATAACAGTTATTGCTCAAATATTGCCAGATCTTTCTTGATTGATGCCACTCCCCTGCAGAGCAAGGCCTATGAGGTTCTCTTGAAAGCCCATGAAGCAGCAATCGGTGCTTTGAAGCCTGGGAACAAGGTCAGTGCTGCTTACCAAGCAGCCCTTGCAGTAGTGGAGAAGGATGCACCGGAGTTGGTCCCAAATTTGACAAAGTCTGCTGGCACAGGCATTGGCCTTGAGTTCCGTGAGTCAGGCTTGAATCTGAATGCGAAGAACGATCGAGTGGTGAAAGCAAAAATGATTTTCAATGTGTCAGTAGGTTTCCAGAACTTGCAGAACCAGACTAGTAATCCAAAGAAGCAGAATTTCTCTCTGCTCCTTGCTGACACAGTTATTGTGGGTGACAAAAATCCTGAAGTTGTGACTTCTAAGAGCTCTAAGGCTGTTAAGGATGTAGCTTACTCGTTTAATGAGGACGAGGAAGAAGAAGAGCAACCTAAAGCGAAAGCTGAGGCTAATGGTGCAGAGGCCTTCCCATCGAAGACAACGCTTAGGTCTGATAATCATGAGATTTCTAAAGAAGAGCTTCGGAGGCAGCATCAGGCAGAACTTGCTCGTCAGAAGAATGAAGAAACTGCTAGGAGACTTGCGGGTGGAGGTAATGGAGCTGGGGAAAATCGTTCTGCTGCTAGGACAACGACTGATTTGATTGCCTATAAGAATGTCAATGATCTTCCCCCACCAAAAGATTTGATGATTCAGATTGATCAGAAGAATGAGGCAGTTCTCTTGCCTATTTATGGAAGTATGGTACCTTTCCATGTGGCTACCATAAGGACAGTTTCCAGCCAGCAAGACACCAATCGGAATTGCTATATTCGTATAATATTTAATGTCCCCGGGACACCCTTCAATCCTCATGACACAAACTCAATGAAACACCAAGGGTCTATATATCTGAAAGAGGTGTCTTTCCGATCTAAGGATCCAAGACACATAAGTGAAGTGGTGGGGGTGATCAGAACACTTCGTCGTCATGTTATGGCAAGGGAGTCCGAGAGAGCTGAGAGGGCTACTTTGGTTACACAGGAGAAGCTCCAACTTGCTGGTAACAGATTCAAGCCGATAAGGTTGCATGACCTTTGGATCCGACCTGTTTTTGGGGGCCGTGGAAGGAAGCTTCCTGGTGCACTTGAAGCTCATGTGAATGGATTCCGATTTTCTACTTCTAGACCAGACGAGAGGGTAGACATTATGTTTGCCAACATAAAGCATGCATTTTTCCAGCCTGCGGAGAAGGAGATGATCACTCTACTCCACTTCCATCTTCACAATCACATAATGGTGGGGAACAAGAAAACCAAAGATGTGCAGTTTTATATTGAGGTGATGGATGTGGTCCAAACATTAGGTGGTGGAAAGAGGTCCGCGTATGACCCAGACGAGATTGAAGAAGAGCAGCGGGAGAGGGACAGGAAGAACAAGGTCAACATGGATTTTCAGAGTTTTGTGAATCGGGTGAATGATCTGTGGGGCCAGCCTCAATTCAGTGGGCTTGACCTTGAATTTGATCAGCCTCTAAGAGATCTCGGCTTCCTTGGAGTGCCTCACAAGGCTTCTGCTTTTATTGTCCCAACTTCAAGCTGCCTGGTTGAGCTGATAGAGACGCCTTTCCTTGTTGTCACCCTGAGTGAGATTGAGATTGTGAACCTGGAAAGAGTCGGTCTTGGACAGAAAAACTTTGACATGACCATTGTTTTCAAGGATTTCAAGCGGGATGTCCTGAGAATTGATTCTATCCCTTCAACATCGCTCGACAGCATCAAGGAGTGGCTCGACACTACAGACATCAAGTATTACGAGAGTAGGTTGAATCTTAACTGGCGACAGATACTGAAGACAATCACTGATGACCCACAAAGTTTTATCGATGATGGGGGCTGGGAATTCTTAAACTTGGAAGCTAGTGATTCAGAATCCGACAACTCAGAGGAATCAGACCAGGGTTATGAACCATCGGATATGGAGGAGGAGTCTGTTTCTGAAGATGAAGACTCTGACAGTGAGTCACTGGTGGAGTCAGAGGATGATGAGGAAGAGGATTCGGAAGCAGATTCTGAGGAAGAAAAGGGGAAGACTTGGGAGGAGTTGGAGAGGGAAGCCAGCAATGCAGACAGGGAGAAAGGGGATGAGTCAGACAGCGAGGAGGAGAGGAAGCGAAGGAAGATGAAGGCTTTTGGCAAATCACGCGCCCCTCCTAGTAGCAGTTTCCCCAAGCGTTCCAAGTTGCGATAGACAGATACGCTCTATAGGAAAAAACCTTGATTTACTTGAAAGGCTCTAATGGCTTATTATCCATAGCAGCTGTTTTAGAAGGAAATGCAGTGTTGTTCTAACTTAGAGATTGGGATGATTACATTGCTTATTAGTTGGTAGTTAAGTAGTTGGGTGGTTTTCAATATATGTGGCTGGCTGGCTGTCTATCCTGTGTTTTGGGCAACTCAATTGTTGTTGCCTGGAAGACAAGATTTTTGGGATGTAAATTGTTGGTGGCAGTGCCATTAGACATTAGTTTTACACTATTAGTTTGTACTCATTAGTGAAGGCTCTATTTCTTATGGTTATCAGATTCAACTGCTTTTACTCAGTGTTAATGAATATTCTCTTGTCAATTCCTCTGTGGCCCCATTTGATTCTCCTCCCAAGAGCAGGATGTGTCCATCTATTTTGGAAAGTGGATGTTGAATTTCATATCTATAATAACTTCTGCCTATTATATGTATTATGTACTTCCCAAGTTCTCACATTCACCTGATTGTCTTGTTTCTCATGTTTTTGCTCAACTAATATCAATCATCAAGAGTCTCTTGGAACTTGTGAAAATTAAACATTGTACTAGAAAATTATTTTACTTGTCTGAGAAGAGTTTTTCTATAAATGGCAGTATGTATATATATATATATATATTCACTGAGACTTAAACTTTTATCACGGTGAGATTTTAACTTTTGTTATAAACATGAAATGAAAGTTGTTTGTTTTTATTTGTTTAACAAAGTTAGATATGCTCTGTATTGTGCCTTCGCTTCTTTGAATATATAACATTGTGAAGTCACTTGAATATATAACTTTGTGGAGTCAAATGATAAGTTGAATTGAAATTGATGGAAATTGAGATGGTTATCGGTACATCAACTTTAATGAGACTGTGAGTTGAAATATTATCTTCTTTTTCGAATTTTTTAAGTTTATAATAGATTAAAATCGAACTTAAAGGTTTTGTTTTGCTAAAGACACGACAGAATAATAATTATAATAATAATGAAGGTGAGGAAGGGATGGTATGAATTACACTACCTTACAAATGTGATTAAAATTCCCTCATTACTCTTGTACATTTTCCTGTATTCCATAACATTCCAACAATTATAACAGTCGAATGCACAACTAAGTAACATTTGTGTGTTGTACTTGTGGTATTTACATAATTCTATGACTAAATTCGTGTATTCTCTAAGTAATTCAACGATACGTAACTTGATTTGTTCAGTTCAACTTCCAAGTATAAATTAACACCAACTTACGAAATTTATGAACCAAGTTATTTAACACAAGAACTTACGTATCCTACAGCGTTTGGTTCCTCGTCTAGATTCTCATCTATGCAATGTAGCATTGCATCGATGCTAGAGCAAGGCAACAGCATTGCATTAGTGACGTCGAGTCATTGCCATCCATAGACAAGCAGCTCTCTCTTCACGGTTGCTCGCAACAGTCTCTTCTAATTATTATAAGCCATAACCGTGGAGTTTGGCTCTTCTTCTGTCATTATGGAGTGCATAACAAATTTCATGCAAAAGAAACGAGAAATGCAAATGATCATTATATGGAACTTCCAAATTGAAACAAACAACCAAGAAAAAGATTAGTGATTACACTCAAAAATTTTACTTGATTCGGTTCTTCAACAGTAGAGTATAAGCATAATTAAGGAAATACAACATTCCATGTCAAATCTCTAAACCAATGCCAAATCAAGCAGAATAAACATGGAAACAAAGAATCTATTGAATCATAGTTATAAAAAGCCCAAGGCGCGCCAAGGCACAAGGCTCCCCTTTTCAATATGAGGGGCAAAAAAATAATAATAATAAATAAATAAATAAATGTAGGATTTCTATTATGCAAGTATGTCCTTATTTATAGAATAAAAAAATAATTTAAAGTGCCCAGATGAGTAATCGAATTCTGATAGAATTTTCAGATGTGAAATTGAGTTATGATCAAATTTTCAAGTAGATCGAAAATGATTTCGGATACGAAGATTGGCATGAAAATTAATTAAGAATTAAAATAAAGTTGATGCCAAGTAAATTACCAAAAAGGAGCATGATTAAATAAATTAGTAAAAGACATGGATAAGGGTATTTTGGAAAATTAGAAAAGATGAGAGAATGCATGGGAGTGTAGAAATTATAGAGATAAAGATGGCAAAATGGTAATTTTACAGATAAAATAACTAAATAGTTAACCTTTGGTTGCATTGGAATGAAATTGGTTAAAATTGAATTGGTTTTTAAACTTCAACCAATCAAAAGCTTTCAAATCTAATCAATGGCAAACTTGTAAATATAAGCTTAGTTTGGGGGCAAATGTTAAGGTAATGGATAGCCTATATAAAGTGAAGCTGTGATGGAAATCAAAGAGAAAAAGAAAGAAAAAATTTGAGAGTTAGAAAGGGGTCAATTCGGCCAAAACAGAACAGAGGATAGTATCCATACTTGATCATTTTGGGAGCAATTTTGAATGGTTTTCAAGCTATCAAAAAGTTATGAACAAGTTTAGAAGTGATATCCTAAAGATAAAGTGATTTTCAAGTAGTAAAATTCAAATTTCCTTGACTTTTATGTGCGAAAGGTTGGATTAATGTTTTCTAATGTGTGAAAAGTTGTATGTAGTTTTAATATGATTTTTATATATGGATTTAAAGTTTTGAGACCTTAACCTTGTGAAAAAGCAAAACAAGTGAATCAAGAAAAATTAGTAAGCATACTAATCAAGATGACTTTTTTATTTAAGTTCAAGTTGATAATGTTTAGGATGTTAATTTCCTTACCATGGAATTTGGTGTGACTTTGGTTGAATTTCAAGTGGAAAACTTGAAAAAATCTTGATGTATACTTAGGTATGGTACACGACTAAAGAAGGATTTATATGATTTAAGTTGTATTTGATTTATTTGAGTAATTTCATGTATGAATATATGGTAAAATATCAAGTTAGAATGTTGAAACAAAAAATTTAGTTTGCTATGTATTCGGCCATGGAAGGTTTGGTATGATGGATGATTATTTTTTATTGTTTTGGATGATTTTATGAACTCTTCTAGCGATGAATTTGGCATGAAATTAAAAAGAATTTCATTGAATGTTAAAAGATACATGTCACGATCGAAACTAGAATTGATGTTCAAGTGTGATGTTTTGTGAGTTTGACTTAATTCTACACTATATTACATGTATTAGAATATGATTATGACGAGAAAAATTGATTTAGATTGATGGTGTGAAAGGTGATACATATTCGGTCAACATGAGATATAATGATACAAAACTTCGTTTAATATATTAATATAAAGTTAGACATCGTTTGATGAGTTTTACATACTTAAATATTAGGAATTTCGAATAGAGAGCATATACGAATAAAGTCGGTTGTAACGTCACCTAAATGTAGAATATGATTATGTATAGGTGAAGTGAAAACGAAATAACCTTAAATCGTGCGTTATCGTGAGTTAACAATAGGTGAGTATCTTTTTAAAATGTTTTGGTATGATTATTTTCTATTCAATGAAGTTATAGGCTATGTGTAAAATTATGCTTTGAAATACTAAAAATTGATTTAAAATAAATAAACTCAATGTGAATACCTCTTACGTGAATTTTTGGAAAGTTGTCTTAAATGTGAATTTAATGAGGAAAAGCATGCTTGTTTGGCAATGTATTTGTGAGCTTATGGTATGCCTTATAGGTATTTCAGCTATCTCCGGTTGAGGTTGAGTACCCTAAACATGTATTGACAATGTCGGGGGTGTCTGTCACAAACAACATGAGGGAATGTGTTAGTCAATTTAGATTTATGTGGCGTCCATGCACGTACAAGGTATATTATTAGCTAGCTTCCACCTCAACAAGAGTAAATGTCGCTCCATAGCGAGGGTAAATTTCGCTACGTAAAAAAGAACAAATGATCTGAATAAGAGTAAATTCCGTGAAGGCCTGAACGAGGGAAAATTCTGCTCCATGCTTACGACATTACGTGATACAGACTGTTAGTGATTGACATATATTACTCAAGAGTTTTTTCGAAAAATTTATTGCCACTATTGTTTATGTTTTACAACAGAAAACTAAAATAATGTAAAATGCTATTTTTTATATTTTTGATTTGAAAACCGTTCGAAATAGTTTTTCGAACTATTTCGAAATTAGAAAACTCGTTTTTCAACATGTTATTATATTTCTGTTTCACTATGCATGATTTATATTTATGATAAATGTTTATTTATGTAACTAGACCAGATGTGATTTTCAGTATTAAAATATTTATGAAACATTTTAAAATTTTAGGGAAGTTTAATTTCCAAAATAAAGTTTTAATAGAAACGTAAAACACTCATTGAACTCGTTTAGCTTACCCATTATTTTATGTTTAGAAAAAAAAAAAAAAACTCTCTAAAGGCAAATGCAAGGACAGACGAGTCAGTAGCAGGAACTCCGACTTAAGATTAGACGGATCGAGTTGTGTGTGCTGTTGTGATTCTGTGAATTTATTTTGGATGTCCTTGAAAATTTGTATATTAACAATTGTATAAATTTTTCCTATGGTTTTGAAAAATGTATAAATGAATATGTTAACGTCAGGATTTGGATCCTTAGTCAACGAGGTTGTTTATGGGCCCAAGCTGCAGTTTCGCGTGATTTGTATAGTGCATGCAAAGTGAAAAGAACAAGAAGATGAAGTCAGAGCCTATGAGCAGAAGACAAAGAGGATTTTAGAGTGGTTCGGCCCAAAAATATACGTACGTCCACTGTTCACTCTCTCACTATTTCGACAGAGTAACAGCACTCAAAATCGAGGATCCCTTTTACAAGGAAATTCGTCCCCTATTTATAAAGAAAGGGGACATGCTACAGTTAAACAGAATAAGACAAAAGCGTACAGTAAACTGAAAACACAATGATGGACCGCATTTAATGCGCCGAGATCTCAATTAATGCAACCGAATATACATTTAATGTGACCGAATTCGTCACTTTCGGGCTCTTCCCAAGCGAGATTTCATGTGGCTGATTTGTACGGGTCATGAGTGGCTATCGAGATCTTAGTTGTAGTCTCTGGCAGAAATGGCGTACATGGCACGTTTTGGAGTCGTATTCTGCATAGCACTTTTGACTTCTGTTGACTCGTGATTCTGAGGAGTATGACAGAAATGGACTTTTCAGCAGCAGAGACACCCAGTCAACTTGACGAACAGATGAGCTTCTGATGAGCCAGACATCTGGGGAGTTACGAAGACAGATTATGAATCAAAACCTTTGTGACTGGTAATGACAATAGGCAGGCACTCTCGTAGGTGAGCGGGTATTCGGGCACGTCCAAAAATCACCGAATGATCAGGCGGATGGTCTTGGACGAACGAGTCTAGGCGCAACAGGTTTGATGGATAGCCCCTTTGGGTCGATAGCTTAAACGAGCAGAGTCAGCAATTAGATATGGCGGACAGGCTGTCGGATAGAACTAGCGGGCAGCCTGAACGACCACGATCAGCGGCTAGAACCAGCGGATAGCCTGAGCAACCAAGATCAGCGGTCAGAACCAGCGGGCAGCCTGAGCGACCACGATCAACGGTCAGAACCAGCGGGTAGCCTGAGCGGCCACGATCAGCGGTTAGACTGAGCGATCACGAATGGACACCTCGTCAGGAAAGTGAACTGGAAGAATGACGGATTATTGACTCCTTGGGCCACTGGACCTGCACTGTAGATCTTTCTGGACCCGATTAATTTGATCGCTAAATTACCCATAACAGAATATATACATGACATGTAAATAAATTTCAATTTATTTTTAAAACAGATAGCATATTTGTAGTTGCTTGTGGATTAAAAAAAGAAAGGGTCTGAGGCTCAGAAGTTAAGAAATTGTTTGTTTTAGACGTATACAGGTTTTTTGTAAATTTTTTACAGGATGATATTTTAGACGAACAGTTGTCATGTTGTCAAAATTTTAATAAACCGGTTTTGCAAATGTATGATAAAAGAAAAAAAAAAATCTCCACTCGTTTCCGTTTTAAAAGAGAATTCTAAAAAGGTTTTCAAGAAAGAAAAACGGCTTAGCTTCATGGGAACTTTTTAGCCAAATTAGATATCGACTGGACGGCCACCGTGGGGTTGCCGACAGGCTACCGTTTTTACAAAAATGGCTATATAAGGACGGAGTCCATCACAAGGTTTTGATCATTAATGGCAACTATAACCTAGAATGAAAATTTCACTAGTTGGACGTCAAGAACGCTTTCTTGAATGGAGAGCTAAAGGAGAAAGTGTATATAAGTATCCCATCGAGTTTAGCAAATGCAGCTAACAAGGGGTGCAGACTTAAGAAGTTCTTGTATGGACTAAAACAGTCCCCTCATGCACAGTTTGAGCAGTTTACAAGAGCTGTGAAACAGAGTGGCTCTGCACAATGTCAATCGGACCATACAATGTTTGTTAAGTATGGGTCAAATAAGAGGTTGACAGTTTTTGTTGTCTATGTAGATGACATAATTCTTACCGAAAATTGTGAAAATGAGATCCAGTAGCTAAAATTGTTCTTAGCAAGAGAATTTGAGTAAAGGATTTGGAGAATTTGAGGTACTTCCTTGGCATGAAAGTGACACCGTCAAAAGAGGGAATTATTGTTTGTCAATTCAAATATATTATTGATCTTCCAAACAAGACAGGAATGAGTGATTGTAAACAAGCTAAAAAGCCTATGGACTATACGATTAAGTTAAGGCAGCTTGAAAGTAGTTCTCCAGTTGATAAAAAAAGGTATTAGAGATTAGTTGGGAAACTGATCTACCTTTCACACACTAAGACCGGATATAGCATTCGTTGTAAGTATTGTAAGTCAATTCATGAATAAACCCACAAAAGAACACATGCAAGCAGTGGTCAGAATCTTCAGATACCTGAAATTCACATAAGGTAAGGGACTATTTTTTAGGAAAAACACAAGCAGAAGCATAGAAATCTTTACGGATGCAGACTGAGCAGGTTCAATCACGGATAAAAGGCCTACATCTGGTTATTGCAGCTTTGTATGGGGTAACTTAGTCACTTGGAGAAGTAAAAAATAGTCGGTAACGACTAGAAGTAGTGCAGAAGCTGAGTTCCGAACTATGGCACATGGAATTTATGAAGGAGTTCGGTTAAAGAGGGTATTGACTGAATTGAAAGTACCCATAGAAGGTGCATTGCTATTGTTTTGTGACAACCAGTCCACCATAAAAATTGCAAGGAACCTAGTGTTGCATGATCGGACAAAGCATGTAAAATAGACAAGCACTTCATTAAAGAAAAAATCGAAGACAATTTTGACTTGGCCTATGTTCCTACTGTTTGTCAAACAACCGACATTCTCACAAAACCTTTAGTTAGAATAGGATTTCATAATATGTGTACCAAGCTGGGAATGATAGATATCTATCACTCAGCTTGAGGGGGGTGTTGAATTATGAGTTACTAGGGTAATTTACTGTCATTAAGACAGTAATAATTAGATAAAGAGATAAAAAACTCTTATAGTTTTTCTAATCTTTAGTTTGAATTCTAGACATATTTTTCAAGTCCTAAGTTTAAGGAAAGGTTGTTTTCTTAAATATTATAAAGCTTGTGCTGATTGGTATATGAACAATAAGATGAAAAATCTGTCTCAAGAATATTTTCAGAATCAATAAATATATACCTCTTCACAAACAAAGAAGCTGACTTAGAGGAAGAATCACCTGAGCCAAAATCCGGAAGGGTAGGGAGAAAACTATAAGGAAACTGAGTCTCAATCTGGTTGGAAACGAGCTCGTAAGGATTATGCATGCAAGGCATGCACGATGTCAATATTTCGTTTAGTAATTAACAAGATACCAAAACACGAGAAAAAATCAACATAAGCTAATCATTTTAATATAAAATCTGCTTAAAAATTTATGACCAATGAAACAAACTTGAAGCAACAACAATATTCAAAGCATTTAACAACTCTCCATAGAAGATGAAATTCGAGTAATGAACATAATATTGACTATTATATGGTAACAGTGCCAATTTCTACTGCCATTAGAAGTGACAAACCTAGTGTTTCCATTAACTGTTAGCAATGCAAGCTGCAGCATTCCAACAAGGCTTGGGAAATATTAGTCCACAACAAAACTGGCGAAGCAAAACCAAAAAGACAAGATACATAAAAAGAGAAAATATATCCAAGAAAACCATGTCTGCAGCACAAACCAAATTATCAAATTAAGAACATGGAAATGTTGATATTGATAAAAGAAAAGAAAATAAAAAAAAAATGATCTTAAGATTTATCAGTCATCAAACTATTTAAAACAGTAGAGACACAGTTCAATATAAAAAAGGAATTATGTAAACTCTACTGACCACTCCATTCAATCAGAATCAGAAAGAACATCACTCTTGTATTTCCACATTAAAACACTTTACAACTCTAGAATCCCAAAGCTTCCTCCTATAACCGTCAACACAGACCAACCTTGTCCTATGTTTAGCATTGGATTAGCTAATTAGTGTCGAGTGCAGTGATATCACAGACAATATCACAAGTACTATAGTAACTAGTGTTAATATAACCCATTGTACCATGTGACAAGTTATAATTTAAGTATTTAACAAGTGTTTTAATTTTAATTAGTGTTAATATTTAAACTTAGCTTATGAAAAAGATTTTATGGGATTAAAGAACTCAATGATTGCATACATTGTTAGCTCTGAATGGTGATGACTGAGAGTTTGAGTTGATGATGGTTGGAGGGTGAGCTTGCAATGGTGATCGTAGGATTTAAGCTAGGAAACTATAAGAGTTAAAATGGAATTTATAATGACCACTATCACTAGGTTCAATAGTTTATGTTAGTACTAGTTAAATTTGTACTTGTAATAACTATTATCTCTTAGTACAATAGCTTATCTTAGCACTACTTAAAAAAATATTACATGTTATCACTTGGTAGTTAAAATAATAATTTGTGTTGATGTGCTAAGTATCACAAATACTTCTTTAACCAAAGTTAATATTAACTAGTTAAAATGTAAAATATTGTATCACGTGATAAAATTATTAGTGTTAATAAAACCTAATATTTTCAGTACGATTTTAACTAGTACTTATGTAACTTGTTGAAGCCGGTGATAGTTATTATTACAAGTTCTATTTTGACTCTCATTTTTGCTTGGCCAATTATCATCACCACTGACTCAAACTCTCCAACCATCGACTGATTCACACTTTCCAACCATCACCATGTCAAAGCTATCGGATTTCATGAAGACAAACATTGAGTGCTTAAACCCACTAGGCCTTCCTTATCATCTGATTTAACATCCTAACACTAGTTAAATTATTACTTGCATCACTTGGTACAATAAGATACATACGACTTTTGATACTGAAGACACCAACACATATTAGCTTTGGATTAGACTACATTTGGTGGCGTGCTAGAAAATGAAATAGTAAGCCCAAACGAAAAAATAGTCCCACTTTTAGTTGGGTACCTGTTATTAATAATCCTGAGACTATTAACAGCAAGCTAACAACATTAACAGCCATTTAATACAATAACTTTTTACCAATATTATCATACCTTTAGTTGAGATTTTTTCTTTCTCTTTCTTTTATGCTGTTTATGCTCTTATGCTTGCAAAACTGAGCTTGACTATAGAAAAATGAAGCTTCAGTTCAAATTAAAGAAAGAGTAACATATAAAGGAGTCACTGAAAGAAACATTAGTTTGATTTTTAGAAAGACAATGAACATATGTAGTAGAATACAAAAGCTTGTTGAGAGAGAGAGATTTGGGAAGTAAAAAATGGTGCAGTAAATGCTCATTAATACTATTAATTTTCTTTAGTAGTCCCAGAATTATTAGTAACAGAGATAAAACATGCTTAATTTATTCCGCTTTTATAAGACTACATTTTGTTTAGGATTTTTGTTTAAGAGGACTAAAACCATGTTCCGTCACATCACCAAATCACCAAGTCATGAAATTCGTAATTGAGTATCAAGCAATGAAAAGTCTAAAACCAATACTCCATAACTAAGTCACCAATTTTCAGAATTCAAACGGCAAAAGCATCACTTGAGTTGTTCAATAGGGTCGATACATAAATGTATATAGAAATGAACATACCCTTAGTTAGCTTTGCCAAGAATCCCAAAATCAGTTTCCAGAATCAATCATGAACTAAACTGATTGTGTATGCTTCAATTTCCCGATAATATTGTAACAAACAAAAATGCATGATTAGAGTATTATTCAACCCTACTAAAATGAACTTGAGCTCTCTTAAAGAATATATACATGTGCAAAAATCAGATCGCATCCAAAAAGAACATGTTCTTACCTTGTAAATGAAAGCTAGAAACAAATACCGAAAAGAGGGTATGTATTAATTAACACAGAGAGAGAGGGTGGAACCTGTAAGGAATGAGACACTTTTTAGATTGGGTTAAAAGAAATTTACAGACAATATTAGAAAGATGATACCAGAGAGCCATACCTGTTGCCATACTTGAATCAATGAAGCTTTGAGAATATGAAAAAGTATTGATGCTATTTTCAATCGATTACAGTCTCCTTTCTTTCAAAATGACGATTTGACTATTACTTTCACATCCATGTTTCGTGTAATGTTAAGGCTTGCTGATAATTTAGATGTCCTTATGCTTAAAGATATAACGCAAAAGACAAATTAAATTTGTTGAATGTAACATTCATTCCTATTTTCTCAATAATTGACACATCTTTTTTGGTAATCTAAGAACACCAAGGTATACAAGTGTCAACAAAAAATTGAAAAAATTGCAAACTGAATCCTGGGTTTACAACTAAAATTTGCAAATGATATATTCACTCATCTTTACTTACAAAACTTTTCAATCAAGTTTTGAACATTTCAAGGGTAGAAGAATCCTTTTGCTTTCAAACAAATTATAAGGAGTGCCAGAATTATGGAGACTCTTTACAGGATCAATTAGCAGTTTTTTACATAGTTAACAGAAATGCAATTTTTTACCATGCACTTGGTGACAATCTTTCGATTGAAAATATTGAACCTCCAGATATTGTTTCCGGGTTGGCATAACTTTTCCATATCAATAATTCAAAATAAAAATATCAATACAGACCCTTACAACCTTACAGTCTTGCTACAGTTTTTGATGCCCCAAACATAGGTTTACGACTGCAGGATACACTGGAGAGTCCCCACTCAGTGACTCAAGCACATATACCCTCCTCAAATGTCTCCTTCAACCTAAACCACCCGAATCCAAGAAATCTTTGAAACTCAATGTTAATCACTACCTATTAGGTGATTATGGTCCAAACATGATAACACACAAATTTCATCTCAATACGACTTGCAGATTATCGAACGATATGGTACGGCAAGGATTCTTAACATGAGAAATTAAATGTAGACTAGCAATGAAAGTGAAAACAACCATCACACGCAGAAGAAAAATGCAAAACCATTATCCTAATTTTCTATTCTCCAACATTTCACAAGAGAGTACATAATTTAACTAGTTCCATCAGAAAGCATACATTACATAAATACAAGCAAAACTTTTTGAAATATAAAACTATTGAGGCAAACACCTGTCACCTTCTTAATTTAGGCTTCTTAGGAAGACTGCCACCGGGATTTCTCTTCTCAGGTGCCCGAGCTTTCCCAAAAGCCTTCATCTTCCTTCTCTTTCTCTCCTCCTCACTGTCTGAGTCATTTCCTTTCTCCCTGTCAGCGTACACAGCTTCTCTCTCCAACTCTTCCCATGTTTTTCCCTCGTCCTCCTCTGAATCTTCATCGGAATCTTCTTCCTCATCATCCTCCGACTCAACCAACGACTCACTGTCATCACCCTCATCATCTGATCCCGAGTCAGACTGCACATCTGAAGGCTCATATCCTTGATCTGAATCCACTGAGTTATCGGATTCTGAATCACTTGCTTCCATATTTAGAAATTCCCATCCTCCGTCCTCTATAAATTTTTCTGGATCATCGGTTATAGTCTTTAGTATAGGCCTCCAATTCAGATTTAATCTGCTCTCGTAATATTTGAGGTCTGTTGTGTCAAGCCATTCTTTGATGCCATCCAGTGACGTTGAAGGAATAGAATCAATCCGAAGGACATCACGCTTGAAGTCCTTAAATACTATAGTCATATCAAAATTCTTCTGTCCAAGCCCAACTCTCTCCAGGTTAACAATCTCAATTTCACTTAGGGTGATTACCACAAAAGGAGTCTCTATCAGCTCGACCAGACAGCTTGATGTGGGGACAATGAAAGCCGAGGCTTTGTGTGGAACCCCATGAAAGCCAAGCTCTCTCAGTGGTTGATCAAACTCAAGATCAAGAGCTTTAAATTGAGGTTGTCCCCACATATCATTTACTCGGTTCACAAAGTTCTGAAAGTCCATGTTAATTTTATTCTTTCGGTCTCTCTCGCGTTGTTCTTCCTCAATCTCATCAGGGTCATAGGCAGATCTTTTTCCACCTCCCAGTGTCTGAACCACATCCATTACCTCAATGTAAAACTGCACATCCTTGGTTTTCTTGTTTCCAACCATAATATGGTTATGCAAATGAAAGTGCAGGAGAGTGATCATTTCCCTCTCAGCAGGCTGGAAGAATGCATGCTTGATATTACCAAACATCACATCAACACGTTCATCAGGCCTTGAGGTAGAATATCGGAACCCATTGGTGTGGGCTTCTAGAGAACCAGTCAGCTTCCTCCCACGGCCACCAAAAGGTGGGCGTATCCACAGATCAAACAGTTTTATTGGCTTGAATTTAGCAGATGCAAGTTGAAGCTTTTCCTGAGTAACTAAAGTTGCCCTCTCAGCTCTTTCAGATTCTCGTGAAGTGACTTGACGTTTGAGTGTTTTAATCTGTTGTACCACCTCGCTTATATGCCTTGAGTCTTTGGAACGGAATGAAACCTCCTTCAAATAAATTGATCCTTGAAACTTTAGAGTGTTTGAGTCATGAGGACTGAAAGGTGTGCCAGGTACATTGAAAATTATTCGTATGTAGCAAGTTCGGTTACTGTCCTGTTGGCTGGATACGCTTTTCACAGTAGCAACATGAAAAGGGACCATGCTCCCATAAATTGGCAAAAGGATTGCTTCATTTTTCTGGTCAACCTGTATCATCAAGTCTCTTGGAGGAGGCAGATCATTCACATTTTTGTATGCAACCAAATCACCAATAGTTTTCACCTGACCACGATTATCTGCAGCCCCAGAACCACCACCAGCAAGCCTCCTAGCAGTTTCTTCATTTTTCTGACGAGCAAGTTCGGCCTGGTGCTGCCTTCGAAGCTCCTCCTTTGACATTTCCTGATTGTCTGACCTCAATGTTGCCTTAGACAACATAGACTCACCACCTTTATCCTCAGATTTGACTTTTGGACGTTCCTCTTCTTCATCATCCTCATTAAATGAGTACGCCACATCCTTCACAGCCTTAGAACTTTTAGCAGTCACAACATCTGGTACTTTCTCACCAACAATAACAGTATCTGCTAGCAACACTGAGAATTTCTCGGTCTTTGGGTTCTTGGTCTCGGTCTGCAAGTTCTGAAAACCAAGTGAAACATTGAAAACCATGCCTGATTTCAAAGTTCGGTCATTCTTGGCATTAAGACTAAGCCCCGACTCCCGAAACTCAAGGCCAATTCCAGTCCCTGCATTTCTTGTCAAGTTTGAAGATAATTCAGGAGCATCTTTCTCAACTACCAACACTGCTGCTTCATATACGGCACTGACCTTGTTACCGGATTTCAAAGCACCAATTGCTGCTTCATGTGCCTTAAGGAGAACCTCATAAGCCTTGCTCTGCTTGGCATTAGCATCTATCAGAAAAGTTCGAGCGACATTAGAGCAGTAGCTATTGTATCGGGATCCAATTGCACATATAATCACACTAGTGGAGTCGTAGTATAGATTCTCATCATTGCTCGATGCACTTGGTTTCAGATCGAACACTCCTCCACTCTGAAAAATTGGAGGATAACAAATATCAACATTCTCTGCCTTCAGCTTGACCTTAATTCTTGCAGGTTCCAAAATGGTCTTCTCTGTGTCATCCATTAATGAAGAATGGGATACTTTTTTCTCCTCATCAATGACCTTCTCAAGCTTTGGGACCACAAATTGTTTCATCACCGATGAACACAGGAATGCAGCTTTCTTGACATTTGTAAGCTCTGTGTCATCTTTGACAGCAAACAAGTCTGAGAACCCGTTTGATATATCCCTCAACTCAAATTTAGCACTCTTCAATTTTTCAGCCCAGGTCTCCAAAAGCTTCCCTTCAGGAGCCTCTCTTGAAATGTGTCCAACAACAGGACCACCATGATCACTAGATTTTGACTGATCATTAACAGCAACAAAAATTTTATCCATCAAACCAGTTCCATCATCATTTTTGGCCTTCACATGTATCACAACTTCAACACCAACAGCCTCTTTGGCTGACTTCTTTACAACCTCAAGCAAAGAAGCCTTTTTCTGACTACATAAAAAATGGATTTGCTTCTTCAGGAAAACCATAATTGTCTCCGGGAACTCATACCCAACCAACCAAATGTTTAATGCTGAGGATTTCAAGTACCGCAAATCCTCAGAAACCGGAGGAGTTGCTATAGCAAGAGCACTAGAATTACCCCATATGTCACTGTTGTGTTCATTCCAATGTGAATACAATGTCTTCAGCCGCTTACTGAAGTTGTCCAGATTGATAGCATATGGATTAGCAGTCCCTGTACTAGTCTTAGCAGCTGCAGGTTTCACCGAACTATTCCGATGTTCAGCCATTGTATATATGATTCAAAAGTCCAACTTCTGTCCTCAACAAATCAGCCTAAAACTGCAACAAAAAACAAACAATAATTATCAGTTTACTTCCCTCTACTCATTTAGATAAATCATAAACCAGAATAAACTTCCGCAATCAATCAACTTAAAGCTTTACTTAGCACGACACAAGAGTTACATATTAGCATTATACAAACCTTACAGATAACAGAACAAAAGTCGGAATTCATAAGAATTCTGCTAGAAGAACAGTCCTCGATCAATTCTAAACTTATAAGTGCTCCCTAACCACCAACAAAAGTACAAGTCATATTGAGATTTTGCATATACAACTTCATTGTACCAAGGTTCATAAACTAGAATAATTCTGTTATCAACTTAGAGCTGGACTTGGCACGACACAAGATTTACAAATTAACATTATACAAACATTACAAATCAAACAAAACAAAATACAAAATTCATAAAAATTAATCTAAAAGAACAATCCATAATCAATCTTAAACTTATACAAGCTCCTTCACTACCATCAAAACTACAAATCACATCAAAATTCCATATATCCAACTTCGTTGTACTATAACTTACAAACAAACTAGCATAAATTTTTGCAACCAACTTAAAGCATAACTTAGCACAACAAAAGAGTTAGATAATAGCACGGTACAAACAGTACATATAAAACAAAACAAAATCGAAATTCATAAAAATTAAGGTCAAAGAACAATCCATAATCAATCTTAAACTAATACAAGCTCCTTCGCCACCAACAAGACTACAAATCATATCAAAATTTCGCATATTCAACTTCATTGTACTAAGATTCATTAACCAGATCAAACTTCTGTTATCAACTTTGAGCTTTACTTAGCACAACACACAAGTTACACATAAAAGGGAAGAAAAGCCAGAATTCATAAGAATCAAGCTCGGAAAACAATCTAAAAATCATAATTCAACTTCATTGTCCATTGATAATCAAAACTCAACATCAAATAGAATCACATCCTCTCCAAAACCTCTTAACAGAAAAACATTTAACAAACACACTCTATCGCAATTTCTTCTCCAATTCTTCCACTTTCACAGCAACTAAACAAAGCATACAAATCATAACAAAACTCAACCAACCAACATCCCACCAATCATACACAGGACTAGAAACCAAATCCCATGCACAGTAAATCATTAAAAAAAAAAAAAAATTCACCTCTCCGATCCTTGACAAACCACCCTGTAAAGATTGATCCTTGCATTGCAAAACTGAATTCAATTTTTTTTATTTTTTTTGGTTGGATACAGATAAGTAGGGTCTGGTCACACCTCACAAAGTCATCATCTTTTAAGAAAACAAAGCCAACCCATCTGATTTTACAAGGATCAAAACCGACCCAGATGAACAAGAGATCAAAACTTGAAGACGATCACAGATTCTCCACATGATCATGCAAATAGTCTAAACACAAAAAGCTTGACCAAAAAAAAAAAAAAAATTTTAAAAAATATGAATAGTTTTAAGAGATGAAAATCTGGATCTAAAAGAAGAGATTTTGATGGTGAGAAAGTGAAGAAAGTGTAGACAAGAAGATTTTGATGATGACAAGCAGGGCTGATGAAGAAGAAGAAGAAGAAACTTTGATTGAATGAAGTGCTGGAAATGTGTTTATATATGCATGGGTCTGGATTGTCTGCACTCTCTGCTATTGTAAGTTTTTGAAAAAAAAAAAAAAAAAAATCATGTTTTGTAATTTTTGCACGTTCTGGATAGGGTTGCGGGGATAGGATGGTAATTTTGCAATATTAAGGGTGCAAATATGAAGCAAATATAGTTAATCAAGATTGAAGATTTTGAAATTGTTGGTTAAATTGATCGTATTGTTTTCAAGTTAGTTTGAAGTTGAAAGAGTTTCTATGATGATAACTAATTTCCTTTTAAAAGATTAGAGTCCCATTATACTCATTCAAGATTCGAGGGAAGGAGAGATATTTAAATTCAGACCCTTTAGGTTATAAGTGTGTCCAAATGTTATAAGAGCATATCTTCATGTGTTAAAAGGAGTGAAATTTCCACGTCATACGATGTGGAATAGATTTCTCTAATGGTTAGTATTGTTAGTATAATTGGAAAGGTAGATCTTCAGGTATTAGTATTGTTGGAATTATATGAAAAATTATTTTAATATATACATATATATAGGGTTTTTATGATCAGGACGTCCTAACTTTAAAAAGTAAAAATCAACTAATCAAATTCATTAATTTTATTTGAAGTAAATAAGACAGAAAATTTATTTTTGGAGAAAAAATATAATTGATAAATTTGATTGGTTAGTACTTATTGACGTTCGAAATAAGTTAACTCACGTTCGTGAGCCCAATACTACAATAGAAGCAAAACAAAGCAAAAAACAAGTAAAGAGCAAAGAAAATGGCAGAGAAAGAACAAGGAACACCAAGGTTTTTATGTGGCTTGGTTCAAAGAAAACCTACATCCATGACTATTCTCTCATTATCTTAACAAAGTAACAATATTTTTTCCAAATATTTTCCTCTCTTTTTTCACAATGAAATTCATCTATATATAGAGAGGGGGATACAATTAAATATGATTAAAATGAAAAGATATTATTAATTACACTTTCCAAGACTAATATAAGTTAAAGTCAACACCTGTAAATATTGGATTCTAACAATAACCCATGTTTAGTGACTGAGATTTTTCTTAAATCATGCTGTCATTTATCTGAAACAATCTTCTTAACGTGCACATCAAGCAAAAGCTAGGTCTTGCTCTGGGCGATTTTGGGCAACTGTGATTGTGGGCAACCTATAATCTTAGGGATGTAGTAATAAGCGATCTAAGCTTGCGGACTGAGTGCTCTTAAGACTTATGCGAGCGAGCTATTTGACAGGTAATTTGAGAGAAAGCTGGGAGTTAGGCAAATAGGTCCTGTAGCTTATTGAGCCAAATTATTGTAGTTTTATCAATCCACTTAGGTAATTCCAAAAATATCCATAACATTAGCCCCCCAACTCTTAATACGATCTACGAACTGAGTGCTTTGAGCTCACTAGTAAAAGCTTATTCGTCTGGGACCTGTCGTGTTGCCCTTTGGAATTGTCTTATTTCCTAACATGTGGCAGCTCTCTAAGGATAGTTCAGCGCATGCCTTGCGTAGTATGCATTTAATGCACGCATCTCTTTAACTGAATGCGTATAATGACAAAATCTCGTAGTTTGTGCTGAACCATCAAATCAAGGTTGGTTTATGAGCCTCTAGATCCATCGACTAGGGTTTGGCGCCTATACAATGATGGCGCCTCTTCAGTTTCTTGTTTCTCCTGTCATATTCAAGCTTCAGTTAACATCAAGTTTCTTTTTTGTTCTCTCATCTATTGCCGTAATTATTTGTTTTCGTCGAAGATCAGCTTTTACTTCAAAGGATTTAAGTTCTATTGCATCCCTAGTAAGTTTTTTCAGTCTCTTTTGATCTGATTTCCATTATTTGTAGTAGCTGTACATTTTTTTCTAGATTTGGTTTTGGTTTGAGTTTTTCATGTTCTTGGTGTAGTGCATTTGTTTGAAACCGTGACTCTTCATTTTTGGTTGATTTGATCTTACTGGTTTGTTTTTAATGAATGGTTTGTTGTTTGCGACATTATGCATGTGAGCTGTAGATAGAGAAATAGATAGGTTGCTAACTCGTAGGCTGTTAGATTATAGATCGAACCTCCCATGCATTTAGCGATTTATGCAGCGTTTATGACTTGTAGGTTTAGGATATTCTTTGAAATATAAGAAATTTAGATATTTATAGGGATGGTCTGTATGTAGAGACCTAATTATTCCCTTTTTACATGTAGATATCTTCAGGTTGCAATCGTCGATCACACAGAGTAGGGGCTAACTTTTCTGA
This sequence comes from Dimocarpus longan, assembly GCA_022984855.1. Taxonomy (NCBI): domain Eukaryota; kingdom Viridiplantae; phylum Streptophyta; class Magnoliopsida; order Sapindales; family Sapindaceae; genus Dimocarpus; species Dimocarpus longan. The sequence goes on along the minus strand of CM041016.1, from coordinate 29,719,310 downwards.
TTCTGAAGAGCTTGAGGTGAGAGAAGTTCGCTCTACTGAGGAGGCGACCTCCATGAGTAGTAAGGCTACTGGGGAGTTCACAACTCGAGTTGACCCTATCACAATTTTGTCTGCCTCTGGATGGGACGGTCGTGAGGTGTTTGTTTTCCATGTCTCGAAACTACAATTTGACAAGTTGGGAAGGATTGCCCTGGATATCATCTCCCCACAGGTTGCGGCATCATGTTACCTTCCTCTCGTAACCAGGTGGCCTACCTGCCCCAGGGATACGTGGCTATCAGTACCCACCATCTAAGGCATGGGCTCAGGTTCCCAGTCCCCCGTTACCTCATCAACCTCTTGAACAGTCTGAAACTTAGCCTTTTCCAACTGACCCCCAACTCTTACTCCCAGCTTTCGTCGCTAGCGTTGGTCTTTTTAAGGAACGGGCTTGAAGCTCCGAACTCACGCATCTACTCCCACTTATATAGCATAAAGGGAATGGTCAGCTCAAAAGGAAGGGTGCCAGACGGGATCTTTTATTTGCCAGCTCGCAAATCTGATTTTAAAGGTCTTTTGCCAAAGGGCGAGGCAAATGGTAAATATAATGTCGGAGATTACAAATTGAGCTGGTTTTATGTCTCTTGCTCTTTCTTTAAACGTCTTCAAAATTTTAGTTTCGTCTTTACCCCGGGTAGTCACATAGGATTGGCATTAACAAGCTCTTTTACATACATATTCTGTTATTAAGATATTCCTTGCTTCTTCTAGTAGACGAGAAAAGGGATTAATATTGAGGCGAAAAATGATCGTTTGAGAACGCTTACGAACTCGGGAGAAAGCAGCATAATCCACGCGTTCTAAGATAAGCTCCTCAGAACGTATAAGCTCGCCCCTGCTCTGGACAGCAAGCTAACTGATAGTAAGAGGGACATTGGCACTTAAGGTCAGCGCGAGCTCGTCTCCGTTTCTCAAGCTACTCGTGGAGAGGTCAATCCTATTCCTCGATGAATTCTAGAGATGGTGAAGCTTTCACTCTGCGTTCCCCCTGATTCTCCTCCTGAATCCCCAGCTCCCTCAGCTCATGAGCCTGCAACTTCTTTAACTCATGAGCTCACAGCTCCTTCAACTGTTAAGCCCATAGCTCCTGTAACTACTGAGCCCGTAGCTTCTTCAACTGCTGAGCCCGTAGCTTATTCAACTACTGAGCTCATAGAAGAGGCAACCTCAACACTAGTTCCAGGATCTTCAGCTTAGGTCTCGTCTTCGTAGCTAGAGATGATAGAGGTAGAAGACGAGTAGGCGAATTCAAGCTGCCTTAAGTAAGGAAGGTTAAGAGGATGTCAACATACAAATGTCCCGGGACCAAGCGACCTTGAATTGATAAAGGCAAACGGCCTGAGGTTTCAGAGGGAAGGGACAAATCACGGGCCAGAACGCAATCCATAAGCTTGCCAGGGAAAGAGTACCTTGACATGGCCCTCAACAGCTTGCCTGACATTATAGGAAGTATCGGTAGGAGCTTGTATAATGAGAGCATAAAAGATGAAGGCTTGATTGGCTATATAGCTCGTCATGGACTACTAGTAACTTCATAGTTTTTTGTTTCTGTTTTCTTAATTCAAATATTAATTTGCTGCTTTTTAGGTTACAATGAAGGCAATGAGGCAGCTCGAGCAAACCAAAGCCTTTAGATAGGATCGAGAGAAGTTCTACTAGGAGAAGGAAAAATTAAAGAGCGATCTCTCGTCCCTGAAGGAAAAGGTCGAAAAAACCAACAAGCTGGAGTAAGTACTAAGGGTCAAATTGAACAACGCTGAAGCGGCAAATAATGAGGCTAAGGATGCCTTAGCATGGGCAGAAGCCAACCATAAGGCTGCAATGTCTAGTTTTACTGCGCAGGTCATTAAGAGAGAAGAAGGACTGAATAAAATGAAGGATGACCTAACCGAAATCTTACGGCGAGCTAAAACTACCGAAGAGAAGCTTAAGGAAGCACGTTAAGATCTGAAGTAGCGGAAAAGCGAGTTGAGGCCGTTGAAAAGCGGGCTTAAGTTGCAGAACGAGAGGTTGCTCTCACTAAGGAAGAGGTCGTCAAGACCGAAAAGGACACGGAATCAAGGACCTCCAGTCGATTCCTTTACACCTTATGAGAGGCTCACCCTAAACTAGACTTCTCCTTCTTCGGTGAGGAAATAGTCGTAGAGGTGGAGAAATATAGGAGGCAGGCTACTCGCACCTTAGCCAAATTAACCACAGCTCCTATAAATGCTGGGCCTCCAAGCGTGACTTCTCAAGATGAGACAACTCAAACCGCAGATCCTGCGATCGTGACCCCAGAAGATGAAGCCCCTTAGCTTAAATTTTTTGTAATATTTTATCACTATCTATGTGACATTTTCCTCGCTTCGTGAGTTCATTTTGAACAATTTGTAAAGATAATGGATATTGATCTCGTTTTGAGGCTTCTTCTAAATGCTTGCTTTAATATAATGTTGTCAATTTCATTCTTCGAATTCCTGCAAGCTGAGGAATTAAATAACATAAACTATTAGTAATAATACCTAGTAGGAGCTTGAGAGCTCGCGGACCTTGATGCACTATAGTTCATAAATTATAACATAATCTTGAGCTATATATAATGGATTGTAGCTCGATAATATAGTACGATTGATTGTAAGCCATGATATATATACATAGATTGGATAGAGTTGAACGTTAGCCAACGTTGATGAACCCAACACATCTGATCTTTTAACTAGATTATATGCCCAAGTACATCACACATAATAGCTTATAAGCTAACATGGATGGAACCTAGCACACAATCTGGTGGGAAGGCATTTATTAGCCAATATATACATCCACATAGGTCGCACAGAATAACCCGTAGGCTAACATAGATGCATCCCAGCTAACTTATTGATTTTGTAAACTCGCGAGCTAAGTTTATATGTTTAGATAGGTCACACAGAATAGCTTGTAGGCTAACATGGATGAACCTCAACTAATATTAAACTTAAACTCGTCGGCCAAGTTTGAATGCCAAGATAGGTCGTACGGATGGCAATTGAGCTAACATGAATAAACCTCAGCTAACATATCAAGACTTGGTGAAAATTGAAATCAATAACTAGGTAGATCTCAAATCATGACCGTATTCGGGCTAGGAGGATTCCTGTTAGCATGTAGGTTCGAGCCTCCATAGGTGCTCAAATAAGCCGTAGATCATGATGGGTTAAATTGAAAGAGGTTTTAGTTCGCAACCCATAGGCTCAATTTGAATTTAACTCGTCACCTACTTAATACTGCCCAATTTTTATGCAAAAATAAACTATATCAACAAAATTCATGGGAAATATGGAGCTTTTATTAATTGTAAATAATCAAGATTACAAAATAAAGCGAACTAATAATTATTGAAAGTAAGGTCGTAAATGTGCCGCATTCCATGCTCGCGGTACTATTGCTCAACTCATACAGGTTAAGTGAAATGCTTCCTTCCCTAAGTCTTTTTGGACGATGTAGGGTATTTCCCAGTTTGGGTTTAGCGTCTCGTCACTGGCTTCACTAGCTCCAAATAGAATGAGGCGTAGTACAAGATCGCTGAGTTTATAGCTCTAAACTCGGACTTTTTTATTATAGTATCTAGTCACTCTCTTTTGATAGATGGCCACTCTCTTTTGATAAATGGTCACTCTTAGGTAGGCTGCTTCCCTTGTCTCTTCGAGAAGATCCAAGTTTGCGTTAAGAAACTGATCATTCTCAGATGGATTGAAACTTGCTCTTCGTAGGCTGGTCACCTCGAATTGTGTTGGGATCATGATCTCGGATCAATAGACCATTGAGAAATGAGTTTCCCCTTTGGTGCTATGAGCTATCGTCCTGTAAGCCCATAGTGTCTTTTACAGCTCATCCACACATGCTTCTTTCTTAGCTTCCAGCTTTGTCTTCAAAATTTGTTTTATAATTTTGTTGATCGCCTCAACTTGTCCATTCGCTTAAAGATTGTCTACTACTAAGAAGCTTTTAACAATACCGAGAACTGCTCACTGTTGAATTGGGTTCCATTGTCCATCACGAGCTGTTGAGGAACTTTAAACCTACAAATGATGTTATCCCACACAAATTTTTCTACCTTTGTGGTGGAGATCTCAACGAGTTCCTTCACCTCTGACCATTTGGTAAAATAATCCACCGCTATAATAACATGCTTATATTTTTCGCGGCCGATTGCGAGAGACCCTATCAGGTTTATGCCCCAGATCCCAATGGGTCATAGACTAACCATCTGCTGTAGGTAGGCGAGTGGAGCTCATGGGATCTTTGCAAACTTCTGGCATTTGTCACACCTTTTAACCATGCCGATGGCATCCTGCTTCATTGTTGGCCAATAGAACCCTTACCTTAATGCCTTTTGAGCCATTGAGAGCCCTTAAGCGTGATTCCTATAATGGCCAGCACGTATCTCCTTTAGAATCTTAGTACAGTTCGACTTATCTATGTATCTCAGGAATAAAGCTTAGAAGCCCTTCTTGTAAATCATGTCGTCATAGATCTGGCAACTTGAGTTCACAGACGACAGGCTTCAAGCTTATCATTTGACAGCTTCTCATCTTGCAAATAATCAACTAAGGAACTCATCCACGAGTCTTCTGCCACAACTATGGCTATCACCTCGTCATTTGACTCTGTACTTGGCATTGGCAGGAACTTTATTTGTATAGCCCCCAAGAAATTTGTATCTTGAGTTGTTTCCAGTTGAGCTAAAGCATCTACATTAGAATTCTGAGCTTGAGGGATCTAGTTCACTTCATATTTTTTAAAAATCCCCAATAACTCTCAAACTTTTTGTAGGTAAATTGTCATCTTTGACCCTTGGGTCTGGTATTCACCCCGCACATGACAAACTACGAGTTGGGAGTCACTAAAAATCTTAGCTAAACGAATTTCTATTAACAGGGTCTCGTACTCTGCTTCATTATTTATGACTCGAAATCTGAATTTGAGTGCGTAGAGGATTTTATGCCCCTCCGGGTTGATTAGCAACATTCCAGCCCCAGCTCTCTACTCATTGGAAGATCCATCAATATACAAATCCTAGAACAGACCCTCTGACGACTCAGCTCCTTCTTCCATGGGTCCTGTAAACTTAGTTATGAAGTCAGCTAGTGCTTGCCCCTTAATTGCTGACCTTGGCTTGAATTCTGTGTCAAATTGGGCCAACTTGATAGCCCACTTAAGAAGGCGACCTGAGGTGTCAGGCTTCTGGAGGATCTACCTGAGTGGATACCTGGTCAGAACTTCAATTTTATGTGCCTGAAGTAAGGACGCAATTTTCTCAATGCCATTACTAGACAATAGGCGAGCTTCTCTATGGGGGTATATCTAGTCTCAACATGAATAAGCTTCTTACTAATATAGTAGACAAGAACTGCATCTTGTCCTCTTTGCGAACTAAGGCCACACTCCGCGTACTAAGTTACCCCCGGTAGATCATCAAACTTTTCCCTCCTTTTGGTTTTGATAAGAGTGGAGCTCACCTCATGTACTTCATTAGTTACTTAAACGCCAACTCGCATTCCTCTGTCCATTCAAAATTCTTTGGCTTCTTAAATACTTTAAAAAAGGAATACATTTGTCTATGACTTTAGAGATAAATCTGCTAAGAACAACGACTTGACCATTCAAGCTTTGTACCTCCTTTATCTTTGTTGGCGACCTCATATCTAGTAAAGTCCTTATCTTTTTAATTTTAGCCTTGATCCCTCTGTTATTCACCATAAAGCCAAGGAATTTGCCTGAGGCTACTCTAAAGACGCACTTGAGGGGGTTGAGCTTCATTTGATATCTCTTGAAAATCTAAAACATCCCCTCGAGGTCGCGCATATGATCAACCGCTCGTATGGACTTCACCAGTATATCATCAATGTAGACTTCTATGGTCTTTCCAATCAGATCCTCGAACATCATATTCACCAACCTTTAATATGTTGCCCCTACATTCTTCAGTCTGAAGGACATTACCTTATAACAATATAGCCCACGGCCTGTGATAAATGAGGTATGCTCCTCATATTTAAGGTTCATTGGGATCTTATTGTACCCTGAGTATGCATCCATGAAACTGAGGAGTTTGTGACCAACAATTGCATCCAAGAGCTGGTCAATCCTTGGCAGTGGGAAACTGTCCGTCAAGTAGGCTTCGTTCAGGTCTGTGAAATCGATGCAAGTCCTCAATTTCCCGTTCTTATTCTTGACCAACTCGAGATTAGCGACCCAGGTCAGCTAGTGAGCTTCACGGATAAATTTGTTCGCCAAGAGCTTGTCCACCTCTTCCTTCAGAGTGACGTAATCCTCATGATTCATAGGCCTCCTCTTTTGACGAACGGGCCTATGGTAGGGGTTTATGTTTAGCTTACGCATCATTATCTTTGAGTCAATCCCCACCATATATTCATGATTCCAAGCGAACACATCCAAATTCGCCTTAAGAAAATTGCCTAGCTGAGCTTTTACTTCTAAGACCAGGCTCTTTCCCAATTTGAGGCACCTTTTAGCGTCTGCCTCGTTGACCTGAATGTCATCCAGCTCCTCTACTAGACCTGTAGTCTTATATGTATCAACCTCCTTGGGGTCCAGGTCATAACTTACCCCTATAGTGCTAACAGTCTGCAGCTCGCCCCTTGAGATCACATTCACCTTTTTCCCTTTGGTTCCCATCTTTACAGCGTCTTCATAGCAACGACGAGCTAGGTGCTGCTCACCTTGCACACATCTTACTCCATTGGGAGTTTGAAACTTCACTGTCAAAGTCCTTGTAGAGGTGACCATATCCAGGTCATTCATTACGGACCTTCCTACTGCCACGTTGTATGCAGAGAGAGAATCTATAAATAGGAAGTCCGCAAGCACAATTGACTAACGATCTGCTTTTCTAAGAGTTAGAGGTAACCCGATCTGCCTAATGAAAGTGACCGCATCTCCCATAAAGCTATACAAAGGTTCAAAGGAAGGCTTTAACTGTTCAATTCCAATCCTTATCTGATTATAGCATCCCCTATACATCACATTGACCGACCACTCGATGTCAATCATTATTCTTCTCACTTCATCATTCCTTATGCGAGCTCGGATCACAAGGGCATCCAATGGACGCCCATGGCTTCTTCTTCTTTAAAGCCAATCTCTTCAAATGTTGTCCTGACCTTCTTTATAGGTCCTTATAATTCACTTCGACTTACAATCTGTATATGATTGGCCTCGCGCACATAGCGCCCATGCGATCTTTTTTATGCCTCTGTTATATGAGGACCTCTATAGATAGTGAAAATTATCCTCACAGTGGGTGATAGTTCCTGATCAGAGGTTTACTAGGCCGGCTGTTACGCAGACTATTGAAGAGGATGCTGATATTGAGGTCGCTGCCCTATAAGTCTTACTATATAATCCCTCAAGCGACCTCTTCTGATCAAGTTGTTAATGGTGTCATTTAGATTCCAACACTCCGAGGTTTTATGCCCTGCCTTATTGTGCTAGGCACAAAACCTATTTTTGTCTCTAAATCGATTGGGGGTTATGATTGGAACAAGTCTCCCAAAATTCTTCCTATTCCTTTCAGTGGCAAAGATTTTTTCTTATACATATAATATGACGGTGTAGCTTTCATAACGACCTGGGTGTGGAGGTCACTTATGCCTATGGTCATTCCTCAATCCAGGTTCGTTTCTAGCTTTCTTCGTGACCTGGTTGTTATTCCTCTGGCTTTCATTACTATTTGCTTCATTACTCCTCTTCTTGCATTGGTTAAAGCTACCAGCTTCACTCTTCATGTTATTTGGCTTTCTTGTGCCAAATGCTTTCTCCAACTTTATTTCTTTTGCAACTCGCTTATATAATTCCCCTAAGTCATTCATTGGGGATTTATATATACTCTCATACAGCTTCTCGTCTTTCCTCAATCCTATTGAGATAGTTGTTAAAATCCCTTCATTTGTAAGGTTCTCCACATTGTTTACCTCGTACCTGAACCCGATAATATAGTCCTTCAACGATTCATTAGGATGTTGGAAGATAATAACAAGGTGACAGAGTGAAGCGAGCTACCTTTTCAATGCCTTATACTGATTGACAAATTTTTGTTGACATACCTCCTAATTATTAATACTGCGAAGTTGGAGGTTCCTGAGCCATATCCACGGAATGTCTCCAAGTGTTACTGGAAAAATGCGACATTTGACCAGCGGGCTAGTAGTCAACAAATTCATCTGAATATTGAATACTTCGAGATGATCACAAGGATCAATGTCCTCATTATACTGTGGAATGTTAAGAACCTTGAACCTAGAAGGAAGTGGCTCTTGCTCGATCTCTGAGGTAAATGGGGTCCTTTCACCATATTGACCTCCCTGCTCTTGAGCTTTGGGTCATGCTTCCAACTGCTAGACCTTCCGAAGGAGCTCCTCAACAAGTGGATCTTGTGCCTCAGATTGTCGGACAGTAAATTGTCTACTTCATCTACTTTCTCTATAAGGGGAATACCGTCTTTGCACCCTATGCCTTCTCCCATATTCGAGCTAGAGGGAATAGCAACTTGGCTCATTCTCTTGATCAATCCTGTTTGGTCCATCTTCTCTACACGAGCCTCCATGTCGATGTCGCTGTTCATCCTCACCTCTACGAATTAAAACTCGCCCATATCCACGGCTCGCCTCCACTTGTTGATGTCCATCTAAGCTCACCCTTACCCTAAATCCTAAAGGATGAGCCGCATCTTCATCATCATGAGCTTGCTGAATTCGAGCTTTGGCCTACACGTTTGAGGAGTGGATCGATCCCTTTAGTGCGAGCACTTTCCTAATAACTCTCTCATCTGTGGCCGAAATTTCAACGCATTGTCGCTGCGAAATATCCCTTACCGCAGCGGTCTCGATCGGTCTTTGAACGACCTGAATTTGGGCCTATGTCAGTACCCTAACAGCATCTACTAGCTGCATTACAGTATTATCCAATATTTCTAGGTGCTATTGCCAAACTAGCCACCATGTTAGCTACTTTCCTAATTGATAGGACGTCTTGTTGCGAATCTATATTTTCAAGTCGGTTGGTTGTTGCATCAGAACTTCTGGTTGTTCTTCTTTTTTCCATGGTAGCTATGAACAAAGAAAGCTGCAGTCTGGGCATTTCCTCTAGCATAAAAATGTTGACGTTCGAAATCAGTCAACTTAGATTCATAAGCCTAATACTGCAATAGAAGCAAAACAGAGCAAAAAACAAGCAAAAAGCAAAGAAAATGACAGAGGAAGAACAATGAACACCAAGGTTTTTACGTTGTTTGCCCAAAGAAAGCTTACGTCCACGACTATTCTCTCACTATCTTGACAGAGTAATAGTATTTTTTCTAAGTGTTTTCCTTTGTTTTTTTACAATGAAATTCATCCCCTATTTATAAAGGGGATGATATAATTAAATATGATTAAAATGAAAATATATTATTAGTTACACTTTCTAAGACTGACACGAGTTAAGGTCAACACCTGCAAATACTAGATTTTGACAATAACTCATGCTTAGTGGTTGAGATTTTCCTTAAATCATGTTGCCATTAATCCAAAACAATCTTCTTAATGTGCACGTTAAGTAAAGGCTGAGTCTTGCTCTGGGTGACATTGAGCAACTATGATTGTGGGCGACCTACGACCTCAGGGCTGTAGTAATAAGCGATCTGGGCTTGCGGACTCAACACCCTTAAGACTTGCGTGAGCAAGCTATTTGCAGGTAATTTGAGAGCAAGTTACGAGTTAGGCAAACAGACCCTATAACTTATTGTGCTAAATCATTGTACTTTTACGAGCCCACTTAAGTAATCCCAAAAATACCTAAAACAGTACTTATTAAAGTTAGAATGTTTTGATTATAAAAGCATTTTATATATATATAATTTTTATGATCAATACGTCTTAACTTTTAAATTATTAGAACCACTAATCTCAAAGAAAAAGAGAAATAATTTTAGAAAAAATAATACAATAAATTGTTGAGATTAGTGATTCTAACAATTTAAAATTAGAACATTCTGTCCATAAAATTTCTTAATATATATATTTATATTAAGAGCTTCGATATATTAAAAATGGGAAAATAATGGTAAATAGTACTAGAATTATAGACCTCTTCGATACTTGTTTGAAAATGAAATTATATTTTTACCCTTGGCAAATAAATAAACATACAAATCCTATTTTTTTTCATCTTTTGGTGATATAGGAAAACAGAAGTCACATGACAATGCCTTCCTTCATACCCACGAGCTGGCTAACACTACCAATTGAACACCACACTACTAATAGCCAGCAATACCATCTAACACAACCACAAACCCACAAATAGTGTGTTCCATCACCAACGACAACCCAAATCAATAACCAAAACCATCCAAATCCATTCAACCATTAGTTAATATTTTAATAAACTAAAATTTGAACTTACAACAGTACAAATTATTTGATTGAGTAAAATAACAAGAGTAGATTCCACGATGAGTTATTATCTTAGTTTTAATTCTAAGTTTATTTAAAACGGAAGGGATTTTTTTAACTGGGCATTGAAATTAGGTTGCAATAAGAAAACCCAATTCAATAAGGGAAATCAATAGAGAGAAACTTAATTAGGATATCTTATCCACCACTAAATAATTCTTCAATCTATGAATGAATAAATGAAACATGATAATATTAATGCATGATGAAAACATTCACGACAAGGTAATAACCATACTATATACTGTATTGATTCTTCCTTAAACTGTATGTAAATCACATGGCATCTGTGTAGATACGTGTATTTCTAATTATCATTTAGCATGACGTTTATTTAGGTTTAATAATAGGAATTCATTAAGAACTAGAAGAATATGAATGTCATATAAATTCTAGAATATGACGTTTATTCTAAGCATCTATGAATTAATGTTCCTCAATGGGTTCATAAGCAATTAATGGTTGCAAACTAAGAATATTCTCGTTTAACATGCAGTTGATATTCTTACAACATAATCTCAAAAATATGCCCCTAAGATGGTCAGCCAAAGAAATAAAATAAATAGAATACAATTTAAATAGAGACATTAATTTTATCATGTAAAGATAAATACTTCATTAAAAATAATAATTGATTTATTCATATTTAGGTTTCAAGTCAGCTCTAACTAACAAGAAAATTAGTCATTCGTGGCTTTAAAAGAAAACACAAAAATAAAAATAACTAAAGAAGAATAAACCGAAGAGTAGTTGCAGCCTATGCCTCTTATCTCTCTCTCTCTCTGATGTGCATGTTCAAGTGAATGGTGAGAGTATCCATTTATAGTGTGTAAAGGTCAACTATGAAGAGGTTTCTTAGCGAGAAAGATGAGTAATCAATGAATGAGTGAAATTGGAAATTAGTTAAATTGGGTGTCACGGCTTGTAGTCGTGACTTATAACACATTCACAATCCACGATAACAAGCTGCGACAATTTTGTCGTTTGCGTCGCTAGATTTAGCCACTACTTTCTTCGTGCAATAACAAACTATAATATTGCCACAGCAAAATTGTCACAGCTTTTGGTCATTGGTCCCATTTTTTTCTCTTGCTTGTGTAGCCTATGACATGCAACACCCTCCACACAATTTCCATTAAAATAGAAATTGAGTCGAAGGATATTACATTAATCGATTTATTTATTTTGGTTATACATAAATGTACTATTATTTTTTTTAAAAAAATTCGGTAAAGTTTCTAATATTTTTCTGAAACCCAAAATTTAAAAATCTGTAAGGGAAAAAAAATAACACATCCAAAATTTTCTTTTTTCAACTTCCAATATTGAACTCTCCGTCCGACTCCCGAATCACTTCACCGCATAAACATTTATAAATACAACATTTGATAGAAATCATATTAATAAATGTAATTGTCAATTAAAAGAAAATTAATAAATTTATTTACAAAATTATTTTATAATATCAAAATCTTCTATACCATTTATTTACATTATCATTTTACAAAATCTCAAGAGCACATATTTGTGTAAATACATATATATATATATATGTGTGTGTCAATAAATGACGGGACCCTTCCCGAATCCCTACTCTGGATTTGAGAAGTATCTCGTAGCACTCCGACAGAACTCCAATGAACCCTAACTTTGACTCGAAGAAACCCCGTCGGAGCACCGTGACTTACTTAAAACTGATTTATTAAATTTCTAATAAAAATCCGGCAGCATATCGGCTGTATATTTGACTATGCCACCCTGCAGATTTAAAAGCAATTTAAAAATACTTCTATAGCACACAAATCTCAACTACTAAGGGTCTCCGGCCCTTACTCAAAATCAACTCCAACACACAATAATTATATTTGCAAAAATTAATGTGAAACTAGGATTTTCTTTTTAAAAACACTTTCGTAAAACGTGCATCCAACATCTGGTATTTATATTTACAAATATTTATACTAAATTTACATACAACACATGCATGTGACAAAAGATGAGCTATACAATGGAATGTAGTCGTCCGTCAGTCAAGTCGCGCGTCAGTCTAAGCCTCGTCAGCTGGACGACTGGCTCATGCACCTAAGAGAAAATTTTTAAGAAATACATAGCAAACAAACGGTGAGTATAACTCAGTGAGATAAATAATAAACAGCTTTATAAGCTAAAGTATTTTTTTGAAATACTTTTTATTTCTTTCAATTAAAACTATTTCTGAAATTTATTTTGAATTTCTTTCTAAAACTTTCTCATTTCTCGTTTTGATGGTAACCCAGGGAAACTACTCCTGTCGTGGTCGTATAAATCTCTAGCTAAGCCACTAGGAATTAAGGAATCTACCCTGTGTAGTTACTGATGTGCGACTCTGGGCACGCGTTACCCCTACACAATCGGTTTAAACTAGACTACCCTATACGTGCAGAGGGTCGCTCAACTGACTCTCTCTCTCAGTTAGTAACTCTCTCACATCTACCATACACGCATAGAACATTCTATTGGGTACTCAACTGGGGCTAGAGTAAACCATCGTCATAAGGAAATATTTTTTCTCGGTATTCTCAAATAATCTAGTTTTTAAGGCAAAAAACCTAAAAACTTTAAAGTCTCATAATTTCTTTACATAAATATGAATTTACTTTAACAATTCATATAATATGATCCAACTATATTAAAATCTATAAATCAATTAAATAATGAAGTAAATGCATATAACATTAAAATAAGCTTTAAACAAACTAAGCTTGAGGAGAAGTGGATTTCTACTCACTAAGCGTTTCCCGATCGCTAACTTCCAATTCGAGGAACTCTTTTCATCTCTTACACGCCTCGGTGTCCGTTAGAAAAATTTCCAATTCACCTAACATTTAAATACACACTTGAAACCACCAAATTGAAAGGAAATAAAAAGAAGACAGCTTGTGCATTATTTATTCATACAACTACCTTTGAACATTACATGCATTCCATGTAATGCAATTTATCATATATGACTTAATTACCCTCAAATACACATTTAAGCACATACTTAGGACCTTAAAATCAACTTAAAATTCCACAAATTCACTCACACACAGCTGTTTTTTACTTTTGTCAAAAAGCACACGAATAACTCTTTTCTTGATTTTCTTTCGGTTCCAACACGTATTCACATTCCATCATGCATTTATATACTTAATAATCAATCAATTCTCATTTATCTAAATAAAATACAATCCATACACACACAAATACATACTACCGAACACACACATAACACATACCCATTCCTTTTCACTCAACTCACGACACACACATTTCACATAAATCTCTACTCAATCATTTATTCCATTTCTACTTTTCATGAAGCAAAAATCAATTAAACCCAACATACTTACTTGAGTTTGAGATCAGCAGCTGTTCTGAGATTCTCACGGCATCATATCCTTCCATTTCAACTTGACAAACTTGAACTACAACAACATTATCCATAACTCTTAAAATTGACAGCTTTAAACTCAAGAAAAACAACTCACAAACTCAATTGATTCCTCTTACCTACTGTTGACCATCATCTTGACGCCTACCCCTACCATTTTCCACCATTTCTTGGCTTCATCCAACTGCTTCCAGCTCAACTTTTTCTGGTCTCAGCTCACCCTAAATTTGGCTTCTTCACTCGCGGTCTACAGCTTCGTCGACAACTCGTCGCACTTTATCTTCTTCCCGTTTCTGATCTGTCTTCCTCACTTCCAGATCTAGTTTCTGGGCTGAAATCAGATGCTCATCTAGCTCCTTTAAGCCTCCATCTGACTAAGATAACACCCCTTAGATGATCGGTTTTCTTGCTTCTTCACTTGGCTGCCGAGAGATGTTGAGATTGCCGAGTGAGGTTGTCTTCGATTCTGCTGTTGGGTGTTTTTTGGGTCTGCTGGAGTGTGTTTTTTGTGCCAGATCTGAGCTGGAAGAAGACTCAATTAATTGCTTCACAAATTGCCTAAACGCCCCTCAACTTTTCTCAATTATGCTAGCTTAACTTTCCACCAAAGTTTTATATGTTTACCCCTCTTTTACTAACATTTTTATTACTCTCACTTATTCTTTTCCAATCATGACCCTACTCATTTTAACTTATACTTAGCACTCCCTAATAACCTCTTTTAATCCTCATAAACTTATATTACTCATAAAAATTTATCCCATAAAAAAATAAATACGTTAAATTCGTCAATTTCCATAACATTTGTAATATCGATAATATTAACCATTATTTCTCTCAATAGTATTTCTAAAATATTCCACATTTATTAATTCATCAAATTAACCTCATAAACATTCAATTAAACTTATAATTATTCACTTGCATCACATAAAAAAAATATCTCACAACGGTGGAATATTTTAAACATACGATTGCATTTAACGTTTTTATCTTTATATAGATATATATTCCTAAGCATGAAGGACTTGGTCTTTACAATACACGTTAACGAAATGCATGGTGCCCAAACAACTAACTACCCAAGAGGTGGAGAGATGTGACTCATGACAATTGCTGCAGATATCTTCTCTTTAGTCTTATCTATAATGCCCAAATTTTTCAACCTACGGGTGGAAAACCCACTGCGCTAAGTATTTCTACTTAATGAGTGTACACTTTATTAAAAAGTTACAAAACTTTATTATACAACAACATAAACTCACACTTTCAACATTTTTCAGATTTCAGAATATAAAATAATAAAAATTGAATAACTACTGAAACATAAGAAAAATCAATATTAACAATTATTCTTAAACTTTGTATCAAAACTCACTAATTAATCGTATTTTGTATGTGCAAGAAACGAACACTTGCACATAGAAAATACATAAAATATTTCTTTCCATTTACACTCACATGATTTTCACTATATATTAACATTTCTCAAAATATAAGTCGTAAATCAATATTTCACAAATTTTTAAACATTCACAAATAAATTACAAAGAGCTCAAATTACAAATTAATGCCTACATAAAACATAACAATTGTCATTTTTAACCATATCAACATGATTTTTTGTTATATTTTCAGTGCCCTTCGTAAATACTGACACGATATTATGGACTGGCAAAAAGGTCTCCTGTCATCGGCCACTCAGTGTCTACCCGCCAGAATAAACTAAGGGTGGGCATAAAAATATGGATCTGGTCCGAATGACCCGATCCAAACCGATTTGTAGGTGTTCGGACTGGATCACATGTTCAAAGGTATGGTGTTCGAATTCGAACCTGTGAAAACACCATGTTTCACGGATCAGATCGGATCGGATCGGGGTATCCAAAACCGATCCGATTCGTGAAAGGGGTACATGCATAATTTTGCATGCCCCTATATAAAGTTCACTTAAAAAGCTAACCCTAACATCCATCTCTCACTCCCTCTCACTCTCAGTAGCTGCTCGGTAGCCCCACTCTCACCCATTTCTTCTTCTTTATCGATACCGACGGCTCTCACTCAACATCTCGGAGCTCGATTTCTTCTTCATTGTCAACAATAACAGCTCTGAGCTCATGCCTCTCGACTCTCATCTCTCACTCTTTACGCGATAGCCTCATCCCCATTCATTTCTTCTTCATCACCGACATCGATAGCTCTCATCTCAACAGCCCGGTAGCTCGATTTCTTCTTCATCGCCAATTCGCCATCAACTCCCAACTCGTGCATCTCGACTCTCATCTTTTACTCTCAACTCGTGTCTCGGCTCTCATCTCTCACTTTCAGCTTGGTAGCCCCACCCATTTCTTCTTCATTGCTGACACCGACAACTCTTATCTTAGCAGTTTGGTGAGTCTATTTGCAGTTTTAACTTGATATTTACATGATGGGTGTTAGTGTTTTGGTGATTTCTATGCCTGTTTGTTGTTTTCTGTTGTTGAGTTACATATTTCACTTGCTAATTTTATATATATGTGTTATTATTGTTGTGAATAGATGGGGAAAAGTATAGAGAGTGGTAAGGAGTTTGAATTTGATATTCATGATGTTAGTTCGATTGGAAAAAGTCAAAATCTTGGGGTGACAAGAATATAGAGAAGAAGATGAAGAATGAAAGCAGTCATAGGCTCAAGTCAGATTAGTGAAAACATTTTCAATTGTTCAAAACTAAGGAGGGCAGAAGAAGGCTCGGTGCATACATTGTGGACTGTTTGCTTAAGATTCATGTGAATTGTTGGCTTGTTTGTTTTGTTTATTTTATGGATGTGTACTTTCAAGCCATATTGATTTTTTTCTCCTTTAAATTGAAAACTGAAAACACGTTGAAATTGAAAGTAGGTGTTCAAACATGAAACTGATCCAATCTGATCCGTAGACTGGGTGTTCGGATCAGATCAATTCCTTCCCCTTGATGGATCATGTTCAGATCCAAAAATGGTGATCCACAAGTTTACAATGTTTGGATCGGATCCAGTCGGATTTGATTTGAACATGGTGTTGCCCACCCCTAGAATAAATGGCGTCCCCGGCATCGGCCACTCAGTGACTACCCACCGGGTCGCATATCACAATCGGTTTTGACTTCAGGACCGGATACCTAGTGCCTCTTATAATCTATCCGTCTAAAACTATGTATCGGTGTAACGGTGCAATATTGTTAATCTATCTCATTGACATGCCAACTATCAATTCCCAACTACCAATATTCAGGTTTACTTGAGCCCTTATAAGTTTCATTTGTTACTCACAAATTTAATAATTTCCATTTCCGAATAAAATTTTTGTTAATAACAAAACCTACTGGATTTTTAATCATCATTTTTCCGCGTTTCATCAAAATATCAAACGTACACCATGAAACATCATTTTTCATTCAATTATTCATCAAAATTAGGTCAATATCACATTGCACTTCACCTTACTAGTACACGGTCAAGTCTCTAAACTTGTCCGTTTCTTTTCCGTTTCCATTCGAAAGTCATTAAAATCACACGTAAACAATATTAAATCACAAATTGTCAAAAATAATTTCACAAAACCCTCTATTTTCATAAAATTAAATAATACTTTCTTCAAAATATAAGCAGTTATTATTTCTTGCAACATTATATAATTATAAATATGCAATAATTTACAATATATAAAATCATTTTACTAAATAAATAATTTATTTCCAATATATAATTAAAATTGAAATATACGTAAACATACTGAAAATCTCATTTTATTAATTTTCAAATCTTAAATCATTTTATATGCAAAATTATATAACTTAATTTCTAAATATAAACATAATTATCACAATACATATTCTATAATCAAATTATAAATCACAATACACAATCAATAAATTAATAAATTAATTAAATATTTTTCTTTTAGTAACACTTAAATAAATAAAATCTGAAATATATATAAACTTTTATTTCAATGGTAAAACATAATTTATAACCTAGAAAATCAAATAATTTAACAATTTATTTACTTGAAATAAGTAATAAAATTTTAAATATAAATAAATATAACTCAATCAATTTAATTAAAAATAAAACCATTTACTCACATAACTCTTTTACTTATTTCGGGATGTAAAACGAATTCCTTATTGGTTTTTTTATCATCTTGGGTCCATTTTATCTGGATAAATCATACCCAAAATATTTTTCTTTTATTTTCCTCTCCCTTATCTTCTTCTCGGCTTCTTTCTCTTTTTTTTTTTCTTTGCTAGCCGAATGGCTTCATTTTGCTTATTCTATCTCCTTATCGGTTTCTAATAACACATATATATACTCACACAATCACCGTCTCACTGTTCTTCCACTCATCCTTATCTTTTTTTTTCTATTATTTTATTTTCTTCATTTCAATCGGCATCACTAACATATATATATATTTCATTATTTTATTATTAATAAGGAAAATTCACGCCATCATTTTCAACTTTTATGCAATATAGGTGAATTTTTATTTCCACCCCTATGATCATTTTCTTTTTAACCTAACTTTCCTATTTTTTTTTTTTAAAAAAAAATATCCTCCAATCGGATATTTATCCATAAATTTCTGTACTTCTAAAACTAAGACTGACTAAATTAATAATAATAAATTAAATTTCAATTAATCTCTTAAGTCCAGTTAGATTGGGGCCTTACAATTCATCATTTCTTATAAAATTTCATCCTTGAAATTTATGAACTATTTCATCTCAAAATATCTTACTCTAAAGTCATTACTTTCATTAATCATCAATGACTATAATAATTCAATTCTAAATAAATTTTCAATTTTTTTTTTCCACATACATAAGATCGTATATTCTACACTATAACAATTCACACATATATAAATCATTATTAATCAAAGCTCTCTAATAATCATAATTATACCCTTATAGAATATTTCATAAATTTCTTTATATATAATATCCAAAACCATAACAATTAACACTTAAATAGACTATCATTAAACAAAATTCTTCAATTAGAATCCTTAACAACAATTATACTCGTATAATTCTAAACAATCGCATCTATAACTATTTTGAATAATAAATATTTATAATATTCTAAATAATTATCACTTTTCTTTTTATCACTTCCAATAATATACTAAGTTTAATAAATTATTCTCTATAATTATTATACTTCATATAGCTTTCGAATAACAAATCAATATACACTAATGAATAATGAATCACCCATTTTTCACTTTTAAGTGACACTCTCTCATTGGTAAATTTTACATGATATAGATCACAATTTTGGACCTCCTTGTGTCACTCTTTTATTACTTCATTTTGCATGACATGGATTTGTATTTTGTGGTGATAATTTCTTAATGAAATGTCTATTTTGCCTTTAATGTATTTAATTCACATTCCTGTCCAAATAAATTTCAAAAATATATCATGGTCATCTAATCATTAAATTGACCATGTCACTCCCGACTTCGACTTTTCCGAAAATTATTTTGAAATCCTTTCAAATTTTTTCGGAGCCTATATTCAGACTTCCTATATACTCCTAGTAATTTCGATGACTCTTAAAAGTCATTTCATACCCCTTTTTAGCTCTCCGAATTTCATTAAATTGTCTTTGACGATTTTCGAATTGATTCCATTTCCAACTAAATCTCCTTTAAGAATGTCATTTGAGTTTTTAAAATACTTCTTGAGCATTTTCATACTTATTTTGATACTTCTTTAAATTTTTTAATTTTTCGAAAATCCCTTCGAATTATCGGTCGGATTCGAAAACTATTCCATTTTACCTCAAGCTTACTCATTTTTGCTCCATTTCAGTTTTTACTAACTTTAATTCTCATTCTGAGACTTTTGATATTCAAAATCCATTTTTTAAAAATCACTATTCACGAGGACCATTTCCGTTTGGAAACACTATTAATCCTAAAATACTATTCATCAACAATTTCACTTTCAATAATTTTCGGGATCCGTTTCTCAAAATCACTATTCATTTATCACTATTCATTCAAAAATCACTATTCATCTAAAAAATACTATTCATTCCAAAATACTATTCATCCGGATATATATATTTTTATTTTTCTTAAATAGAGAAAATTTAAGGTGTTACACGGCGGATAGCATATGATGTTGTAATACCTTCTCCCCGAGGTTATTACTGTACATAAATACAAAAAGATGTAATGTATTAATGTACTCTCGTTGGTGAAATAATAAAAGGATTTTTAAATATTTAGTAGTAAAAATTTAGTATTTGTAGAATTTTTGGAAGAATCGAGAATAAATTTAAATAATAAAAAGTTAAGGGGTAAAAGAGAAAATGAAATGTTTTTCTAGAAGAATAGCAAAATTGTAAATAAAGTGAAAGGACAAGGACAATGAGGGAAAAGTAAAGAATTCTTTAGAGTTTGGTAGAATCGTAAATTCAAAGAAATTTGAGGGTAAAGATGAAGCTTGACTCACGCCTATAAATAGATGTGTGTGGTGAGTGTGTGTGAGTCGGGTGAGAGTGGAGAGAAAATCTGAAGAAAAATCTAGAGAAAAAAAGAGAGGGAGAGAGAGAGAAAGAGAGAAAGAGAGAGAGAAGCTGTTGGCAGAGCAAAGAGAGGCGAAGAGCAACCGCCGACCAACTTGGGTTCTGTCGTTTTTTAAGGAAATCATGTTACTTAAAGGTGAAAACTCGATTTGGGAACCAGATCTTATAAGAATCAAGTGGTAAAAACAAATTTTTATGGTGATATTTTAGTGAAAAATCTATTGAAGCAGTCTATGAATTGCATATGAAATTTGAGAGATTCTGTACATAAATCTGGAGTTAAAGCAGCGAGCGGGTAGAAAAACAAGACAAAAGCTGAGGAAATTTGGTAAGTGAAGTAGCTAAGAAAATATGTTGATTTGAGGTAATCTAATGGTTGTGTGGGGTGGTTAAGTTCTATAACAAAACTTGTTGAAATCGCGACCTGAGTTTAGATGAACTGATGATATGTTGTTAAATATATGTTGGGAATTTAAGTGAGGTCGAGGATGTGCAAATACTGGTGTGTGTGTGTGTGTGTGTGTAAAATCTGGAAAAAGAGGTATTAAGGGTAATTATGCATGAGTTAAGGTAAGAGCTCGCGAGGTGTGAGCTGGAGGATACTCGCAGCTCATTTCCAGGTTGAGTTAGCCTGAAACGTGAGTTCACAGTAAGCAAGCTAAGTAATGCACCAGCCTGCCATAGTGCCTGTTCGAGCTAAACTAAGGTAGTTACTTGTAGGGGCGAGCTAGTTAAGGGTAGTAGTCGCAAAGAGCAAGTTAGGCAGTGAAGGTGAATTGAGTTAAGTTGGAAGGTAGCAGCTCGCTAAAAAGGGTGAGCTGAGCGAGCTCGTTGAGATGGGAAATGCTCTCAATTCGGACTGAGTTGGGTGATGTAGGAGCTTGCATAAATGAGTTAGGTGAACTAGAGTATGAGCTCGAAGCTCGAGCTGGATGGGACAGTGAAGTCTGTTGCAGCTCATGTGAAGTAGAGATGATAGCTGAATTTAGAATTTAGGTGACCTGCGAGCTAATTTTGCAATTTCATTTGTAACCAAGTATAAGTGGCATATAGAGAGCTGAAAGAAGGTCGCTGAAGCAGAAATGACTCAAGTAAATTGGGAACCAAGTTGTGAGTGTGAAAATATTTTAAATACTTTTTAGTTTATTTAGTATATTTATATTTTTATTATTTGTTCTTTTAGTTCATAAATGATTTATGTTTTAACATAAAGGGAAATAGTTATTTATACATTGGTATGCAATATATATATTTTCTATTATATCATTAAAAAGAAAAAGTTTGAATTATAGAAAAAAAAAATTCAAATCTAGTGGACAGCCCAAATTTAAATAGATCTTCTAGCATTAAACCCGGCCGGTATACCACGCAGTGTATGACAAGAACAGGGAGGGCATGTCATGCTAACATTGGGGGGATCAAGTCTGTCGTAACTGTCGAGTCGCCCTCTACACTTTTGGGATATTATCTCATTACACAGTATGTAATGATAGTTTCGCATGTAATAACGGGATGTTTTTGTAGCTTTGTCATGATGAACGATGCTAGCCTTTGCACCACGTGACCTCCCCACACTG
This sequence comes from Dimocarpus longan, assembly GCA_022984855.1. NCBI lineage: Eukaryota > Viridiplantae > Streptophyta > Magnoliopsida > Sapindales > Sapindaceae > Dimocarpus > Dimocarpus longan. Next base: position 29,697,238 of record CM041016.1, on the reverse strand, counting down.
AGCAGAGCTGGTCTGACCGCTTATATCATTGGAGCTTCCCTTGAATTTCCATTAGAGCATTTTTATAAAGAAAACATACCATTAAAAGTAGATTTCAAAAGAAAATGTTTTTGAAATACAAAACATTTTTAGAATGAGTTTTTAAAACTCTATAGAAATGTTATAAAAAAAATAAACTTTAAGAAATAAATTATTTTAAAGAAAAATGTTTTCAAAATATTTTCAGGATGAAATTTTGTAAAGATTATTTTTAAACATAAACGCGTTCACACTCACTGAACTTTTATAGTTCATAATGTTTTTGGTTTTATATTTCAAAAACCTCACCAGATGTAGGAACAAGAGATCCAGATACCGGTGCGCCTTATTCAAAATATGTTGACGTCGAAATATGGTCAACCAAGGTTTTGATGGCCCAAGCTGCAAACAATCCAAAGCAAAGCATATAAAGGAGAAAAGAGGCGAAGAAGAAGAAGAAATACAACAAGTTTTACGTGGTTCGGCCTTAAGAATGGCCTATGTCCATAGTGACGGCTCTGGTGAGGTGAGGTCATTCTTAAGGCCGAACCACATAAACCTTGTTGTCTTTCTTCTTCCTCTTTGCCTCTCTTCTCATTTATATGCTTTGTTTTGGATTGTTTGCAGCTTGGGCCATCAGAACCTTGGTTGATCATATTTCGATGTCAACATTTTGACCCTAGAAAGAGGGCCCAAACTGCGCCTCTTTCCAGTTTTCAGGCAGCCATGACAAGAGGAAGAAAGACTAAAAGTTCTAGTGCAGTAGTCGCAGATCAACTAGAAAGGTAGATAGCTCCCCCTATGGACGATACTGTTGAAAGCGGACTCCCTTCAATCCCTTACCAGCCAGTTCCGACGATTTTAGCAGCTAGGGGGCTTCAGGAGTTGCAACAACAGCAAGAAGCGCTGCAAGACACAATGCAACAGCTCGTGGATGGATTAAGGGCGTTGGTAGAAACCTAAGCACAACACGCACCCAGACTTGAGGTTGATGAGCCCAGAATTTACCAACAACCACGATAGCAAGTATCCACTCGTGAAAGGCCCATCGAAGGAGCATCACAATCAGTTAACTCAGCTCACCCCTACGATTCACATTCAAGAGCTGTTGATTATCGAGCCCGAGAAGAGGAAGCAGAATATCGGTAGTAAGCAGAATCATACCAAGCAAATAGCCTGCAGAGTTAGGGATACATACCAAGCCACCACTCTCCAAGCTGCGAGCGCATGAGAAAATACAAACCTCAAAACCTAAAAGTTGAAGAGCTTTTCCAAAGGGTCTACTAACTTGAAGAGCAATCTGAAGCTCGAGAACAGAATAATTGGTATAGGGAAAATGACCATTTTCACCAGAGAAATTGAGGCGCGACCTCTCCTTAGAAGGTTCAAGGTCCCCAATATTTCGCATGACAACGGGAACAGCGACCTGTATGACCACTTCAATGCATTCAACATCCAAACGGACCTACAGACTACCAGCTCATTGATCAAGTGTCGTGTCTTCCCGACAACTCTAGGGGATATTCCACAAGCGTGGTTCAAAAATCTCCCAGCTCGTAGCATATACAGTTGAGAAGAATATGAAAGGAGGTTCACGAGCCAATATAAGGTTTTAAAGAAGTAGCTCGCGCCGTCTTGCCACATCGCTACAGTCTTCCAATGATGAAATAAATCGTTAAAAGAGTATCTTATTAGGTTCAGACATGAGGTCAATAGGGTAGACAGTCCTTCAGATGAAACTATCGTAACAGCAATCTTAACTAGCATTCGTAAGGATGGAAAGTTGTATGAAGATATATACAAGTCTCCAGTCAGGGACTTGGGTGAATTTTATGAGCGAACTGTTAAAGGGGTCAAGTGGGAAGAGGCTTTTAATCCTAAACAATCTGACCATGAAGATGGAGCGAACAGCTCCAATGATGAAAACAATCAGGTCACTAAGAAGACCAGAAAAGAACCTAAGGCTAAGCGACTTCAATGTCATGATAGCTACAACACCCTATCAGATGCTTAAGACAGAATCTACGAAGCTGAAAATGACAGGGATGATTTTAGGAAACCTAACCTTCTGAGGATACCTGTTCATTGCCGAAACAAGAATGAACTCTGTACATATCACAACTAGGTCGGACACACCACCTCGGATTACAAAGACTTGAGGGATGCAATTGAAGACCTGATACAGTAAGATCGCCTGAAAAATTAAGTTGTGACATCAGCGAGCTGGCAACTTCAATAAGCTTTACAATTAGCTCAGTAGTAAGCTCCTGAATGACAAACATAAACATGCCATACAATAACCCTTAAAATAGGGGCACATCTCTATGTTCGCCTACTTGGCCAAAGAATGTGTAGCTCAGCAGAACCTCGGGCTATGTTAACGAGTGACGACAACCCGGGCAAAGCTTGCCAGAACAACGTTGTCATCAGATGACGACCCCCTAGGACAACTCATCAGAATTTTATGTTATACAGCTAGGGTTACGACCCTACGAGCGTAGCTGAGGTTTTCACCTCCCCAACTCTCGCTATAGAGTTTGGGTTACGACCTTTTGAGCGTAGCTCGAGAGGTTTATGTCATGCTGTTAGCTTAAGTCCATTCATGTTGGCTGGGAAACCATTTGTGCGACCTTCCTGGACAGGTCGAGAGGAACATTATGCTGTACGGTTTAGATTACAACTCTGTAAGCGCAGCTCACTGTATTGCTCGGGTTTCAACCTTGTGAGCGTAGCTCACTGTATAGCTTGAGTCACGACCCTGTGAACGCAACTGAAGTTCCGACCTCCTCAACTCTCGCTAAGTTATCGGGTTCCAATACCCCCTAGGCATAACTCAAGAGGTTTATTATTACTAATGACTTTATTTTTGAGTCCACAGGAAACTTAATGACTTGATGGGATAAAAGCACAAGGCAGCACTAAAATAAAGCAAGTGTCAGAAAAATCTCACAACGAGGTGAATCAGAACCTATTTCATGCTTCTCCATCTCACCAAGAGCAATCTCCTAAAGCTCATTCCTTGCTCCCACTCAGTTTATTCTTACTCTAAATGAACTCAAGCCTGAAGCCTGATAAGGCAAAGTGATTTCGATGAAGGTAAAGCAACAAGATCATAAGCACCAAGTTTTACCAGCAAGTTTAAGCTTCTAGTTTGCAGAATGAACTAGGAGTTGGGGGGCTTGTGTTGTATGTATTTTTGGGTTGTGCCAAATCAACTGGTAAAAGCCCAAAAGCCCAAAAGCCCAAAGAAATTGGCCCAGCAGGCAAGGGCTTAGCATGTCAAATGTCAGCTCACTGAAGCGACCTAGTAGAACATTGGACAAACAGCTCGCGTACATAGAAGCATCCTGCTTGCAATAGCGAGCTCGCATAGGACAAACATCCATTGTTGCATGCTCCAGCTTACCAACAACCAGCTCATTAATATAAGAGCTTTCAGCCCAACTCGTTGAGATCAGGTCACGCCAGTATCCAACAAAGAATTATCAAGTTGCTAACTACGATTGAGAATGCCTAACGAGCTCTAGCTGGCCCAGGGCAGAACTAGCTCTTGTAGTGGCATGATGTGCACGTTCAGCCTTCCCATATCAGTGTTAGCTTGACTTTCTCAACCACTAAGCATGGGTTAGTATCAGAAACTCATGCTTTTGATAGAGGACTTTGACAAATATATAATTAGCATTAAATGTTTTCTCATTTGTATTTGACCAGTACTGTAGCATCTCCCCCTCTCTATAAATAAGAGCAAAATCATTATAAAGGAGGTTGGTCTCCTTTTTTTTACACTTCTCTCTCTCTCTCTATATATATATATATAACCAAAAAAAGCTTAATAAAAGTGACTATCTCGCCTCACCGGATTCGGTACCGTGGACGTAGGTCATTCTTAAAGCCGAACCACGTAAAGTTTGTTGTCTTTCTTCTTCTTTTTCGTCTCTCTTCTCTTTTATAGGCTTTGCTTTGGATTATTTGTAGCTTGGGCAATTAAAACCTTGGTTGACCATATTTCGACATCAAAATAATAGGTGGGCCCTATGACCGACGACGCCGCATAGCTTTTTGTGTATAAAAATTTTGATTTAAATTTTAATAATGTAATTTGCATATTTTTAGATTGTTAACAAATTGTGTGAAACTTTTTATGATGATAATTTGCATGCATGTTTTAGATATTCACATATATATGATAATACTTTTAATTATATGTTTATTCATTAGTGGAATTTGAAATGATATTTTAAATATATGATTTGTATGTTTAGAAATGGATAAATAGTTAAGGGTTCGCTATACGGTATTCTTTTGGATCTTGTTAGTTAGACTTCAAAAGGATTTCGTAGGATACCCGACAGGATTGCTAGATTCATTACAGGGAATCCGGGTCGGATCCTATCAATTGTTATCACAGCTTGTACTTTAGTTAAATCCCGCTACTCTTTTAAGCAACTAATTAATGCATTGCATGTCTTTTTTAACTCGGATTTGACTGACTAATTACAAAATCAATCCCTTGAACTTCTTCCAATTTCCTTTAGCTTCATTAATCTTCAGAATTTACAAATAAGTCTTTGACTTTAAAATGTAATTCACTCCTAAGTTGTAACAAAATAGGTCCATACCCCTCACACCTCTGACGGAATTAATGGTAGGCTACAGTCTTGGGCTTATACCATCATAAATTCCTAAAAAAAAAAAATCAATTATATCATTTTAATATGATTGTCATATTGTGAGCCTTTCGAGTTGAATCTCAAGTTTTCTTTTGCTAAAATGAATTCTGAAAAATCCTTCAATTCCATTATTTTCTTCTCAAAATCTAATTTAAATACAAAAACACAACACAAAATAGAAGTTTTAATTTCACTTAGAAATATAACATAAATAATAGGTAAAATGGGCAATAAAATATTGATAAATATTGGTCTAACATCAACCACTACTCTCATCATTAACCTCAAGTACCCAAATCACACCAAACCGGGCTAAGCCCCCATCCTATCACAGATGTTGGCGAAGAAGATAGAGACAACAAGAAAAGAGAGAAAAGTGAAAGAAAGAAAGAAACGTAAGAAAAGTGAGAGGAGAGAGATTAGGACTCCAACAGACTGTCACTTTAAAGATGGAGAAAGAAGGAAGAGAACTGAAAAAGAGGATATGAGAAAACAAATTAGAGAAGAGAAGAAGAGATCAATAAAGGAAGAAGAAAGAAAAGATAGAAAGACATAGGTCATGGAAAAACATAAAGATAGATAGGTGTGAAATGAAGGAAAAAGAGAGAGTGTGAGGGAGATAATTATTTGTAATTTATTATTGTTAAATTAACATTCTATTTATTAATTTTAATATTTGATTTAATTTAATTTTAAAATTTTTTGAATATAATAATAAATTTAAAGACTTCTGAAGGGTAAATAGTTATTTTCATAATCTCATTATTGTCAAAGGGATAACTGCATCTTTTCACCATGAGTTGGCATACAAAACATAGGCTTTTTAAATATGCTTAGTTATAACACCCAAATATCCCTTAAGTATTGTAAATTCATCAATTTCGTCATACCATAATTTTAATGGTCAAACTTAACAAAAAATAAAAAGGCCATTTTACCACTCATGAACTTATGAAATTACTTTATTGCCCTTGTGAAATAGAATGTGATGAAAATGCCCCTAATTTAATTTATAATTTTATTTAACTTTATTTAAAAAATAACAATTTGTTTTGAAATAAAATTAACTTGAAAAAAGAAAAAGAAAAAAAAATGCCAAATTAAAGTTAATAGAAGAAAAAAATTTTGTTCCATATCATTTTTGGACAAATATGTTTTATAAAACTATCCAAATATCCCTAAAGTATTGTAAATTCATCAATTCCGTCTCTTTGACTATAATTTTATTAGTCAAACTTAACGAAAAAAAGCAGAAAGACCATTTTACCCCACTCATAAGCCTATGAAATTACTTTATTATATTAATGAAATAGAATGTGGCAAAAATGCCCTTAATTTAATTTATAATTTTAACTTTAAAAAAAAAAATCAATTTGTTTAATGTGTTTGTGTATTATCAATAATTATAATTTTATTATATGATTTATTTTTGTGAGAGGAAGTTCAAAACGACTATTACATAATAACTCTTAGATTAGATGATTATGTAATCAAGTATCGTAATAATGCTAAATTATTGTCAAAAACAAATTATAGTCCATTAACATATTATTGTAGTCCTTTTTATAGTCTTGAATGAAATTGTATAAATTATTATTATATATATATATATATTGCAATGTAACATGAGGGAATCTAAGGGATTGAAATTTTTGTCACACTCTATGATCCAAGGATATGTTTCATCGATGTTAAAGCCTCTGCATTTCAATGGTGTGGATAAATGAAAAACATGTTCAATATAATTACAATTCATGATACCAAAGCTTAATGTTAGTTGTTTAGAGGGTATGTATATATGATGAGTTTACAAACGTTGTTTTTTTGTTGAAGTATGCCTACCATGACCTCAAAAAACAAAGTAGGTAGGATGTAAATTATTTCATTTTGTTCATATACAAACAAAGCTTGTTCTCCGACAATAGGTTGGGCCTTTGTTTTGGATTTTTAAATACTATTTTTTAAGCTTAAAGATAAAAAAACAAAAAAAAAAAAAAACTATAATGTGTATAAAACTTTTAGATATTATGGATATTAATTATATATATAGTTATATATCTTCTCCTTTTTATAGTATGTTGGAAATAAGGGCAGACCCACCATTGGGTTAAGGGGGACATCGGACATGTGCTCCCCTTGAAATTTTTTGAAAATGAATTAAATTCATTTTATTAGTAATGTATAAATATAATTTCATGTTATTTCACAATCGCACAATGGCTACAGTGGTTGCAGTTCGCCTTTTGCTACAAATACCACCACGGTTCGATCTCTCGTCATAATGAAATAAAATTTCAAATATAAGCACAAGATTTGAAAGGTTTTGCTCATTGTGGTTGTCTTCCATTTTAGACTCAAACATGGTTCAATCCTCATTTGTATCGTAACTTCTTTTTTTCCCTTTGTATTATATATATTTTTATTTACTCACAATTTTTTTAATATGTTTTTTTTTTTATTCACTCGTTAATGTTACTTTGTCTCATATATATATATATATATATTTTTATTGTATGGATATTATTTTCCTTTCTTTCACTTCAATTAATTTCCTTATCAACACATGTTTGTTTTCCTCAATTATTTTTTCCCATTACGGTTTAATTTTTTCCCTTATCAAAACATGTTGTTTTCTCTCCTCTCTCTCTCTATGTCTTTTTTTTCCCCCCTCTATTATTACAAACTGATATTTAAATTTAAAATATTTTAACTTCATAAATTATTATACTAATTTCAAATCATTTTTTTTATTGCAAATTGTATCATATTTACACAAATTAGAGAATAAAATATATAGTGTTATTTAATCTTAATAGGTCTTAGTTTACTCACGATTTTTAGTATGAATTATTACTATTTTACATGAACTATTTTATATGATAAAATTCATAGATAAAAAAATTCATATGAATTATTATTATTTTTATCTTTTATTTTATTTTACTTTACTTTATTATAAATCACATTTATTTATTAAATAAAAGAATATAAATGTAGCTTGATTAGTAACTTTAATAATAAATTATTGTAGTTTTATTATATATATTTATTTACAATTTGAATAGAAACTTCCATTGTAAAGGTGATATATCTCTAAATTATTTTTAAATTTTTTTTAATTAATATGAAATTTAAATTTCTCTCACTAAAAATAAATGAGATAATGCGTAATCAATTTATAATTTATATGCTTTTGATTTTATACTTGCATTAAGAATGTTAAGAAAATTTATTTACAATTTTGTATGAGATAAAAATATATATCTCCTACTGCTTTATTACTTATAAATATATGTATTTTAGCTATTTTTATTTTATATAACGTAATTCTAATAATTGAAATAAATATTATAAAAAATATTTTATATAACTTAAATTTTTTATGTTATAGTTATTATATAAAATGCGTAGCCCACCCCCCCTATACATATTTTTGAGTCCATCACTAGCTAAAAATAAGGTTTCTCTTTATTATGTTTATTTATGTAATTATTCTTTTCTATGTATGAAATGTTTGATGCACTTTTTAAGATCACTTGAAATATCATTAATTTATAAGATTAAAATGTATTGAATATTTATTTATACCTCCTAATTAGACTAAATATATTATCATTATAGTTAAATTTAGAATTATTATCAATGATATTATATATATTATAATAATTGAAAAAAATTATTAATCCGATAATTAAATATAAACATTTATTCAATATAAATTATAAATAATAATATTTAATTATTTTAATATTAAAATTTATTTATTAAAAATAAAATATAAATTTAATTTTAATCTTAAAATTATATCTATTTTTAAAACGTAAGAATTCAATGATAAAATTTATCTATTATATTTTATTTAAATAAGAAAAAGAATAATTGATAAATTTAATTCACGGCTATTTAGGGGTTGTTTGTTTTTTGCATTTAACACTTAATGATGCTGAATTTGGTTAATTAAGAGATTTTTGTTTATTTTTTTAAGTGGTTAAACCACTTAAAACCACTCAAAAATCACTGGAAAAAAAAAAAGTAACATTTTTTGACTTTTCACTTAATACAAAATCACTTAATGATTTATAAATATATTATTTCAAGTTTATCCTTCCTAAAATAATATGTTTCCAAGTTTGTTTTAGTTTTATATTATAAAAATTTCTTTTAATACTTTGATAAACAACATTGAAAAATAAAAACCCTAAACATTTCAACATCAAAATTTTTTTTATAGTTGGATTATTATATTTCTCTAATTAAATTATAGTAAGAATCTTTATTGATACAATATTTATGCAATAACTCAGAGACCAAATCACAAATCAATTTGTTTAAGTATTTGATTATTCTTATTTAATTATATCAAAAAATATATATTACTTTATAATTTCAATTTTCGTTGTAATAGTAATTTAATTTAAAACTATTTTATTTATTTTTATTTGAATATATAAATTTAATTGACTCTACTATTTTAATTAATCTTATTTTAATTATGAATAAAAATACTATATATATAAATTATAATTTCAAATTTTGTTATAATATTAATTCAATTTAAGATTATTTTGTTTATTTTTATTTGAACATATAAACTTAATTGATTGTACCGTAATAATTAATCTTATTTTAATTATGAATAAAAATATTATATATAAATGTTTTAATATTTGTTAAATAATTTATTACAATTGTTTGTATCATATTAAATAAAATTACACAACAATTAATAGTAAAATGATATAAATGTTAAATTACTATAAATCAGATAATTTTAACTTTAAAAAATAAACAAGAAAGAAAAAACAAACATGTCAATCGGATTTCAGACAAACGTTACACTTAAAAATCAAAATCATGTGTACTTTATTATAATAAAAGATAGATATATATATATATATATATGTATATATACACTCATTTGCAAGCGCAGTCTTTCTAACAAACCGCAAACCCAAACCTCTGTCGCTGCGGCCGCTGCCGACGACGACGACGACTGCACAATTGGTTTTCATTTTGCACCAAAAAATCTCAGCTTTAGACACTGCTCAGGGTTTTAGTGTGACAAAATGGCGGTGAAGGCCGTGAGCGACGCCATCCACAAGCTGCAGCTATCTCTCCTCGACGGCGTCGACGACGAGAAGCGGCTGGAGGCGGCCGGGTCACTGATGTCGAGAAGCGACTACGAGGACGTGGTGATGGAGCGGTCGATCGCGAACATGTGTGGCTACCCGCTCTGCTCGAAGCCGCTGCCGGCGGCGGAGGCGCGGCCGAGGAAGGGGAGGTACAGGATATCATTGAAGGAGCACAAGGTGTACGAGGTGAAGGAGATGTACTGGTACTGCTCGACGGAGTGTTTGGTGAGGAGCAAGGCGTTTTGTGGAGGGTTGAAGGAGGAGAGGTGTTTGGTGTCGAATCGGAGGAAGATTGATGAGGTTTTGAGGATGTTTGAGAGGTTGAAGGTGGAGGAAGAGACTTCTAGTGCTGGTGAAGGGGAAGGAGAGGTTGGTGCGAAGTCGAAGGCTTTAGGTAGATGTTTTGTTTTGTAGTTTCAACTTGTGTGTTAAATGGTGATTTGAGGGATTGAAGAATGTGTGTTTTTAGATTTGAGATTTAGGGTGTAGTGTAGTTTGATATGTTATGCTTAGTTTGATGAAATCAAAATCGAAATCAAAAGGGGTGTGTGTTTTAGATTTAAGATTTAAGGTTTACTGTTGTTTGATATGTTATGCTTAGTTTGATAAGATTGAGTTTGGAGTTCGGGGTTTTCAGGCAGATGTTTTGATTTCTTTGTGTCATGACTTGTGTATGTAATTGATGATGTGATACTTTGATTTGATTGAGATGAGGGTTGGTTAAAAGTTTTGGCTTTGAAGAGTTAGGATTTAGTGTTACTTGAATTGCGCCGTGCTTAGTTCATTGAGATTGAGTTTGAAGAAGTTGAGATTGAAATCTTAGTCTTGAGGTAGATGTTTTAATTTATATGATGACTTGCATCCCGGAATATGATGTGAGAATTGAAATCCAAGTCTTTTTTAGGTAGACATTTTGATCTGTATAGATGATGTGACGGTCTGATATATTGACAGTGAGAAGTGAAATATTTTCTGAATTCGAGATTTAGGGTTTAGGATTACTCGAAATGCTATACGTAGTTGGATGAGATTGAGTTTGAAGTCAATATTGAAATCCAAGTCTTAAGGTAGCTATTTCGATTTATATCACAACTTGTATTTCCGCAGATGATGTGATAGTTTTCAATTGACATGTGGGAAGTTTAAATATTTTTCGTTTTTAAGATTTAGGGTTTAGCATTACTTGAAATGCCATGCTTAGTTTGATGAGATTGAGTTTCAAGTCAATATTGAAATCCAAGTGTTGAGGTAGATATTTCAACTTATATTGCAATTTGTATCTTAGCAAGTGATGTGTTAGTTTTCTATTGACATGTGACAAATGAAATAATTTTAGTTTTTAAGATTTAGGATTTATCAATACTTAAATGCTTAGTTCAATGAGATTGAGTTTGTAGTTAGAATAGAAATGAAAACTGATCTCTGAATTTGTATCCTGATCGGTGATGTGCTGGTTTAATTCAATTGACTTGTGGTGAGCAAAATAGTTTTAGTTTTAATAACTAGGCTTTTAACATTAATTGAAATTCCATGCTTAGTTCAATGAAATTGAGTTTGAAGTCATTCTGTTTTGCAGGAGTTAAGGAGAATGTTGAAACGAAGGTAGGGGAGATGGTTGCTGGGCCATCGGATGCAATCGAAGGCTATGTTCCACAAATGAAATCAAAATCAAAATCCAAGTCTTCAGTGAAGAGTAAACCAGCTCTCATCCTTAAATTTTGTTATGTTCTTATAATCAGTAATTATATATATCCTAATTTGTGTTCAAACTCTTTTTGAGACACTTTAATTCAATTGATATCCCGCAAGTAAAATTTTTAAGTTATAAAAGTTACGGTTTAGCATTACTTAAAATGCCATGCTTAGTTCAATGAAATTGAGTTTGAAGTGATTGTATATTGCAGGGGTTAATGCTAAGGCTAAAACTGACAAGAAGAATAGTGAAAAGGGATTGGTTTTCAATGAAATGGACTTCATGAGTACCATAATCATTAATGATGAGTATAGCGTTTCTAAAACACCATCTGGTCCGGCTAAGTTAACTTACAGTTCTAAATTAGATGAACCAAAAGGAAATGAAGGTGGTAAACAGATAAAGGATAATTGTGATGCATTGGGACCGTTAGACGCTGTCAAAAGTGAGTCTAGTGTCCAGGCTTCAAGGGAATCAAGAGGGAAGAATAAAATTGTTGGAGAAGATGAGGTCAGCATTGAAGAGGAGCCTTCAACTTCAGTTCCTAGCCAGACTAGTTCCAACATGCCTACTGCTGTAGCGGAAATGGAAAACCATGTCGAGAAAGCTGTTATATCAAATATGACGACACTTAAATCCTCTCTTAAATCATCAAGTTCAAAGAAACTCAGTCGCTCTGTCACTTGGGCTGACGAGAAAGTTGATAGTTCTGGGAGTGGTGATCTTTGTGAGGTCAGAGATACGGCTGATGCACATAATGTTGATGATGATGAATTTTTACGTCTTGCATCAGCAGAAGCCTGTGCAATGGCGTTGAGCCAGGCAGTAGAGGCCATTTCGTCTGGAGAATCTGATGGCAATGATGCTGGTAGATCAGTGTACAATAAGTGGTTTGTTACATTATTTTCATTTAGATTGCTTAGAAAAATTTCTGTGTTCGCTGTTAACAATGCTCTTTTATTTGATATCCAGTTGCTGAATCTGGGATTATTATATTACCACGACCTGATGATGTACCTGAAGGGGAGTTGACAGAGAATGCTGATACTCTCGAACAAGGAGGAGTTCCTCTTAAGTGGCCAAGTAAGCCCGGAATTCCACGTTCGGATTTGTTTGACCCAGAGGATTCGTGGTATGACGCTCCACCGGAGGGGTTCGGTTTGACTGTAAGTTTTTCATCCAAAATAATGCTATCATTTTGTGATTCTCTCTCTGTACTTAAGATTTATGATTGCACTACTTTCAATGTCTTCTAGTTATCACCTTTCGCAACAATGTGGATGGCAATCTTTGCGTGGATGACATCGTCTTCTTTAGCTTATATATATGGGAAGGATGATAGCTTTCATGAAGAGTATCTATCAGTTAATGGGAGGGAGTATCCTCGGAAGATTGTCTTGGCAGATGGCCGTTCTTCTGAAATCAAACTAACTCTTGCTGGATGTCTTGCTCGAGCTTTGCCTGGACTTGTTGCTGATCTCAGGTTGCCAATACCAGTATCTAGGCTGGAGCAAGGCATGGTACAGATTTCGACCTTCCTGTTTTGTTTCAACAGTTATAGTTAATGCTTATCTGCTGTTTAATTCTATTGAAAGCTTTTAGATATGCAGGGTGAGATTTTCAGTGCCTGTTAGGACATAGATTCAGTTTATGAGATGCACAGCATCACAAGTCATGTTTCACCTGTTTTAATTTGTTACTCATAATTGCACTATGATATCATATATATCATGCTTTTGATGGGGTGTTATTTTAGCTTTGAGAACCCAGTTTGTCTCCTGTGCTGCATTGCGAACACCAGAAGCCATTACTAAATATAAGATTGCGTCTGGTGTTGTTACTAATTTTGTTTTTTAGAATTTGAAATTGTTAATCTGTTATGCCTTCTATTGTGTACATACGTACTATGCTTTTGAGAATTGTTAGCATTTCGAAATCCTGTTCCAGTCTCATATTCGGTTTCAATCATGTAAGAAAACATGCATACAAATGATATGATGTTGTTATGGAGTGGAATCATGTTGTATGTGGAATAGTCAGGATTAATGTATTAATTGCCTTGTCTCATTCCCATTTGTGGTAATTAATTTTCCATTTTACATTTACATAATCCCTCTCTCTCCTGGTTGTCTTGGCCACGTGAATTCTACATTGTATAAACACTTAGTACTTGCTAGTCTAAGTGAATCCTACATCTTATTTGAATTCTCCATTAATTTCTTAATTTTACATATAGTTTTGCTGCCTGTAACTTTCCATCTTGATCATTTTATTTATTGTATGAGGATGTAGTGGTGAATGGAGTGGACCGTTTAATAGGATTGGATAGGACTAAGTTAAACTTGGATATGAATTAATTAAATGTTTTGTTTGGTAAGACATGGGTGAACTAAATGTAATATTGTTTTAAATTTGAAACTATATTGAAATTGAATAACTAATTAATGATTTTTTTTTCTTTTCGATGAAGTGAATATTTAACTAGATATTATTAAATTGATAAATTTCTAAAATATTTTTAAAAGAAATAATAATCTTATATTATTTTAAATCTAAATATATTAAAATATTTTTAAATTTTAGATTGGAGAATCTAGTCCTATTGGTCTTGAACTAAAGAAGAGCTAAAAGTGATCCAGTCTCCCTGGTTTGGTGTGCCAACTAGAAATAATCTGGTGCCTCTTCTTTGTTTGGGGTTCAGTGATTGATTATTTTCAGCCCTTATCCTTTATTTGGAGACCGACTAGATTGGACTCTCAAATTTTGTGTGTTCCTCAGCCATCCTGCCTTCGCTAGATTGTTCTATATTATATATATTGTTTAATTTTTCATCTTTTCATTTTATTAAAAAGTAAATTATAAATTATAAAACTTAGAAATAATTAATATTTTTTGATCTATTGAAAAATAATATAAAGTTCAAATTTATTTGCATATATATATTTTTAATTTTGTTACTTTTAATAATATATAAATTAAAATATTTATTTCATTCATTTACTCAATTTCATATCTCAAATGTTATTATATTTAGTCAAACCTTAGTTTCACCGAACATTAATGGATTTGGATCCCCTGTTGAGTTTCCTCTCTGTGAAGTTGTGCTCAACTTTGCAGTTGATGGCATGTGATTACTGAAAAAATGTGCAGCTGAGATTAACTAAACTATTTTTCTCTCTCTTCAATTAGAAAAACATTGTCATTTTCATCTCCAGACGTCAGTTTTCATTTTCATCTATCTTTTTCATTTAACCCATCGTTCTCTACTCCAAATTTCACCAATTCCTACCAATTTTTTTCTTTTTTTTAATTCACAGATCTGACAAACTCAAACTACTACAACTGTATAAACTTAAAAACAATTTAATAAAAATTAAAAGGGTGGAGGCTATGTCTCCAAGGAGAATAATCGTGGAAACCTATTCTTCCCCAATCCAACCTAACATGGAATTTTTTAGTGAAGTTCAACATCTTCACCTTATGTTCTTATCATTGAGATTGCCCTTTCCATGATCCCACCTTCATTGTCCTTATCATCATATTGTTGTTGAGTAGTGGCGATTGATGGTCTCATCAAAAACAAAGTTGCATTCAAACTCTTTTCAATGGTAGTTTCTATGGCAATTGCAAGCTGGGCACCTGAGTATTTCAATGGTGTAAAGTAGAATAGAACCATTCAATATGAAAGCGAATTACTTGTGTCCTCTCTCTTCAGTGCCTTCCCCTTCTCATCGCATTCCTCACCATTAACCCTTTGGCATCCTAACTTGAGTAATTTATTCCACCACACAAAATGTAGAAGACAATTTCAGGGCACTTGAGTAAATTTAAAATCATCCATCATTAATAGTGATAATGGGTCGAAGAGGAAAGCTTTATATTGTAAAAGGTAAAAAGTGGTGCTATTAAATTTGATAAATAATAAAAAAATAAAACAAATTAAACATAACCACACATACACATAATTTTTAAAAACTGTGGCAATGGAACCAAATCTTGCAAAGTTGAGCATAAACCGATAGAGAGAGAGCTCGGTAGAGGATCCAAATCCGAATTTAATTTAGTTAATGTTTTACCAAATAAAGCAGAGTATTTTGTCCAGTCTAATCACATCTCAGTTCTTTTCAATCCCATAAAATACTTCAATTCACTGGTACATGGTCGTAGTGTTTTTATCGTTTTTCATAAACAGTTTATCATTATTGATGATGTGGTGGTGATCAAGTACCCTTTAGCGTTTTATACTGTTTCTTATAAAAAATAGTTTAAAATTATTGCATCTATCTAATGCTACCATCATATGACTTCTCGAGCTGCTTTTGATTGGTGAATTGAACCATTACTGACCTTTCTTACAGTCATGCTTATTGGATACAATGTCTTTCATGGATCCACTTCCAGCATTCAGAATTAAACAATGGCAAGTTATCACTCTTCTATTCCTTGATGCTCTCTCCGTCTCTAGGATCCCCACTCTCACATCATTCATGACTAACAGGATGATGCTGCTTCACAAGGTAAGATTGCTAAATATGAGTATTACCTTTGTTTAGTTTACTTTACAATGGTCAACTATCTATAATATCAATGTAAAGTTGTTATTACATAATCAAATCTGTTTTAACATGTTAAGTGATACACAAAATATGCATTGCTATGCCATGATAAACTAACTGTGAGACTTTCCCCACACAGTTGTATGAACTGACTATTGTGTTGCAGTCGGGTGATTGAAGCTTTTTAAAGTTCAAAGTTAGAAATTTATCATCTGTATATTATTAAAGAATAATGGTTACTTGTTTGTGATCAAATTGAACCACCTTCTGGTGTCTTTGAATATAAAAGCTAAAGTGGTGTCTCTGAATATAGGCTGCATGTTAATGTTACAACCAAATTTGACAATGTGGTCTCAAATTTTGACAGCTTTGAATGTTAACTGTTCTGCTTGTTATCTGAATAGGTGTTGGACAGTGCCCAAATAAGCACAGAAGAGTATGAGGTTATGAAGGATTTCGTTATGCCCCTTGGCCGAGCACCTCAATTTTCAACACAAAGTGGGGCGTAATGTTGGATACAAGTATTTCTTCATTGGCGCTGGTGATATTTTGATTGTTTGACATAAACTATTTGAGGTTGAAGTTGTTGGAAAGGTTGAAGATAAATAGCATTGCTTTTCTTTTCCTATCAACTCACTCAGTTGAAAGTTCAAAAAACTTCTCTGTACATATTTTTGAATGCTGGGGCTGGTCTGACAATATCAATCCTCATTTGCCCTATAATTCAATATTAAAAATATTCTTCCTCGTCTGCCCCGCTTAGATCACAAAACGTGGCGTGTTCTTAGTACATGATTGGATATGCATGTCTTTTCAAACAAGGTGGTATTTGTACTCAGATCAAGCCTTGTGAAATATATTCGCTAAGGAGGTTCTGTTTCGTAGAAACACTCTTTAATGAAACTTTAGCTGTAGCTAGTCATGATGCATGACAGTGGTGGGTCTGGAATGACCAACTCATCAACTTATCTACGAAACTGTTGGGGACTTTGTAGCATTAGATTAGTTTGTATTCTGGATTCCTTCTCTAGTTTGAAGTTTGTATTTGTAAAAAAATAGGGTTTGGTTACATATACAGTTATTCAGGAATCAATTTTTAGTGGTGGGATCAAGTTGGTCAATTAAATGTCTATTTGTTCAAACTATTCAAAGTGTGAAAGGCCATATATAATCAACATTGTAGACTTATGTCTTTTTGACGCCAATAGGTTTTGTTGTCAACACAAATCGATCCAAATTTTATGTGGAGGAATAATTTGATAATCCTAGAGCTTTCTTGATTGTGATTGTGCATACCAGTTTGTTAGAGTAGCACCATTTTTTAAAAATTTTTTTGTTTAAACTTTTAAATTGTATCAAAAGCCAAATCACAAACTAATAACAAATTTTGTTTTGTAGGTTTCATTCCTTTTTTATTTTTATTTAATGTGGAAAAATGGTGATAATAATTACAACAAATTGGTTGCTTTGGTGATGCCTGAATTTTCAAAAATGTTGACTTGAGGAGCCTTTGTGTCTGCTTCACTTTCACTTTATCTAAAGACATTTGTAGATTTTCCATTCAAAAGTTCTATAAGGCAGGTTCAAATATTTGCCAAAATGGGCACCCTACGTTTTTTAAAAGATTATTTTGTCCTCCATTACGCTTTATACTTTTATTTTATTTTTTATTTTATCAATACATTGATATTTATTATATATATATTTGGCGAATCAGTATTTTCGAACTTTAAAAAATTAAAATGAATCAATTAAATTTATCTATTACATTTGAATTAAATAGAAGAGAGAATTTGTTTTAGAAAATTCAAATGTAATTGATGAATTTGATTGATTCGTAAAAAGTTATGAGATACTGATAGTAAAATCACTATGTATATATATGTAGATCATTTTAAAACTGATCCTTTTTTGAAAAAAAAAAAATAGTTAAAATACCAGTTATTTCTATGTTGGAGACTGACTTTGAAGCAAATTGATTAAAAAAAAATTGTGTCTTTTACATTAATAAATAAAATTAACATTTTTTGTACACATAACTACAAAATTATTTGTAGAGATCCAAGTACATTTTGTCCAAAAATATGTATGAATGTTATAAGAGTAATTGTTCAAAATAGTCTCAATACTATTTGATATTGACGGATTGTACTTGATTTGCTAAGACAGTATTTGATCTTAACAAACTAAGCTAATTAAGACTTTAGTAGTATTTAACATTGAAAAGTCATGCTTAATCTCAATGGATAAATCTCTAATGAGACTTGACAAACAAATCTTTGATATAAAACCCTTAATATTATTTGATCACAAAATGTTTTTACAAATCACTAATCCTTTTAGAAAAATAAAAATTAATTCTATAGTTGTAATTATAATATTTATAAAAAGTCATTAGAAATCAAATTACATAAACCCATATATAAATCATGAATAAATGGGGTGTTTTCAATCTCGAATTCATTAGCCTTTAAAATATTTTAAAAACTTAGATGTATTCAATCCAGATTTGAATGAATTTAATTGAAATCTAAGTATACTTAATCTAGATTTATATGAAATCTATTAAAATTTAAGTCTATTTAATTCAAAATTATATGAAATTTAGATGTATTATAAAAATCATTGACTTCACATATTTCATTAAGCGATGAATGTGAATGGATTTTAAAGTGATTTTTATAAAGAAAAAATTTATAACAAATTTACCATTGTCATAAAGATTTTATTAGATTTCTTTAAAAATTCTAACAAAATCAATATGTAACCTATAGAATCTATGAATTTTACCAAAATCTATACACACTTAGCAAGTCAAGCTATTCGAATCACAACAACAATAATAATTGATATCATTATATCATTCTTGATCTCCACACTCATTTCACACAAACCCCTTATCATACTTTTAAGAAGTAATATTTACTGTCGAATTAACCCAATCTCGTTAATACAAATTCCAATCTAAATACTACCATACATTGTTTTTTTTTTTTTTTTTTTTTATAATTATGTAAAAGATTAATTTCAATAACTAATCGCAGATACATTAGACATATCAACCTTTCAGCAAAGAAATCGATTTTTGCGACAAGTGGGATGCTGTTGTAGCTTAAGTCACCTCAATCCTTGCTCACATTAAGGGTTCGGTTAACGTCTCCCATTAATGTGAATAGTTTTCTACTCTATATGAGTAACCCTCTTCCCGTTTATAATAATAGGAATTTGGACCATATTTTAAAGTTTTGACAGTATTCTAATTTGGTGACAGTGGATTAAAAAAAAAAATTAAGTTTTCCAACTTATTTTAATCCAATTTTTTTTAAATTTATCTATCACCAGCGCATAATAGCCCACACCACATCAGTATATATATATATATATATATATATATATATATATAACAAAAACAAAAATAAATCACTTTTAGCGAGAGAGAGAGGAATTGGCTTTCACAAAACCCAAAAAAATTAAACATAAAAAATAAAAAAAGAAAACAAAAAAGATCCATCACCATCCACCACCCATTACCCTCTCTTTCTGTCTCGCTCTTCTGGACTCCCATCGTCTCTGCCTGTTTGTGGGATTGATACGACGACGTTTTCCTTCCAGTTGGGGCTGCTCTTCACATCCAGATTTTCCACTCTCGATCGGTATACGTATAATCTTCTTCTTCTTCATTTTTTTTTTTCTCAAATGGGCGTTTTTGATTTTTTATTTTTTTAAAAAATTTTTATTTTTACGATTTGGGTCGTTTTTGGTCTCTCCTGTTGATTTAGATTCGTGGGGTGTTTTTGTTTTTGTTGGTTTCGGTTTATTTTGTGTAAAGTTTTGATTTTTATTATTTTATTGGTTCTGATTTAGGGTTTGTTGGAAAGTTTAGATCTTTTTGTGTTTTTCTTCTTTTGATGGTTGGTATCTGATGTGGGTTGATGATAATTTTGATTATTATTATTTTTATTTATTTATTTATTTATGATTTTGTAGACATTTGTGTGTGTATATAGATGTATATGTGTGTGTGGTTATGTGTTGATGGTTGAGTTGTTTGATGTGAAAATTGTGAAAGCATTTTTTTGATCTATGTGTGCATGGAGAGCTGTGATGTTGTTTGCTTTAAACCTATATAAGAAAAGAAATTGATTGAAGAAATTGTGTTGTGGGGTTTAGGTTATGTGCTGCCTGCTTTCAGGAAGCGTTGCTTTAGTTTAGATATGTATAAGCAGGATGGAGACTTTTTTACCATTAGTTTAACATCAAATTGATTGTGAGTTGTTTGTGGTTTGATCATGAAGCTGTTGTGGCTGGTTTATTGGGCATGGAGAATGTATCTAAAGTAGGACTGCAGCATATAGAAAGTTATCGGTTTGGGAATTTTATATCTTTTTGTGTTTTACTTGTTTTGATGATTGTTGTTGATTGAGCGTTGATGATGATTACGTGTGTTTTTCTTGCTTTCTGTGATTTTTTTATTATTTTTTTGGTCTCTGGTTTCATTTTTTCGTATACATGTATGTGCAGAAATTTGTGTATGGTTATGCTTTTATGGTCGAGTTGTTTGATGTGAATTTTATAAAGCATTTTTTTTCCTAGTTGATTTATATGCATGGAGAGCTGTTATATTTTTTATTTTACACCTATGTAAGATGAGAAATTGATTGAAGAAACTGTGTTGTGGGATTTAGGTTGTGTTTGCTTTCGGAGAAGTGTTGGTTAGTTTACATATGTACAAATAGGATGCACTTTACCAATTGTTTAACATCATACTGGTCATGGTGATTATGGGTTCTATTTGGTTTCATGAAAAAGCTTATAGGAATTGAATTTAAATGTATCAATTATGATATATTATTTGTGCTGGGTTTTCTCAGGCATCAAGTGTGGGTCTAACGTAGGATGTGGTATGCATGGAGCAGCATACTCATTTAGGGGTGTGTATCTAATATAAGTTGTGGCGTGTGTTGTGTAAGACATCTCAGTTGAGTTTTCTTGCCATTGTTTGGTTACTACAGGTAAATGCATGGTATCTTTGTGGTGAAAAATAACAAGACGGAGACACTTTCCGTCTAGTAAATGGCTTCTGTGGGCGTGGCACCAACTTCTTGTTTAAGAGAATCTAGTACTGTTGGTGTTGATAGGTTGCCTGAGGAGATGAATGACATGAAAATTAGGGATGACAAGGTTTACATGTTAAATTTTTTTGCTTATTCATTAATTTCTTTGTCTTTATATATGATCAATTACTCATTGGTTGGCTTAAACTTGTAGGAAATGGAAGCAACAGTTGTTGACGGTAATGGGACGGAGACAGGTCATATTATTGTGACAACCATTGGTGGTAGAAATGGTCAGCCAAAACAGGTATATCTTTGTATGGTTTTGTTTTTTGCCCATGTATTATCAATTTTGATATTGCAACTTTAAATTGTTTATGACTTTTTTTTTTTTTTCCCTCTTTCTGTTGTTCATTTTTGGGTGGTAAGTTATAGTATATGCATCGAAGCTATTTATTTGCTGTCTAATGCCCATTATACTTGGCAAATACCACTTGTTTTGGATTTTTTTTTCCTTGAATAATGGTTGCTTTTCAATCATCTATGTGACAGACACCTACAGCTTTACTTTGTGAGTGAAAATCTATAATTTCTTATCAGATCATTTTATGAATTAACATAACTTCAGTTATTGTGTTGTATACCTCTTTTGTTGCCTGCTTTGCAGCTATGTATTATAAAAACAAAACAAGTTAATATAAGTTGAGAATTGAGTAAATGCTCAAGAGTAGTGGAGTTTGAAGAGCAAGCTTCGACTACAACTCCTCATGCAATTACAAGGCTCTGATATATATAGTGAAATTGAGCCAACAAAGCTTCCATATAGTGCAATGAATTTTTACATGTAGAGGTTTTATTATGGCATTTGTGGTATGTGATTAATTTATTTCCTTTTAATGGGATTTATATGTTTAAAATTATAGACAATAAGCTACATGGCTGAACGCACTGTTGGCCAAGGATCTTTTGGAGTTGTCTTCCAGGTTAGTGTTTATATTATTGTTCTGTAAGTGGCAGGGAATAATGTGTTAGTGTTTCATATTATTTTGTGATAACTGCCATTTGTCTATCTTTTGTAATTTTAGGCAAAGTGCTTGGAGACAGGTGAGACTGTGGCTATAAAAAAGGTTCTTCAGGATAAGAGGTATAAGAACCGTGAGCTGCAAACTATGCGGCTTCTTGACCATCCGAATGTTGTCGCATTGAAGCACTGCTTCTTTTCAACAACTGAAAAGGATGAACTTTATCTTAATTTGGTTCTTGAGTATGTACCTGAAACTGTTCATCGCGTGATCAAACATTTTAACAAGTTGAACCAAAAGATGCCAATGATATATGTGAAGCTTTATGCATACCAGGTATGGGGCTGATTGTTTGTGTTTGTTTGTTTGTTTGTTTTTTTGTGTTTTTCCCCTCTCCCCTCTGGCTATGCGGCATTTAATTCATTCAATTATTTTCTTCTGATTTCTCTCTCTATTTTTCTCTTCTCTATTCTATAATTTTGCATTTGGCTTTTAAAAACCAATATTTCTTTTAAATATGGGGACTGTATCTGCTTGGTACAATTCTTTATATGAAGTTAATATTTAGGTTACTAATATACTTTTGATTTTCTGCAGATCTTTAGGGCATTGTCTTACATTCATCGCACTATTGGAGTGTGTCATCGGGACATTAAACCTCAAAATCTTTTGGTATGTTTACACTTTTATTTTTATACTTACCTCTGATTTGATTGGTTATATTGGTCCGACAGAAAGGATTGTAGTATTAATTTTTTCAGGTTTGAATCAAAAGATTGTTGGGTTGTACTGTAGTGTTCTTAGATACTAAATATTTGATGAGTTAAGGGGATCTAGAACCTAATGCGCTTGGCTGGGATAGTTAGAATCAAAGACTAATTTTATGTTTTTAAGCAAATGGATGTTTCTTTGAGGTAAAACGAATGCATTGAATATACAGTTAGTTTCATGAGACGATATTTTATATCTGATTCTAATAACAGAGCTTCAGACTGTATGAACTACACTGTAATTTTTTTGGTTTGATGATTGATGTCTTTGTGATACTGATACGGTCCTATAATTTAATAACCAACTCAATCTTATAGTTCTACTTTTATGGTGCAGGTAAATCCGCATACTCATCAGGTTAAACTATGTGATTTTGGAAGTGCAAAAGTGTTGGTACGTTTTGTTATTCATCATGTTTATGGTGTCTGCTTGAAATTATTTTGAGTTTGATTTAAGTTGGTATTATAGTACTCTTTTGCATGATTTTGACAGGTAAAAGGGGAGCCAAACATATCTTATATCTGCTCCAGGTACTATAGAGCACCTGAGCTTATATTTGGGGCAACTGAGTACACCACTGCTATTGATATATGGTCTGCTGGTTGTGTTGTGGCTGAGCTTATGCTCGGAAAGGTAGGAGGTTTTTGGACATGAGGTTTATTGATATTTTGGTTTGTAAAGCTTGTATTAAATTAAGTAATTCAATTCCTGTTTCATTTCAGCCGCTTTTTCCTGGTGACAGCGGAGTTGACCAGCTTGTTGAGATTATTAAGGTAATTGCAGCATCTTAAAGTTTTTTTTATTTTTTTTTAGTAAGTACTGCAATTTCATTATGTTAAATAATTACCTTACCAAGCGGATTTTTTAACTTGTGGAGAAAAAGATTTTATATCAATCTGACTTGCCCTGCTGTTGGAATGATGTCATCTTTTCAATAATAAAAAGGGATTCCCTGATATGATTTTTGAGGATGGAATGATAGAATCATGAGTTTGTTACTTTATGGGTGCATTGAATCATGCAGATTGTTTGACTTGAAGGCCTTTTTAGTGTTGTGGATATGTTATTTGGTTGTCAAATTATTCACTTGGAAGATACCCATGTCTGTGGAGTAATAATTGGATTCTTAACTGTATTGGATTTGATATCCACGCTTCTCATTATCGTGCAAGGATGTTTGCTTTCAATTTTTGTTTCTGCATATACTAAATTGTCCTTATCTAAATGTCAAACAATGTGATTGTTTCAACAGGTCTTGGGTACTCCTACTAGGGAGGAAATAAAATGTATGAACCCCAACTATACTGAGTTCAAATTCCCCCAGATAAAAGCTCACCCCTGGCACAAGGTATCTGGAATTATCAGACCATATGTTGTGTGGATTAAGAAATAAATGACTAATGTTCATATAACATTTTCTGATTATGTTTTTGTCAACAGATATTCCCCAAACGGATGCCTCCAGAAGCTGTTGATTTGGTTTCAAGACTTCTACAATACTCTCCCAACTTACGATGCACTGCTGTGAGTAAAGAAAATCCATAGCTTCCAAGAATGTGTTATTGCTTAGTTTTATTTGTTTGCGCTTTTCATCCATGGCCTGCTCTTTCACATTGAAGTGCATGTGAATTTGAATGAATTCTGAGGATGCAACTATTTGGAGAACAAAGAATTACTTGCTTGTGGAGTGGAATACCCTTGCTTGGCTAGTTTAATGACTTGTGTTGTAAATTCATTCTGGGCATGTTAAAGTATAATATTGCATCAGTTGGATGATTCGATTTTTCAACTATTTTTTCTTTCTCATCACCTCTGTTAGTGCAATGGCTGGCTTTGTGATACCATGTTTGGCATGGCATTAATAATGCACGTGATGTAGAGAAATTCACAGTATAAATTGGTTGAAGATAAGAGAATCTAGATAGCAAATATTAGTAATTAGCTTGCTCAAGTTGTTAAGAGTTATGTTATGTAATTTATACTACAGATTTTATTAAGTGGCATTGTTGGTATTTACAACTGTGGTATGGGAGTATTATATATTATTTTATTAGATTAAGGATTTTTTAGGCATGTGTATAAAGAGAATTTGGTATTTGAAAAAATTGTAACAATGTTTTTTGTCATATATTATATGCTTGAAAATTGGATTTGCACCATGCTTTTTGTCATTTGTTGCGTTATCTCTACTTGATGTTGGTCATCAATGTTATGTACACTTTATTCACTTTTTATGATTTTTACCTCCATTGCAGCTAGATGCCTTGATCCATCCCTTCTTCGATGAGTTGCGTGATCCAAATACTCGTTTGCCAAATGGACGCTTCCTCCCTCCATTGTTTAATTTCAAATCTCACGGTAGGGAATCTTTTTAAACAATTTTTCCTTTCAATCATTTCCATTATCTCATTGCAATACTGTTGACCGATTCTTATGCTACTATTGCTCTGAACTAGAACTGAAAGGGGTTCCAGTGGAAATATTAGTGAAATTGATACCTGAGCATGCAAGAAAGCAATGCCCGTTTCTTGGCTTGTGAGATTTGATGGGACACATATAGCAACAAAACCAGCTGGAAGTGTTGTCCATGTATGGGAATTATTATGTTTGTATCCTCCATCTATGTGCTATTTGATCCTATTTTACTCTTTATGTATCTTTCGATGTATTAACTTGTTATTACGTAAAGGGCAGATTTAGAGACATGCTGCTACTTAAATCATATCCATATGCCCAACTCTCCCAGTGGGAGCAGTTAGATGTCTAGTTCCTGTATCACAACCGATTGTAACATGCATAGCAGACAAATATCAACATTTTCATCTAAAATGTGTTACCTTATCTGTATTGGCATTTGCAAGAGGCAGACACCAGATTAATGTCTATCTATAATTCTATATGTTTTAAGTCTGTATTTGGATTTCATCGAAGCTTTTACTAAGGTTGACAATGACATTGTACAAGTTGGTGAAGGTTCTCAATGTTTGCTCTATTATAGTGCTACTCATATAGTTTTAATGCGGATTTGATGGATGTTTAGATGATCTGATTGGTCTACCGTTAAGGGACTCATCTTTAATAGGTGAATGTCATTCTTAGATTGCTCGTCTGCTAAAATGGTGTCGTTTAAATTCATTTCAATCCTATGTATGATTGAACATTATGTTATCATTACATTGATTGAGAATCAGTTAGGGGTAGCAAAAAGGGTTCGTATGTCGAGTTAAATTGGATTCAATTCGATTTGTTTATGAATTTGAGCAATGTGACACGAATTCGATTAATGAATGGGTTAACAATTTTGGATTCGATACAAAT
This sequence comes from Dimocarpus longan, assembly GCA_022984855.1. NCBI lineage: Eukaryota > Viridiplantae > Streptophyta > Magnoliopsida > Sapindales > Sapindaceae > Dimocarpus > Dimocarpus longan. Next base: position 29,671,004 of record CM041016.1, on the reverse strand, counting down.
TCGTTTATAAGCGGGTGATATGATACGGTGCAATTAATTCGTTTATTATTCAGATAATAAAAGATCCAAACCAATTAATTCAGGAATTCGTTTAATTTGTTTAATCTAAAAATATTTTGATCCTATTAATATATGAATATTATAGTTTGACTTCTATAATAGATAAATATTACAATTTGATTTTATTAATTGTGTCAATCCGTGAATCTGTCAAGTAAACCCAACTCAGTTGGGTTGATTTGATTATGATACAAATTCGTTTAAATTAAATTCATATCTATTTATTTTTACGAATTCGTATTGATTTGTCTTGTCATGTCATAACCCAAATTATCACCTATCCTAATTGAGATGTATGAGAGAGGATTAAGGCTAATAACATATGAATTTTGAATCTTTTAGACTATCAATTTATAGCGGTTTGAAATTGGCCATTTCCTAAGTATACAAAGTTTAATTGTTCATATGATGATAATCACCTAAAAGGACCATTTAGGTGAGCTACTAATTTATGTGATTGCGGTTATCAACTTATCATCTTGTATTTATGTTTTTAAATTCAATCATTCATTTGCTTTCAAAGCAAGAGTTGAATATTAATCTAACAATTAGATAAACATTACCAAATGGCCACCTTTACATTAATTAATGAAGATAGGTAGGGGATGGGTCAAATTTACCTAGTGAGATTTGTAGTAACTGTATAACCTTAAAACCTCATCTTGCAATTGCAACATGCAGACTTCAATCTCTTCTTGCAACCTCAAGCCTACAGACTACCATATCAATCATCCTACAACCTACAATAAGTTTTTCGTTCTCAGCTTTTAACATCTCTACCTTCGTACATTTAACTCACAACCACCTTTCAAAACTCCCTAATATTTACTCTAATAACACTAAATTATAAATTTAAATTAAATAATCATATTCTTAATCATATAAGTTTCATTAACACTAGTACCCATTCATCATTTACCAAAAAATAAAAATTAAGATGTCATTCTTTTTTTTAATTTAAGTCTTAATAGTGCTGAATTACACCTACTAAATTATTTTTGTTTCTTTTTTTAAATAATAAAACCAGTTAGAAATACCTAAAACAACTAAAAAAATTTAATAAGGATTTTTAATTTTTCACTTAATTATAAATCACTTAATGACATTTAAAAGTTTTTATTTTGATTTTATCTCTCTCAAAATAATATAATTTCAAATTTATCCTAATTTTGCATTACTCAAATTCTCTCTCTCTCTCTCTCTCTCTCTCTCTCTCTCTCTTTTCTTTCTTTTTTTGATACTTACGAAAAATATATTTGAAAAGAAAAGCGTAAATACATTTCATCTCAAATTATTTTAAAATTAAACTAATACACATTAATTTATAATTTAAACATTCATTTTTTAAGTTGTTTTCTTAAATATATTAATATATTAAAATATATAAATATGTTTTAATCATATTTTAATTATTAATATATACATAAAAATGTTTTAGAATTTATTAAATTATTTATTTTCAGATATTGAATATAAATATCAAATCATTTGTTTTTAGACAATTTTTACTTTAAAAAACAAATAAATTTACAATATATTAGAGATAAGAAAAAAAAAATGTTATTCAGATTTTAAATTTTAGTTACTATTTAATATTTAGAATTATTGATCAGTTTTTTGACAAAAAGGTAAATGACCTAGGGTAATCAAAAGCTTTAACAAACATATCAAAAGATATATTTATTGTTGACGTTCAAATCCAGTCAACCAGGTTTTTCTTAGTCCAATGCTGCAAAACAGTGAAAAGAATACAAGAAACAGATAAAGAATGAAGAAGAAAGCAAAGGGAGAACATAGACAATAAGGTTTTAGAGTGGTTCGGCCAATTTGTGCTTATATCCACTGTTTTTCTCTCACTATCTGGGCAGAGTAATGATAAGGTTTACACTCAGAGTTTCTCTCATGATTTTACAATGAAAATCTTTCCCTATTTATAGAGAGGGAGGTGTTACAGTAGCATACAATAAGTTAAAATACAATGATGATTATATTTAATGCACCTGACATTTGTCAGTTCAACTCTGTCAAAACATGGATTTAGATGCTAAATCTATACTGATTAAGTGAGATTTCCTAAAATTACGCTGCAATTAGTCTGAAGCACTTTTCTTGCACGATACATCATAAACGGGATCTGGCTTTTGGGCGAGCTGGAGCTGCTGAGGGCGGCTGACAATCTCAGCTTCTTAGTAACATATGAATTGGTAATTGCCGGGCGATCTCAACCTTTGGTGACTGTTAGGTGATCTTGACGTCGCTGGGATCATGAGGCGCGCGATTTGGGAGCTTGCTTCTCCGAACTGACAGATTGGGTCGGGCCTTTTAAGCTTATTCATTGGGCTTTTACAAGCCCAACTGGGTAATCCAGAAAATACCCATAACACAAGCCCCCCCAGCTCACGGGACGTCTTGCGGACTGAGAACTCTGAGTTTACTGGTAAAAGCTGGTTTGGCGGGAACGGTTACTTGGCTTTTCAAATTTGTCTTATCTCATGACATGCGGCAGCTGATCAGGTGACGGTTTCGACGTACGTTCTCGCTCAGAGTGTGCATTTAATGAACGTCTTTCAACTGACGACACATGATAACTAAATCCCAGACGTCGTGCTGGGCCATCAGATCTCAGACGGCTATTGGGCCTTGAGATCCAACGGTTGGGGTATGTCAGCTATAAAAAGGCAGAAGCCTTTCGTTTTCCCTCTCTCTTGTCATTTTCAAAATCCAACCACCATCAACTTCTTCTTCTTTTGCTTTTTCCTCTCAACCGTTGCAATCATCCTCCATCCTTGTTGAAGATCAATCTTTGGTTTCTCAGAGCCATCAAGTTCTGCTTTGCTCAAAGTAAGTTCTTGTGACTTCTGCTTTGGTTTTTTCTATCTTTTTTTAGCTGCATTGTTTGTTTTTCTGGGTTTGTTTGTGGTTGGACCCTCGTGTTCTTCATGCTCTTTGCTGTTCAAAATTTTTTACTTGGGACTGAAACCTTTTTTTTTTGGTTGATTTTGATCTGGTAAACCTGCCTTTTGTTATTTGTGGTATGCACGTGAGCTCGGGGAGAGAGAGTAAGCTAGAAGCTCGCATATAGCTAGGTTTAGAATTAATCATGCCTTGTAGATAGTTTTTGGTGGCATTTGTGATCTGCTGACCTTAGGATACTTAACAATTTAGGGAATCAGAGCTTTAGATAGTTTTAGGCTTGGTTTGCATATAGCGACCTAACAGCTCATTTTCTATGTATAGATGTCTTCAGGTCGTAAACGCCAACCACACACAATAGGAAAGGGAGAGACCTCAAGCTTAGATGAGCAAATGGAGCAAATGCAAGCTCCTCAAGAGATGACCTCGCAAGGTAAGGAGGTCGCTGGTGGGTTTTCTGCTCATGTGGATCCTGACCCGGCTCAATAATCAACTGCGGCTGAACAAGCTGCTGAAGAGAGGAGAGCCTATGAAATGTTCAAACGTCACCCCACCAAAATGTCTTCCACGGAACTCGCAGGAGTGGCGCTAGAGTACTGTATTCTAAGAGGTTATCGCATCATGAAAGCTTCTTCTAGCGACCACACGGCTTATCCTTCTAAGGGTTTCATTTCTATTAGCCTACACAATTTAGAAGCGGGGCTTAGGTTTCCTATCCCCTCATACCTTATAGATCTTCTTAACGACCTGGACCTCGCACCATTCCAGATCACCCCAAACACATAATCTCAAATAACTTCCTTAGTCATTCTTTTTAGGAAAAAAAACCTTCCTTACGCTTCCCCCAAATTAATAAAGTACCTGCTGACCTTCAAGAGTACTAGCACTGGCCATCCACAAAACAGGATGTATTACACCTCAGCTTGTCATACCCAGTACAAGAGTATTGTAAAACCCAAAACCTCGTTCGTTAGAGAGCGAATTATGTTTTCGATGGATCGTGTTCGATCGAAAAAATATAATTCTCGAGTCCGAAAATATTCGGAATAATTATTTTAGAATAATAAAAATAATTTCGAGTACATGAAGACGGATTTGAAATTTAATAATAATTTGAAAAGCCGAAATCAAGTCATAAGCACATTCACGTACGGACGGACAGACGGAAGCGAGTTGGATTTCGAAAGCGGAATGAAATCAAGTGGCATGAAAAGAGATAAACAAAATAAATTGATAAATGACAGACACATGTCGCGCATGCAAGGAATAAGCAAGACAAGTGGCTTGATATTAAATGCATTGCATGACAAGTGTCCCAAGTGGAGAGCAAATATATATATTAAAGTTGAAAGAACAATTGAAAGTAAAGTGAAGCTCAATAAAGCATTTGGTTACCATCCCTCAAACTCAAACCGAGAGAGTGAACGAGAGAATGAGAGAACTAGAAAGAGTGTGAGAAAGGGAGAGCAAGCATATCAGACCGAGACATCACCAAGCCAAGTTGATCGTGCATGCAAAGGTAGATCCGAGAGAGAATACCAGCTCGTACTTGCAGCAAGAGAACTCATCCAACTATGAACTAAGTGAAGCCCTGAGCTGGTGAAGAGAAAGAGGAATGAGCAGCACCTTCAAACCAGCAACTGCATGTGTCATCCAAGCAAACCAGGAGGAGCATCCGATCATGCATGCAAGAAAGGAGGGACGATCAGCTATTGTTGTTGCCATGAGGAGCTGCTGTCGTGAGCTGCTGTCAGGCCGAGAGCTCACCAGTGCAGACCGAGCAGCTTTGGACCATCAATTCATCCTTCATTGGATCTTCATCAAGTTGGAAGGTAAGCCTTAAAGACCCAGCAGCTGGAGCATGTTTTTGATGTTGATTTTGAGTAGATTCAGTTCACACATGCAGGGAGGTGAAGAGAGAAAGCTGTTGCCATGACTTAGTTGCTGCCGTGAGGACCTCTTGGCACCGTTCTGTCGTTGCAATCGCGTAGGAGCTGTTTCGAAGCGAAGAACAGCTCACACCAAGGTAAGTGCTGTCCCGTTTGGTTTCATGTTGATGTTTCGATTAGTTTTTATTGGTTACAAGTTAGTTTGGATTGAAGGAAACTCGCGAATAAAAGCTTTAAAGTGGGCAGTACCTTCGCGCAATTGTTTTGAAGTTTCGAAGTGAATTTCGAAAGGTACATTGAGTTTTATTGATTTCGTTTGGATGGATAATGATTAGGATGAGTTGAGAATGATTTTTGATTGTGTTATGATTGGGTTTTAGGACTTAGAACCTCGTTAGTGCGGAGGTTCGCTCGATATTGTTTGGTTATGTTTTTGAATGATATTGTCAACGATTATTTCCGTTGTGAAATTAATTATGGGTTGTTATAGGAAGATTTAGGGGCTGTTATGTTACGTCGTTAAATTCAAATCCGTTTTCGTGAATTATGATTAGTGTTGATATATTTTAAAGGATTGAATAGTCGTTCGATAATCGAGAAATCGTTTCTGGGTGCTTCGGATAACTTTTGTTTTCATATGAATGCATTTAGTTGTGATTTTTCCTCGTCAAATTGAAAGATGAATATGATGTTATTAGGCTGCCATGTTATGTGTTTGAGGTTGTTTAAATGATAAATATTGACATGAGGATGAATTGAATTATGTTAGAGTCACTCAGATAGTTTTCTTTGTAAGCGAACGTGATTAATTGTTGATTTTTGAAGTCGAAGCAGAAAGCGAATGAACGTTTAGTAAGCTGCCATGACTTTCGTTTATGTGTATCGAAGTGCTCGAATGTTAGTTTTGTATGTATTGAATGAAATAATAAGTTGTTTGACATTGAGTTTAAAGTGAAACGGAAAGAATCACGCGAATGGTTAAAAAGAATAACTCACGATAAAACTTTTCGTAATCGCGAAATATTTAACGTTTATAGTTTTTATTAGAATGTTAAATTGTATAGGTATCGATAAGGCGAAGGAAATCGAAGTTGAGGAAGTATCGCGAAGTAGAAAATCGGGAAGTTTCCGTGAGTTAGAAATCGGTAAGTGTAAATTGTTTTATGAAATGATAAATGCACCATGATTACTATGTTTTCATGAAAGATTGAAACATTTTTAATATTTAAATGAATTTATATGAATGAAACTCATTTATAAATGTTTTTATATATGCATCTAAACAATGTTGATCGCATAAATTATTATTGAAATGCGCTTTTATGTTTTAATATTTAATTGAAGAGGTATGTTTTTATGATAATTATTTTAGCATGTAGATGAAATTCTTAAAGAAAATTTTCAAAACCGATAGCTACCCTAATCCCCATTATATGACTGAGATATAACTATTATGCGACCGAAGTGCCTTATTGCGCGTATGGCATGTCCGTGGGGGAAAGTCCACTAACTATGAGGGGGATCAAGTCTGTCATGTCGCCCTCTACACGTATATAAGTTATTATTATGACTAATGCCCTATGTGCAGTGAGGTAACATTCCACGGCATAGTGATTTATGACTGAGATTGATCATCCCCACCATCGGTGTCCTAGGATCGGGTGGTGATCATGATTTCCCTGAGTTCCATTGGATATATATTTTATGACTGAGGATACAATTTATAAATTTATGATTATGTTACGAATGTCAAATAAGGTATGTTACGGAAATGAATTTTTGCGATGCATATAATCTTGTTTTCAAGCATATATAATTATATAAACGATTTTGTAATAACATGAAATTCATGTTTTGAACAACTTATTATGGAACTTAGAACTCTTTCAAGGGATTTTAGAGAGGATATCAAAGGAAAACTTAATTAGGAATGCGTAACATTCACTGAGCCTTTTTAGCTCACTATTTTCTTGTTTATTCTTTTTAAAACCTCCTCAGACGATAAATCTCTCGTTTAAGGATAGGCGAGCTTATCAGACGATCGTCACTATGAAATTAAAGTAAATGTTTTCATGTATAACGGATTTAGTGTAATGTAAATGTTTAAGTTTTATAATAATGATTATGTTGTCACGCATGTGGAATGTTTTAAGTTTGAAATGGTTTTGTGTTTGAATATGGATTTTGAGATGGTCCTGAGATCCCATTTGGAAGTAAAAAAGAATGCATGCATTTAGAAATGTTTATAAATGATGTTACAGGTGTTTTAAAAAATTGGAAATATTGGAGAAACAGCCGTTGTGCTGCCGAAACGTTTCCACCCTAAATTTTAAACGATTAAGAAATGAAATTGTTTTACGGCTTTACTTCATAGAATCCTTTTGAGTCACATGCATAAAGACTGCAAGGATTCTGTGGGATACCGAGAGGGCTCCGCTCAGATCCCTATAGGGTTAATCCGGGTTGGGTCCTTTCAAGTATTCTGCCCCGACGTCAGGCAAGGGGGAAGTCCAATGTAGGCGAATATAAGACACATTAGTTTTATATTTCCTGTCCTTCTTTGTTTAGTCTTAATAACTTCACCTTCCGAGCCTAGCCAAGTAAAGGTTTTTTCATACCACATCATGGATCTTCTTTATTAATGATGAATTTTTTTTTTTTTTTTAGACCTAAAGGCTTGGAAGATCGAGTTGAACCAGGGCAAGGTCGCAAATTTTGAAATCTTTTTGGTGTGAAAATCGGAGGAAGATGACGTCAAGCTAATAGACGAACTTTTTCTTGCCTACAAGCTCACCCCTTCTCGCGAGGGCAAACTCATCAAGTAAAAGCACATAGGCACTCGTGGCAACAATGACATCGAATTTGCCTTTAAAGTGGGTGATGTAAGTGAAAGCTCCAGCTTGTTGGGACTGTCCTCTTCCAGCAACACCAAGGTCGAGATCATTTCAAGGGAGGCTGCAGAGATGGCAGACAATTTTAAGCTTGTTGACTCCTCTAAAAAGAAAATCTTGTCAACTGGAAAACTCGACTGTTGCTACTTTCGCTGCTCCTAGTTCATCTATAGCGGTAACTCCGAATCCCCTACTCCGATCTTCCTAAAGGGTTCTTCAGTGGCTGACCCTTCTGGGATTGTGCAGGCTATAATTTCTACTCCCCAGACACAAGTCTCCCAAGATCCAAAAGCAGCTACTGCGGCGAAAGGTAAAAGTATCGCTGTCAATTTGGGGGCAAAGAGAAAAGGCCTTGAAGCTCTAAGCAAGCCTTCCCCTGCCAAGAAGATACAGAAGGACAAGGGGAAACAAGTCGCAGTTTCGAGTCAAAAGGCAGCACCCCAAGCCGCTGTTGAGCTTCCTCCTATGATTTTTCCTAGGGAATTCTACCTTGACCTTGCATGCAAGCAGACCCCTTCCATTGTAGGTTCCTCAACCAAGAAACTTGAGGAAGAAGAATTCTCTGGCTCACATCTACTTACCTGGTCACTGTGCCAGTTTATCAAGGTAAGACCCTTTTTCTTCCTTATATACTTGTTAGTTTTTTTTTTTTTAATTTATTTTTTACGTTTCTCATTGTTCATTATTTCTCGGATTCTACAGGCCATAATGGGACTCATGAAGGCCCTGAACGAAGAACCCATCCTCGATGAGCAATACAGCAAGCTCAAGGCCACCAAAAAGAAGTTCAAGGAGGCAACTAAGAAACATGAGGACGAGCGGCTCTCCTGGTCGAGTGAGTTTGAGAAGGCTAAGGAGGCTGAAGACAAGGCCCAGGAGATGGCTAATAAGGCCAAAGAGGTAGTTGCAACTCTTCAGTCCAAGCTGGACGTTGCTAAGGTAGTTAGGCACGAGGTCGTGGTCAATGACTTCCAGACTATACTTTCAGCTCAACAATACCAAGACTGCATTAGAGGAGAGGGAGAAAACCTTGGAAGCGACCTTAAGGGAGAAGTAGTTGATGAAGGAGCAGATCGCAAAGCTGAAGGAAGAGGTTGTCTTGGCGGAAGCTCGTGCTCATGAGGTGAGGGTTAAGACCGAATTAGGGTTTTTATATACCCTATGGAAGTCATACCCCAACCTGGACTTCTCAATTTTTGGTGAAGGGGAGTTAACGAAGTCCAATTCTTCATAGAGGAAGTATGAGGGATCCAGGGTGAGGTACAGGACTAAGTCTAGGAGACTTTGCCTAAAGAAAGCACGACAAACCTGCCTACTGAGGGCATAGATGATCAAAGGTCTTCTGGATCAACTACACAAGACCCTATCCCCTGAGCTTCTGACCTCGCGGGCACATCATGAGCTTCACATTTTTTTTTATTTCATTTTGTACTTGAACAATTCATTTTCTTTATATCAATTCACCTCGCTTCTGAGGTTATTTTCTAGTTTGTATGGGTATTGACCTCGGAGGTCTTTTAATATTTGCTTTGATAAATTTTAATTTTGTCTATCTGTGCATCCTCGAAAGCTGACAAAATAGATGCCTGACTCGATATATTGGCAGGAGCTCAATAGCTCATACATTACGATGTTTCTTGAGCTCGCAATTCATAATATAATTTCTGGAATTGAATATGACTTATATTGCCTCAGCAAACCAAAACTTATAACCTTAGTAGAATATTCCATAAATTTACTCAATAAATTGAAGTTCGTAAAATGAACCAGATTATAAATAAACTCAAGAAATTGAATTTGAATGCACAAAGTGAGCCACATATATAAATGAGTTCTTACTTGAAATTTTAGATAAGGCCTTTATCTTGCCCAGGTGACTAACTGGATCATTTATCGTTGACGATATGAGCTCGTGCGGCCTATTAACGAAGGTTGACAATATGAGCTTGCGCGGCCTATCAATGAAAGTTGACGATATGAGCTCGCGCTGCCTATCAACGAATGTTGACGATTTGAGCTCGCACGCCTATCAACCTTTGGTAGGAGCTTTATGCGTGTTAATTCTCTTTGGGCCGCAGGGTAGGTGTGGGGTCAGCTGGGAAGCTGATATCAAGCCCCTTACCTCTGTGGCCTAAAAACGGTGTGAGATTCCCAATTTTGTAGCTCCCATTATCGAGTTAAATATGGTTATGAGTTCATTTTCTGTTGCATGTAATCACGAGTAAGTAAGATTAGTAAGATTCATGAAGAATATAGAGCTTTTATTAATTCATAGATTAGCAGGATTACAAAACAAAGTAAGTGAGCAATAAACTATTGGAAATAGCTCGCAGCACTGTTGCTCCACTCATGTTTGTCAGGTGATATGCTCAATTCTTCAAATCTTCTTTTATGATATAAGGCCTTTCTCAGTTCGAGTTTAGTGTCCCGTCACTTGCCTTGTAGCTTTGAACGCGGACCTTCTTGTTATAATATCTTACCACCTTCTACTGGTTGACAACAATTCTCATGCAGGCTATTTCCTTCGCCTCGTCAAGCAGATCTAGGTTTACAGTGAGGAGCTGATCGTTCTTTGTCAGGTTGAAGCTCGTTCTAAGTTGACTGGTTACCTCTAGTTCAGCTGGTATCATTGCCTCGGACCTATAGACCATCGAGAAAGAAGTCTCTCCCGTGGTGCTACGAGTTGTAGTTCCATAAGTCCACAACACATTCGATAACTCGTCCACCCATGCTCCTTTCCTAGCCTTCAATCTTATCTTTAAAGTCTGTTTAATAATTTTGTTGATTACTTCGACCTTGCCATTTGCCTAAGGATGGTCTACCGTTGAAAAGCTTTTTACGATGCTGAGGCTATGGCAAAATCTGATGAACTATTCACTGCTGAACTGAGTGCCACTGTCAGTCACGAGCTGCTAAGGAACTCCAAACCTGTAAATAATGTTATTCCAGACATTTTTTTTCTAACTTCGCAGTGGAGATCTCGACAAGTTTCTTAGCCTCAGCCCATTTAGTAAAATAATCTACTGCGACGATGGCATGCTTGCATCTTCCTCAGCCCATTGGGAGAGGCCCTATTAAGTCTATGCCCAAGATCGCGAATGGCCAAGGACTGATGATCTGTCACTGATAGGCAGATAGAGCTCGCGGGACTTTGAAAAATCTTTGGTAACTGTCACACCTTTTGACCAAGTTGATGGCATCCTGTTTTATAGTTGGCCAATAATACTTTAGTTTAAGGGCCTTCTGGGCTAAAGAGAGCCCCCCGGCATGATTCCCGTAATGACCTGCATGAATATCCATCAGAACTTTGGAGCAATCGGGCTTATCTATGCACCTTAATAGCGGGGCTGAGAAACCTCTTTTATAGAGCATATCGTCGAAAATGCAGTATCTTGCAGCTCGAGATCGTAGGCGACGTACCTCCAACTTATCATCTGGTAGCTTTCCATCTTGTAGATAGTTGATCAAGGAACTCATCCAGGAGTCATCTGCTACAATCATAGCCATCACTTCGTCTGTTGGCTCCATACTAGGTTTTGAAAGGAATTCTATCGGTATGGCTTCTAAGAATTCTACCTCTTAGACCGTTGCCAGGAGAGCTAAGGCATCTGCATAGGAGTCTGAGCTCGTAGAATCTGATTCACCACATACTTCTCAAAAGTTCCCAACAACTCCCAAACCTTCTGTAGATAGATAGTCATCTTGGTCCTCTTGGTCTAATACTCTCCCTGTACCTGACAAACAACAAATTGGGAATCGTTGAAAATCCTGAATCGTTCAACTCTCATTTCTTTTGCCAAGCGAAGTCCTGCCAGTAGAGTCTCATATTCAGCCTCGTTATTAGTAGCCCAGAAACCAAACTTGAGCGCGCAAAGGATTTTGTGCCCTTTTAGGCTAATCAACAATACTCCAGCTTCTGCCTTTTGCTCATTGGAAGACGACCCATCAACATATAATTCTCAATAGAGCCTTTCTGAAGTCCCAATTTCTTCCTATTCGATAGGTTCGATGAATTCTACTATGAAGTCAGCTAATGCTTGCCCCTTAATCGCTGACATTGGCTTGAATTCTATGTCAAATTGGGCCATCTCCATGGCCTACTTGAGGAGGCGACCTGAAGTTTCTGGCTTTTGGAGGATTTGCCTGAGCGGATACTTGGTCAGAACTTCTATCTTGTGCGCTTGGAAGTAAGGTCACAACTTCCTTGACGCTACCACTAAGCAATAGCCGAGCTTCTCCATTGAGGTGTATCTTGTCTCAACATCAACTAACTTCTTGCTAATCTAATAGATAGGGAGTTGCATCCTGTCATCTTCTCGGACTAAAGCTACGCTTAGCGCGTGCTGAAATATCCCTTAGTAGATCATCAAGCTCTCCCCTTCCTTTGGCTTTGAGATAAGCGGAGCTCGCCTCATATTTTCTTTCAGCTGTTGGAACGCCACTTCGCACTCCTCAGTCCATTCAAAATTCTTCGCCCTTTTCAACACATCAAGGAAGCGAACGCATTTGTCAATGGCCTTAGAAATGAACCTGTTAAGTGTTGTGACCTGACCGTTAAGACTTTGCACCTTTTTTATTTTTGTTGGTGACCTCTTGTATAGCAGAGCCCTTATCTTCTCAGGGTTGACCTCAATCCCCTTGCTATTCACCATAAATCCCAGGAATTTACCTGAAGCCACCCTAAAGGTGCACTTGAGAGGGTTGAGCTTCATCTGATACTTCCTCAACACTTGAAATGTCCTCTCCAAGTCGAGCACATGATCAGTGGCTTGCCCTGACTTCACTAGCATGTCGTCCACATAGACCTCCATGGTTTTCCCTATCAAGTCCTCGAACATCATGTTCACCAGTCTTTGGTAAGTTGTCCCTGCGTTTTTGAGTCGGAAGGGTATTACCTTGTAATAGTACAATCCGCTATAGGTGACGAACGAGGTGTGCTCCTCATCTTCAGGATGCATGAGAATTTGATTGTAGCTTGAGTACGCGTCCATGAAGCTGAGGAGCTCATGTCCAATAGTTGCATCTACGAGCTGGTCGATTCTGGACAGAGGGAAACTGTCACTGGGGCAATCTTTATTGAGGTCGGTGAAGTCTATACAGGTTCTCCACTTCCCATTCTTCTTCTTTATAAGCACAGGGTTGGCGACCTAAGATGGGTAATGGGCTATTCTGATGAAGTTTTTAGCTAGAAGCTTTTCTACTTCATCCTTCAGGGCATTATATCGTTCACAAGTCATAGGCTTCCTCTTCTAGCAAACTGGCTTATGATAGGGGGGGGGGGTGGGAAAGGTGGTGGGGAGGGGTGGGGCGATGTTTAGTTTGTGCGATATCACTTTGGGGTTTATCCCTACCATATCCTCCTGACTCCAGGCAAAGACGTCTAAGTTCGTCTTGAGGAAATTAGCAAACTGGGTCTTCGTTTTCATTGACAGATTCTTTCCAAGCTTGATTGAGGCATCTTTCAGGATTTGCTTCGTCGACTTGTATGTCCTCTAACTCTTCTACCGGATCGATTACCCTGTCTGAGTCCACCTCATGAGGATCAAGGTCACGGCTCACCCCCTTTTTTGTCATAACACGTGGTTTGCCTCCCGATACCATGTTCACCTTTTTCCTCTTGGTTTCCATATTCACTGCATCCTCGTAACATTGGCGGGCTACGCGTTGCTCACCTCGCACACACCCTATTCCCTTAGGGGTTGGGAATTTCACTGTAAGGGTCCTGGTGGAGGTGATTATATCGAGATCATTCATCACTGGCCTTGCTAATACCATGTTGTAGGAAGAGGGAGAGTTGATGATTAGAAAGTCCACGAGCACAGTTGATTATCGTTTCGCATCTCCAAGGGTTAAAGGTAATCTGATCTGCTCTATGTGGGTGACTGCATCTCGAGTAAAGCCATACAGAGGCTCAGGGAAAGACTTGAGCTACTCATCTCCAGTCCCCATCTGGTCATAGCATTCTTTGTACATCACATTGATTGAGCTCCCAGTGTCAATCATTATTCTCCTGACTTTTACAGTTTCGACACGAGCTCGTATCACCGGGGGACCAATGAACGCCCCTGGCATCGTCTTCAGTAAAGATAGTTTCTTCTGAGGTCATATCGCCTTTTTGGTAGGTTCTTCTAATTCTCTCCGTCCTACAAGCTGCACATGATTAGCTTTGCGCACATAACGCGCATGTGACTTATTTGATGTACCTATTAAATAGGGCTCCCCATGGATAGTAAAGATTATCCTTACTGAAGGTGTTTGTTCTTGGTCAGAAGCTTGCTAGGTAGATCGTGATATTGACCGCAGTTGAGAACACTAGTTCTGAGCCCGTTGACCCGCAGGCTGCACCACATAATCCTTCAGATGACCATTTCTGACCATTTCTTCAATGACATCTTTCAAAGCCCAACAATCTGAGGTGTTGTGCCCCGCCTCATTATAATAAGCACAATACCTGTTATTGTTTCTGAACCTGTTGGGGATGTTTGTTTGAGCAGGCTTTCCAAAATTCTCTCTATTCTTTTCTGTTGCATAGATTCAGTGGGACCCCCTCTTAGGGCAGGGAGCTAACTACCGCCCTTGATCGACCCCACTCATTAGGAATTGTCCCTGACCCTCTAGGGTTTAACTTCACCTCCCACACCCCTCGAACCCACAACCTGAACCTCTGAAGTTAAATGGATTCTTAGAGTAAACACACATTATTCTAAGGAGCGCTATGAGGCTCCAAAGGATGAGGTGGACAAGCTATTGGCGAACAACTTCATCCGGGAGGCTCGATACCAGACCTGAGTAGCCAATCCAGTGTTGGTGAAGAAGAAAAACGAAAAATAGAGGACTTGTATAGATTTTACCGACTTAAATAAAGCTTGCCCCAAGGATAACTTCCCGTTACCTAAGATCGATCAGCTCGTCGACGCTACAGCCGATCATGAGCTCCTCAGCTTCATAGACGCGTACTCGAGGTATAACCAGATTCTCATGCACCTCGAAGACGAGGAGCACACATCATTCATCACGGATCGCGACCTGTACTGCTATAAGGTCATGCCCTTTGGATTGAAGAATGCAGACGCAACCTATCAGAGGTTAGTCAATGAGATGTTTAAAGATCAGATCGGTAGCACTATGGAAGTTTATGTTGATGACATGCTGGTCAAATCTAAGAAAGCGACCAACCATGTACGCGATCTCGAGGGGATGTTTTAGATACTGAGGAGATACCAGATGAAGTTTAATCCATTCAAGTGTACGTTCGAGGTAACCGCAGGAAAGTTCTTGAGCTTCACGGTGAATAACAGGGGGATCGAGGCCAACTCGAAAAAAATAAGGGTCTTGATTGATATGAGGTTGCCAACAAAGTTGAAAGAGGTGCAGAGCTTGAACAGTTAGATTGTTGCTCTCAGCAAGTTCATCTCTAAGGCTACAGACAAATGTGTTCCTTTTTTCGAGGTCTTGAAGAAGGCAAAAAATTTTGAGTGGACCGAAGAATGCGAAGTAGCACTCCAACATATAAAGGAATACATGGGGCGAGCTCCATTACTGTCGAAGCCGAAGGAAGGGGAAGTTCTGACGATCTACCTTGGAGTGTCCTAGCAAGCGTTGAGCGCCTGTTTGGTGAAAAAAGAGAATAGAACTCAGTTTCCCGTCTACTACATCAGTAAGAAGCTGGTAGACGCGAAGACTAGATACACCCCGATAGAGAAGCTCGCCTACTGTCTGGTGGTAGCATCCAAGAAGCTGCGAAATTATTTTTAGGCCTATAAGATCGAAGTACCGACTAAGTACCTTTTTAGGCAGATTCTACAGAAATCAGATACTTCAGATCGCCTGCTCAAATGGACGATCGAGCTAGTGCAGTTCGATATCGAGTTTAAGCTGAGACCAGCAATAAAGGGGCAAACATTAGCCGATTTCATTGTCGAGTTCACAAGACCCGTGGACAAGAAGCTGAATCTTCAGAGGGTCCCTCTTGGGAATTATTCGTCGATGGCTCTTCTTGCGAGTAAGGGGTCAGAGCTGGAATATTATTGGTGAGCCCGGATGGAGACAAGATCCTCTGCTCGCTAAGGTTTGGGTTCTGGGCAACAAACAACGAGGCCGAATATAAGGCGCTATAGGCAGGACTTCGCCTGGCTAAAAGAATGCGAGTTGATCGGCTAAGAATGTAAAACCCAAAACCTCGCTCATCGGAGAGCGAATTATTTTTCGATGGATCGCATTCGATCGGAAAAATATAATTCTCGAGTCCGAAAATATTCGGAATATTTATTTTAGAATAATAAAATAAATTCGAGTTCGTGGAGACGGATTCGAAATAATAAAATAATTCCGAGTGTGTGAAACCGATATTAAATTAAAGCGGATTCCCGGTCGAACAGACCGAAATGGATTCGATTTCGGAATTAAAACGAGAATGCATGGAAGAATGTTAATAAAATAAAGAAAATAAAATTGATGAATGAATATGACAAATGTCATTCATGCATGGAATCAAGTTAACAAGTGGCATTATTTTGTAGCTTATATATATATATAAAATTGAAAAGCAAAGAAATCTATTTCGGTTATCCATTCAAGCAAAAACTGAAAACCATATATGATAGAGTGAAGTAAAGTGAATCAGAACCAAGGCAAGCCATTCGGTCAACATCATTAGTTCCAAACCGAGAAAGATAGAGAGAACGAGAGAGTGAATGTGAGAATGAGAGACTTTGAGAGAGAGCTGTTATCAGAACCGAGAGCTGATCCGAGCAAGAACCTTCATCATTCTTCTATCCCATTCCGTCATCAGCTAGATCTGGAAGTGAATCCTTAAGTACAGTAGCTGCATGTGTTGTCCAAACAAGCTAGGAAGAGAATCTGTCCATGCATGCAAGTAAGGAAGGGTGATCAGCTGCTGTCAAACCATGAAGAGCTGCTGTCGAGAGGTGCTACTGCCGTGGAGAGTTGTTGTCGTTGTTGTCATGAGCTGTTGGAACTGCTGCCGTGTTACTGTTGTCGCCGTTGTGAGTTGCTGTCAGCCCGAGAACAACATTTCAGATCTGAGGTGAAGTTGAATCAAGAAAGGACAGCTGTTGGTTGATCTGGAGAGGAAGACAGCAGGTATTGAGAGCTGTTCTTGAGGGAAGACAGCACATCCAAGTAAGGAGGGGCTGTCTTCGGCATGAAAAACTGACAGTTGTGAGTTATTTAATTGCTATCTTGAAATAATTTTAGATTGAAATCAATGTTAGGTGCAGTTAGATTGTTGGCAGCTCGTGCATGTAGGTGGAAAGAGGTGTTGCTTGCTGTCGTGAGCTTAAGTGAGCGTCGTCTCACCTTCGCGAGTGATTTTTTAAGCTTTCGAGCGATTTTAGAGAGGTAAGTTTTGATTTATGGTTTTAGTTGAATGGAAAATATTTTGAATTGAGATATGGATTAAACTGATATTGTTATGATTGTGTTTTAGGATTGAGAACCTCGTTAGTGCGGAGGTTCGCTAAATATTGTTTGGCTGTGTTTTGAATGAAATTATCAATGGTTGTTTTCGTTGCGAGTTGTTTACGGGCTGTTCTAGGAAAGTTAGGGGCTGTTAAGTTATGCTTTTAAATTTGAGCTCGTTGTCGTGGAAAATGATTAGTATAGATATGTTTTAAAGTATCGGATAGCCGTTCGGATATTGAGAAATTGTTTCCGAGCGATTCGAATAAGTTTTCCGCGAATGCGAATGTTTTTAGTTTGTGATTTTCGTTGTCGAATGTGAAAGTGTTGATGATGTTATCAAGTTGCCTTGAGTCGTATTTAAGCCCGTTAAAGTGTTAAAGTTTGAGGTTAGGATAGTTTGAGTTATAATAAAATTAATCTAATAGTTTTTGTTTCGCACGAAATCGTTAAATTGTCAAAATTCGGAGTTGAATCGGGAAATGAATATTGTTTAAGCTTGCTGCCATATTTTTCATTTTTGTGCTTTAAAGTGTTTGAAAATTCGTTTTCCATGATTTAAGTTAAGTCGCGAGTAGTATTGACGATAAGTTTAATTGGAAACGAAGGAATCGCGCGAAACGCTAAAATCAATAATTCGCGATAACTAGTTGAAATCGCGTAAGTTTTATGTTATTCGTTTAGCTTCGAATCTTCTTTTTATTGAATCCATTAGAATGTGATGTTGATGATGAAACTTTAGATTCGAATGGCATAGTTATCGGTTTGTAATCGTAGAGTTTCGAGTAGTTTATGTTGCGATAATGAATTGGTTTGAGATAGTCTCCGCGTGCGAATATTAGTTTTCCTTATTGTTATGGTGTGAGGATAATCGCTTGAATTGTCGTGATTAGAAATCCTCGTGTGGTTTAAGATTAGTTTGTGCACGAGCCATGTTTTAACCAAATCTCAATTGAAACCAATTGTAGGTGAATCGGAAAGCGGACGAGATCCGTAACGGGAAATGGTGATAAAGTATTCGGAAGCAAGTTGTGAGTGTGGATTTTATTTAAAGTTTTCATGCAAATGATTCTATGAATGCAATTTTATTATATTTCATACAATGCATGTATAGTTTTATATATATATATCCTACTATAAATATATATATATATTCTTTGAGTAAAGTAAACTAGTAAATTGAGATATACATGCATAGAGATATTATTTGCGAAAGTTATATTGTGATATTATAGCATATTGCTGAGATTTCATTATCTATATGCCTTTGGTTTACCCTAACCCCTAGTTTACACCCGACCGAAGTATTCCATACATGTACGGTAAGTTGGGGGGAGTTACTAACTTTGGGGGGATCAAGTTTATCAGTCACCCTCTGCACGTATGGGATAGTGTAGATCTGCCTAATGTTGGAGGGAATCGCGATCCCAGAGTTGTTTTCTCATCTGCGACTACATATAGTGAGAGTTCCCCTAATCCTAATGGCGTGTCTTCATATCGTCATGAAGAATAAGTTTCCCTGGGTTGCCAAATAGGCTAGTAAGAAAATAAGAAGAGTTTTTAGGAAAAGTTTGATAAGTACCTTTCGCATTTTTTTAAAATGAGATTTATAGTTTTCAACAAAGTAAGGTAAAGTAAGTAAATAAAAGTTTTCCAACCTATTTTGGGAGGAATATTATGTTAAGCAAAAGTATAGTTTCTATTAAACTTACCCACTCATTGAGTTATTCTCACCATTATTTTTTTCCTGTTTTATTAAAATCCTCCCCAGGTGCAGGTACGAGCAGGGCGGCGAAAGCGTCTCCATCGGACGTACAGGCCAGCTAGACACGCGACCACACTGCACTAGTTTCTAGACATATATTCATGTACTGTATTTAATATCTTTTTTAGATTTCTCCTGTTTTGTAAATATTATTTTGGATTGAGGATTTTATATTAATATCATGCATGACGTTTTAAGATTTTAATCAAGTTACTTTCCGTATCATTGAATGATTATGAAATTGAAAAAGGGCCTGAGGCTTATTAGTTACGGAAATGTTTGGAAATGAAATTATACAGGTTTTATGAAGTTTTTACAGGGTGAAAATTTTAAAAAAACAGCCGTTGTGCTGCCGGATTTTCGTAAAACTCTATTTTCATAAAGTTATTTTCAACGAACAAAATTCCTACCCGTTTTCGGAATTAAAAGGTTTTCAAGTATTTTAAGTAAGGAAACAGGCTTAGCTCTACGAGAACTTTCCAGTCGGAGCAGAATGGGTAATATCAAGTAACTCTCAGCTCATTGTTTGTCAAACGAAGGGCAATATCAAGCAAGGGGGGCGAAGATGACAGTCTACCTCCAAACAGTTCGGGAATCATTAGATAAAGTTGAGAAATACGAGATAAATCAAGTGCCACGAGTTGAGAACTCATATGAGGATGCGTTAGCTCGTCTGGTGATCGCTCAAAACTCAGATTTTCAAGGGGAAATACCTGTCAAATTCCAATTGAGGCTAAGTACGAAGCTCGAAGATGAGGTGATGGCCCTGTTTGTAGCAGTAGATTCATGGATAAGTCCCTTCGTAGACTATTTGTCAGGGGGGAAGTTACCGAATGATAGATTGGAAGCACGTCGTCTCAGGATGCGAGCTTTGAGATATTGTATCTACGACGAAAAACTTTATAAGAAAGGCTTCTCTACCCCTCTGCTATGATGTATCGACGAGCTGGACTGCACCACAATCTTGAAAGACATTCACACTGGCCATTACGGTAATCATGCTGGGGGGGCTATCCCTAGCTCAAAAGGCTCTCCAACAAGGATATTATTGGCCAACAATGAAGCAAGACACCCTTGACTTGGTGAAAAAGTGTGACAAGTGACAAAGATTCGCTAAAGTCCTACGGGCTCCTCCCGCCTACTTGCAGCAGATGGTCAGCCCATGGCCTTTCGCGATCTAGGGGATGGATCTATTGACAGGATAGGGGAGATGTAAGCATGCCATTGTCGCTGTAGACTATTTTACCAAATGGGTAAAAGCGAAGGAGCTTGTCGAAATCTCCATGTCGAAGATCATAAAGTTCGTCTAGGCGAACATCATTTGTCGATTTGGGATCTCTTAGCAGCTTATGATGGACAATGGGACCCAATTCACAAGCGAGCAGTTTTTAGACTTCTGTAGCGAGCTCTCGGCAGTAGACCATCCTCAAGCCAATGGGCAGGTTGAGGCAGTGAACAAAATCATAAAGTAGACATTGAAGACCAAGCTCGAGGCCAGAAAAGGGGCTTGGGTAGACGAGCTGCAAAAAGTACTGTGGGCTTACAGAACAACTGCCCGCAGTACGACCGGAGAAACCCTTTTCTCTATGGTCTACGGAATCAAGGCGATTATTCCCGTAGAGTTCAAGGTCACCAGCCAATGGAGAGCAACCTTCAACCCCCGAGGAAACAAGAGAAACAGCTCGTCTGAGAACAGTAGTTTATCAGCAGAGGATAGCAAGATATTATAACAAAAAGGTTCAAGTCCGACGATTCAAGCCAGCAGACCTCGTGCTGTGCCTCCTCCTCTTCGGACCCGCAATGCTAGTAATGGCACCCTGGGACCAAACTGGAAGGGTCGCTACCTTATTAAGGAAGACCTCGGTAATGGAGCCTATCACCTCGCTAACATGAACGGGAAAATGTTACCAAGGGCTTGGAACGTTATTTGTTTATGCCCTTATTATCAATAAATATTGTACTTTGTATTCGTTTTTTATGAATAATATATGGCTTCATTACTGACACAAGTTGCCTTTATTTTTTGAGGTGTCTTATCAAGAGTACAGTGATAAAAAATGCAAGTCAAGAAATGAGCGGAAAACACAACGCACAACCAATCATGTAAGGATAAGGGGTATAACATCTGTGCGACAGTTGACCCCACAATTGCCTTACGTCAAAGGGATAAGTCTTAGCTCGTTAACT
The DNA here is from genome assembly GCA_022984855.1 of Dimocarpus longan. NCBI lineage: Eukaryota > Viridiplantae > Streptophyta > Magnoliopsida > Sapindales > Sapindaceae > Dimocarpus > Dimocarpus longan. The sequence continues at coordinate 29,649,879 of CM041016.1, read as the reverse complement.
ATCACAAAACCCGCGCTGTATAACTCGGTTTCTTGACCCTGTGAACATAGCCCGAAGAACAATAAGCTATATAGCTCAGGTATCGACCATTTCACCATAGATTGTTGTAGAAGCTCAGGCCTTAGCCTTATGAGCGGTCCTGTTGTAGATGCTCAAGTTCCAACCTTTTGAATGCAACTGGATATATATGCTTGGGTTATGACCTTTCGAGTGCAAATAACTGTACAAGCTTGGGTCATTACCTTGTAAGCACGGCTAATGATGACATACAGGTTGTAAGGCTTTTCAAAAGGCAAACAAGATCAAGTGACGGTTACAGCTAATGGCACATACATGATCTGTAAGTACACATAAACTAAGCCTTAGCATGATTTACTCATTCATGATGGATAGGTTAAGTTCGTTGATTCGTAAGTAAATTAGATCCTTAACGATCTCAGTATTTATTTCAGTTTATCAATTACTTACAATCATCAATGACAAGCGTTCTTAGAGTTAGTAATTATATTAGCAAAAATTTTATCAAGCATCGTGTAGGAATAAGCAAAAATTCATTAATAAAAATTTCAAAATAATAATGTCTTTACATGACACCTGGTCCAGCGTGGAGAAACAACAAATAAAATTTTTTTACAGAAGGAATCATGGGGCATCCTGTTGTTGGGGAGCTGACGGATCTTGAGCTGTGCCCTTAGAGGCCAGACCTAGAGGAATAGTAGAGGCTGTGCCTTAGGAAGTCTCGCTCGGTCCTTCAGGAGGTAGGACCGCCTCCTCAACAAACCTGGCGACCTCATCGAGACCCTCTGGCCCGAACGGCGAGAAGTCCAACTTCGGGTAGGCAAGCCAGAGTATGTAGAAGAAAGAGATGACAATGTCTGTCTCGGCCTGTTCCTTCACCCGAACTATTTCATCCTTGAGGAAAGTGATCTCTTTATTTGTGCCTTCAACTTTCTCTTCAGCCGCTTCAGCTCGCCCAACCATTCATACCAAAACTGTCTTTAATTTCTGCAGCTCCTCAAAATCTCAAAGGGATTTGGCATAAAGCTGGTTGTTCGACTTCTGCTGCTTAGCTAGAGTTTTTTTGGCCTCATCTCGTTCTGCCCGTGCACTGTTTAATTGGGCTTGAAGGACATCCTGTGCCCTTGCGGCCTAAATCATGTCCCTGGCCCAAACCACAACCTCACCTTTCAGCTCATCCCGTTCCTTTCGGAGTCTCTCGTTCTCAGCCTCGAGCTACTGCTTTTCCTCTTCCAGGTCTAGAATCTCCTGCATCTGTTTCCTGAAGGCCATGACAGTCTAGAAAAGACCAAGTGTCAGCAGAATAAAAAGAAAGAAGAATAGGAGAAAAGGTGAAGAAAATAATCCTACCATCAGCCTATGTCGCATGCCCCAAATGGACAAACGGTCATAACTCAGAGCCTCGTTGTCCAAGTTCCTGGCGTGACCCTCCAGGATGGTCGGGAGATCGTCGAGCATGCTCTTAAGATAAAGTAACCCGGGGATGCGTTCATATCCCTCCTCGGATGCATCCCCCCCTTAAGTAGTCTCGGGCTGCTTTCCTTTCCCAGCCCGAGATTGTTTCGGCCAGGTCCATTGCGCCACAATCTTTCTTTTCTGTGACGCGGCTGGCGCCTTGCCCGCTTGAGTCCCTTCAGTTGGGACCTCGGCCTTCCCAATTTGCTCGGTTGGGACCTGCTCAGTAACCCTCTCCTAGTCGCTTTCTATTTCAAACACCTTTGGCTGCGAGGTTGGGATTTAGGCAACCGAAGGAATCACAGTCGCCTCCCGAATGGTGGCCTCAGTAGATGCGGAGGCAGCCGGAAGATCAATACTGGTCGAATGGCACTTCGAAGGTGCAACGAGGGCAATTTTCCCCATCTCTAGAGCTTTTGAATCAGGATCCGGTTCCCCTGTCTAGGAAGCGTACGCTGAAACGAACTCCCTCAAACTGCGGACACCGATATCTATTCTGTTATCTATCAGCTCGCTGTCTAGAGAAGGAGCAAGCTGATGTTGCCTGAGAAGATTCTCATCAAAATCCCGGAGAATGTTGCCTTCCCCAAAATCAACTAACGTCCTGAGAATCTCCCTCTCCTCAGGAGTAATGTCACCTCTGTTGCTTTCTGCAAAAAATAAATCAAAAGTGTTAGAAGCAGTTTGCGAAAATAAAAGGTTCAATACCTTTAACCTTCTTAACTACTTGGGGTGTAAACAAAACTGTAGCTTCAAAGCGACCTAAGAAAAGGGCAGGAGATGAAGAACCAGCTAGACTTATAATCTCCTACGTTGGACTTGCCCTTAGCCTCACCTTTGGGCATCAAGTCTTTGAAGCTTAATTTGCAAGCTGTGAGATAATAAATCCCCTCTCACGGCCCTCCCTTCGGGCTGGCTACCCTCTTCAGATTATACAAATGGAGGCAAATGTTTGGATTTGGAGCAAGAAGCCCGTTCCTAAGAAAAATTAATGCCAACGATGTCGGCTAACAATAAGAGTTCGACGTCAGTTGGAACGGGCTCAGTCTTAGCCAATTTAACAGGTCGACTAGATAGGACGGGATTGGAAACCTAAACCCATGCTTCAGGTGTTGGGCGCTAATGGCGACATACCCATCAGGTGGGAAGCCCATGTGATCACCAAAAGCAGGAAGCATGATTCTGCAGCCCCGCGGGAGACGATATTCCAGAGCAATTCCCCTTAACTCATCTAATTGAAGTTTGGAAGTATGATGCATAAATATTTCGCGACCCCTCCGCCCTGGAGGATTTATTGTTGTAATGGGGTCAACCCTTAACTCATCACTATTGGAATTCGCCCCTTCGACCTCCCGAACTATTTTCATATTATTACCCCCTCAACTACTACTAGTACTCGAAAAGTCGTCCCCTCCTAAATGCTGCTAGCGACTGTGATCTGAAGACATTTACACGGATAAAGGGAATAATTAGTTCTTCTGAAGGTAGACCATTTCTATATAAAAAATTTCCTATCTCCCAGCAAGATTTCCTAAGTCTATAGGTTAACAGTGCCGCACAGTTAGAATGAAAAGTAATTGTCCTATAGTCTTAGCGACCTATGAACTAACAAAGTATTCAGTTCGTTTACCTACAGCTCGTTAATGCCACGTCACAAACACAAATCAGCATATAAAAGACAAGTTGCCAAGATCAAACAGCAAGAATGCGAAGAGTTTTCAAACAAGAATAGATAAACTGACGCTCGAAACATGCAAAAACGCAAAGCAACCAAACCATAACAAATCACGGCATCGATCAAGATAAACCAAAAAATCATGAGTAAGGAGTAAGCAAAGAAGACTTACTTTAAGTGAAGCAAGAAAACGGCCTGAAAACTCTGGTTCTTGAGCATTGATGGCGACAGTAGAAAGTTGGAGACGATGAAGAAGACGAACCGCCAGAGAAAATATTTTGAAAATGACAGACCAAAAGTTACTGGGCCTCCATTTTATATAGAGGGCGAGGTCACGTAACCCTAGTCGTAAGATCTGGTGGCTCACCAACCGCCCTAAATCGGATGGCTTAATGTGATTCTCGGGATCCTGACAAATAGACATGCCATGACAACTGAAAAGATATGCATTAAATTCATGACTGTGCAAGGACGTCTAGGCTGTACTGACGACTGAGTGGCTGCCACGCGTTCTAAGGCGGAATCGAATTCGAGAGGAAGTTGAATTTGGTTCAAGTACCAGCTCCTTATCAACGGACTCAATAGCTCTTAGCCGGTAAAATACACTGATAGCTGGAGGACTTTTATTATAGGTATTTTGAGAACCACCCAAAATGGGCTGGTAGAGGCCCAAAACTGTTCACCAAACATGTAAACTCAACTAGGGTCCAGTCCAATAAGAGTTCAGCCCACTGGATCACTAATCATCAGTCGGATAACTCGCACGTTCAGATCTAGTTACTCCGCACCGTCGAGCCACGTCGCCAGGAGCGTGGATCATCAAATCAGTCCAGCTCGTTATCATGAGCTCGAGCTACTTCCTATTTTAGGTCGCTGATAACGTAGACTTGAGGAGTCCCCAGAAACCAAAAGGCAAATGATCCGTCGTCGCAGTGGGTCACCTTCTTACGTCTCGCGTTTATCCTTGAGCACGTAAGCTTGCTCGTAGGGATCATGCCCACGACCTGAAGATAGCTCGCAACCTGACTCTTAACTTCTCAAATCATCCAAAATGAAGGCAAGTCCGACCCGAAGCGTGTCGTGCAAGGATTAAGCTAATTAATGTAGCCGGAAATGCATATCTTTTCACCCACCTAACCCATCTGATTGCTATAAGCTAATTATGCTTTGTCAAGCGATTTCATTTAATAAGTCGGCTAATGTCAGCATTGGAAATATAAACACATTTAATGAATGCATTTAATGCATGACTATATAACAATATTTTATTGTAAACTCTCTCTTTATAAATAGGGGAGAACATTCGCTATATGGGAGAGAGAGAATCAGTAAAGAGAGAACCATGAGGCGATCAGTAAGAGAGAAATAGAAAGAGTCTGTAACACAAAAGAAAAATACATAGTGAGAAACACCGCTACTCTGCCCAATTTTCAAGTAGTAGCCATGGACGTAGGCATTAATTGTGCCGAACCACGTTAAGTCCCTTGTGTGTGTCCTTCCTCCCACCTCATTACTCATATTCTTAACTTCCTACCTACACTTTCTACCTCATTTACTCAATTGCAGTACTGGGCTTAGAAGGACCTAAGTCGACCACTTCTGACCGTCAACAATATTAACAATATAAATAATAAACAATAGCATAATAATAAAAAGTAAAAAGAATGAAAGAAAAGGTATTTGAGTCTCAAGGAGAGGTAGACACCTAACATAATTTTTTTTGAAACACCAAAAATACTGTGGTTAACAAATAAAAAAAAAAAGAAAAAAAAAAGAGAGAGATCTAACATGAACAAGCAACAGTCATCTGTAAAGGCAATTTGGATCCTACTTGGGCTAGCACAACAGACTATACACTTATGTTTGGGTCACTCGACAGCCCCTCTACAACCCTTAAAATCTATTGGGCCTAAAATCATCTGTAAAGGCAAAATTTGGATCCTACTTGGGCGGTTAAAGTTGAATAAAAGTTAAATTATTAAGGGCGCATATAGAGGATGCTTTTAAAAGAATTTTATTAAAGTGACAATTAATTTAAAAATTAGATATTTAAGTAACATCAAGGGACTAAAGGGAAAATTACCTCTTAAAATCTTTCAAAAGTTGGCAGGGTAAGCAGTGTAGAATTGACCATTTGAGAATTGAAGAACACACCTCTCTCGCCCTCTTTCTTTTAGACGTTTTCATTGCAAGTCAAGGGAACTTATCAGACCAACAAAATTCATAACTCAAGCTTGGATCTTCAGTTTTGTTTTGGAATCTTTTATGTGGGTTTGTCTTTCATCTACTTATGTCTTTACTTTTTTCTTTCTTTTTTTGAAGATCTAGAGTTTTTGTCTATTTGATGTATTAATGTTAAACTAGTTTACTTTCAGTTTGATTGATTTTCAAGTTTACAAAATTTAAAATTCCAATATATATATATATATATATATATTTATAATAAGGGGGTTTTGTTTAAGTTCAAAACTCAAAAGTTATTTATTTAGGAAAGATTAAACTTCTGGAGTTTTTTTGGGAAATCTACAATTCCCACGAAATCTACAAGAAAGTTTTCATTTTTATTTTTATTTTTTAAAAAATAAAATATTTTTCAAAATATGTTGAAATAATATGAATTTACTTGTGACCATAACCTGAAACAAAAAAATAAATATATAAAAAGAATTCTCTATTTTTGTCTAATTAAATGATCGAGATACATGCTTATCTTGATCATCTCTTTGTCATGCAAAATTAAATTCAAATATATTTTGAATTTTTTATAAAGAATCCTACAATTATATAATCATTACAGGAAAGACTCTTAAACTATAGAAATGTGATAGATAGAACATTAGTATTTGATTTGAGATCCAATGTAAATCTGGGAGATGGATTGTTCTACTTCAATGGTTTCCAAAGAAATATTAGAATAAACTGTCTTCATTTTCTCAATCAAATTCGAGTGCAATGAAATAATATGAATTCTGTTTTTGTTATGATAGTTAGGTGCAATGGCCCTAGAGTTTATGTTGTAGTGTCGGAATTAATTGTAAAATGCCCTCTTTGTGATCTTGTCCCTCCCGATGGTCGCTTCTAATCGTCAATTCTTTATCATTTAGTTGATTGGTTACTTAATGTTGTTTAGCTTATATTTGTTCTATTGTCAATTTAGTTGATTGGTTAATGATGATTTGGGATTGAATGTGGATTTTGATTTCATTCAGGGTGTACAGTTTTCTTCTCTTTTTCGACCTCAGTTCTTCCTCTGGTATGGTTGGGTTAAACCCAATCCTATTGTCAATTTATTGTTTTGTTTCTTTTTTTTGGAAATTTGTTTGTTTTTCTTGGAAATCAGTTGGATCACTTTACAGTCTATTATCATTAACTTTGTATTTTTAGAGCTATATTTAATCTTCTCTTACTTTCTGCCGCAGCTAGTGTTCTAAAACTCACTACTCGCGACTCGACTGGCGAGGCAGCGAGTACTCAGCAACTTAGAGAGTACTCGGCGAGTACTCGGTTTGACCATCAGTCAACGGTCAAACTGTTGACCCACGGTCAAACCAGGTCAAATTTGTAAAAAATAAAATTTAAAAATTTTCTATAGGATTAAAATATAATCATATGACCATAAAAACTCATTAAATCTATCTCATACAATCTCCAAAATCAGTTTAACACAATTATGTAATTACAACTTTAAAAATTTTGGTAATATAACTACTATTTTTTCAATAATTCCATTTGTAATATACAAAAATAATAATACTTCAAAAATCTATTACATCTAAACTACTTAAAATTTCTCATATTTCTTTCATTCTCAAATACAAGTATAAAACCAATAAGATGAATTGAAACACATAACACAAGAATTTAAATCCCTAAGTAACAAATGTACAAAACCTTAAACAAATATAGTTTGTATAATCTATTAATCTATCAATATTCAATTATTAGTTCATCATTCGGCTCTAAACAAACATATATGAAAAACATAAAAGAGTGGTGAAACTTGAAAGCAAAAAAAAAAAAAAAAAAAAAAAACAAAAAACAAAAAATCAAGATGAAGGAAAAAAAAAAAAGCTAAGTCCGTGTTGGGTCGAGTTGGTCCGAGTCGTGCCGATTTTACAAGGACCAAAACGACGCCGTTTTGGCAAAAAAATTAAAAAAAAAAAAAAGACCGAGTAGGCCTATTCCGAGTTGCCTGAGTCGGGCTGATTTTCTACAGGAACCGATTTGAACACCCCGATCTGGGGGTTCTCAACTCGGATTCAGACCAAACGGCAAGTACTCGGCCAACTCGGTCGAGTTTTTAAACAATGGCCGCAGCAATACTCTACAAGCCCAACTTTCTTACCTCTCCCATTTTTCTTTATTCTTTTTTCCTCCCTCCATTTCACTCGCAAGTATGCCTTCGAAAAAACTTTTAACCATTAAAACATTTTTATCTCCACCATTTCCTTATGAAAAGAATGATTCAAAAACTAAAACTATCCTTGCTTCACATGAAAAAAAAAAAAAATCACCGATTTACAGATTACCGGTTTTAATCATGAAAAACGAATGTTAAAGTTTGAAGCCATTCAAGAGGTGCATGATAAAGCCCTCTCTCGAGTGGAGGCGAATTTGGAGAAACAAGACTCTCTTTTGGAGGACTTTGCAAATAAGCATGATCATGCCCTCTCCTGGGTGGAAACTAGTTTAGAGGCCTATTTGAAATAGGTTGCCATTAGTTAGGAGATTGCAAATTCTAAAAGAGGTAAAAATTTTAAATAAATGAATTTATTTAAAAAAGTTGTAAATAAATGAGTTTTTTTTTTTCCTACTTTTTAGACATGCACGGCTTGATTTTAACGAAAACGAAAGGTGTTCTTGTCTCCTATGAACTTTGTCCTATATAAAAACTGTTTTTCAGTTGTGTGTATGTGTGTGTTTTGGTTTTACAAACTTGTACAACTGAAAACTTACCCAAAATGGAAATGGAGGAAAGGAGCCCAACGTTCACTTCTTCATTCTTATTCAAGTAAAATATTCTGGCCTAATTAAGCAAGCTGCTACTTCGCTATTTCTCACTCACATAGTATGTGTACATCAAACAAATTAGTAATTTAGCTATTCTGCTTTATTCAGTTATCAATTTGTCTAGTTCATTGGAAGTTTTATTTATGTTATTATTATTTGAATTTTGGTATGAGATTTTATAAATGACAACAAAAACTGCTGTTACTAATATATATGTATATAATCGGTAGATTGCATATATGAAACAAAAAAAAGATTTTTTTTCCTTGAAAAGAAGAAGAAAACAATGTTTGCTTACCAAAAACTTTTTCAGAGATTAAAAAAATGGAATACCCTGTGTTAGATTAGGTCATTTATGTTTAAATGATCATTATTAGAGGTTGTTTGGTTGTTTAACTACAGATAATTAATGGATTATGTACCTATTTCCTAGAAACTAGCATACCCCCGTTGTATCTTATTATTCTATTCTTATTATTATATTGTTATTAGTATATTGAGTATATAAACTTGAATCTGATTCTCTGTTATATGGATTTCCAATTTTATTTAATGGATAATTAACCATATAGTGTCCAGTTATATTTATATTCTATAATAATATTAGGTAATATCTTCTTGTTTACATAATTACGGTTGTCTTGTTTGTTTTATATGGTTAATTTTGGTTTTGTTTTATTTTTAAAAATTAGGGAAGAATTGAGAGGAGCTGTTGCTGGATGGCGAAGGTGAAGATAGTTTTTCCATTTTCAATTTATGTTAAATGTGTACTTTTGGAACTGCTTGTTAATTTCTCTTTAAACTTTGTAGTTATAGTTTTTTTTTTCTTACTAGAATGTCTTTGACTCTTTTCGAAAAAGTAAGAATCTTACCTATGAATGGAAGTTGACCAGAATGCCTTTGACTATTTTTCCCATCCCTTTTGTCTATGTAAATTGACATGTATTAGCCAATGCAAACATAACATTGTATGGACAACTTTCGCCTTAGGCTCCAACCTTTGGCCTTAATTATGTTACTCTTCAAAAATTTCTAAGGAGGTTCCATATTAAATTTTAAAAAAAGAAAATTTAGACTGAAAGTGTAAGTACTTAGCAAAAAGTGCATGTGCTTTCCAAAAAGTGTATGTACTTGTTACAAAGTGCATGCGTTTTCTGGAAAGCCAGTGTCTTTTCTAGAAAGTGTAGGGGCTTCTTTGCTATATTACTCTGGTTTCATATGTAAATATATATACATATATATATGTATATATATTTATATATTACTCTGATTTCACCTCAAATCATAAAGATTTTTGGCCTTAAACTCCAACCTTCGACCTTAATTAATAACCTCTCCAAAAATTTCTATGAAACGAGATACTGACTAGAAAATAAATAAATAAATTCTACACTCTAGTATGTGTAAATGGAAAATAGAAAATAGAAAAAAAAATTATAGCTTTCACAAAATATTTGTTGAATAATAATAACATTAATTATAACGATAATTAAAATTTATCGAATATTAATAAATAAATATCATTAAGATTTGATAATAGTAAAATTGCATTAAAAAGTCCCAGTAGACGACATTGAGAGATATGTTATATTTGTTTTCCTTTTTACATTGGTGCCAACTTGTTTGTGTTCATACTATATAATGAGTTAGATTATGGATAATTAGTAGGAGATCAAATTTATCAACTTTTATAAGTTTTGCAATGGTCAAATTTAACCAAAATAATATATATTATATTTGAAATATAAAATTGGCATCTCACCAATATCTGCATCATTGTGTCATGTATCCACACAAGAAAATGATGTGATAGGTAAATCTAATCCTTTAATATTGTTTTTTGAAATTATATAAAACTAAGTTTGGAGCAGATTTAAGGCATGTGCTTTGTTCTTTCTCTTTGTGAATCAAATTGCAAATTTCAATAAAACAAAAATCAAATCAAAATAAAAATTTTGTTTCGTTGGGGCATAGAGAAATAGAAAAGGTTACTATATGTGTTTTTGGATGAAAATGTTTTTGCCTTATTTATAGCAAGCAATGTTTTAAAAATCACTAATTGCTAGTCAATCGGTCACCTAGAAACTAGCGATCAATCAGTTAATTGATGATTAATCGGTGAGTAATCGGTTTGACCATTGGTCAACGGTCAATCTGTTGATCAATGGTCAAACCTTCAAAAATTTTTTTAAAACAATCTTACTAAAATAAAAATGATCATAAAACATTATAAAATTTATATCATGCAATTTAAATGTCACTTTAGTATAATCACATTTATATAATTATGATATATTAAATATTTAAAAGATTTCAACAGTATAACGACTATTTTTTTAATAATCCCACCTTGTAATGTATAAAAATAACAAGTCAAAAGTCTATAATATCTTAAATTTCAATTACTTAGGACCTCTAGTCCTTTTGCTTCAAACAAATCTTAAACACAATCAACAATTCAACATAAAAAAAAAAAAAATATTAACATAATTTTATAAATTGATCGACTAGGACCGACTAGACCTAGTAATCGGTCGACTGAGCCAACTAGGCCGATTACTCGACCGACTAGGCCAACTAAGCAAATTAATTGCCGATTAATTGGTCTAGTCGGTCTATTACTCGGGACTCTAATTTTTCAAACCGATTTTTCCATTTTCTACTCGGAAGAAGACCGACTATTAATTACTCGGGATTACTCGGCCGAGTAATCTCGAGTTTTGAAACATTGATAGCAAGTCTTGAATTGGTTTGATAGGAAACAAAACAATATTATACCACATATTATTTTATACTTATACCATATTAAGATTTATATAATGTTATACCATAATACCATAGATATATTATGATATATATATATTTGAAATATTTAATTAACATATAAGAAAGCTTGACCTTAACTTACCAAGTTAAAATTACAAGTTTAAAAAGAAATTAACAAGTGGTTTCGAAATTGAAAATAGAAAAAATATCTTCACATCCGCCATCCCGTAACAACCACCTTCACCACTTCCATAATTTTTAGAGATAAAACAAAACCAAAGTTAACCATATAAAACACACAAGACAACAATAATTATGTAGACAAGAAGATATTACCTAATATTGTTATAGAATATAAATATAACTGGATACTATAATTTAACAATATAAAGATGAGGAGTAAGTAAGAGAAATAAATGCACACGGAGCTCCAAACAGAGAATATCATACTGAACTAACAGTTTTCATTTTAAAGAAAATGTACTTCAAAAACAATAAATACAGTTTTCATTTTCAAGAAAATGAGCAGATATGACCATACCATGCACCTGACCAGAGGAGAGATTGATGTCGTAAAAGAGGAGAAGAAATCCCTGAAAATGGTTGTATGCCTTGAAAACGAAATTAAAATACACATTCAATCCAAATTACTATTTTTTTTGTTAGTTTGAGTGAGTATTGTTGGACAGAGTGGAACAATGGTTAAGGATGACCTTCATTACTGTACAGTTGGTTGCATTGTAAGAAAAATGAGGTAGCATTTTATTTTATCCCAATGTAGCCTTATCTAAGGCTGAATATGGAAGCTATTTCGGCTTGGTTTCAAAATGCACAACTTAGGACTTTATGTATTAAAATTTGAAGTAAATGCGCTTAATTGATCTCGTCAACCATCCTAAATGGGCATGAAGTAAATGAATTAAAATTGAACATGTTTTTGAACTGAACACATATCCAAGAAAACAAAGCAACTTCTATAACTTGAACTAACAGGCACAACCAATGTGACAAAGAAATTGAAAGAATTTGAAACAAGAAATACAATTTCTCTATTAAGTGCTTTGTTTATATTTTAGCGGTGTCTCACGCCAATGATACTTCTAGGATCACAAGTTTGGAGAGCTTGAGCATACCATGAGTATGAATTGGCATAGTCGCCTTGATGATGTTGACATTGACGTTGTTGATCGATTTGATGTTCTTTTACGTATTTTTGTACATCTACTGCTCTCTCCAACCCTTCCAAATATCTATAAAGTTCACTATCGAGTTTTGTTGTAGACCACATGAACAATTATAATAAAATAGAAGCATACAAATAGGAACTCAAAGTGTTGGACATGTGCTTACCTAAAAAAGAATCAATAGCAGCATCATAGTGATTGTATGGATATGGAAATATTCCGTTATGTACCTAAATTAATGAAAGTCATACAGATGAGAACTAACATAGTGATTGATTATACATTTCCTTTAAAAAAAGAAAAAAATAACCGGATTATTGAAAGCTTTCTCTAGTGAATCATCAATCAACAAGGTGTTTGTTGGGTCATCATCTCCCTTCTTCCATCGCACAAAAGGGAAACTAAAATTCCACAACTTTTCTAAATTTTTATAAAATATGGGTTTTGTAGGTCCTCGATCAACTTTATTGCAATATGATTTATCCTACATATAACCAATATACTATATATGTAAATATAATCTAATATTGATTTTAAAATCATTGAAAACGACACGAAATTAATAACTCACTTACCCAAACAAAACAAATTTTTGGTCTAAGGTCCTCTGCAATGAAGTTGACTATTGGATCTAAATTACTTCTACAAGACATTAAGTTTACATATAGTAACACAAAAATGCCAACCATAAAGAAATACAAGATTTTCTATGACAAATTTAAGCAAATATTTATAAAAGATATATAGTCCAAAATGCATAGTAATAAAAAGAGAGAAACATTCATAGATGGTTTCATATAAGATTCTTGACAACCAAATTCTAATCTCGAATTTCTCAGGCAAAACTGTAAAAATTCTTTGCAGTAAAGCCTCTTATATACTGAAAGTAGAAATTGAGATTTGCATTAAACTTAATAATCCAAACACATCAACTATAAATAAGTAAACAAATTTATACCTATCTGAGAGATTGTTAATTTGAATGCCTCTTTATTGTGTTCCAAATTTGTTGGCTCATACATATCTGCCCCATTTTTCCATTTTGGTCGTTTGTCCACATCTGCAAGAATGCCATTAACATCTAGGACAAGAAGCTTTTTCTTGTAGAATCCATCTTTCTTTGGAGGAACACAAGATCTATGTTTTTTTGTAAGGTTAAACGATTCCTTTCGACTTGCATATTATCCAAGCCCTCTAACCTGTCCTGAAGGCTCTAGTTTTTCTAAGGTAATGGTCAGAATATCATTAGTTCCCTCAACCTGAACTTCACCACTTTTAACTTTTTAAGTGATTTTTTCCTGCATATTTTATCAACAAGAAATATATAAATTTGTACGTAGGTTTTAAGGAAAAAGAAAATAGATAAAATATAAATCTATATTTCAATATAAAAGTTCTACCATTACTACATGTATGCAACTTACTATTTTGTTTGCACATTTTTTGGTCGATTCCTTGAGAAACACTCCATACTTTTCACATCCTTTTATCCATAAGACAGAACGGTCAATCTCTTGGGTGTGAAGTTCACTTTACTGCAAAGAAATGCTTATAATTGTGACTAAATATAATACCACTGAATGAAACAGCTTAATTTTATATAAAACATACCAATCTTTTCTTCAATCTATCGTATCCCATACGTGAGAGACGGTTGGGGTGTTCATTCTTTCTACTATTTTCTATTTGTTTCTTCCTTCGTTCCTAAAAAAATAATGGTAGTAAATATGCATGAATTCTAACACTAAAAATATATTAACAAAATGACCAAATTTAGATGAACGTACCAAAAAATTCCCATCTCTTCTGGAGTTTATAAAGATACTCCAATCTTTTTGAGTAATGAAGTCGTACATTTCTAGTGGAGAGTTTAGAACTTCTTCATTGCTCAACTTAGGAATTACAAACCTAGTAGTCAGCATGGATCGAAAATTTCTCCATCTCTTACCGGCTACAACCAAAATCTTCTTCTTCCATTCGTTGTCAATGACAAACAATTCCTGCAAGTAAACATTAATCATTCTTATGACATACAAAAATTATAAATATGAAGGCTGTTGACAAATAAGTAAAGTTTATACCTGAATGGAAGTCCAGAAATTGTCCTTAAGTTCCTCAGGCACAACATCCCAACTTTTATATTTTATAAATATTTGTTGTCTTATCGCTATGCCGATAAAACTTCCTAATGTATCAGAAGTAGATTTCTCTCCATCTACCATTATCATTTCTTCCTTACTTATTAATTTGACCACTTTTTCTAACTTAGTCCGACCTCTTTGTTTTGACTTTCTTTTAGTAGGTTCGTTGATATTTTCTTGCTGTTTTTCAGAATCTTTGCTGCTACTACTTACCAAAGGATCCATAGTGTTAATCTGCATGAAAATGTGCCCACATATGAACTCAAAAGATGTGGTTGGAGACTCAAAAACTGTGCCCTACAGGATGATATTCAGAAGCACACCAACTTGCCATCTTTTATCTACTACATTCATTTGACTAAAAAAGAAGACCATGAACATATATATCTTCATAAAATAAAAACAATTGACAAAATTAAGGAAGACAAAATGGGATAAATAATACTCACAGCACCCAGCCCTATGACTTGATCAAATATGGGATAAATCATATCCAAACACACATATGAATAGGCCAAAACGATCAGTAAGCTTAACAATACAATATTCACATAGACATAATGAAACAGGGAGAAAGGGAATTTACATATAGAAGTAAAAGACTACAAACTCAAAGATCTTACAACATTAATCTAGTTGTTATATATGAAGAGTCAAGTTCCAATGGATGTAATAGTGAACATAAAGAAATGTAATTGGAAAAACCAAATATAAAGAAATGTAATAGTGAACTTGAAACTTGGCAACTGTGTCGAATGTGTGTAGAAACCCTTGTGGAGACTCAGCAGCAAGCTCAGCAGCCTCTTTATACTTTGTTTGGGCAAACCGCTCTAGAAAATGTTGGACAATCTGAAAACCTCAAAATGGCCATAGAATATATGGCTTGGTGAAAAGTCTCCACATAGCAATCATACATAATAACTTACTGGTTCTCAGCACCATGAGAACCAGGAAGATTTCCTCCTCTAGCCAGGTTGACTGCAAGCTCCAAATTGTTTAATACTGTAACCTTTATAAGCAATCTGAAAAAAGAAAGTCAGATTTCCTGGCCACTTCGTATAAATGAGGGCACGATTGTCTAGAGTACAAGCTGAATCAATTTGGTATGTAATCCATCTAAAACAAAATTTAGCATAATTACAAGTATGCATGCATACATGAGAACTAATCAACTAAAAGAAGTCTTTCTTCTACAAAATGAAAAGAATAATATAAATAAATCTGATAATATTTTTTATTTTTTTATATTCAACTTTTTAACACATTCTGATAATGTCTGAGCATAAATTTTTGTCACTCTCATAACATGGTCTCGTTCCTCTTGAGCTAATCTTAAATCCATATGAATCAATTCCTTGCCTAAGTCCACCCCACAATCAAGTCCTAACATCCTAAGGTGTGAACAACGACTTTGGGAACCTTCACACGCTAAGATTCGTTGTGGTCCAAGTGAATGAAAATTTGAGGCTGAACTTGTGCTCGAACAAATGTCAACTCCTACTGGGCCCTCATCCTCCTCTTGAGCTTGATATTCAAAAAACGTAGACTCAGCAAGTTCTCTACTGCAAAAGGATTTATGGACAGTACCAAAGAACCCATTAATCTGTCGCTCAACTTTTTCCCAACAATCGTAGACCCCAGGTTTACCCCTTTTGAAAACAACATAAAATTTTTTCCCATGCAAACCTAAGTTATGCATCCATTTCTGACTTGATATTACAAGCATAATAGAAAATCATATAAATAAGATTTACATACCATGAAAATATTTGGTGCTGTTGATTAGATCCTGTAGAGAAAAATTGATTGTATGCATACGAAATTATAACAAAAAAAATTGTGGACCAATGTTGTATTAAACAAAAAGGCTGCACAATGGACAATACATAGAACAAGAATTAAATGACAAAAGTTTCATGCAAATATAAAAGTATGGACACTGAGACTCTCTTAATATTGATGACTGATAAGGCATAATAAAAACATTTTTCCCCTTGTTTATTTCTCATTTTCTTCCAAGAAATTATCAACTTGGCTACAACCCCACATATGATTTCCAAAACGAGACCTAAAATCTCATAAAATAATATTTCATAACAAAATTGTATCTAGAAAATGCAACAAATATATGCAATCATCCAAAAGCAATACAAGAACTGAAAAACAATTTTTTTTTTTTAAAAAAAGATGAATACCGTAAACAATAGAATGGAGACGATGGCTTGGATTAATTGTTGATGAAGAACAAATTCCTATCTCTTATGCACAAACAGGGAAGAGCTCTACAAAAAAATGATAAAAGACTCAATTTATATTTTGCAGCACAAGAAACCTGATTTTTCCCTTTTTAAAACAATAGTGACATTCACATATGACGGAGCATAGAAAATCTAATTTATCATATCACATCAAGGATACTCACTTGCTTCGATTTTGTTATACTCGTCTCAAGGATACTCACTTCTACCAGTGATAGTTTTCATTTTCTTTTCCTCTTATGCAGTAACCAATCTATCTTGGTATCTGCAGTTTCGATAAAAATCCAGAGTTAAGTATCAATGGAACATAGTGACGAAGCCATGACTATTTATCAATCAACCGATATGAAACGATAGAGAAGAGGGTGTCAGAGGAGGAGACAGTCACAAATTGAAACAATAGATTTCCGTGAGAGAGAAACAACTAACCTAAATCTTCAATCTTCAATGGGCTAGGCCGGTTTCGAGATCTCCAAATTTCACAAACTAGGCTCGTGAAAATATGATTTTATATAGAAATATTGGAAGGGCAGTTTTGTCTTTATAAAAAATAGGAAGGTTAGTTTTGGTAATTCACAAAACTAAAACTTTGAAAGGTAGTTTTGTTCAAAAAATAATAAAGTCAGTTTTGATAATTCAAAAGACTAAAAGTGTAATTTTGTAATTTTAGAAAACATTTTCAAGGGCGCTTTTTGGGTAGGAAGCGCCCTCCATAATAAAATAATTTTAATTATGAAACAACCCCTCAAATTTATTCAATTACGAAACATATGTACCTTTTTAATTTTTAAAACATAATTCGACTCTGATGTTAGCTCAATCTTTTGTTAATATAAGACTAGGAATTGTGCTTGAACAATGCCTTTTTTACATAATACTAATATATTTATTTCGATCACATGGCACACCAATATGATATGCTTAAAGAATTTCGCGAAACTCGCCTAGATATGTTATGATATATATATTTGAAATATTTAATTAACATCTAGTCGATTGCATATATTGCATAATATATGTAATTTTAATATAATTATAAAGTATTTATTGAATATTTTTCATTTATTAATATTGCATATATATATATATTATGTTGAACTAATTATCTGATATAAGTATCATACAAAAGTCAATATGCACGTTAGATTAAGATATAGGTGCATGACTACAGTACAGAAGATGCTTTTTATGTATCTGTGTCCGACTGCTGGGTTCATCTTCTTTGGAGTCAATGCACCTTTTTTTTTCTTGTTTTCTCAACCTAACTCTATGAGACTCCATTTTTAGTTTTTGTCATCTGAAATCTCTATATTTGTCTAGTAGTTCTTGTTTTCATGAAATTTAAGGTGAAAAAGCTCAAAGTGTAAAATTTATAGTTGACAAAGTATCATGATAGGCATTTAGTGCATTATAAAACTTATGGTTGCTTTATTCTCTATGCTTAAATGGCATTATAAAACTTTTCTTTATCAGTTGTACCTAGCTATTTTATCTCTGACGAACACCAGAACATCTTCATCACCACTCTGTCTAAAGCTTCATTTCCGGGCACCTTCATCTCATCTATAGCCGGAGTTATCTTTCGTCTCTTGTTGGCGTTGTTTTTGTGTTAACTGGTAAGTTTTTCATGCTTTTTGCTTTTATTTAAATTTTTGATTTTTGGGTCATCATCTTATTTAGTTTCTGCTTTTATTTTATGTTTTTGGTTTCTGATTTGGTTTTGGTAAGTTTCTAGGTTGTGCGTTTTTGGTTTCTGGATATGCTTCTTTGTTTGGTATTGTTTGTTTCTCGGTTCTATTTCTGCTTACTGGTTTTTTGTTTGGTTTCTGTTTTTTTTATTCTGCTTACTGGAAATTGGAGGATTCATTATGGTGAATTTTAGCTTTAGGAAATAGTAAGCTTAATGCATGGCAATTGTTAATGGATCAAATACCATCGGCCAATGAATTGTCATTTGTCACAATTAACATACAAACTAATATAAATACTATTGCCCTTTAGTTGAACCATTAAAATCAACTATTAATCCTCTTTATTTATTTACTAAACTTTAGTCAACCTATCCTCTTAACCAAAGATCCAAACTTTAGTCAACCTCACCAACGTCCAAAATTGCAGTCTCTGTATTTTTGTAAGAAGACAGAAAGCAAAAACCCCATTTTCTAATAAGTTTTTCTCATTTCAAATGAATGAAGAAATTGCTTTTTATGCACCCACGAAACTTGTATCAACTACTATGGCATTTATTTGCTTCACCATTTATTTTATAGATGATTAAGTGATGAATTGAGTAGTCAAGTCTTGTAAACTGCAATTTTGTTATGTTTTGATTGTGTTAAGAGTGATTGGTTGTTGAAGTTTTCTTGTTTTAGTAAATTGAAGTAGTTAAATTTTACAATTATGAAGAGTGTGTCTTTGGTTTTTGTTGTTTATATTATGTATGTTTCATTGATATTTGGGTTCCCTGATTCATTTGCTCAAGTCCAAGGTCTAAAACTGAATCTAGTATGAGTTATAAGTATGATAGAATCGATGACGTGAAGAGACAATGTGCTTCTGTTTTGTCTTCTGCTGCTGACTTAGAACCTAGAGATAACTTGATTTATTGTATCAGAGATGAGCTCAATGTAATGTATGGTGACTAGTTCCAACACATGGGTGAGACCAATATTATTCCATTTGATTATAGAGTGATCTCAATGAGATGGTCACGAACCCCACAGACCCCTTTGAACTTAGCTTCTTTGTGGGTTACGGATGTTGATAATGCCCATAGGTCGGAGAAGTATGTTAGTGTTAGTAGGGAATTGGAGGATTCATTATGGTGAATTTTAGCTTTAGGAAACAGTAAGCTTAATGCTTTTTATGCTTAGATTTTGAAAGTTTCAACCTTTGATGCAGATCATGTGAAAAATGTCACATTTTGATTAATGGAAGTGTTCTTTTTTGTTTGATTGTACAATTAGGACTGCATGACATGATTTTGATTGTTATATTGTTGCTGTTTTTCTTTTTTTTTTTTCTTTTTTCTTTTTAATTGTTTGGTGCAACAATAATGAAGATAAGAGTTTATGGACACTTGATGAATCTTTGTGAGTTCAATGTGTAGCAAGATGTGATAGATTCTTTTCAAAGAACAGGTTTTGAACATTTCTTGAGGAGGCATGAATCATGCCACCACATTAAGCCCCTCTTAGGTGCATTAGCCACTTTATATGATGAAAACAGTGGTTGTTTTGTTTTAAATATGAGAGTTAAGTTTTATTTTAGTTTATTAGATACATTGAACATCATAGGTTTGCCTATTGTTGGCAAACTCGTTACTTGTGAGAAGCAGGACAAAATTGAGATGGTGAATAAACATTTTGGGGGAAATGTAACTTTATTGAATAAAAAGGGTCTTTTGTTGAATAAACTTAGGGAGATGCTGAGGCTAAAAATAATTTAGAGAATCCTTTAATAATGAGAGTGAAGGCCACTATTTTATATTTGATAGGCTCGATTGTAGTGCCTAACAATTCAAGCAATAGTGTTCTTATACATTTTTGCCCATTCTTAGAGAACATTGAAGAAATAGAGAGCTATGCTTGGGGAGTGGCATTTCACACGTGGCTCCATCATGCCTTGGAAGATTCTATGAAGGAGGATGGCTCCATTTATTTGAAGTCTTGCGCATTCAATTTGATAGTAAGTGATTTCAACCTATTATTTACTTTTATCACCTTTAAATGATAGTTATTTTAACCTTTTCTTTTGTTATTTTGGAGATTTTTCTTTTGATGCATTGTTTTAGGTTGGCTAGAGTTTATGTTGACCTTTTCTTTTGTTATCTTGCAGATTTTCCTTTTGATGCATTGTCCTAGATTGGCGGTTTCATGGTGATAAACCCCGAACTTGATTTTCTATTATATTCCATGTACTTGAGTAGGATAGGAAATATTGATCCGAAAATAGGGCCAACGAATGATTTAAGACCCTATTAGGGTATAGAAAATTTTGGAGTTTGTTTCGATGAAAAACGAAAACTTTCGGTAAATAGTATTTTCGGACGAAAACGTTTTTGGATGAATAGTGATTTTTGAAAAAGAGCTCTAAGAATCGAAAGTGTCCGAAATAGGTCATGGACCTTGAGGAAACTGAAACGAAATCTATTTGATTGAGTTTCAGAAAATCCGAAAGATTTCGATCAAATTGCACTATTTTCTAAATATTGAGTTTTCATGACCTAAACTCTATTCAAAAATTTTGCGAAGCATGAGATTGAGAGGTAATGGACCCAATTAGAGTATTTCATGGTCAATTTGAAGTTTAGATAACCGTAGAATATTTTCAGAATATTTTTCGGATTGAATAATATATTAAATTGTGGAAATTGAATTATAATTATGTTTAGGTTAAAGTTTCACCCAAATTTATTATTTTATGGTACTAGAAATATTCGAATTAAGTTACGGTCAAATCGTAGGCCTCCAGTAGTGTTATTTAAGGTTTATTATATTTTCGTATCGCAAGTCGGATATCATTTGGTTGACCCTGGTATAATTACAAAGTGATTATGAGAGATTTACGTGTTAATCAAGCAATGTGAGCTCACAGAATAAAATAAAAGATATTTTAATTCAACTAATAAAAAAACAGATAAGTGCTTTTAAAAAGTAGTGGCTATGGTTGTGCCACGTGTCATCTATGAATTGGTTGAAAAAATAAGTGGACTAAAATGTGCCAAGTGGACCAATAGAATTGATTTTGGGGCACTAGTATAATTATTGAAAGTTTAAGGTTATTAATGAATTTTCTTGAGAGACTTTTTAGTAAATGAGCATTAAAATATATATATGTTAGTTTTATCTCATTTGAGACAATTTTTGCCATGAAATCAAAGAGAAAAGAGAGAGAGAATTGCATGAGAGAGAAAGAGTGTCTGTGAGGTGCATCCCAGAGAGAGAGAGAAGAAGAAAAAGATTCGGTCCTAATTTTGCCGTGGTTTCTTCACGAAAGTTGTTCCTCGTCATCTCCTTTAACTAATCCAAAAATTTGAAGCGAAGAGATTGCCTATTTGGTGAGTTATTTCAGTTTAAAGATTGATGTTTATATGAAACCCATTTTTTTTCTTTCGTTTCTTTTCGAATCTGAGATTAGGGATGATAAGAGGGAGATGTGAGGATGATTTTGGTATGGTTTATGAGTGATTTGATGGAAGAAAAATAAATAAAACGAGAGAGGAAAGTCGTGGTCAAAAATGGGTTTTTATGGAATTCTATTTCGTTTTCGATTCTAAAGCATTAGATTAATGTTTTAGAGGTTAAAGAATAATCTTTTGAAATTAGATTTTGAAAACGAAAAGTTTAGGATCGATTTCGGAGCTAAACGGACGAGTTGAATGGCATTTTTTGAAATCCTTCGAAACGCGTTCGTTTAACGTTCGAAACAGTTTATTTAATCATAGTTGGGTGTTAGAACACTAGAGGATTGATTTTTGAAGTTGTCGAAAATCTAAAGCGAAAAGTAATTTTCGTTAGTAAGCGAATCCGATCAATTTTTATTCCGAGTTTTCGACGATGAAATTGAGTATACTGAGGTATTCCTAAAAAAGAATAAGTAGGATTTATGTAGAGAAAACGGATTTCGAAAACCCCAGTTGAATAGAAATTGAGATCCGAAAGTTTAGACGTAAAAGGGGTATTAATAGGGATAAATGAGATTTTTATTGATTTTGAATGTTATTTGAATGAGTTAAGTGACCTTAAATAGATATTTGATGTTTTAGGATAAAAGCGGAGACTTCCAAAGGCATACGGAGGAGTATCGAATTCTATTCGAGGACATGTTGTAAGTGGAACTACAAGTTTTTAAAATTTATATTTTCTTAAAGTTTATTGTAAAGTTAAAAAAATTTATTATAAATAGTTATTTATTTGTTAATTGAATTTATATTATAATTGTAGCATAAAGATTTTAGTTTATTATTTATGTATATGAGAATGTGCTAGAATTAAAGATTTTAGACTTACTGCATTGAGATTTAGAATATTTTAGTGTATTAAGAAAAAGAAATTTTAATAGCCTATGGTTTACCTTAGCCCTAGTTTAGTAACCTGACCGAATGTCATACGCGTGATACGGTAGATGAGAGAAAGTCAGTCAGTGAGATTTGAGTCCAGTCGACTCTTGTGTGAGTGAGGCATGAGTGATCCGTATGCATGTATAGGATAGTGTAGTCGGTCCGCAGCGTAGGTCCGCTTTCGGCGACTACACATGGTAGATTCTCACTCCTAATGGTTAGATTTTATATGCTACCACGTCAGGAGTAGATATTCCCTGGGTTACCATTTAAGCGAGCATCAGAAAAGATTTGAAGAAAAGATTTCAGAAAAGATTTTAGAAAAAGATTTCTTAATGAGTTACTGAAAGAATTTTCAAATTATGATTTATAAAATATTTCAGAAAAATACTTTTAGTTATGAAATGTCTTTGGGAAAAATTTAGAAACTTTAAAATCAAAAATTTAGTTTATAAAGATTATACCACTTACTGATTATAAACTCACAATTTTCTTTAAATATTTTTCTTAAAAATTCTCCCATAGGTGCAGGAATTAGTCGTTCAGTCGACGAGGTTCAGTCAGACGTGCAGGCGGACGTATAGGACGACACCTACTAAATGTATATATTTTGTTATTTTGATCATGTATATGTTGATGTACATAGTTATAAATATTTTGAAGAAATAGTGGATGCATTAGATAAAAATGTTTTATTAAAGTTTTATGAAATTCAGTGTTCAAATTTGATTTACTTGCGTGGTTGTGTTGTGAGAAATGAGTTAGAGGCTGTGGAAGTTGAGAAACTGATTTCATAGAAGTGTTTTTATAAACTGTATTTGAAACTACAGGGTGACATAGTTTAGAAAATAGACGGCATACTGCCGAAATTTTTATTGAAAAGAGAAAAATTTTTATCAATATCACATTGTAAAAAAAGTTAAAATATCTAGCTAAATGATTTTTCGGTGCCCTGACGGGGTTCCTTCGAACTGAGTATAGGGTTCGTGGAAATTCTTTCGAGGTGCTACGGGGTCTTTCTCAGGTCTAAAAAAGGGATTCGGGAAGGGTCCCGTCACATGGGGTTATGATCCTGATACTATAAGGCTTACATTTCCTTTTTTTGTGGGATGGGTGGATGGCTTGAATAAGATAAACAAAAATTCCCATAAAAAACACAATGAAGAGAGGTTGATTGATCAGTTGAAGGCAGTGAAAAAAGTAAGACTTGTGTTTCCCTTTTTATGTCTTTCTAGTCCATGCAATTTCTCATTTGCATTTCTTTTGCAGAGACACATTAAGTGGAGCCCATATGGTGATCTGAATCAGCTATCTGCGGCTGATTTTCCAGTGGTCTATAGGCGACAGCAAATAATGGGAACTATGGTCATCCCAACATTTTGCCTTGGAGAGTGTAGGCTGAATGTGCCGTTTGCAGCTCGGAAACAATTTCTTTTGGACCGTCAGCAAGCCATTACCATGAAACAATTTGTTAGAGAGAAGGGCTTGGTAATACATTCTGAAGCCAGATAATTTTTTTACCATTCACAAGCATATTCTGTGTTGGTTTGTTTTGATGTGCATATTCTGTGCTGGATGGTTGTTTTAACATTAAAAAAGACACAAAAAGTTGTAGTTTTAAGCTGAAAAAATGTTGATTACCAACCTTGTATTTAACTAACTATGGTTTATTTGTTTGCATTAGGTCTGTGTAGCAGAGATTATCGGACATTATTTGAGGACCAAATACAAATAGCAGGAGAGATTCAGGAGGAGTTTGAAAGGGAGAGGAGGGATGAGGAGGATGAGTTTGAGAATGAGAGGAGGGAGGAAGAGGATAACTGGAGGAGGGATGAGGAGGAAGATGCTTTTCAGATGGAGTTTGAAAGTGACACGAGGAAGGAGGATAACTTGATGAGGGATGAAGAGGAGGATGCCTTTTAGAGGGAGGAGCAGCAGCTGTTAGGAGGAGAAGTGGCTTTATGCGGTGCTGGTAAGTGGTAACTCTCTTCTTTTATTAAATTGTTGTAAAAATTTTTTATGTCAGACAGTAAGGCGTCAACGCCTTACCTAAGGCGTCAGTGCCTCTATTAGATCCTAGCAAGTGGCAACTCTCTTTTGTTCTTTTTTTTATTTGTCAGACAGTAAGGTGTGGGTGCCTTACTGCATTTTTTTTTTTTTATAAAATTTTTATTAGTATTCAAAGTGCTTTCTTTTGCTTCATATGTTGCAAATCCCAGGACTCCAATAATCACTTCCCCTAGTGTTGCAAAAAGTGGTATGTGAGATGTGTGTGTGTTTTTATTTTTAATTTTTTTAATATTACATAGTTTGGTGATATTTTACATGTGTAGGTATGTGAATTTTAATCATGGTATACATGTAATATATAAGGTATTTGAATTTTGTAATAGTCATGAATTTTTAATTAAGCTACTTTGTTTTGTAAATTTCATTGATTTTTGTTTTGGTTCATAATTACAGATCATTTGGAAAATGGACCTCACAATAGTGATGATCAAATTAGTCAAACTGTGGATTTAGACTTATGAATGGATCTTGGTGTACTTGGTAGGTGTTTGTGTGTATGTGTGTGTGTGTGTGTGTGTTTTTTTTTTTTTTTTAATTTTTAATCATGGTATGCTTTTTTGTCTAATGAAAGTGATATAATGCTGCAGATCTTATGATAACACGTAGAAGCAGGACCACAGGCAGAGGACTGAGAAAAATGAGTGAATTGCGTTCGGTGGGTAGATATTCATCGAGCATTTTAAAGAAAAGAAAAAAAAAAACATAAAATGATAAAAAGTGAGGTGATTTTTTTTTTAAATTTTTTTTTTAACAGGGGACTTCATATATATACATTATAAATGTAAGCAGTTTCACTACAAGAAATTGCATTTTTAGTGGAAGCACAAGTTGCCACTAAAAGCATTAATATTAGTAACTACTATTGATAGTGACCATTTTTTGAAGTCATCACTTGCCGTCGCAAATATCTTCGTCACTGGTGAAATAGTGACTATTTTTGGAAAATTGTCCCAATTACTCAACGCTTTTGTGACAAACCCCGACACTAAAAACTTTGGAATAGGTGACAGAAACATGTGGTTAGAATAACTTTACTTATTTGTGACAATTTTGTTGACTCAAAAAATATTAATTAGTGATCAATAAAGTCGTAACAGTACCTCATTTTATTGTAACAACATCTTCGACACTAAAATAATTGAAAATAGTGACAAATTTTGTCACTCGTGATATTTTTATCAGTGACTGTTACTTCATCACTAAATGTTTTTTGAAATAGTGTCAATCAAATCTCGTAACAAAATGAAAATTATATGTTACAAAAATTTTGTCACTATTGTTTTTATTATTGTCATAAATAAAGTCATCAATTCAACAATACAATTTGCATTAGTGGTAAAAGAAATTTACATTAGTGGCCATATTGTCTAACACATTTCGTCACAAATATGAATATTCACTACAAGAAATTAGACCTATGGAAATAGATCTATAGCAACGTACATGACGTCTTTGTTGCCATTGGTCACCTATGGCAACATATATTTTATGCATACTGTCAAAGGATTTATGACAACGTGCAAATGCATGTTGTCAAAAGTATGATACATACGACAACGTGCCAAACCATGCACGTTGTAAAAGATTTTTAACAACGTGTTGCCCTGCATGTTGTTAAAGATTTTTAGCAATGTGCAGCCTTTTTTATTGCTAAAAAGAGATTTTTGTCAGCAACATGCCGCCTTGTTGTTGCTAAAAGTCCACCTTTTAGCAACGTACAAGACTATACATCGCTAAAAGGTAGCCTTTTAACAACATGCAAGCTGCATGCTTCTAAAAACTTATCTTTTAAATTGATATAAATAAATTTAATTTTGAAATTTATTTTATTAAATATCATAATGACTAATCACATATCATCTCAAACATATAGAACTATAATTATTCTTTTTCCAACTTAGTAAATCAAATAATACATAATATTTTTTTTTAGTCCAATCCAATCCTAGAGGTACCAAATACATAATAGCATTAATTTTCTTACATCTTATCCAATCAAATATTGAAAGGGTTATGAAGTTATATAACTTAGAATGTTCTCTTATTTGGTAATTCATATATATATATATATATATATATATTTGTTTTTTAGCTTGTGCCCATGGGTATATATATATGCTTTCAAGATTAATAAGTTTATATTCATTTCAAATATATATATATATCATATTAATTTGTAGATCCACTTAATATTGAAATGAAATATTGATGCCCAAGACTCATTTAAAATTAATTGAGTCATAAAAAAAATCATTTTGTGGTATTCCGTATATTATCTAGTTCATTATCATACTATTTCTCAATTATTAATTATTGGGAATTGAGATTCTTGGATAATATAAATTACTATTAATAATTAGTGAGAAATATATTACCTTCCTTCTTCCTCTTTCAAATAAATAAAATTGTACTGATTGAAGTTTAGGTCATGTATAAGGATGGCAATTCCACCAACGAACCTGCAAATTTGAGGATTTTTACCCATGAGTATGGATTTAATTACGTGGGTTTGTTGGGGGGTCAAGGTGGAAAAGTTGGACTTACAGCGAGTTTAGGTACAAGTATAAAAAATCCACACTCAAACCCACGAACCCCCAAAACTTAAAAATTATAATAATATATATTATTTTTATATGATATATATACAATATTAATTAAGTAATAGTTATGTTCTTTGAATAACTTATTTGTGAATTAATGGTTAATTAATTGTTATGTTATTTTTAAAGAATTTGTGATATATTTTGAGCAATATTTTTATAATAGTTATATTATTTGAATAATTTCTATGTAAATTATTATATTTAATTTAAATTACAAGCTGCATGTTTCTAAAAACTTATCTTTTAAATTGATATAAATAAATTTAATTTTGAAATTTATTTTATTAAATATCATAATGACTAATCGCATACCATCTCAAACATATAGAACTATAATTATTCTTTTTTCAACTTAGTATATTAAATAATACATAATATTTTTTTTTAGTCCAATCCAATCCTAGAGGTACCAAATACATAATAGCATTAATTTTCTTAGATCTTATCCAATCAAATCTTGAAAGGGTTATAAAGTTATATAACTTAGAATGTTCTCTTATTTTGTAATTCATATATATATATTTATTTATTTATTTTTTAGCTTGTGGCCATGGGTATATATATATGCTTTCAAGATTAATAAGTTTATATTCATTTCAAATATATATATATATATATATATATATATATCATACTAATTTGTAGATCCACTTAATATTGATATGAAATATTGATGCCCAAGACTCATTTAAAATTAATTGAGTCATAAAAAAAAATCATTTTGTGGTATTCCGTATATTATCTAGTTCATTATCATACTAATTCCCAATTATTAATTATTGGCAATTGAGTTTCCTCGATAATATAAATTACTATTAATAATTCATGAGAGATATATTACCTCTTTCAAGTAAATAAAATTGTACTGATTGAAGTTTAGGTCATGTATAGAGATGACAATTCCACCCGAGAACCTACAAATTTGAGGATTTTTACCCATGAATGTGGATTTAATTACGTCCATTTGTGGGTGGGTCTAGGTGAAAAAGTTGGACCTACAGCGAGTTTGGGTATAAGTGTAGGTGCCAAAAAAAAGAAATTCACACTCGAACCCATGAACCCTCAAAACTTAAAAATTATAATAATATATATTATTTTTATATGATATATATACAATATTAATTAAGTAATAGTGATGTTCTTTGAATAATTTATTTGTGAATTAATGGTTAATTAATTGTTATGTTATTTTTAAAGAATTTGTGATATATTTTGAGCAATATTTTTATAATAGTTATATTATTTGAATAATTTATATGTAAATTATTATATTTAATTTAAATTGCAAGCTGCATGTTTCTAAAAACTTATCTTTTAAATTGATATAAATAAATTTAATTTGAAATTTATTTTATTAAATATCATAATGACTAACCGCATACCATCTCAAACATATAGAACTATAATTATTCTTTTTCCAACTTAGTATATCAAATAATATATAATACTTTTTTTAGTTCAATCCAATCCTAGAGGTACCAAATACATAATTGCATTAATTTTCTTAGATCTTATCCAATCAAATCTTGAAAGGGTTATGAAGTTATATAACTTCGAATATTCTCTCATTTGATAATTCATATATATATATATATATATATAGATATATATATATATTTTTTTTGTTTTTGAGCTTGTGCCCATGGGTATGTATATATGCTTTTAAGATTGATAAATTTAATATATTCATTTCAAAAATATATATATATATCATACTAATTTGTAGATCCACTTAATATTGATATGAAATATTGATGCCCAAGACTCATTTAAAATTAATTGAGTCATAAAAAAAATCATTTTGTGGTATTACGTATATTATCTAGTTCATTATCATACTAATTCCCAATTATTAATTATTGGGAATTGAGATTCCTTGATAATATAAATTACTATTAATAATTCGTGAGAGATATATTACCTTCCTTCTTCCTCTTTCAAGTAAATAAAATTGTACTGATTGAAGTTTAGGTCATGTATAGGGATGACAATTCCACCCGCGAACTTGCAAATTTGAGGATTTTTACCCATGAGTGTGGATTTAAATACGTGGGTTCGTGGGCGGGTCTAGGTGGAAAAGTTGGACCTACAGCGAGTTTGGGTACAGGTATAGGTGCGAAAAAAAAATCCGCACTCGAACCCATGAACCCTCAAAACTTAAAAATTATAATAATATATATTATTTTTATGTGATATATATATACAATATTAATTAAGTAATAGTTATGTTCTTTGAATAATTTATTTGTGAATTAATGGTTAATTAATTGTTATGTTATTTTTAAAGAATTTGTGATATATTTTGAGCAATATTTTTATAATAGTTATATTATTTGAATAATTTATATGTAAATTATTATATTTAATTTAAATTGCAAGCTGCATGTTTCTAAAAACTTATCTTTTAAATTGATATAAATAAATTTAATTTTGAAATTTATTTTATTAAATATCAAAATGACTAATCGCATACCATCTCAAACATGTAGAATTATAATTATTCTTTTTCCAACTTAGTATATCAAATAATATATAATACTTTTTTTAGTCCAATCCAATCCTAGAGGTACCAAATACATAATTCATTAATTTTCTTAGATCTTATCCAATCAAATCTTGAAAGGGTTATGAAGTTATATAACTTAGAATGTTCTCTCATTTGATAATTCATATATATATATATATATATATATATATTGTTTATTAGCTTGTGCCCATGGGTATATATATATGCTTTCAAGATTAATAAGTTTAATATATTCATTTCAAATATATATATATATATATATATATCATATTGATTTGTAGATCCACTTAATATTGATATGAAATATTGATGCCCAAGACTCATTTAAAATTAATTGAGTCATAAAAAAAATCATTTTGTGGTATTCCGTATATTATCTAGTTCATTATCATACTAATTCCCAATTATTAATTATTGGGAATCGAGATTCCTGGATAATATAAATTAATATTAATAGTTTGTGAGAGATATATTACCTTTCTTCTTGCTCTTTCAAGTAAATAAAATTTTACTGATTGAAGTTTAGGTCATGTATAGGGATGGCAATTCCACCAGTGAACCTGTAAATTTGAGGATTTTTACCCATGAGTGTGGATTTAATTACATAGGTTCGTGGGCGGGTCTAGGTGGAAAAATTGGACCTGCAATGAGTTTAGGTACAGGTGTCGGTGCGAAAAAAAAAAAAAATCCATACTCGAACCCACGAACCCCCAAAACTTAAAAATTATAATAATATATATTATTTTTATATGATATATATACAATATTAATTAAGTAATAGTTATGTTCTTTGAATAATTTATTTGTGAATTAATGGTTAATTAATTGTTATGTTATTTTTAAAGAATTTGTGATATATTTTGAGCAATATTTTTATAATAGTTATATTATTTGAATCATTTCTATGTAAATTATTATATTTAATTTAACTCTCGACCTAGGTCCGCTTCTGGCCTGCTCAACTACCTGGTGACTACTTCTTCGCTCTTTGTTATTATTTCCCCCATCGCTCATCTTTCTGTTCTGCTTGGAGCTGCCAACCTCATTTTTCTGGTTCTGCTACTTCTTAGAGCCAAAAGCTTCTTCCCATCTAATCTCTTTTGAAGCTCGCTGATAAAACTCCCCTAGGTCTTTTACTGGGGATTTGTAAATGCTCTCATACAACTTTTCATCTTTCCTGAGTCCTGCCGAGATAACTGTTAAGATCCCCTCGTCCGTAGGGTTCTCCACGTTGTTCACCTCGCGCCTAAACCTGTCGATGTAGTCATTCAACGACTCTCTAAAACGTTGGAATATTATAGCAAGGTGACAATGAGGCGCGAGCTGCCTTTTTAGTGTCTTATTCTGGTTTATGAACTTCCGCTGGTACTCCTCCTAGCTACCTATGATGCGAAGTGGGAGGTTTCTAAGCCACGTTCGTGGTACGTCGCCGAGCGTCGCATTTAACGAGCTGGCTAGTCATCTGTAAATCCATTTGAACGTTGAAGACGTCCAAGTGGTCATAAGGGTCAGAATCCCCGTTGTATTGAGGAATGCTGGGGATCTTGAACTTGGGGGGTAGAGGCTCTCATTCAACCTCAAGAGAAAATGGAGTCATTTCTCCTTTTGGATTTCCTTGCTTATAAGTCTCTAGTCTTACCTCTAACTGCTGAACCCTTTGGAGGAGCTGCTCAATTACTGAATCCTGCACTTCTGACCGCCTCGCTGGGGATTGCCTGCCTCGCTTACTCTCCCTGTTCAGGGAATATTGGTTTGGTATCTCGGGTCTTTTTCTATGATCGAGCTCAAGGGAGTGGTGGTTGGGTTCATGTCTCCTGTCCAATTTGCTTGACTCATCCTCTCTGCGCGAGCCCTCATGATGGCGTTGGCCCTCATTCTCATTTCTCCGAGCTGATGCCCGTGCATGTCCATAGCCCCTCTCTACTTGCAGATGCCCATCATGACTTACCTTCACTCTCAATCCTGAAAGCTGAGCCTCGTTTTGATTCCCATGAGCTCGTTAGGTCCGAGCTCCAGATCATACATTTGAGGAGTGGTCCGATCCCTCAAACATTGGCACCTTCCTGGTAGCTCTCCATTCCGTCGTTGGGATCTCAACTGGTCTCCGAGGGAACTGAACCTGTGCCTATATCAGCACCCTTATAGCATCAGCTATCTACGCCATTGTATTCTCTAACTTCTCCCGGCACTGCTGCAATACCTACACAATATCACCTCTTCGGACAATCTCTTCCGCAGAAGCATTCGAGGTGCCTGCACCCAGGCTAGCTGGCACAGCACCTCGCTGGTGATTCACACCCTCAGTTCTGTCAGCCATCACACCGAAACTTTTAGTTGTTTTACCTTTTGCTATGGTTATGATTGATGAAAGATTGCAGTTGGACACTCCTTCTAACGCCAAAATGTTGACGTTCGGATCCAGTCAACCAGGATTTTCTTAGCCCAATGCTGCAAAATAGTGAAAAGAATGCAAAAAACATATAAAGGATAAAGAAGAAAGCAATGAGAGAATAGAGACAACAAAGTTTTAGAGTGGTTCAGCTAATTTATGCCTATATCCACTGTTTTTCTCTCACTATCTGGGCAGAGTAACGACAAGGTTTACATTCAGAGTTTCTCTCCTGATTTTCAAATGAAAATCCTCTCCTATTTATAGGGAGAGAGGTGCTACAGTAGCATGCAATAAGTTAAAATACAATGATGATTACATTTAATGCACCTGAATTATATTTAATGCACCTGACATCTATCAGTCAACTCTGTCAAAGATTGATTTAGATGCTAAACTCATGCTGGTTAGGTGAGATTTTCTGAAATTACGTTGTAATTAGTTTAAAGCACTTTGCTTGCACGACACATCATAAACGGGATTTGGCATTATTCTGGGTAAGTTGGAGCTACTGAGAGCGGCTGATGATCTCAACTTCTTAGTAACATATGAACTGGTAACTGCTAGGCAATCTCAACCTTTGGTGACCGCTGGACGATCTTGACGTCGCTGGGATCATGAGGTGCGTGATCTAGGAGCTTACTTCTCCGAACTGATAGATTGGGCTGGGCTTTTTGGGCCTATTCATTGGGTTTTTACCGGTCCAACTAGGTAATATAGAAAATACCTATAACATATATATATTTAGATACAATTGGGACACTTATAAAAATTTGACATGAAGATATTTTTCAATTTGATCAGTTTTCAAACACCTCTAATTCTGATAGCTCTCTTAGTTATCAGATTTAATATTCCATCCAATCAAATAAATAAAAAATCTCTTTTGGTAAAGATAAAAATTTTTACCTAATGGCAACCTAGTTACGCGCTGAACGAAGCACCTTTTGAAATTTCAAAATCCTATAATCACAAGTACATCCTGCTAACCTGAACGCCAATTACAATACGTTTTTAACTACAAGTACGTCATGTAGCTATCAATTTGCGTAATTAGTGGTGATATCTAGAAATAAACCATGTTGAAGGTCGGTTTGAGTCACGTTTTCCAAATTGCAAGTCGGAGGCGCCGATTTGCTCAAGAAATACTAAGTGATCACATCACGAGTTTGAAAATTGAAATTGTAAGTGGTTACGTAGAGACACACGAGAAGGAAGAAAATGCCATTGGGAAAATATTATTATGACTACTGCGAGAAGCAGTTCCAAGACACCCCATTTGCTAGAAAACGCCACCTTCGAGGCCTCCAACACCTGCGTGCCAAGGCTTTCTAGTTTGATTCTCTCACTCTTAATGGTACCACCTCTACTACTCTACTCATCACCAATGATGTTTGTCTATGTATTGATAGTTTTATTGTTTGTGATAGCAGACACCAACCAGCCTCACCACCCGATGGATTTTCCAAGGGGTTCTGCAACCGCTTTCTCGAAACGGTACCTTTTTCTCTGTATAATTTTGGTTTTTCATTGAAAGCTCAGTTTTTGTTAATGTTATTTTGTTCATATGGGTATTTTGGGTTGAAGGGGTTTTGTCCTTATGGTGATTCTTGTAAGTACTTTCACTCCAAGAACAACACCAATTCAAATAATACACTTCAAGGTGTTGCAGGTACAATTTTCTTTTTTTCTATTTTGTTTTGCAAACTATTAGGTGTGGATTTGAAGTGGGTTTTGATATGTTTTGTGGCTATTTGATGTGATTCAATGTTTTAGCTCCAGGTTTGATAGATAATGGTCAGTCATCACAAGTTGTTTTGACAATGCAAGTGTTTGGTAGAGAAGGGACATTGCCAGGTGAATTTTGAGTTGTTGTTTATAGGGCTTCAAAAATAAAAAAGTTGTATAGCTCATTTTGATATATATATATATATATATATATATATATGAATCACATTAATTGAAAATATACTAAATGGATGTTGTGCTAATGCTTGAAGAATATATGCAATTGGTTTGATTATGCAATCTGCTGTTATTTTTTCAGGCAACGAGCTGACTAGACCTTGACTTGAATTTTATTCCGATTTTACATGACATGTCAGTTGTGCATGAATGTCATAACAATCCCAATAACTTTGGTCCAAGCTTTACTTCTGTGAAATTTGTTTACATAATGGTTTGCATCTTTTTCAAATTTCACTTGCCTGTTTCACATATATCATACTTCAAGAATTAGCATCGGTTTGTTATGGTTTTGATTAAGTGATTTATATCTATTAAAAAAAGCTCAACTTTTTGAGTTTATTTTCATCTTTCAAATCTTTAACTTTTTAAGAAGTATTTTTATGAGCCTCGGTGTGGTTTTCTAAACATGGGGATGTTCATAAATAATTTCATCCCAAGAACAATATCCAATAAAACACAGATCAAGAGGTTGCAGGTATAATGTTAGTGTGACAAAAGTTTATACCGTGCTTTATTGTGTTCTACAGAAACATCATGTTCTAGTAATATTATTGTTGCAAGACTTTTTTAAAACTTTCGTATCTAATTTGGAGTACTATAAGTTTTAATAAGTTTTGTTGCTATTTAACTTAATTCTGTGTCTTTCAGCTCCAGGTTTAGGTAATGTTCAGTCATCACCAGTTGGTTCAAGAATTCAATTATTGGTGGAAGCTCTTTGCCAAGTAAATTCAGATTATTATAGGTATTATTGTTATTATTATTATTATTTTTAAAGTATTTAGTTATTTTAGTTTTGTTTTTTTTTTAAAAAAAAAAAAAAAACCTATAAGCTCTATCTCTCTAATGTTATTCTACTGTTGGACAATAAACTATAATTTATATTTTGCATTTTTGCTAATGACCCTTGAATTAGATTAGTTAAATCCAACTTCGAGTAGGCAAGCTAGAGTGTGTAGAGGAAAGAGATGGCAGTGTCTGTCTCGGCCTGTTCCTTCACCCAGACTATTTCATCCTTGAGGAAGGCAATCTCCTTATTTGCGCCTTCAACTCTCTCTTCAGCTGCTTCAGCTCGTCCAGCCATCCTTACCAAATCAGTCTTTAATTTTTGCAGCTCCTCAAAATCTCCAAGGGATTTGGCATAAAGTTGGCTGTTCCACTCCTGCTGCTCAGCCAGAGTTTTTTCGGCCTCATCTCGTTTGGCCTGTGCGCTGTTTAGCTAGGCTTGGAGTACATCTTGTGCCCTCGTGGCCTATATCATGTCCCTGGCCCAAACTGTGACCTCACCTTTCAGCTCATCCCGCTCCTTCCGGAGTCTCTCGTTCTCAGCCTCGAGCTGTTGCTTTTCCTCCCCCAGGTCTAAAATCTCCTGCTTCTGTTTCCTGAAGGCCATGACAGCCTAGAAAAGACCAAGTATCAGCAGAATAAAAAGAAAGGAGAAAAGGAGAAAAGGTGAAGAAAATAATCCTACTATTAACCCATGTTGCATGCCCCAAATGGAGAAACGGTCATAACTCAGAGCCTCGTTGTCCAAGTTCCTAGCATGACCCTACAAGATAGTCGGGAGATCATTGAGCACGCTCTCAAGATAAAGTAACTCGGGAATGGGTTCATATCCCTCCTCGGACGCATCCCCCCCTTCAGTAGTTTCGGGCTGCTTTCCTTTCTCAGCCGGAGATCGTTTTGTCGAGGTCCGCTGCACCACAGTCTCTCTTTTTTGCGATGGGGGTGGCGCCTTGCCCACTTGAGTCCCTTCAGTCAGGACCTCGGCCTTTCCAGTCTGCTCGACGGGACCTGCTTAGCAACCCTCTCCTGGTCGCTTTCAATTTCAAACACATCTGGCTGTGAGGTTGGGATTTGGGCAACTGAAGGAATCATAGCCAGCTCTTAGATGGTGGCCTCAGTAGATGCGGAGGCAGCCGGAAGATCAGTACGGGCCAAACGGCACTTCGGAGGCGCAACGAGAGCAATTTTCCCCATCTTTGGAGCTTTTGAATCAGGGTCTGGTTCCCCTCTCTCGGAAGCGTACGTTGAAACGAGCTCCCTCAGACTGCGGACGCCGATATCTCTTTTGTTATCTATCAGCTCGCTGTCTAGAGAAGGGGCGAGCTGATGTTGCTTGAGAATATTCTCATCAAAAGCCCGGAGAATGTTGCCTTCCCCAGAATCAACTAGTGTCCTGAGAATCTCCCTCTCCTCAGGAATAATGTCACCTCTATTGCTTTTTGCAAAAAATAAATCAAAAGTGTTAGAAGCAGTTCGCGAAAATGAAAGGTTCGATACCTTTAACCTTCTTAACTACTTGGGGTGTCAACAAAACTGTAGCTTCGAAGCGACCTAAAAGAAGGGCAGGAGATGAAGAACCAACTCGACTTGTAATCTTCTACGTGTAATCTTCTACGTTGGACTTGCCCTTAGCCTCACCCTTGGGCAACAAGTCTTTGAAACTTGATTTGCGAGCTATGAGATAATAAATCCCCTATCGCGGCCCTCTCTTCGGGCTGACTACCCCCTTCAGATTATACAAATTGAGGCAGATGATTGGATTTGGAGCAGGAAGCCCATTCCTAAGAAAAATTAATGCTAGCGATGTCAGTTAACAATAAGAGTTTGGTGTTAATTGGAACGGGCTCAGTCTTAGCCTATTTAACAGGTCGACTAGATAGGACGAGACTGGAAACCTAAACCCATGCTTCAAGTGCTGGGCGCTAATGGCGACATACCCATCAGGTGGGAAGCCCGTGTGATCACCAGAAGCAGGAAGCATGATTCTGCAGCCCCGCGGGAGACGATATTCCAGAGCAATTCCCCTCAACTCATCTAACTGAAGTTTGGAAGTGTGATGCATAAATACTTCGCGACCCCTTCGCCCTGGAGAATTTATTATTGTAATGGGGTCGACCCTAACTGCGAACTGCTCTGCAGCATCACCGCTATTGGAATTCGCCCTTCGACCTCCCGAACTGTTTCCGTATTATTACCCCCTTAGTTACTGCTAGTATTAGAGAAGTTGTTCTTTCTAAATGCTGCTGGTGATTGCGTCTTGAAGACATCTACACGGATAAAGGGAATAATTAGGTCTTCTAAAGGTAGACCATTTCTATATCTAAAATTTTCTATCTCCCAGCAAGATTTCCTAAGTCTACAGGTCAATAGTACTGCGCAGTTTGAATGAAAAGTAATTGTCCTACAGTCTTAGCGACCTATGAACTAACAAAGTATTCAGTTCGTTTACCTACGGCTCACTAATGCCACATCACAAACACAAATCAGCATATAAAAGGCAAGTTGTCAAGATCAAACAGCAGAAATGTGAAGAGTTTTCAAACAAGAACAGATGAACAGACGCTCGAAACACGTAGAAACACAAAGCAACCAAACCATAACAAATTACGGCACCGATCAAGCGATAAACCAGAAAATCATGAGTAAGGAGTAAGCAAAAAAGACTTACTTTAAGTGAAGCAAGAAAACTGCCTGAAAACTCTGGTTCTCGAGCATTGATGGCGATAGCAGAAAGTCAGAGACGATGAAGAAGACGAACCGCCAGAGAAATTTTTTTTGAAAATGACAGACTAAAAGTGACTGGGCCCCTACTTTATATAGGGGGTGAGGTCACGCAACCATAGCCGTCAGATCTTGTGGCTCACCAACAGCCCTAAATCGGATGGCTCAACGTGATTCTCGGGATCCTGACAAACAGACATGCCGTGACAACTGAAAAGATGTGCATTAAATTCATGACTGCGTGAGGACATCCAAGTTGTACTGATGATTAAGAGGCTGCCACACATCCTAAGGTGGAACTGAATTTGAAAGAAAGTTGAATTTGGTTCAAGTACCAGCTCCTTATCAGCGGACTTAATAGCTTTCAACCCGTAAAATATACTGAGAGCTGGGGGGCTTGTGTTATAGGTATTTTGAGAACCACCCAAAATGGGCTGGCAGAGGCTCAAAACTGTTCACCAAACATGAAAACTCAGCAGTTGTAAAACCCAAAACCTCGCTCGTCAGAAAGCGAATTATTTTTCCATGGATCGTGTTTTCGATCAAAAAAATATTTTTCTTCGATTTCGAGTCATTCGAAATATTTTTAGAAAAGAAATAGTAAAATAATTTTGAGTACGTGGAGACGGATTTTATTTAAAAATTATTTCGAAGGTGAAAACAATTATAAGCGGATTCCCGAACAGACAGAAACGGATTCAAACTTGGAATCGAAATGGGAGAATGCATGGAAGAAATAAATAAAATAAATTGGTGAATGATGGACACGTGTCGCACATGCGAAGAATAAGCAAGGACAAGTGGCATGAGAGGACATGCATGGTTACCATGTGTCATAAAATGATTAAATAAAATATAAATCAATTAAAAGAGAAGATTGGATCAACTTCACCATTCGGTCACTCATTGTCTTCAAACCGAGAGAGTTAGAATGAGATAGTGTGAGATTGAGAAAGAGAATTTAAAGTGAGAGAAGGGAGTTCTTGAGAGAGAGAAGCAAGCTCGGTCCACCTTTCTCGCAAATCCGTGACCTGCTCATTGAGAAGGAAGTCGAGAGAGCTCAAGTGAATGAGTGCACACCAGCAGCTGCAACAGCGTCTCCTTGGACGGTCTCAACTCGTGCATGCAAGCAAGAGAAAGGTAAGATCTGAAACCAAGAATTTCATCTTCAATCCGTGAGCCACGAGAAGCCCATCCAAACCTTGAATTGGTATGTGTGCATATGCAGCTTGTGAAGTCAAGAGAGAGACCCGAGAGTTTTGCATGTGAGTGCTGCCGCGAAATTCAGGTTGGTGTTAGCTTGCTGTCAAGGATGATTGAGTGCTGTTTTGTTTTTAAGGAAACCAGCAGATTGAGGTGAGTTTTGAATGCTATTGAAGTGATTTCAACTTGTAATTAATGTTAGGTGCTGCTAGGAAGTTGACAGCTTGTGCATGCAAGTGAGGAAGAAGAGTGAGCTGCTGCCGTGAGGACTTCTTGGCACCGTCTTGCCGTCGCGAACGCATGGGGGCTGTTTTGAAGCCAAGAACAGCTCACACAAAAGTAAGTGCTGTCCCGTTTGGTATTGTTATGACAGTTCGAGTAGTTTTTAACGGTTGCATGTCAATTTGGATTGAAGGAAGCTCGTGGATTAGAGCAAGGTTGTAGGCAGCACCCTCGCGCAATCGTTTCGAAGTTTAAATTGAATTTTGAAATGTATATTGAGTTTTATTGATTTCATTTTAATGAAAAATATTTAGGATGAGTTGTGAATAAAAATTGATAGTGTTATGATTGGGTTTTAGAATTTAGAACCTCGTTAGTGCAGAGGTTCGTGCGAATGTGTTTCGTTATGATTGCGAATGAATTTCGATGTTGAGATTGTTGCGTAAATATTGTTGCAGGGGCTGTTATAATGAGATATAAGGGCTGCTATGTTGTTTTGTTAAATTCAAGTTCGTTGTTGTGAAAAATGATTATTGTTCGTGTGTTTTAAAGTATCGAATAGTCATTCGGATATTGAAAAACCGTTTCCGAGCTATTCAGATAAATTTTCTGCAAATGCGAATGTGATTTAGTTGCAATTTTCGTTGTTGAATGTGAATATGTGCATGATGTTAACAAGCTACCATGTTGTGTGATTATATTCATTAAAGTGTTAAAGGTTGACGTTAGGATGGATTGAATTATATTAAACTTAATCGGATAGTTTTCGTTGTGCGCGATTATATTAAATCGTTGATTTTCGGAGTTGAATCGAAAACTGAATAATCATGTAGTATGCTGCCATGATTTTCATTTTTGTGTATCAAAGTGTTTGAATCTTCATTTTCCATGATTTGAGTGAAGTTATGAGTAGTATTGACGATAAGTTTGATTGGAAAAGAAATAATCGCGTAAAGTGTTAAAAATGATAGTTCTCGGTAAATTGTCGAAATCGCGTAAGTTTAACATTATTCGTTTAGATTCGAATATTTTTTTTGTTGAATCCATTAGAATCTGATTTCGATGATATTGATTGAGATTCGAATGACATTGTTATTGGTTTCGAAAATAGTTGAAAAGTTAGCGAAATCATAAAGTTTCGATTAGATTATGTTGCAATAATGAATTGGTTTTCAAATAGTTTCTGCGTGTGAATATTAGTGTTTCCTTGTTGTTATTATGTGAGGATGATCGCTGGAAATGTCGCGATTAGAAATCCCCGTGTGTTTTAAGTTTAGCATTTATGCGAGTCTCGTTGTTAACGAAATCTCGATCAAAACTAATTGTAGGTGAACCGACGAGCGAACGTGATCCGTAGCAAAAGTGGTGTTAAGATAATTGGAAGCAAGTAGTGAGTGTGGATCTTATAAAGTTTTCATGCATTTTATTATATGAATGCGATTTTATTATATTTCATACAATGCATGTATAGCTTTAAATGATTTATATTATGAATATATATATATATTCTTCAAGTAAAGTAAATTAGTAAGTTTAAATGATATACATGCATAGAAATATCATTTGCGAAAGTTATATTATAATGTTATAGTATATTGCCGAGATTTTATATATCTATATGCCTTTGCTTTACCCTAGGCCCTTGTTACACCTGACCGAAGTATTCCAGACGTGTATGGCAAGTTGGGGGGAGTTACTAACTTTGGAGGGATCAAGTCTCAATCGCCCTCTGCACGTATGTGATAGTATAGATCTGTCTGATGTTGGAGGGAATCGCGATCCCAAAGTTGTTTCTACATCTGCGACTACACATGGTGAGAGTTCCTCTAATCCTAGTGGCGTGTTTTCACACCGTCATGAATGATAAGTTTCCCTGGGTTGCCAAATAGGCTAGTAAGAAAACAAGACACGTCGATAGACGTGAGTTTAAGAAAAATAAGAAAAGTTTAATAAAGTATCTTTCGCATTTTTAAAACGAGTTTTACAGTTTTCAGAAAAGTAAAGTAACTAGTTGTTTTTCCAACCTATTTTCGTATCTTAAGTAAAAGTATAGTTTATATTAAATTTACCCACTCATTGAGTTATTCTCACCATTATTTTCCTGTTTTATTAAAATCCTCCCCAGGTGCAGGTACGAGCAACGCGGCGGAAGCATCTCCGTCAGACGTACAAATGAGCTAGAGACTTGACCACGCTACACTAGTTTTAATCAAGTTATCATGTACTGCATTTACTATCGTTTTCAGACTTATCAAGTATTGTAAATATTGTTTTGGATAATGAATTTTATGGTAAATGTCATGCATGATATTTTGAGATTTTAATTAAGTTGATTTTCATATCATTGAAATTTTACGCATGTGATGAATGATTGTGTATTTGAAAAAGGGCTTGAGGCCCATTAGTTTGATAAAATCTACTGAATGATATTATACAGGTTCTGTGAAATTTTTTACAGGGTGGAAATCTTAGAAAAAAAGTCGTTGTGTTGTTGAATTTTCATGAAAATCTATTTTTATAAAGTTATTTTCAAAGAACAAAATTCCTACCCATTTTCAGAACTAAAAGAGTTTCAAATATTTTCGGATAAGAAAGAGGCTTAACTTCATGGGAACTTTCCAACCGAAGCAGATCTCGATTGGAAAGCCACCGTGGAGTGCCGGGGCAGGTTGCCTAGCTAGTATAGTTAGAGAGGGGCCTATCAACGTTAGTAGCTTAATTGGTACCAGCGTAGCAAGGAATTTGGTGTTAAGCTCTCAAGCACCAAGTTCGAGACTCTGGGGAGGCGAAAGAAATCCCTTTGAAGGAGGAACAGTACTTAGTGAGTGGGGGAGCCCGAGATAGCAAGCTAAGGCTCGAGAAGAGACCCCATAATAAAAAGACGCCTTTTTATTGTGTGACCCCTCTTTGCGGGGCAGGGCGTTACCTACCGGCCTCGGTCGGTCCCACTCACTAGGTACTGTCCCCGGTCCCCTAGGGTGACCTACTGCGACGACGGATCATTTGCCTTTTGGTTTTTGGGGACTCCTCTAGTCTACGTTATCAGCGACCTGAAATAGGAAGTAGCTTGAGCTTGTGATAACGAGCTGGACTGATTTGATGATCTACGCTCCTGTTGCCGTGGCTCGACTATGCGGAGTAACTAGGTCTAGATGCACAAGCTATCCGACTAATGATTAGTGATCCAGTGGGCTGAACTCTTATTGGACTAGTATGGGACCCCTCTCTGTGGGGTAGGGCGTTACCTATCGACCTCGACCGGTCCCACTCACTAGGTACTGTCCCCGAGCCCCTAGGGTTTTGCTTCACCTCCCACACCACTCGAACCCACAACCTGAGCCCCTGAAGTTCAATGGATTCTTAGAGTACGGTGTGAACCAATTATGCTACAATTGGTTCACACCTTACTCTAAGAATCCATTTAACTTCAGGGGCTCAGGTTGTGGGTTCTAGTGGTGTGGGAGGTGAAGCAAAACCCTAGGGGCCCGGGGATAGTACCTAGTGAGTGGGACCTTAGCACAATTGGTTCACACCTTACTCTAAGAATCCATTTAACTTCAGGGGCTCAGGTTGTGGGTTCGAGTGGTGTGGGAGACGAAGCAAAACCCTAGGGGCCCGGGGACAGTACCTAGTGAGTGGGACCGACCAAGGTCGGTAGGTAACGCCCTGCCCCGCAGAGAGGGGTCCCATACCAGTCCAATAAGAGTTCAGCCCGCTGGATCACTAATCATTAGTCAGATAGCTTGTGCATCTAGACCTAATTACTCCGCATAGTCGAGCCACGGCAACAGGAGCGTGGATCATCAAATCAGTTCAGCTCGTTATCACAAGCTCAAGCTACTTCCTATTTCAAGTCGCTGATAACGTAGACCAGAGGAGTCCCCAAAAACCAAAAGGCAAATGATCCGTCGTCGTAGTAGGTCACCTTCTTACGTCTCACATTTATCTTTGAGCACGTAAGCTCACTCATAGGGATCATGCCCATAACCTGAAGATAGCTTGCGACCTGACCCGTAACTTCTCAAGTCATCCAAAATGAAAGCAAGTCCAACCCGAAGCGTGTCGTGCAAGGATTAAGCTAATTAATGTAGCCGAAAATGCATATCTTTTCACTCACCTAACCTATCTGATTGATGTCAACTAATTATGCTTTGTCGAGTGACTTCATTTAATAAGTCGGCTAATGTCAGCATTGGAAATATAAGCACATTTAATGTATGACAGAATAACAGTATTTTATTGTAAACTCCCCCTTTTTAAATAGGGGAGAACATTCGCTGTATGAGAGATAGAGAATCAGTAAAGAGAGAACCATGAGGCGATCAGTAAGAGAGAAATAGAGAGAGTTTGTAACAAAAAAGAAAAATACATAGTGAGAAACACCGCTACTCTGCTCAATTTTCAAGTAGCAGTCGTAGACATAGGCATTAATTGTGCCGAACCACGTTAAGTCCCTTGTG
The DNA here is from genome assembly GCA_022984855.1 of Dimocarpus longan. Classification (NCBI taxonomy): domain Eukaryota; kingdom Viridiplantae; phylum Streptophyta; class Magnoliopsida; order Sapindales; family Sapindaceae; genus Dimocarpus; species Dimocarpus longan. Next base: position 29,606,365 of record CM041016.1, on the reverse strand, counting down.
TCTGTCTTTCCTCCTACTTTATTACTCACCTTCTTAACTTCCTACCTATGCTTTCTACCTCATTTACTCAACTGCAGTACTGGGCTTAGAAGAACCTAAGTTGACTAATTTTGACCGTCGACAATATTAAAAATATAAATAATAAACAATAGCATAATAATAAACAATAAAAAGAATGAAAGAAAAGTTATTTGAGTCTCAAAGAGAGGTAGACACCTAACATAATTTTTTTTGAAACACCAAAAATACCGTGGTTAACAAATAAAATAAAAAATAAAAAATAAAAACTAATAAACAATATAAAAAGAAAACAAGGAAATAGCTAGAGGACCCACCAAACTATAAAAAATTAAAAGAAAGAAAAGAAAAAGAGATCTAACATGAACAAGCAACAGTCATCTATAAAGGTAATTTGGATCCTACTTGGGCTAGCACAACATACTATACACTTATGTTTGGGCCACTCGACAGCCCCTCTGCAACCCTTAAAATCTGTTGGGCCTAAAATCATCTGTAAAGGCAAAAATTGAATCCTACTTGGGCGCTTAAAGTTGAATAAAAGTTTAATTATTAAGGGTGCATATAGAGGACGCTTTTAAAAGAATTTTTATTAAAGTGACAATTAATTTAAAAATTAGATATTTAAGTAAAATCGAGGGACTAAAGGGAAAATTACCTCTTAAAATCTTTCAAAAGTTGGCAGGGTAAGCGGTGTAGAATTGACTATCTGAGAATTGAAGAATACACCTCTCTCATTCTCTTTCTCTCTAGACGTCTTTATTGCAAGTCAAGAGAACTTATCGGACGAACAAAGTTCATAACTCAAGCTTGGATCTTCAGTTTTGTTTTGGAATCTTCTATGTGGGTTTGTCTTTCATCTACTTATGTCTTTACTTTTTTCTTTCTTTTTTGAAAATCTGGAGTTTTTGTCTATTTGATGTTTTAATGTTAAACTAGTTTGCTTTCTGTTTGATTGATTTTTAAGTTTACAAAATTTAAAATTCCAATTTTTTTTTTATAATAAGGGGTTTTTTTTTAAGTTCAAAACTCAAAAGTTATTTATTTAGGAAAGGTTAAACTTCTGGAGTCTTTTGGGAAATCTACAATTCCCACCAAATCTACAAGAAAGTTTTCATTTTTATTTTTATTTTTTTAAAAATAAAAGATTTTTCAAAATATGTTGAAATAATATGAATTTACTTGTGACCATAACCTGGAAAAAAAAAAAGAATTTCTATGTTTGTCTAATTAAATTATCGAGATACATGCTTATCTTGATCATCTCTTTGTCATGCAAAATTAAATTCAAATATATTTTGAATTTTTTATAAAGAATCCTACAATTATATAATCATTACAGGAAAGACTTTTAAACTATAGAAATGTGATAGATAGAACATTAGTATTTGATTTGAGATCCAATGTAAATCCAGGAGATGGATTGTTCTACTTCAATGGTTTCCAAAGAAATATTAGAATAAACTGTCTTCATTTTCTCAATCAAATTCGAGTGCAACGAAATAATATGAATTCTATTTTTGTTCTGCTAGTTAGGTGTAATGGCCTTAGAGTTTATGTTGTAATGTTGGAATTAATTGTAAAATGCCCTCTTTGTGATCTTGTCCCTCCCGATGGTCGCTTCTAATCGTCAATTCTTTATCATTCAGTTGATTGGTTAATGATGATTTGGCATTGAATGTGGATTTTCATTTCATTTAGGGCGTACAATTTTCTTCTCTTTTTCGACCTCAGTTCTTCCTTTGGTATGGTTGGGTCAAACCCGATCCTATTGTCAATTTATTGTTTTGTTTCTTTTTCTTGGAAACTGGTTGGGTCACTTCACAGTCTATTCTCATTAACTTTGTATTTTTAGAGCTATATTTAATCTTCTCTTACTTTCTGCCGCAGCAATACTCTACAAGCCCAACTTCCCTACCTCTCCCATTTTTCTTTGTTCTTTTTTCCTCCCTCCATTTCACTCGCAAGTGTGCCTCCGAAAAAACTTTTAACCATTAAAACATTTTTATCTCTACCATTTCCTTGTGAAAAGAATGATTCAAAAACTGAAGCTATCCATGCTTCATATGAAAAAAAAAAAAAAAAATCACTGATTTACAGATTATCGGCTTTAATCATGAAAAACAGATGTTAAAGTTTGAAGCCATTCAGGAGGCACATGATAAAGCCCTCTCTCGAGTGGAAGAGAATTTGGAGAAACAAGACTCTTTTGGAGGACTTTGCAAATAAGCATGATCATGCCCTCTCTCGGGTGGAAACCAGTTTAGAGGCCTATTTGAAATAGGTTGCCATTAGTCAGGAGATTGCAAATTCTAAAAGAGGTAAAAGTTTTAAATAAATGAATTTATTTAAAAAAGTTGTAAATAAATGAGTTTTTATTTTTTTTCCTGTTTTTTAAACATGCACTGCTTGATTTTAAAGAAAACGTAAAGTGTTCTTGTCTCCTATGAACTTTGCCCTATATAAAAATTGTTTTTTAGTTGCGTGCATGCGTGTGTTTTGGTTTTACAAACTTGTACAACTTAAAACTTACCCAAAATGGAAATGGAGGAAAGGAGGCCAACGTTCACTTCTTCTTCATTCTTATTCAAGTAAAATATTCTGGCCTAATTGAGCATGTTGCCACTTCGATATTTCTCACTCACATAGTATGTGTACAGCAAACGAATTAGTAATTTAGCTATTCTGCTTTGTTCAATTATCAATTTGTCTAGTTCATTGGAAGTTTTATTTATGTTATTATTATTTGTATTTTGGTAGCTACTATTTTGGTATGAGAATCTATAAATGACAACAAAAACTGCTGTTACTAATATATATGTATATAATCGGTAGATTGCATATATGACACAAAAAACAAATTTTTTTTCCTTGAAAAGAAGAAGAAAACAATGTTTGCTCACCAAAAACTTTTTCAAAAATTAAAAAAATGGAATACCCTGTGTTAGATTAGGTTGTTTATGTTTAAATGATCATTATTAGAGGTTGTTTGGTTGTTTAACTATAGATAATTAATGGATTATGTACCTATTTCCTAGAAACTAGCATACCCACATTGTATCTTAGTATTCTGTTCTTATTATTATGTTGTTATTAGTATATTGAGTATATAAACTTGAATCTGATTCTCTGTTATATGGATTTCCAATTTTATTTAATGGATAATTAACCATATAGTGTCCAGTTATATTTATATTCTATAACAATATCAGGTAATATCTTCTTGTTTACATAATTACGGTTGTCTTGTTTGTTTTATATGGTTAATTTTGGTTTTGGTTTATTTCTAAAAATTAGGGAAGAATTGACGGGAGTTGTTGCTGGATGGCAGAGGTCAAGATAGTTTTTCCATTTTCAATTTATGTTAAATGTGTAATTTTGGAACTGCTTGTTAATTTCTTTTTAAACTTTGTAGTTGTAGTTTTTTTTCTACTAGAATGCCTTTGACTCTTTTCGGAAAAGTAAGAATCTTACCTATGAATGGAAGTTGACTAGAATGCCTTTGACTATTTTTCCCATCCCTTTTGTCTATGTAATTTGACATGTATTAGCTAATGCAAACATAACATTGTATGGACAACTTTCGCCTTAGGCTCCAACCTTTGGCCTTAATTATGTTACTCTTCAAAAATTTCTATAGAGGTTCCATATTAAATTTTTTTTAAAAAAGAAAATTTAGACTGAAAGTGTAGGTACTTAACAGAAAGTGCGTGTACTTTTCGAAAAGTGTATACACTTGTTGGAAAGTGCATGCGTTTTCTGGAAAGCCAGTGTCTTTTCTAAGAAGTGCAGGGGCTTCTTTGTTATATTACTCTGGTTTCATATGTAAATATATATACATGTATATGTATATATATTTATATATTATTCCAATTTCACCTTAAATCATAAAGATTTTTGGCCTTAAACTCCAACTATCGACCTTAATTATTAATCTCTCCAAAAATTTCTATGAAACGAGATACTGATTAGGAAATAACTAAATAAATTCTACACTCTGGTATGTGTAAATGGCAAATAAAAAATAGAAAAAAAAAATTATAGCTTTCACGAGATATTTGGTTGAATAATAATAACACTAATTATAACAATAATTAAAATTGATCGAATATTAATAAATAAATATTATTAAGATTCGATAATAGTAAAATTACATTGAAAAGTCCCAATAGACGACATTGAGAGATATGTTATATTTGTTTTCATTTTTACATTGGTGCCAACTTGTTTGTGTTCACACTATATAATGAGTTAGATTATAGATAATTAGTAGGAGATCAAATTTATCAATTTTTATAACTTTTGCAATGTTCAAATTTAACCAAAATAATATATATTATATTTGAAATATAAAATTGGCATCTCACCAATATCTGCATTATTGTGTCATGTATCCATACAAGAAAATGGTGTGATAGGTAAATCTAATCCTTTAAAATTGGCTTTTGAAATTATATAAAACTAAGTTTGGAGCAGATTTAAGGCATGTGTTTTGTTCTTTCTCTTTGTGAATCAAATTGCAAATTTCAATAAAACAAAATCAAATCAAAATCAAAATTTTGTTTCGTTGGGGCATAGAGAAATAGAAAGGGTTCTATATGTGTTTTTGGATGAGAATGTTTTTGCCTCATTTATAGCAAGCAATGTTTTAAAAATCGCTAATTGCTAGTCGATCGGTCACCTAGCGACTAGCGATTAATCGGTTAATCGACGATTAATCGATGAGTAATCGGTTTGACCATTGATCAACGGTCAATCTGTGTTTTTGAACTGAACACATATCTAGGCAAACAAAGCAACTTCTATAACTTGAACTAATAGGTACAGTCAATGTGACAAAGAAACTGAAAGAATTTGAAACAAGAAATGCAATTTCTCTATCAAGTGCTTTGTTTCTATTTTAGCGGTGCCTCACGCCAATGATACTTCTAGGATCACGAGTTTGGAAAGCTTAAGCATGCCATGAGTATAAATTAGCATAATCGCCTTGATGATGTTGACACTAACATTGTTGACCGATTTGATGTTCTTCTACGTATTTTTGTACATCTACTACTCTCTCCAACCCTTTCAAATATCTATAAAGTTCACTATCGAGTCCTGTTGTAGACCACATGAACAATTATAATAAAATAAAAACATACAAATAGGAACTCAAAGTGTTGGACATGTGCTTACCCAAAAAAGAATCAGTAGCAGCATCACAATGATTGTATGGATATGGAAATATTCCGTTATGTACCTAAATTAATGAAAGTCGTACAAATGAGAACTAACATAGTGATTAATTATACATTTCCTTTGAAAAAAGAAAAAAATTATCAGATTATTGAAAGCTTTCTATGGTGAATCATCAATCAACAAAATGTTTGTTGTGTTGTAATCTCCTTTCTTCCATTGCACAAAAGGGAAACTAGAATTCCACAAATTTTCTAAATTTTTATAAAATATGGATTTTGCAGTCAATCCTGCATATAACCATCGTTTAATTTTATCGCAATATGATTGATCCTGCATATAACCAATATACTATGTATGTAAATATAATCTAATATTGATTTTAAAATCATTGAAAACGACACGAAATTAATAACTAACTTACCCAAACAAAACAAATTTTTAGTCTAAGGTCCTCTGCAATGGAGTTGATTATTGGATCTAAATTACACTTGCAAGACATTAAGTTTGCATATAGTAACACAAAAATGTCAACCATAAAGAAACACAAGATTTTCTATGACAAATTTAAACAAATATTTATAAAAGAAATATAGCCCAAAATGCATAGTAATAAAAAAAAGGAAAAAAAAATCATAAATGGTTTCATACAAGATTTTTGATGACCAAATTCCAACCTCAAATTTCTCGAGGTAAAACTATAGAAATTCCTTGCATTAAGGCCTCTTATATACTGAAAGTAGAATTTAAGATTTGCATTAAACTTGATAATCCAAGCATATCAACTATAAATAAGTATACAAATTTATACCTATCTGAGAGTTTGGTAATTTGAATGCCTCTTTGTTGTGTTCCAAATCTGTTGGCTCATACACATCTGCCTCACTTTTCTATTTTGGCCGCTTGTCCACATCTGCAAGAATGCCATTAACATCCAGGACAAGAAGCTTCTTCTTGTAGAATCCATCTTTCTTTGGAGGAACACAAGATCTATGTTTTTTTGTAAGGTTAAACGATTCCTTTCGACTTGCATATTATCCAAGCCTTCTAACCCGTCCTGAAGGCTCTAGTTTTTCTAAGGCAATGGTCAGAATATCATTAGTTCCCTCAACCTGAACTTCACCACTTTTAAATTTTTAAGTGATTTTTTCATGCATATTTTATCAACAAGAAATAAAAAAATTTGTATGTCGGTTTCAAAGAAAAAGAAAATGGATAAAATATAAATCTATATTTCAATATAAAAGTTCTACCATTACTATATGTACGCAACTTACTATTTTGTTTGCACATTTTTTGGTCGATTCCCTAAGAAATACTTCATACTTTTCACGTCCTTTTATCCATAAGATAAAACGGTCAATCTCTTAGGTGTGAAGTTCACTTTGCTGCAAAGAAATGCTTATAATTATGATTAAATATAATACCATTGAATGAAACAGCTTAAGTTTATATAAAACATATCAATCTTTTCTTCAATCTATCATATCCCATACGTGAGAGACGGCTGAGGTGTTAATTCTTTCTACTATTTTCTATTTGTTTCTTCCTTTGTTCCTAAAAAAGTAATAATAGTGAATATGCATTAATTCTAACATTAATAATATCTTGACAAAACGACCAAATTTAGATGAATGTACCAAAAAATTCTCATCTCTTCTGAAGTTTACAAAGATACTCCAATTTTCTTGAATAATGAAGTCGTACATTTTTGGTTGAGAGTTTAGAACTTCTTCATTGCTCAACTTAGGAATTACAAACCTAGTAGTTAGTATGGACCGAAAATTTCTCAATCTCTTACCGGCTATAACCAAAATCAAAATCTTCTTCGTTCATTCGTTGTCAATGACAAACAATTCCTGCAAGTAAACATTAATCATTCATATGACATACAAAAATTATAAATATGAAAGGTGTTGACAAATAAGTAAAGTTTATACTTAAATGGAAGTCTAGAAATTGTCCTTAAGTTCCTCAAGCACAACATCCCACTTTTTATATTTTATAGATATTTGTTGTCTTATCGATACGCTTACAAAACTTTCTAATGTATCAGAAGCAGATTTCTTTCCATCTACCTTTATCATTACTCCCTTACTTATTAATTTGAGCACTTTTTCTAACTTAGTCCCACCTCTTTGTTTTGACTTTCTTTTAGCAAGTTCGTTGATATTTTCTTGCTGTTTTTCAGAATCTTTGCCACTACTGCTTACCAAATGATCCATAGTGTTAATCTGTATGAAAATGTGCCCACATATGAACTCAAAGGATGTGGTTGGAGACTCAAAAACTGTGCCCTATAGGATGATATTCAGAAGCACACCAACTTGCCATCTTTTATCTACTACATTCATTTAACCAAAAGAGAAGACCATGAACATATATATCTTCATAAAAGAAAAACAATTGACAAAATTAAGGAAGACAAAAAGGATAAATAATACTCACAGCACCTAACCCTATGACTTGATCAAATATTGGATAAATCACATCCAAACACACATATGAATAGTCCAAAACGATCAGTAAGCTTAACAATACAATATTCACATAGACAGAATGAAATAGGAGAAAGAAAGTTTACATATAGAAGTAAAAGACTACAAACTCAAAGATCTTACAACATCAATCTAGTTGCTATATATAAAGAGTCAAGTTCCAATGGATGTAATAGTGAACATAAAGAAATGTAATTGGAAAAACCAAATATAAACTTGAAACTTAACAACCGTGTCGGGTGTATACAGAAGCCCCTGTGGAGACTCAGTAGCCTCTTTATACTTTGTTTGGGCAAACCGCTCTAGAAAATGTTGGACAACCAAAATGGCCACAGAACATATGGCTTGGTGAAAAGTCTCCATATAGCAATCATACATAATAACTTACTGGTTCTCAGCACCATGAGAATCAAGAAGGTTTCCTCCTCTGGCCAGGTTGACTGTAAGCTCCAAATTGTTTAACACTGTAACCCCTATAAGCAATCTGAAAAAAGAAAGTCAGCTTATCTACATTCCTGGCCACTTTGTATAAATGAGGGCACGATTATCTAGAGTACAAGCTAAATCAATTTGGTATGTAATCCATCTAAAGCAAAATTCAGTATAATTATAAGTACGTATGCATACATAAGAACTAACCAACTAAAAGAAGTATTTCTTCTACAAAATGAAAAGAATAATATAAATAAATTTAATAATATTCTTTATTTTTTTATGTTCAACTTTTTAACAAATTCTGATAATGTCTGATCATAAATTTCTGTCACTCTCATAGCATGATCTCGTTCCTCTTGAGCTAATCTTAAATCCATATGAATCAATTCCTTACCTAAGTCCACCCTACAATCAAGTCCTGACATCCCGAGGTGTGAACAATGACTTTGGGAACCTTCACATGCTAAGATTCGTTGTGGTCCAAGTGAACGAAAATTTGAAGCTGAACTTGTGCTCGGACAAATGTCAACTCCTACTGTGCCCTCATCCTCCTCTTGAGCTTGATATTAAAAAAACATAGACTCAACAAGTTTTCTACTGCAAAAGGATTTATGGACAGCACCAGAGAACCCATTAATCTACCGCTCAGCTTTTTCCCAGCAATCGTAGACTCCAGGTTTACGCCATTTGAAAACAACATAAATTTTTTTCCTATGCAAACCTAAATTATGCATCCATTTCTGACTCGATATTATAAGCATAATATAAAATCATATAAATAAGATTTACATACCATGAAAATATTTGGTGTTGTTGATTAGATCCTACAAAGAAAAATTGATTGTATGCATATGAAATTATAACAAAAAAAATTGTGGATTAATGTTGTATTAAACAAAAAGGCTGCACAATGGAAATACATAGAACAAGAATTAAATGACAAAAGTTTCATGCAAATATAAAAGTGTAGGCACTGAGACCCTCTTAATATTGATGACTGATAATAAAAATATTTTCCCCATTGTTTATTTCTTATTTTCTTCCTAGAAATTATCAACTTGGCTACAACCCCACAAATAATGTCCAAAACGAGACCTAAAATCTCATAAAACAATCTTCCATAACAAAATTGTATCCAGAAAAGGAAAAAAATATATGCAATCATCCAAAAGCAATACAAGAACCGAAAAACAATTTTTTTCAAAAAATAAAGGATGAATACCGTGAACAATAGAATGGAGACGATGGCCTGAATTAATTGTTGATGAAGAACAAATTCCTATCTCTTATGCACAAATAGGGAAGAGCTCTACAAAAAAATGATAAAAGACTTAATTTATATTTTGTAACACAAGAAATCTGATTTTTCCCTTTTTAAAACAATAGTAACATTCACATATGATAGAGCATAGAAAATCTAATTTATCATATCACATCAAGGATACTCACTTGCTTCGATTTTCTTATACTCGTCTCAAGGATACTCACTTCCACCAGTATTAGTTTTCATTTTCTTTTCCTCTTATGTAGTAACCAATCTATCAAGGTATCTATAGTTTCGATAAAAATCCAGAGTTAAGTATCAATGAAACATAGTGAGGAAGCCATGATTACTTATCAACCAACCGATATGAAACGATAGAGAAGAGGCTGTCGGAGGAGGAGATGGTCGCAAATTGAAACGATAGATTTTTGTGAGAGAGAAACAACTAACTTGAATCTTCAATCTTCAATGGGCTAGGCTGACTTCGAGATCCCCAAATTTCACAAACTAGGCTCGTGGAAGTGTGATTTTATATAGAAATATTGGAAGGGTAGTTTTGTCTTTATAAAAAATAGGAATGTTAGTTTTGATAATCCACAAAACTAAAATTTTGAAAGATAGTTTTGTTCAAAAAATAATAAGGTCAGTTTTGATAATTCAAAAAACTAAAAGTGCAATTCTATAATTTTAGAAAACATTTTCAAGGGCGCTTTTTGGGTAGAAAGCACCCTCTATAATAAAATAATTTTAATTACGAAACAACCCCTCAAATTTGTTCAATTACGAAATATATGTACCTTTTAATTTTTAAAACATAATTCAACTCTGATGTTAGTTCAATCTTTTGTTCATATAAGACTAGGAATTGTGCTTGAACAATGCATTTTTTACATGATAGTAATATATTTATTTAGATGCTCGATCACATGGCACATCAATATGATATGCTTAAAGAATTTCACAAAACTCGCCTAGATATGTTATGATATATATATTCGAAATATTTAATTAACATCTAGTGGATTGCATATATTGCATAATATATGTAATTTTAATATAATTATAAAGTATTTATTGAATATTGTTCATTTATTAATATTGCATATATATATTATGTTGAACTGATTATATGATATAAGTATCATACAAAAGTCAATATGCACATTAGACTAAGATATAGGTGCACAATTGCAGTACAGAGGATGCTTTTTATGTATCTGTGTTTGACTGCTCAGTTCATCTTCTTTGGAGTCAATGCACCTCTTGTTTTCTTGTTTTCTTGTTTTCTCAACCTAACTCTGTGAGACTCCATTTTTAGTTTTTGTCATTTGAAATCTCTATATTTGTCTAGTAGTTCTTGTTTTCATGAAATTTAAGGTGAAAAAGCTCAAAGTGTAAAATTTATAGTTGACAGAGTATCATGAACGGCATTTGGTGCATTATAAAACTTGTGGTTGCTTTATTCTCTACGCTCAAATGACATTATAAAACTTGTCTTTCTCAGTTGTAATTAGCTGTTTCATCTCCAACGAACACCAGAACATCTCCATCACCGCCCTGTGTAGAGCTTCATTTTCGGGTACCTTCATCTCGTCTATAATCAGAGTCATCTTTCGTCTCTTATTTGCGTTGTCTTTGTGTTAACTAGTACGTTTTTCATGCTTTTTGCTTTTATTTAAAGTTTTGGTTTCTAGGTCATCATCTTATTTGGTTTCTGCTTTTATTTTATGTTTTTGGTTTCTAATTTGGTTTTGGTAAGTTTCTGGGTTGTGGGTTTTTGGTTTTTGGATACACTTCTTTGTTTGGTATTGTTTGTTTGTTTCTGGGTTCTATTTCTGCTTACTGGTTTGTTGTTTGTTTTTTTTTTTTTTTTTTTATTTTGCTTACTGGAAATTGGAGGATTCATTATGGTGAATTTTAGCTTTAGGAAACAATAAGCTTAATGCATGACAATTGTTAATGGATCAAATACCATCGACCAATGAATTGTCATTTATCACAATTAACATACAGACTAATATAAATACTATTACCCTTTAGTCGAACCACTAAAATTAACTATTAATCCTCCTTATTTATTTACTAAACTTTAGTCAACCTATCTTTTTAACCAAAGATCCAAACTTTAGTTAACCTCACTAACGTCTAAAATTGCAGTCTCTGTATTTTTGCAAGAAGACAAAAAGCAAAAACCCCATTTTCCAATCAGTTTTTCTCATTTCAAATGAGTGAAGAAATTGCTTTTTATGCACCCACGAAACTTGTATAAACTATTGTGGTATTTATTTGTTTCACCATTTATTTTATAGATGATTAAGTGATGAATTGAGTGGTCAAGTCTTGTAAACTGCAATTTTGTTATGTTTTGATTATGTTAAGAGTGATTGGTTGTTGAAGTTTTCTTGTTTTAGTACATTGGAATAGTTAGATTTTACAATTATGAAGAGGGTGTCTTTGGTTTTTGTTGTTTGTATTGTGTATGTTTCATTGATATTTGGGTTCTCTGATTTATTTGCTCAAGTCCAAGGTCTAAAACTGAATCTAGTGTGAGTTATAAGTATGATAGAATTTTTTTTAAAGCATTTGTGTGATAAGTTACAGACCTAATTAGGATCATGGAATATTTTCAGAATTTTTATCGGTGTGAAAACAATATAAAACGGAATAAAAGATAAATAAGGGGCAAAAGTGTAAATTGAGTGATGACTCATGTTTTTTGAACCTATCAAAAGATTTCTTAATAGTTAAGGATGGATAAAATAATGTGATAGTGGAGTGATGAATCATAGGTGAAAATCTTGTGCCATTTCTAGTTTTTTCTATTATTACTGTTAATAACCAATAATAAGAGAATTAAAATGCGAACAATAAAGAATTACTAAATATAAAAAAATTCAAAAGTGCCTTTCTTTCAAAAAAAAAAAAAAAAAAAATTAGAAGTGTCACATGAACAATAAAGATTTACTAAATATAAAAAAATTCAAAAGTGTCTTTCTTTCAAAAAAAAAAAATTCAGAAGTGCCTCGATGCACATACAGTTCACAAGTTAATGAAATAATTAATTAATATTATTTATAATAACAAGTGACCTACCCCAAAATAATAACAAGAGCAACAACAACCACCCACCTAGATTAACATGGTACTTATGTTAAGGGGTTCGTTAAGCAATTAGATTAAGAGGTTGTTTATATTATTAGGTCTATGAATTGTTTTAATTATTCTTCTTCCTGTTTTTGTAACTAAATGATATTATTTATATATGTAGTTTAATTCTCTTTTGATTCGTATCTTACACAGTCCAGTCCAACCATCGCTCTTAATGTTTGGTAATTTCAGAAAAAAAGAAAAAATATTGTTGTTTGGTACTTGTTTCTTCAATTTATTACTTGAAAACATGGATGTCATAAATCGCAAGCTCTCATTGCATGACAAAAAAAATTTTTATGTTGACAATCTTGTGCCATTTTTAACGATCCAAGCCTAATAATATTTTAGTGAAATCCTTTGACCATATCATGTTCCTTTTGTGCAATCGATTGGTATTTAGAAATGCCACTTTAAATCCCGGTGGATCCTTGGTGGACACAAATAATCAATTATTTGATTGATAATATCATAATATCTTTAATATACAAATATATATACCAAAGATCATTTTAAAATATATAACTCAATCCCATCCATAGTACGAAAAGAAATTACTAGAATCGGTAGCTGCCCAAAACAAGGGAGGAGGTGCGGGTCGAGTGTTTGGCGTTACCGCTAAACAAAGCATCGTAGCTTTACATTTTGGCATTAACGCTTAACAATAAGCATTGACGACTTATGTGCTAGCGCCAAACTGAACCCAATGATGATTTTTCTTTCTAGTTCAGAATTTGTGCCTTTTGATCGAGACTTTGGCTCGAGTGATGCGAAGAATGAGTGTGATGGACGTAGCAGTGATGAATATAATGGGGATACTTAGATAGAGATAAGCGGTAATGATACTAGGTGGGAAATGTGAGGGATTTTTAATATAAATAATTATTAGTAAATTTTAATTGAATTAATTTTGCTTTTTTATTAATGAAATAATTAATTAATATTATTTATAATGAAATTAATTTTGCTTTTTTATGTTGTATAGGGTCTAGAGCACCATTTCGGATGAAAACGTGATTTTTCAATAAGTAGTATCTGAAATTCGGGTGAATAGTATTTTTTTAGAAAAATGAGATGAAGGTACGAAAACGTCCAAAATAATGAGACGAGTATAAAAAAACTGAAACGGACTAAAAATGAGTTCATTTGAACAATTTTTAAAGCATCCAACGATAGAACAACAGTAAAACCCTTTTTCGAAAAATATTCCATAAAAATGTTTCACACCTCTAAAATTTTTTTTTAAAGCATCTGTGTGATAAGTTACAGACCTAATTAGGATCATAGAATATTTTTAGAATTTTTATTGGTGTGAAAACAGTATAAAACGGAATAAAAGATAAATAAGGGGTCAAAGTGTAAATTGAGTGATGACTCATTTTTTTGAACCTATCAAAAGGTTTCTTAATAGTTAAGGATGGATAGAATAATGTGATAGTGGAGTGATGAATCATAGGTGAAAATTTTGTGCCATTTCTAGTTTTTTCTATTATTACTATTAATAAACTCTAAGAATCCATTTAACTTCAGAGGTTCAGGTTGTGGGTTCGAGTGGTGTGGGAGGAGAAGCAAAACCCTAGAGGCTCGGGGACAGTACCTTTGATTCTCATAGCTCTCTTAGCTATCAGATTTAATATTCCATCCAATCAAATAAATAAAAAATCTCTTTTGGTAAAGATAAAAATTTTTACCTAATGGCAACCTAGTTACGTGCTGAACGGAGCACCTTTTGAAATTTCAAAATCCTATAATCACAAGTACATCCTGCTAACCTGAACGCCAGTTACAATACGTTTTTTACTACAAGTACGTCATGTAGCTGTCGATTTGCGTAATAAGTAGTGATATCTAGAAATAAACCGTGTTGAAGGTCAGTTGGAGTCACGTTTTCCAAATTGCAAGTCGGAGGCGCCGATTTGCTCAAGAAGTACTAAGTGATCACATCACGAGTTTGAAAATTGAAATTGTAAGTGGTTACGTAGAGACACACGAGAAGGAAGAAAATGCCATTGGGAAAATACTACTGTGACTACTGCGAGAAGCAGTTCCAAGACACCCCATTTGCCAGAAAACGCCACCTCCAAGGCCTCCAACACCTGCGTGCCAAGGCTCTCTGGTTTGATTCTCTCACTCTCAATGGTACCACCTCTACTACTCTACTCATCACCAATGATGTTTGTCTATGTATTGATATTTTTATTGTTTGTGATAGCAGACGCCAACCAGCCTCACCACCCGGATGGATTTTCCAAGGGGTTCTGCAACCGCTTTCTCAAAACGGTACCTTTTTCTTTGTATAATTTTGGTTTTTCATTGAAAGCTCAGTTTTTGTTAATGTTATTTTGTTCATATGGGTATTTTGGGTTGAAGGGGTTTTGTCCTTATGGTGATTCTTGTAAGTACTTTCACCCCAAGAACAACACCAGTTCACATAACACACTTCAAGGTGTTGCAGGTACAGTTTTTTTTTTTTTTTTTTTTTTCTATTTTGTTTTGGAAAGTATTAGGTGTGGATTTGAAGTTGGTTTTGATATGTTTTGTTGCTATTTGATGTGATTCAATGTTTTAGCTCCAGGTTTGATAGATAATGGTCAGTCATCACAAGTTGTTTCGACAATGCAAGTGTTTGGTGGAGAAGGGTCATTGCCAGGTGAATTTTGAGTTGTTGTTTATAGGGCTTCAAAAATGAAAAAGTTGTATAGCTCATTTTGATATATATATATATATATATATATATATATATATATATATGAATCACTTTAATTGAAAATATACTAAATGGATGCTGTGCTAATGCTTGAAGAATTTATGCAATTGGTTTGATTATGCAATATGCTGTTATTTTTTCAGGCAACGAGCTGACTAGACCTTGACTTGAATTTTATTCCGATTTTACGTGATATGTCAGTTGTGCATGAATGTCATAACAATCCCAATAACTTTGGTCCAAGCTTTACTTCAGTGAAATTTGTTTACATAATGGTTTGCATCTTTTTCAAATTTCACTTACCTGTTTCACATATATCATACATCAAGAATTAGCATCGGTTTGTTATGGTTTTGATTAAGTGATTTATATCTATTAAAAAAGGCTCAACTTTTTGAGTTTATTTTCATCTTTCAAATCTTTAACTTTTTAAGAAGTATTTTTATGAGCCTCGGTGTGGTTTTCTAAACATGAGGATGTTCATAAATAATTTCATCCCAAGAACAACATCCAATAAAACACAGATCAAGAGGTTGCAGGTATAATGTTAGTGTGACGAAAGTTTATACAGTGCTTTATTGTGTTCTACAGACACATCATGTTCTATCAATATTATTGTTGCAAGACTTTTTTAAAACTTTCGTATCTAATTTGGAGTACTATAAGTTTTAATAAGTTTTGTTGCTATTTAACTTAATTCTGTGTCTTTCAGCTCCAGGTTTAGGTAATGTTCAGTCATCACCAGTTGGTTCAAGAATTCAATTATTTGGTGGAAGCTCTTTGCCAAGTAAATTCAGATTATTATAAGTATTATTGTTATTATTATTATTTTTTTTAAAGTATTTAGTTAGTTTAGTTTTTTTTTTTTTTTTTTTAAAAAAAAAAAAATCTTATAAGCTCTATCTCTCTAATGTTATTCTTCTGTTTGACAATAAACTATAATTTATATTTTTCATTTTTGCTAATGACCCTTGAATTAGATTAGTTAAATCCATTGGAATAGTTAAATCCTAATGGCTGTTCCTTGTTTAACTAATTCCAGAATTTTTTTTTGAAGAAAATTTTGTCATAATAAATTATAAGTTATATTCTAGGTGACTGCATCTTCGTTAATGTTCCTTGAATTAGATTAGTTAAATAGTAATAGCCAATGATAAAGTAATATCGGATATTTATGGTTCTGTTCTTTACTTTGGTTGTTTCTAACTGTCTTCTTGTGTACTTCATAGGTGATGTGATGAGAGACAGTATGGGCATGTCATGGGGCAATCTGCCTCCGTCGCTAAAGCCTCCTCCAGAGAGTGGATATCCACCTCTTCCTTTTGTGGACTGGGGATAAAATGTGAGTGTTTTCGTTTGTTCTCATTTCATGCCAGTACAACGAGCGGTCCAATAACTACTATGTTAGGCTTGTTAGCTTGACTATGTGTTTCCTGTAATATATCTTGTCGTGTTATATGTAGTTAACAGAGACAAATGCAGATTACTTATAATTTTATGCTGATTTCAAGTCTCAAACATCTAGCTAATTTTAGCATCTTTGTTGTATGTTTTTCCCTCCTTTATTGTTGAATATAACCCTTTAGATTCAATGGTTTGTCTTAATTTGTTTGTTTTACAATTGGGAGATTCCAAAAACTCCTCAAGTTTTGACCTCTTTTTAAAATCAACCCTTTAGTCCTGGATTTAAATTATAATCTCCATTTTGTATATTCAACAACCTTGTCTTTTTGAGATTTAGTAGAAAACACCCTGCTGCTAACCAAAATCCTCCATGTCAGGGATTTTATCTATGATATGAAACTAGAGGGTTGTTATAAGAGAGTCCAACTTTAGGGGACATTTTGCAACTTCCCCTTTAGAATGTAGTGATGCCTTACCAAAGAATAGCTGTATTGAATTCTTTCCAATCCCACAGTTTGGGGATTAATCTAATAAATGGAGACAACTTGCTTCATCAATATCATCCAATATTTTGCTTGATGTAATCCATCTAATGTATATGATTACTCTCATAAATGAGTTGTTGAATTGTGCTTCAGCACAACAAAGAACACAAAGGCAAGGCTGGCAAACAGTATGCACATTGCTAGCAATATTAGTATGTCTTTGTCTATTCTCTCGTTGCTCAAACTTCTCACTGTTGCCAGTCTATCCCATACATAAGAACTATCTGGTAGCCTTGGGCATATGCAGCCTGATCCACAGTCCAGGGTGTTACAGTAAAAACTGATAGAAGTCATTGCATTTATTGCATATTGGAATGGGTTGGACCAACCAATACATTGATAGAACCTTATGTCAGATAGGACAACCATCACTCCAGAAGCTGACACCCAAAGTGAAGTCAATATCGACCCAGCAAATGCAGCAAGTGTTGGCACTGGTGCTAGGAATGTGATCATCATTCCCAAATATGTTACACGCAGTGTGAACATAAATAGAACAAGCCAATACCTTAGAAATTCTGCAATAGAGCCTGTTCCAATACCAGCCATGCCATTCCCGATCCCTACAAGTGCCAGTGTTGCTATGAAAAAGTAAGGAATTTCTCCCAGTGCCCATGATAATGGATAGAAGATTGGGAGATACATTCCAGCCCTTTTCTCTTGGAAGTACTCCAACCTGTCTCTGCCAATCTGAGGAATAACATTGTTGGCTGAGATCACACCTATGAGTATAACTTGCATGTAGACGTAAAGAGAACGTGAAGTCACACTGTATCTGTCCCTGTATTAAATTTGAAAATACAAAGAACCTATCAGGAGACTGATCATCCTGTAAGTCTACCATATGTATACTGCGCATTCCTCCACAAGAATCTTTGAGTTCTTAGAAGTACCAGCATAGCTTGCCAATTATAGGTAGTTGGATAAGTACCATAGGGATCATTTGATTGTTTGTTCTCGGTTAAGTTTCGTATTTTTCAAATTTCATTGCTATTCCCGTAGATCTCTGCAAAATTTACTGAAGAGCTGCTCATTCTTTTTATTCCTAATCCAAGAGCCCCCATGATGTAGGTAACTGAACTTTCTTTTCTTGAATACTGAGGGCTCTTGGGAATTGATATGAAATAATCTAGCATCATATCACGGTTCGATCCTACTGGACCAAACTGTGGTTGATGGCTTTCCTTTGTTAAAATGAGAACCATGTCAAAGAAGGATAGTGTGCGTACATTAGGGTGTGATAGAGAGGCAATAATGATTAAGCCTGAATTTGACACTTGTGAGAGAATATTGAGGATGGTCAAAGTTCCTCTGGTATCAAGGCCAGATACTGGTTCTTCAAGAAGAAGAATACTTGGGTTTGCAGCCAGCTCAACTGCAATGGTAATTCTTTTGGCTAATTCAAATGACTTTCCAGAGGAATCATGAATGGAGCCAACTAGTTGGTTGGAATGGGGAAGTAAACCAAGTTTGTTGAGGACCAGCTCAACATGGATGTGACGACTCATGGGATTAATTGCTTTTCCAAGACGGACTGCGGCACTGAATTGAACTGATTCTTGCATAGAGAGGTAAGGTTGGTGAGCTTCGAGCTTCTCAACATAACCTATAAGTCTAGAGAAGGATGCACCTTGTTTGAATCCATTTGCCTGGAGGTTGGCGCTGAGGCTGCCATTTGAACTTATTCTTCCTGCCAAGCATTTCAGAAGCGTGGCCTTACTTGTTCTCGATCCACCTAATATGGCTATCATGTTTTGGGGTCTAGCATGGCCTGCAACGTGGCTGAAAACTTCTTTAATTTCTTCTGATCCTTTTTTGTACCTGATGCATGGAGATAAAAATGATGCTATTAGTATTTGGAGAACCACTGAGTTGTTTTATTTATTTATCTTCATCTAATCATGTGTTCTTTTGGGTAACCTGACAACCCAATTAGAAGATACTTAAAGCTCCAATATAAGAATTTAGGATTTAGGTTGAAACACGGGAGGCTTTTAGTTTCGGAGGATAGGAGAACACACCTTGAAAATGATGGATCCTCGAATAGGAGTCACTGGCTCCACTGGAATGCCTATTGCGTTCTTCTCCAGGTCAGCATGGAATTCCTCAAACCATTCCTTGACATCATCATTATCATTCATTTCTTCAAAGTCTAACCATAAGTCGCGAGATGTGGAGTATCTGGAAAGTCAGCTAAAGTTAACTAAGTGTTCATCACTACTGTTGTACCGAAATTCACTCTCTGCATCATCCTTTTAATTGCCAATTCTTGGACTTTTTCCAACAGAGGGCAATGACTGGCTTGTTTCTACATATTCTGTGTTCATTAGTCCCAAGAATGCCAAGAAATTTGCTATGACTATCCACGCTAGGAGAATGGTGCACGGTATCCAGGGTCTTTTAGCATCACCAGCAAGCTCATGAAAACTCAGGTAAGCTTTTCCTATTGTCATTTCTGGGAACCAGTCACAGAAAGGAAGTTCCCTAAGGTACTTGGTGCATGGTTCTCTGTAGCCCTTATTGAACTGGAATTTGCAAAATAAGACGTTAGCCCAGTGGACTGGGTTCACATGGATGAGCCATTTCCAGTAAGTCGGTACATTGGAGGGATAGATGCCACTGAAAAGTAGGAAGATGGAGACTAGTAGACCTGTATGAAGAAGGCAAAGTTGCATGCCAATTGCTGAAGTGGGTAAATCAGAAGAAGCATTGATTCTGAACAATTTACAGTGTATGTAAAGCCTTGTATTTCTGTTAGATTGGTGCTGATTAAAGAGGATTACGCAGATGGCACTTGAAAGAATGCCTATGGTTTATTCTTATGGTTGATGTAAGAATGCCTGCCTGAACTGCACATGCCTGGTATGAGACAGTACGACCTTACGTTTAAAATGTTCAGTCTTCGAGTTCTAAATAGTAAATTTTCATAATGAAAATAACCTGTTATTTCTTGACTTTTTCCTGGTTTAACTAGTATTGCTGCACTAGAACAGGCTCTGCTATGAATCTGGTATAGGTTGTAGATTCTGTGAATTGTTATATAATTTCCAATAAACTACTATTTCTTGATGATTAGAATCCCTGGGAAAATATATAAAAAACTAAATTTAGAGTCCAGCATTCATTAATTAACAAAATATGACTAATTCCAACCACTCTAAAGGGTACAAAAGCCATTTTCTTATTAGGAATAAAAAAATCTGAATTAACTAAAATAAAGAAACTGCATCATTCGAAAAAATAAATAAATAAATAAATATTTGAATAAAACATGGAATAATTTATGTGTCATGATTCAAATATAAGATTAATTAACTGTATTATAATTAATTAACTGTATTACTGTCTGCATCAGTTAGCTTTGTATTTAAGTCCATTTTGATTTTTGCTGACTTTAATTAGTGTTCTGACCCTTTAGGTAGTAAGAAACTACATACCTGCCAGTTTGTTCCCAACTTCTGGAATTGAAGAGATGACACTAAAGAAGAAGAAAACAGGTGAACCAAAGTATGCCACTATGAATAAGAGAAACAGATACTGAAAGAAAGGTGTTCTATGTCCCGCTAATGATGGCCTGGCAAGAAAATAAACACATGAGTGTAAGCCACTGCCTGCAAGAAGTACTGAAGTTTTAAATTTTTTGAATTCTATGGTTATTTTTATCAAGGAGGGTTATTGAGAACTTTACCTCTATGAAAGTCTGTGGGATATTGACTATGCACTGAGCAACTACGTATGAAGAGGTTCTGAAGAATCTTTGTGCCCTATGTTTGTAAAATATTGGTCTTTGCAGCATGTACAAAGGAAGCTGCACCAAATTTATGAGCATTGTGCTCCTCATAGTGGACACGAACCCAAGTGCCCTTACTGAGTTCATTTGCTGTTGACACCCAGTTTGTAGAATGGTGTTCCTGTGAACATGCCCAGCAGAATTGCTTGCAAAGTTAAAATATTTAGTTGCTTGCACAAATATGTTGAAATATCCCTTCTGGTTCATGTTTTTTAGGTGTGGCTTTCTAAAGCATGCATCATAACTTAAAATTACATGATAGGACTGTTGTGATCTACATAGACAGGGATACCGTTGAGAAGATGAAAAATTGACCTGCACTAGCCTCAATTTGATTATAGCATGAAGTTTTTTGGTGATCTTGATTTGCCTTATGACAAGGGTCTTTGTGGATGTCCACCATTTCTGAACAAAGGGCCTTTGGAACTCATTTGACTACAGCTCTTAGTAGTATTTTAGTTTTATCCGACAAACAGTCTAATTGATTCTCTGATCTTTTATTTTATCTTCGAAAGTGCTTCTGTTCATTTTCAACTGAACACTACAAAACTTACACGAAAGAACATCTCACTATTGAAAAAGTACCTCTAGAAATTCCAAAAATGATCTTCAATGAATTCTAATTAAAGCATCCATATACGTATACATTGCTCTTACATGTAAGCACAAATTTCATTGCAGATTGCAGGTTGCAGAAGAGTTACTTATTAAACTTGTTAAGTTGGACTGATATATGCAAGTAGTCGACTGAGATAAACTTCTGAAGCATATTTGTCATTGTACTTCACTGCTCCTTCCAAGGTTGAGTTCTTACTCTCTTTCGTTCTCCCTGCTAAAACTTCAAGAAGAGTGCTCTTTCCACCCCCTGCAAAAATTTTGATTTACGAATATATATTTTCTACCTTGTGAATATGAAATTCTATTAGTTGATACTAAACATGCACTCTGGGAGTCTTTTTGTACGAATCACTTTTAGTGAGAGTGTTTCCTGTAGAGGTACTTTAACACATTTTTTATAGAGTTCTATGGTAAATGCATCTTCAGAACAATCTTTGAATGCTTTATTGAGTTCTGTTTCTTTTTTTTTTTTTTTTCCCATCCAGTGAAATACTGTTAATATGATCCCAATGGTGTCTGACTTTGTAAAAGTGCTTTTGGTGATTCTAAAAGTATACCAAAAGCACTATTGACTCTTGACAATCATGCTTCTCACCAGGTGAACCAAGTAGAAGTGTCATTGAACCAGGCGTGATGTAGCCATCTACATCCGTAAGAATCTGCAACCATGTTGAATTCTTGCTCTGGAGAAGAGTCTTGAGTGGCCCAACAAACCATCGCACAAGTTTATTACCAAATGTTTCATATTCATTCTCAGAAATCTCAAACTTTCTGGTGTACTTGATCCCAGAAAATCGAACCACCTGCAAAATATGGTGATAGTATCGGAATCTATTAGCTTAAAGAGCCATTGATAGGTCTGTTAATTCATAGAGAATGTACCCTTTAAAAATTTGTAGATGTAGACAGACATCTGATTTTTGTTAAAATTCAAAAGTTAAATTTTTAATCATTTGATGATTCAAAACAAGAGCTTGAATGCTTTATTTTTATTTTGTTGTTCTACATTAAACAAGAGAATATATATAAATCCTTCGTACCATGAAACTAACGAATGAGATTTAAAATTCAAAATTTAATCCCTATGAAGTACTAAATATACCTTTGTGTGTGCTAAACTACTTGTGGCAATATGGAACTTTCGGTCCTCCATGGGTTGCTTTGCTTATGTTTGCACCTCAAAAAGTATTAAATTAGTCAAGACCTCTGCTTACTAACAATGCAGAATTTGGATATACATATTGATTTTAATCAAAACCTAACTTTATATTTTCAACTATTAAATGCATCCGACTGATAATAATAATAATGATTAGAAAATATACTTGCTGAGGAATAGGAGGTGTAATTCTTGCCATATCCCTCAAATAACTAACAAATCCATCCCAAGATGCTCTTCACTCTTCTTCCTACTAACTCCACCACCACCTACCGTCTCTTCTTCCTTTATCACTCATTTCAAAAGCCTTCCCACCTTCTTCTGTCTCTCCATGCCTCTTCATGCTCTCATACATCCTCATAGCAACCTGCCTTGTCGTCTCCGGTGATGTATTCTCTATTTGCTGCCTAAATATTCCTGGTGATGGCCCTCACTAGAATGTACAGGTACATTTGCATGGTTTTGTGCACTTGGAATTGTTGCATCGTCTTGATCACTACTGCATGTTGACGATGGCTGGTGGGAATTAGTTCTTCTTACTTTGAGACCATCCCGAACCCACCACATTGAATCTTGTGAATCGGTTGTCATTTCTGAACAACGTTTGACTCGTTATTCAAATATAATGATTTTTTATGGAAAAGAGTTACAAAACTTTTAATGCAATACTATTTTAAATACTAACATAAAATTTAGTTAAAAAAATTTTAAAACATAGAAAGTTGTTAAAATTCTAGGCTAACTTATTAAAACTATTTTAAAATTATGAATCGAACCTTTTTTTTTTTTTTTGAGATGTATAATTAAGTTTGTAGAGAAGTTCAAGAGATTGAAGCTTCTTGAGACTTAAAAAGACAAGTATACATATATATATCCTCCATGGTTCATGAACTTCAAGCCACACCCCCACCCCCACCTTTTTTTTTTTTTTTTCTAATGCACTTTAATTTATTAATTGATCTATTTATTTTTATTTTTATATATTTATTTTGTTGTTAGAACTTAGAAGTAAACTAGAACTCCTCCAACCCCTAAAAGTAGGCCTGTGAACTGCCATGTGGAAGATGGAGATCGACGATGACAAAAAGACGAAGACAAGTTACATAAGTAATGGGTATTATATATACATATAATACTTTTATAATCATATATATTTGATTTAAAAAATAAACTAATCAATCAAATTTATTCATTATATTTGAATTAAATAGAAAATATAATTTATTTTATAAAAAAAAATAAAATTGATGAATTTAATTGATCAGTCCTTATATTTTAAAATAAATGAGCCCTCGTTTTGAAAACACTGATATACATATATATATATATATATAATCTTTTATTGTCAGTAATTTTAAATTGTTAGGATCAATCATCTCAATTATTCATTATATTTATATTGAATGAGAGAGAAAAACTTTTCTAAGAGAAAAAATGTAGTAAATGACTGAGATGATTGATGCTAAAAGTTAAAAATTAGGATGCACAAACATTAAAAGCCTTATATATATATATATATATATATATATATTTATATGCTTTAGCCACCATAATTTGGTCATTTCAGTGCTATGAATTTGATTGATGTACATATTCAATATTAATTAAGATATAAGTTCTAAGATGTCAAAAGTATGAACTTCAAATTATTAATACTAATTAAGTATAGTGTATGAAGATGAAAATTTATATTCTCGACCATCGTCATCAAATATATTCAACGACTGAATTTAAATTTGTTGATAAAAAAGAAATACAGATATATATTTATAACAAAATGACTCATTCAGAATGTAACTAAAAAATATTGTGCTCTAAGCAATCATACAACTGGTTAGTATAACAGGAAACCAGTTTTATAAACAAAGACGTAGACATCGATTTGAATTGATATACTAAAAGTTTAAATTTATGAAAACATCGATAAAAATATTAATATACGTAATAATTATAATATTTATAATATTGTTGTCCTGAAATTTCAAAATTATCAAAGATTTATTGATATCATTACCTACTAATAATTTATATTAATTTTTTATTATGGGATACTAATCAAATCTAAAGGAATTCTTCTAGTATTATTTTGTAAAGGGCGATCTAAAAGATCCCCCAACTTTTGCCTTGAAGAAAAAAGGAAAAATTATTTTCCGATCTTTCGAAAATATCTGTTTTCCACTCTGTCATTACATTTTCCATTTAAAAAGGTGATTATCATTAGTGGGTTAAGGATAAGATGGTAAATGAAGTTTTTAATTAAAAATGAGAATAAAAAATTTTGTATATATATAAATATATGCATAAGAAATAAAATAAAATTAAGATTTAAAATTTTTAAAAAAATTAAATGTGAACAAAAATTAAATAAAATTTTAAATTTTAAATAAAAAATTTAATTTATCAATCTCCCATAAAATCAACCAAACATCATCTGTCTCTCGTAGAAACCATCATCAATCTCCTACAAAATCAACCCAACATCATCAATCTCTCACAAAATTAACACAACATCATTAATCTCCCACAAACATCACAAAAAAGTAAAAAAAAAAATTGTTCTTCATACTAGTGTTCTCCATCTATGAGGAACAATTATGTTCCTCAACAAACATCAAAGCCATGCAATTGAAAAAAAAAAAAAAAACCTCCAAACTCATCTAGGTTTGTTGGAACC
The DNA here is from genome assembly GCA_022984855.1 of Dimocarpus longan. Classification (NCBI taxonomy): domain Eukaryota; kingdom Viridiplantae; phylum Streptophyta; class Magnoliopsida; order Sapindales; family Sapindaceae; genus Dimocarpus; species Dimocarpus longan. The sequence goes on along the minus strand of CM041016.1, from coordinate 29,580,928 downwards.
AAATTCCATTTGGGATGTTGCAACCCAAATGGAAGAAGAAGAAGAAGAATTAACAAAAAAAAAAAAAAAGGATTGCCTTTGATCATCCTCTATCGTCTACCAGCTCCATAACTCAAAAAGGCCTCCTCCTTCATTATCGATGCAGTCGCTCCAGGTGAAGTTACTAGATTCGAACCCAAATGGAGTTGTTGGTTGAAGATAAGGTTGGGGTTGAGTGAGATGAGAAAGTGCGAAGAGAGAGACTGTGAAAGGGATTAATTGAGAATAATTATTTTATTTAATTTTTTAATTTTTTTTTCAAATTAATCTCTACCGCCTATTTGGTGAATAAATTTTTTATTTATAGAATAATTTTTGTTTTATTTTTTCTAAATTAATCTCCATTGTCCATCTTAAGATGGACGACGAAGATCTAGTGAACAAATAATTTTATTTATTTTTTATTTTTTGATTTTTTTCCTAAATTAATCTCTACTATTTATCTTAAAATGAATAGTAAAAATCTGATGAACAAAATTTTCATTTAATTTTAATTAAGTTTAAAATCAGGGGGAAAAAAGTCATTTAGTGATCAGAGTTAACTTTCTAACGGAAAATGTAACGATAGAGTGAAAAATGGGTAATTTTGAAAGGTCGGGGTGTATTTTTTTAAGGCAAAAGTTGGGAGGTTTTTTAGGATTCACCTTTGTTATGGGTGATTTTGCGATCAAGTCAATTGGGTCGAGAGGCCCACAGTATGGACCCAATGACCCGAAGACCCAGGAAACCCAGTGATCGACCCATCTCTTTGATTGCCCGCTTGATCGCCAACTTGTCCGCTTTTTTGATCGCTACTATATTTGTGTTCCAAGTCTTCTTGGTGGTCGCTAACTTGTTCGCTATTTAAGCTCGGTATTTTGCTCAATACCCTGCTCGGTATCCTACTCGATACTTTGCTCAATATTCTGTTCGGTATCTGCCCGTCCCTGTGCTCGCTTGTCAAATCGAATAGAAACCCATTTACTTTGATCGATTGACTGCTAGTCAATTCCTACTCGTACTCACTTACCTTCTCATGTTTGAGACCATTTGCCCGTTGAAGTATCTGACCACTTGAAAGCTCACCAATGATCTGTCTTTTTGACCTTTAGGACGCCCAATCTTCTTGAGCTTTATTTGTTCGTTAGTTCGAGAGAGCATTCTGTTCACTGGAAAGGTTCACCTCTGTCCCATCCATCAAATCACGGGGCAATAAAAATCATAGCTGTCAAGTGGATTACAGTTCAAGGCATGCCGTTCACGCCAATTCCGTCAAAAACTACAACTTGGATTACGGGAATCCCACCTAACTCGCGTGGGTTAGCCACCTAAACCCATACTTTGAGCAAAATCAACCTGACACTATTAGTCGTATTAAATGCATTTTAATTTAATAAATGCGGTCCATCATTGTAATATTTGTTTATTGTACATTATTTTATTACATTTTACTATAACTCCTCTCCTTCTCTATAAATAGGGGAGGACCCTCATTGTAAAATGATCAATATTTTTAAGTGGCGTTACTCTACTAAAATAGTGAGATAGTGAACAGTGGACGTAGGCATCTAATTGGGCTGAACCACTTAAAAACTTCTTGTGTCTTCTCCTTTCTCTTTGACCTCATCTTCTTTACTTCTTACTCTACTTATTCAACAACATCGATTCAATATTATAGCTTGAGCCTAAAATACGAATCTGGTCGACTAAATCCAGACATCGATAACCTTTAAGTAAAAGATTTTACACTAATAAAAAAAAATTATATTATAATTTATAAATCACAGCTTTGTGCTTTATAATTATTGGATCTAATTTGGTCTTTGTTATTATATAGATGTAGCTAGTTTAGTGACCTAATCAAAGAAAAACAAAATCAAATGATTAGGTTAATTTAAGTATTTAAGTAACCCCCTTGAAAGAATGAAGTCTTTTATGCTTCACTTCTTTGATTTTGCCACAAGGTCTGAATCTGTCACCTAGTGCCTATTGATTTGGTATAACCAATATTGTGAATTTGTATTAATACAAAATTCATTACGTGAAAACGATATTGAATTGCGCAAAACAGGGTTGACAAAACGAGTTGACGCAATAGTAAAATGTTATTTCTACCCATGCATTGACACCAAGGTTATGGGTTAAAACATGTGTCCCCCACTAATATATGAGTTCCTCTTCACCACATTGTGTGAATTGCTTCCTCATTTCTTAGGAGCTGATCCTCGAATTGTACTTCAAAATCATATCTTTACTAGTCTTAGCTACCTCTTAGGTTAAGTACTAGTAATGAGAAAAAAAAATATATTATTTATATAAAGCTGTTAATTTTTTTGTCCCATAAAAAAACTTGTTTTGATACAATTTACATGCGATATTGATTTTAAGAAAATCGTGGATGCTGAGAAGAAAAGGATTAATATATTATATTAGAAAATAATAATAAGTTTAATAATTCATTGACATTAATTAATTAGTTGGCTTCTGTGGCCAGCTTGTGTAGTTCAGTGGTAACCTAATCTTGTGCAATGCAATATTAACTAAACTTAATGACGAGTCGGTAACGTATACTAGGTCTTGTACAACCTGGTTCTACATAGTCTAAGCTCCCTATGAACAAAATGAAATTGACTCAATATTATACATAAATATCCCACCACAAAACTAATTAAGTCACCAATATTGAGGTGAATTTGTTAGCACATCCCCTCCTAACTTGCGTAGTAATGCAAATCTTCATCTATTTTAGTGGTATACGTTTAAGTGCATTTTACAAACATATTAGATGATTTGGTCTTTTATTGTGAGAATAGATGTTTTAATGTTATAGGAATAGATATAGTTGTGTAACCAGTAATTATAGAGGTTTGCATGCTTAGAAAAAGTTTGGTTGTGTACGTGAATGGACCAAGTTGATTTATCCCTCGCCTATAATTACTGGGTTCTGAATCACTTGAGTAATCATTATCATATTAATTAAGGATTGTGTCAGGGGAATATTGCTATATTGCTATATGACTTGACTAATCATTATCATATTGTTATATTGCTACAAAAAAAAACAAAAAGCGCACAAGTTAAGAAGACCAATTAATTAAAATTTTGTTTTAACTTCAAGTTAGGTCATTTGTAACATTAAAATTCAATTAATTCTATCGCAAGAAAATTTCATTTAGTTTAGATTTAATAGGACTAATATAAACACATAGTGACATGTCCTAATACATGTACTATATGTTAACCGAACACTCTTCATGCCACGATACATAGCTACTTGATGACAACTTTCTCAATTGTTCATATATAAGGAAGTGGTTTGAATTAGAAACCACAATCCCTCAATTGGAAAGACATAGTAATGTAATCATCTTTATAAAGGTTCAATACAGAGGCAAAAGTCCGGTGGTGAAGTGACACTGACAGCACCCTATCCAATGTAAAAGGTAAGGTTTAAGGTGCAATCCTCGAAAGGAAAAAAAATAAAAATAATTTTTTTATTAAATATGGGTAGATTTCTCGACTTCCGGGAGCGACGTTTGGGGTTGCATGATAGAATCCTATCTGTCTAAATAGCTATTTGACCTGATATCCAGAAGTTATAAAAAAAAAAAAAGAAAAAAAAAAGAAGGGCTCAATATTATTGCATTGTATGAGGGAGGCCCATAAGAAAGAGCACAAATACAAATATTTTGTTGTTTATAGGTCTTTATAAAGAATTTTGCATTCTACATGATTAATCATGTCGGGAAAGCGGTGTTTGTTACGTGAGTAAGGATTGGGATAGGATTGTTTTTCGATCTAGAAACTCATGTTGGGTGTGCATCATCATCCTTTATTAAGTTAAACCATCACTGATTTTATCCCGGCGGTTTGGGATCAATCCAATCCATCTTCTCGATGGGTTAAAATACTCCCAGTCGCTTGCTTCTTCTCCTGCAGCTCCAGCCTCATTGCCGTCTTCGTCCATCTCCATCCCCTCCCTCTCTCTCTCCCTCCATGCACTGGTACTACTTCTCCTTCTCTCTTGCCCCTCTCTCCTTTCGCTTCATATTCGTCGTGCTCTTTTGCACTCACCATCACCGATTGCCTATGTTCTTCGACATCATCAGCGTCTTCTTTGCCATCCCTAATCGTCCAGCTTCTTCAGATCTTCTTCATCACCGCTAATTGCCAAGTTCTTCGGCATCTTCGTCACTGTCGACCACCATCTTCTTTGGCATCACCAATGGCAGATAGAGGAGCGTGGTGGTGGAAGAGGTAAAGACGGTGGTCCATCCCTTATTTTTAATCTGAATATCGGTGGAATTTGTGAAATTTATGAAAACTCCCTGAAAAATTGCTTTACAATCCAATTTTATATCCATTATTTTTAATTCCATCTTACTTTCACCGAACATGGGATAACATCTAATCTCATCCCATTCCATTCAATTTAATTCAATCCCGTATAAATTATGGCCTAAAAGTCTTTGATCCATCAAAGTAATATTTAAAGCCTTTTGGATTACAATTTTTTTGAGTTAAAATTTAATTAATTCTAATTTCTTGTTTGAAGAGTTTGGACTTAGACTCTTTGATCCATCAAAATAACATTTTAAAATATTTTAATTAAATTATTATCTGAAGAGTTACAAATCTTCGGACTTAGCTGTTAAATAAATCTAATATATTAGATTGTATAAAGAAAAACACTACTTTATATTTTAAAAAACACGTCAAGGTTAGTAATTAAGAGTTTCTATACAAGTTCTCTAATATTTTGTTGTTCCTTTTAAAATGAAAAAAAAAAAAAAAATGGTATATTATGTCATACTTTACTCAAAAAGTTGTGCACCAAATGTTTGCAATCGAACAAAATAGATAAACTTATTAGTATCATCGTATAGACTCCTTGTTAAGTTTAAAATTTAATGCAATATCGTGAAATCATTCTAATTTTTACTCTACCTTGATGCTCCTTTCAAGCACTTCCATGCAAATTATTTACAACAAATACTAGTTTGTTAGATAATGTTGCATACCCTCTTATCCCAGCCTAGGACTCAAGTCTACTTCTAACATGAGATTGTAAAAAATGGCATATTTCTCTTTGACAGGAGTTGTTTGGTGCAATTCCCAACTGTATTTGAACTAAGACATTAAGCGCCTCATATCTCACTTTTAAAAGTTCTCTTTAAAACCAACCACCAGCCATTGGAGAAGTACTTGTCATTGATGATTCAATGAAGAAAGAGGGCAAATACTTTTAAGAGGACGTGTGGTGAAGATGTAGATGTTGACTGTTGTGATCAGCCATGCAACTTCACATTCAAAGAAAGGTACTCTGTAACCAACATAAACTAGGTTCCTGATAAATTCCAGAGCCGTACACCTTTCAGTTTTGCTCGGATCAAGTTTATATCAGTATCTGAAAAACACACAGCTAAAATAACCGGTTTTTAGTACTCGTCTATGACTAATTAACAAGAACTGGAATTGAAACACAAGGAAAGTTGTAATTGCCACGGACTTATTCATCCTATTCTACAACTAATCAGGGCATCTCTTTTGTTTTTTCCTATTGACACCGAACAGATTAAAGGTCCCTTAAACGGATCCATATATTTACTTACATAATCAAAAGATAACCGTACAAACAAGATTGTAAAATGTACTTTGTGAGAATCAAACCCCAATACTTTAACAAGCAGAGAAAGTATACAACATGTGTCAAGAGGTGAGATGTGCATGGCATCTCAGCTTTTGATAGTTAACATGCTGCTTTTTGATTGTGAGCTTTCAAAGAAGAATGAAACATTCTTGATATGGAAGAAATGAAATCTCCTTCATTAGTTCAGTTTTGAAGGTAGAAGAAGAAAAAATCAAGCCAATGCAAGATAAACAAAAGCAATCAGAAGTTTTTATTCACATATGAACAAGGAAGATTGCCAGAACTGAGTCCAAAAGCACCTGAAAACACATCAAAGAAGATACAAGAAGAGATGCAGACGTGCTAAGAAAGCATTTTTCCATTCACAAACACTAATCTCTTTTTTATTCAAGCATCTCGATAACAACATGCATCCTTCACAAACATGGCCAATTACAATATAAGCTCCAGGACGTAAACAAGTGTGAATGACACAAGTTTCACTAGTATAAAGTAGCAATAACCTCCAACAAGGAAGCTGCAAATTGCATTTGGGTCTCCTCGTCTATGGTCAAGAAGAGAGGCACATGAACAAAGAGCGATTTAGTCCCGTTCTGCTCTGCAAAGCGAAGGGAATGATAGTAAACGTAATTGCATACGAATCGGCCAGCATCATCCGAGGAAGTCACCTCGTAACCCTTCTTCACCAAGGACTTTGTGATATCTTCAACAGGAAAAGAAGTCTGCAAGAAGTGATATAGTATCATACACAAGACAAAATCATGACCTTGTTATGAGTAATACAAATAATTCGCCAAGGCAAAATTCAGCTCATTAGAACAGAAGTTCAAAATCTATGAACTGAAATTGATCTAGACTTCAAACACAGTTAAACATTACAAGTAAAAAAGTGAGACCGTTCATGTATAATGCAAGATTGTAAATGCTAGAGCATTATATCATTTCGGCAGCCGATGAAGCTTATGTTCAGAAATTATGAAAGTAGTAAGCAGTTTCTCTTCGACTACCAATAAATAACAATTTGACGTTAAAAAACAAAAAAAGAGCCTATAAGATGAGCAAGAGAATTACAAAAACAATTGTCCAAATATGCACTAGAATTGGTGCGATTTAGGATCCTAACGCAATCTGAACCTTTCTAAATAACAACAATCTGTACGTCAAACAGGTATGTTTAGCACACTAAATTATTCACATTAGCGAAGAATGTTAACTCCACAAGAACATGCAGGAACACATAAAAATTAATAAGGTAATCAGAAAATCCTTTCTACCTTTCGGACTTTTGATATCTCACCATCTGCAGGAATAATTGGTACTCTCTGAAGAAGATAAACTAAGTTCCATTAGAGGAAGTATCAAAAAGGTTGAGAAAGAAAAGGAAAAAAAAAATGCAATAGCACCAGTGACATTATTTGGGACATATTGAACCTGAGGTTTCCATCCCATCTCATCTGGACATCGAAAAGTAGCTTCATTAACAGCTTGTTGCTCGATAGCAAATCTTATCGCACCACTGTTAACACCAAAGTGAAGCTGCACATACATTGTTATATAGGATAAGAAATACAATTACACGGACATCGAAAGGAAACAAGCCCAATCGCAACTCAGACATGGTCTTGTCAATTTGTGTCTAGTATCAATAATATCATTTGCATAGGCAAATCTCTCAAAATAACATAAGCATCTAAATCTACAATCCAAATACCAAAGTCACAGCTCATGAAGGTAATCTGCATTCTGAAGTAACATCAAGAAATTTATTGGTGACAAGTGGAACTGCACAGTCAAAGGAGAAGAAAACAGAAAGTAGACCAATCATGGGTTTTAGTCTCATACTTGATTCCTGTACTTAGAAGGTAACAATACAAGGTTCAACAGATAACATCTGATGGAACCCGATTAAAAGGTCAACTGAGGGTTGTGAATCTTTACGCTTATATTTAATGGCATTTAATCACAGTTGCAACATTATGTTGCAAAGCCAAATGAAGACCTGCAATGTTCGTGTAAATGCTAGCAGAACTATCTATACAAAGAAGAAAATTCAAAGACAAATACATAATCTCAGATGCAGAATTCCAAAAAATAATGAAAGGAAACAAGAGGGCAACTCACTCACCCAAATAATCCTTCTAGAATTTGAAGATTCCGAATCCTTGTCACTTACGGCAGATTGCAACGTCTTGTAAAGAGGAGCAAGCGCGCCTTGTCCTGCAGTTTCAAGAACTGTGCAACTCCCCAGAATTAAGCCTTTCGGCATACCCTTTTTCTTCATATACTCTTTTAAATTACTGACAATTGTCTCCGTCGGATTCTCTGAAACTCCATGGAATTTCTTAAACCCCGTCACATGAATTGTTACTGCTGGTGGCCCTTCGGACCCCATTAGCTTGCTAATGAGAAGAAAATCACAAACCTGTAGTTATAGCATGAAAAAATTGAAACTAATCCCTATACGCCTGCATTAACAACATAGAACAAATTCATCAATCCTATAACCAGGACCTCAACAGCAAGAACTACACTACTCGCATTTTAAAAGCATATAATCTGCAATAAGATCATATTAACACCCTCCAAAATCTATTTGTCACTAACACATAACACTTCCCAAATTCCAAAATTTCACTTTCTAGCATTTCGATACGTTACATTCAACATAATTCTATCTAACACAATCAAACCCATAGTGAAACAGACAAACATACACACATGATGATACATTGAAGCCACAAATTTGGTTAGTGAAACCAAAAGTTAAGTAGCGTATTCAACTCAAACAATCAACCTCCAAAAGTTGTCATCTTATTCATAAAAAAACTATCAATTCCCTGAAAAATCCAACCTTTCAAGAGATACAACTATAAGTAACATCAAAAGTGACAACTATAACTGCCCAAGCAACATGTAAACATTTTAAAAACCATCAAAACAAGCTGATCAACAATGAAAGATAACAAATTTAAAAGCAGCAGCAACAACAACAACCCACTTCCTAGAATCATCCAATTATTAACACAAGCATGATGATCTGATCCACAATCAACATACAATACACACAAACAAAACAAACAACCCCAGTTAATCACAAGATTAACGACTATAACCAAACCCCACCTCCATATAAATCAAGATAAATATATATAATTGATCAAAAACCAAGATATGCAAATATAACAAAAACCAAGACGGAAATAAAAAATCTACCTTACAAAAACAAAACTATAAAAAGGAGAACTTGAAACTAGTATTGTTATCTATCCTCCTCACCTGTTAAATCATCAACAAACGAGAAACAAACAAAGAAAACCCCAACAAAACAATAATAATAAAGGTAATGACCCAACCACCAGTCTTATCCGAGACTAAACTGATAAAGATTCCTATCACATTAAGAGAGAGAGATAGATAAAAAATTGTGAAAATAAAGAACGCGTTAGTGCAGGAAGTCACTTTCAAATATCCCCAAAAATGTAAATATAAATAATAATTATCATCATGGTAATAACTCATACTGTGGGTATATATATATATATATTTTTTTTTTGTGGTGTGGATTGGGATTCCAATGTCACTTCCGTATATATCAGTTTATGTACCTTTTAATATAATGTGAGTGAGATTTTTCAAAACGTAGTCTAAAGACGGTTTTAAGAGTATCCTATTCATTACGTCAAAATTATACTAAGTTGTCGAATTCAAGCAAGAAAAGAGGTTAAGTTGTCTAAAATTTTGTTTTAAACTTATACTTAAATGTACAAGTTGTTAACATTATGTTAATGGATTCTCTTAAAACCTTCAAAAATTTTGAAAAAAAAAAAATTATATGTACATAAAATTCTAATAAAAAATTAAAATATGTCGTTTTTTAGAAAAATTAATTTGATATTCTCATTTTAATCATCTTATTCTTATTAAAAATAATATTAATAATTTATATATCATATTATTTAATCACGAATGTGTTTGATAAAAATGGTGGATAGCTTAAATCGTTCATGACACTAATATCATGTAAGGTTTTAATCATTTTAATACAATTTTTTTTTAAAACAATTATTTAAAAACAATTTACACATTACTGAATACTGACCCAAGTGATTGTTATCACATAACATTATGACATGTGTAGTACATACATTCATGATGAAATTTTTTGAGTTCACAACTTCGTAATTTGTGAGTTGTGTTGTGTTGTGTGTTGTGTGCTTGTCCTCTCATCTGTAGGATGACCAGAAAAACATTCCTCATTTATTATATGAGGTTTGTTTGGAATCACGGGCCGCTCTGTTTTGTTGTTAGCTTGTTTTAGATACCAACCCTAGTGTATCAATTTTTTTACATGAGAGTTAGAGTTGGATATAAAAATATAATGTATTAGTTATCATCGGATTTAACAACTTAAGTTAATAAAAAAGAATATATTTTAATTATAATATTTAAAATTTAAAGTTATGATATGTTAATACGCTCTTTTACATATAATATGTTATTTTTTATAGTATTCAAGTTTTAAAGTTATAATTTAAAATTATTATATAATAACATATCATCTCACGTACAATATATTTGTTAAACACTTATTATCGTATAATATGTGTAACAAGAATTTAAGATAAAATTGAGAGAAAGTTTGAATTATGAACTCCAATCTTTGATATTTATTACTATATTAGTTATTAGCAAACTCAAAAATTTAAACTGATGAGAAATAATATTTAAGACTTAAAATTATGAGATATTAACATATAAAATGAATTTAACAAGTCTATGTGATTAATTAAATAAATAATATTTAGTAGAATATGAATACAAACGGATTACTAAGAAAAGAAATATGAAAGGGGTTTACTAGAGTGTCGATTATGAGTTCAATATAATAAATAAATCATGTTTATGTTAGATATGTAAAATGAGTTGGTCACAATAAATACAATTAACACCATTTTTGTATAATAAGATGTTAGGCACAAGACTACAAGAGTATTATTATTGTTTATTTGTAACGTGGGTTTAATGATGTATAATTATAGGGTTTGATTATTTTACTGATTGAATACGGTTACTCATCAATAATAATTCTAGGATATTCTTTAATATTCATTTTTATAATCAATTCAAATATTGTTAATGGTGGATAATTTTTACTCAATCAATAAATTAATAAACTCGTAATTATAAAGTGTAGAATAGTTGTTTTCACTCTACCATAAAAATAATTAATAACTAGTAAGTACAATTAAGGAAGAATGAGTCATGCCATGTCCATGGATTGTGATGGACTATGACTTTAAAAAGTGGAGCATAACATTGATCGGGACTAAAGGGGTCATGCCCTCCTAGTACAATCTGTTTTACAAGTCATATTTATACAAACACAATATTACTAAGTTCTGAAGGTGAATTAAGGCCCATTTAGTATAGCTATTAAAAGTTGATTTTTAGCTTTTGAAATTTAAAATAGCGTCTAAAAATGTTTGTATGTACTCCAAAAAATAGTTTCTAACTTTTGAAAGTTCTTCCTCGTAGAAATTAAGTTTATTAGCTTTTCAAGAAAATTTTCATATAAAACGAGAGAAGTTATTTTGTCACCTTAATAAAATTTTTATATTGACAATTATCATTTTCTCTACCTATAATAAATCCAATATTTAACAATTCTTTTTAAATATATTATCCAAACAACAATAAAAAAGTTTTAATTTTTACTTCTCTTATTCTACTGACAAAAACTAAAGGTAAAGACTATCTCAAATAATATCTCGATGATTATTGATAAGAGCCACAACTCTTTTTGCCAAATAAATAAATAAATATATTTATTTGAGAAAACGAGTTGCAATAATATATTAAAGTTTATAAATATAAACTATTCAATTTTATACAACTTTTACTTGGATCTCTTTATATAGATTTTTTAAGCTCCGCACATACATAGATCACATAATATTTACATTTTAAACCTTAGTTCAACTAGAGAATGATAAAAATTTATTCTTTCATGTTACTTTCTATGTAAACGATAAATTAAAGTTTGTGATGTAAATGAAAGAGAAATTTTAAAGAAAATAGTAAAAGGAGAATAATGAAAATCGATGTGGAAATAAAAGCAAGAGATCATTGAATAATTGAACAATTCAATTGAGAGAAAAGTATAAAGATATTCATCTTTTTACAAGCATAAAAATTCTTATATTATATATGAGTTTCAATCCAATCTTTATTTGACAATTAAGTTGCCATAAGGCAGCTTGCATGAGATCATAAAATTTGACATATATGTAAAGTGGTGGTAGCCACTTGTTTCATAACAGTTTGGTGCTTGGACTCATTCAATTTATTTATTATATCTCTTGATATTATGTAGTCTATTTTTGGGATAAGTGATAATGACAAGCTGTTAAATGTCAATATAAGATGTCTAGTGGGACCATGCAATTATAGAAAGTAATTCTTTTATATCATTACAGCCATGTACCACATGGAGGTGTGACACTAGAATTTTTCTTCCTATTTTATAAATAAAAAGAAGTTAAGACATTGTTTTGTAATAATAATAATAATAATAATAATAATAATAATGGTTAGAGTAATGTTAGCCTACCTTTGATTATTGGAGGTGGCCACTACCAAAATTTATATCTTAATTGAATGGGGAATTAAAATGAATTCTTCTTTTGGCATCAAAACTCAAAAGTTAGCTCCTTTATTGATTAGTTGGAAATGATAATTATTTAGACCAAGAATATATATATATATATATTTGTGATCATGGACCCAAGAACAAATTTTATTTATCATTGTATATTTATAAGAAAAAAATCATCAAATAAATAAGAAAATTAAATAGAAAACTATCAAAATCTACCTCATCTAGTTTTCTTAACTGTTAAAATTTACCTCATTTAGTTTTCTTAAAGCTGCTATCGAACATGTCAAAGATCTATGAAGATCTACTGAAATCAATTATTATTTGTACAGTCCAAGTATATATTTCATAATCGAAAGATAATAATTCTCAAAATAAAAAACTATTCACATAAGCTTGTAAATTACACTTGATAAGAATTGAACTCTCATTACTTTGACGAATGGAATGGTAAGGTACACCATTTCCTGTTTTATAAGATGATGTACGTAAAATCTACTTCTAATTGTGCCTAACAAATATGACTTATTTTCAATCATAGCTAACTCAAGTGAAACTAACAGTGAAATAGTGATTTATTATTATTATTTTTTTTAACTTAGTGAAATAGATTTTTCAAAGAAGAAAATAATAGCATTTCTGACTAATTGTTGGACAAAGTTAGAATTAAAAGTAAGCACAATTTTTAGGTTCTTTTTACTAATTTTTCAACTTAAATCTACATTATATATTTATGATAACTATCAAAGTCTTTTTCACTTCTTTTCCCTTTTCAATTCTTATGTAATTTATACATATTGAATATAATCGCAATCTTTTAAAACGTAATTCAACTATCGGTTCTAAAACATATTTCCTTTAAAACCTTTTGAAAAGTCCATTTTAAAACTTTCAACTACTAAATTTAAATATCATTCCATTTAATTAATATCTAACAAACATTATCTCAACTTCAAAAATTCACAACGATAATTAATTAGTATCGATTCGAGTTTGTTTGGTTCAGTTAAATTCGATTTGATTTATATTAAGTTGTTACATTATTTTGGGCGTGTCATAATAGTATTGGGCCGGGCCCGGTCCATGAGGTTGCATGGACGTGAAGTGCACACCACCCGATCAGAGCGAGACTTGGATTCACTGCAAAGTATCAATCACATCTCATGTCATGTCAACCTCGGCCTCTCCTAGCCGTTCATCTTGCATACCCACAAAAATTCAAACAACCCCTTTACATTCACAACGATCTTTGATGTTTCCTATGATTGAAAGTTGAAGCTGTTTAATGTAAGTCAAAACAGGTAAAGGCAAGCATGTCAGTGTCGTTTTCACATTTCTCTAGTGGTAGTGGACTGCCTCTCACTGCTCGTAGCTTCCCGGTTAGTTTTGTTTTGCATACTTCTGGTTGGTGGTGGTGGTTTTTTGTTATCAGTTTTAGACTCTGTTAACTGAAATGGGTTTGTTTTTTTTCTTGGAAAATGGTAGGGAGGTAGAAGAAAGTTATGATTTTTAGTTTATAAAGAGTTCTAGACCTTGTGAAATGAAGTGGGTTGTTTGGTTTCTTGGAAATGATTGGAAAGTAGAAGAAAGTTATGATTTTTAGTCATGAGATTTATGTCATCAGTTCTAGGCTTTGTGAAATGAAGTGGGTTGTTTGGTTTTTTGGAAAATGGTAGGAAAGTTGAGATTTTTAGTTTATGATTGGTTTTGGATTAAATGAAGTGGGTTGTTTGGTTTGTTGGAAAATGGTAGGAAAGTGGAGGAAAGTTGAGATTTTTAGTTTATGATCAGTTTTGGACTTTGTGAAATGAAGTAAGTTATTTGGTTTCTTGGAAAATGGTAGGAAAGTGGAGGAAAGTCGAGATTTTTAGTTTGTGATCAGTTTTGGACTTCTGGAATGAAGTAAGTCGTTTGGTTTCTTGGAAAATGGTAGGAAACTGGAGGAAAGTTGAGATTTTTGGTTTATGATCAATTTTGGACTTTGTGAAATGAGGTGTGTTGTTTGGTTAGTTGGAAAATGGTAGGAAAGTGAAGGAAAGTTGAGATTAAGTTTTGAATAAGTTATACTAAACTTTGTGAAATGAAGTGGTTGTTTGGATCGTTGGAAAATGGTAGAAAATGGAAGAAAGTTATGATTTTTAGTTTATGATCAGTTCTAGACTTTGTGAAATGAAATGGGTTGTTTTATTTCTTGGAAAATGGTAGGAAAGTGGAGAAGAGTTCAGATTTTTAGTTTGTTATCAGTTCTAGACTTTGTTAAATGAAGTGGACTGTTTGGTTTGTTGGAAAATGGTAGGGGAGTGAAAGAAATTCAAGGTGTTTAGTATACAAATTTTATTATATTTGATTCTTATCGACACTTCTATTTAATGCCATTCTGATATTGATATTGTAATAACTTAAGGAAGGGAATGTTGATTTTGATGTATATTTGAGAACTTAAGTTTATACATATATCAGATGGAAATATCAAAAACATTGTTACGATGCCAATATTTCGATGATATTTTTGATATTTGACAACGCAAAATTCCGAAAATATTTGGATATCATGGATAATGGATCTTAATTTCTTTCTAATGACTAGATTGTAAGAGGTAATGGAAGAATGTTGCAACGAATTTATAGTTGATGGAGAAACTATTAGTTGCCTAGGCAAGATTACTATAATTAATAGGGTGAAACATTATTGATATTGTATGAGAAAATTGAGTAACTAGCTATACCTTTATTAAGGCTTTCAGTTCTGCAATCTTAGGTGCAGGCATATATACAAATGGGACAAATATACAATTTTTAGTGGAAGAAAGTTTTGTAGAGAGATAGATTGTCGTATACTTGTTATTCCATCTTATATGAGTGCCCTAAGTATTATACATGTGATTTTCTGGTTTTGTTGTATGTAGGTAGCAGTGAACAACATTTACACTGTGCCAAATGGACGTTTTGTGCTCTATGGAGGAGCTGCGAGTGTTTGCCGAAGGTTTTGTGGCTTGAAGTTATGGTTGGCTGAGAGTCTAAACCTTAAGCATTGGAATCAAAAACGCAGACCAGTAGATGAGTTGAAGATTATAAAGAATCAGGGTAAAGATGGGTTAAGTAACCATTTAGAAACAAGTTTATCAAATGAAGGACAGGATTTCAGATATGCGCCTAATCGTTAGTATTTACAATGTTTTTGTTGAGTGTTTTGCCTATCTGTGTAGAGTGATTCTTGTTATACATTTTGTAATGCTTTCAACTTCGGGACTGTGATTTGAAACTAATGAGGCTTATAATTGTGAAATCAACAGATTCCATCGAAGAAACGAGAGGCACAACTTCACATATACAAACACATCCCTTGAGTTTTCCTGTTGAGGGTGGTAGAGCACCCTCACTTTGTATTGCTGTTATAGGAGCTACTGGTGAGCTAGCACGAAGGAAGATTTTTCCAGCGTTATTTGCTCTGTATTATAGTGGCTTTCTTCCTGAGGTAGGACTACAATTTTTCGCTTAGTAGGCTTTTCAATATCTTGCCTAGCATTGTATTTGATAGAGTTTGTCTATCGTTCTTCTTCAAGTATGTTGTTTTTTTAATCATCATACTAATTGTGTGGTTATTGGCTTCTCTCCTTATTCAACATGCTTACAGCAACATAGAAACAAACTAGATACCCCAATAAATTAAACGGAAACTGTATCTTTTTCAAGCATTTGATTAGCATCTCCAAACATATTAATGAATTTTTGTTTTTCTCGGTTTGACCATTCCCATGGCTGCAGAATGTTGCAATCTTTGGTTATTCAAGAAAGGATTTGACCGATGAAGACCTGCGATCCATTATAGCTTCAACTTTGACATGTCGCATTGATCATCAGTATGCTTCTTCTATCACCACACTAATTCTTTGTCTTCTGTTACATTTTTGTTTCAAATCCTTGAGTTCTTGAAGTTAACTCATCTAAAATCCTCGAAAAAAATGGTCACACTATGCTGGAAGCTGCCCGCTTAATTATTATACATGTATAACAGGTCTACGGAGATAGTGGGTGTGGGGGGTGTTTTTAGTTAGAATTCTGCCAAAGAGTTGGTGGGAGGTAGGAAGGTAGTTTTGTCAACTTATTGGAATTATTAACACTTCATAACTGGGATAACTCTGTGACTGTAAGAAACATAATATGTCTTATGTTAATTGCTTGTGGCTAGAGGTTTTGCTCTAACTTAGCCTTAAAATCAGTTTGTTATGCTGAATGAGTTGTCACCAATGTAATGCTCATGATAAGTTCTTTAACTTCTTTTCATTGTCAGAAATAGAATATGTAAATTTACTTCATTGGTTATTGTTGTTTTAGAAAGAAAAACTGAGAGATTTAATTGATCAGAAAGTTCTCTCCCCCTGCTGTGAGAGTTGATTTTATTTTATAAAAGCCAGATTACATCAGATCCTAGAATGTAGGAGTTGAAACAATTCTATTCTTATCAAACTACACCTAACCTTAGAGATGAGATTAAGTAACAATCTACTTAACCTCTTTATTATCTAAAACAGTAAATAAATAACTAAATATATCTGTTACTCTTTGAGATAAACCTAACTTCAACACCCCCCCTCAAGTTGGGTCATAGATATTGATCATCCCCAACTTGAGAGTTAGGTTTTCAAAGCTGGTTCTGGACAAAGGTTTGGTAAAAATATCTGCTGTCTGAGAAGTAGTTGGTGTGTAGATAAGATCCATGCTTCCTTCTTCAAGTTTCTCTTTGATGAAATGTCTATCTATCTCCACATGTTTGGTCCTGTCATGAAATACAGGGTCTTTAGCAATGCTCATGGCTGCTTGATTATCACACATAACCTTGACAGCTCCTTCTACGGGTACTCTCATCTCTGCTAATAACCTTTTTAACCAGATTCCTTCGCACATTCCAATAGCCAAAGCCCTGAACTCAGCTTTAGCACTGCTTCTAGACACCACAGGTTGTTTTTTACTTCGCCAAGACACTAAATTTCCCCACACATATGTGCAGTAACCTGACATTGATCTTCTATCTACCTTTGAACCAGCCCAGTCAGCATCTGAGTACACCAACTGCTCCCTACTTGAGTTTTTCCTAAAAAACAGACCTTTCTCAGGTGTCATCTTTAGGTACCTTAGGATACGGTATATTGCTTGCATATGTTCTTCATTTGGATTGTTCATGAATTGACTAACACAACTTACAGCATAGCTTATGTCAGCCTTCCTACCAGTCTTTGATACCTTCCTTTGTCAACTGGAGCACTACCCTCAACCATTCCTAGCTTTGTAGAGGAGTCCATTGGCGTCTCTGCTGGTTTACAATCCAACATCCCAGTTTCCTTGAGTAAATCCAAAGTATACTTCCTTTGAGAGACCGAGATGCCTTTATTTGACCTTGCTATTTCCATCCCCAAAAAATATCTTAGACTTCCTAGGTCTTTTGTCTCAAATTCCTTAGCCAAGAAGTCTTTTAATTTCTGAATCTCCTCCTCACAATTTCCAGTGATGATAATATCATCTACATAAGCTGTCATCTTCTCGCCTAGTGAGTGTTTGATGAACAAGGTGTGATCGGATTGACATTGGCTGTATCCACACTGTTTTACAGCTTTTGTAAACCTCCCAAACCAGGCTCTTGGGGACTGTTTAAGTCCATAGAGTGATTTCCGTAACCTGCACACTTTATTGACATTAGAACCTGTTTCAAAACCAGGAGGAATGATCATGTATACCTCTTCTTTTAAATCTCCATTCAAGAATGCATTTTTGATGTCCAATTGATGAAGTTTCCAATCCAAATTTACTGCTATTGAAAGCAATACCCGAACTGAATTTAATTTGGCTACTGGAGCAAAAGTCTCTAGATAGTCAATACCATAGGATTGAGTAAATCCCTTAGCAACCAGCCTAGCCTTAAATCTTTCAATGTTGCCATCAGCTTTGTGTTTGATGGTAAATATCCATTTACAACCAACTGGATGTTTACCTTTTGGAAGATCAACTACCTCCCATGTTTTGTTCTGCTCTAATGCTTTAATTTCTGCCCATACTGCTTCCTTCCATTCAGGGATACCGAGTGCCTCCTGTATGTTGTTGGGAATTTGGTATTTTGAAACATTGACAGTAAAGGCATGAAAGTTGGGTGACAGCTTCTCATATGAGATGAACTTACTTATTAGATACAATGGCCGATCTCGACATTCTCTATATCCCTTCCTAATTGCAATTGGCTGATCATGTGTGGTAGGTTCATCTTGTTCTTCCTTATCATTTTCTGCTGTTGTTTCTGGAACATCCTCATGTCTTCGGACTTGGTTACTTGGTTCAGGTTCTTGGTTGTGCTGTAGAGGTGACTGAGACTCAACATCTTGTTGTACCTTTTTCCTTCTAGAATAAACTAAGAGTTCAGGTGAATTTTTGTGTGTACTGGTCAAGTTTTCTGGGCTGTTTGGTTCAGGTTCAGATTCGTCTCTACTATTGGTTGATTTTGGTAATGGTTTTGTGACACTAGGACTTTCTTGACTCATATTTGGAAACTCTTCGGTTGACTGATTGATACTCGGACTGTTTTGATTAACATAAGGTGACTCTAACAAAAATTGACTCACACTTGGAGACTCTGTGTTTTCCCAAAAACAAACACTTCTATCTTCCTCATGATTTCTTGTTTTAGTGAAAGATGGTTGTTTTTCCATAAAAGTTACATCCATAGACACATAGAATTTTTTTGTGATGGTGGAATAACACTTATATCCCTTTTGGGTAGGAGAATACCCTACAAACAAGCATTTGATAGCCTTTGGATCTAGTTTACCTCGAAGATGCTGATGTATATGCACAAAAACAGTGCAACCAAAGACCTTACTAGGCAGTTGTGATATGATTTTGTTATTGGGATAAATGCTTGATAGAACTTGATAAGGGGTTTGGTAATTCAAGACTCTTGAAGGCAACCTATTGATTAAGTAAGCTGCTGTCAACACAGCTTCTCCCCAGAAAATTTTAGGGACATTCATGGCTAACAATAAGGACCTAGACACTTCTAATAAATGCCTATTTTTTCTCTCGGACACTCCATTCTGTTGAGGAGTGTCGACACAGGAGCTTTGGTGTATAATCCCTTCTTTTGCTAAGTACTCACTTAAGGTAGAACTAAAATACTCCTTAGCATTATCAGTCCTTAACACACGGATTTTTGTCTGAAATTGAGTGTTGATCATACTATTAAAGTTTGTAAAGATGCGAAATACTTCAGATTTTTCCCTCATTAAAAATACCCAAGTGATCCTAGTATGATCATCAATAAATGATACAAACCACCTAGCTCCCGTTACATTATTAACCCTTGATGGCCTCCATATGTCACTATGTATTAAAGAAAACGGTGAGGAAGCTATATAGGTTTGTGTTGGGAAAACACTACGAGTATGCTTAGATAATTGACACACTTCACATTGGAATTGACTTGCATTTTTATTCATGAATAAATTTGGAAACATCTTCTCGAGATACATGAAATTTGGGTGTCCTAAGCGATAATGCCATAACATTATGGAATCATCTTTATTCAATCTACTTCTATCACTAACTTGACTTTTGAAAGATACTAACTCTTTTGACTGAATCTGGTTTGCAGAAGACTGTTGATTGTTTAGAATGTAGAGTCCCGCACACATTTCAGCACTGCCAATCCTCTTCCCCAAGTCCATGTCCTGAAATTCACAATGGTTTGACATGAATTTAACTAGACAATTCAGATCTTGAGTAAGCTTGCTGACAGAAAGTAGATTACAATCTAAAGTAGGCACTAACAGCACTGATTGTAGGGTTAATGTAGGAGAAATTTTAACAGTTCCTGTACCCGTTACCTTTGATAATGATCCATCAGCAATCCTCACAGAAAAATTACCTTTATATGGATAAAACTCGTGGAACAAACTAGCATTACCAGTCATGTGATCAGATGCACCAGAATCAATGATCCATGGTTGATTTTTTCTTTTTTCAACCATCAATGCAGTCAAAAAATTACCTCTTTGTGCAAAAGAACCTGTTCCAATGATTGATGACTGAGACTGCTGTGTAGATTGTTGGATAATCTGCTGCAGCTCTTCTATTTGTTCCCTGCTGAACGATGATTAATTTTCTGGCTTTATGGACTGACATTCTCCACCAACCATGTTTCCACGTCCTTCTCTATATTGTGTAAATCTGTTTGGCTTCCAATCTGCTGGCTTTCCATGTATTTTCCAGCATGTTTCCTTCGTGTGCCCTGGTTTCCTACAATGATCACACCATGGCCTGCCCTTTCGAGGTCGATTATCACTAGCTTGGACTTGATTTCCCTTGACAATCAGTGCTGAACTGTCAATGGTCTGATTGGAATTTTCTGGTTTGACAGTGGACATTACTTTCTGTCTACTTTCTTCTCTTCTTACTTCTGAAAAAACTTCTCTGAGTTTTGGAAGTGGCTTGGTTCCCAGAATTCTCCCTACAACAGCATCTAGATTCTGGTTCAGACCTTGTAAGAACTTGAATACCCTTTCCTTCTCAACTATCTCTTTATATGTCATTGCATCATCTCCATTTTTCCAGGTATATTTTTCGAACAAGTCAAGTTGCTGCCAATGCATCATGAGAGTGTTGTAATATTGTGTTACTGTCATATCTCCTTGCAGTAACGAAACTATAGTGCGCTCGACACCAAATAACTCCACAGTATTGTCATGGCTTGAATACGTCACCTTTGCAGCCTCCCAGATTTGTTCTGCTGTCTCATAAAGTAAAAAAATTTCACTTATATCATTATTCATTGAATTTGTTAGCCATGACATTACCATGCTATTGTCGATTTTCCACTTCTTATGTGCTGGATCACTCTCATCAGGTTGCTCAGCCTTTCCTAACAGATAATCATCCTTCCCTTTGCCACGCACATACATCAAAACAGACTGGGACCATTGAAGATAATTTTGACCATTGAGTTTGTGGCTGGTAATAGGGAGATTTGGAAGTTGAGGATTATCAGAATTTCCACCTCCATTTCCACCAGATGGATTTGTGGAATGGGAGGTTGATGAGGTTTCGGTGGCTGAACTAGGAAGAGCCATACCGTGCTTTGTCATTTGAGGGTTCTAGGTTTCAGAGAAAAGCTCTGATACCATGTTGTTTTAGAAAGAAAAACTGAGAGATTTAATTGATCAGAAAGTTCTCTCCCCCTGCTGTGAGAGTTGATTTTATTTTATAAAAGCCAGATTACATCAGATCCTAGAATGTAGGAGTTGAAACAATTCTATTCTTATCAAACTACACCTAACCTTAGAGATGAGATTAAGTAACAATCTACTTAACCTCTTTATTATCTAAAACAGTAAATAAATAACTAAATATATCTGTTACTCTTTGAGATAAACCTAACTTCAACAGTTATAAACTTCCACTCGTGAAATCTTATATGTTTAAGAGGTTTTGCTCTAACTTAGCCTCAAAATAAATGTGTTAAGCTGAAAGAGTTGTCACCAATGTAATGCTCGTGATAAGTTCTTTAACTTCTTTTCATTGTCAGAAATAAGAATATCTTGCTCACATTAGGGTAGGGAGTACAACTGGAAAAAAAAAAAGGGGAAACGTATCTGCATTATTGCATGTATCTTATCAGTTTGTGTTAGTCATAGACAGAAGTTGAGGATTACATTATTCATTATAATTTCAACACTATTTCAAGAGAAAACTGTGGGGACAAAATGGATGCCTTTCTTAGTAGAACATACTACCTTAATGGAGGCTATGACAACAGAGAAGGGATGATCAAGCTTAATGCTCTGATGGGGCACATTGAGGTATGGTTAAAATAAATCACATTCTTTTACCAAATACAAAAGTCTATGAGATAATGAAATGAAAAAAAAAATAAAATTGGACAATGATGTTAATTTGTAATAATTATATAGATTAAAATTGCATACTATTTATGAAATTTTTATATTTCTAATATTGAAGTTATGCAATTTTTAGTAACCTATGTTTATTTGTTTTTTGGTTTTAGTTTCTAATTCATGGTTTAAAATGTTAACTATTATTCTCAGTTTTTATTTTTGCACATTCATTTATTTAATTTAAGAATATAAAATTTTTCATAATTGTGATAGTTAATAAAGAGTAAAAATCGATATGAGCTACAAGTAGTGTGCACTAGCAGTCTAGGACAAACCTCACATGCAAAGCAAGCACTTGGTATATACAACTAGTTTTACAAAAGAAATCCTATTTTGAACATGTGAGCTCTTATGTTATTTTCCATTATTCAAGATGGACACTTTTGATTATTGATTGTGTAGCAGCTTACCTACTTCAGGCGGGTTCTAAAGCGAACAGGATATTTTACCTAGCTGTGCCTCAAGAAGCACTCCTAGATGTCGCATCCTCTCTTGCCGATAATGCACAAACCAGGAAGGGCTGGAATCGTATAATAATTGAGAAACCTTTTGGGTTTGATGCACTTTCATCTCATAAATTGACAAAGTCCCTTCTTTCTAAATTCGATGAGCATCAACTATACAGGTGATTGTGCACATTATCTATATTACTTCATTTACATTCATTTATATGTGTGAATAAATTATAATGTAGCTCTTTCATTTCTTATGATTTTGACAGGATAGATCATCTTTTAGGGAAGAATCTCATTGAGAACCTTACAGTACTAAGGTTCTCTAATCTAATTTTTGAGCCGTTGTGGAGTCGGACATACGTACGCAGTGTACAGGTATTCTGTTGAAAAGGCGTTGATACACACATCTGTGTTCTAGATGATGCCATATATTTACTGCTGCTTTAATTTAATGATTTTGCAGATCATTTTGTCAGAAGACTTTGTTGTGCAGAAGGGAAGGTACTTAAAATTTGATCGTTTCATTGTCCTTCTCCAATAAACCAACACCAATTACATCATACTCGAATGTAATATGTGATAACATCTGCTTGTTTTACTCATTCTTATGTGCAGGTATTTTGATGGTTATGGGATTATTCGTGATGTAGTACATAGTCACATACTCCAAACAATAGCACTGCTTGCCATGGAACAACCTGTAAGTCTTGATGGTGAAGATATTCGAAATGAAAAGGTAGCTGGCCTTTTTGCTAGTTAATTGTGTGAATATCGAATTCAGTCCATGTGATGGTGTTGACTACAAGCCTCTTTTCAGGTCAAGGTTTTAAGATCAATCTGCAAATTGGATCCCAGCAATGTCATTCTTGGTCAATATAAAGCTACTTCTGGAGACAAGATTGATGTCAAGTTGAACAGCCTGACCCCCACTTACTTTGCTGCTGCATTGTTCATTGACAATGCACGCTGGGATGGTGTGCCTTTCTTAATCAAAACTGGCATTGGACTCATCAAACACCGGTAAAACTGTCATAATATTGTTGTTTTATGACTATATAACTATTGTTCATTAAAGTTTTCTATATCCAAAAGGAACACGTATCTAGTTGGCATGAAGGTTTTACTATAGATGATATATTACCATCTCTAGGAGATTATGGCTTGGATTTGTTTAAGCTGGTAAATGTTTTCCGATATGCAATCTCCTCATCAAAATTAGCTATGTAATGCAGATCGGAGATACGTATACAGTTTCATCATGTTCCGGGAAACGTTTATCGTGAACGTATTGGGCATAATATTGGTCTTGCCACTAATGAGCTTATTTTATGCGATGTACCTGATGAGGCCATCCTAGTTAGAGTAAACAACAAGGTTCCAGGATTAGGCTTACAGTTGGATGCCTCAGAACTTAATTTGCTCTATAAGGACAAGTAAGCACTTTGGCATTTTGAAAATTTCCTTCCATTGCGCCTTACGTTTTCTCATTGAAGCCATTTGAATCACCATTCTGGTGTCCTTATGTGCTTTTCTTTGTGTGTATATTGTAGGTATAATGTGGAGGTGCCTGATTCGTATGAACATCTTCTTCTTGATGTTATTGATGGCGACAACCATCTTTTCATGAGAAGCGATGAGCTAACTGCTGCATGGAATATTTTAACCCCAGTTCTACAAGAGATAGACAGGAGCAATATAACGCCAGAGCTGTATGAGCTGGGAGGTAGAGGTCCCGTTGGAGCATATTATCTTTGGGCAAAACACAGTGTTCAATGGACTGAAGAGTAGAAACACCTTCGTGGACCTATGTTTGACTTCCAAACCGGTAATGTGTCAATCATACTGCTACCATGACTATAATAAATAACAGATTTGTTACATGTAAATCATGTAAAACATATTGTGGCATTTGTCATATGAATGGCTGAAAAAAGGAATAGATGCTTGAGTTTGTTGCTTGACCATTTGATTTCTTCTATTCCTGATGATGAGTATATTGTCTGGTGGCAAACAGTGTCAGTCCATGAATTTTAATGTCATATTCAAAAACAACATTTGATTCCAAGTTTTACATCGTAAATAACCGAAACTAATTGACATGCTTTTGGCATCTAAATTTTGATGTTCTTTACGTTCAAGGTTTCAGGTTCGATGTTTCTTAATCTCCTTTTTATTTATTTATTTTATTTTACTTTTCCATGTATTTAAGTTCAAAACTAAAGCCTAAGCTAAAATTCAGTCCGAGAAGCTGAAAACTCGTGACATGACATATCACACCGTAAATGGCTTTAAGGAATTGAACCACAGGCCTTATAGGAGCAAACTATAGGCTTAACCATTTGATTAACCTCTTACAGTACGTAGCAAGAAAACCGTTAATGACAATTGCAAGTGCTATGGTATGTCGTTCATCGAACATAACAACTGTGTTAACAGCTTATCCTAGGATTGTCGCTCACTAGGACAATAATGTATTAGTACATGACTTGAACACACATCTTTATTAATGTATATATGACGGACTTATCGTTAATTCATCTCAACTTTTTAACCCAATTTTCCGTCGGGGATTTGGGTTCATAAGTGGAATGATATATTAGGATACATGCCTTCTCAGCACTAATGCGAGGATCTATTCTCATTAAATAGGTTCAAAAGCAAAATGTCAAGGCAGGCTTTTCAATGGAGACGTTGGACCAGCCCCACCCCACCTACAAAGATCAAATCTTTTGAAAGCTGTTGTGTGGTGTGTTATTGAGTTGGCAATGTCTGCTTCTTTTATTTATTTTATTTTGCCTTTGCATTTTTGTACATCAATCAATAAAAATAAAGATGCTTTTTTTTTTTTTCTTTGTTGTACTTATATTCAACAATCACGTGAATTTGGGTCCATTTCCATTATGATTATCCATTGATTTTATTTGCTGTCCATGAGTCTTTTTCTATTATGAATTATTAATGAGAAGACTTCTATGCATAAAAAGAAGTTGACAAATTCATTTTTATCTTAAATAAAAAAGATTAGTCCAATTGAAGTAAACAAGTTATTGTTTAGTCTCAAAAGAAATTTCAATTGATTTTTATCCGTTCTTAATTTTATAATTACCCGTGAAACGTTACAATTACATGAAAAAAATATTTGAGAATGAATTTCACGTGCATGAAATGTTGTGTTGGCTAAAAATAGGAAAAAAATGATTATATTTTGTTTGGGGTAAAAAACGATTAATTACTTTCCTTTTACAAAAACACGAAATTTTTACTAATTTTTGGGATTTTTTTTTTTTTTTTGCATTTTTCACAACTCTATCTTCTCACATTTGCTTTGTTTTCTAGTTTGTGTACAGAAGATTATTATTAAATTTGTCACATGTGATGGGTTGTTTTCTATTATTAATAATATTATTGAGAAGACTTGTAAAAAAGTTATTGTCACATATAGTGGGTTGTTTTCTATTATAAATGAGAAGACTTGGAGAAAGTTACATACCAAAGTCTATATATGAAGCCAAATGAGTCATTAATTTTTAGGGATCGTTATTGCGTTGTGTTTGGATCGATCCGAACACAATGATTTGGCTAATCGTAATAAAATTCAAATTTTCGACATGTCAAACTCGATCGACGTCTATGTTGTTTGACAACTTGTATCACCTATGTCATAAATTATTATTTCGTCTGACTAGTCTGTAATAAACCTCACAACTCCATCATTATCATAAGCGATAATTTTATTAATTAGTATTAATAAAATTCACTATCTAATGATTTTTTATTTTTTAATTTTTTATACTTGACTAATTTGAATATATAAGGCAAATATAAGATAATGACAAAACAAAATTGAACTAGTAGATATTTGAATTGAATTTGACTAAATCAATCATATTAATGTATTTTAATTGTTGTTACAATTTTTGTCAATAAGATTCTTCACCATGTGTTTAGAATAAATACCCCACTTAACAGTATTATAATTCAAACCAAATGAAACGAATCCAATCATAAAAAGATATTGACATGCACTTCAAAAAAACAAAAAAAAAATCTCAACCTGTATCAATTATTTTATTTAATTCAATCAATCATGTTACATATCACATCATTATTTTTATTATTTATTTTTTAAAATAGTAATTACTACAATTAACTACCCGATTGAAAATCTATTCTCAAATAGAGCAAACCTTCTTTATTTATTACAATTTAGCCACTCATCGTTATTTCAAGTCCGTTAACAACAACATATAGTGTCATAGTGGGGTTGAACTCATTTCAATTTTATTTTATTTTCTTTTGTTTTAATTGTTGGTCTTTTAAAATTTTCTCTCTCCCTTTTGTCAACATGATGGGTAGTGAAGTATTTTTTAAAATTTTTGTTTTTTTAAGTTACTTTTTAGATTTTTGTTTTTTTAAAAATTTATTTTTAAAGAAAAATAAAAATAGAGTCAAAAGACGAAAATACCCTCAGAGTTGTTAAAGTTGACTAACCTTCACTAACTGCAGATAGTCAAATTATAATAGCTCATTAAACTTTACTCCACCAGACAATTGGTTTAAACTGATAGCTAATATGTAGTTTTTTATTTTTTTATTTTTTATTTTTTATTTTTAAATTGACAATCAAATACAATTAAAGGTGGCAAGAATACCTCGAACTAATTCAAACTCGGGGAACATGGTTTATTTGAGGCGGGTTTAGAGTAAAAGGTAGCAACCTATTTGGAGCAAGGGTCGGATTTGGGACACCCTCTAAAAATTTTGGGACAGGTTTTGGCGGGTCAATTTAGACCCAATTTGACTCATCGTCATCTCTAGTGACTATGTAGTAGTAGTATTTTGGATTATATAATGAAACTTTATTATAAATGTAGCAAATCTTTTGATATTTATAATAAGACATTTGTAATGTAGCAAATATTTAGTATTTGTATTTAAAAATGTGTGTATTTTATGAATTTTATAGTAATAGATGTTGTTGACGTGGGAAACCAGCCAACCAGATTCTTGAGCCCAATGCCGCAATTGATAAGAAGACCTGCAACAAACAAACCCAATAATGGCAAAAGAGAAGAGAAGAAGGAAGAAGAACACACAATGTTTAAAGTGGTTCGGCCTTTTGAAAGTGCCTACGTCCACTGTTTCTGTTATAAGTGTTTCGCTCTCTCTCTATTTTGACAGAATAACAGCACTCAAAAAATCGGGATCCTTTACAATAAATGCCTTCCTCTATTTATAGAGGAGATGAGGCTACAAAGAGAACAAACAAACAAAAAGGTCTTGATCCATCGTAATTAATGCTGCTGAAATGCATTTAATGTCTCTGACTCTTGCCAGGTCAACTCTGGCAACACGTGGGCCGAATGCTAGCTCATGCTGTTTTGGTGAGATTTTCTGGTATTAAGCTGTCGTTAGGTGAAGTAATCTTGCTTATCGTGTAAGATACGCCATCTTACTGTCTTGCACGGATACTGGGCGAACTGAGGTAGAAAGCGAATTGAAGCTTCGACGTAGCGATCTTGTCTTCGCACAGACCTAGTGATCTCAACGTCGCTACGATGAGTAAGCGACCTTGACTTCGTTATGACCATGGCATATCCGTGACCTTGACTTTGTTAACCTTTCAACGGGCTCGACCTCGTCGACCTTAATAACGATCTATCGATCCAGCGATCTGATATGCTGGGCTTCATACTTGGTCTTGGTGGCTTGGGCCACTGTCTTGATGGGCCTTTGCCAGCGCATTTGAGGAGTCCGAAAAACATCCATAACATCAACCCCCTAGTTCTTAGGTCGTTTCCAGCGGCCTGAGAACTTTGAATTTAAATGAGGCAGTAAATTTTCCCTCATTTTTCTTGGACACGTGGCAACACCCTTGGCGACGGTTCGATGTCTGCAACGGGCATTTAATGCACGTCTCTTCGACTGATGGCGTCTTTTGGGTCACATCCCTAGGATCGCGCTGCATCGTTAGATCTGAGGCGGTTGGGAAGCTACCAAATCCAACGGTTGGGGACGCGACCTTAGGACCAGATATAAAGGGAAGAAATGATGTCCCTTCGCTTTTTGCTTGTCATTTTCACGCTCCAGTCTTCTTCTTCACTTTCTTTTTTCTTCCGTCTGCCACCAAGTTCCAGTCCTCGACTCTTCAGTTCGCATCACTCGGGCGTCTTTTCCATCTCCGATCACCAGTAAGTTCATTATCTTTGCTGATTCTTCATTTTTCAGTATTTTGTTGCCCTTTTTCTGGTGATGATTTGTTTGCATGTTGCTTGATTTTCTGGTTTCTTTCTTTCGCTTGTGTTTGAGTGTTGCGTCTTTTCATACTTCCTTGGTTTGATCCGTTAGGCCGTTGTAGTCCGCTTGATTAGTTGTTTGTGAGTCTGAGTGATCTTAAGGTCGCGCATAGGAAGTAGAAAACACGATCTTGAGGTCGCTAGCGACCTTGCGTGGCGTCTGCGACCTGTTCTAGGAAATAGCTGGGTAGCAAACTTGGAGCTTTAGTTCGATAGGAACGGTCTGCAAACAGCTACCTAATTGCTCCTTTTTGTTTGTAGATGTCTTCAGGTTGCACACGTCCACCGCACATCATAGGAGAGGACGATTCCTTCAGCTCGGAGGGTCAAGTGAGGGAGGTTCCTCAAGCTTCCTTGCATAGCGGGGAGACCGTTAAGGGGTTCTCAGCTAGTATGAGCTCCGAAGGAGACCAGCCTTCAAAGGCCGGGGATCTCGACCCCTCAGAGATTAGGCGAGGTCACGAGATGTTTAAACGTTATCTTTCGCGGTTGTCATATGAGGACCTCGTTGGCCTGGGGTTGCAATACCACTTCCCCCGGGGCTGTCGCCTCATGGAGCCTTCCCCCATGGACCACGCGGCTACTCCTCCGAAAGGTTTCGTGGCCGTCAACGTTCAACATTTGGAGGCCGAACTGCGATTTTCGGTTCCATCTTATCTGATCGAGCTTCTTAACGACCTGAAGCTCGCTCCGTTCCAGTTGACCCCGAACTCATACACCCAGCTGTCTTCTTTAGCGATCTTCTTTAGGAAGTACGGTCTCCCTCTCCCTTCTTTCGGAATCATAAGGCATTTGTATGCCTTCAAATCTACCAGCAAAGGGCGACCTCGGGATGGTTTCTATTATACTTCTCCTCGAACGTTGTCCGTCTATAGGGAAGTCCTGCCAAAGGGTGAGACCAAGGGCAAGTCCAACGTAGGACATTACAAAACCAATTGGTTCTACGCGTCCTGGCCTTCCTTGTTGAATCTTCTGAATTTTAGCTTCCGGGCTGAGCCAGGTAGGAAATTCTCCGAACTGCTTCCCGGCTGATAAGTGACTGGCGATCTTGTTTTGAACGAACTAACTTTTCTCTTTTGCAGATCTCAGTGCACCGTTCCTCGGTCTATCCCAGGGCGAGATAGCAGACCTCGAGGTCCTTTCAGCTCAGAAATCTGACGAGGACGACGTCAAGCCGACGAACGAGCTGCTTCATCAATTTTTACTTGCCCCCCGAACCTGCGGAGAGATTGATCCGCTCCAAGCATATCGGATCTCGGCACACTCGACCTGTAAAATCTGCTTTTGACGAAGTCGACGTCGAGACGAGCTCAAGTTCGGAAGGTGCTGAAGTCCAGGCCGAGCAGGGAGGATCCGAGATGGCACCTTTGAAAGTAGTTCCTCCTCCGAAGAAAAGAGCTTGTCAGACCGGGGATTAGGCCGCGACGTCGTCGGTTGCTCCGGACTCATCTCGGACGGCTGCCAAAAAGGGGCATCAGGTCGTGAGCACAGCTGAATCTCCGGCCCCTCAGGTCGCACAGCCCATGTCTTAGAAGGCTCCTTTGGGCAAAGAGGCCGCCACTGCGGGCAAAGGCAAGTAGGTCGCAGCTCAGGGGACGAAGAGGAAGGATCACGATGTCCCTGAAAAACATCCCCCCGCCAAGAAGGCCGCAAAGGAAAAGGGGAAACAAGTCGTTTCCACATCGCAGGAACCTCTACGTGGGGGTACTCCAGAAGAACCTGCTGGGGACATCCCCGGGCTATCCCACTTCGATCTCATGGTCGATCAAGTTCCTGGCGTTTTGGGCAACTCTGCCAAATTTCTGGACGGTCAGAACAGCCATGGGGTGAATCTGCTTTCCTGGGTAATTCGTGAAACGGTTAAGGTGGAATTTCCTCTCCATTTTCATTTCTTATTTCTTTCAGTCTCTTTTTCCTCATCGTTTTTGTTGTGCAGGGCGCGATGGCAATGGCGAAGGCGCTGGATATAGAGCTGACGAAAGAGGAAAAGGAGGACGAGCTTAAGGCAGCCAAGGAGAAGCTTGAGGAGACACTGGCGGAGCGCGATATTGAGCTTGCAGTGGCGAAGAGCGACCGCGAGGTCTTTCAGAGGAAGTTGGATGTAGTTGAGGCCGCCCGGTTCTAGGTCGAGACCCTTAAGGCCGAGGAAAAGAGCAGACTCGAGACGATCAACGCGAGTCTCTATTCCCAGCTTACAACGGCCCAGACTCTGGTGGATGACCGCGACAGGGAGCTGAAGACCGTAGCGGAGAAGCATGCCGAGGAGGTCGCCAAGCTCAAAGAAACGTTGGCTGCTGTTGAAGCTCGGGCCGAAGAGGTTAAGGCGGAAACGGAGCAGAACATCATGTATACTCTTTGGCTTCATTATCCTAAGATAGATTATTCTATCTTTGGAGAGGAGGCCGTGAAGGACGTCGAGTTCTACGCTGAGGAAGCTCGGGCATCAGCGGAGGGAGAACAAGATCAGCCTCAGAAAGCTTCACCTATGTTGGCTGAGAACGTTCCTCAAGAGGTCGTCGGCGGAGATCAAGCGGCCACAAGCTCAACCCCCCAAGACGCTCAAGACCCCCCAAGCAAGGAAGCCTAACCCGTTTGTACAAACTTTTCATTTTTTGTTAAACTTACCTCTTTTGAGGTCTTATATTTGTAATATCTTGACTTTTGTGGATGATTTTGATTTTCTTTTAATGCATTTTCCTTTTACTTCGCTTTAATTTGTGCGATCTGAATGTCTTTACTGGATGATGTTGATGATTGTGAATGTGATAACAAGGTCGTTATATCGTGCTTTTTATCCACAGGAGTCCGTCGCTCCGTCCAGAGCGTTGCGAGCTCACAGGAGGCGACAGCTCCAACCAGGACTTTGTTGATTGGCGAGTCCACAGGAGACCGTCGCTCCGTCCAGAGCGTTGTGAGCTCACAGGACGTGACGGCTCCATCCAGGACTTTGTTGATGGGCGAGTCCACAGGAGACCGTCGCTCCGTCCAGAGCGTTGCGAGCTCACAGGATGCGACGGCTCCGTCCAGGACTGTTCTGATTGGCGAGTCCACAGGAGACCTTCGCTCCGTCCAGAGCGTTGTGAGCTCATAGGACGTGACGGCTCCGTCCAGGACTTTGTTGATTGGCGAGTCCACAGGAGACCGTCGCTCCGTCCAGAGCGTTGCGAGCTTACAGGACGCGACGGCTCCGTCCAGGACTTTTTTGATTGGCGAGTCCACAGGAGACCGTCGCTCCGTCCAGAGCATTGCGGGCTCATAGGACGCGACGACTTCGTCCAGGACTTTGTTGATTGACGAGTCCACAGGAGACCGTCGCTCCGTCTAGAGCGTTGCGAGCTCACAGGACGCGACGGCTCTGTCCAAGACTTTTTTGATTGGTGAGTCCACAGGAGACCGTTGCTCCGTCCAGAGCGTTGCGGGCTCATAGGACGCGACGGCTCCGTCCAGGACATGTTGGCGAGGATCAACACAAGCAAAAACAGAGACAAAATACTCTTGAGAAGTGAAGCAAATCTGCTTGAATATATTCATATATATGGGCAAAATGTCAAAAGATTACATTTAAGACAGATAATTTTGACCTGAATAAATTACACGAAATATGGTCGAAGCTTCTCGGCGTTCCATGCTCGTGGGACTTTCGTTCCATCCATGCTGCTCAGGTGGTAGGCCCCATTCCCCAGATCTTTTTGAACGATGTAGGGCCCTTCCCAGCTCAGTCCAAGAGTACCTTCGCTTGAGTTCCGTGCTGCGGGCAGAATAAGCCTCAGTACCAGATCCCCAATGTTGTAGCGGCGAGCGCGGACTTTCTTGTTGTAGTATCTGGCAACCCGTTGCTGATAAATTGCCAACCTCAACTGAGCTTCATCTCGCAATTCTTCCACGAGGTCGAGACTGCAGGCAAGCAATTGATGATTGTCTTCGATGTCAAAGGCGACTCTCCGATGCGTCGTTACCTCAAATTCTGCAGGAATCATAGCCTCACACCCATAAACCATTGAGAAAGGCGTCTCCTGGGTTGTGCTGCGAGCTGTAGTTCGGTAAGCCTATAGTACTTTTGGAAGCTCGTCTACCCACGCCCCTTTCCTTGCCTCTAGCTTCGTCTTCAGGATCTGCTTTATAATCTTGTTTACGGCTTCGACCTGCCCGTTGGCTTGAGGATGATCTACTGCTGAGAAGCTTTTAGCGATCCCGAGCTCATCATAAAAATCGACGAACTGCTCGCTGCTGAACTGAGTCCTATTGTCCGTTATTACCTGCCGCGGAACTCCGAACCTGCTAATGATGTTACCCCACATAAATTTGATAATCTTCGACGTGGAGATGTCAGCTAACTCCTTTGCTTCCGCCCACTTCGTGAAATAATCAACTGCTACCACGGTGTGCTTGCAATTCCCTCGGGCTGTCGGTAGGGGCCTAATCAGGTCAATTCCCTAGATTGTGAACGGCCACGAACTCACCATCTGCTGCAGGAGTGCTGGAGGAGCTCGGGGTACTTTTGCAAACCTTTGACACTTGTTACATTTTCTTACCAAGGCGATAGCGTCCTTCTTCATCGTAGGCCAGTAGAATCCCTGCCTTAATGCTCTCTGAGCCAGAGCGAGTCCCCCGGAGTGGTTTCCACAATGTCCTGAATGCATATCGCTTAACACCTTCTCGCAGTCCGTCCCATCTATACATCGCAAAAGTAGGGCTGAGAACCCTCTTTTATACAACATATCATCATAAATGCAGTAGCGCGCAGATCGCGCCTTCAACTGGCGAGCTTCATTCTTATCTTCGAGGAGAATCCCGTTTTGCAGATAGTCAACCAGCGGCCTCATCCACGAGTCTTCGGCCACCACTAGAGTCATCATTGTTTCTCCTTTCTGGATGCTTGGTACTGGCAAGAGCTCAACAGGTACAGGCTTCAGGTCTTCTGTTGCTTGGCTAGTGGCTAAGCGAGCTAAGGCATCAGCGTGTGCATTTTGAGCTCGCGGAATTTGATTTACTTCGTACCTCTGAAACGCTTCGAGCAATCCCTGCACCTTTTCGAGATATGCAGTCGTATTTGATCCCCGAGTCCGATACTCCCCTTTCACCTGGCATACGACGAGCTGCGAGTCACTAAATATTCTTACCTGATCAGCTCGCATCTCCCTAGCGAGCTTCAGCCCTGTTATGAGTGCTTCATACTCGGCTTCGTTGTTGGTAGCCTTGAATCCGAACTTCAAAGAGTAGAAGATCTTATGCCCCTCCGGACTGATGAGCAGTATACCTACCCCAGCTTTCAGCTTGCTCGATGAGCCATCGACATATAACTCCCACATCGGTTTCTCTGATGGCTCAGCTTCTTCTTCTGGGACTCCAGTAAATTCTGTAATAAAGTCTGCTAAGGTTTGAGCCTTGATAGACGGTCTGGGGACGTATTCGATGTCAAACTGTGCCAGCTCGACTGCCCATTTCAATAAGCGACCTGAGGTATCCGAGGTCTGGAAGATCTGTCTCAGGGGATACCGAGTTAGGACTTCAATTCTGTGAGCCTGGAAATAAGGTCGGAGTTTTTTGGACGCGGACACCAAACAATCAGCGAGCTTCTCTATCTGGGAATACCTCGTCTCTGCATCAGATAACCTCTTACTGATATAGTACACCGGGAGCTGCGTCCTTTCCTTTTCTCGTACTAAGGCCGCACTGAGGGCGTTCTCGGATACCCTCAAATAAAGGATCAGCTTTTCCCCATCCATAGGCTTTGACAGAAGTGGAGCTCGACCTAGGTACTCCTTCAGTTGCTGGAAGGCCTGTTCGCACTGCTCTGACCATTCGAAGTCTTTCACCTTTTTCAGTACGTCGAAGAAATGGATGCACTTGTCAGTCGCTTTTGAGATGAATCTGCTCAACGCCGCCACCTGACTTGTGAGACTTTGGACCTCTTTGAATTTCCTGGGCGACTTCATATTGATCAAGGCCTGGATTTTCTCTGGATTGGTCTCGATCCCCCTTTCATTTACCATAAACCCCAGGAACTTCCCAGATGCCACCCCAAAAGCACATTTCAGTGGATTGAGCTTCATTCGATAGTTCCTCAAGATTTGAAATGTTTCTGCCAAATCGTCAACATGAGATTCTGTTTGCTTCGATTTGACCAGCATGTCATCTACATATACCTCCATCGTCCTTCCGATCTATTCTTCAAACATTTTGTTGACAAGCCTCTGATAGGTCGCACTTGCGTTCTTGAGCCTAAAAGGCATTACCTTGTAGCAGTAAAGACCTCTATCTGTGATGAACGAGGTATGCTCTTCATCCTGCGGGCTCATGGGGATTTGGTTGTAACCCGAATATGCATCCATAAAGCTCAGTAGCTGGTGACCAGCAGTCGCATCTATTAGCTGATCGATCCTCGAAAGAGGAAAACTATCCTTCGGGCACGCCTTGTTGAGATCTGTAAAGTCGATGCACGTCCTCCACTTCCCATTTTTCTTCTTCACGAGCACGGGGTTGGCGAGCCAAAGTGGATACTGGATGGCTCTGATGAAGTTATTAGCGAGCAGCTTGTCCACTTCTTCCTTAATAGCTTCAGATCGTTCCTTGGTCAACGGTCTCCGCTTCTGACGAACTGGCCTGCAGCGAGGATCAATATTTAGTCTGTGCGACATGACTTCCGGATTGATCCCAACCATGTCTTCGTGGTTCTATGCGAAGACATCTACATTTTCCCTGAGGAATTCGACGAGCTGACTCTTCACGCTTGGTGCCAGACTTCGCCCCATACTTAGACATCTTCTAGGGTCTTCCTTGCTGACCTGGACTGATTCGAGCTCGTCAGCTGGACCCGATGTCCCGTCTTCGTCTACCTCGCGAGGATCAAGATCGCGATCGAA
Source organism: Dimocarpus longan (assembly GCA_022984855.1). NCBI lineage: Eukaryota > Viridiplantae > Streptophyta > Magnoliopsida > Sapindales > Sapindaceae > Dimocarpus > Dimocarpus longan. Next base: position 29,545,056 of record CM041016.1, on the reverse strand, counting down.
CCCTTCTCTACTAACTTCAAGCAACTTTCCCCCTGTTACCATGTCGACTCTTTTATATGTCACCCCTATTTTTACGGCCTTCACGTAGCAGCGCCTCGCCGCATATTGCTCACCTCGCACAATTCCCACTCCGCTGGCCGTTGGAAACTTGATTGTCAAAACTTTGGTTGAGACAACCATATCCAGATCGTTCATTGTAGGTCTCCCCAAGACCACATTGTAAGCAGATGAGCCGTTGACGATGAGGAAGTCTGCCAATGTAGTTGCCTGGCGAGCTGGATCCTCTACTGAAAGCGGAAGTCTTACTTGTCCCAATGGGATGACAGCGTCCCCGGTGAAGCCGTAGAGAGGCTCTGGAGATGGCTTCAACTAATTGACTCCCAGCCCGAGCTGATCATAGCATTCTTTATACATGACATTCACCGAGCTACCCGTATCAATCATGATCCTCAGAACTTCGGCATTGCTGATTCTCGCCCTGATGACAAGGGCGTCATTATGAGGCCATTGCACCTCGCTCGCGTCCTCCTTGGCGAAAACAATATCCTCCGAGATCATTCTGGCCTTCTTTGTTGGCCCCTCCTGATCATCTTGCCCTGAAAGTAGGACGTGATTTGCTTCCCGCACATATCGCTCATGAGAGTTATTGAAAGATCCAGTGATGTGGGGACCGCCATGAATGGTGAAGATGGTCTTTACCGTCAGATCGACCTCCTGCTCTTGGCTCTACTGATTCTGCTGCGCGGGCTGATGATCTCGGCGAGGACGCTAATTTTGGGACTTCTCGTGGGTGGGCTGCACCACATATTCCTTCAAACGACCATTCCTTATCAAAGCTTCTATGGCGTCTTTACGGTCCCAACAGTCAGATGTATTGTGCCCTACTTCTTGATGATAGGCACAGTACTTGTGAGGATTTTTGAATTTATCGGGGAAACCAGTAGGGCTTGGTCTCCTGAAGTTCACCCTATGCTTCTCGGTCTGAAAAATCCTATCATGCCTGTCTGATAAGGTGCTGTAATGGTGGAAGCGGCTCCGAGGTGGAGAACGGTTTCTTATGGGCTCCTTTTTAGCTCGTTTCGCCACCTGATTATTAGATCGATTCCTTCTATCTTCATTGTTGCCCTGATCCCTCTTCTTGCTCTGATGGGATCCACTTGCCTCATTTTTTTGGGTGACCAGCCTTCCTCGAGTTGAAAGATTCTTCCCATCTGATCTCCCTATTAGCTCGCTCATAAAATTCACACAGGCTTTTCACAGGCGACTTGTAGATGTTTTTGTAGAGCTTACCATCCTTTCGAAGTCCCGCTGATATCGTAGTCAGAATCCCTTCATCAGACGGGCTTTCCACATTATTGATCTCGCTTCTGAACCGACCGATATACTCCTTTAGCGATTCTCCTGATCGCTGAAAAATTGTAGCGAGGTGACAGGCCGGAGTGAGCTGCTTCTTCAGGGTTTTATACTGATCAAGAAACTTTTGCTGGCATTCTTCCCAACTGCTGATGCTGCGAGGTGAAAGGTTTCTGAGCCAAGTCCGCGGGATATCCCCGAACGTCGCAGGGAAAACACGACACTTCACCAGCGAGCTGGAGGTCTTCAGGTTCATCTGAACGTTGAAGGCGTCCAGGTGATCATACGGGTCTGAGTCTCCAGTGTACTGCGGGATGTTAGGGATTTTGAACCTGGTAGGGAGCGGCTCCCGATCTATCTCTGCTGTGAAATGACTTCTATCTTCAACTCGCTCCCCCATCGCCTGAGCCCCAGGCCGCGCTTCGAGCTGCTGCATTCTCTCCAGGAGCTGCTCAACTATTGGGTCTCGAGCTCCGAGCTGCCTCACAGGGGATCTCCCACTCCTTTGGCTTACCCCGGTGAGGGAGCGTTAATCATACCTTCTACGTCCTTGATCCATCTCATGGTTCTCATTTTCCCTACGCAGGTCCTCCTGCCCTCGTCGCAGCTCGTTTTCACTTCTACGGGCTGAAGCTCGCGGTCGTCCGTTACTCACTTCGACCCGCTTTTGTCCGTTTTGGCTAATCCTCACTCTCAATTCTGAAGGTCGAGCTGCGTCTCCATTTTCCCGAGCTCGCTGACTCCGGACTTCAGGTAGTCTATTTGACGAATGAATGGATCCTTCCGGGATGTGTACGCCTCTCGTGGCCTCAGCTCTAGGCGGCGAGACTATAGTCGTCCTCGGAACGTTCTGATCACGGCCTCACGTCAACGTCCTCAACGTATCAGCTATCTGCGCCATTGTAATTTCCAACATCTCCTGACGTCGGGCCAAGGCATGCACGACGTCCCGTCCTCCATGAGAAGGTCCCGTACCCGTATCTGTCATCTGAGCTTGACGTCGCAGCTCGGCTTCCTCAGCTCTCTCGTCAACAGAATTCCTTGTTGTCCTCCCCTTTGCCATGGCGATTACAGACCTCCACTTGCAGTTGGGTCCTCCTTCTAGCGCCAAAATGTTGACGTGGAAAACCAGCCAACCAGATTCTTGAGCCCAATGCCGCAATCGATAAGAAGACCTGCAACAAACAAACCCAATAATGGCAAAAGAGAAGAGAAGAAGGAAGAAGAACACACAATGTTTAAAGTGGTTCGGCCTTTTGAAAGTGCCTACTTCCACTGTTTCTGTTATAAGTGTTTCGCTTTCTCTCTATTTTGACAGAATAACAGCACTAAAAAACCGGGATCCTTTACAATAAATGTCTTCCTCTATTTATAGAGGAGATGAGGCTACAAAGAGAACAAACAGACAAAAAGGTCTTGATCCATCGTAATTAATGCTGCTGAAATGTATTTAATGTCTCTGACTCTTGCCAGGTCAACTCTGGCAACACGTGGGCCGAATGCTAGCCCATGCTGTTTTGGTGAGATTTCCTAGTATTAAGCTGTCGTTAGGTGAAGTAATCTTGCTGTCGTTAGGTGAAGTAATCTTGCTTATCGTGTAAGATACGTCATCTTACTGTCTTGCACGGATACTGGGCGAACTGAGGTAGAAAGCAAACTGAAGCTTCGACGTAGCGATCTTGTCTTCGCACCGACCTAGCGATCTCAACGTCGCTACGATGAGTAAGCGACCTTGACGTCGTTATGACCATGGCATATCCGTGACCTTGACTTCGTTAACCTTTCAACGGGCTCAACCTCGTCGACCTTAATAACGATCTATCGATCCAGTGATCTGATATGCTGGGCTTCATACTTGGTCTTGGTGGCTTGGGCCACTGTTTTGATGGGCCTTTGCCAGCCCATTTGAGGAGTCCGAAAAACAACCATAACAGATGTGATGTAATATTGTAATTAAATTGAACTATTAAAAGTTTAAATATGTATTTTTTTTTTTGTTAGTAAATTTATTTTTTTATACTATTTTTATCATTAGCTAAAAACTAAATCTGATCAACGAATCATATTTAAGGCAAGTCCCTCCAATCAAATACGGATTTGAGATGAAAAATAGTAACTCGGGACATGGGTCAATTTGGGCACCCCAAAAATTTCAGATCGAAATTGGGACGGGCCTTTTCGAACCCAATCCACCGACTTATTATTGTCCTTAAATGCAATAGAAAATACAAAAGCAGTAGAATGTCTTGGCCTCTTAGCCGTCGGACTGTAGTGCACATTTTTCGATTATGTAAATGCCATGGAATCTAAAACTTTTGTAGTGGTTGGCTATTCTAAAATATTTAATAAAATATATATAAAAGAAAGAAAGAAAGAGAAAATACCGAAAATATGAACATAAAAGAGTGGAAATATGGACAAATTTTTAGTGGAATTGATTGTACACCATTCATTTCATTTTATTTTATTTTTTCGTATCAATGACCAGTATTCGAGTCTCATTTTACTGAATATTAGGGATGGAAAGACATCCCTTTTATTTGCAAAGTCGTTATCCGAAATATATACATACATATATATATATGTGTGTGCACATGTATAATATATATACATTCTAATATATAGTTAAGATATACGTACACTTGATAAAAAAATACATAATTATATTTGAAAATATATAATTATAATTTAATATATGTGATTATAATTAAATATGTATTATTATAATCAGTAAATATGATCAATGTAATTATATTTATCGATTATAATCATATATAATAAATTATAATAATATATTTTAAAATATAATTATATATTTATTAAAACTATAGAAGATAACGGGAGATTACAAGGAGGAGAGTGAGATTCTCCCGAAAAATTGAAAAAGAAAGAGCCAAAATGTCATAAGGAGTGGCGTCACATTAAGTTTGGTGGAAACATTACGTTATGGGCTTGACGCCATCAAACATTATTCTTGGTGGCCACCACCATCAACCTAACCCTCTCTTTTACCACTTTATCCTTCTCAATTTACCATTCTAACCTTCTTTTGTTTTTATATTAACATTTATGACCCGTTTCGGTCTTAGAGTTTGAACTTACCAGTAAAATATCCAAGATTGGATTTTTCTCCGTATCCGCACGATAAAAGTTGGACACGTGTAAATTTATTTGAAATAAATCTATTTTTAAAATTATTTTAATTATTATTCGATAATTCAAGTATAATATCATAATTTATTTATCTAATCATTAAACAATCATAATAAGTTTTCGACTCATGTCGATAATTTTTTTTCATTTCTTTTTTTAGTTTTATATTTCAACGAGTCTTTCATATTATGTATCTTGATGAATATGAGATTCAATAAACTTTCTCATATTACACACCATCCATTAATAAAAATAGTTGGACACTTCTTTTAATTATAAAAGGTCAAATATTCGAATTTCATTCTTGTTCTAAAATATAAAAAATAAATAGCATGTTTACAAATACATGAACAGGGTAGGTCAAATATGAGTCATAGGGGCATTATTGTAAATGTCATGCCCACCATTCAAGGACACTTATTAGCAGTAAAAGAATCACGCGGCCATGACACTCTATTGAGTCAACTAACACGGTTTCTAGTTCTTGTTCTTGAATCCATAACCAAACGCTCCAATCTCTATCCCCTTATATTTATATATATGCACATATACCCGTCTCTCTCTGTCTTTATATATATATATATAAATATAGGCATGCATATGCATATGCAGAGGATATCAGGTAAATGATTTAATGCATCAACACATAGCATGTGCCTCCTCTATAACATGTACAATAAAAGCATTGCATAAGCTACAAGAAAAGAACCACTTGAGTGTTTTAGTTTCTCTTTTCTCTTTCAAATAGTTATCTATCTATTCTATACTTCTATCTCCTAGCTTGTCTATATATTTATCTACATATCTATATATGTATCTCTCTTTTGTGTGATATGGGCATGGAGAATATCAATGAAAGAAAGAAGAGGAAGATGGAGAAGGAAGAAGAAAGAGCAGGAGGAGGAGGAGGAGGAGAAGAAGAGAATGAGGAGGAGAAGATGGAGCAATTCTATGCTTTGCTAAGGAACACGAAAGACATGCGCGATCGACTAAGGAGTAGTAGTACTAGCTTGTTACATGGATCATCATCGATACCATTAGTGAAAAATAATAGTAATGATAATAGTAATAATCATAAGGAAGATGAAGATGATCAAAAGAAAAAGCAGCTTGGGGAAAAAGCACTTTCTGCTGTATGGAATCCATCATTCCAACCAGAAGACTTCATGGAGGATATTGGTAATGTTATTACTACTACTACTACTACTGCCAAGTCCAACAGTTTAGATATCAATCTTGGTTCAACACAAGTTGCAGGTTCTTCTTCATCTAAAAGACCAGAACAAGAAGAAGAAGCAGAAGATGATGATGACGACAAGAAAGATGGAGGTAATGATACTAACAACTTAGACCTGAATCTTTCTTTGTAGAAATGAATTTCATTTTTCCTTTTTTTTTTTTTAGTAGTTTTAAGAGAAATAAAATGGTCAAAGTTTGAACCTTTGCCATTGTCAAGATATATCTTCATGGGATTCTGTGTTGTTTTATGGTTTCTATTTCATGTGTTTCTCTGGGAACAGACCAGAAAAAAAGATATTGTATTTTTGTGGTGCATATAACGCAATCTGGGAACTCAAAAACAGTTGCACCCACCAGAAGACAATGAGAATAATTTGTCAGATTAAAAGGATTATTATAAATAATAACAGGAAAGAGAACATCATTTCTAAGAAGATTTTTATTTATTTATTTATTTTTATTTTGACTACATGGTAGAAAGTGAAAGCTAAGATAGCAAAGAAAGTGGGCAATATCTTCGTCAAAGTGATCATGTTTCTTTCTAGGGTTGCAATTTGGGATGCCTTGGCTGTTGCCTCCTCACTTTATATCTAAGAACTCATATTATAATACTCTTAAGTGACAATCTTAATCAACTAATTGATACATGTGCTATTATTCCTCTCTAATGAAATGTGTTTCGAGTCGATAAGCTTAAAATCTAATCGTAAAAGCAATGTCCCTAAAGGGGCTAGATATGCTCGATCTATTGGTTCACAGTTTGGGGTGAGCAGAGCTAAGAGGTGATAGAAAGTTTTAAACTGGCTCTGTTACCGCAGTTGAGTGATAAAGTATTAATATCAATGTCATGACATAAGAAACCACTAATGTTCACAGTAATACAAGTGGTTGAGAAAGTAAGCATAGATTAGCCAAATGGAATGAGACATCAACCAAAGACGAACAGAAACGATTATCTTTCCACCAACGTAACCATCCACATAAAGTGAAATTAACAACTACGATTAGGAACTAATACCATGAGATACCCGTGATTTCATAAAAGTTGTAAATAAAAACTCTTAACACCACCAACTGATCTTCTCTCTTTGTAAGTACACGAAAGAATAATTCAATTTACCAATTTCATAGTTCGAACAAGAGATACAATACTCATACCAATAAATAAACTTTTCTTGAATTTATCCCAACCAAATGGGAGCCATGTCTGCTGTAAATCTAGTCTGCACAAATGGAAAAATGAATTAGTTGCTTGACACATACATAAACGCTAGTAGATTAGGAATCTGTTTAATTTAGGTGGAGATGACAAAGATTCTCCCTCAACGAACTTTTGCTGTAGTTTTACTTCAAAGAGTTGATTGAAACATTTTGCATTTGTTTCAACCTTGACCAGGTCTCCAAATGGTTTAGGTCAACAACATATAACTCATTATCAGTCCAGTTGGAGACACGGACGTTCTAGGCCAAATTTGAATGAAGGATGATGAATGATGACTAAGTCCAAAGGTCCTACTCATCCTTTCATTGTGGAAATTGCCAACTTAATTGCCTGCGGTCTTTTTTCGTCCTCCACGGCTGCTGACACGTTGTTCACGTTTTACGCAAAAGAATAGAACAATAACCAGAAATTATTGCAACCTTTCTGAAATCATGTTACCAAAAAATGCGACCAATGGATACAGTGAATGCACGCCCATTGCCCGAAATGCAATTATAATTGGCTACACCGATCACCAATAGTCTCTGCAAGAACACAAGCCATCTTTGAAATGATGGAATCTATTGGCATCCCTCAAAATGATCTCTCTCCCTGTAACTTTTGCTATCAATTTTATTGCTGAATGGCAATCCCCACAAACCCGAAGGTTTTTCATGACCCGGATGGGCACCCCTTCAGGCAGCTTTAAAAGTCCATACGCCACAGCCATTTTCTCACTATGATGCTGTAAGCTATGCAACTTTTCTTCGTCATCCACATCATGTAGCACAAAGCCACCATCAGGACTGTACCCAGCTTCTCTCAACAAACCACCTAATTTCTCCAACATCTGCATAATCACAGCATGCTCAGGGTGGCTGACTCCTGCACCTGTGAACATATGCACTTTCTTTTCTACCTCAATCCAGCTACATCCAGGCGACTTGGTCACTTTTATAGCCAACATTTTTCTCCTTATCTCTGCAACATCACACCATCTACCTTGAGAAGCATAAATATTTGACAATAAGATATAAGGGCCAGCATTTTTGGGTTCAAGCTGAACGAGTTTTGTTGCTGCAACTTCAGCCAAATCCAACTTCGAGTGGATTCTGCATGCACCTAACAAAGACCCCCAAACAATAGCATCTGCTTCTGTCGGCATTGATTCGATTAACTTCATTGCTTCATTGACCTGACCTGCTCGACCAAACAAATCAACCATGCAAGCATAGTGTGCAGTTTTTGGTTCCACGAGATATTTGAACTTCATCGACTCAAAAATTTCACGCCCTTCTTCAACCTTCCCAGTGTAGCTACAAGCAGAGAGAACTCCAACAAAGGTAACATCATCCGGCATGACTCCTAAGGAGAACATCTCATGGAAAACTCGGATAGCTTCCTCTCCTAAACCGTGTTGAGCATAACCAGTTATGATTGAGTTCCACATAACAATATCCTTTGAAGGAAAACGGTCAAAAACCTGCTTTGCTTTAATCATATCACCACATTTAATATACATTGTGATTAAAACCGAGGAGACGTAAACATCCACATCAAAATGGTGTCTCACTAACTGAGCATGAACCTGCCTACCATGGTCAAGACTCGCGAGGCTCGCACAAACCGAAAGCACACTAATCAAAGACGGGAAATTAAGACGAACTCCCTCTCTTTGCATCAAAGAAAACAATTCAAGCACTTTCAACACAGACCCTTCTCGCTCATAAACCTTAATCATTGCACTCCACGTTGCATCGTCCTTCTCCCCCATTAAATCAAACACCTCCCTCGCTTTTTTCACCTCTCCATTTTGCCCCAACCCAAGAATCATTGCATTACAAGCAATAATCGGCTTCACCGGCATTCTTTGGAAAAGTTCCCAGGCTTCTTCTATCCTCCCACATTGAGTATAACCCATCAACATTGCTGTCCACGACACCTCATTTTTTTCCGGCATCACTTCAAAAAGCTTCCTAGCAACATCCACTTTATCATTATGCACGTACCCACTAATCATCGTAGTCCAAGAAAACACGTTCTTCTTCGACATCTCATCAAAAATCTCTCTAGCTTCCTCCACCCGTCCCGCCTGACAATACCCTAACATCATATTAGTCCTAGCAACAACATCCTTCTCCGGCATCATATCATACAACCTCCTCGCATCATCAACACGACAATCACGAATCAACCCACCTAACATCACCGTCCAAGAAACCACATTTCTCTCCGGCATTCGCAAAAACAATTTTTCTGCCTCCGAAACCATACCCTCTTGCACATAACCCCGAACCATTGCAGTCCACGAAACCACATTCCTCTCAGGCATTTCATTGAACACCTTCCTAGCTTCACTAACCAAACCGTTTCTCACATACCCAGAAACCAAATTGTTCCAAGAAACCAAATTTCTCTCCGGCATTTCATCGAACAGTTGGCGCGCCCTAACAGGTTGCTTGTTCTGGAAGTAACCCGCGATAATCGCGTTCCAAGACACTACCGTCTTGTTAGCCAATTCGTCGAACACCATACGGGCATTATCGATTTGCCCGAGACGAGCAAATTGGGAAATTCGAGAATTCGCCGAGATTGCGATGGTAGAACAGTATGTTCTATGTGGGGTCAACAAGAACTGCATTGATGAGCAAGAATTTCGAATACCCAGATCGAAAAACTTGTAAAGTTTTGATTTTGTGATATTGAGAGTGGAGAGGGGTTTAGATAGGTTTTTGTGTAGCGCGGGCAGAGAATTGAATAAGAATGAATATGATCCAACGGTTCGAATTTATGATGGGTGACTTTGGGCCATCCAACGGCCAGAAATCAAAGAGGTTACCCTTGTTCGATTTGATTTTTTTTAATAATTTGGACTTTGGAGTTTTGAGTTTCAGATAGGGACGAGCAAAAAACGTGGAACCAACCCAAACTACACCGAATAGGACCAAAAATGGGTTTTTAATTAGTATTCAATTCGTTTCGTGATTTTATATCATAAACCAAATATTTTCAATTTCGGTTTGGAAAAACTAACTTGACCCAAAACGGATCCAAACCGAATTGAATTAAGATTTATTCTTATAATTCAATTCGATTCGATTTGATTTTCTATTTCGAAAACCATTCTTTTTCTTGTTCGATTTGATTTTATTCAAAATCGAATTGAATCGTGTTCACCCCTAATTCAAGAGTGTAAGTACGAGGAATATGTGTTTTTATAAAATTATAGCGTTGTTACAATGCTTGTAGTATCTTGATTTTTTTCTCATTTTTAAAACTTTAGAATTTTTGTAATTTGTCGTCAAAATTGAATTGAATATTAACAAGTAATTATATATGTTTATGACATAATTGTCAAACGTATTCTATATAATCGTCGTGCAAGTGGGTAATAAAAAGGTTTGGTAGTTGAAAATAGTCATAGGCACCAAATCTTTTTTTGGTAGTATAATAAATGAACATTTATCATGTCGACAGAGATTCTACGTCCAACCGCTATCCTAATTTTTATCATGGGAAATTTTATAATCTGTAAAGAGATATGAGATTTGTAATTACAATTTACAAATTTACATGAAAGTAAGATTGCTCATGCTATCAAATTTTGCAAAATGAAAAGAAGTTGTTTTCTATTAAAATTTATAACGTTACAAACCCCATTTAACATTTATCCTAAGAATATGTATTAATATAATAATTCTCTAGTCAGAGTTGACCTTAAAATAATAATTCTCTAGTTAGAGTTGACCTTAAAATTTCATTAGAAGCCATGGATTCTTACCGGTAAAAGTTAAATTTCAACTGTTATTACAAGTGAATGATTATATTAAATAAGACCTTTGTGTTTCCATGTTTTTTTGGGAGTGAGCAGGAAATCACTGCCTTCTCTAATAATCACATAAATTATCATGTGATTTTATAGAGTATTTTGTACGCTTAGGCCATCAATATTAAGACTGCCGTTTTTTATGGGAGGACCATGAAAATTGGTTAAGTTTAGTAAATTTAAAAAAAAAAAAAGATTAAAAAAAAGGGCAGGGACTTGCCTTTATGTGAGTGGGGATACCACACCACCACTAATGGGGATAGTGCAATTATTAAATATCCCACGGGCGGGATGGAAATGGAGATGGAGCTATGAACGAAAGAGATGGATATTATAGATCTGTCAAGAAGAAGACGAAATAACTATATTTTTCAACCAACATTGAAACCGTACATTCAAATAGTTACATTCAATATTGGATTGTTTATTTCATTATTATATTAGTATTCTTGAGATTCCTCAAGAAACCATTAACCAATGGAAACAAGAGGGATATACTCATATCCATTTTGGTACTCTTAAACTTGCTCTTACTCTTTATGGTAGAAAATGTGTACTTGTCTTTGCCATACTTGCAATCCTAGATACAAGATTTAGATCTCATGAACAAGCAAATCTAGGTACTCTTCTTATCACTTTGAATGCAGGAATCATTGTCTTTACTCTCCTCCCAAATTTCAATATTCCCCTTAATGATAAGTCCTATTCCTTAGCTCTCAAAGTCTATATCCAAATCTCTGGTTTAGAAATGCAACTAGATTCCACCATGGCAGCACTCCATTATCATATGGTATGATGACTCCAAGATCATGCCATAGATCTTGCCCATCCAACATCCACTGATATTTTGGTTTTGAACATGGGCTCTCAGCATGTTCCTTATACAAAGTTCATTCCACAATAACTTGATAAGAAAAAGATTCTTGAGATACTTCCAGAACATTGGATCACAAGCTATGAAAAAACATTCAAAGTTCCAGAACCAGTCATCACCAATGAAGCAAACAACAAACATAATAATGATGTCACAACAACAATCACTTTCTCAAAACTGGAAACTCCCAATGCTCTTCATCTTGAGTTCTCAACACAATTCATGATCTCCCCAGTCCAGCCAAGAGCCAAAGTCTATAAAGAAGATCCACCTACTTAGTCATTTCTCTATAATGGTAACACTGTTGTTTATCTTAAACTTCCACACACACAACACTATCCTTTTGACTTTGATTATGGTTGTTCTCTTTGTCACAAATCCCAAAATACTACTCCAAAACCTAAATTTGTTTATACCTCATATAAACAATCAAAACCTAAACCACCAAAAGACTATTTTTATCAGAAGTACAAAAATGGTGAGCCGACTGTCGAACTTCTTGGTGAACCATAAAAAAAGTTTGACTTTATGGTCAAATACTCAAATCCATCAAAACATCCTAAGCCAATTAATCCTTTATGAGATTTACCAGAACCAAATCCATAAAAGATTCCCCAAACATCCTCCAACCACTTTCATTCTTGGGAAACCACCTCCTTTATCTCCTTTACCAGCCTATAACAAAGGTTTGAAGTGGATAGCAAAAAACTCTCCACTAAAGATCTCACTACCATCCTTTATTCTAATCCTAGTAATGATAATGCAACCTTCTTCATATGTATCCTCCTCTAGCAAAGTTGATTATGATAAGGATTTTCCTTCTATTCCTGAATCAGCTAATCAAAGACCAAAGATCATCCCTTCCACAGTCAGATAACACTTCGAAACTTGTCTCCTAAGTTAAAGCAGTTCTCAATTGGCAATCAGAGAATGATTTATAGCAAAATCAGGTGCTTTACAACATTAACAAAAAAGTTTAATACTTCACATATCAATTTACCTTTTAGGTGCAGAACATCGCTAAAGTCATTGAGCAGCTATAAAAGCAAATAGCACAAGTTTATAATGAGCTTATGATACTCACGCAAACTATACAAGGTTTGTTTGCTACATTCCTTCAGAAAGAAGTAAAAATGAGAAACTTACATACCTAACTTACTTCCTTATAGCGTGATTATTATAAGCACTCTGCACAAGCTTTTCAAGCAGCCTAGATGACTCTAATGACTTACAATCCATTTGATATGACTCCATGATTTCCACCTCTACAACCTTTACAACCACTTCCTAAATTCAGTCAACCATTTTCCACATTTCAAAATCCTTTTGAAGCAGATGCAGCTTTTGTGTCTACAGGCCAATTTTATGCTCATATGAAACAGCAATTTGAAAAACAGTGTAAACAAGAAAGTGCAACAAAAAAAAAAAAAAAAGGAAACAACTCGTATCTAGTTCCAAAAAATCATATTTCTCTCCATCGACCACTTCATCTCAGTTGATGGTCTCAAACCCTATGACAGAATTTCTCATTGATCTTACCAGTAAATAAATTCCCCATATTTTTTAACAAAAGTCAGAAAACTTCACTGAGTCAATTCCATCTTAACAATATTCTTCTGATGATCCAATATAGTCATTTATAGACTTAGAATCTTTTGAAGAATCCCCTTATCAATCTCAATTCATGAATACTAAGCCCCAGGTTCATGATCTCAAATAATCCATCTCAAGCCTTGATGATGAACTAGCTCAACCTCTACAGTAATAAGACCAGCATCAGTACACTACTACAGGTTTTAAAATCTATACTTTTACCCTTGATGATATCCCACAACCCAAATGGAGAGATCGAATGTTTGAATTCCAAGCATGGCTTCAACCAGAAATGCTCAAACTAGACACTCAAGTACAAGCAGTACTTACCTAATTTACCATCAGACTTATAAGGCTTAGGGCAATACATATAGATGCAATTTGTCTAGATTCCTTCTATTGATCAAACACTTCACATCATGTATACAGAGTTTTGTGGACTTCCGTAATCTCATGAAAGGCAGATGAGAGAAGAATTATTCCAGATAAAATGTTGTTCTCTCAAACACAAAGATCTTGACCACCATTATTAAGAAATGCTTATATGGTATCATGTCCTTAAAGGCATGAATGACCCGAACATGAAACATGCATTCCTTTTTTCAATTCCTAAATCTTTAAGCCAGGAAACATCCAAGCTCATGCAAAGACAATGAAAGCAATTGGATCAGACTACTATTGGAGAGATCTATCAGTTTGTTCTCACTATACTTGAAAAACGATATGAACAAAAAAGCTCTTTGAAGATTACCTTGAACGAAGCAAACAACTATAAAAGGTTTGCTCTAGATCAGATCTCAAAATCAGATGCAAAGGTGATAAGCATTGTTCATGCAAATCTAATAAAAAGAAACATATTTGAACATTCAACTATCGTAAAACTCACTCTCATTATCATTCTCAGCCCAAAAGAAAATCCAAACATCATAAAGTCACCTCCAGATTTCTCAGAAGAAAAAAGACTAAATGGCAAGCCAGTGATCACTGTTATCTTTGCAATGGAAAAGACCATTTTGCAAAAAATTGCCCAAAGAAAAAGAAGCAGTCTTAGCACATTATCCAAACTTTTTCTCAGATTTCAGGTATGAACTTCACTGATGATGAACTTGAAATTTTATTTTCAGTAGATGAAGAACCTTCTCCTGAAACTCTTTTAGAATATGATTTTGAGGACTCAGACACAGAATCTTTCTCTACCTCTTCAGACCACTTTTCTGATAATTCTTTTTACCATATCCAAAAGCAAGTCTCAAAACCAGAGCTACCTCTCATGTCCTCATGTTATATTCATTTAACCCCTATTCATATCCTCTTGACCAAGTTTTCCAAGCCAATCAAGATTATTGCATTTTTTGATACTGGAGCAATCAATTCCATCATGAATCCCTAAATACTCCCCTCAAAATTCTGGCGCCATCATGAAGAACATCTTCAAATAGCCAATAGTGATATCTTTACAACCAACTTGATCAGTCACCCATAAAAATCCAAACATTCCCTGAATGTTTCATTACTTATAAAGTCCTTGGTTCTCCTCTTTCAGGAAAAGATATTTAGAACCCTAGGTGCCATTTTCTAGAAAAATAATTTTTTCGGATGAATAGTATTTTCGGATGAAAAGTGTCTGTGTAAATAGTGATTTTTAAAAAGTGGACCTCAGACATCAAATGTCTCGGAATAGGAGTTATTAAAAACTGAAACAGATCGAAATTGAGTTCATTTGAATAAGTTTTGAGTGATCCTAAAGTAATTTATTTTTTTATCAAATAATGAATAATAGTGATTTAGCACCTATTTGAATTTTTTTGAAGTATGAGATTGAGAGGTTTTATACCTAATTAAAGTATTGCATTGTCAATTTGATTATAGGATGATCATGGAATATTTTCAAAATTTATTTGCGTGATAATGAGGATTAAATTTTCTAAAGGGCAAAGTGGACATGTTATTTAAGTATAAATGGATTTGGTGTGATTGACCACATGCAATGAAGTTGAATAAGAAGACAATCCATGTGAATTAAAAGTAACCAATGGAAGAGTGATAAGTTAAACCAAGCATTAAATGGTAATTAATGGGTCCTTTAGTTAATGAACTAAATTACCCTTGTTATAAGTTAACTTGTTATTGATTTAAATAAGTGGAATTATGGTCAATTTAAAGCTAGGGATTTTATGGTCACTTTGAGGTTTGATTGAGGGTATTTTTTTTAAGTAAAAAGTGGTATATATAAAGTGGAATTGATGAGAGTTTGAGAAAGGGAGAGTGACGACAAAAAGGAAAACCAAGAGGAAGAGAGGGCTGGTGTGTTTGGAAACAAGGGTAAAGGAAGATCAAGATGGTTCAAGTCCATTTTTTATGCAAAAATCACTAGCTTTCCAACAAATAAGATTCTAGTCAAAGATTGGATAAGAAAAGTAGGGAAAATAGATAAGTTTTGTTGGTTTTTATGGTGATTTTGATGATTAGTTTGGGGTGAATGATGGCTTGATGAATCGATGATGTTTTTAGGTTATTTTGAAGTAGAAACTCTTGGGTTAAAGCTTAGAATTGAAGGAGAACACAAAGCAAGCAAGTTGTTAAGTAATCTAGCAAGCCAATGTTAGGTTTGTGTGAATTTTTGTTAGAAAATTGTTATTGAGTTTTTATTATGATATTAGATGGATTATGTGGTGTTTTTTATGTGTTTGATGAGCTTAAAATTGAAGAAAATTTATGTGATACCTTAGGGGTAATTTCGACCAAGCTAGATTAGTTAGGGGTTTAAGTAGATTTTTGACATTTGATGAAATTAATGGATGTTTGACATAATTTTAAGTTGATATGGATTATTAGAATTGAAAAGAAAAAGTTTGTAGTTGTTGGTTAGTATTCGGTCAACGTAGAGAATTTATGCACGCGACTTGATTTTTATTATTTGATGAATTTAGTTAATATGTGACATGAATTTAAGATGATATAAGTCAAGAAAGTGAAAAGAAAATGGTTTGATGGGTGTGTTAGGTAATTCGGCTAAGGGGGGTAATTGGGGTTCAAGTGGTTGTTCAATTATCTTGATAAGTTTTAATATGTTTATACATGTAATTGAGTAAGTTCTAAATGGGAATTATGTTATACTAAGTATGGGAGGAGTTCGATTAAGAAAAGTGAAAGAAAAGGCTAAGAAGAATGGTGCACTAGTTAGAATCAAGTTGTGAGTGTAGTTGTATTTAAAGTTTTTATAAATTTTAATTGTTAGTTATTTATATTTACAAGCGTATAATTCTTTTATTTAATGATGCTAGTAAGCTTCTTGATTCAAGTTATAAACGTATTTTAGAATTAAAGCGAATTAATAAGTAAAGCTAATTACATGCTAAGAATACTTGTAAATATTTAGGCTTTTGCCTTAAAGAAATAATCTTTTTCAATTGATAACTTTTATACCAAAGAATGAAGATTTTCTAGCTAAGTTAAATTATTTTTATATCTAGTGAGGTTAAGAATTACTTATTAAAGCAAAAGAAATCATAAATATAAGGTTTAACTTAATCCCCAGTATACCTAGCCAAAATACCCCAACGTGTACGATAAGATGGTTGGGAGAGTTACAAACTAGGGGGTTGTGTCAGTGAGTCATCCTCTACACGTGTAGGATAGTGTAGATCTGCCTGAGGTTGTGAGGGAATCATGACACCAAGAGTGTCTCACCTCGACGACTACATATGGTAGTATTCCCAAGCTCTAGTGGCGATGAGAAATTCTGTCATAACAGAGCAAGTTTCCCTGGGTTCCCTTAGCTAGTTTTCAAGAGAAAAAGAGCATGTCATTTGGCACAAAGTTTAGAAATAAAAGAGTTTTAGAAAACGTTTTACATTTTACTAAAGTTATAAATAAATTCTAAGAAAAGTTATATTTATTTATACTAGTTTTTCAGCTTTATAAAGTTTAGTCAGAAATCGTTAATTTTCTAAAACTATTTTGGGAGGATATTAGTATATTTTAGAAAGTAAATTATTGTTTGAAAAATTTACTCACTCACTGAGTATTATGCTCACCACTCAATTTTTATGTTTTCTGAAAAAAAAATCCTCCCCAAGTACAGGAACGAGTTAGCATTCAGATGCAAGTCCATCGGACGTGTAGGCGGGCTGTGAACACGATACTACTGCATTAGTTTACTTCTTTCACATGTATAAGCATGCATCATATATCATACTTTATTGTGTTTTTATAAATATTACTTTTGAATGTTTATAAATCTTTTGTGATTTTTTATTTGTAAATTAAGTTTTGAGTGTAAATGAGTTTATTTTCAAGTTTAATTTTGAACTGAAAACATGTTTGCGTTTGATTGTGAAAGTGAGGGTCTGGGGTCTAAAAGTTGAGAAAGATGCATGCTATAGAAGTGTTTTCTTTAAATTTGCAAGGTGGCATGTTTAAAAGCAGCCGTTATGCTGCTGAAATTTTTATAAACTCACTTTGCAATTTACCATAAAAGAAAATATTTTATTCGTTTTCACGAGAAAATAGTTTCTGACAGAGATGGGTACCTCCACGAGATCCTTTCGGGTCAGAGTAAGAGTTCGATTGAGTTCCATCAGGGTGCTCCGTACGGGCTCCCGTCGAGTCTAGTAAAGGGATCCAGGGGGGAGGGGGGGAGGGTCCTTACAAGATATAATTCTACGTTTTGATATATATTCTAAGCTAATCAAACTTCGTATTTTACCATATGAAATTAGATGCAAGTCTTATTTTCAACCCTGGATTTCATGCCCTAAACTTTTCCCAATCATTCAACCAACTCTCATCTAAATTCTTGATTCTCTCAAACAGCATTTGTGTGTTGAATCCTATTATGAATTTCTCATTAAACGTAACCATCCATTTTGGCAAAATCCTGATTATTTTGTCAAACTCAATGAAGATATTACTCCACAAAAGTCAATCATTTAGGTATGCAACTTGATCATCTGACTCTTGTCCAAGAAGAATGCTTTCAACTTTTAGCCTAAAACCTCATTGAACCATCATATTCACCATAGACATGTGAAACTTTTATGTTAACAAAAGGTCAAAACAAGTCAGAGGAAAATTAAGATTGGTAATCAACTACCAACCCCTTAACAACTTCCCCAAAGATAATAAATTCCCACTTTCATCTAAAACTACTTTTTTTGCTCAACTCCATAATGCCCATATTTTCTCTAAATTTGACCTCAAAGCAGACTTTTGGCAACTTAGCATCCACCTTGATGACCGTCTTATAGCCTTTTGCATTCCTAATCACCATTACCAATGAACAGTTCCTCCATTTCGATTGAAGGTTGCTCCTTCACTTTTTCAACAAGCCATGACAAGACTTTTCTAACTTATTCTTCACTCAGTCTTAATATATATAGATGACATTCTCCTCTTCTCCAAAAATGAAGCTTCTCACATGAACTTTCTTTCCTAATTCTTAGATATTGTCAAACAAAAATGAATAATGTTATAAAAAAAAATGAAAATTGCTAAATCTCAAATATAATTCCTTAGTATGACAATCCAGTAAGGATGTCATTAGCCTTAGCTCCACATAGCTGAATCAATCCTTCAATTCCTTGATATTCTTACAACCAGCAAACAAAATCAACAGTTTTTTGGTCTCATTAACTACCTCAGAAACTTCATTCCTCACATTAACAAATACACTTCTCCTCTCTCAGAACTCTTGAAAAAAGATCCTCGTCCTTAGATAAAAGACCCAACCAATGTAGTTATCACTCTCAAAAGACTTGTCCAAACCCTACTCCTTCTCAAAATTTTAGCTAATGGCAAAAGAATTCTTCAAACAAACGTAAGCGAATATTTTGGAGAGCTGTCCTTTTTGAACAAGATACATATAGCAAAAGACATATTTGTGCTTATGCCAGTGGACAATTCAAAAGCTCTTAGGCACACTATCACTCTACATTCAAAGAAATACTTATAGTGAAAAAAGAAATTAAAAAGTTTGATTTTCATAAAGGCAAAATCCCACATCAGCAATTACTTCTATTAGTAGAATGGTTCAATAGGTATTCATTTGAAGTCAAACATATAAAAGGTAACACAAACACATTTACAGATCATATCTTAAGAAAACCCTAACCTGCCACTTTCATCACTACTCCAGTTACTCCCTGTTACATGTACACTACATGTCAACATCTTCTTTATCCTCTTCTAATTTTGTGGATTATGATAATCCTTCTGAATTTAGAGAAATAATCTAGTCTAACCTTTCACTCTCAAAGATCAAAGATCTCATGTTCTACTACTAGCTTGAGTGCATAAAGGATAATGGTAAAATATTTCTTGATACCTTAAGTGTTCATCCTACTTACCCATTTTCAAAAAGTCTTTATTTTTCCCACAAATTCTTACCATCCCATTTTCAACTTCCCTATGAAATTGTTATAGTTTTTTTGGTATCTCGTCCATCTTCATCATATAGCCTATTATTTCCCCCTTCTTGTATCCTCAGAGCCATAGAAAAGCTCTAAGAAAATTTTGAACCCTCAATGACTTATTTCATGACATTTCTCCGATGGTTCCAACTCCTTTCCTAGTGGATTTCATGCTTAAAAAATAAATCAGTGAAAAATCTTCTTTCTGGTAGTCAGTGGTCCATTTTTCTTTTCTATCAACCTCTTAATCTTTCTTTTCACAGATTATGTTACAGTCAACCTAGTTTCCAACATTTAGAAAGCCACCTAGTTCAAGTTTTTGCAAACAGTCATAATTACCAAGTTAGGATTAGACCAATTGAAAAAAAAATTCTTTTTGAGAGAAATTGGGTTATTCCAGACTAGATATGGCCATCAATCCAAGATGATGCTCAATGGGAATTTCTACTTTTGAATATTCTCAGCAATTCCAATAGGAAAAAGATAGTTATGTGAACTCTCTCACTTATACATTTGAGCAGATCGACTATCCGGAATTGTTTCTTCCAGACTCCCAGACACAGTCCAAGAACAAGAGATTCTTAGAGCAAAAGCATGTCTCCAGAAGCGACCAAAGCAAAATTCCAGAAGACCAACCCGAAAGGCCAACTTATCTTAAGCTTTTCCTAATAGAGACTCCACCTTCACAGACTCAACCTTATCTAATTTTGATGAGTCTCTTATAGATAAGATTGCATTAGAAAAGGCTAAAGATGACTCTGAAGATGAATATATGAATATGTTGGTCTCAGACCATGAACCTATCGTTCGGTGACACATCAGACAGTTAAAAAGAAAAGCATATTCCTTCTAATCCAAAAAAGTGCGTGTAAAAATTTGTCATGTGTAAAAGATGTTAAGGCCACTTGTCAAAATAATTATCCAAAAGGAAATTATTCTGTCGACCACTATGTTTGTAATCATACTAGTCTGTGATGTAAGTAATAACGTCTAGTGTATAATTATTAAGGCTCATCTCTCCCTATATAAAGAGACTCCTCTTCTCAGTTTAAGAACAACTTTGTAAACTACTACTGGTTTTCAATAAAATTTTCAATGTTTTCCCAAACTCTTTCCAACTAAACTACTACTAGCTTTCAATAAAATTTCCAATGATCCTAAATTCTTCCAACTTGTACAAGTACTACTTTACTTATTAGATTTAATTTTGATTATTTAGCAATAGAATCTTTTCATGATTATATGCTAGTCTCCTGAATAGAGAAAATAAAGGGACAAGAGGCAAGCCTTGAGTAAGTAAGCCTAGGAGTGGGCAGTAATCCTAGCTATAATAATTTGTAGCTATTAAATTTCTTATATTGATATTAATAAAGTTATGGATTTGAATTATATTTTAAATTTGTAATAGTTTAACAAAATATATAAACAAACACTAATTATGCTATTGGTATACTGTATTGGATTGAACTAGACTGGATTAGTTGGATTTAATATAATTAAATCTCATGTTTGATGTATGATGAGATTAAGTTGTTCAAAAATGATTATGTCTAAATACTATTTATAAAAATTAATATTTTAAGTTAATTTAATATTTATAAATAAAATAATCAAATTTTGATAGATTACAAGTAAAGGAAAATCTAAAATTTTACAAAGTGTCCCTTTGGAATATAGTTATAATCATTTTTATAAAATTTTAAAATTTTAATATATTTAATTATTAATGTTATTTAATTAAGTTTTATAAATTAATATATTTTTATATGTTTTAATGTTTATTTTTAATTAAAAAAAAAGGTAACCCCCGATGTTGGTTTCTGTGAAGATTGATTTCATCACCCACCTTCGTGGGTTATGAATTAGTTGATTGAACTGAGGTAACCGATCCAATGATCTCATCAAACACTTGACTAGTTCCATCAATCAGGCTATGTGTCCCATGCGGTCGCCACTATGACCGTCCAAATATACCCTTCCCACCGAAGTTTTATTTTTCACTTTTACTTTTTTTTTTTTTGAAAAAAAAATTCTTTGCATTTAATTATCAATAAAATATTATTAGAGATTTCAATTTATATTTTATTTTAAATAAAATGACACTTCACAATAAGATATTAATTGGAATGCTTATTTTTAGAGCATCTCAAATGTAAATATGGATTTTTTTTCCAAAAAAAAATGAACATATCATTAATATTAAGGAAATATGTATTCTACATGATATAAACATGAATTGATAAATACTTAAGTTTAAAATGACTTTCCAATGTTATTATAGTGATTTGAATGATAAACAATCAAATAAAAGTACATCATTAAAAAATATTACCATAAAATAATATTTGATAGAAGTCTCAATCACTTATTATTGATATGACTGTTCAGAAGACATTTTAGAAATAGACATTAATGTTAACAACTCTTATTTTCTTTTTCACCATGTCAACTTGATAATGGTCAAGGAAATTTACATTGGAGAGTCTATTAATTTATCCTATCTAACATTATATTTTTTCATAATTCATGCTTGCAGTAGAGATGCTCTTATTCTTTTCTTATTTTGCATATCTTGTTTCTTCATTTTTGAAGCTTGTATTTTTTTTTTAGAACCATTAAAGCAACCTAGTGTATATTAAGCATTGAGTAATATTATTAGAGTAGCTCATATTATTGTAACTTCTATTATTATTTGTTTTTTTTAAAAAAATGATATTACAGTTTATAGTTTGCTGTGAGTAACAAAAGCCGGTGAAGTAATAACAAGAAGAAGTTGGAAGTCCATGACGGAGCGAAATTAAGTGAACATAATATGTTGTCGAATTTTTAATTATTTATTTCTTTTCATTTATTTTTGTTTGGTTGTTACTAATTCAACACTATGCTTTCTTTTTCTCTGTTTTTTTTTAAAGCTACGGTGATGATGAGAAAAACTGATGATTGATGTCAATTTTATATGGAAGGGCCATGAAAAATAGCCCAAGTTTTGTAATTTAAAACAAAAATATTAGGTAGGACTTGCCTATATGAGGGAGGGGGATAGGGATTAATTAGGGTGAAAAACACCAAAAATGACCATTCTAAAAACTATAAATTCATTTATAACCTTTTATGTTTAAAACTTCTTTTTTAATCTCTTAAACAAACTAATTGCATAGAATACCCAAATTACCCATTTTATCCCTAAGTGAAATTTAACCCATATACCCTTATTTTGTAAAATTTAAAACAAAAACCCAAAGCAAAATTACCAAAATTCCCTCCTATATATGGAGGCCACAAAATACGACCATCCACCTAAATTAAATTTCCACCGTTTTCATCACACTCTCATGACCTGATTTTTGTTTTGAGGCCACTCATGCTCGACCTTTCATCGCCAGCCTTGTCGCACCATTTTAGACCTTTGCCAACTTGCTCAGACTGCTGGCGAGCTTGTCCACCACCTTCATTGCCAAAGGTATGCAACCATAAAATCCATTTGATTTTTTGAGTAGTAATTGTAAATTTAGAGCTTTGAATTTATTTTTTTGTGTTGTAGATGTTGGATGGATTGGATTTGGATTAGGTTACTTTTGGTTGTATTTGGATGGATTGGGATGAGAATTGAGGTTTTTGGTGGTGTATGTAGTCAAGGAAGAGGAAGTGTTGGAATAGGATTTTTGGGTTGCAAAACAACAAAATCGTGTTTTATGAAGCCACAAAACATGGTTTTGTGGTTAAAATACGGTTCGTTGAAAAATCGTGTTGTGTGGGTGCATAAAATACGATTTTTTCGTGTTTTATGGCTTTATAAAACACAGTTTTAGGAAAAGATTGTGTTTTATAGTCTAACCATAAAACGCGGCTTTGGAAAAACCGTGTTTTGAGAATGAAAAAACCATGGGTTTTAGAAACATCTATGTTAAGGCTGTGACCCGATTTTCCATCGAAATCGTATTTTGTCACTACACAAAACAAGGTATATAGAAAAAAAGGGGCTTGTATCCACCATAAAAACTGTGTTTTTTTCCGAAAACCATGTTTAAAGTATTTAAAACATCCTTAAAACACGATTTTTGGAATGACCATGTTTTATGGCCACCCATTAAACACAGTTTTTTCCTAAAATCATGTTTAAGGCATCCTTAAGATGCAGTTTTTGGAAGGACTGTGTTTTATGGTAGAACCCATAAAACACGGATTTTTTCAAAAGCCGTGTTTTATTTACCCACAAAACCTGGTTCAATCCATAGATTTTTTCAAAAGCCATGTTTTATTTGCCCACAAAATTCGGTTCAATCCATTTAAAACCCAGTTTTGTGGAATTTTTTTTAATTAATTTTTTTATATTTAATTAAATTTTTAATTTTTAATTAAGTTAGAAATAAATTAAATTTAATCTATCATTCTAATAGTTAAAATAAAAATATTAAATCAATGTGATTGAAATAAATTCAAAGAAATGAAATATAAATTAAAAATGAAAAATAAGAATAAATTAATCAATTAAATTTCAAATTTGATTTAATGTAATTGTAATATGTTAATTTAATTTGTTATTCTAATTATTTTTGCTGGTTTTATATAGATGCACGTTAATTATAAGTAGAGGACACAGATTATTCCCAATGGGATGACTTTAAACATGCATTGTAGCTTTAAAGAGATTAAGGGTCTAAAAGTAGCTCTTGAGAAAAGAAAACTCTTTAAGCAGTTCCTAGGCATTACCTTGTTTAAATATTTCATGAAGATAGCTAAAAATCAGTTGTTAGCTTGCCCTTTGATTACAACTATTCTTACTAGAGAGTTGGAAATTCCTCATGCTTGGCCTGATGAGCTATGATTTGAAATTGGAGGGCAACCATCTAGGTTTGAAAAATAGGAGTTTTTATTGATAACATGGTTGTGATTCGAACATATCGACATAAATACCATAAAGGCACGATAAAATGACAAGAATAGTATTTTATGGCGACTTTTTAAAGGAATTTCACCATCAGTGAAAGCTATTGTTATCATGATAAAGTCATAAGTGAATTTAGATGTCTATGACACCTTTAAGTTAGCTAATTTAGTCATAACTTTCTAACTATTTTATGGCCTAAATGAGTGCCAAGGGGTGGATAAGGCGTTGTGGGTCATGATAAAGAACGTAGAAGTATGGAATGTGTTCCCTTGGAGTACAATGTCATATAGTATACTTTATAACCACCTTTGACAGTTGATTACTAAGGAACGACTTATAAATGGACGGACGGTTAATCTATATATGTTAATTTGGTCATTCCAGGTACAACCTTTACTATATACTATTTATTATTAATGAAAATTATTTAGTTTATATATTTATTTATATTTTAATGATATATTTGTTTTTTATTTAATATGCATCATATTAGTAGTTGATTAAAATGTTCCCCTATTTAGACAATAAGGTAGGGAATACAATAGTAGGTGATCTTGATTTGACAAGATTTAAGAATCGACATTGTAATAAAAGGATTATAAAGGATTCAGGAAGATGGATGAATGAGCTTTATCTTGTAAGTGTCTATCCTAACCTAAATTTGTTTCCATTTATTGAATATTTTTAGCTAGAATATATTAACTATATATATGTATGTATTATAGTGTATTACATTGAGGATGACTCTTATGCCTACCGATGAGGAGAGAGATAGATTATTGGAAGTCCTTCAACCCCTGACATTTGGTTGGAGAGAAAGTGTGGAAATGTGGTGGCGAAGGGGGTAAAGATGATGATAATGATAAGGGTGATGATGATGATGATGATGTTTCAGATGATGCTAATGTTGAGGGTGATGATGAGCAGGTAGCTGGTGAGAGAGAGTAGAATAGGGAGGAAGAGGAGGTGGAGAATGAGGATGAGGATGAAGAGAGTGAGTTGAGGACAAAAAGTGAGCAAGATGTATAATCGAGGAGCAGTTTGTCGCCTACACCATCTCGCCCTCAGGTAAAAAGATGAGATTATTATTTTAATTATATTTTGAATTAGGTGTATATTATAATTTATATCATATATATTGATTTATTTATTTGCAGGTGTCTCAGACGAACGTCGGTAAGATAATGAAACTATTGGAGAATATTATCGAGATGCAGAAGACACAAGAAAGGTTACTGCGTAATATGAATAAGAGATTGAAAAGGGTTGAAGATCGACTAAAAATTAGTGGGCTTGTGGATGATGATGTTGCTGAGAGCTCTATCCGGGACTAGGATGATGACTTACACATGCATATGTCAGCACGTCATGAATTAGAGGGTGATGACAACATTAATGACCAAGGTAAAGAGCCACACATCCATATCCATGACTCAGGAGTAAAGAGAGATCATCACATTACTAACCAGGAGTAGGACCTATCCATCCACATTTAGGAGTTGAAGGGGGATAGTGACATTGGTGATGTTCAGGTGATGTTTTAGTCTTACGTATTGACTTAAAAATGTAAGTTAAATTTGTGAATTCCTTTAAATTACAAGGAGGGATTATCCATGAATGAGGCAAGGGAAATATTAAGCCATTGGTATCTTACAGGACACAATACATTGATCCTTTACATTCGAAAAAAAAAAAAAAAAAAAGAGTCGAAGCTTGTGGTGGAGCCGCGGGTAGAGATTATACCCGAAGTGTACACAATGTATATAGCTGCTTTTTTAAACCTCCAGTATGAATAAAAAACATTATTAAGTTTTTGAATTTGATTACTAATTTAATAAAATATCTTGTAATTCATTTTGTGTGTTTTTTTTTTTTAGACACATTATTAATGGTTATCCAGTGCCCTGCACCTCAAATATGCTTCGTATCATCGAGGATGTTAACGAGTGGTTGATGGGGATTCATATTGATGGTTATTTAAGTTGCTTGCGAAAGAAAGGGAAAGTTTATGGTTGGTGGGACAAGGTTAATGATTGTAGATATACAGTCTGTAATACCTTAACTTTTAATTTTAGGTTAATAGTGATTTTTTGTGTGAATAGCGACTTTCGTTGAATAGTGCTCAGATGAATAGTAATTTTTGAAAATTGTACATTAGGATTCAAAAACCCCGGAATGAATAATGGAGTCCATAAGAACTGAAACAGACTAAAAATAAGTTCATTTGAGTAAGATTTTGAACGGTCTGAACGAAAATTATTAAAACGTCATTTTTGAGTTATTAAAAATAATAATGATCCGAAGGTCGTTTTAATTTTTTT
This sequence comes from Dimocarpus longan, assembly GCA_022984855.1. Classification (NCBI taxonomy): domain Eukaryota; kingdom Viridiplantae; phylum Streptophyta; class Magnoliopsida; order Sapindales; family Sapindaceae; genus Dimocarpus; species Dimocarpus longan. The sequence continues at coordinate 29,518,198 of CM041016.1, read as the reverse complement.
TCGAAGCTCAAGATTGATTAGTTAGACACCCAATTAGAGCATTGCATGGTTAATTTGATGATAGGATGACCATAGAATATTTGTGGCATTTATTAGTGTTAAATGAGGAATTAAATTTAAGTTAGTAAGTTATTAAAGGATTTATGAGAGGATAATCATCCAAAGAAGCACAATCCATGTGATTAAGTGGGAACCAATGGTGTTGTGACACATTCAAAATAAAAAAACGCAAAGTGATTAGTGAAATTGAATTAAGAAATTGAGTGATTGGTTAGTTATTAATTGAATGAAATTAAATGACCAATCAAAAGTTTTAATTGATAACTAGTGGCACTTTGTGTGATTTTTAAGTAAGTTAAAGGGTACTTTAGACATTGGTAAGCATGAGTATATAAAGTGGAAGTGCACAAGAGCTTGAGGGAGTGATTCATTCGGTCAAAGCAAGCTGAAATTGTGAGCAGAACTTGAGCTGAAGCAGAACCAAGAAACGTTTTGGTGTGAAGGAAGAAGAAGGGGCTGTTCGGTCAGCTGCAAGAGAGGAAAAGGAAGAGGATCATCTGCAGATTTTAGCCCAAGAAATACCCAAGTCATCCAAGTGGAAACCAAGCAAGAAAGGGCCAATAAAAACAAGGTGAGTTTGAGGTTGTTTGATGAGATTTGTGGTGATTTTCGTGACCTGCATACATGCTGCAGTTTGGGTGTTATTTTTGAGTCCAAATCATGTTTAATTCATAAGTTTTAGCTTAGAAATGGAAAGGAAATCAAGGGGAATAAAATAGACATCAAAACTAGTGTGTTTGGTGATGATTTTTGGTGGTTTTGTGTGGGTTTTGTGTGTTTGTATGATGAGATTTGGCTTTATGGTATATTAAGATTTTAGAAGAAGGTTGGATGCATTTGATGTAGAATTGAACTTGAAAAAATTGAAAAAGGAAGCCTAGGTTGCAAGAAATTATGTATGAAAAATAAGTTAGAGTTTATGTGGAATAAACCGTAAGTGTTGAATTAAGTAGGTTCAAGGCAAATATAGTTGTAGATTAGGTGTTTGATTAATTGTTTAAAAGAATTGTTGAGCAAAAATCTTGATAAGGAAAAGAAGCAATATGTTGGGCATGTATGTGTGATTGACGGCCAACAAGGGAATGATATGGTTTCATTGAATGTTGATCCATATAGACTTAAATATATGCACATAACATGATAGGAAATCACAAGGGACATTAGTTTTACAAAAAGGAATGAGTGAATTACAAATTAGCTACCCAGAAAAAAAATATTTACTGATGGGATCAACTTTATAGTTTTATTACAATTTAACTACCTAAAATTAGTTTTAGTTAGTCAACAGTTAGTCAATCTCAACATATTGAGGGATATTTTGGTCTTTTAACTGTATTTAAATTTTTTATAATTTAAAAAATTATAATTTATTTATAAATTAAAAAAAATCAAAAACTTTAAAAATATTAAAAAGATTTCTCTCTCTTACCGGTCTCTCAGTCTGCCCCTCTCTCTCCCTCTGATTCTTCTTCCTCTTCCCTTCTTCTCTTCTTCCGCTTCTCCTTCTTCCTCACTATTCTGCTATTCTGGGTTCATCTAAACCCAGATCTTGGGTTCAGACGAACCCAGATCTTGGGTTAAGACGAACCCAGAATCTGGGTTCAGACGAACCCAGAATCTGGGCTCTCACGAACCCAGATTCTGGGTTCGCCTGAACCCAGATCTTGGATTCAGACGAACCCAGAATCTGGGTTCAGACGAACCTAGATCTGGGCTCTCACGAACCCAGATTCTGGGTTCGTCTGAACCTAGATGCTGGGTTCGTCTGAACCCAGATGCTGGGTTCTCACGAACCTAGATCTGGGCTCTCACGAACCCAGATTCTGGGTTCGTCTGAACCTAGATGCTGGGTTCGTCTGAACCCAGATGCTGGGTTCTCACGAACCTAGATCTGGGCTCTCACGAACCCAGATTCTGGGTTCATCTGAACCCAGATTCTGGGTTCTTCTTCCGCTTCTTCTTCATCCTCTTCCCTTCTTCTCTTCTTCCGCTTATTCTTCTTCTGCTATTCTTCTTCCTCCCTATTCTGCTATTCTGGGTTCATCTGAACCCAAATCTTGGGTTCAGTCAAACCCAGATTCTGGGTTTGTCCAGATCTGGGTTCTCACGAACCCAGATCCGGGTTCGGGTTCGTGAGAACCCAAACACGAACCCAGATCTCTGGGCACGAACCCAGATCCTTTTGTTTGTGTTGATCTTTTTGTTTGTGTTGATGATTGATGATGTTGGACCCCTATTTGTATTATTTGTGTTGATGATTAATGATGATTGTTTGTGTTGATGGTTGATTTTGATGATTGATGATGATGGATAATTGTTGATAATTTTGATGTTTGGTTGGAACGAACCCAGATGAATCTGGATTCGAAGGAGAAGAAAAGAAGAAGAAAATGAGAAGTGAAGGAGAAGAAGGAGAAGAAAGATGAAGAACAAGAGAGAGACGTTCACTGTGTGGTCAGTTGGGTAAAAAAAATTATAGATATTATTAAAACAATTAATTTTGAAAGAAAATAAAAAATAATGTAAATACTATTGAAAAGACAATATTACCCCTTAAACTGTTAATTCTAACCGAGATGAACTAACGACAGGTGGGTCTATTGTAATTAAAGTAGAAAGTTAGCTCCGCTAGTAATAATGTTTATTCTGGGTAGCCAAATTGTAATTCACTCAAAAGGAATGAAAAGAATAACATGAGGTAGTATGTGTGTGTCATGGTTTTGGTGATGTTGTGTGACACCTTTGTATTTTGAACCATTTGAACTATTATTCAAGCATAATTGATGTTAGAAAAGCATCTAGTAGAATTAGAGTTGGAAAGAGGAAGCTAGATTGTATTGTTGGTGCATTTTGGTTTGATGAAGGGCATTAACTTAGGCATGTGTTTTGTTGATGTTTGTGACATAATTAGGGTCCTAAAAATATGCATAAATGAGTAAGAATCAACAAAATTAACATGGATACATATAGGTACAAGAATAGCCTACAATCTAGTAGAGAGTAAAATAGTGCATAGAAATAAATTGACAATCCCGAGCTCAAAAAGGGGTCTGGTAAGACCTGACTTATTCTAACCTATATGTGGATGTTCTACACCTCAAATGATGTCTCGGAGTCATAGAAAACCATAGGTTTTGGAATGGATTGATTCCGATAAAAATTGCACAAGTTATGACCAAAATAGTACCGTTAGAGAGTCGACAAGTGAAATAACTATGTAAATATAATTTTTATTGCTTGGAATGAATTTAGTTGATCATAATTATGTAAAAGAAACTTAGATACAAAAGAAAAATCATCGTTGCTCGTTCGATACGAAAAGTGCCCAAAACAAGGGGTTTTTGCTATATTTGACATAGCAAACGATAGAATTTTTCGACGAAATTTTACGAGTGATTTAGTTAGGCGATAAGGAGATGGAAGAAAAAGAAACGGACGTGAAATGAGCGTTGGTTCTAAATCTGTTTTTGTTGGTCAAATGGGTTATTAAAAAGTTGACCTTTTGTTTTAAGCCTTCGGAGACCAAACAAATCATATGGGGATGATCCTAGGGGTCTAAAAGTAAAACTTTTACAAAGAAATTGGAATTAGAGAGTCTCGGTTGAGTTAAAATCAAGTTGGAAAGGTTATAGAGTAAAACCTTGTTAATAGAGAAAAGTGTATTGAAAATGTTATCTTAAGTTTTGAGTTATGTGATTAAACAAGTAATGATAAAAAATCGATATGTAGGTGGCGGACAAGCGAGCGAGGCACGAGAGGCTCGTTGAGATAGTTGAGCTTGCGTGGAGCGAGGTAAGTGTTCTACCACTTGCAACTTTTTCAATTTCTATGTTAAGTTTTGAGTTGTATAATGAAATTACTTCAAACTGATTTCCAAACGATGAGTTAAAATTTCGTAAAAGGATTCTTACATCGGATCTAGAAAGGCGCATTTGAAACGAAATTGTTTTGGAAAGAATTGAACAAAGAATTATAGTTAAGATTCTGAAAGAAAATCAAATTTTGTGCTCAATGCATTTAATGGAAAAGAATTTTGAAAACCCATGTATATACCCTCAGTTTACATGAGATTTAACGCTACATGACAAGGTAGAAATTCTGCACGTAATCGGTTAGATTTATAGTTTTGGACAACATAGGGCGATGAAGAAATTTTGCTCGTAATCGTCAAAGTTATAATTCATATATAGCACTATAATCACGATGAATAAATTCCGCATTGTAGTTGTTTAGAACAGAGATGGTTTCACACTACTCTTGCGATGAAGTAAATTCCGCATCGTAGTGGTTGAGATATCTCATTAGCTTCACGATTGGTGTTAGTCGAAATCATCTCATGATGGATAGAGTGTTTTAGGGATATACATGGTGGGTTTAGAAAGGAAAATTCTCAAAATTGAAAATGGATTTTGATAACTTATGATTTTTATGTGAATATATTCTTGTTATTTCCATATACTTGAACTAACGCCTTTTTTTTTTTTGTGTAGCTTGTATATTTATTTAGGTACCATGTAGGTGATTTTGTATACATAAAACCTCGTTGGAGACTTTAGGTGGGCATCGTCACGATGCATTGCATAAACATCTAACAAACTTGGATGTTGTAAATATGTTAATTAAAAGATTGATTAATCTGAATATGAATGTGTATAATATTTGTAATTATTGTTTTGACATGTATATATATATAGTTGCAACACTTACATTTGATGCACATGCAAAGTAGTCGAAACATTTATAAAATTACATGTTGTTGAAATTGTATGTCTGTGAAAATTTACATATGTGAAATTACATGTTTGTGGAATACAAGAAGTTGGGAGGTAATCAAGGATAGTTCGAAGTGTATTTTTATGCAGGTCAAATTTTGAAAATGTTCAAATTACAGCCATTATGCTGTCAAAATTTTTATAAACTTTATTTTAAGAAAATGCGAAAAATTTACACCAACCCAGTTATTTTAAAAGAAAGCAAATAGTTTTATGTTAACATAAGTAAACGAGCGAAAGAAAGTTAGGGGTTCGCTTCTCAAATTTCTTCAATCCGACAAGTCGGGTTCAGGAAGTCTGTTGAAGTGCCCGGCGGGATCCTCCAGACGAGAGCCTAGATAAGGTCTGATTTGGGTCCTGTCACAGTCCACCGGACAAATTTTTTGTAAGTGTTTACCCTTTTGTTTTGTATTCATTTTTTGCATATTTGTTTAATTTTTTGTAATATAACATGCTTATTTTTTTTGTTGTTTTAGGCAGATATAGTGCATACTTTCAATGCCTCATACATTACATCGAAGATTGAGTTTGATCCGTCTACGGCTATTGCAGCTAATTGTTGGAAAAACTGTGCTACCAGCAAAAGAGACGCTAAAATGCCTTGGAAATATGTTCAAAATGTAAGTTTCAAACCTAAGAATTATATTTTTTGGAGAATTATTCACTTTGTAATTAGTCATATACCAATAAAGTTTCTAAAATACAGGTGCTGGTCCCTTGTTCTTTGTCTTAGATATATTGGGTCTTTTGTAAGGTATGCCTAACAGAGTAGAAGATAGTGGTGTATGATTCCTTGAAGTTAGTAGATTTTAACCAGTGGAAACAGATCCTTCAACTGCTTACATGTTTTATACCAATTATCTTGTGATCAATTGGTTTTATAAGCAGAGCGAAGACTTACATCACTTGTGCAAAAAATATGGGACACAGAGCATATCAGTATAGCAAATGTGCCTCAGCAAATTGATGGGTAAATGCCACATTTGTTTAAGTTTTAGCCTAAAATTCGTTATATAAAGGTTATATTAGTCATCTAACTTCTCTTCTTGCTAATACAAGAACATTTGTGGAGCGTATTGCGCAATATTTATCCACGACTTGTTGAAGTCCTAAAAGCATGAATGGAAGATCCATCATACTTTGGAACACACTTGTATAATAAGAAGAGATATAGTATACGATGTATATATCTATTCCACACCAAAATACAGAACAGATGATTCTAGCTGGTGGATATTAAATAAAGATGAAAATGTAATATATGATAAAACGCAAGCTATTAGTTACATGAATTTTAATCAAACGTATGTTATGTGCCTAATTTAGTTAATTGGATGAAAACAACAACATGTGGACGTACAAGTATATAAAACCGAGTTTATATAAATTTTAATGAAACTTCAAACATGTGCCCAATTTAGAGAAGGATAAATTTAAAGAAACAAAATTGGGTTATGAGAATATATAAAATCCAGTATTGTGTTTTAATGGAACAAAAGAATAGTTTCTAAAAAAAATAAAAATAAAAAAACCGGTTTATATGATCTCATTAAACACGAATCGTGTTTTAATGAGGTAAAATATGCGGTTTTTTTGAAAATCGATTAATCGGGTTATATTACCCCATAAAATACAAAATAGGTTTTTTGGAATTTGAAAAAGGGTATCTTTTGGTTCTTTAAAACACAGATCCGGGTTTTATAGGTTAACATAACCCAGTTCAATTTTTTTTAGGGTATTTTTACATTAATTTCATGCTATATATATACATATATTTGTTGAAAGCTTCCCAAAAATCATAAAATTTATGTTATATGCAACTTTGGCACAAGATTGTGTACAACTTAATTATTTAGTGCACATTATGTGTGATGGGTCCCTTTTCCTTAACTAACTAGGTAGCTTACTTGGCAACCCCACGATGGCCTTTCAGTCGGGATATGCTCCAACTGAAAAGTTCCTGTGAAGTTAAGTCTTTTCTTTTATTGAAAACTTATTAAAACTCTTTAGGATTTCTTTCAATTACGAAAATGGATAAAAAAAAATTTCATTTTAAATTGACATTTTTCAAAATAGGATTTCTAAAGAAAATCTGGTAACACAACGACTGTTTTTCAAATATTTCATCCTATAAAAACTCATAAAAACCTGTGTATTTCAAAATCATACAAATTTCAACTTCCTATAGCCTTAAACCCTCTTTTCTCTTTCATAAATAAGCACAACAAGTTTTCAAATCAAGAGATAATTACGAAATCTTTAAGTTAAAACTAAAACATCGTGCATGTAATATTTTGAAAAGATAATTGTACTTAATATCCAAAACAATATTTACAAACTAGCATTAAGACTTTAGTAAGTTTAAATATACATGATGTTTCCAAAATCACTCTAGTGTAGTAACGTCACGTCTTCAGCCTGTCTGAATATTCAAGGGAGTTTCTTCCACTTGATTGCTCGTACTTACACCTGGAAAAGATTTTATCAAAACAAAAAAAAAAGAGTAGTGAGTCTTATAACTTAGTGAGTAGGAAACTTTTATAAAACTAAGATATTTGCTTTTCCAATATAGTTTGGAAATCTAATGATTTATTTCGAATTAGTAAAAACTGTAAATTTAGTATAACAACATAATTATTTCTGCTTAAAAATTTAATAGCAATTTCATAAGTCGTAAATCTTTTTCACTTTCTAAATCTTACATCTAGTGACGTACTTTCTTTCTATAGCTTATCTTACGAGATAACCCAAAGAAACTTATCCTCATTGATTATATGTCTACACTTCATGGTATTAGGACTAGGGAATATTACTTGCGTGATCATAGATGCGAGAACTTAGAATTTCGAGTCCCTTCAAACATCAGCCAATATGGGAGTTTGGGATTACGATTCCCCCCGAATATCAAGCCAAACTAGAATATGAGATTACGATTCTCCCCAAATATCAAGGGAACTTGAGATTATGATTCCCCCGAAATATTAGGCCAAATGAGAACTTGGGATTACGATTCCCCCCTGAATTGATAGCCATACATAACATAGGATTATGATCCCCCCCTCCCCCCGAATATCAAGCCAAACGGGAACTTGAGATTATGATTCCCCACCGAATATCAAGCTATACATAACATGGGATTATAATCCCCTCCTCCTTTTCACCACCCCCTCCCGCCCTCTCGACACCCAAATATCAAGTGATGTGGGAATTTGGGATTACGATTCCCTCAGAATATCAAGTTATAGGGAATTTGAGATTATGATTTCCCCGAATATCAGGAAATACGGGAACTTGAGATTACGATATTCTTCGAATATCAAGCCATACGAAAACTTGGGATTAGATTTTCTCGAATATCAGAAAATACGAAAACTTGGGATTACGATTCCCCTCAAATATCAAGTCATATGGGAATTTAGGATTACAATTCCCCCAAAATATCAAATAATGTAGAAATTTGGGATTACAATTTCCCCCGTCTCTTGTTATACATGTATAAGGTACATTGGCCTACTAGGAATTAGGGTAAACTAAAGACATATAAAATCCTTTCAATATGCTTAAAACTTTTCTCTTTAACATGACTTATAATTATTTTGTTCTCTAGTATACGATTTATAATCGAAATACTTACTTTCTAAGACAAAAGCCTAAAACCATTAAAATAACTTTCTCACGTATTTTTTATGCATGTATTTCATATAAACTGTGAAACCCAAAATTTCGTTTATAAAAGATAATTTATTATTTTTTCGATGAATAGGATTTTCGTGTGAATAGTATTTTTTAAGTAAATAGTGATTTTTGAAAAACGAGCCCCAGAAATCATTAAAAGTGATTTTTTTTATTATTAGTAATTCCTATGAATAGTATTTTCAAACGAAAAGTGTCTGCTTGAATAGTAATTTTCAGAAAGCAAACCTCACAAAAAGCAAAAGTTCCGAAAATGGTATTAGTATTAAAGGAAACGGAAACGGATCAAAGATGAGTCTATTCGAATAAATTGTAAGTGATTCGAAGTTTATTGGACGAACATACTTTTCCGATTATTTAGGAATAATAAAACGATTTAAAGTGTCCATGTATAAAAATTGAATTTTCAGAATGACCCCTGGACAGTCTCGAAGTAATTAATAAAATTCTCGAAAAGTAAGGAAATGATAAATTGAGTTATAACATACTTTTCAAATATTCTTGAGGTGAATAACAAAATTTTTTGTAGACCGGAGATGATTTCGAATGTAAAATTTAATTCAAATATAATTATTGGGTGGGACGGAAAAGATTAATAGAATTTTTGGGTAATTCGAATATGTAAATTAACATCCGTTAGGATTCCCAGATAGCCTAGATAAGCAATCAAATTTTAGTAGAATATCCAATTATATAAATCAAATTTTAGTAATAATTTTCGGATGAATCGGAAACGATTTTAGATACGAAAAAACGAAAATCGAAAAGTATGAAAGATTGTTACATGGAAGACACTTGTCAAGCAAAAAGAGATGGTGGGCTTGCATGAAAGTCAAATGTCACAAAAAGGGAAGATTGATTAACGCATGGCAAAGAAGTGTTAAGCATATATATAGAGTGAAAATAAAGCATGAAGGAAGGAATACATGTGCATTTGATCAAACAACAAAATTCAAACAAGAGAATACAAACAAACTGAGAGAGAAAAGCAAACAATTGAAAAAAAGAGAGACAAGGTGCATTCACTTGGTCAAGGAAGCAAATAAACACAAGAAAACCGAGAGCAAATCACAAGAGGGAGAGAGATCAAAAACACAAAAAGAGAAACCAAGAGAGAAAGCAAAAACCAAGAGTAGAGTGTATAGTATTCTCGGCCAAGAAGAGGAGTCGAGATAGCTAGCTACCAAGGAAGAGTTGGAGGCCATTTTGAATGATTTCTCCACTTATGCAATAGAGGATTTCAGCCAAGGAAGAAAAGCAAAAGAGGTTAGCCATGCATGGTGGTCTTTGAGGAGGTTTTGGAGTGATTTTCTTTACATATGTAAGAAGGAAACAAGAAGCAATTTGGCAAAGGCAAGTGAAAGGCTGTTCTGCCATGTATGAACCAAGAGAACAACAAGTATTTTGGGTGGTTTCAAAGCTATTTTCAAAGGGATTCAACACATGCATGAGGTATACACCAAACTAGAAGCAAAATCTAACAATTTGAGGTTAGTTTGAAAGGTAAAAATTGAGTTTTCCATAAACTAGTTTGTGAAGATTTTGGATTTATGGTTTTTGATATCTTGGTTATAATTGTATGTTGAGATTTAGGATTTGAAACCTTATTAGTATAGAGGTTCATTTGCATGTGAAATTGGCGTGGTTTTTGGAGAAAGATTAATGTTTGACTTTGGGTGGTTTTTGGTCATTAGGGGTTTTTAATGATTCAAATGTAATTTTAGTGTCTTGCCATGAGTTTTGTATGATATTGATGTGTAAAATCTTGATGGAAAATTGGAAATGTGGTGGTATTGCATTCGGCCAAGGAAGGGATTTCATGGTATAAATTTAGTTCAAGTTATTGAGTGATTTTTATGCTTGAAAATGTGTTTAAATGTTGAATTTTGATGTTGAAATTGGAAGCAAAACTTTTGGTTCTAGGTTGCCATGTTGATGTTAAGATGATGAAAAATTGTTTTGGGATGTGTTGGATGATTTTATAACATGTTTTAATGATGAAAATAGCATGGATATTAAAATAAATGCATTGGAATGTAAATGACAACTTTACGGCAAAACTTTGCGTAATTATAAAAGTATGATATTTTATGTGTTGAACTTGCATTTACACCCCTAGACATATTGTTAAATGTAATTTCGATTAGAAAAATAAAATGAGATTGATGGTATAACAATAGGTTAGGTTCAGCTAATTTATGGGAGTTTAATTTGAAAATTTCATTTAAAACGTTAGAGCAAAATTAGGCTTCATTTGATAGTTTTTATGTGTTAAGATATTTAGAATTTTCGAATGAAAAGTAAATGAGTATAATTGGCATTGTTACTATTTAAAAAATAATGTTTCGAAAATCTTTATGTAATTAGACGTTGTGTGATTCATGCATGTTGATGGAAATGATTACAAGAATAAATTAGTTGCGACATGCTTATAATAGAATGTTAAATTATATAGGTATCGAGAAGGCGAAGGAATTCGAAATTGTAAAATTATCACAAACTTGGAAATCGAGAAGTTTCTGTGAGTTAGAAATCAGTGAGTGTCAATTATATATCAAAATAATAAATGCATTTTAATATGGTTAATGTGAGCATGAAATGTTTTATAATTGTTAAAAGTAGTTTTATTCTTTTTAGTATAGTTTTAAAATGTTTATAAATATTTAAGCATTTTGATATTGAAATGAAATTATATAAATGATGTTAGTTTATAAATGTTTTTACACATGCATCCAAAGAAATGTTTATCGCATGAAATTGTGGACGAAACGTGATTTACGCTTTTCACATTAAATCGAAGAAATATATTTTTATTATAAATTCCTTTTAGCATGTGAAATAAATTGTAAGTATACATTAAAGAAAGTTTTCAAGACCAATGGTTATCGTAATCCTCATTATATGACTGAAATATAACTAAAATGCAGTCGTATGGCATGTAAGTAGGGGGAAAGTCTACTAACTATGAGGGGATCGAGTTTGTTATGTTGCCTTCTATGTGTATTTAAGGTACTATTATGACTGATGTCCTATGCAAGGTGAGGTAACATTCTGCGGTATAGTGGCTTATGACTGAGATTGATCGTCCCCACCACCGATGTCTTAGGACTAGGTAGTGATCATAATTTTCCTGAGATCCATTGGATACATGCTTTATGATTGATAATAAGCTTCACAAACTCATGTTTATGTTACGAGCGAATTTCAAATGAAGCATATTATGGAATGAATTTTACGATGCATGTATTTATGATTTCAAGTAGACTTATATATATATATATACATGCAAATTCATAAGATTTACAATTCGAATAAAGTCTTAAAAACCGTAGATTTTCTAAATGATTTGAGGGATAATATAATAAAGGGAAAGTTTAAAAATGCATAAGATTCACTGAGCTCTTTTAGTTCACTATTTCTTGTTTTATTTTTATGAAAAACCTCCCCAAGTGCAGGAAGGAGTACTACAGGTGAGAAATCTTCAGCATAAGGGAAGTCAAGCACATATGATGACTGCCCCTATGAAATTAAAGTAAATATTTTGATGTATAATAAATTTTGCATAATATAAATACTTTTGGTTTTGTAATGATATTTACGATTTTATACATGTTAAAATGTTTTTAAGTGCGAAATGGTTTTGATTTAAATACATTGATTTGTGGTTGAATGTGAATTTGAGATGGACTTGAGGTCTAATTTGGAAGTGAAGAAGAATGTATACATTTAGAAGTGTTTATAAATTATTTTACAGATGTTTTGAAAATGATAGAAATATCAGAAAACAACCGTTATACTATCGAAATTTTTCCACCCTAACTTTTAAATGATTGAGAAATGGAAATATATTACTGCTTTACTCTACAGGGTCATTTAGAGCCAGTCACTGTTATAAAGATTGCAAGGATTTGTAATATAACTTAATAGAGGGGAGTTCCTAGACGGGTCGCCTCATAAACTTTCTATTTTGTTTTGCTTCAACAATAATTGCATTTATAATATAACTTTACAAACTATACATGCATTATAACAAAAACAATAAGGTGCTAGAAAACTTGCTCGAATAAGCATAATAATTTGGATACAATATAATATCGCATTTATAAATATTCAATTGATAAAAATGCATAAAAAATTCATAAGATTCCACATTTACAACTAGCTTTCCAATACAATGTAACCACTCCTTTTACGCATTCCATCCGTTCGCTGATTCACCTACATTTTAATATGAGCGAATTTCTATTTAAAACTAACACACGTATTAACATAAAATCTTTTAACTATATAAGCGCATCAAATTATTCATTTTTAAGTTATAACAACTTCGATTATTCACACACAACATAAATTCAAATTTCTTAACATTAACACACGTAAATTATTTCGATTTAAGTCTAAATTTTGTACTAACGCATCAAACAAAAATTTAGAGTCATTCTAGTCACTTTGACCGAATTTAAATCAATCTTTACACCACCCATCTTATTCAATTATTCTCATCGCAAATACCCTTAAATATATTCAATATAATATAAATTCTAATCAAAACCATAAAACACCACATTTTCACAATTATGTAAAGTTTTGCTGCGATAAGCCCATTTGATATCTAATAAGTTTTCTTTTCATTCCCATGACAATTCTATCATCCAATTAACTTATAAATTCATTCAAATCATTCAAAAATTATGGTATAACACTTACATACACCAATAACAAATTTATGGCAGCTTGCATCTTAACATTTTTACTTCTCATTTCATCATTCAAACAACTCATAAAATCATACAAAACAGTCAAAAATAACTTTCTACCCCGTTATTATTATCATGGCCAAATATATGGCATGTCAATTCACTAACTTTTACTTTTCATTTCAACATCAAAACTTGATATTTAAACACTTCTAGATGCATGAAAAAATCACTCAATTAAATTAAACTCAATTTGAACCATTCCAATACAACCTTGGCCGAAAATTATATGCATGCATTCACCAATATTTTCATTACATCCTCACTTTCATATATATCAAAATTACCTCTGTGGGGTCCACGCCGACCTCCCTCTCGAGGCCCGTGGCTTGCCACTCATAAGGTACTGTCCCAGTCAAGATGGGTTTTCTTTCGCCTCCCCCACCTCTCGAACCTGGCCCTTGACCCTTAAATCCAAATTCTTAGAGAGGTGAGTACCAATTGAGCTACTCAATTACTCAATTGGTACTCACCTCTCTAAGAATTTGGATTTAAGGGTCAAGGGCCAGGTTCGAGAGGTGGGGGAGGCGAAAGAAAACCCATCTTGACTGGGACAGTGCCTTGTGAGTGGCAAGCCACGGGCCTCGAGAGGGAGGTCGGGGTGGACCCCACAATAAAAAGGAGGTCGACGTGCACCCCACAACCTCAATATCATTGTAATATATCCCAAAATAAATTTGGAACCATAACAGCCCTTATATGGCTGAATTACATAAGCTATCCAACCTCAAATTTTTTATCCATTTTCACATCAAAATCACATGCAATTGAACCTTCACACTAATGGAGCTTCAAATCCTAAATCCCAAACATATTATTACAAAAATCCATCAAATATCATAACTCAAGTATTTTCACTAAAAGAGAACTATGAAAACTTTAACTTACCTTTTGAAAATCAACTCAAAAACACTTCCACATCCACATGCAAGATACTACCCTCCTTCTCTATCATTCACTTAATTGCATGTGTTTAAATTGCTCGAAAATGGTCTCAACTCTACCATGCATAGCTACCGTTCACTTGCTTCTTCTCTTTGGCTATGAGTGACGGGACCCTTCTTGAATCCCTACTCTGAATCCGTGAAGGATCCTGTAGCACTCAGACATAGCTCCAACGAACCCTAGCTTGGCCCGTAGAAATTCTATCAGAGCACTGAGACTCACTTTAGACTTCTTTTTACTAAACATTTATTATGTGGCAAGGGTAAAAATTTTTCGTTTTCCTAATGAAAATCCGGCAGCATGCTGGTTGTTTATTGAGATATGCCACCCTGCAAATTCAAAGCAATTTAAAAACACTTCTATGGCAAACAATTCTCAACTACTAAGGGCTTTTGGCCCTCATCCACTGACAGACTCCTTTCTAACTATACTAGCTAGATGACCTGTCCGACACCCCACGGTAGCTTTCGAGTCGAGATCAGCTCCGACTAAAAAGTTTCCGTGGAGCTAAGCCTCTTTCCTTTCTGAAAATGTTGAAACTCTTTTAGTTCTAAAAATGGGTAGGAATTCTGTTCGTTGAAAATAATTTTATGAAAATAGAGTTTTACGGAAATTCGACAGCACAACGGCTGTTTTTCTAAAATTTTACCTTGTAAAAACTTCACAAAATCTGTATAATTTCATTCAATATCTTTTATCAAGCTAATAGGCCTTATGCCTTTTTTTTTTTTTTTTTTTTTTTTCAGATACACAATCATTTACAACATGCTTAAAAATATTCAATGATATGGAAAACAACTTGATTAAAATCTTAAAACATCATTGCATGTAACTTATTGTAAAATCGATTATCCAAAAGAATATTTACAAACATGAGATGAGTCTGAAAACAAAAATAATGCAATACATGGTCTAATTACTGAAAACTAATGCAGCAATGTCGCGTCTCTAGCTCGCCTGTAAGTCCGACGAAGATGCTTCCGCTACCTTGCTCGTACCTGCACTTGGGGATGATTTTATAAAACATAGAAAATAGTGGTGAGAATAACTCAGTAAGTGTGCTTAATAATAAATTATGCTTTCATTATTAGTTTGAAAACAATAAAGCTCATTTAAGCGGAAGATTCTTTTAGTAAACTTTTCTTAAATGAATTTTCTTATTTTTCTAAACTAACGTCTATTGACGTATTTCATTTCTTTAACTAACTTAAAAGGTAACTCAGAGAAAACTCATTCTCTTAAGCTAAATATCTACATGACATGAAATACTAGGAATTTTCTATTTACGTGTGCTCAGATTCGGGAACTTGGGATTACGATTCCCCCCAACATCAAGAAATGCGAGAACTTGGGATTGGGATTACGATTCCCTCCAATATTAGGAAATGCGGGAACTTGGGATTACGATTCCCCCCGAATATTAAGCTGTACGGGAACTTAGGATTACGATTTCCCCCTATCTATTAGGTGTACAGAACTTGGGATTACGATTCCCCTCGTCTTTTGCCATACACGCATAGGGTACCTCGACCGGGTTATGCTAGAGGTTAAGGTAAACTAAAGACATCTAAAAATCTTTTAATACACTTAAAACTTACGCTTAACTTTTATTTACTTAGCATTCAAGCATATTAATCACTTTTAGAAATATCTCATAAATATTTCGTTTTCTAGTTTACGGTTTAAAACTGAAAAACTTTCTTTTTAGAGCAAAACCTTAAATCATTCGAAATAACTTTCTCATGTATCTCTATGCATGTATTTTATTACACTTTCTATTTTTTTTTCTACTTCAAGACAAAATACATTCATAATATATACTTACAACTATACATGCATTACAAGGAAAGTGATAATATTCTAAAATTTTGCTCGAATAACATAATAATCATAACTAAAATGGTATCGCATTTATAAATCTTCATATAATATAATTCACGAAAGCTTTATGAAAATTCACACTCACAACTTGCTTCCAAAAACTTATCAACCACTCCTGTATAGCTCTCGTCCGCTCGTTGGTTCACCTACAATTGGTTTCGATCGAGTTTTTGTTAAAACACGGCTTGCGCAAATACTAAACTTAAATCACACTAGGATTTCTAATTACGACATTTCAAGCGATTATCCTCACACAATAACAATACGGAAACACTAATATTCGCACGTGAAAACTATCACGAAACCAATTCATTATTGCAATATAATCTAATCGAAACTTTACGATTACAAAACCGACAACAATGCCATTTGAATCTAAATCAATATCATCGAAATCATATTCTAATGGATTCAACAAAAGGAATATTCGAATCTAAACGAATAATGAAAAACTTACGCAATATCGAAAATTTATCGAGAACTATCCTTTTTAACATTTTGCGCGATTATGTCGTTTCCAATCAAACTTATCGTTAATACTATTCGTAACTTCACTCAATTCATGGAAAATGAAGATTCAAACACTTCAAAACACAAAAATGAAAATCATGACAGCATGCTACATGATTATTCATTTTCTGTTTTGACTCCGAAAATCAACGATTTCATATAATCGCGCGCAACGAAACTATTCGATTAACTTCAATATATTTCAAACTATCCTAACATCAACATTTACCACTTTTATGAACAAAATCATACAACATGGTAGCTTGTTAACACCATATACAAATTGACATTTGACACGAATATCGCAAACTAAATCATATTCGCATTCGCGGAAAACTTATTCGAATCGCTCAAAAAAGGTTTTTCAATATCCGAATGACTATCCGATACTTTACAACGTACAAACAATAATCATTTTTCACAACAACGGACTTGAAATTAATGACGTAACATAACAACCCCTATATTTCATTACTACAGCTCATAAGTCAATTTCGTAATATAACAACCATCTACAATTTCATTCGAATTTACAACCAAATAATATCGAGCGAACCTCCGCACTAACGAGGTTCTAAATCCTAAAACTTAATCATAATGTTATCGAATGTCATCCATAACTGCACATAACATTTACCAACGAAACAACACTCATAAAAATACAACTTACCTCACGAAAATCAATCGAAACTTTTCGAAAATTACACGCGAAGAGCTGTTCGATATCCTTTGCTTGACCGAACCTATACTAGCCCTTAACATCAATTTCTTTTCATCAACTCAAGCATTTAAGCTACGCAAAACATCACATAGACAGCAGCTTACCTTAAGGACCATGCATGAGAGATAAATCACTCAAAACAACTTCTAAAATCACAATGCATGGGCTGTCCACTATCCGATCTGCACTAACACTAATTCAAACTGTTGTATGAGCTTAAAATACTTCAAATTAGCTCTCAAATTTACTCACAAGCTGCTAGAAATACAAATTTCAGTCACTGACCTGTTGAAAATTGAATGGAGACGAAAAAATGATGGTTGTTCTGCTCGGGTTTGCGCTTACACTCTCACGAGCTCACTTCCTTCTTGTTGCAGGTCACGGACAGCTTGTCTTCTCGATTGGCTTCTGGTCTGCATTGCCTCGCTCTTCAAATGGCTCACGGCAGCAACAGCACATGGCAGCAGCAGCTCACGGCAGCAGCAGTACATGGCAGCAACATGGTCGCCTCTCCTTGCTTGCATGCACAAACAGATTTGCTTGATCTAAGCTTGGTGCTATCTTCGTTTGCTTTCTGGTCTCACAAGCTCTCTCTCTTTCCCACGATCTCTCACCTCACACTTGGGCTCTCGGTTGATTGAAGACAATGGAGGTCGAAAGGAACACATGCAGCTCTCGATTTGGAGAGGGTTTTGAATGGTGGCTGATCCCTCCTTGTTGATTTAGTTCTCTCACTCGGTCTAAGAATGGATGAGTGACCGAATGTTTCATCTCTCCACTTTCAATTTGATTTATATATGCTCTCCACTTTTTGGACACTTGTCATGCAAGCATTCAATTTCAAGCCACTTGTCTTGCTTACTACTTGCATGCGAGACATGTGTCTGTCATTTATCAATTTATTTTTTTTTATTTCTTTCATGCATTCTCCCATTTCGATTCCAAGTTCGAATTCGTTTCCGTCCGTCCGAAAATTCGCTTATAATTGCTTTCGCCTTCGGCATTATTTTAAAATTTCGAATCCGTCCCCACGTACTCGAAATTATTTTATTATTTCTTTTCTAAAAATATTCCGAATGGTCCGGAATCGAAAGGAAAATATTTTTTAGATCGAAAACGCGATTCATGAAAAAATAATTCATTTTTCCGACAACGAACAAGGTTTTGAGTTTTACATCCACAATCAGCCACAACATGAATATATATATATAATTTCAAAATTTTATGGAAACTCAATTTTCTGAGTTAAAACATTTTCCTAAAACGTGCATCCAACAACCAATATGTAAACTCTATTTAAACTTATTTTAAATGAACATCATTTACTCCATACTCATATACAACACATGCATGATTAGAAGTGTGAGCTATACAATAAGAAATAGTCGTCAGTCACTCGATTTGCTTGTCGGTCTGAGCTTCGTAATAAGATAAAATGCAATAAGTCAAACTGTAATGATGAATTATATTTAATGATACTGACATTTATCAGGCCAACTCTGTCAAAACATGGGTTTAGACGGTAACCCCATGTTGGTTATGTGAGATTTCCTTAATCCATGCTGTAATATCTGACGGGATTGATGTGGATGACTCACTCCTACACCTGAGGGAACATTTTAAGAAATACATAGCAAACAAACGGTGAATATAACTTAGTGAGATAAATAATAAACAGCTTTATAAACTAAAGTATTTTTCTAAAATACTTCTTATTTATTTCAATTAAAATTATTTCTGAAATTCGGTTTGAATTTCTTTCTAAAACTTTCTCATTTCTCACTTGAATAGTAGCCCAGGGAAACTATTCATGTCGTGGCCGCATAAATCTCTAGCAAGCCACTAGGAATTAGGGAATCTACCCGATGTAGTTACCAATGTGTGACTCTAGGCACGCGTTACCCCTACACAATCGGTCTAAACTACACTACCCTATACATGCAAAGGGTCGCTCAACTGACTCTCTCTCTTAGTTAGTAACTCTCTCACATTTACCATGCATACATAGAGCATTCTACTGGGTACTCAACTAGGGCTAGGGTAAACCATCGGCGTATTAAAATTCTTTTTCTTGGTATTCTGCAATAAACTCGTTTTTAAGGCAAAAGACCTAAAACGTAAAGTCTCAATAGTTTTTATATAAGCATATACTCAATTTAAAACTCATGTAATAGAATCTAGATATAACAATAATACACAATTCAATTACAACAATGTAAGAAATGCAATTAACCATTAAATAAACTTTAATTCAAACTTCACTTGGTAAGGTAAGATTTCTATTCACAAAGCGCTTCCCAATCAAAAGTGAACCTCCTTCGAACTCCTCTAATACACTCCGCTTTCACCCTAAAACATTCATTATTCATTTAGAATTACTTGAATCATTAACACAAAACTAGAAATCACTAAAACTCAAATAACTCTATTAACTCCACTTTATGCCTAAACCTTCGCAACTAAGATTTAACTTATCAGAGGCTTTCAAATTCCGATTTCTTTGCAAAATTCTTACTTTTAAACCCCTAAGATCATCCCTATATAGTTCGTTTGGTCTCCAAAGTTTAAAACAAAAAGTCAACTTTTTAATTAACCCGCTGACCCAAAAAAATAGTTTAAACACCAGCCATCATTTCGCATCCGTTTGTTTTTCTAGCATCTCCTTATCACATAACTAAGTTACCTGTAAAGTTTCGTCAAAAAATTCTATCATTTGTTATGTCAAATTTAATAAAAACATCCTATTTTAGGTACTTTTTGATGCACTTTTTCGTATTGAACAAGCGACGATAGTTTTTCTTTCGTATCTAAGCTTCTTTTACCCAATTATGATCAACTAAATTCATTCCATGCAATAAAAATTATATTTACATAGTTATTTCACTTATCGACTCTCTAACGGTACTATTTTGAGCATAACTTACTCAATTTTTATCGGAATTGATCCGTTCCAAAATCTATGATTTTCTATGACTCCTAGGTATCATTTGAGGTGTAGAATAACCCTAAATAAGTTAGAACAAGTCAAGTCTTACCAGATCCTTCATCCTATTCGAGATTTTTAACTTCACTTTATGCTTCTCTTTTTCCAACTCTATGACTTCTACAAGGTCTCTTAGCATCTAAATGGCATGATTTAAGCCTCAAATTGATGAAAACATAATGGGTTACACAACCCCCATCAATGACCGAACTCATCATTATCACAAAATCATCATCATACTTTGAATTCTAACATAAAAAACACACCTCATACCTCACTAATCAACCTAGATCCAACCCCTAACCTCAAATTTAACCTTTGAAGTAAAATAAAAATGGGTTTCCAATTAATCTAAAGTAATTTAACACAAGAATACTCACTTGATTATGTCTTGCTTTTTGCTTCAAAAGTGCTCTAATGAAGATAATTGATGATTAGAGAAAGATGGATTATGATTGCTTGAAAAAAAATTGCATAAATCACTTGTTTCCTTCCTTGATGGTGACCGGCACCTCTCTCCCCTTTTTCTCTAGGTTTGGATGGCAACAAAAGTGAAGAAATTGATTTGTTTTCAACTTTATATAATAGTGCACAATTGCCAATTGGTCCCTCTTGAAAATCATCAAAATAACCCTTAAACTTTTCTTAATATTGCCATGACCCCAAACCAGATAAACTCCAATCTAATTGGTCCACTTTGCACACTTTAATCCACTTATTTCTTCAACTAATCAATAAATGGCAAGTGGCACAACCTTAGCCACTACTTTTTAAAAGTCACTTATCTCATTTCTTATTGGTTGAATTAAAATATCTTTTACTTTATTCCATGAGCTCACCTCGTTTGATTAACACATAAATCACTCCTAATCACTTTGAATTCGTACCGGGGTCAGCCAAACAACATCTGACTTACGATAAGAAAATTTAATCAACTTTAAATAATACTACTGGAGGCCTACGATTCGACCGTAGCTCAATTCGAAGATTTCTAATACCATAAAATAATAAATCTGGGTGAGGGCTTACATTTTGACTCTAGGATTCTAAACTTATTTTATTCAAAAATTTTTCATCTCAATTCCTAATTCTCTTGGGTCATCTAGTCGACACTCTATTCTGAATGTGAAATTAACTTCAACTTTAAAAAATATTATTGAAACATTACTCGAATCGAGGGTTTACAATGAGAGCTTCCTGATTCTTCCTTGTGTTTATCTTGGTTTTAAGTGGTGATGACCGAATGCTATACTCTCTTGATCTCTCTCTCTCTCTTTGCTTCTCTTAGCCAGCTTTCTTCCTTTCTCTCAAACCAAGCAACTCTCTCTTTCTCAATGTCCTTGCCTCTCGGTTTTGCTCTCACTTGGTTTTGATTTGGTGAACGAATATTTCTTGATTCACCTTTTCTTTGTTTATTTCTCTCTCGATTTGGATGGATGACTGAATGCTAAGCTCTCTCTCTCTCTCTTGTTTTCTTTTGCTGTTCAGTTTTCTTTCTTCATTTTCATTTTTCTTCTTTCAATTATAATATATATATCATTTCCAATTTCTTGACACTTGTTGTGAATTCCTCTAACATGAATAACACTTGTCCTATCTCCATCTTTGCATGTCAAACACGTGTCCCTCTCATACATCCTTTTCATGCCATGTGTCGTTCCAATTTCATGCATTCTCCTAATCAGGTTTCATACTCAAATTCATTTTCGATCCATCCGAGAATCCTATTATAACTCAATTCCATATCTAGAATCTCTACTTGAATTCGCTTTCACCTTCGGGCACTCTAAATTATTTTATTATTCCCTAAATATTTTTACGATCCTAAAATCAGAAATAATATTTTTGTTCAAAAATCTTTGAATCACTTAAAATCTATCTGAATGTATTCTTTTTTATCCGATTCAATTTTCCTTAACTCTAATATTAACTTCGAAACTTTTGATTGTCAAGATTCACTTTCCCAAAAAAATATTATTCATGCGGACATTTTCCTTCCGAAAATACTATTTACTAAAAAAATAATTTATGTTTCACCGAACAAAATTTTGGGTTTTACAATGTGGGATTGCATCTTTTACTTTCATACTAACCTAATGCCATTTTACACACCAATATAATGATATGAGAAATTTGATAAGTTATATATCCAATGAAGTTAAATTGATTAAATTAAAGACATTTTGAGATTATTTGGGACCATTGACCACATCGATGTCACTATGTCTAGTCGCACTATAAAGGCGATATTTTCAGGATGTCCTGAAACGTCCAGCAATGACGACACTCATCCCAATCTCTGTTACAGCTTCTTCGCTGATTGGTGCACATCAACCAGCTTCAGTACTGCTCCCAGCAACTCCTCTAGTAGCTTCAACACTGCTTGCAACACCTTCTCCAACAGCTTCTATACTAGTCCCAACACCTTCAACAGTACCTGTGCTAGTCTCTCCAAAGGCGATATAAAAGGGTTAGGACAATGAAGACGTTTGTTTCCCATTTCACCACATTTTTCACATTTTTTCTTATCACAACTTTCCTAAGCTGACAAATCCTTACTTCTTTGTGTCTACTTGCTTGTCTTCTTCCTTCGAATGATAGTACAATCAAACTTTTTACATTCGTAGGAACATACTAATCTTATGGGTTAAGGACAGAATTGATCGGACATGTATATGCACATTTCAACCATTCTTTGTTATAATAATCACATAAAGTATATAATAATGAACACCATTGAACCTGATATATGTGATAAAGACATAGTATTCCTATATGACATTAAATAACGAAAATTAGCAAAATATAATGAATATAATACCTGTAACACCAATTGCATGATGACATCACAACTGATCTGGCTTCCAATGACAACAATTGTATAATCGCTTAAAAGGCTTAACGACCCATAACCTAGTTCATATGTGACTCCAAACTTGATCGGTTGTTGAATGACAGATACCGTGGTACCTGTTGATACATCAGCCATTGAGTTCACATGATCCTCCACAGTTTTGATAACTGAAGATCTGAGTTTCTCAGCATGAATACGTCTATCGTTGGATCATTTCTATAACATATATCTCAGAAATTCATGTGCAGCTATTACTGAAAATCGTCATGCTTTCATCATATATTTGTTGAGCGACTCTATAATGTTAGTGGTCATCATGCCATATTTTTTTTTTTAGAGAATATGCACGTGATCACTTTGTCACCCCATTATTTATCAATTTTTCATGCATATTTAGACATACCCCTCGAATTTGTTCCAAACATCTATCATAATCATCCCTTGTATAACAATATGCTGCAAGATAAAACATTTTCATCACATCTAGTTGTTTTCTACATGTTTGCTTCAAGTTTTGCTTCAAGTGGAAGAAACAGAACACATGTGGGACTTCAAGAAAAATGGTTCTCACCACATTCACAACGCTTTTACGACAGTCAGATTTGATAATCAAATTCGATGGCAAATATTGTGTCCCACCAATAATCTCTCGCAATCTACTTAGAAACTAGGTCTATAAATTGTTTGACTCTCCATCACCAAATCTGAAAGTAATGTAGGTTAAATCATCTCTTCTTTATCTTTATATACAGCAACAAAAATCACTCATTTATATTCACCTTTCAAATGGAGGATATCAACAACAATAATCGATCTAATATAGGACCAAAAACTGTGAATAAAGGCTCCAAGTGCAAAAAACGAACATAAGAACCGAATATTTTCATCTATCATAATTGTTGTCATTATATCGAGATTTGTTTCTTTTAACATGTGAAAGTATAAAGAAAGCTATTGAAATGACTCATCCGTGTTCTCATATGCTAGTTTCTTTATATATTATAAAATCTCCAAGCTTTGTTGTACATAATCTACACGTTATACTGCTCTAACATTTCTACAATCAAAAGCTGAGTGTAATACTATCAAGCCTTAACTTTATCTAATATAGTGTTGCTATGACAATAGTCTTCACATTCCACCTATGTGACTCAAAGGCGTCATAACAACATATATATTCCAACACATACTTATACACATACCATATAATATCACTCTTTTTGCATATTGCACGAACCTTAAAGCTGCAGGTCAAATCCTTGCAACTAACCTCATATTGAACTATGCAGGAATGTCTGACTTTATATTGATACCTGGAATTAAGAACATATCTTCCAACAGTCACATTTAGTTCATATTTACTATTGAAAAATGCACCTTGATATAATGTATCACATCGGATAAAGGTCGACATAGCTATTGAAATAGCCTCAATTTCACACTGATCTACACCAAGAACAATCCAATATAGTTGTGAGGGGTTAGTTTCAAATTGTGAAGCCGAAAATTTTATTTCTAGATACTCCGTGTTCGTCATCAATAGCCCCAGTTTCAATGTCATCATCTATAGTTTCCTTATCATCATCTCCAATTTTCGATGTCTCATCATCAGTATCTATGTCTCATTCTTCAACATAACGATCATTAGGACATAACAATATCACACATTAGATTTGCTGTGGATGTAAATGTGACAACAGAAGTTTACTACCATTACAAGAAGCTAAACAATTTTGATCTTCATGCATAACCGGACTTACAAGTCTATTCATATCTATCACCACATGCCCTTGCTCTAGTATTGAAGTGGCTATATATGGAAGGACAGTAGGTGTAAGCTCTCATAATCGATTCTAAATTCCCTAGTGTTAAAAACTAGACTAAAGGATGAAAAGATTAAATTTCGTCAATGTCGTCCTTATAAATATCATTAGGATGTTAATAAATGGCAATTAAATGCATTAAGGACGAAATAGAAAATTTAAGCCCAATTAACTTATAATTTCGGTGTGAGTATTACATAGAATGGACTTGAATAAAAGTCAAAATCCATATCATAAAAAAATTACCCAATGAATAAATGACCAAAAAAAAAAAAAAAAACTAAATATGAAATTATATAAATTAGTTGTCATGCACTAATTACTAAATGATTAATTTTATTTCATGAGTTATCAAAGTGCCCTTTTATGGATAAGATTCCATGAGATGATTTAGTTGTCACTTTGTGATGGAATGGAGAGCATTTTAGTCCAATTAAGTAGCCAAATATATATAAGTGACACTTAGAACACCTTTGCACATGAAACAAAAAAAAAAAAAAACAAAACAAAACAAAAGTTAGTGACAAGAGAAGTGGACGACAAACAAAAGAAAAGGGGACATGATGGTGATTTTTATAAACGTTGACTATATATATATTCAACACTTAGAATAAAAAAAAGAGAGTTTAGACATAAAACAAGAAGCAAAATCGTGAGATTGAGAGAGCAAAGAAATGTGTCACGACAACAAGAGGGAGAAGAAGAACTAAGCTTTGTCCATCCAATCTAAGACTCCAAAACAAGTTTTTGTATTGATCTAAACTAGAAGGACAAAACCTAAGCTAGTACAAAGTAAGTTACCATCCCTTTCTTCTAATTTGATGATAGTTTGATATGTTAATATGTTGATGGATTGAGTTGTTTCTTATAGAATTGTTGGTGGGATTTTGATATAGATCTATACTTTAATGATAGATATGTAATATGGAAACTTAGATTATAAGAAATGATGCATGAATTCATAGTTAGGATTTATATGGGAGAAACCCTAAGTAGAGATTTAAGTATGATTTAAACAAAATGAGTTGTAGAGAACTTGTTTGATGAAATGATTGAAAGAAATATAGCATGAAACATTAAAGAGAGTGCCATGTGAATGCTTGATGTGTGTTACGGCCAAGGAAGGGGTGTATGATCCCATTGCATTTCCATCCTTTTGAGCTTTAAATTATGCATATTTGATGTCATGAAAGTATCTAGAAAAGTTAGAATATGAAAAGGACAAGTATAGAATTGTAGAAGGAGAAACATAGAGTGAAATGAAAAATCCCGAGCTGATAAAGGGATTGGTAAGACCTAACCTATTCTAGCTTATTTGGGGTTTTTCTAGACCTCAACACGTGTCTTGAGAATATAGCAAACCATAGGAATTGAAACGGAATCATTTCGATAAAAATTGACGAAGTTATAGCCAAAATAGTGCGCGTAGAAAGTCGTAATGTAAAATAAGGATGCAAATGCATCTTCGATGCCCGAAATGATTGTATTCGATCATAATTAGGTAAAAGAACCTTAGATATGAAAGAAATGAAGTCGTCGCATATGGGATTCCATAAGCGTATTTAAAAAGTGCCCGAAAAAAGGCGTTTTTCTTAGATTTGACATAGCAAACGATAGAATTTTTCAATGAAATTTTATAGGTGACCAGAATGTGAGATAAGAGGACCGTAGGAAAAAGAACGAAGGGAAAGGGAGCCCCGAGTAGGGCTGTACATTCAGATCTGTTTTGGGGTATCAAAGAGGCATAAATTTTCGATTTTTCGTTTCGGGCCTTCAAAAATTATGTGGACCATATGGAGATGATCCTAGGGGTCTAAAAGTAAAAATTTTACAAAGAAATCAAAATTAGAGAGTCTCGATTGAGTTAAAATCGAATCAGAAAGATTTTAGCGTAACGGGTTTTCAATAGGTTGATTTATATTGAAAACTCTATTGTTACATTTTGTGTTGTGCATTTGAGTAAAGTATAATGAGAAATTGATGTGTAGGTGACGAGCAGGTGAGCGAGGCATGAGAGGCTCGTTGAGACGATCAAGTTGATATTACGCGGATTGAGGTAAGTGTTCTATCACTTGCGCTATTTTCGTTCTTCCTTTAAACATATATATATATTGTTGTAGTTAAATGATTACAAAAATGATTTTCAAAATTATGAGTTAAAGCTTTGTAAATGACCTTCACAATGGATCTAGAAAAGAGAATTTAAAAATAAAAAGTGTTCGAAAAGAAATAAGTGAAGAGTTTTGTAACTGGGTGTATACCCTTAGTTTACATGAGATTTAGCGTTACGTGACGAGGTAGTAATTTCACACATAGTCGGTTAGATTTATAATTTTGGGTACTATGAGGCGATGAAGAAATTCCGCTCGTAGTCGCCAGAATTATGATTCATATATAGCACTACAATTGCGATGAAGAAATTTCGCTCATAGTCGCCAGAATTACGATTCATATATAGCACTACAATTGCGATGAAGAAATTCCGCATTGTAGTTGTTTAAAACTGAGATGATTTCACACTACACTTGCGACGTAGTAAATTTGGCTCGTAGTGGTCGAGATATATCATTAGCTTCACAATTGGTGTTAGTTGAAATCACCTTGTGATGGATAGAGTGTTTTAGGGGTATACATGGTGGGTTTAGAAAGGAAAGTTAAAAAAAAAAAAAATGAAAATAGATTTTGACAAGTTATAATTTTTACGCGCATATATTCTTGTTATTTCTATATGCTTGAAC
The DNA here is from genome assembly GCA_022984855.1 of Dimocarpus longan. Classification (NCBI taxonomy): domain Eukaryota; kingdom Viridiplantae; phylum Streptophyta; class Magnoliopsida; order Sapindales; family Sapindaceae; genus Dimocarpus; species Dimocarpus longan. Next base: position 29,490,461 of record CM041016.1, on the reverse strand, counting down.
TAACGCCTTTACTTTTGGTGTAGCCTATACATTCTTTTAGGTGCCGTACAGGTGATTTTGTATACATAAACCTCGTTGGACACGTTAGGTGGGCATCGTCTCGATGCATCGCATAAATATTTAATACATTTTGGTGTTGTAAATAATAAATTTAAAGGATTTAAATGTTTGGGAATATGTAATACAATTTTGTTATATATATATACAACTGAACTCTTACACATGATACACATTTATCATTTGATATATCTATGTATATTTGATATTTGCATTATTGCATAATTCATAAAACATTTGAAACATGTATGTTATGGAAATTAATTGTTTGTGAAAAATGGGTGATGTGAATTGAATTAAGAAAGTGTATGTTTGTGATCAAAAGAAGTTGAGAGGTGAATTAATATAGTTCGAAGTGTTTTTCTTTACAAGTAAATTTTGAAAATGTTCAAATTACAGTGATTATTCTGTCAAAATTTTTATAAAAAATCATTTTGAGAAAATGCAAAAAATTTACACCAATCTCAACCATTTTAAAGAAAATCAAATTGTTAAGTTTAAACGAGTAAATCGACTAAGAAAGTTAGGGGTTCGCTTCTCGAGTTTCTTAAATTTGACGAGTCGGGTTCAGGAAGTTCGTTGAAGTGCCTAGCAGGATCCTCCGACAAGAGCCTAGAGAATCTCTGGTTCGAGTCCTGTCAGTAGGGCTTATAAATCCAGAATCTCTCACATTCTTATCTATATAAATCTTTTTGTAATAAACTTTTTTATCCGAAATCACACCCCAAACACTAGACATTCCTCTAACTCGGAGTAAATAACGTAAACGGATGTCCCATATTCTTTTATCAATGTAGTCACTATGTAAATAAAGTTCATCAACCTAGATAAGTTAACATCCTTGAGAGCTTCTATCATAAACGTCTCACCTCTAATATAGTTATTCTCATTCTACTCTTCATTGCATTTTATTATTATCATCACCTCACTCATTTTTGTAAAATTGAATGAAAGTAATTTATTCTCATCCAGACTCTCATAATGTTTAATAACCAATTGCAATGCACAAAATAATAATAACAATAATAATAATAAAACATCATTTTCGTTTAATATATTAAACATTTCAAATTTAATTAAATAATTATCAAAATAATTTGAGCTTAATTCAATATTTTCTAAAAATATTTTCTTATACTAATTTATTACTTAAATAAAATAAAAAACAAAATCCAGATTTCGATATACAATAAAACACAAAATCGGGTTTTAATGACCAATAAAACTCGACTTTGTGTTATATTAACTAAAAAACCTGGTTTTCTTCTAAACAAAGGAAAACCTATATTTTCAAGTACAAACCAACCAAATCCAACAAATACAATCAAATCTAAGTTTATATGACCCTAAATTAATACCAAAATTCCATAAAAAAAATAAATAAATTAAATAAATTACTGTCTCATGTTTAAATTGAGTTTTATGGGCCTTTAAAACCCGAAAAAGGGTTTTGATGCCCCACAAAACTCGATCGTCTACGGAATCTCAGCCCTTTTACGATTTCTTTCTTTTTTTGCAAATCGGGCTTACATAAAATAAAATCACAACCAGAAATCACTATTAAAGCCTCTACCCAAGTAACGTGAACAAGAAATTTAAAAACAAATCGATAATAAACACAATCTTTTAAGCTTGAAGAAAAATTTAAATAAGATGCTTGTTGGAGACAAATAAGCTTTAATGTGTGTTTTTTGGAGTGAAAGAGTCTTCAATGGATGCACAAAACAATGTTCAATGTATGACAAATTTAAAGAAAATGGAAAAAGGGTGAAATAACATATGGAGGAAGAGGAGGAGAGGAAGAAAAAGAAGGGCATTTTCGTTATTTTGTCATTGGTTGAAGGAAATGTTTGATTTAGGGGCAAAATGGATAACTTGGTTATAACATGTAATTAATTTGTTTGAGAGGTCAAAAAGGAATTTATATAAAAGAGTGGCTAAAAACAATATTTTCCTTTCGTTTTGGACTAAATGTGAAAAGCACTCTAGTGTAATTATTAAATGAGTAATACTAGGATTTCTAAATATGTTACTAAAATCCATGTTCATATCATGTGGTATGCGAGTTGTCAACATCCTATTAATTATCTTATTATTAATAAGATATTGATAACTCATATGTCATATAATTTAGGTATGGATTTGTGTAAAATATTTAGAAAGTCTACCATAAACATGTCATTGGTGGGATGGAGATGGAGATGTGATGGAGAAGAGATAGATAATTGTATATCTATCAACACAAAGAGGAGATTATATTGTTTCCCTATATAGTAATGTATTTACTAATCATATTTTTCAACAAATATTGAAATCCTACATTCAAGTAGTTATTTTCAAAATTTGATAATTTATTTCACTATTTATCATTATTGTTTTTACTATTATATAATTAATATGATTGCGATAGTAATTTGTAGTTTTAAATTTTCTTATATTGATATCAATAAAATTGTGAGTTTAAATAATATTGTTAAATTTGTAATGGTTTAACAATTGATATGAACAAACACTAAATAGGCATGTAATGAGCATTTCGAACCCATCCCACCGAAGTTTTCTTTATTTTTAATTCTCTCTCTCTTCTTAGAAAAATAGAAAAAATGTTCTTTACCTTTAGTTATCAATAAAATAATACTAGAGATTTCAATTTATGTTTTAAAGTTACAAAATGACATTTCACACAAAAATACAAACTTGAATACCTTTATTATTATTCTTGTTTTTAATTTATCATTTTTGAAACTTGTACTTCTTTAAGAACCATTAAAACAATCTAGCTAGTGTGTATTAATCATCCAATAATAACTTTAGTGTAGCGTATATTAACCATCCAATAATATCATTGGGATGGGTCATATTACATGAATTATAAATTCTGAATAAAATGACCCTTCACTGTAAAATATAAGCATTATTGTATATACTATAGTGCCCCATCTCATAAATTTTTTGATCTGTCACTGGGAGAAAGGTGATAAACCTGAGATGTCAGCTTTGTGTCCCATCTCATAAATTTCTTATCCATCAGGGGGTGGGGGCGGGGAGGGGGTTAGCATATTCTATATTTAATAAGCAACCTTTATGCTCATATTGATAGGCATTGTAATGATAAAGACCCGTGATTGGATCGTAATCATCCCATAAATAACATTCAACAAGCACTAGGCAGTATTATAAGAAGTAGAAACAGCTGCAAATTCATAGCTTGCGCCACAAACTAGCCATCAGGAAGATCAACCAACCGCAAGAAGATCAATCAACCGCGACAAAAGAAATCAAAGGAGGTGCGCGGAGTTGAATATACCGCGGAAAGCACTTTTGAAGCTATGATGGAATTAGCTGCTTCTGTGTAATGAATTCCATCCCAGTTTATGAATTTGGATCCTAAGTCACAAACTTGAGAGCCAGGATTCCCACAAGTCACCCTTATATTGTAGTTGTATGGTGGTCCTCCATTGCCACAACATGCCATTAATGGACTTGAGAAACCTGAGTATATATGCACCCAGATGATTTATCTTTATATGTTATCAAGACATATAAAGCACTAATGAGCCCTTTCTGAAAAAGCACTTATCAAGTGTTTTTCTAGCGAGCCCATTATGCTTTTATGATATATAAAAATATACTAGATGTATAAGAAAAATTCAACAGTACTGTATATGTTTATCTTCAATCAATTCACACTATAAAATAGATATAAAAGCAACCTTAAGTATTTAGAAAGCACTTTTGGCAATACCAATTGTGTTCTCGAACGTAGTCTTACAAAGGTGTTTGAGCTTCTCTGCTTAGAGGGAAAAAAATAAAGAGAGAGTTCAAAGTTTTTCATAACCATTAACATAAATCTTCAATTAGGCTCTCTAACACACCTCTCATGTGTCAGCCCAACAGCATGTGGACCAAGCCCAAATACATATTTTGAACTTAAAAATATTCGGACAAACTGAACTTTGATACTATGTTAATAACTATTAGATCCAAATAATTAAAAATTTGACTAAGCTTGCTCTAATACATCAAATCTTTTAAAAGGTTAAAATTGTAATGTTCTAGTTTTATTGGGTAAAATGGTAATTTTACACGCCCTTACTGAAGTGAGGGGCAAATTGGTCTTTTTCATATTTCTGTTTGATTTGACCATTAATCGACTGACGAGAGGGACTAATATGACACTTTTGCAAAACTTTAGGGAATGTTTGATACGTTTTTTAAACATAATTAAAATTTTGACACTTTTTCAAAATATAAAGATGAAAATGAAATTTACCCATCAAATAAAGGATTAACTAATGTTATAAGGCTCTCGAACATAAGTAAAAAAGAATAAGCTGGCTTACCATATTTGATGGAGTTGGCAATGAGATCTTGCTTAATGGAATATATATCTACATAGACTATAGTAGCATCCTTCAGTTCAGATCTCATCTCTTGACACAAATGGAGCAGTCCTTCATTGAACACTTTCGCCGCATCATTGTAATTTGAAATGCATCCATGAGGATCCAAAACTTTATTCTCAACCAATGAAAGCTTTTGAGGGAGACAACCTAGAGGTCCAGTGTTGTGAATCCAAAATTTCCTGCCCCCTTCATTATACAAAACCTGCAGTTGATGTACTCGGACAGGAGATAAGAATTTTTATTTTGTGTTATCATACACTTGCTAATCCAACAAAACATCAAAAAATCAATGAATATCAAACAATTCACAATACTTTTGAGTTTTAAGGAAATTCATTCGACATTTCATTAAAATGTATAAAGTTCCGATTGGTTTATTTTAATATCAACGAGCGCTCCTGTAGGGTAAGTTTCTAACTATCTAAAAAAAAATCCAAGGGTTTCCAATGAGTTTTAAAGGACCATAATAACATGATAGATTTGTGATCAATTTAAAATCAACAAATTTTTTTTCCAAAAAATTTCAATCTTTCACAAAAGCTGAGATCTCTAAAATCTCGATTGTTAGAGAAAAAAAACACAATGAATTACAGTGGTTCGGTAGTATGCTTATGTTCATTCTTGTCCGCTTCAGGTTTGGGTCTATCAGCCCGTCCCCTTTGCTCCATCAACTAGTCCCACATGTTATATATATATATAAATATTAGTCATATAATCAACAACAACAATATTATAGGTTGAACTCACCTTAACAGCATTCTTAATTTCAGTAATGACAGACGGAATTCTTTTGATAACTTGCACATAAGATTGATTTTTTGCAAACGAATCTGCAATGTCATTTTGCCCAATATCAATCATGTAAAGTGCATTACGGAACCCTTCATCGTTGATGAAATTTCCTGAACCTTAAAACAAGGTCAAAACTATGATTAAATCACTCCAACATCCCAAAATGCAGGACTGTTAACAGTCTAACAAAATAACATGACAATTTTTCAAATCAAAACAAATAAATTGAAGAAAATTAGTGCATGCAGCAGCCACTTAAGAAATTGTTCTGCTTTGTCAGGCAGTTATATATAACGCTTTCATAGAATGCATTTGGGAGTGTTTATGATTTGTGTTAGGTAAGAAATTTAACTTAATGCGGCCTTAGTTCAAACTAAGTATGTACACACTCAGATATATATATATATATATATATATATATATATACCACTCTTCCCATGACGACCCCTTATATAATATAATGACAACGTTTGATGAAATTTCATGAATTCTTATATATTTCCCCAGGACTTTATATATGCATTACAAGAAATACAAATACTACAGTTGGAAAAAATTTAAAAAGTTTTCAGATTCGTGAACTATTTTTCCAAGATTTCTGTTTCTTTTTAACATTTTATCATTAAGTAAAAAAAAAAAAAAAAAAGAAAAAGAAATTTTATAAACAGGGAATATTTTCATTTATTTTTACAATTCTATTTCATTCTTTTTATTATCCATATGAAAAATGACATCAAAATTCAATAAATCCCATTAAAGTGTGCATTATATGTTTTAAGAACTTGTAAATTTCTTCTAAAGTCTTAAATCTTATACCATGAACTTTTGTCCATTTTGAATCATTGGAATTTAGTTTAATTGATATCAATTATGGGATCAAAGAAGTTGATAATAAAAGTCTTTGGTTTATACACATGCAAAGTATATCAATGAGAGATTTTACCAGCAGAGACAAGCTCATGAGTGCGGGCCTTGAAATGGAGAAACTGCATAATTTGAATATTCAAAGAAAAAGGCACATATTTCGGGAGAGTAGAGGATCCAACTACTGCAAAGTTTGCACCATTTGTGAACTTGGAATTTGATAGTGAGTCTAGATAAGGACTCAGCAAACTTGCATTTAAACTCTGGCCTGCACAAATAAAATATTTAAACACTGTGTTTTAAGAAAAAAAAAATAGTAATATATATATTTTTTAAATAAAGAAATAGTAATAATAAAACAGGAGGTTTAACCATTAATTTTTTTTTTTAAATATATATATATCTCTATAGGATCATTGTTTAGTAAGAAAGTCCTGAAATTTTATTTCAACATCACTATTTTTGACCATATATACTTTCAGTGAATTTTATCATTATGATGAGATCCACTAAAAATGAATAACCGTTATTTATGATCTGAAAATAAAAATTTCATGATTGAAATTTTATCTTAAGATTACTATTTATAACCATATAGTTTCAACTAATCATATTACTATATTACTATGGTAAGGTCAACTAGAAATGAGTGGTTGAATTTATGATACTTAAATAAAATTTTCAGAACATACCACAGAGTTATCACATATATATAAAAATTTTAGTGTGTTCTAACACAACAGTTTTAGTTTTTTAGTTATCAACTTTTAAATTCACTTACTTTCATTTACTTGTGACTTAGTAAACATTCAGTTATGCTTAATCAACATCTCACATACAATGCACTAACATAATTAATTTCAATACGCACTGACTTGAAAATTATTTTATATATATATAATGTAATATAATATTAATGATCATAGTTTTATCGAGATTTACTCAGTCCATAAATCGACTATGATAACATTGAGAGAAATAGAACTTATTCGATTAGAAAAAATACTCTGATAATATTAGAAAAATTCTAATGTTTGGTCCAGAAATATTCTCGCAGTCAGCAGGAGAAACAAGACTTGACTAGCTTATAGTTTCGAAAAATATATTTCGATAACAAAAGAAAAAACTCCCCACATTTTAAAATAAATGCTCATTGAGACTAGAATTTATATCACAAAAGTAAAAATTAAATGTACTGACCATTTGAGTTACGAGTATAAGGTATAAACAACTTCTTTTTTTTTTTTTATTATAGGACTTGTAACTGGACGAACCCAAGGATTATCAAGACTAATCGAGATAGGACGCGAGAAGCACGACTCGGACGATGACTCTCAATTGGGAGGGATCCATCCATATAGAGGTGAAGGAGAAACCCATATGAAAATAGAAAATCAATCCGCATGTAACGATAAAAAACCGAATAATAATATATTTATAAATATTATATTATATTATATTAAAATATATATGTTTTGGATGTAGAGGGATTGGATGTGGAATTCATGCCTCTCACCAAGGAGGCATAGGGGATGCTGACGCCAACCAACGGTGCGAGATGGAATGGTAGTATAAACAATTTCTTCGAACCAGACTAGATGGTATAAAATATCTCCAAAAGTTTTCTCAGAGAAAAAAAAAAAAAAAAATCTCTTAAAGTACAGAAAAAGATGTGGCGATTAAAGTTACACCAGACAGCGCTGAGCAGTAGACCACCCAGCCTTCACATTTATTATAAATTTATGACTCAGCCTATATACCAGACAGTGGTGATTGATTCCATGCTTGAAATAATTGAAATCTCATCTCCGTTTTCAAGAAAGAACTGGCCCACCAACGTATGGGCACACCATATTCGGGTAGAAAAAACTTGTGTGCACCGACATCCATTGAACTATACCGTACACTCAGCCAATCACATTAAACGAATACATCATATATAATCATGTTAAATGCACACGTCATACGATAAAAAGAATATTCCTAGGGGACTGTCTCACAAGAAAAATCTGTGAGCCGGACAAATAAAAAAATATAAAAAATTAATATTATTTTATTAATTTATTTTACTATATTAATTATAAAATAATTTTTGGAAAGATTTTCCCTCGCCAATTCCTCTGAGATATATATGCCCCTATATGTATATATTAGTAATTCACATAACGGATAAAATTTTTTTATCAATGTTGATATAGTATTAATCATTTTATGAGAATAATTTAAATTTGAATGATGTATAAAAGAAAAAAAATTTATAAATTTTAATCATTTATTTTTTCAAATACTGATATATTACTAAATTATCAAAAGATTAACAAAAATAAAAGATGATAGAGAGAATCCTTATTTTCATATAGCACCTTGCACATTCATGAATATCATATCTTACATGGATAAAATAAAGTGTAATAATTATTTATTAACATACACACTAATAGAAGAAGATCTTACATGCAGCAGAATAGAAATGATGAGATGGAGAGTAAGATCACGTGTATCCGGCTGCATGTTAGAATTTGTTGAATGGAACACGCTTTACACGTTATGCATCGAAGTTTTCAAATTTCAATAAATGTTCATAAAAAATAATAATAAGTAATGGCCTTGATCCATTACTGCGATGAGCCCATGAAAACTATTTTAAATCAACCCTTTTTCGCCCGAAAATATAACGTTGATTTGGTGTTAATTCTAAGTCACCTTCCTTCACCTCAAATATTCATTTTTATAATAGTTTGATCCAATATAAATTTTACATATTTAGTTGTAAGTTCGAATATTTTGTTTCCTCCTACACTTTAGTTTAATTATAGTAATTAAATCAAGACTAAAAAGAAAATCCAGCCCCAATCTTTATGTATCATTATGTCTTTGTTTATGTCCGTTTAAATTAAGAGTTTAAATATCATTTTTATCTTAAAATACGTTAATTCTTCTCTATTAAAAAAAAAAAAAAAAAAATCCGCTCTCTACAATTAAAACAAAGATAGACTATAAAAGGTATAATTGCGACAAAATATAAGTAAAATGAAAATCTAAAATATATATAATATTTCAAAGGTTTGCTATATAACTATTGAATAAGATTATGTTAATTTATTGGATAAGTAAAATTATTTATTAATAATAATTATTAAAATGATTATAAAAAAATTAAAAAAAGAGTATTTAAGATGGTAACGTTACCCACTCACCCATTTTTTAAATGATAAATATCAAGGATATTCTTAAATATATATTTATCACATCTCAACTACCAGTTTTATAAAGTTAAATTTCAAGACTTTTATCAAAAGTACCTCATCGGATGAAACGATGTGTGCCGACATGAAAATGCATTACAGGCAAAAATAAATAAAAAAATAATACACAAAGAAGGAAATAAATCACGGACAAGACAAAATCCTGACCATTGGATTTGAATATTTATTATTAACAGAGAAAAAAAAACAAAAGGAAAGTGAAAAACGGAGGATGACTCACAGAGGAAGTCGATGAGGAGGCGTCCATCGGACAAGCGGCCGGTGGATCTGCGGAAGAAGGTACGTCCATTGGGGAAGTTAACGGGGAAGCCGAGGCCGGCGGCCAGGCCACCCGTGTCGGAGTTGGAGTCGCCGAAGTTGAAGATGACAGGTGTGTTCTTGCACTGCTGAGACGTCAAGAGAAAATGCAAAAACAAAGACAAGAAGAAGAAGTGGAAGTGGAAGTGGAAGGGAGAGGCCATCAATGGAATGATTGGTTTGAAGAGTGGAGAAGAGTAAGTGTGAAGTGAAATTGATGATGAGCATGTACTATGCATAGATCAGAGATTTTTTGTTTTTTTACTATTACTTTTGTATGAATATAATTATTTATTATGGAGAAGCTTTTAGCTACGGTGACGAGTGATGGTATGATCGATGGGGTCGGTTGGTGGTGGTTGTTCTATACTTTCACTCTCTCATGTACCGTGAGACAGCTTATATGCACTTGAGGAGGATGAATGCACTTGTGACAAGAACTTTCCGATTTGGACGGAAGGTGGAGATATAATCTAGATTTTTAAATATTTTATTATTTTTTTAAATTTTTTATTTTTTATTAGTTTATAATTTTTATTTTAAAATATTATTTTATAATTATTTTATTTTTTAAAATAAAAATTTGAGGGTTAAAAATGTCTTTTACTTGTAATCCAATTTTTCTTTCAATTTTATAACAGATAGAAAATTTTAAATAAAAATAAAATCACGTTAGGGAAATTTGATAATCTATAAGAAGTGGGTTGTTTCGTAGAATTTTCTCTATACTTAATATATGTTTGTAAATATGCATATTATAAAATTTGAATTTTTGTTGTAATTATGTACAGAGAAGGCACATTACTTGACTAAATAGGGATATTAAGCATTGCCTCTCTTTTAGCTTTTTTTTAGGTTAATAATTTATATTACTTTAATTAAAAAAAAAATGTTGACACTTAATAAAGAGTAAATTACAATTTAGCTACCCAGATGAAACGCTTTTACAGGCGGAGCAACAGTTTCGATATAATTACAATTTACCCTCCTTCCGTTAGCGGTCTTCGTTACCGTGATCTAGTTCAGGGGTAAAGTCGTCATTTCAATTGGGGAATATTCTGTCACGTGGGGAAGCCGACAAAATTAAATGTAAATCAGATTCTCTCTCCCTCTCTCTCTCTCTCGCTTCGCCTTCGTCGTCGCCGTCCTTGTCTCTGCCATCCCAGTCTCTGCTTTCTTCTTCTTATTCTCAGTTCTTCTTAGTCTCTCCTTTCTTCTTCTTCTTCTTCTTAGTCTCTCCTTTATTCTTCTTATTGCCTCTCTCCCGCCGCTCTCATCTCCTCGCCCCTCCTCCGTCCGCCGCGCTCATCTGCTCTCCTATCTCCTCTCTGCTGCTGCTCTTCTGTCCGCTGGTGCTCCTCTCCTTTCTTCTCGTCGTTGTTCTCTTCTCCTTCATCATCTGGGTTCATTGTCGAACCCAGATGAAAGTTCATCTGGGTTCGAATTGACGAACCCAGACGGAGGTTCATCTGGGTTCGTCGATGAGAACCCAGATGTCTCCCCTCTCTGCTGCTGCTCTTCTGTCCGCCGGTGCTCCTCTCATTTCTTCTCGCTACCGTTCTCTTCTCCTTCATCATCTGGATTCATTGTCGAACCTAGATGAAAGTTCATCTGGGTTCTAATCGACAAACCCAGACGGAGGTTCATCTGGGTTCGTCGATGAGAACCCAGATGAACCTCCGTCTGGGTTCGTCGATTCGAGCCCAGATGACCCTTCATCTGGTTCGACAATCACACAAATGTCTACTCTTTCTCTTCTGCTTCCTCCCTCTTTACACCACCTGATCTCCACTTGCAACATTTTTCTAACTTACCAGAGCCATGGTATACGTATCACATCATCACACTTTGTTTATTTTCTTTTAACATCAAACATCATCTATTTCATCGTGTCTCATTCTCTTGTATATGTTTGTGCATTGAATTTGTATTGCAGTCTATAACCCCATTGCTGTTCCGGTCACTGGCGAGGTTCGTAACATCGCTGGTGAACGAGCCAGCTGCCTCAGTCGCCACCTTGTTATATTACAGTGAACTCCTGCCACCCAACATTCTCCTGGAAAGAATGGTTCGACGCGAGTTCCTTGATCAAGGGAATTATTTTTTTCACTTTCTCATCAACTTCTTGAGATGTTGCTGAAATTAATTTATCTATTCTTGTTACACTTGGATCATCTTCTTGCATCTCTAGCTGTTACACTTGGATCATCTTCTTGCATCTCTAGCTGTTACACTTGGATCATCTTCTTGCACCTCTAGATGTTGTTGGAATTAATTTCAGATCAGATGTGACTGGTTGGTCTGGTTTATCTTTTCCGGCTGAGCAGCATTTTCTGATGCAACTTTGAATGATGATTGTTTTGAGAATATTTTTTTTTAACTTGACTTGAAATCATATAATGAACAATATATTTATTTTTAACTTGACTTGGAATCAATCAACCTCAATTCCCACGGACAACCACTTTTGATTTTTCAATTGCTCGGTCAACGGGGTCAATTCAACTATCAAGGGTATTTTCATCTTTTTGTCCCTTTCACACTGTTCACAGTTAAATTTAACGAAAACTGCTAACGGAAGGGGGGTAAATTGTAATTATATCGAAACTGTTGCTCCGCCTGTAAAAGCGTTTCATCTGGGTAGCTAAATTGTAATTTGCTCCTTAATAAATGAAGGATTAATTAAAACATATGATGAGATCAATCACTACTAAAATCAATTACTATATATGTAATCCGAATATCTATTTGTATAAGCAAAAGCCATCTAGCTTCCATGGTAAGGGAAGAAAGTTCTACGTACACTCGTAAACGTAGAATATAAACCCCAATCCACTAAGTTGAGTAGGAAGGAGCACACAACCTAAGCTAGGAGTAGATATACAATAAATAATATGCTGCCTACAAGTACTTAATTTTTTGTTTAGGGGAACATGACGTCATTGAAATGGATACATATACTAGGGACAAAATCGTGTCAACCTCAATTTTTTATTTTTATTTTTTAAAAAAAAAACTATAATCCAATATAGGCAACTCAAATATTTATTTCAAGCATACTACATATTTCTAGAAAAAAAAAATATTTACATATGGTTATTATTGGGACCTTAGCCTATTCTCTTACTATTTGTCTTCGTACAGTTTTGATTTTTTTGTCCTGTAGGGTAGGTATCGTCTAAAACTTTGAAACTGAGACTTTAAGTATCTTTTAGGTATAAACCTCCGACCACCAAGGTATAAAGTAAAAAACTGTAACTAAAGTATCAGAGAGTACTCCTAGAAATAACTAAAGATGTTGATTCCTTTTGTAAATTGAATCATAACAGAAAGTTGAAAGAAAACAATCCAACAAAGGAAAGAGACGTTCGATGATACAACAGATCTTCTAACATACAATAGATATTTGAACAACAACTTCGATCAAAACAAAGTCATTACGGCCGGACTAACTTAAAAGTCTTGCCATAAAGGGTGGGACTATTTTAGTCCCACCATTTCATTTTTTTTTTCTATTTTTTTACTAAAATATTAAAAATATTAAAAATCAATTTAACTAATACTTATAATAAATGACATTTTTTAATATTAATTATAGAAATAAGCATTTAATTTTTACATAGGATTTGTATTATTACATGGGTGATTGTGGCAGAGGAAAATTTATTTCTTATAAGTTTTTCAAATTTCTTAATTCTGAATTTTGTGGACTCTTGGATTAGAATCAGATGTATAATTAAAAATAAGTGTTAAATTAAATAAAAATTACTTATAATAGTTTTATTTATTTTAAAAAATAACTTTCCCTTAAAAAATTGTTTAATTTTTTATTTTATTTAAAAATTTTCAAACAAAATTTTTATGTAATTTAATTTAAATCAAAATAATTTAATTTTTCATAATATTAATCTAAAATAATTATTTCTTATTTAAAAATTAATTTATCTAACCTAATATTAATAAATATTACACTTTATCAAACATATACCATAATTATTTTTTATTCAATTCTATGCTACATCTAACAAGATATTATTTTTAATCCAATTCTAACTATACAAAATATATTATAATACTAATTTAATTCAATTTAATCTCACCTTTTAAAATAGTCCAATCCTATCCCTAGCACCAAAGACACCCCTAAGATCTAAACTTTAATACAATTCACATGTTTGTGGCTAAAAATAGTTTTGTCACATTTTTAGTACTACAATAGTCATTATTAATATGTTATAATCAGATTAAGAGCAAGCCAGACCTGTAATGAAAAACTAGTATTAAGTTAATTTTTTCATAGTCGACAAAATCAATTTTTATTTAGTTCAAAATTTATCTTTCTTATTCAAATATTTAGTAGAAATCTTTTTTCTAATATTATTCCTAAGCTTTCAAAAATAGCAAACAATAAAGTAACATTTCTCAATTAACAATCTAATAATTATACAATAATAAGTGCACAAAAATATATTATAATGATCTAAAGTTAATTTGCCTTTGAAAGGATTTTTCATTTTCTTTAATGGGCCAAATTGCCATGGCCAGGGTTGTTATTTATAGGCCCAATTACTCGGACAAAACTACAAAAAATCAAGGGATAAATCTAATTTGCCCTTTAGTTTGGTATAACAACTAAAAGCCCCTGACTCCAGAAAATCCCTAAAGATGCCCTTATAGTTTATATAAGTGATAAAAAAAAAAAAAAAACCCTTAATGGTTATCAAAATAGCCAAAAAACCCTCTGCAATCAACTTAGACGTCAAGAGTTAATATTTGACAATCAATCCAATTGGATCGAAGAAAGTCTAAAGTATGGGCCCAGTGATCCGGAGGCCCAAGCAACCCGACAATCTATCTATGTCTCTGATCGTCCCCTTGATCACTAACCTGTTGATTTGTCTACCCGCTAATCTACTCGTATACCAAGTCGTTTGACTAATCGTTAATCTGTTCGCTAATCAAGCTCGGTTACCTACTCGATAATTTATTCGCCCATGTGCTCGTCTATCAGATAGAATATGAGCCCGTTTATTTGATTAACCAATCTACTCGGCCCTTACTCTCCTAATACGGTCAATTCAGTAAAGCCTTACTCATTTATCAGCCTGACAGGATATTCTTTTCGCTAAGGTGCTCACTTCAGTCACATCTATCAATGTAAGTCAACTACAGTCAGAATTATTAGGCAGATTACAACTCAAGACGTATTGTGCACGCCAATCCCGTTAGAGATTACAGCCTGGATTACGGTGATCTCACCTAACCCACATGGGTTAGCTGCCTAAATCCATGCTTTGGGCAAGATAAACCTGGAGTCGTCAGCCATATTAAATGCAATCCAGACGCATTAAATGTAACCCATCATTGCAATATTGATTTACTGTACATTATTTTATTACGTTTTACTGTAGTTCCTCCCATTCTCTATAAATAAGAGAGGACTTCCTTTGTAAAAAGATCTGAAATTTTGAGTGTCATTACTCTGCTAAAATAGTGAGAGAGTGAATAATGGATATAAGTATCTTTTTGGGTCGAAGCACTTAAAAACCTCCTAGTGTTCTTTCTTCTTCCCTGACCCCATCTCCTCTGCTTGCTTTCTACTTTGCTAATCATACTACAACAACCCAAAACTGTAGCTTGGGTTGCAAATGAACCTAGTTGGTTAAATCCAGACGTTGACATTTTTGGCGCTAGAAGAAGGGACCATCTATAGTTTCACCACCTTTACTCTTAGCTTACAGAGCTCGTTTATTACTCACCATGGTTAGAGAAATAGTCACCAAAAGCTCCGATGCTACTGAAGACTGTCCCGAAACCTTAGATCAACGACAGAATGTAATGCCTACTGAAGGACTACCTAATATGGGTGTAGGAACGTTTAATGCGCCTATGGCTGGGAACACTCAAGGTATGCCTTCTCTTCCTACTCATCAACCTGTACCTAATGTTGTTGGGGGAGACGTTATACAGGTGTTACAACAGCGACAAGAGTTGTTGGAAACTACAATGACACAACTGGCCAATGAAGTCAGGACACTAATTTTGGCCCAGGTTCAAGCCGCTCAGGGACCACCCTAGGCCACTGTAAGGAGGGATGTTTCGCAACAATAGCACGGTGAGGCCCCTGTTCCGAACAAGAGAGTTGTCAGGGAGTCGGTTCAAGAGAGGTCATTTCATTCCTCTAGTCTGCGATCTAATGCTCGGTTTCAGCGAGCTCGTCATGGGGAATATGCAGCTCATCCTTCAAGATTCAGAACAAAGGTGAGCCAAAATGAACGCCAACCAGCGCAGATGAACCGTGAACATGATCAGGCCTCGACTCATAGAGATGGAGCTTCGCAAAGTCCTGTTAATAGAGGTTCGCAAAGAGAAGTTGTGTCAAACAGGCTTGAACGAAGACATGAGCCTGGTCGTTATGACACTAGATTCGAAGGATTTGAAGGTAGGAGAAGACAGGGGGCTCGTGACCAGCATTCCCTGAGCAGACAAGACAGACGAGACAGACAGTCCACTATCAGAAGAACTAAAATGCAGGGTCCGCTTGTCGATGAGCTCCTTCAAAGGGTCCGACAGCTTGAAGCACCATTCGGAGCCCATGAAACAGAGGAGTCAGAGGGGGAAAAGGACTCCATTCACCTCAGAAATTAAATTGGAGCCACTCCTTCCAAGGTTCAAAGTCCCTAACATCCCGCAATACAAGGGGAACACTGACCCTTACGACTATCTCGATGCTTTTAATATCTAAATGGACCTCCGGACCTCCAGACCACCAGCTTGCTCGTGAAGTGTCGCGTATTCCCAACAACACTTAGGGATATTCCGTGGACATAGTTCAGGAATCTTTCACCCCGCAACATCAATAATTGAGAGAAATGTCAGCAAAGATTCCTAAACCAATATAAGGCTCTAGAGAGGTAGCTCGTGCCACCTTGCCACCTTACAACTATCTTTCAACATCTTGGCGAATCGTTGAGGGACTGCATCAATAGGTTCAGGCGTAAGGTGACTAATGTAGAAAACCATACAGATAAGGGGATCTTGACAGCTATCTCGTCAAGACTAAGGAAAGACAGGAAGCTATACGAGAGCATTTACAAATCTCTGGTGAAGGACTTAGGAGAATTATACGAGCAAGCAGCGAAGGAAATCAGGTGGGAAGAAGCATTTGGCCCCAAGAAGACTAATGGTCAAAAAGATGAAGCCGGTAGCTCCAATCAAGGGAAGAAAATGAGTAATGAAGGAAGCAACCGTGGGGGCTAAAGAAATAACAATCAAATTGCAAAGAAGGCCAGAAATGGGCCTTGACCGAGGAGTAGCCTGAGGCGAGAACGACCTCAGTATCAGGGCCGTTACAATACATACAACAATTTGTCCAATACTCAAGATAGGATCTTTGCAACTGAAAGAAATATGGAGAACTTTGGGAGACCGACCAGTATTCAGACTCCTAAGGGACACAGAGACAGGAGCAAATTATGTGCCTATCACAACGAAGTAGGGCACAATACTTCTAATTGTTGGGCGCTCAAAGATGTCATTGAAGAGATGATCAGAAATGGCCGCTTGAGGGACTATGTTCTGCGACCTTCAAGGTAACCATCCCAACAGCAACGTCCCCATCAACGACAGTAAGAGCAACCATCCAAACCCAACAAAAGCTTGACCCTCAACACTGACCTGCTGTGAGAACAATTCATACTATCCATTGGGGTTCTTCTGTGGCAGGAACATCTAATAGATCGCAAGAGCAATATGTACGTGAAGCTAATCATGTCTAACTCGCAGGCCGAAGAAAATCAGGAGGACCTACGAAGAAGGCTAAAAGGGCCTCCGAGGAGATTGTTTTTACGAAAGAAGATGCTCGAGATGTTCACTGGCCTCATAATGACGCTTTGGTAATCTGAACCCATATCGAGAACTCAGTGGTTAAGAGAATAATGACTGACACCAGGAGCTCGGCGAACGTGATGTATAAGGAGTGTTACAACCAAATGGGGATTGACGATGAACGGTTGGAACCTTCCCCTGAGCCTCCGTATGACTTCATTGGAGACGCAGTCACTCTCATCGGACAGATCAAACTACCATTCACTCTCGGAGATGCAGCTTACTAGTTAACGGTGCTCGAAGACTTCCTTATTATCAACTCCCCCTCAGCCTATAATGTAGTATTGGGAAGGCCTGCAATGAATAATCTCGACATGGTCGCCTCTACCAAAGCCCTCACAGTAAAGTTTCTAACTCCCAATGGGATCGGGTGTGTGAGAGGCGAGTCATCCCTGGCTCGTCGTTGCTATGTGGACGCAGTAAGAATGGGAGTTCGAGGGAAGATGGTGGATACGGTTCCAAGGCATGAGCTGCAAGCTATCACTGCAATGAAGGTTAGCCATGATCCGGACCCTAGGGAGATTGATACATACCAAACTACGGGTCTAGTAGAAGAGCTCAAAGACATTCAGGTCAGCAAAACGGATGCTCCAAGATGCCTTAAGTTGAGCAAGAGCTTGGTCCCAGAGATAAAGGCCCAACTGACTGACTATCTCAAGGCCAATTTGGATGTGTTCGCCTGGAATCATGAGGACATGGTGGGCTTCGATCGAAAGTGATGACTCATAAGTTGAATGTTAATCCTCGCCACAAACCGATTTGCTAAAAGAGGAGGCAGATGACTCGAGAACGCTACGATGCATTGAAAGAGGAGGTAGACAAGCTCTTGGTAAACAAATTCATCCGAGAAGTCCAATATCCTACCTGGTGGCCAATCCCGTGTGGTGAAAAAGAAAACCGGGAAGTGGAGAACTTGCATCGACTTCACGGACTTAAACGAGGCCTGTCCAAAAGATAGCTTTCCACTATTCAGGATTGATCAGTTAGTAGATACGGCTGCTGGGCACGAGCTCCTTAGCTTCATGGATGCTTATTCAAGTAACAATTAGATTCCAATTAACCCTAAAGATGAGGAGCACACCTCGTTCATCACAGACCGTGGCTTGTATTGCTACAAGGTAATGCCTTTTGGACTCAAAAATGCAGTGGCAACTTACCAGAGGATAGTAAACATGATGTTCGAGGATCAGATTAGGAAGACTATAAAGGTATATATTGATGACATGTTAGTAAAATCCAAGCAGGCTACTGATCACGTCTGTAACCTCGAGGGGATGTTCCAAATTTTGATGAGATATCAGATGAAGCTCAACCCCCTCAAGTGTGCATTCGGAGTGGCCTCATATAGATTTCTGGGTTTTATGGTGAATAACAGGGGAATTGAAGCTAATTCAGAAAAAATACAAGCCTTGTTGGACGTGAGATCGCCAACAAAAATGAAGGACGTGCAGAGTTTGAATGGGCAAGTCGTGACCTTGAGCAGATTTATATCAAAAGCCTTAGACAGATGTGTTCCGTTCTTTGAAGTATTAAATAAGACAAAAAACTTCAAATGGATAAAGAAGTGCGAGGCCGCGTTCCAGTAACTGAAAGATTATATGGGACGAGCTCCTCGACTGTCAAAGCCAAAAGAAGGGAAAGTTCTAACAGTTTATCTTGGGGTATCTTAGTGCGCCCTAAGTGCAGTGCTGGTACTAGAAGAAGGAAATGGAGCTCAGTTCCCTGTGTATTATATCAATAAAAAGCTGGTTGATGTTGAGACAAAATACACCCCAATGGAGAAGATCACCTATTGTCTTGTGGTAGCGTCCAAGAAGTTACGTTCTTACTTCTAGGCACACAAAATCGAAGTACTGACCAGGTATCCTCTCAGGTAAATCCTGTAAAAGCCTGACACCTCAGGCCGTCTTCTTAAATGGGCGATTGAGTTGGCCTAGTTCAATATCGATTTCTGGCCAAGATCAGCGATCGAAGGCCAGGCACTATCAAATTTCATCGCTGAGTTTACAGGGCCTGTGGATGAGGAAGTTGAGTCTTCTGAGGGTTCGTTCTAGGAATTGTTTGTTGATGGATCTTCTAGCGAACGGAGTGCAGGGACTGGAATTTTGTTGATAAGACCAAAGGAGCAAAAATTCCTTTATGCACTCAAATTTGGGTTCAGAGCCACAAACAACGAAGCATAATATGAAGCATTGTTAGCTGGACTTTGCTTAGCTAAGAAGATGCGTGCTAACGACTGAGGAAATTTAGCGATTCCCAGCTCGTGGTCTATCAGATTAATGGTGAGTATCGGGCCAGGGGGTTAAGAATGATAGTTTACCCGTAAAAGGTCTGGAAGCTGTTGGGAACCTTTGAAAAGTATGAGTTAAATCAGATTCCGCGAGCCTAGAATTCCACGTAGACGCACTGGCTTGCTTAGCTATAGCTCAGGACACAGATTTTGCTGGGAGTGTGTCAATAGAGCTCCTGTCGAAGCCAAGTACTGAGCCCAGCTATGAGGTAATGATCCTAATAGTGGCAGCAGGCTCATGAATGAGCCCTCTAGTTAGTTACTTACAGAAGGGAAAGCTACCAGAGGATAAGCTGGAAGCACGTCGTCTATGAACAAGAGCAACGAGATACTGCATATAAGACGACATGCTTTACAAGAAAGGCTTCTCGGCTCCATTATTACAATGCATTGATGAGCCAGATTGCATCGCAGTTTTGAAAGACATCCATGAAGGACACTGTGGCAACCATGCTGAGGGACTGTTCCTAGCTCAGAAAGCACTCAGACAAGGGTTCTACTGGCCAACTATGAAGCAAGATGCTATCAACCTGGTAAAGAAATGTGACAAGTGCCAGAGATTTTCCAAGATTCCTCGAGCCCCGTCGGCCTACCTTCAGCAGATGATCAGTCCATGGCCCTTCGTAATTTAGGGTATGGACTTGATAGGACCTCTTCCAACAGGTCAGGGTAGGTGTAAATATGTCGTGGTTGCAGTCGATTACTTTACAAAATGAGCAGAGGCGAAGGAACTGGCTGAGATCTCCACAACGAAGATAGAAAAGTTTGTGTGGGATAATATCATCTGTAGATTTAGTGTTCCTCAACAGCTCGTGACAGATAACGGAACCCAGTTCACCAACAAACAGTTCCTAGAATTTTACAGCAACCACGGAATCACTAAAAGCTTCTCGGCAGTAGATCACCCCCAAGCTAATGGCCAAGTAGAGGTAGTCAACAAGATCATTAAGCAGACCCTGAAAACTAAGCTTGAAGCTAGGAATGGAGCATGGGTAGATGAGCTACAAAAGGTGTTATAAGCTTATAGAACAATAGCTCGCAGCATCACTAAAGATACCTCTTTCTCAATGGTCTACGATTCTGAGACCATGATTCGTGCTGAGTTCGAAGTAACTAGCCAATGGAGAGCACGTTTCAATCCTGAAGAGAACGACCAACTCCTGGTCGCTAGTTCAGATCTCCTCGAAGAAGCCAGAGAAGCAGCTCTCTTGAGAATGGCCATCTACCAGCAAAGAATGGCCAGACACTACAACAAAAGGGTCCAAGTTCAAAAATTCAAGCCAGGAGATCTTGTGCTACGAGAGATTCTACCCGGAGCCCGTAAAGCCAGTGATGGCACGCTGGGACCAAACTGGGAAGGACCCTATGTCATCTATGAAGATCTTAAGAATGGAGCCTACCACTTAGCAGACATGAGAGGGGCAGTGCTTCCGCGAGCATGGAACGCAATACATCTACGATCGTATTATCAATGATTATTGTACTAATTGATATGCTTTTGTAAATAATGGTTGTATAAACGTAATGACAAGCTCCACGATTTTCATATATTATCACTAACACAAATTGATAGTGCATTTTTGTGTGAAGTGTGTAGCTACGAAAAGCATGGGTTGACACGACCACGGGCTCACGCACCTAATCGCAGCTCACTTACTGTTTTTCCCTAGACTGCACCAGACACTTCACAACCCAGCCCACCTTGCGATGCAAAGATCAACCTGACGGATAGGGGTTATGTACCCAAAAAACCTATAAGGTTGAAGGTTCTACTCCGAACGCTACCCCACGGGGCTAGAAAGTTAAACGAATGTTAGGGCCTATGGGATATGGGACAAACCCTCCCAACGAACTCGGCCTACAGGGTGCCTTAAGGCGTTATTGATCAAAACGCGTGTCTTAAATTCGCTCATACGCAATCGGTGCCACATTTTAAAATATGTTATAAATGCTTGGGTTACGACCCTGTGAGCGTAGCCGAGGTTCTGCTACCTCTTCAACTCTCGCTATAGATGCTCAGGTTCTGACCTTGTGAGAGTAGCTCGAGAGGACGATATACTGTAAATGCTCATATTACGACCGTGTGAGCGCAGCCGAGGTCCCACTACCTCCTCAACTCTCACTATAGGTGCTCAGGTTCCGACCTTGTGAGCGTAGCTCGAGAGGACGATATGCTGTACAGTTCAGCCTGTTGTAGATGCTCAGGTTTTGGCCTTGTGAGTATAGTACGCTATAGATGCTCATGTTTCGGCCTTGTGGGCATAGCCTGCTGTAGATGCTCGGGTCCCTATCTTATAAGCGCAATACACTGTAAAGGCTCGAGTCCCTACCCTTTGAGCACAGCTCTTACTAAGTTAAAAGATGGCCGGTATAGTTTACGAGGTGCACCTT
The DNA here is from genome assembly GCA_022984855.1 of Dimocarpus longan. Classification (NCBI taxonomy): domain Eukaryota; kingdom Viridiplantae; phylum Streptophyta; class Magnoliopsida; order Sapindales; family Sapindaceae; genus Dimocarpus; species Dimocarpus longan. The sequence goes on along the minus strand of CM041016.1, from coordinate 29,468,211 downwards.
ATCTATATTAGTCAGCTCTTTCTTGACTCATACTACTTTGCAAATATTTATTTATGTTGCAGATATTACTGTTACACAATTGTGCAAGCTGATTTACTCATTATTGGTTAGTACTTATTATTACGCGAGCAAACCCACTTTTTATTTTGAGTTATTGCTTGCCAAGCAGGGGAGCTAAGTTACTGATTCACCTGCTGAAGATTTTCTTCTCCTTTATAGATTATATATTTTATCAGAGCCGTCTACTTAAATCCTTGAGGGTGCACTCGCGACCTGTAAGCTTATTTTCCATGATCTGAGAGGTATCTACATGACCGGTTAATACTTATCATCATGACAGAGCAAGTTCAGCTAACTCTCTCGGTCAGATTACTTGTTTAATCGTTTTATTGTCTATTCCATTGCCTATATATGGTCATGATTCATTTAAATTATGCAAAATATGATATTATTTGGCGATGCATATGGGGTTTAAGGAAAGTAAAGCCAATCGGCTAAGATCTCATAGTGCGAGGAATAAAAATATATTATTACAAAACCAAAAGACATCATTATCAATGTTTAAAAATAAGCCCTACAAAAGGAAGGAGAATAAAAGAAGCTATTTCCTAAAGGGCTTGTGACGAGCTCGCGGGGGCCTTCTTTTCACCTTGATCACCAGAGGCTTCCTTTGAAGATGCATCTTGTGCCTCGGATGCAGTTGATTATAATGAGCTCAGAGGAGGTCTTGGTTGCACTGAAGAGACAGTGCTTAGAGCAGGAGCCGATGAAGTTGGGCTTTAGACAGTTGGAGCCTTCCCTTTCTGAGCAGCCCGAGTAGCATACTTCTTCACCTCTTTTACTGCCTCTTCGTCATAGAATGAGACGTCCAGTTCTAGGTGAAACTTTCATAAAGTGTACAAAAACGAGCTTGACATCTTCTCAATGGCGTCTTTACGAGCCTGCTTGACACGGGATTTAACCTGGCTGACTAACTCTTTGGTGCGGACAAGATATCTTTTCATTGTATCCATGTCGCGCATCACTAGTTCAGCTTTTTTCTCAGCATCTATAGCCTGTTTCTTCTAAAAGATGGCCTCATGTGTTATTCTATTGACATCCTCGATAGCGTGTTTAAGCAAAGAGGCGGTGATATCTCGAAGCTTCATCTCGCAAGTTAAGGCCTCATTCGCTTTATCTCTTTGGTCCTTGGCGCCCTCAAGTTTCTGTTCAAGCTCGTGCGCGGCTTTCATGGCTTTCTCGGATTCCTTGTGAAAGTATTTCGCTTCCCCATTTATCTTTTTATTGTCGCTCCCGAGCTTCCTATTCGCTTCCTCCAGCGAAGCCTTCTCCTGTGCCAAGTCAAGGAAGTCCTTGTACATCTTCATCAAGCCCAAGGCAGACTGAAGCGGAGGAACGTCAGTGACAAATATGAAAAGAGAAAGCAAAAGGTTAATAGTTAAGACGAAAGCTTACCAGCAGCAAATGTCGGGTAGAATACCCGACGGATTCTTACCACGAATATGGCTTTGACAAATGCCCAACTTGTTGGGGCCCAATAGCTACTACATCCGGTCCAAGAGATTGCTAAAGTATTCCCCAGCGTCAAAATCTTGGCCCTGCTGCTCTTGGCCCCCTTCCACAACGGGCTCTTTGCTTTTGGTTTTCTAGCGTTTTAGTGGGGGCTCCATGATCCCTTTCCCTTTATCCGTGACCCCTCGTTGCCCCTCCGACGATCTGCCTGAGGGTTGTATCACCCCGCTTGGGGGCTCCCTTGGTAGGGTATTATCTCTGGGAGGTTTTCTCCCCACCGATTTGTACCTCACTCCCTACCTTTGTGAGGTAGCTGCAATTTCAGGTTAAGAAGATGACCTCGTAGTAGCTTTTGAGGTGGTCTGCGTGCTTAGTTCCTCCGAAGGCATGCTCGCAAGTCCAACAATGCCTATTATTTGAACCTCCGGATACTCCGGCTTGGCTCCCAATGAAGGTGGCAGAGTCGAAAAGCGAAGTTGCACCATCACCGCAAGCTTTCTCGAGGTCGGGTCTGGCGCCCCCTCTATAACATCCTCCACCTGACTTCCGTCGGAACGGATAATCTAAACAGAGGATGTCACCTACCTTACTTAAATTCGTTTCTTATTATATTTTCTTTTACTCAAATTTTATGTTATTAAATTTTTGCTAAAAATGTTCATTTAAATTTCTAGCAAATCTGGTAGAGTTCCTTCTATTTTACTGAAAACCTAAAACTCTAAAAAAAATCTACAAAGAAATAATTAACACTTCTAAAATCACGTTTATTTTCTCAACTTCCCTCTCGGACCTCCCGTCCGACTTTCAAACCACTTCACCACACAAACATTTATAATAAAACTTATTAAAAAAAACGCATAATAGCATGAAAAGTATTATTTTTAACAGGCATTTTTAAATTTTATATCAACATTCACTAATAACTAAATTTATTAACAATTGTACATACAAAATAATTAACATCATTTCTTCCCATTTGTAACCACACGATTTTCTAAAAAAAAATTCAAAGCAATTCTGACGAAGACACTTGCTTAAGAATTTCACATATCCATTTCCTCAACAATCATTTAATAATATAATTTCGTTTAATAATTTTCAAAAAATAATGACACGATTTGTTTTTAATAATTATTCAAACATAATAACATGATTTTATTTAATAATTTTCAGTGTCATTCGTAAACTCTGACACGATACCATGAACCGAAATTCAGGTCTCAAATTGAATAAACAGCGTTCCCAACATTGGTCACTCGGGGACCACCTGCCGGATCGCATATCACATCTCACATATCTCAGTCAGTTTCAACTTCAAGACTGGACACCCTGTGTCTCTCATAATTCATCCGTCGAACCCTGTATATCGGTATCAGTGTAACGATGCAGTACTGCTATATTACCAAATTGGCATGCCAACTATCAGTCCTCACCTACCAATGTTCAGGTTTACTCGGGCTCTTTCTCAATTTTATTAACTAACATAAATTTCATATTTTTAACAATTTTTATTTCTATATAAAGATTTCATTCGGAAAGCGATAAATTCAATTTCAGTCACAAATTTTCATATATATATGCATAAATATTCAAATTATCAGTATACACATTGCAAAACTCTATTTTTCATTCAATGAACTCATTAAATCATTTCCAAAACGTTCGTACCTTTCTTCCGATATATGCTCGGTCAAGGCACTGAATTTGCCAATTCATTTCCGTTTCCTTACGAAATTCATCAAAATCACATTTAAATAATTCTTTATGACCACTTACCGAAATAATTTCACGGATTTTAAAATCAAACATAATTCATTCAACATCATGTAAGTGTTACATTAATAAATATGAAATAATCAAACTATCCTTAAATTCGAAATTGACATATATTCGGTCAATGAAGGGGTTTTGAAAACTTTTATTTTCATGCATTATTTCATCACATAAAACATTCAAAAATCATTAGTTTAACACATAAATAAAATTTAAATGACAAAAATACTATTAGGTTATTTCCTACTGTACATACGGTCTAGAGAACTAAATTATTATTATATTTGAGATATTATCTCAAACGCTTACGTACCCATTTCATTATTGGGATCAAAGCCATCGTAGTTCAACAAACTATTATTATTATAATTTATCAACATAATTCATAATATACTCAATCTTTTTTTTTTTTCTTTTGACCAGCCTATATATATATATTTCAAACTTTTTTTTATTTTTCATTTCATAATATTACAAAATTATTTATATTGCGACTTTCACATAAACCTGATATCAAATCAATTAAAATTAACAATATCACACAATTTACTAAATAATTTATTTATTTTTAATACATAATAATAACTAAAATATACGTTAACATATTGAAAATTTCATTTTATTCATTTTCAAATCTTAAATCATTTTTGTATGCAAAATTTGTATAACTCGATTTCTAAATATAACATAATTATCAAAATACATATTCTATAATCAAATCATAAATCATAATATATAATCACTAAGTTAATAAATAATTAATTAATTCTCTTCTAGTAACACTTACATAAATAAAATTTATAATATCTATAAACTTTTATTTCAATCAAAATAACATAATCTATAAAATCAATTAATTCAACAAATTATTTACTTAAAATCAATAATAAAATCTGAAATAAAAATAAATATAACTCAAACAATTTAAGTTAAGTATAAAACGATCCACTAACATAACTCATTTACTTATTTCTAGATCTAGAACACGTTTTTCTCTTATTTCCTCATCATCCTATATTTATCCAAAAAGCATATAAAACTGAATTGAAAACTATACAAAAATAAACTACTTTCTTGGGATCCAAATCATATTAAAATAAATTTACTTATTTGAATAATCGAACACCCAAAATTTTTTTTTCTCCGCTGCCCAGTTCTGCTCGCTTTTCTTCATTTCTCTCTACCGTCGGTACGATTGCTTCCCTCTCTCTCTCTTCTTCTCCATTTCTCTATTTTTTGTTTTTCTTTTATTTGTTCCTTCTCTATTGCTTCTTGCCGAGCAAAACACACACACACATATATATATATATATCTATATCTTTTGCTTCCTCACTGCCTCTTACCTCACTTTTTATTTTATTTTATTTTATTTTATTTTTATATTATCTTCATTCGGCACCGACTTACCATATAAATATATATATTTTATTATTTTATTATTATAAAAAAAATTCTTGCCAACAATTTTTTACTTTAGATGGCAATATATGTAAAATTTCATTTTCAACCCTTCTAAACTTTTTCCTTTTAATCCAATTTTTCTTAATTCCTTTTAAAAATATCCTCCAATGAGATATTTATTCATAAACTTCTGTACTTCTAAAACCAAAACTGGACTAAATTAATAAAAATAAATTAAAATTCAATTAATCTCTTAGATTCAGTTAAATTTAGGCCTTACAATTCATTCTCCCTTATAAAATTACATCATCGAAATGTAGAAATCATCTCATCTCAAAATATCTTATGTTATAGTCATTATATTCATTTAATCATTAATAACTATAATAATTCTATTCTAAATAAACATCTAATTTTTTCACATATATTTACATAAAATAGTATATTCTACACTATAACAATTCACACCTATAACTATTCTCAATAACAAATATTTATAATATTCTAAATAATAATTCGTTCCTTTTTATCACTTTCAATGATTTTCGGGATCTGTTTATCAAAAATCATAATTTACTCGCCATTATTCATCCAAAAATCACTATTCACCCAAAAACATTATTTATTATAAAAAAATATTCATCCGGATATATTTTTATTTCTCTTAAATAGAGAAAATTCGGGGCGTTACACCCTTTTTAAAAACTTTAAAGACTAAGGGGACCTCTCTCTTCTTTCGGATTCCAATGTCCTTATGAATGTTCAAGAATTTGGTCCCAACCTTCGGTACAAGCCCGTACTCTCGCAAGGAAGAATCGTTGGGAAACTGATCGTCCAGCAGACTTTTAACTTCAAAAAATTTCGGAAGAGCCTCTACCTCCTCGTTAGTGAGCTCGAGCGAACTCTTGGATACGTCTGTACATGAGAATAAAAGTCAGTAAATGCGATAATAAAAATATATGCAAGAGCATGCAGCAGCGAGCCAAAAAATTTACCGAGATAAAGAGAAAAAGAAAAATTTTCAAAATCGAACAAAGATGGGCAAGACGCGTTGAACCAGCTAGTCTTGTAGTCACCCACGTTTGACCTAATGACCCATTTGGGCAAGAAAACCTTGTAGGGTGAACCACAGGCCGCAGTGGAGTAAAATCCATATAGCTTGTCCACCTTAGGACCCGTGGTAGCTTTGAACTGAAAGAGGTGTTGAATCATAGCGGGGGTCGGAGGTGAAAACCCGTTTTTGATAAAAATGAAAGCTAAAGCGGTCAGATTGACGTAAGAATTTGGTGTAAGTTGGAACGGGGCTAGCTCCAAGTCGTTCAGAAGATCGATGAGGTAATGGGGTATTGGAAACCTAAACCCGAACTTTAAATGTTGGCAGTTGATCGCTATGAACCCCGGAGGGGGGTGAGTCGCGTGATCTTGCTGGGCCGGCACTATAACCCGGCATGTCGAAAGGAGATCATACTTTTGAGCTATGGTGATGAGCTCGCTATGGGGAACGGTGTAGTTATGCCTAAAGAAAGGCTCGCGAGTAGGAGAATCTTCGCGCCCTGATGACTCCGACGCACTTTCTCCGCTTTGAGAAGTTGCGTTTGGAGAATCTCTAAGTTGTTGAGTAGATTCTCCCTCAAAATCCTCATCGCCAACCCCTATTTGATGGTTGCGGCATCCACAACTTGACATCTACAAAAGAAGCAAGAAGATTAGGTAGCTGATAGCAGACTAGACTTAAAAAGCAGAATCTTTCTGAATCTCTTTTTTTCTAAGCGTCAAGTCGCGCGCCTAGGGGAACTACTTAAGGTAAAAAGAGTTCTAGGTACGAACTCATCAAAACCCAGCAAAAAAAAAAAAAGAAAAAAAAATTCTTGTGCAAGTATCCTAGAGATATCCTGAGCAACGATAAAGAAGGGGCGATATGTGTGTCCTCAGTTAGAACAAACATTGCCTTTTTTACTCAGATTTTTCAGAACTCTCTCAAGCCAGAAAAATGAAGAATCACAGAATGCTCAAACAAGGATAGAAACCAGACCTAGAAAAAATAAAACCAGTACCATGCACGCAAGAGCGAAAATAGAACAAATCAAAGATAGATGTATGAACTTACTTCGGATATGGTGGAAGTTGGTGACTCTGAAAGAAGAACGGCGAACAGCGATGATAGAAAGCATCGAGGAAGTTGGAAGATGAAGAGACGTCTGGTTTTTTGAAAATGACAGGAAGAAAGAAAATGAAGAGTCTCTGTCATTATATAGCTGCCAAGCCCTAGCCGTTGGATCAAGACAGCTGTATAACCGCCTCAGATCTGACGATGCTGCGCGATTCTATGGATTTTGTCATTATGCGTAGTCAGTTGAAAGATGTGTATTAAATGTACGCGCCGCATGATGTGCCATGTAACTATCGTCTAGGGCAGTGCCACGTGGCCTAGCAATAAAGTAGAATTTGAAAAGTGGTGTAACTATTCCCGCCAAGACTGCTCGCGTACAGACTTATAACTCCTGGTCCCCAAAATGCACCAAAAGCTAGAGGGCTTCTGTTATAGGTATTTTCATGATCAATCCAATTAAGCCGAAGAAAGTCCAAAGTATGGGCCCAATGATCTGGAGACCCAAGAAACCTAGCAATCTGTCCATCTCTCTTATCGCTAACCTGTTCATTTGTCTGCCCGCCAATCTGCCCGTTTACCAAGTCATTTGATTGATCGTTAATCTGTTTACTAATCAAGCTCGGTTACCTGTTTGATAATCCATTCGCCCATGTGCTCGTCCATTAGATCGAATATAAGCTCGTTTATTTGATTAACCAATCTGCTCGGCCATTACCTCCTAATACGGTCAGTTCAGGATAGCCCTACTCGTTTATCAGTCTGACAGGATATTCTTTACGCTAAGGTGCTCGCGTTAGTCACATCTATCAGTATAAGTCAACTACAGTCAGAATTGTCAGGTAGATTACGACTCAAAACATATCGTGCAGGCCAATCCCGTCAGAGATTACAGCCTGGATTACGGTGATCTCACCTAACTCACACGGGTTAGCCGCCTAAATCCATGCTTTGGGCAGGATAAACCTGGTGCCGTCAGCCACATTAAATACAATCCAAGCGTATTAAATGTAACCCATCATTACAATATTGATTTACTGTACATTATTTTATTACGTTTTACTGTAGCTTCTTCTCTTCTCTATAAATAGGGGAGACTTCATTTGTAAAAAGATCCGAAATTTTTAAGTGTCGTTACTCTGCTAAAATAGTGAGAGAGTAAATAGTGGACGTACGCATCTTTTTGGGCCAAACCACTTAAAAACCTCCTAGTGTTCTTTTTTCTTCCCTGATCCCATTTCCTCTGCTTGCTTTCTGTTTTGCTAATCATACTACTACAACCCAAAACTGTAGCTTGGGCCGAAAACGAACCTAGTCGGCTAAATCCAGACGTCGATAGATGTCAAGATTTAAATATTTAAGCGTTAATCAGGAAAGATAAAACCTTCAATTCAGTGTTAAAAAAAAAAAAAAGTTTAAAAAAATTTGAACAAATAGATGAATGTCACTTGTCAGAAGATTATATTTTTTAAAATAATTAAAAAATTCAAATTAAAAATATTAATATATTTTTAAACCAAAATTTAAAAATTTTGAAAAATTTAAAAATTTGTTAATAATTTTTTTAAAAATTATGTCCATTGTCTATCAACATAATGGGTTGATGGACGGTAGGCATAATTAAAAAAAATAACAAAAACAAAAATAACTTTTCCAAGCTTCATGGAGAACAACTCTCTCTCTCTCTCTTTCTTTTTTTCTCTCTCTAATCTCAAATGTCGATCTCCTCTCCCTCCTCCCCTTTTCGCTTGTCGCTACACCATCTGAGTTTGATTCGAACCTAACCCAAGTTAACTATTATCATCCTCTTTCTTTCGATGCCGATGCTGATGTCCCTTCCTTCTTTGCTCCTCTCCTATCACTACCCCCTCTGGGTTCTATTCGAACCCATAATGATGGTTAATCTGGGTTTGATTCAAACCAAAATGATGAACCATTATCATCTCATCTCTTTTAATACCGATCTTTCCCAGTCCCTACGCCGCCCCCCACACCCTCACCCCCCCTCCACCCCCCGCACCTCCCTTGCTGCTACCCCTTTAGGTTTAATTCTAACCTATAATATTGGTTCATCAGGTTCGATTCGAACCCTAATCAAACCTAGACGATTAACCATCATCCTTTGGGTTTGATTCCAACCCATATGATGATGTTTATGTGTTTATATTTGATTTTTAACTTAGTTTGATTTTATGTTGATGATGAGGTTTACATGGTGATGATGGTGGCAATTATGTATTAGTGATGATTTTTTTATGTTTATGTTTCTACGTTGGTGTCTTGGTGATAATGTTTGATGTTTGTGGTGATTAAGTGTTTTGTGTTTTTTTTGTTTCTATGTTTATGTGTTTGATGTTTCTTGGAGATTAGTTTCTTGTAAACCTAAAAAATGGGTTTTCAGTCACCAAAAACGAAGGTTTCCGATGATTGGATTTTTTTTTATTATTTCATATTAAGTTTTTTTTTTTTAAAAAAAATTATTTTGGAATTTAATCTTTACCATCCATCTCTAGAGATTATAATAAATTGTTAATAACTTTTTTATTTTATCTATTATTTATTTTTAAATTTTTTAACTTTTTTTTCCATCAATAAAAGGGGCACTATTATCTTTCTGTATACTGTCACTGTCAGGATCCACTTTTTAGTAACAAAATTAACAGAAGAGGAAAAATGAGATTATATCAAACTACAGGGTGGTTCTTAGCGATTTGGTCAAATTACATGGGGCCCTTAGTATTATCCCAAAAATCAAATGAAATTTATGTGTCTCGATTCGAATACTTGTAATTCCATGTCTACAAATTAGTCGAACAAAACTACAAAAAATCAAATGAAATTTATGTACCTTGAGTAGTTGTAATTTCATGTCTACAAAGTCTGAATCCTCTTAATATTAAAAGTGAATTTTCTTTAATTTGTGAAACACATACGCTATTGGGATCAGAGTATTTAAAAATTAAACCTTAAACCTTAAACCCTTCTTCTTCTAACTAGCATTTTCTACGGAATTTGTGAAATTCTAATTAAGCGTAAACATATGAATCGAACTTCAACCAATATTTTTCTAAAGAAGGGAAAAAAATATAAAGTGAATTTTTATATTTTTAATGCATTTGAAGATCTGTTTATATAATCATTAACCTAACAAGTCATTTTCAGATATCTTAGACCTATTTATTGAAGACCTTGATTTTATAAATCGTTCACAAATTATTATAACCTCAACTTGTTTTGAAATTTTTTAAAAAAAAAAAAAAAAAAATCACTTCTTCATATGAATAATCCTTCATGTGAAGAATTTAAATTAAGACAAAACTTTAATATTTTCAAGCGTCTTGTTTGAATTTTTTTTTTTTGACATATTACACGTACACATTATAAGTATGTATGATATTGCTGGACTCTCTTGATCAAAACTGTAACACCCTCTACTAGATTCCCATTAAAATAGAAATTATTTCGAAAAATATTACCTGAATCGATTTGTTCATTTATTAAAAATTCATGTAAAATGTTTATTCTTTTAATTCAAATTTTCGTTAAAACATTCATTTTAATTTAATGAAAATCCGATAGAGTTTTCTTTGTTTTTCTGAAAATCTAACTTTATAAAAAAACCTACAGATTTCAAAAGAAACACTTCTACAATAACTCATTTTCTCAACTTCTATTTCGAACCCTCCGTCCGTCTCCAAAATCACTTCACCACACAAACAGTTATAAATACAACATTTAATAAATATCATATTGATAAATTTAATAACTAAATCACTTTACAAAATCCTATGAACACAATTAACTATCTAAAAGATGGAGAGATGTGACTCGCAGGAAGTGTGATAACTGCCTTCTCATCTGTCTCTATCTACAATACCCAATCCTCAACATACGCGTGGAAGATCTAACGCGCTAAGTGTTTTTACTTAGTAGATGTACATTTAATTTAAAAGTCACAAAACTTTATTTCACAATAATATAACTCACTCCTTTTGACATTTTGCCGGGTTTAAAAATATAACAAAATAAAAGTTGACAACATATGAAACTTAAAAATCAATTTTTTTTTTTTTAACAATCATTCATAAATTTTATATCAAAATTAACTAATTTCTCACTTTATTAACAATTTCATATACAAAATACGTAAAATCATTTATTTCGACTTACACATACACAATTTTCACCATATTTTAACATTTCTCAAAACTTAAATCATAAATCAAGATTTCACAAATTTTCAATCTTTTACAAATAAATCACAAATGACTCAAATTACAAATTGATGCATACATAAAACACAACAGTTTTTATTTTCAACCATTTTAATACAGTTTTCTTTTATATTGTTCAGTCCCTTTCGTAAACTCAGATACGATACCATGGATCGGATTCGGGTCTTTGGCATATACCACTCGATGGCTACTCGTCGGAATCAATGGCGTCCCCCAACATAAGCCATTCGGTGACTACTTGTCAGGTCGCATATCACAATCAGTTTCTACTTCAGGACCGAATACCTAGTGCCTTTCATAATCCATTTGTCGAACACTGAGTATAGGTATAACGACACAGTACTGCTAATATCACCATATTGGCTAACTAATTTCCAATCCCCATTGTTCAAGTTTACTCTGGCCCTTCTCAATTTTATTAATTACTAAAAATTTCATATTTTTGGTAATTTTTTTTTAATAAAAATTTCATTCGGAAAGAGACAAACACAATTTCAGTCACACTTTTTTTCACATATTCAAATTATCACTATGGACATCACAAAACTCTATTTTGCATTCAATTAACTCATCAAATCTTTTTTCAAAACGTTCGTGTCCTTTTTCCGATATACGCTCGATCAAGACACTGAACCTATCCGTTTCTGTCCGTTTTTTTTCTGTTTCCGTTCGAAATTCATTAAAAATCATATTTAAACACTCTTTATTATAATTTATCGAAAAAATTTCACGTATTTTAAAATCAAACATAAATTTTAAATTGCATAAATATTTGATTACATATTTGTAAAAATTTTTCAAAATCTTTCAAAGCATCAATCTTAATAATTTCAAATGATTAGTTTACCCTTAGTTTTGGCATTAAAATTTAGCAAAATCATTCTTTTTTTTCTATCCACATATTCAGTCAAACACCCATTTTTCTTTTAAAATTTCGTTTTCAACTTAAATTCTACTCCAACATTATTTAAAACATATCCAATTTACATAAAATCAATATTCAAACATAATTACTATATCAATTTAATTGAATTCATATTATTTAAAAAACTCGTAAATACTAAACTTTACTAATAAAATTATATTTTCAAAAGAATTGTATACCAACCTTTTTGGCTAATAATTCTAGCGTCTCCACTACTTCAATTGGAGCCTAAAACTTCTCCTTTTCATTTCCTTGGCTTCCTTTGGTTATTTATTCACCTAGAGTTTCAAAAATTGTTTTTATCATTATCTAAATCATATTCATCGCTTTAAGACATTAAATCCTCAAACCAAACATAATCCAACACTTAGGATACCAATTAATCACTTAATTTCAATTTAATATATATATATCCAATAATTTAACAACTTGATCATCTTTCCAACAAATAATTGCGCAACCATTTCTTTTACTTTCTTTTGCATCAAAATGCTCAAATACATCCTAAACAATAACAAATCACATTAAAAGGAATTAAATAACAACTTTACACCAATTCTTAACCTTAACTCAACTTTACACTCAAACTTTCCATTTTCAATTTTCTTTCGTTCATTTGATTCCAAATCAACTCAAATTCATCCGAAACATCAAACAACTCATTTAAATATTCAAAATCACTTTAATACATACAAAAACACAAATTGTCTACATACTAATATAATTACTCAACTACTTATCCCTTTGCATTTTCATTCTAAATATCATCTCAAATCAACATAAATCATCACATAACATCATCCATGCGTCATATTAATTCCATTACATCCATTTTCCAATTTGACCACTTACTAGTACATAACATCACTAAGTTACCCACTTCATTCCAAGCTCCATAATCACATCTAGTTAACTCCAACTTTATTTTCCTTCAATAAACTCAATTCCATACAATTTAAAACCACATAAAACATCATCAAAACAATTTTAATCATTCAAAATTCAATACAACACATAAAGTCCCTATACCAACCAAATTCCTCAACAAACTTTTCAACCATTTATTTTTCGATTTCTTCATACAAACCAACTCAAATTCACTTAAATTTTTATATAAATTCATCAAACATCAAAAAGCTACACAATCTCCATCTCATTTCATCATTCGCTTTATATATATTTCATCTAATTTACATTTTACCCTTAAAAATTCACTCAAATCACAAGAATGTCATCCACCAAAATCATGCTAAGTGTCCTCATCCTTATCTCTAGTGTCATGCATTGCACATCCATTGGTTGCTTTTTTCTCATATTTATTTCTTTTTAATTTTGACTTTTCTGGGACGCCCGGATTCAGCTTTTTTGAAACGTTTTCGAGATCCTTTCAAAATTTACCAGGATCTATATTCGAACTTCCTACATATTTCTAGTAACCTTCATAACCCTTAAAAGTTCTTCTATGCCCATTTTTGGCTCTCCATAATTCACTAATTCGCCTTTGGCGATTTTCAAATTGGTTCCATTTCAATCTGAATATCTTTCGGAAGTGTCATTTTAGTTTCTAAAATACTTCTTGAGCATTTTAATACTTATTTTGATATTTCTCTAAATTTTTGAATTTTTTGAAATCCTTCTGAAATTCCGGTTGAATCCGAAAACTGCTCCGTTTTACCTCAAACTGACTCGTTTATTATCCATTTTAGTTTCCGTTAATTCTAATATAATTTTCAGAACTTTTAATATGCGAGACCGATTTTCTAAAAATTAATATTTACACGGACATTTTTCGTCCGAAAATATTATTTATTAAAAATTTCACTTTCAATGATTTTCGGAATTCATTTATCAAAAATTACTATTTACTCACCACTATTCATCCGAAAATCATTATTCAGTCCGAAGCACTATTTATCTAAATATATACATATATTTTGTTTTCTTAAATAGAGAAATTTCGGGGCGTTACAAAAACTTTGATGAATAGCTCAAAATTAGGATTCGCAAATATGGGATGAAGACTCTTAGAAGAGAAAGGAATAGCCCCCACGGAAGATTAAGAAAATTGCTACATTTTGTGGCCACGTGAATTGAAGTCTAACCTTATATGACAAGTAAGGAGAAAATGGGTTGCCATCGCTATGGCAACACATCAAACTCGTATCTCATTAGAAGTTATTAAGTATAGATGGTAACTGAAACAAATTTATATTATATTGGGTAATATAATATAATAATTGACATTAGTAATAAGAAGGTTTTCACATGTCAAATAAGTGGGTTATATATAGATCATAAAGTCGTAAGTACTTAAAAATATTTTTCTAAAAATGTACTTAAAAATAATGAGGAAGGTAAAAACCAAAAAACCACCCTCCATTAAAAAAAAAAAAACAAAAAAATAAAAATCACCCTAATATTTAGCTAAAGGCTAAATTAGTCCGTGTATTTTTTTAAACACACCGAAACCCCTCAAACATTTGTGGAAACACACCAAATGTCTGTTATTAGTTGTTGGATTAACATCATTAAATTAAGGATAAAAAATGAGACTACTTTTCCTTTGCTTTATATTTATTTAGCCCTCCCCGAAGTTCTAGACTGTATTGGATCTCTATTGATTTTTTTCTTTATTTGTTTGTTTAACTTTGTTTAATTGGATCTTTACTGTCGATATTAGACATGAAAATTTTTAGTTTCAAATTTTTTACTATAGGTTTTTTCGCTGTATTTTATTTTGTTAATTAAGTACAAATTAAGGGCAAAATAGACATTCCCTGTCCATGACTTGACTTAAAAACTGTGTGTATGTTTCGAGAATTTATGTCTTAAGGTTGTTAAAAGTGGACATTCAATTCCAAGAAAGTATTATCTAAATTCTGGAAAGTCAAAACACTAGGGGAAATAAAGAACTGAACAAGTAAGGTACCGCAAAGAAGAAGAAAGTCTAGAAGAAGTGCTTCTATAGAAAGTCCATAAAGAACAATATCTTCCTACATAGAATATTCAAATTGATTATGTGAGTGGACACCAATCAGTTTAGGGGTCGTTTGTTTTTAATATTTTTCACTTAATAGGTTTGAATTATACATATTAAGTGATTTTTGTTTATATTTTTAAGTGGTCAAACCACTTAAAATCATCCAAAAATCATTGAAAAAAGAATACAAATTTTGATTTTTAACCGAATGCTAAATCACTTAATTGTTTTTTAAATATATTATTCCGAATCTATCTTTCCTAAATTAACTTATTTCCAAATTTAGAGCAAATTGCACAAACCTCCCTTAAAGTTTGGCGAAATGACACAAATATGACGATGTTTGGATAACTCACACTCTCGGTACTTGAGGTTTCAATAACTCAATACAAACCTCCTATATTATTAATCAATCATGGTTAAATTCTCATGGTCAACTGTCAAAGACGTAAAAAAACTAAAATGCCTTTCAATTCAAATTTAAAATCAATATTTTACTTTTTATAAATTTAAAATTTCCAAATCATAACTCAATCCATCATCATCTTACTTTCTTCATCCTTCATCATCTCTATTATTTATTTAAAATATTTAAAAACCAACAAAACCAAAAATCATAGTCATCCAAATTCGTTTCATTTTCCTTCAATTTTCGCATAATCTAAACGTCAGATTTTCTTACAAAACACACACATTTCTTCAACAAACCAAAACAACCCACGTTTCTTCAACAAACCTAAACAACACCCATTTCTCCAACGAACCAAAACAACCAAAATCGTCCAAAAAAATAACCACAAATTTCTCAAAAATTTTTTTTTATACTTCTGCTGATTTCTCAAACATAAAAACATAAAATAAAATAAAATAAAAAATTCTACACTTATTGTAAAATTTCTCCTCAAATCGAAGGAGATCAATCTGCTTCGATCGGATCGGATGAGATCGTCGAGATCTCTGATTGAAGGAGATCTGCCACGATCGAAATTATGGCAAATCTCTTCCAACCAAAAATTAGATCATCACGCGACTATCTCCCGGGCTAAAAAAGATTGTCGACATCTCTTCCGATCAGAGGAGATGAGCGATGATCTTCTTTAGTAAGGGGAGATCGTTGGCTCGTCCAACTTGAGGGAGATCATCACAATGGGCCGGTTCTTCTCCTCCACCTACTCCTCTGTTTCATTCTTCTTCTTCTCCATGTGGTGGTCTTCATGAAGACCATGGTCTCCACAAGCGATGGAGACCATGGTCTCTATATTTGCACAACTGCAAATCAATAGATCTACAACATTTTATATATTTTTTATTTTTTATTTTTTTGAAATAATATTTTTATTTTATTTTAATAATTAAAAATATATTTGTATTATTTTAATAATCAAATATTATTTTTTAATTAAAATATTTATTAATTATAAATTGATCATTTTACCCTTTATAATTTTGATTTAACAGTGTTTGATTAATGGTTGATTGACGGTAGGGGATGTTTATGCTGAGTTTTTGAAACCTCAGGTAATAAGAGTGCGAGTTACCCAAACATTGTCATTTTTGTGTAATTTCGTCAAACCTCAGAGGGGTTTGTGCAATTTGTCCCTAAATTTATCATATAGTATTTAATTATTCATGTTTAATTTTAGTAGAAAAATATATTACTTTACAATTTCAAATTCATTGTAATAGTAATTCAACTTTTAGGTAATTTTGTTTATTTTTATTTAAATATATAAAATTATTTTATTTTATTATAATAATTTATTTACTTATATATAATTTTCAAATAAAAAACTTTACTATAATAATTAATCATTTTTTAATTATGAATATAAATATTATTAATATATAAATAAAAGTGTTTTTAATATTTGTAAAATAATTTATTATAATTATTTGTATTATATTAAATGAAGTTACATAATAATTAATAGTAAAAATATATATATAAATATCAAATTAATAGTTTTCAAATAATTTTAATTTTAAGAAACAAGATTACTTTACATTAAGAGGTAAGGGAAAAAAAAACAAGCATATCATTCATATTTTAAGTTTTAATTACTATTCAGTGTTCAATATTCAACAACGCTATTTAGTATTAAATTAAAAAAAAAAAACCAACCCCTTAGTTGCAAAACATCTAAAAACTGCAAGAGAATATAAACACTTGAGTTAAAAGAAGGAAACTAATAATATATAAGTTAAGGGTTAATTAGGAAGAAAAATTAATTAATTTTGAAACTTCAACTTAAATTTCCCAACAACTTTAATATTGTGCATTCTCTTGGTTTAAATTTCCTAACAACTATGTACATATAATATTGTAGACTTGGCTTATGCAATATTATAATGAGTTTCGTATACACATTCTCTTGTTAAATCAAATACATAAAAATTTATTTATTTTTTCCTTAAAATTGGCATTACCTCTTATGGTTGAAACATTATCAATTATAAAATTATGTCGATTATATGAATAGTATCATGTATTTAAAACTTTAAAAATGTCTACCTAAGCATCATGGGCCCCATTTTTTTAGAAAAAACTTTATTTTAGTCTTTAAGATTTTGAAAATATCATGTATTTAAAACTTTTTTGGAAATAATTTTTTTATCCTTAACTTTTTCAATACTCTTCAAACAAATTTAAACTATCAGTCAACTCACGATCAACAATAACTTTAGACAATTTAAATTATAATTTAACAACTTAAATTTATGGACATTTTAGACAATATAACTTATAACTTCATTGTTTTACAAGAGTAATCCAGTAATTTACATGTCATTAACAACTATGAAGGACAAAAATGTTATTTTACGCATTTTGTTAATGTTGACCGTCAGTTGACTAATGATTTGGACATTTTAAAGATAGATGAAAAGAGTTGTTTTAAAAAAAAAAAAAAATTTAAAAACCTGATATTTTTCAAAACTTTTAGAACTAAAATGAAGGTTTTTTTTTTTTTTTTACATTGGTGACAAAGCAAAATACAATTTGGTTGCTTCAAGGCATTGCTGATCAATCAAACCTCTGTGTGTGTATGTGTGTGCACGTGTGCGTGCATGCGTGTGTGTGGATACATTCTACTATACATATGAGGTATTGATAAATTTGATTATAAAAAAGGATTGTATTTTAAAATTATTGATTGTGATTTATTATTTCTTTATTATATATAATTATAAGTAAATACACCTTATTATAATTAGTAAATGTGATTATGTATGTCTGTCGATTGTTGTAAATATGACTTGACTCATGTAGTTATAATCAGATATAAGAAAGATATAATGAATTATAATTAATAATTTTAGAATGTAATCAATCATTTTTTTTTTATCTAATATATTGATACTTTAAGTATACCAAAGGGGGCCCAAGATATAGTCGTAGTATATATATATATATAGTGATTTATTTTATCATCAGTACCTCATAACTTTAAAAAGTTATGACGAACCAATCAAATTTATCTATTGTATTTTTTTTCCTAAAATAAATTATATCCCCTATTTAATTTAATTGGAATGGATAAATTTGATTAGTTAGTCTTAATTTTTTAAAATTAGGAGGACTAAAAACTTTGGTCAAATGACCATTTTGCCCATGAATAAGACATCATAATTAAAAATTTATAAATTAAATTAATTAAATAAATTACATTTTAAATTAGATTTTTTCTAATTTCTTTAAATATGAAAAATAAATTAAAAATTAAAAAATGAAAACTAAATTAAAAATTAAAATATGAAAAATAAATTAAATTTTTAAAAATAAAAAAAATAAATAAATTGGAAATCTTCTTCTTCTTCGTGAAGACGAGGACTCTAACATAGGTGGCCAATCATGCTCAGAAATTTATTTCAAAGGATGAATGCTCTTATCACTGTTTGAATAAATCTAGCATTTCAAGATGTTGTCTTTCAAATATATTTTTTTTCTTTTTTTCTTTTTTTTTGTTTAAATAAGACCAAATACCTTCTATTTTCTGACTAAGGGGTTGGTTATAGGATGCTTTGTTGCCCTACTCATAAATGCCTATAATTTTGAAATGAAGCTATTTTAGCATGAATAAATAGGGGTAGCAATATGGGTTACGACACGACGGGTCGACACGAATTTATAAAAATAAATGGGTATGGGTTGGAGTTAAACGAATTCGTGTCGTAATCATATCAACCTGTCTAGCCCGTTTATTAAACGAATCGAATCAGGTTTGGTTAAATGAATCGTGGGTTGACACGATTAAAAATAGGGTCAAATTATAATTTAATATATTAGAAGGGTTATAATGTAATTATACATTTACATATATACATACCCTTTAACAAATCCCTAACCTAAACATTGGAAGTGTCGGCAGCCCCTTGTTGTAGTTGCGATTTGCACGACCAGTCGACCACTCGAGTGCTCGACCACTGTCCGCCGCTCAACCTATGTTCCTTCTTCCTTAGAACGACGACTCGACGGTACCAACGCCGATGACCACCTGATGACATCGACGACACCAACATCTACGAAGACCAACAACTCTCTCTTGGTAGCTATCCGATCACCAGCTTCAACTTAACCAACATAACTCCTTCTTGGTAGCCGTCCGGTCCGGTCACCACCTTGACCAAATTCAGCCTTTAGGTTCATTCTTTCTTTCATTTTCATTTATGTGTTTGTGTTCATGTCCATACCATATAAATCACATCAAACTTTAAGTAATCAAAGTCGCATACTATATAGCATAAAGTTTGTCCTCTGCACTTAAATCTCTCTCTTTCTAGATAGTAGACGGTAGCAATGAAAAATATAGACCAGAGAATATATTTATACAAGTAGAAATGGAATCAACAAAATGTAAGAGATAATGTTAAGAGCTAAAATTTAAAAGCTTATCATGTTTCCGAGCTCAACTCAAAACTGCAAGCGTTTCTTGATCCCTTAGTATCTTGTTGTGATATAGCAGAGCGGTGTGCAATCTGAAAACAACAACACAAGCCCAAAAACAAACAAACTGGTAGTCACATGGATTCTAACTTATTTTGTGTCACCTTTTTCAAAGTTGAAATATTTTTCTTTCTGTCCATAATTACAACACTTGAAATAAAATATTTTACTGCCTAATATCATTGTCAATAAGACCTAATTTCACAGGCCATCTTTCTTCCTTTGGCAATGACTTGGGTCTCGAGGCGTCTTTTTTCTTTTACTAAAATCTGTCGAGTTAAATAAATAAAGCAGAACTGCTGTAGCTGTGTTGCCAATCCATGGCAATTAGGGGTGGATAGATTGGTTGGTACATATAAATAGATAGGATAGGACACTGACTACTAACAGCACCATGATTTGTAGGTCCCATTCAACAATCTTGATAATCCATGATAATCAATTGATCATCATCACAATCAAAATGCATAGCATTTTCACATTGTTTGGAGCTTAAAAGTCTTCCTTCTTGAGAAGTAAAAGCATTAGAAGGTGTGATTTTGTTTCAATCAATGATTAACTAGGTAGATGGCCTAAGTCCCCACTCACCGGATTGGCCTAATCTGACAATAACAAAACATCTATCTATATAATTATAGCCCAAAAAATGCATTACATTATATTTAGAAAAATTTATTATACTTAGTGGTAAATTTTTTTAATTATATTTCGTCATTAATTTTAAAATTGTGAATGTAGATATCTAATTTTGTGTTTTTGTGTTTTTTGTGTAGCTTGAAGGTCCCATTGGAGTTTGGAATCAATGAGGAAAGAATTTTTAAGTGACAAAAGTTTGATGTTGGAGAATGATAATGTTACATCATTTTAATTTATATAGATTTGCATTGACTTTGATTTTGTTGTGATTTTGTCATTAAAATCTATGTGGATGATATAGTATAGTTGATTTAATGTGTAGGTTTTATGTGTTGAATTAGGTGTTTAAATATTTGATTGTGAATTATTTATTATATTTGTGTTTGTATTAAGATTGATTTTGTTGTGATTTTTAAATGTGGATGATGTGGAATTTTATATGGTTGATTTAATGTATAGGTTTTTATGTGTTGAATTAGGTGTTAAATGTTTGATTGTGAATTATTTGTTGTATTTGTGTTTAAATTGAGATTGACATGCCCGTTTCTAACTATACTAGCGAGGCGACCTGCCCAGCGACCCACGGTAGCTTTTCAGTCGAGATCTGCTCCCGCTGGAAAGTTTTCATGGAGCTAAGTCTCTTTCTTATCTGAAAATATTTGAAACTCTTTTAGTTCTGAAAATGAATAGAAATTTTGTTCGTTGAACATAATTTTATGAAAACAGATTTTTATGGAAATCCGGCAGCACAACGGCTGTTTTTCTAAAATTTTCACCCTGTAAAAACTTCACAAAACCTGTATAATTTCATTCAATATATTTTATCAAACTAATAAGCCTTAGGCCCTTTTTCAGATACACAATCATTCACAACATGCTTAAAAATTCAATGATATGAAAATTAACTAAATTAAAATCTTGAAACATCATGCATGACATTCACCATAAAATCCATTATCCAAAACAATATTTACAATACTTGATAAATCTGAAAACGATAATAAATGCAGTACATGATAACTTGATTAAAACTAGTACGGCGTGGTCGCGTCTCTAGCTCATCTGTACGTCCGACGGAGATGCTTCCGCTGCGCTACTCGTACCTGCACCTGGGGAGGATTTTAATAAAACAGGAAAATAATGGTAAGAATAACTCAGTGAGTGGGTAATTTAATATAAACTATACTTTTACTCAAGATAATATTCCTCCCAAAATAGGTTGGAAAAACTATTACTTACTTTACTTTTCTGAAAACTGTAGAACTCGTTTTAAAATGCGAAAGATACTTTATTAAACTTTTCTTAAATACTTTTCTCGTTTTCTTACTAGCCTATTTGGCAACCTAGGGAAACTTATCCTTCGTGACGGTGCGAAAACACGCCACTAGGATTAGGGGAACTCTCACCCTATGTAGTCGAAGATGTGGAAACCACTCTGGGATCGCGATTCCCCCCAACATGAGGCAGATCTACACTATCTCATACGTGCAGAAGGTGACTGACAGATTCGATCCCCTCAAAGTTAGTAACTCCCCCTAACTTGCCATACACATATAGAATACTTCGGTCGGGTGTAACTAGAGGCTAGGGTAAACCAAAGACATATAGATATATAAAATCTTTGCAATATGCTATAACATTGCAATATAACTTTCGCAAATAATATTTCTATGCATGTATATCATTTAAACTTATTAATTTACTTTACTTGAAGAATATATATACATTTATAATATAAATCATTTAAAGCTATACATGCATTGTATCAAATATAATAAAATCGCATTTATATAATAAAATGCATGAAAACTTTATAAGATCCACACTCACAACTTGCTTTCAAATAATTTAACACCACTCTCGATACGGATCTTGTCCGCTCGCCCGTTCACCTACAATTGGTTTTGATTGAGTTTTCGTTAATAACGAGGCTCGCATAAATTCTAAATTTAAATCACAAGGGGATTTCACTAGCTTTTCGACTATTCCGAAACCGACAATAACGTCATTCAAATCTCAACCAATAGCATCGAAATCACATTCTAATGGATTCAACAAAGAGAATATTTTAGTCTAAACGAATAATGTAAAACTTACATGATTTCGACAATTTATCGAGAACTATCATTTTTAACGCTTTGTGCGATTATTTCATTTCCAATCAAACTTATCGTCAATACAACTTGTAATTTCACTCTGATTCGATTCCGAAAATCAACAATTTACTATAATCGCGCGCAACGAAAACTATCCGATTAACTTTAATGTAATTCAAACTATCCAACATCAACATTTATCATTTTAATGAGCTTAATCACACAACATGGCAGCTTGTTAACATCATGCACATATTCACATTCGACAACGAAAATCGCACACTAAATCACATTCGCATTCGCGAAAAACTTATCCGAATCGCTCGGAAATGATTTCTAAATGTCCGAACAACCTTTCGATGCATTAAAACACACCAACAATAATCATTTTTCACGACAACGAACTTGAATTCAACAACGTAACATAACAGTCCCTAAACCTCACTATAACAGCCCATAATCAATTTCACAACGGAAACAATCATTGACAATTCATTCGAAAACACAACCAATTAATATCGAACGAACCTTCGCACTAATGAGGTTCTAAATCCTAAAACCCAATCATAACATTATCAAATATTATCCATAACTCATCCTAATCATTATTCATCTAAATGAAATCAATAAAACTCAATATATCTTTTGAAATTGATTCGAACTCTTCCAAATTGCTCGCGAAGAGGCTGCCTACATCATTGCTCTTATCCAAATTGATTCGAGCTCTTCAATCCACATGCAACCGTTAGAAACTATTCGAAACTTCATAACAAAACCATATGGGACAACACTTACCTTTGTGTGAGCTGTTCTTCACTTCGAAACAGCCCCCACGCAGTTGCGACGGCAAGACGGCACTAAGAAGTCACTCACGGCAGCAGCTCACTCTTCTTCCTCACTTGCAAGCACAAGCTGTTAGCTTCCTAGCAGCCCTAACATTAATTCCAAGCTGAAATCACTTCAATAGCACTAAAAGACTCACCTTAATCTGATGATTCACGCACCAGATAGCCCTCATGAACTCACGGACAACACTCCACACACACTCGACAATTCACGGGTTGCTGCACTCGACTCTCCTTCCTTTCCCTTGCTTGCATGTGCTGTCTTCTCTTGGTTCTGCTTCACCTCAAGTCTGATATGCTTGCTCTCGACCTGAAAGTAGCTGCTCATCCTTCCTTGCTTGCATGCACGAACAGATTGCTCCTGGACAGCTCGTTCTCCCCCTCTTCACTCACTGCACTTCCACACACCAGTTCACGGTTACACTTCTTAGATCTAAAATGGAGAAGAAGAAGATCTAAAGCTGCTCTCAATGTCCCTCACTCATGGCTTCAGACTATGAAGATCGAGAATGATGGACTAGTATGACTGAGCTTGAGATAATTTCCTTCTCTCTTCAATTGACACACTCTCGATCTAAGAACAAAAGAAATGACTGGGCTTACAAACCTTTGATTCATATTTTGCATTATTAATTGAATCAATTCATGACACTTGTCACTCATTCATGGTGGCTTTGTGCCACTTGTCTTACTCATCTTTTGAATGCACGACACTTGTCCCTCAAGCATGCTTTCACTTATCTTTTCGTGCCACTTGATTGCATTCCGCTTTCGAATTCTAATTCGTTTTCGTTCGTCCGGGTAATCCATTTATGACTTAATTTCGTCTTCGCACACTCGAAATTATTTTTAAATTTTGAATCCGTCTCCATGTACTCAAAATTATTTTATTATTTCTCTTCTAAATATATTCCGAATGACTCGGAATCGAAGAAAAATATTTTTTCGATGGAAAACCCGATCCATCGAAAAGTAATTCATTTTTCGACGAGTGAGGTTTTAGGTTTTACAATTCATCCCTCCTTATAAAAATTTCGTCCTCGAAATTTACACAACTTCTTTACTGGATAATGATTCTCACTCTAACAATCAAAGCCTAAGTCACTAATGCTAATCTAATACAAAACTTTCATGCAATGCATATCAACATTTGAATCCATCAAATATACTCAATAAAAATCTCGAATTATAAAATTCTTAGCTCGAATAACTAAATATACTTACTTGCTTCAAAAAGATGCGGATACTGACTGCGCATCAGCTCCTTGTGCTCCCACGTGGCTTCCTCCACTACATGATTCCTCCACAACACTTTAACCAACGGAATGACTTTGCTGCGAAGAACCTATTCTCTCTTGTCAAGAATTTGAACTGGGGTCTCCTCATATGATAGGTTCTCCTTGAGTTCCATTAGCTGCTCTGACAACACATGCGAATGATCTGCTATATACTTACGGAGCATCGAGACATGGAATACATTATGAATTCTGGAAAGTTCTGCTAGCAGCTCAAGTCGATATGCTACCTCACCTATTCTGCCAATCATTTCATAGGGATTGATATATCGAGGACTTAACTTACCACACTTTCCAAAACGAATTATTCCTTTCCATGGTGACATCCGTAGAAATACCTTATCCCCAACCTGGAACTCCAAATCCTTCCTATGCTTATCTGCGTAACTTTTCTGTCGATCCTGGGCTATCTTCAAATTATCCCGAATAACCTTGATCTTACCTGTAGTCATCTGCACAAGCTCGGGCCCAAATAACTTTCTCTCGCCCATCTCATTCCAACATACCGGCGTCCTACACCGTCTCCCATAAAGTGCTTTATACGGTGCCATGCCGATACTAGCTCGATAACTGTTATTATAGGCAAACTCAATTAACGACAGATGAGTATCCCAACTTCCTCCAAACTCCATCACACAAGACCTAAGCAAATCCTCTAAAGTCTAAATAGTACGCTCAAACTGTCCATCTGTCTGCGGATGAAATGCTGTACTGAAATGTGATCGAATACCCAAAGCTTTCTGTAGACTAGGCTAGAATTGGGATGTAAATCTCGGATCTCTATTCGATACGATCGACATTGGAGCCCCATGCAATCTCACGATCTCATCAACATATAATTTGGCCAATCTATCCAGGGAATATGTACTTCGGATAGGTAGGAAATGAGCTAACTTTGTAAGTTGATCTACTATCACCCAGATACTATCATAACCATTTCGACTCCGAAGAAATCCTACCACGAAGTCCATTATAATACGCTCCCATTTCCACTCTGGGATGAAGAGTGACTGAAGAAGTCCTGCTGGCCTCTGGTGCTCAGCTTTTACCTGTTGACAAATCAAGCATTTTGACACAAATTCAGCTATCTCCCTCTTTATACCTTTCCACCAATAATGCTCTTTCAAGGTATAATACATTTCGTACTTCCCGAATACATAACATATGCTGAGGAGTGAGCTTCATCTAAAATTTATTTCTTGAGTTCCTCCACATCTGGAACACACAATCTCTGTCTCATCCTCAACGTACCATCATCCTTGATTGAGAAGTCTCCCTGCTGGCCTGACTCTACTTCCCGTCTAATCTTATTTAACTTAGGATCCAGAATCTGCAACTCTCAGACTCTATTCACGAGTACCGATTGAATCTGAAATGTAGCTAACAATGCACCCGAATCTACTACTTCTAATTTAACTCCCAAAGATCTCATATCTACTAATAATGGAAAATACCCAGCTCTTAAATGAGCTACCGAGTTGGTGGGTCTCCTACTCAATGCATCAGCTACTACATTTGCTTTCTCGGGATGGTACTCTATGGTGCAATCATAATCCTTAATCAACTCTAACCATCTCCTCTGTCTCATGTTCAACTTTTTCTGGGTACACTACAAAAAAAATGACTTTTTGCAACACATATTAGATAACACACAATAGACGCGTGTTGCCTATTATTATCAATCATAACACACAAAAAATTCATGTTGCAAAAGACATTTACAACAACTTGCACACTAGTGTTGCAATGAATGAGGTACATATAATAACATATAATTTATGGGTGTTGGTAAAACAACTTGTTTTTTACAATACACAAAGTAGTATGTTGTTAAAAATGTTACATATGGCAACACACACTTTTTCAATGTTACTGTATACTTAATTTAAGTAACACACAAATTAGCATGTTGTTAAAAACTTGTATTTTGCAACACATAAAGTAGTATGTCACTAAAAATGGTATATACGACAACATATATATTGAATGTTGCAAAAACATTTATATTTCACGACAAACTAACATTATTTTAAATGATTAATTAACAAAAATTTACGTTTAAGAAATTGATTTTTGTTTTTTTGTTTTTTTTTTATTAGAAATCCTAAACTTAATTATTAAGATATTCCTTCCACTACACACCCCCAACCCCCCTCCTAAAAAAAAAAAACTAAGATATTAATTTTTAAATAGATAATTATTAATTATAATTTTTAATATTTTATTTTATATAAATAATATAATATTTTATTTTAATTTATTTTGAAAAAAAATAATAGACAAAGAAAGAGCCTCCTCTTGCACCAGCGATATAGGCTTATGACCTTAATTTGTCTCTCATATTGAAAATTTTTTAGTAAACACATAATAATAAGAGGTTAATTTAGGAAACTAACTTTTTTTTTTTTTTCATATAAGATTTTTTCATATTAAGATATAAGTAAGAAAATTTGATTTTTTGGAGAAAGATATTTTAAGTTAACTTAAATTAAGGTATAACTAAAATAAATAAATAAATAAATAAAATTACTTAAATTAAGATTTAAGCAAAAATTACGTTACTATGATTTAATTATTAGAAATTAAAGATTTGAATAAAAAAAACATAATTCAAATAGTGGAAGACTGTTTATAAAGAATTTGATTTGATCTAAAATAAAATATAATGATTATTAGTAAATGATCCAAAATAAAATATATACAAATGGTTTTCCTTTTTAGATCATCATGCATTATTTTACACAACAAATTATCAAGCAACAAAAAGTTTGCATACATATATATATATATATACATATATATATATATATACACACACACACATATACACATCGTTGATTATGCACCCTTACTTTTTTTCTCCATTAGTTGATGATGGTTCTTTGAGCTATGTGCAGTCTTTTAGGGGGTGTGAAATCATGAGTACTATGGTCCTCCATGATGAAGCATTTATATGACCCAGCTTTTATCGTTTACACCGGTTCAATTGTAGGTCCTGCTAAAAATAAAAATTATATATGTAACAATTTTATTTATTCAAGTTTATAAAGATAGGAAAAAAAAAAAAGAAATATATGATCCTCCGGAATTTTATGAAAATTTATTAAGTTTATAGGGTTAGATAATGTATTAATTAATATATACGATTCGAAGTTAATTTGCTCATAAAAGGTCGAAGTGTGCTGATGGTGTGAGGCGTACCTTACTTCTTACAAGGTCCCGTGTTCGAACCTTCTAAATGTCTTATACATTTGTTTGCTCTCATTATTATTTTTTAAGTAAAAATAATACACGCAATTGGCTCGGTGGGTGTTTGAAAGACAAACTTGAGTTGAAAAGAGGAGTTAACAGAGCAACTTACCAACCATGCCAGTCTTCAAATTTGGATGATTTAACTTAATTTTTATATGTTATTATAAACTGTGAACCATTGCTTCTACCTTCACAATTATCAGAACTATTTTTTTATCCCAAATTATATATTTATATCCCATTTATACAAACTACTGACTATTTTCCCTTTAATTTTTTAGTCTTTGGATCTATCTAATATCTTATTTATAACTTAATAAATATTTGAACTTATTTTAATTCTTTAGTGCTAATATATATACCTATAAGTTTTTATTTCTATTTGATTGAACTAATAAATAAACACAATCCCCTCTCATGATCCCTAAATCGAACCACGTACTCTCTCACAAACATTCTCCTATCCCTTTCTCATAATCCCTTTAATTGGTTCTATCACTCTCGCTCTTCTTCCTCACTTGCAAGCACAAGCTGTCAGCTTCCTAGCAGCCCTAACATTAATTCCAAGCTGAAATCACTTCAATAGCACTGAAAGACTCATTTTAATCTGCTGATTCACTCACCAGACAGCTCTCACGAACTCACGGACAGCACTCCACACACACTCGACAATTCATGGGTTGCTGCACTCGACTCTCCTCCTTTTCCCTTGCTTGTTTGGTTCTGCTTCACCTCAGGTCTGATATGCTTGCTCTCGGCCTGACAGTAGCTGCTCGTCCTTCCTTGCTTGCATGCACGAATAGATTGCTCCTGGACAGCTCGTTCTCCCCCTCTTCACTCACTGCACTTCCACACACCAGTTCACGGTTACACTTCTCAGATCTGAAATGGAGAAGAAGAAGATCTAAAGCTGCTCTCAATGTCCCTCACTCATGGCTTCAGACTTCTCCTTGCATGCACGAGCAGCTTGTCCTCTCGGTCTGAACTGCAGCTGCTCCGATCTCATGATCTCTCAAGTTCTCTCATTCTCTATCTCTCGCTCTCGGTTCAGCTTCAATGACCGAGTTCCTCTCTTTCTCAATCAACTCTCTCTCAATTTGAAGACAATGGAGACCGAGAATGATGGACTAGCATGACCGAGCTTGAGATAATTTCCTTCTCTCTTCAATTGACACACTCTCGATCTAAGAACAAAAGAAATGACCGAGCTTACAAACCTTTGATTCATATTTTGCATTATTAATTTAATCAATTCATGACACTTGTCACTCATTCATGGTGGCTTTGTGCCACTTGTCTTGCTCATCCTTTGAATGCGCGGCACTTGTCCCTCAAGTATGCTTTCACTTATCTTTTCATGCCACTTGATTTCATTCCGCTTTCGAATTCTAATTTGTTTCCGTCCATCCGGGTAATCCACTTATGACTTAATTTCGTCTTCGCACACTCGAAATTATTTTTAAATTTCGAATCCGTCTTCACGTACTCGAAATTATTTTATTATTTCTCTTCTAAAAATATTCTGAATGACCCAGAATCGAATAAAAATATTTTTCCAATCGAAAACGCGATCCATCGAAAAATAATTCATTTTTCGACAAGTGAGGTTTTGGGTTTTACAAAGATTAAGTTTGATTTTGTTATGGTTTTTAAATGTAGATGATATGAAATTTTATAGTTAATTTAATGTGTAGGTTTTATGGTTAATTTAATATTTAGTTGAATATTATTTATTATATTTGTGTTAAACGAATTATACAAGTTAAACGAATTAAAACAAGTTGAACGAGTTAAATGAATTAGACGGGTTAAACGAATTAAACGAATTATACAAGTTAAACGAATTAAAACAGGTTGAACAAGTTAAATGAATTAGACGGGTTAAATGAATTAAACGAATTAAATGATTAAACGGGTTAAACGAATTTGTGTCGTGTCTGTCGTGTATAAACGAATTCGTGTCGAATCCAAAAATATCGACTCGTTTCTTAAACGAATTCGTGTCGAATTGATCGAATTCATAAACGAATTTAAACGAATCCAGCTCAACCCGACACGCCAACCCTTTTTGCCATCCCTATGAATAAGTGAAACTTCCCAGACAAATCATAGTAAATGCATAAGCAAGAAAGGTGAAACAAGTAAGCACTGTAGAGAAGTTGAACAATTTTTGGATGCTTTAGAACTGGAACCAACTTTTGAATCATCAATTCTCTCGATAATACTTGAAGCCAATCTATTGATTTCTCTATCAGGTGTAAAATAAATTGATTTGTGGGTTGATTTTTGTGTTGATCTATTTTTATCTAGGTTGTCTACCACATACTTATGAGCAAGCAGAAAGGAAGAAAGAATTCCAATTTATTTATTTTTTTTTTTATATTTTAATTTTTAATTTATTTTTCATATTTAAAAAAATTAGAAAAAATCTCTATCATTTATCTTTCAGCTGGACAATAGAGATACATTTTTAATTTTTTTAACTTTTTTTTATCTTATTCATGAGTAAAATGGTTATTGTTAACGTCGGGAAATGGTTCCCTTAGCCAACGAGGTTGTTTTAGGGCCCAAGCTCACGATTTTGCACGGTCGATAGGTTGCATGCAAAGTAATGGGAATAAGATGGAGAAGTTAGAGGCGAGGAAGAAAAGACACAGAAGATTTTTAGAGTGGTTCGGCCCAAAAAGATGCCTACGTCCACTGTTCACTCTCTCACTATTTGGGCAGAGTAACGACACTCAAAAGTTCTCTCTTTTTTTTTACAGTGAAAATCGTCCCCTTTTATAGAGGAAGGGGACATGCTACAGTAAACAGAATAAGACAAAGGTGAATAGTTAACTACAGTTACACTGACAGACAGCATTTAATGCGCCGAAAACTCAATTAAAACGACTGACAGTGCATTAAATGCGGTCGAATCCGTCGCATCCGAGGTCTGTCCATAGAGAATCTTTGCTGACCGGGTCGGATACGTAATGATGGGTTGTCGAGGTTGAGATTCTGACTTCTGGTAGAAGTAGCGTGCATGGCAAGCTTTGAAACTGTACTCTGCATGGCGCTGTTGATTCCTACTGACCGGGACTTCCAAACTCGAGAGGGAGACGGATTTCTCCAGCAGGCTGGGAAGTTGATGGGATGGATCCTGGACCGGCACGCCCGCAGCCGGTCACAGCGTTGAGGCCGATAACATCATGAGTGAAGGAGTCGGAATGTGGCCACGCTCAGAAATCAGCGGCCAGTTCAGTCGGACAATTGTGGATGAGGATGGCTTGTTGGATACCTCTGATGGACGGCTCCTCTTCGACGGATACCTTAACCAGACTGGAAATAATCGGTCAGACAGGCTGTCGATCGTGGCGGAGATATGGCGATCTGATATAACTGTCACGGATGGCAGATATTCTTGCGGACAAACCTGAAGGATGGAAGTCAGCGATCAGCGACGAGGACCGGCGGTTCACTTTTAGTAAGTAGAATTCTGGGGGAACATGGCGACTGAGCGACATGGAACATAACGGTCATAAAAGATCTCGCGGGATAGGTGGTACATGTTGAGATCGAGCGATCAGACTGAGCGACTGCGGGCTTAATGAGCGATAAAGGGCTTCGGCCTCAGCAAGCGCCCACTAATGGGCTCCACTTCCAGGAGAATGGGCCAAGATGAGGACGGATATTTGGACGTCTGGGCCTCTGGGTTTGCACTGTAGATCCAATTGGGCCGGACTATTCTGATCGCAATAATTCCACCATAACATAAAGCCCCCTGGCTCTTGGTGCTCAGGAGAGGACCAAGAGACATATATTCCAGAGCGAGCAGAATAGGCGGGAACGGTTACAAGAGGAGGGCGGTTACAGTACCTTTTGAATTCTACTTTATTGTCAGACCACGTGGCGCTTCCCCAGACGACGGTTACTGGCCATAACACGCGCAGTGCGCATTTAATGCACGTCACTCAACTGACATGCTGCATAATGACAAAATCCAGGGAATCGCGCCACATCATCAGATTGGGGGCGGTTGCACAGCTGTCTTTATCCAACGGTTGGGGCTGAATTATTTAAAAAAGAATAAACACCCTTCCGCATTCTTCTTCTGGCATTTTTTCAAAATTCATAGGCATTTCCTTCGTCTTCTCCATTCGCACCGACTCTTCAACAATATTCAGAGGTTATCGTTTGCAACTTTCGGCGACCACCATAATTCAGGTTAGGCTCTTCTTCCCTGTTTACATTGTTCTTGGTGTTACTGTTTTTCATCTTCTGCGCGGCGTTCTTCCTTCTGGGATTTTGGGTTAGTTGGGGTGGATAGCATCTGCACTGTCTCTGGTCTGGGGCGGTCTGGTGGTAGCATAGGGTGACTAGTTTATTTTCTTTTCTTCTTTTCCCAATCCTGGGTGGGGGGGGGGGGGGATTCTTTAGGACGAGGCTCCTATCCCTTCCACCCTATACCTTCCTAGGAGCGCGGCTTGACGCTTAGGTCTAATCTCCTTAGGCTTTTCTTCGTTGGTTTTAGATTGGGTGACTGTCAGCAGTCTAACTGGCTATTCCTTTTGTAGATGTCAAGCCGTGGACTTCGTTATCGCCGAGTCATGTCCAGTGACGAAAGCTCCGAGGGGAGGTCCTCTCAGCGCGATGAGGGTTCTTCAAGTGCAAATGCCCAGGGCAGCGAGGACACACCGAGCTCTTCCGGACGTGAGAGAACTTTTGCGTATGAGACTTTTTACCAACACGACTCCCACATGACTGTTAGAGAACTCAAGACCTTGGCCGACGCATTCCATTTTCCTTCGACATGTCGCGTCATGATCCTCGCCCATCATGATCATGCGGCTGACCCTCCCGAGGGATTTATAGCGATCAGCCGCCACCATATAAAGATGGGGTTTAGGTTTTCGGTTCCCCCATACCTGATAACTCTGTTGAACAACCTGGAAATAGCCCCTTTTCAGCTTACGCCGAATTCTTACGGCCAAATTACCACCTTGGCCTATACCTTCCTCAAAAACGGTCTTCCGCCACCTACCTCAAATATCATCCAAAGTCTTTACTTTTTTAAGTCCACCACCAATCTTCACGATACTAAGCGAGACGGTATTTATTACATAACCGCTCGCAAAACCCCCTATAAAGCGTTTTTGCCACAGAATGTTGGCAAATCGAATGTAGGGGATTACAAATCAAAGTGGTTTTACGCCACTTGCCGGTCCCTGCAACGACTTGTTCATCTTGATTTCAACAATGGTCCTGGTGGGCTTATTTTAACTCGCAACTGGGGCGTTCATACATTTGTCATTAGGCATTATCATCACTGATACATTTTGTTTTATTCTTGCGTGCAGCTTTCGTCAAAGGAGCGGTCCGTCTCACGAACGAGGAGACAAGAGTGCTGAAGAAATTTGTAGAAGTGAAGGATCCCATGGACGACTTCCTTCCAGACAATTCCGCTTTGAGCAAGTACGGGCTCGCTCCTGGACCTGAGACTCCGCCCCTGAGGTTGGCTTCTGACGTTGAAAAGCGAAGGGGGCGGGAAGTTAAATCCGTCCTCACAGAATCAGGTGAAGGAACTTCTGCTCCAGCCTCAAAGAAAACTGAAATAATGGTAGACCTCGACATGATTTCTCCTCCTTCTTCGCCCGCAGCTGGGACAGAAGGGCCTGAAGTGGAGATAACAGGCTCGAAGGAACCCCCAGCCCCGCCAGCGGGTTCACCGATCACAACCGCTGCTCCATCTGTCGCGTCGCCTGGGATGCGGGCCAAAAGCGTGCCAGAGAAAACCATGAGGCGGACAAGGGGCGGTGCTGGAAAGAGGATTTCGGCTTCGAAAACCGAAGAATAGGAAGAAGGGGCCTTGGAACCCTCTGCGAAGCGCGCGAAGTCCAAGAACAAAGGCAAGGGAAAAATGGCCGCAGCAGGGGGAGGCGACGAAGAATCGATCCCGGAGGCCAACGCGGGGGAGTATTTCGACGACTTGCTGGATCGGATACCAGCATTATTGGGCCCCCACAAACCGGATGTCTACCAGAAGCATATCCGCGGTGACCAGCTGATGGATTACACTGCACGCTGCACCGTGCTTGTAAGTTCTTTTTATCGCCTTATTTTACACCCGCACTCGTTGTTGATATACTATGTCTTCAGGCTTCGCTGGCTGTGATGAAGATGCGTCGGGACATTCCCGACTTAGCTAGAGAAAAGGCTGCTCTCGAGGAAACGAATAGGGAGTTGGGGACGGAGGTTCAAAGTCTCAAAGAAGGATCAGTTGCCGCTAAGAAGACCATTTCTGAGCTGGAAAAGAAACTCAAGGAAGCAGAGAAGACAGCTAACATAGAGAAGAGACTTCGGATGGCTGCCTCCGACTCACTCCAGAAGGCCACTGCAGATGTGGACAAGCTTACTGAGGAGGCCGAACTTCATAAGAAGCGGGCTGATGATGCTGAGAAGAAGAATGAAGCAGTCCAGAAAGACTTGGCCGTGGTGCGGGATGAGCTTGCCAATTCGAGAGAGGCGTTCTATAGGGCAGAACTTCGGGCCAGACAAGCTGTGGAGGAGGCTATCAAAAAGACGAGTAGCAAATTCTTATATACTTCGTGGCTGCGTCATCCCACACTGGATTATTCTTATCTCGGCGAGAACGCAGTGGCGGAGGTAAAGAAATATAAGGCTCACGCTGCTGCGAATGCTCAGAAGAAGGTGGCGGAAGGCGCCCATAAGAAGAAAATTCCTCCAGCTCCGCAGAAAGCCTCAGACCCACTTCCCGCTCGGACAGGTACTCCATCGGCCCAAAGTGGTTCGTCCTCAGCTCCTCAAGGTTCAATGAAAGATGGGGAACAAGCCGCATCTTCTCAGGGGGCCTTCAGTAGCAAAGATCCCAAAGACGCCCCCTCTAGCTCTTCAAAAGCCCCTTTAGACAAATGATTTCAATACCTTCTCCTGCTGTTGCCGAGGCTCATCTTTGAACATTGATATTTTGATTGCTATCATTTTTACTCTGTTTGTGGAACAAGTTTGTAATTTTTATTTGATAATTATTTCAGTAGTGTCTCTTTCACTTCTCTTTGTAGCTTTCCTGTTTTCGTATACATGTGGTAGTAATAGATCGTGGATAGATATACCAAGCCAGATAAATATCAGTTTAAGGATAATAAGGGGGGGGGGGGGGGGGCGGGGAAACCACCCCTAAGTGTTTCTTCGGGGAGACATAATTAACGGAATACTTCTTCGTGTTGTGGACGATGTTCAGTAGGACACCTCCGGCACACTTAATAATTAGAGGAGCGTAAGATTGCCCTCGAGGATGGGCAAATAATTCCGATCCCGCAGTAATTTCACTCCCAATACATATATCCTCTTTAGCTGCTGCATGGGATAGTGACGGGCAGCGCTCAGAATGCAGGGGCTCGGGTCGTTTTACGCGGTAATCCATTCCAGCTGCGCTCACAAGGACTTAGCCTGAGCATTTACAGCATATTGGAGGAAACCTCTCCAGCTGCACTCACAGGGCGTACCCGAGCATTTACAGCGAGAGTTGTGGAGGATTAGACCTCGGCTGCGCTCACAAGGACTTAGCCTGAGCATTTACAGCATAATTCGGGCCTAGTATCGTCATTTTTTCAGAATCGGGGCTGAGAGTTATTTCGATCGAGCCCTTTATTTGTGATCGTGCACGAAGGTGGAGGGGAAGGCCAGTCCGTGAGCGGCGATTAGGTGCGTGAGCTCGTGGCCGATTCCACCCCTCCTGCCCCTTGGGGCTGTTAAGCGTCGGAGCTTTAAGCTGACGCATGGCCGTTTGGTGATGTACCTTTCATAAAAACACATGAAGACACTTGATCGTTAGAAATATTTCATCACAACTGATAGGCGATTTTCATTATACACAACTTGTTTTTACATATGCGACAAAGCAACAATATTAAAAGACAATACAATCATTTCAAGTGTAGTATGCCCTCAGGTGGATGGCGTTCCAGGCCCTTGGCAGAATTGTCCCGTCCATGTCCGTCAGGTGGTAGGCTCCGTTGTTAAGGCTCTCATAAATCATGTAAAGTCCCTCCCAGTTCGGCCCCAACACTCCTTCACTTGCCTTGCGAGCGCCGGGCAGGATCTCCCGCAGGATAAGGTCACCTGGTTTGAATTGACGTACTCGGACCTTTTTATTGTAGTGTCTGGCCATCCTCTGCTGGTAGACGGCCATCCTGAGGCGAGCAGCTTCCCTCGATTCCTCAAGTAAGTCCGAGCAGGCGGCCAGGAGCTAGTTGTTGTCGTCGAAATTGAAGCTCGCCCTCCGGTGACTGTAGACTTTGAATTCTGCCGGAATCATGGCTTCTGACTCGTAGACCATTGAAAAGGGGGTTTCTCCAGTAGTGCTGCGGGCGGTAGTGCGGTAGGCCCACAATACTTTCTGCAGCTCGTCAACCCATGCTCCCTTCCTAGCTTCAAGTTTGGTCTTCAGGATCTGCTTGATGATTTTGTTGACTGCCTCCACCTGGCCGTTGGCTTGCGGGTGGTCAACTGCTGAGAAGCTTTTGACAATACCGAGGCCGCTGCAAAACTCCTGAAACTGCTCACTTGTGAATTGGGTTCCGTTATCTGTAACTAACTGCTGCGGAACGCCGAACCTGCAGACTATATGGTCCCACACAAACTTCTCAATTTTCGTGGTGGAGATCTCAGCCAGCTCCTTCGCTTCTGCCCATTTGGTGAAGTAGTCAACGGCCACGACTGCATACTTGCATCTTGCTCGTCCTACGGGAAGAGGTCCGATCAGGTCCATGCCCCAGATAGCGAAGGGTCATGGGCTGACCATCTGACGGAGGTAGGCTGGTGGAGCTCGGGGAACCTTAGAGAATCTCTGGCACTTGTCACATCTCTTCACTAAGTTGATGGCGTCCTTCTTCATTGTGGGCCAGTAAAAACCCTGTTTGAGTGCCTTCTGAGCCAAGGAAAGCCCTCCAGCATGGTTGACACAGTGTCCCTCATGTATGTCCCTCATCAGGGCAGTGCATTCTGGTTCGTCAATGCACCTGAGAAGTGGGGTTGAAAGGCCCCTCTTATAGAGGACATCTCTATAAATACAGTATCTGGCTGCCCTTATTTGTAGACGACGTGCCTCCACCTTATCTTCTGGCAGTGTGCCTTCCAGCAAGTAATTGACTAGGGGATTCATCCACGATCCGTCCACCACTATCAAGGTCATCACTACCATGTCAGACTTGGTACTCGGTTTGGGCAGGAACTCCACAGGTATGCTCTCGGTGCCGTCCGTATCTTGAGCGGATGCTAGACGAGCCAGAGCGTCCGTGTGGGAGTTTTGGGCGCGCGGAATCTGGTTCAACTCGAATACTTCGAAGGCCCCCAGCAATTTCTGAACTTCCCGTAAGTAGGAGACCATCTTCGACCCTTTAGCCTGGTATTCCCCTTTTATCTGACAGACCACCAGTTGGGAATCACTGAAGATTCTGATCCGTTCCACCTGCATCCTCTTGGCCAGGCGGAGCCCTGCCAGCAGCACTTCGTACTCCGCCTCATTATTAGTCGCCCTGAAGCCAAATTTTAGAGCGCAGAGAAACTTACCACCGTCAGGATTAATCAGTAGGATTCCGGCCCCGGCACTTTTCTCGCAAGAGGATCCGTCCATAAAAAGCTCCCAGTATGGTCCCTGAGAAGTTTCAGCTTGATCATCCGCCGGTCTAGTAAACTCAGCGATGAAGTCGGCCAGCACTTGGCCCTTGATTGTCGGCCTCGGTCTGAACTCGATGTCATACTGGGCGAGCTCAATAGCCCATTTGATGAGTCGGCCGGAGGTATCTGGCTTCTGGAGGATTTGTTTCAAAGGATACCTGGTTAGGACCTCGATATTGTGTGCCTGGAAGTAAGGACGCAGTTTTCTGGATGCCATCACCAGACAGTAGGCGAGCAGCTCCATTGGAGTGTACCTGGTTTCTGCCTTGAGCAGCTTCTTACTCACAAAGTATACCGGCACCTGTGCTCCGTTTTCCTCTTGCCTTATCAATGCTGCGCTCAGGGCGTGTTGTGATACGCCCAGATAGACAGTCAATATCTCCCCCTCCTTTGGTTTGGTCAGCAGCGGTGCGCGCCCTAAATATTCTTTGAGTTGCAGGAAGGCGGCTTCGCATTCTTCAGTCCATTCAAAATTCCTGGCTTTCTTCAATACCTCAAAGAATAGAACACATATGTCTGAGGCTTTGGAGACAAAACGGCTCAAGGCGCAATCTGGTCATTCAGACTTTGAATCTCCTTCACATTTCTTGGTGACTTCATGTCCAGCAGGGCTTGTATCTTCTCCGGGTTGGCTTCTATTCCCCTATTGTTTACAACGAAACCAAGAAATTTACCTGAGGAAACCCTGAAGGCGCACTTGAGAGGATTGAGTTTCATCTGGTATTTCCTCAGGATCCTGAACATTCTTTCCAGGTCGTGGACGTGATCGGCGGCTCTCTCCGACTTCACAAGCATGTCGTCCACGTAAACCTCCATACTCTTCCCGATCAACTCTTCAAACATTCTGTTCACCAGTCTCTGATAAGTGGCTCCTGCGTTTTTCAGACTGAAGGGCATTACCTTATAGCAGTAGAGCTCCCGGTCGGGGGTGAATGATGTGCACTCCTCGTCTTTGGGGTCCATGGGGATTTGATTGTATCCCGAGTAAGCGTCCATGAAGCTCAGGAGTTCATGTCCCGCTGCTGCGTCTACCAGCTGATCGATTCTGGGCAGGGGGAAGCTATCTTTTGGGCAGGCTTTATTCAGGTCTGTGAAGTCTATGCAAGTTCTCCATTTCCCATTCTTTTTCTTCACCAGCACGGGGTTAGCCACCCATTCGAGATATTGGACCTCGCGGATAAAATTATTGGCCAGAAGCTTGTCCACTTCCTCCTTTAGGGCTTCGCTGCACTCCTGGTTCATCTGTCTCTTCTTCTGGCAGACTGGTCGATGGCGGGGGTTGACGTTCAACTTGTGTGTCATCACCTTTGGGTCGATCCCCACCATATCTCCATGACTCCAGGCGAAGACATCTGCATTTTCCTTGAGGTAGTTGATTAACTGGGACCTTACCTCAGAGACAAGACTTTTTCCCAGTTTCAGACACCTTGACATATCCGTTTGAACGACCGGAATATCCTCGAGCTCTTCCACTGGACCGGAACTTGGGTATGTGTCAATTTCCCTGGGTTCTAAATCATGACTGACCCCCGATGAAGTGATTGCCTGTAATTCTCGCTCCGGGACTATCTCCGCCTTCTTCCCCTGGACACCTTTTCTGATTGCGTCCACATAACAGCGACGAGCCATGGATTGTTCGCCCTGCACACATCCTATGCCACTGGGAGTCGGGAACTTTACCGTGAGAGCTTTGGTGGAGACAACCATATCGAGGTCGTTCATCGTGGGCCTTCCCATCATTACGTTGTATGCTGATGGAGAGTTGATGATGAGGAAGTCCGCCAGTACCGTGGACTACTTGGTTTCATCGCCGAGAGTCAAGAGCAGTCTGATTTGTCCAGCAGGAATGACCGAATCTCCAGTGAATCCGTAAAGGGGCTCAGGGGACGGTTCCAGCTGATCATCACCTATTCCCATCTGATCATAACAGCCTTTATACATAACATTCACGGAGCTACCAGTATCTATCATGATCCTCTTCACCACCGAGTTGCCGATACGCGCCCTGATTACCAAAGCATCATTATGAGGGAGACGGACATCCCGCGCGTCCTCATCAGTAAACACAATGTCCTCCGTCACTTTTTTGGCTTTCTTGGCAGGCCTCCCCGATTCTGCTTGCTTCCCAGGCTGGACACGTCTCGTTTCCCGTACAAATCTTTCCTGAGAGTGGTTAGATTCTCCTGCTCGTGAGGGTCCCCCGTGGATTGTATGGATAGTTCTGACGGAGGGCCCTTGGGTGGAATTCGGCTCTGGCTGGTTCTGAGTTGGAGGATCTTCTGAACGCGGACGGGGACGCTGCTGCTGAGATGGTCGCCTCGGGGGCCTCACGACATAATCCTTCAGACGGCCATTTCTGATTAGCTCCTCAATGGCATCTTTGAGTGCCCAGCAGTCGGAAGTATTGTGCCTAATGTCGTTGTGGTAGGCGCAGAACTTGTTTCTGTCTCTTCGTCCTTCCGGACCTTGAAGGTGAGCCGGCCGATCGAAATTTTCTCTGTTCTTCTCGGTCGCATATATTCGGTCTTGGGTATCCGACAGGGCGTTGTAGGTATTGTAACGACTTCGATACCGCGTCCGCTCCGGCCCTCGACCGCTGTCTGGTCTCCGCCAGTCCCGGGCTTTCTTGGCAATATGCTGGTTTTCTCTTCGTCCTCCAGGGTTATTCCCCCCTCCACTCCTTTTTCTACCATGATTAGAAGTGCCGGCCTCATCCCTTTGAGCATTGGTTCTACTAGGATTCGCCACTCCTTCCCACCGGATTTCCTTCTCGGCTCTGTCATAAAATTCTCCCAGATCCTTGACAGGAGACCTGTATATGCTTTCATACAATTTGCCATCCTTCCTTAGACCGGACGAGATAGCTGACAAAACCCCTTCATCTGTAGGATTCTCCACATTCGTCACCTCACGCCTGAACCTGTTGATATATTCTTTTAAAGGCTCACCTGGGCATTGGCAGATGGTAGAAAGGTGGCAGGGTGGCGCGAGACGCCTCTTTAGTGCTTTATATTGGTTCAAAAACTTCTGCTGGCACTCCTCCCAATTGTTGATGCTGCGTGGGGGGAGGCCCCTGAACCATGTCCGCGGAATGTCCCCAAGAGTCGCTGGGAACACTCTACATTTTACAAGCGGATTTGTTGTCTGGAGGTCCATCTGAATGTTGAAGGAGTCCAGATGGTCATAGGGGTCAGAGTTTCCTTTGTACTGGGGAATGTTGGGAACTTTGAATCTTGGGGGGAGTGGCTCCAGCTCAACCTCCACAGCGAATGGGGTCCTCTCCCCGGCTTGGCCCCTCTGTTCCTGCACCATAGGTCGCGCTTCCAGCTGCCGGACCCTTTGAAGGAGTTCGGCTACCATCGTTCCCCGTGTTTCGGTTCTTCCCACAACGGAGTGTCCGTCTCTCCTGTCTGGGGATCGGTTATCTTCACCAGCTCGCCCTCCTACATCAGGCCTTAACCCTGCTCCGTCTACACGGGCCGGGATCCGATCACGATTGCGGCCGGTCTGCTCCGGTCTATGCCCATCATGGGGTCGCGGGGGATGGGCACTGGAGTGCACGCTGTAGGAATGGACAGACCCTTCTCGTTCAAACTCCCCGTCACCTCTCCTGCTCATCTCAGGAATCCCCACGCGCCTCCTAGGGGAAACATTTCTCTCTGGAACGGTTTGGGGGGGAGCTTGAGGAGGTTGGGCTTGGTTCCGGAACAGAGCTCTAACTTCACCCATAAACTCTGCGACGGTATTCTCCAGTCTTTCTTGTCGTCGTTGCATCACCTGCATTGCGTCCCCACCCTGAGCATTTCCTGTCCCAGGCACATTAGATGGCCCCGCGCCATTATTGGACACTCCTCCCGCAGGCATGGCTGGTCGATGGTCTGAAGTTTCCTGGCGGCTTTCTGCTACATTGGAGTCTCTAGGAATCCTCCCTCTAACCATGGCGAACAAAGAAAGAGCTGCGAAAGCTAATGGAATGGAAGATAGCGAAACCGAAGATGAGCCCCTCCTTCTAGCGCCAAAAATGTTAACGTCGGGAAATGGTTCCCTTAGCCAACGAGGTTGTTTTAGGGCCCAAGCTCACAATTTCGCACGGTCGATGGGTTGCATGCAAAGTAATAGGAATAAGATGGAGAAGTTAGAGGCGAGGAAGAAAAGACACAGAAGATTTTTAGAGTGGTTCGGCCCAAAAAGATGCCTACGTCCACTGTTCACTCTCTCACTATTTGGGCAGAGTAACGACACTCAAAAGTTCTCTCTTTTTTTTACAGTGAAAATCGTCCCCTTTTATAGAGGAAGGGGACATGCTACAGTAAACATAATAAGACAAAGGTGAATAGTTAACTACAGTTACACTGATAGACAGCATTTAATGCGTCGGAAACTCAATTAAAACGACTGACAGTGCATTAAATGCGGTCGAAAACACATTAAATGCGGTCGAATCCGTCGCATCCGAGGTCTGTCCATAGAGGATCTTTGCTGACCGGGTCGGACACGCAATGATGGGTTGTCGAGGTTGAGATTCTGACTTTTGGTAGAAGTAGCGTGCATGGCAAGCTTTGGAACTGTACTCTGCATGGCGCTGTTGATTCCTATTGACCGGGACTTCCAAACTCGAGAGGGAGACGGATTTCTCCAGCAGGCTGGGAAGTTGATGGGATGGATCCTGGACTGGCACGCCCGCAGCCGGTCACAGCGTTGAGGCGGATAACATCATGAGTGAAAGAGTCGGAATGCGGCCACGCTCAGAAATCAGCGGCCAGTTCAGTCGGACAATTGTGGACGAGGATGGCTTGTTGGATACCTCTGATGGACGGCTCCTCTTCGACGGATACCTTAACCAGACTGGAAATAATAGGTCAGACAGGCTGTCGATCGTGGCGGAGATATGGCGATCTGATATAACTGTCACGGATGGCGGATATTCTTGCGGACAAACCTGAAGGATGGAAGTCAGCGATCAGCGACGAGGACCGGCGGTTCACTTTTAGCAAGTAGAATTCTGGGGGAACATGGCGACTGAGCGATATGGAACATAACGGTCAT
This sequence comes from Dimocarpus longan, assembly GCA_022984855.1. Taxonomy (NCBI): domain Eukaryota; kingdom Viridiplantae; phylum Streptophyta; class Magnoliopsida; order Sapindales; family Sapindaceae; genus Dimocarpus; species Dimocarpus longan. The sequence continues at coordinate 29,425,488 of CM041016.1, read as the reverse complement.
AAAAGATCTCGAGGGATAGGTGGTACATGTTGAGATCGAGCGATCAGACTGAGCGACTGCGGGCTTAATGAGCGATAACGGGCTTCGGCCTCAGCAAGCGCCCACTAATGGGCTCCACTTCCAGGAGAATGGGCCAAGATGAGGACGGATATTTGGACGTCTGGGCCTCTGGGTTTGCACTGTAGATCCAATTGGGCCGGACTATTCTGATCGCAATAATTCCACCATAACAGTTATTTAACCAAAATTCCCGATCAACTGTTAAAGTTGATGGAAGTCAATTAACGACATGGAAGGTTTTATATAATAAAAGAATAAATGTATTTCCCTTTGTTTTTAGATAAACTTAGAGGGGCGTTGTGCAATTCATTATATATATATATATATATATATAGTACTTCTACCATCAGTATCTCATAACTTTAAAATGTTAGGACGAACCAATAAAATTCAACCATTGCATTCTCTCTTCTAAATCAAATTCTCTTTCCTATTTCATTCAAATGCAACAGATGAATTTGATTTATTTGTGCTAATTTTTTAAAGTTATGAGACACTGATAATAGAATCATTCTATGTATATATATGTACGTAAAGAGGGTTTTTATAATTAGGACGTCCTAACTTTAAAAAATAAGAATCAACAAATCAAATTTATCTATTATATTTTCTCTCATAAAACAATTTCTCTCTCTTATTTAATTCAAATTGAATGGGTAAATATATATATATGAGACTTTTATAATCAGGACGTTGTAACTTTAAAAAGTTAGGGTCAACTAATCAAATTTATCTATTGTATTATCTCTTTTAAAACAAATTCTCGCTCCTATTTACTTCAAGTGAAATGGGTAAATTTGATTAGTTGGTTTTTATTTTTTAAAATTAGGATGTCCTGATTATAAAAATCTTATATATATATATATATTTAGTGTTTTTAAAATGAAGACTCCCTTATTTTAAAAAGTAAGCACCAATCAATCAAATTCATCAATTACATTATCTCTTCTAAAACAAATTATCTCTCTTATTTAATTTATATGCAATGAATTTTGATTGGTTGGTCTTTACTTTATTAAGTAAAAGAGTCTTTATGTTAAAAGCAATATATATATGCCCAAAATTGGAAATTCAATCAGTCTATAAACTAACTACAAAACAGAAAGCTATAAAGACTTTAGTTATTAGGTGCAACAACATTGCTCTAGTGGGTGCAGATCACATTTTTTGTCCCATGCAAAATCACCAGGTGTTACATGTAATCCTGAAAACGGTTTCTCACGATTGACATGCACAAATCGTCTTTTAATGTAGTACAGTCTTCCGTTAACATTTTCTTCTATATAAACCCTTCTGTCTCTCCCGCTGTCTATCTAAAAAAATCTCACTCTCTCCCGCTTTCTATCTAAAAAAATCTCCCTCTTTCCCTCTCTCTGCAACATTGCTCTAGTTGAGTGAGCGTTAGATATATAAACCATGGCGTTGGGTGATCTTTTCCCGTTTCTTGCTATGGTTGCGGTGCAAGTGGGGTATGCGGGCATGAACATTACCTCAAAGTTGGCTATGGATTCTGGCATGAAGCCTCTTATTCTTGTGGTCTATCGCCAAATGGTTGCTACTGTGGCTCTCATTCCCTTCGTTTTTCTCTTTGAGTGGTAAACTTTTCCAAAACCTTTCACTCAAATTATATGTATTTCACTTTATCTTTGGTTGTGGTTTTGCTTTATTAGGGTCATATATGCAATGGTTTGTGATTTTGTGCATTTTGAGAAATGGGTCTGTTTGATAGTCTTGGTGTTTATAAAGTATAAATTTTCATGTTAAATGGGTTTATTATTTTTCTTATGGTTTTTTTTTCTTCAAGGCCAGGTGGTGGTTGTGAAATTTTTTTACCATTTTGAGATATGACTATTTTCTTGGTTGTTTTGGACTTTTCATGTTAAATGGTTTATTACTAGGAAGAACTTTGAAAAACCCCTAAAAGGGAAAATAATATCATTGAATCTCATTTTTTACCATAAAAAATGGACGATTTCATGCTAGTATATATCATTTTTCAAGGATATTTTGGTAATATCCCTTATTATTATTATTATTATTATTGGTCTCTATCTTTCTATTTATTTTGTCGTTTTGTCAAAACATTTTGAGAAATGGGTTTATTTTCTGGATTGTTTTGGAGTATTATCAAGACTAAAAATGGAAATTCTTTGAATTTTTAAATTAAGATTGATTTGACTCAGAATATGTGTCAAGTATTTAAACACTCAAGGTTGATTTCAAGTCAAGTTCAAGTTTCCTTCTAGTAAATGAATGTATAGTTCTTTGGATTTAACCTACTTAATTATTAATCTTCTTCCTTTTTGTTTTTCAATTTATTCGGTTTTTAAGTTAATACGATATCCACAAAATGTTGTTTCTGTTTGGTTGATGAAAAAAAAAATCACAGAAAATAAGGCAGGTTGTAAAAATAATACCAACAAAATCTTCAGGTTGTAAAAATAATACCAACAAAATCTTTGTTTGCTTTTTTTTTTTTTTTTGTTTTCCCTTGTCTTTTCCAGATTTCTTCCATAATATCAGAGCAACAATCTCAAGGTCAATTTCTGTGGTTTCATTTGGTCAACTGGAAGAGAATTTTTTATTTTATTTTTATTAAGTTATTGCAACACAAAATTAAATTTTCATTGTCTTGGGCACTTAAAAAGCTGAGCTCTGAACAACCACCACTAATTGAAAACGATTACCTTTAACTGTTCAGAACTACCTAGTAATTAATCAATCAATTACAAAATTTTTCAAAAACAATCACTAAAAACAGGTTGCATACAATTAATAAAGGGCATGCATGGTTGCCAAGTCATTTGTCTATGACCATTAAATGCAGCTAACCTGAACATTTCAATACTCCTAGTTATATTCATGATCGCACTCATGCCATGTAACACGATGTATGTGCATGTTTGTTTGTCATATTATTTGCATCGAATTTATGATCGCACTCGCAAATTGAATGGAAATGGGTCAGATTCTGAACTTGTAAAAGCTAGCTAAGGTTAGAATCCGGAGTCTCACATATATTTCTCTTTTTAACATAAATTATAATACAGTTTTCCATCATTAAATTTGGTCACTTTGACATTTGAGATTGCATTTAAAAAGCGTTGTTTTCAAAATGCATTAACCCTATTTTGTCAATTGCATCTTAGTTACATTAATGGGTGGTGCTTCTTTGATGATGATGTCCTAGTTTTGCATCGTTGCAAAATTAATGGTCCTGAAAAAAATTTGAAGACCGTTAATTCTGTCAATTGGATCTTAGTTATACTAATTGGCCATGTTTTTTAGTGATGATGTCCTGATTTTGTGCCGTTACAGAACTAATTCTGTTAATTACATCTTAGTTATACTATTAGACAGTGCTTCTCTGAAGATGATGTCCTGATTTTATATCGATATAGAATTAATTGTTCTTAAAAAAAAAAAAAAAAAGTAGTATGTCATGAGTAGAGAATTATTTAAGCTATAACTAAATTGACTAAAAATTTTAATTTGTATCTTTGAGCAGGAGAAAGAACAGAACCAAGATCACATTGCGCATTCTATTTGACATTTTCTTATGTTCACTTACTGGGTAAGTCATATAATTAATAGTCTTTATCTTCCAATTTGTAACTTAAAATGTGCATTGTGGAGTACTTTTATAGAAAGCATTTTTTAATTAAAAGTGCAAAAGTTAATTTGTTTTCATTCTATTATTTCCTTGTCCATTTTAGTCTAAAATTAACTTAGGGCGTGGTTGCTATGAATTTTCAAATAAATCTTTTATGGGTCGAGTTTTTGGAGTTAAACTTTCACAAAATAGGGTTTCTTGCAAAAGTTTAAGTTTAGTTATATATTTTAAAAATGATAGATAGTTTAAGAAATTATAAAAAAGTATTTAAGAAATAAAGCATAGTTTTATATCCAAGAGAAGTTTCTTAAAATTTATGAAATTAAGTAAGGAGGGATTATTTATGTAATTTTAAAAAAGCTCAAACTGAAAGTTTAGGCTTCTCGTAGAAGATGCCAAATAAATCAAAAGAAAATTTAAAAGAGCTTCTCGTGTTGAAAAAACTGTAAAAAGACTGTATTAACACATTCTAAAATTACGATTTTAAAAATGTCTTGGTTTATATATACATATATATATATATATTAATGTGTATCGGATATATTTTAATTTTCGCATTATAAATACATTTTTTTTTCAAAAAAAATATGATTGCAGTGTTTCACAATCCAGTCACTTGAATCCAATTTTGCAGGGCCACTGGAAACCAGGTGCTTTACTTCGTCGGGCTCGCGTATTCGACGCCGACCATTGGATGTGCATTGACCAATATACTACCGGCGGTCACTTTTCTACTTGCAGTCATTTTTAGGTACTCATGAATTATATAAATTTGAGTTGGTTTTATATACGAGTTCTTATCCATTTATATGATGTCACGTGAATTATATAAACTTGAAAGAGTTGGTTTTCCGTGCTTCTATTCATATAACATAAACAAATTGTATTTATACTATTATTTATGAACCATAATATGATATAAGCGGCTCAAGTGGTTGTTCATATTTTTTTGTGAAATAATTATTATATAAATTTTAGATTACACGAAGTAGGAAAAGTTGTAATTGTAACACTTTTGTTAATATATATATATATATATATATATATACGGGTACTGGTTGGTGATTTGAAGATCTTTTTTAAAAATTCTTAGTATTTTGTGTGTCTAAATTTTTATGTAATAGATTAAATATTCAAAATTTTGTAATAACAAATTTTTTTAAGTACAAATTTGTATTAATTTTTGAAAATGATACAATCAAGCAAATATATTTTAAGTTTTTTTTTTTTAATTTTGTTATTCTCAGTTTTTGAAAACTTTTGTATTCCAATTAATTATGAACCAAAATCCTCACTTTTTATTGTTGGTCCATTATGCTTGACAACTATATATTTCACCTAAAAATAGTTTTAGATACTATTATTGTTTTTTAGTCAAACAAAATTATTTTAGAACTTTCTGTGTCCTTTATTATTTATCATTTTTAATGTAAGTTTAAAATGTGTTTGGCAGACAAGAATCTGTGGGAATCAAGAAGAGGTCAGACCAAGCAAAATTGTTTGGGACAATGGTGTGTGTTGGTGGAGCAATGTTGTTGTCATTTTACAATGGACCATCCATTGACATTCCTGATTCCAGCATCCACTGGAGCTATGCTCAGAGAATGAGCAAACAAAGTGCAGACAACAATCAATCACACTTGATCTTTGGCTCCTTTATTGTCATCCTTAGTGCCGTTGCTTACTCCATATGGGTTATAATCCAAGTTCGTATAACTCTTTAATTACATTTTTCAAAAGTGCTTTTTTTATTGCATGATGATATTCTAGCTAGCTTCCATATCAACTATTTTTTATTGCAAGAAGTTAACATTATTGTTTGGATTGAAACCAAAGTGCTTTTTCTGAAACGGATTCGATAGATACTCTTCCAGAAAATATTTTCTTGAATAAAAAAAAAAACACTTGAAGTACTTCATATAGGGAAAAAATAAACCCGTTTAATAAGTGCTTTCACAAAACTTTGTACCAAAAGTAATTTCCACAAAAGCACTTCTAATTTCGTACCCCTTATTAAAAATTAGCAGGCAAAGTTTATATATATATACTCACACACATGCTTGCTACTATTAATTACACTAACTTATTTTCAGCGTTCTTTACTATAGTGATCGATGAATCATTGAAAATAAATGGTTGTAATTGCTGATCGTGAAATAAAAATTTCAAGACATCCTTAGTAGAGAAGGATGCTAGCTAGCTATGTATGTGTATACAAAACTTTATGCTCGTAATATTTTATTCGGATCTTTTTTGTTTGAAATTCAGGCAAGGGTGAGCAACAAGTTTCCAGCTCCCTACACCAGCACCTTGTTGATGTGTCTCATGAGCACCGTGCAGTGTGCACTCATCGCAGCAATTACCGATCGCCACCTACCCAATTGGTCGTTGCGCTCTCCGATCAGGCTCATATCGGCTCTTTATACGGTACATGCTTCGCTTTGTCACACTAGGAAATCAATCCATTTCAAAATTAATAAGAGTTATTAGCATAGTATTACATAACATGTAACAAAAATTAATCAAGGTGTTGATTTTTTTTCAGGGGATTGTGTGTTCTGCACTTGCTTTCCTCCTGGTTACGTGGAGCGTTCAGCGAAAAGGCCCTCTCTATGTCTCGGTATTTAGCCCCGTGCCGCTCATTATCGTGGCATTTCTCAGTTGGGCACTGCTCGGTGAGAAATTGGTCGTTGGAACGTAAGTATTATACATAATAGTTATATATATCATCATCAAAGTTGTCTATTTTTATCCAGAAACTATAAAATAGACGTAAAAACACTTTTGAAACAAGTAATATGATTTTCTTCTTGGGTTTTATTGAAATTTAACCATTTTTTGATAACCCATTTGAAAAATAACTATTTTTTTTTTAAATCTCAACCTCAAGGTAGAGAATCTCAATCTCTAAGTTCGGAATCCCAACTTTCAGGTTGTGAATAGTAGTATTAATTCAAATCAATCTCAACTTCAGGGTTGAGATTTTTTCAACCTAAAAAAAAATATTAGTTTTCAAGTAAGTTCTCCAAAAAGGGGTTATTTTATGTATTTTTTTTTTCTTTTTCTTTTTTTATCAGTACTGTAGGATCAGTTCTGATTGTTGGAGGCCTCTATGCTGTTCTATGGGGTAAAGATAAGGAGATCAAAGAAAAAATTCAAATTCAAGAGATCATGGATGCAACGAGGCAATTCGAAACTACTGATCATCATGATGTCGAAATGCAGTCGAAAGCATGACCAAATGGCAGCAACCATCAAGCTGAAACTTGAAAAGTGTGACAATTTATATTATAAGCTAGGTAGATCATATGTATTTATGTGTTAGTATGCTAATTCCCCCTAGCAAGACTGTGAAACGTAGACAAAGACTCGAAAAGTTTTTCCCACCATAATGAGCGTCAATTGATCGATCAATCGTGGAGTTTATAGGTTGTTTTCTTTGGATTACTATTAATCAGATGCATGCGCATCCAGAGATCGAGTATTGTCTAATGAGAATGTAGTTAATTTCTTGTCCCTTAAGTTTTCATGAATTTTTAAGTGATAAATTCTTATGGATTACATCGATTTATACTTTTAAAATGTATGTTAAATAGATTTAGATATAGTTATCGGGGTTTTGTTAAATTTGAAACTGAAGCGAAAAGGAATTAAAACTTTTGTTGAAGCTGTATGTAGGCATGAAGCATGCTGAAAACCTAGAAAAATTACATATATACATTAATTATTATTAAAATTTATTTATAATATGGTAATCAACTTTGCATCATTTTTCATGCATGTAATTGTTTTGGTGGACATCATCATCGGTTTATGTTATATCATTTATCAAATCGGATTTTAATCAAACATATGAATTACATAGAAAAAAACAAAATATTATTGTTAAACCAATCATTTCCAAAACACTTTTAGGATTTTCAATCGATTAAACTCTTTAATGGAGTACATATGAAGATTTGCAGTTGAATAAATTATTAATAAAAATATCAACAATTATGATATATTATAAAATCTTTAAGAATTTAAATTAAATCGATCTTTATCTTTAATTTCATAATAAGATGTTGAAATATTATAAAACATAAAAAGGTATCAAATTAAATCAAGCATATACCTTTGCTTCATTAATAAGATGATAATATTAGATTAATTCAATCGGGAATTTTGATTTAACAATAAAATATTAATCATAGATTAAATCAATTTATTTCATCGGTAGTATATAAGTTTTTAAATAAATAAAAATATGTACAATACAAACTTAACAACACAAAAAAAAAATTCAAATTGAAAAATCATTTAAATTATGTATATTAGAAAAAAAAAAAAAAAAACTCTTTAACACAATTTTTCGTATAACACTTACAGTCATAGAGGTGTTACACGAGCAGATTGGTTTGTCAGCCCACATAAATTTAACTTGTTTATTTATTATTTTTTTAATGTATATATATTTTAATTTATTTAAGTTACTATAATTTTACACCCCATTAAAATTGTATGAATGTACTTATAGATATAATTTGTATTTTTAATCCTGGTTTTCGTTAGGAGTATTTAAGTAAATTCTGTTATTTTAATGTGTTTTTTTAGTGTTTTTGCTTGCAGGGTTTATTTATAAGAAGATAGAAAAAAATGGTGGAAAAAAGTAAATTTTAAAGAGAGTTAAAGTTTTTTGCGAAGGGTGATTGTTAAACGTGAGTTGCGAAAATTTGTTAGAGATTGTCGCTGAACGCAGTTCACCAAACATTAGTCGATATAGTTTTTAAAGTATTTTCGGTAAATGCAATCGTGAGTTGCAAGTCGCGATCGTAAATTGTGATTTTGACGCTAGACGTGCATGGAGGAAACTCTTCAACCTACATGATTTCAACTATAAATTTATCATTTTCTCGGTTCCAGAGAAAGAGCAGCAAATTCTAGAGCAGCTCTAAGTCATTTTTATTTCATTTTAGCCTAGGTTTTTATAGTTTCAAGCCAATAATCCATTGGAGATTCATGCAACAACTTATTGGAGCCATTCAAGAGCAACATAAAAGTGATTTGAAGTCATTTTAAAGCAAAGGCAATGGTCAGTTCGTGATGTTTACTTATGCTTTTGACTTATTTATTATGTTGTTCAATTATACTTTATATTTTGGGTTGATTTTTCTATAGATCTATGGATAACAAAATTTATTTCCAGGGGATTCAATGTAGTTTAATGTGAATATATTCTTGTAGATGATTTATGATATTTAATTGAAATGATTTCATATACTTGTATTTTGTTTTATCATTTCTTAATGCTTTTGATTGACTTTAGACCTAATTAATTGAATGATTTTGTGATATTAGTATGCTTGAGAAAGATATTAATATTTAGATTTTGATTAAATGACATTTGAGGATTAGAATAGAAATATATCTAGTTTTAAAGTGTGATCTTGTATGAGTAATTGTTTGTAATGAGTTTGTATTAACCATTTAGCATAGAAATATAGTTGAGTGTTGTTGACGTCTGGATTTGGATCCTAGTCAACGAGGTTCATTTTTGGGCTCAAACTGCAGCTTCGAATCATGGATATTGAATATACAAGATAAAGAAGTAAATGAGAAGAGGTCAGAGGCAAGGAGAAAAACACAAGAAGATTTTAGAGTGGTTCAGCCCAATTAGATGCCTACGTCCACTGTTCACTCTCTCACTATTTTAACAGAGTAACGACACTCAAAAGATTGTTTTTGTTTTACAATGAAAATCCTTCCCTATTTATAGAGGAAGGGGATGTGCTGTAGTAAAACAGAATAAGACAAAAATATACAGTAAACTGAAAGTTACGATGATGAAACATATTTAATGCACCGGGATTTCATTTAATGCGGTTAATAGTGCATTTAATGCAGCCGAAAGTGTATTTAATGCAGCCGAAACTGTCATCTCTGAACTCTGCCCAAGTGTGACTTTAGGCGGCCAATCTGTATGGGTTAGGTGAGGTCACCGTAATCTTGGCTGTAATCTTTGGCAAAGATGTCGTGCATGACACGTTTTAAGCTGCATCTTGCATGGCGTCTTTGGCTTCTACTGGCTTGAGATTTATGAGGCATGGCGGAAATGGACTCTTCAGCGAACAGAATATCCAGTTGAGTTAGCGAACAGATGAGTTTCTGACGGATCAGACGCTTTGAGAGTTAATAGGATAGATTATGAATCAGTTCCGCCACGAGTAGACATAATTATTAGGCGAACAGTTTCACAAACGAGCAGTCATTCAAGTATGCTCAGAAATCACCGAGCAACTAGGCGAACAATTCTGAACGAACAGACCCGAGCGAAATGGATCTGTCGATCACCCTTCGACGAACAGCTTAAGCGAACAGATTTGGTGAACAGACACAACGATTAGCCTGAGCCAACAAATATAGCGATTAGCCTGAGCGAACAAATGCAGCGATCAAAATCAAGGACCTATATTGATCGCAGTCGTACACAAGACAATGAACAGATCACTGATCAGGCTACCAATACTATTCGCGAGTAGATCAACGATCAGCGGGGGAACGTGGAATGCGAACAAAATGGAGAGTCAGTTTAACGAACAGATCTGTTTTCAGGAAAGCAGTTAGAAAGGAAAAGGAGGACAGATTGCTGAACCTTTGGGCCATTGAATCGACTTGATCGCTAAATTACCCATAACATAAGCCCTATAGCTCTCAGTGCCTTTTTGACGACCATGAGCTACAAACTCATGAGAGAGCAACCTTGACGGGAATAGTTATGCCACTTTTTAAATTTCGCTTTATCACCAGGCCACGTGGAGCCGCCCCAGGTAGCAGTTATGAGTCACACCACGTGCCGTATGCATTTAATGCACGTCTTTCAACTGACATGTTGCATGATGGCAAAATATCGAGAATCGCGCCATATCGTCAAATTAGGGGCGGTTACACAGCTATCTTGATCCAACGGTTGGAGCTTAATTGCTTTTTAGGGAAAAGGACGCTCTATTTCCTTCTCTTCTGGTGTTTTCAAAAATCAGAAACTCCTTCATTTGCTTATTTTCTTCCCGATTTCGTAACGTTGTTCGTCGATCTTCAGTCTAAACCACCGGTATCTGTCACATTCAAGGTAAGTTTCTTTTAAGCTGCTGTTGTTTTTTTTTTTTTTTGCATATCTGGTATTCCTTCTTCAAAAATCTGGGCTTAGCCTTTAGAGCCTGGATGAGTGATTTTCGGCCTCGCCGGTGGAACATTTTTGTGCTGCTTTTAGTCTGTTTGGATCTGAAATACCTATAAAACAGTTTTACATATACTTCTCTCTCTCTCTCTCTCTCTTTTTTTTTTTACCTTGGAGGGATTCGTTAAATGAGGACCCTTTTGTCCCTTACTGGTTTCCAAGCACACGACTTGACACTTAGGGAAAGTAGATTTAGGTTCCCCTTGTCTCTTAGGTTTGGTTGGCTGTCAACGGCCTAATTAGCTGCTTCTTTTGTAGATGTCAAGTCGTGGACGCCAGTACCAACGAGTCATATCTAGTGAAGAGGGCTCTGAGGGGGGTTTTTCTTAACAGAGTAAAGATTCTCCAAACGTAACTGCCTAGGGCGGCTGGGACGGGTCGAGTTTCTCAGGGCGAGAAGAAGCTTCCGCTCGTGAGTCCTTCTATCAACATGACTCTTCTGTCACTCGTGAGGAACTCGAGACCATAGCTAGGATGTACGGTTTCCCTTCTGGATGTCGTATCATGGTTCCTACTCATTATGATCATGTGGCGCACCTTCTTGAGGGGTTTACAGTGATCAGTCATCAGCATGTAGATCTGGGATTTAGGTTTCGGTCCCCCTATACCTGATCGACCTGTTGAATGGTCTGGAATTAGGGGCGCTCGAGAAATTCTCTGAGGTTAAGGATCATTCAAACGATTATTTTTCAGCGAACTACTTCTTGAGGGATTACGGGCTCGCACCCGGGGTTGGGACCAAGCCTCTCAGTTTAGCATCAGACATCAGAGTGCGAAAGAATCAAGAGGTCCTCTTTGTCTTTGCAGGACCCAACGAAGGTGCTTCTGCCCCGATTCTAAAAAAGCCCAAAACCATAGTGCATCTCCAGATGGATTCTCCTCCACCCCCATCAGCAGTCGAAATAGAAGAACCTGAGGTAGAAATAACAGAGCCATCACACACATGGGCCGCAACATCTACTAAAAAGCAGGGGGTAAAGTACAAGACTCTAGGGAAGAAGACTGTGAGGTATATGCCCCCACTAAAGGATTCAATTGGCAAGGAAATCCCAATTCCCGGAGATAAGCCAGTAAGGCCCTTGGGGCCGAAGACAAAGGAAAGGGGGTCATGAAACCTCCTGTGAAACATCAGAAATCTAAGGGCAAAGCGCCCATTACAAGAGGGGTTAACGAAGATGAGGCTTATGAGGCCGATGTAGGGGAGTACTTCAGTGATCTATTAGGCCAACTACCAGGACTGCTGGGACCTAACAAACCAGAAGTCTATTAAAAACATGTTCGCGGTGACCAATTGATCGCTTATGCTGCGCGCTATAATGTGCTGGTAAACTCAATTCTCAACTTTGTAACTTGTATTATTTTCATACCCACTGCTGACACATTCTCATTTCAGACTTCTTCGGCACTGATGAAAATGCGTAGAGACTTTCTCGACTTGGTGGGGGAGAAAGCTTCGCTTGAGGGAACGAACAAAAGGCTGGAAGCAGAAAATAAGAAGCTTAGGGAGGAATCTGAAGCTGCCAAGAAAGTTGTTGGCGAGCTCGAACAGAAACTCGAAGGCGTTGAAGAGTCTTTGGCTCATGAGAAGAAGCTTCGGGACATTGCCTCCTCCTCGCCCAAACAGGCCACTGAGGACATGGACAAGGTCACACAGAAGGCTATCTCGCAGAAGAGACGAGCCGTGGATGCCGAGAGTAAGGCTGATTCGGTGATGCAGGACTTGACCACGGTAAGGGGTAATCTTGCTCGTACCAGAGAATTGCTCAGCCAGGCGGAGGCTAGGGTCGTGCAGGCTCGGAATGAGGCAATTGAGAAGACGAGCAACAAGTTCCTGTATACCCTATGGAAAAACCATCCTAAGTTGGACGTCTCCTTTTATGGGGAAAAGGCAGTGAAGAAGGTGAAGAGGTATGCGGCTCTTGCTGCCAAATAAGCCCAAGCGAAGACTGCGAAGCCAGTCTAGAAGGAGATTATTCCTGTAGCCCCTAAGAAGAGTTCTACGTCTTCAACTGCTCAAATCGGTGTCCTTCAGGTCCAGGACGGTTCCTCTTCAAGTCTTCAGGAGTCGGTGCCAGGTAGGGAATAAGGATTAGCTTCACAAGGAGCCCATAGTGAAAAGGATATGAAAAGTACTTCTACCGGTTCTTCTAAAGCCCCTTAGAGTAGTTAAATACAACATTTGTCCTCCTTACTGATAGGGCTTATTTTTGAACACTAATGCTATTGATACTATATTTATTTAATTTCATAACACTTTACTCCTGTTTTCAATCAACATGGGATTCCTGCTGATTTGCTTTGTTATTTCTTGAGCCTTATACGCATTGTCATAATAATTGTGAGCAGGTAAACATAATAGGATAGGCAATGAATCGAGATAAACAGTGAGCCTGACCACTCGCATAAATACCTTCCATGGTATAAAGTAAGGAAAATAATTTTTTAGGTTGCGAATGCACCCTCAGGTTCCTTAACAGATAGCTCTTAGTATAAATCGTAGCTTAGAGAGCGGAAAGGAACTCCAACAGATGAATTAGTAACTTAATTCCTCTTGCTGAATAAATAACATCTCATTATAAATAGTAGATCTGTTGGCTCGATTGTAAGCATTAAATAACAACAAATAAATCAGCTTGTGCTGCTGTAGCGTATATAACATTAGATAATATTGATGAAGTAATATGAGTCGAGAAGAAACCGTATGATAAATATATGATGCTGTTCGCAGATCTTTTTGAACATGACCAAAATTGGTAGAGGCTATGCTCGAAAGGTAGGGACTCGAGCATCTACAGCCGGCTGCGCTCACAAGGTTAAACCTGAGCATCTACAGCGGACTGCGCTCACAAGGTCGATACCTAAGCTATACAGCCTGTTAAACCTCTTAAGCTGCGCTCACAAGGTCGGAGCCCGAACATTTACAGCGAGAGTTATGGAAGTTGAAACCTCAACTGTGCTCATAAGGTTATAACCTGAGCATGTACAACATATTTAGGGCTGAGCGCTTAGTGATTGAGCCTCTATTCTGTTCGTGTACGACGTCTTAGGTTGTGGGGTGTGTAAAACAACTTATAGAGGGGGAGGCCAACCTACGAGCGACGATTAGGTGGGCAAGCTCATGGCCATCTTGACCCCTCTTACCTTGTAGAGCAGGTGTGGGGTCAGTATCCATCGATATTCAGCCCCTTATCCCTACAAGGCTAACAAGTGTTTGAGTTTTAAGCCGACTTCCCGCCTTTCACGGCCGTATACCTCACACATGAGCATTTTGCGTTAATGGTAATTCACAATAATTAATAAGGAGTTTTTATTATGTCTATACATGATTAGCTTTACAGAAATAGCAAAATAACAATAAAATTACAATGATTATGTATAATATGGCCTTAAGTGAATAACATTCCACGCCTTTGGAAGCATTGTTCCACTTATGTCCGCAAGGTGGTAAGCTCTGTTCTTCAAATCTTCGTGGATTATGTAGGGTCCCTCCCAATTGGGTCCTAGCACACCTTCTCACTGGTTTTACGAGCGCCGGGTAGGATTTCTTACAGTACAAGGTCACCTGGTTTGAACTGACGTACCGGGACCTTTTTGTTGTAGTGTCTTGCCATCCTCTACTGATAGACGGCTGCTTTGAGACGAGCCGATTCCTTAGATTCTTTGAGCAGGTCTGAGCTAGTGGCCAGGAGCTGGTCGTTTTCTTTGGAATTGAAACTTGCTTTTCATTGACTGAAAACTTCAAACTCCGCAGGAATCATAGCCTCGGACCCGTAAACCATTGAGAAAACGGTTTCTCCTATAGTGCTGCGAGCAGTTATTCTGTAAGCCTACAACACCTTTTGCAATTCATCTACCCACGCTCTTTTTCTAGTTTTAAGCTTGGTTTTCAGGGTCTACTTAATGATATTGTTGACCGCTTCCACCTGACTGTTAGCTTGCGGGTGGTCTACTACCGAGAAGCTCTTAGTAATATCGAGGCTACTGTAAAATTCCAGGAACTGCTCGCTCGTGAACTGGGTTCCATTGTTTGTCACGAGCTGCTGAGGGATACCAAACTTGCAAATAATGTTGTCCCACACAAACTTTTCAATCTTTGTATTAGAGATCTCAGCCAGTTCTTTTGCTTTCACCCATTTCGTTAAATAATCGACTGCTACGACGGCGTACTTGCATCTTGCTCGGCCTACTGGGAGAGGTCCGATTAGGTCCATGCCCTAGATAGCGAAGGGCCATGGGCTGATCATCTGCCGGAGATAGGTTGGTGTTGCTCGGGGAACTTTGGAGAATATTTGGCATTTATCACATTTCCTCGCTAAGTCAATGACATCTTGCTTCATGGTTGGCCAGTAAAATCCCTGTCTAAGTGCCTTCTGGGCTAGGGAGAGTCCTCCAGCATGGTTACCGCAATGACCCTCATGAATGTCTTTTAGTAATGTGGTGCAATCCGGCTCGTCGATACATCTGAGTATGGGAGCCGAGAGGCCCTTTTTATAGAGAACATCACCATATATATAGTACCTTGTTGCCCTTATTTGTAGGCGGCGGACCTCCATCTTATCTTCCGATAACTTTCCCTTTTGCAGGTAGTTGACCAGTAGGTTCATCCATGACTCTGCTGCCACTATCAAGGTCATTACTTTTGTGCCGAGCTCGGTACTTGGCTTTGACAGGAATTCTACGGGTACATTTCCAGTAAAATCTGTGTCCTGAGCTGTCGCTAAGCAGGCCAATGTATCTGCGTAGGAGTTCTGGGCGCGTGGAATTTGATTCAACTCAAATTTTTCGAAAACTCCCAACAACTCTTGAACCTTCTGCAGATAGACTGTCATTTTTGACCCTCTGGCATGATACTCACCCCTTATTTAACAGACCACCAGTTGAGAATCACTGAATATTCTAAGTCGCTCGGCCTGCATTCTTTTGGTTAAGCGAAGCCCTGCTAACAGTGCTTCGTATTCTGACTCATTGTTAGTTGCTTTGAAACCAAATTTGAGTGCACAGACGAACTTACCCCTATTCGGGCTGATTAGTAGAATTCCAGCCCCTACGCTCCTTTCATAGGAGGACCTATCCATAAATAGTTCCCAGTATAGACCTTCAGAAGGTTCAGTCTTGTTGTACACAGGTCCAGTAAACTCAACAATAAAGTCTGTCAGTGTCTGCCCTTTGATCACTAACCTTGGTTTGAACTCAATGTCAAATTGCGCAAGCTCGATGGCCCATTTGATGAGTTGGCCAGAAGTATCTAGTTTCTGGAGGATTTGCTTTAATGAGTATTTCGTCAGGACTTCGATTTTGTGCACTTGAAAATAAGGACACAACTTCTTGGACACCATTACTAGGCAGTATGCAAGCAATTCCATCGGGGTATACCTTGTTTTGGCCTTTACCAACTTTTTGCTAACATAGTAGACAGGGAACTGAGCTCCATTTCCTTCTTCCCTTATCAGAGCCGCACTCAGAGCATATTGGGATACCCCCAGGTAGACTATTAGAGCTTTTCCTTCATTTGGTTTAGTCAGCAGCGGGGCTCGCCCTATATATTCTTTTAGTTGCAGGAACGTGGCATCGCATTCTTCCGTCCACTTGAAGTTTTTGGCCTTTTTCAGCACTTCAAAGAATAGAGCACATTTATCGAAGGCTTTAGATACAAACCTGCTCAAGGCGACTATCTGACCGTTCAAACTCTGTATCTCCTTCACGCTGGTCGGTGATCTCATGTCCAGCAAGGCCTGGATCTTCTCTGGGTTGACTTTGATCCCCCGGTTATTCACTATGAAGCCCAGAAATTTACCTGAGGAGACTCCAAAAGCACATTTGAGAGGGTTGAGTTTCATTTGGTACCTCCTTAGGATCTGAAACATTCTCTCGAGATCTCGGACATGGTTTGTAGCCTGCTCGAATTTCACGAGCATGTCATCCATGTACACCTCCATTGTTTTCCCGATTTGATCCTCAAACATCATGTTCACCAACCTTTGGTAAGTTGCCCTTGCATTCTTTAGTCCGAAGGGCATTACCTTGTAGTAGTACAATCCCTGGTCTGTAATGAACGATGTATGCTCCTCGTCTTCAGGATTCATAGGGATTTGGTTGTAGCCTGAGTAAGCGTCCATGAAGCTAAGGAGCTTATGCCCAGCCATCGCATCTACCAACTGATCGATTCTGGGCAGTGGGAAGCTATCTTTCGGACAAGCCTTGTTCAAATCCGTGAAGTCTATACAGGTTCTCCATTTTTCATTCTTCTTTTTCACCAGTACAGGGTTAGCTACCCAGGCTAGGTACTGGACTTCTCGGATGAACTTATTTGCTAAGAGCTTGACAATCTCCTCATTCAAGGCTTCGCAACTCTCTCGATTCATCTACCTCCTTTTCTGACAGACCGGCTTATGGTGAGGATTGACGTTCAGCTTATGAGTCATTACACTCGGATCGATCCCCACCATGTCCTCATGGTTCCAGGCGAACACATCCAAATTTGCTTTGAGGCAATCGGTCAGCTAGGCCTTTATCCTTGGGATTAGGTTTTTGCCTAGCTTAAGACATTTTGTAGCATCCACTTTACTAACCTGGATGTCTTCAAGCTCTTCTACTAGACTTCTATTTTGGTATGCATTGAATTCCCTGGGATCTAGATCGTGGCTAATCCCTGATGAGGTAATCACCTGTAGCTCACGCCCTGGAGCCATATCGACCTTCTTCCCTCAAACCACTCTTCTTATCGCATCCATATAGAAGCGACGAGCGACTCAGCCCTTACACATCCTACCCCATTGGGAGTTGAGAATTTTATTGTGAGAGCTTTGGTGGAGGTGACTATGTCGAAGTCGTTCATGGTAGGTCTTCCCAATACGACATTGTATGCGGAGGGAGAATTAATGATGAGAAAATCTGCTAGCACTGTAGACTGATGAGTTGCGTCTCCAAGGGTTAGGGGTAATCTTATCTGTTCGATAGGAATGACCGAGTCTCCAGTGAACCCATACAGAGGCTCGGGGGATGGCCTGAGCTGCTCGTCATCGATCCCCATTTGGTCATAGCATTCCTTATACATCACATTTACTGAACTCCCCGTGTCAATCATTATTCTTTTGACCACCGAGTTATCAATACGTGCTCGAATAGCCAATGCGTCGTTATGGGGGAGGCGAACATCCCGAACATCTTCCTCTGTGAACATAATGTCCTCAGATGCCCTTCTGGCTTTCTTCGCAGGCCTCTATAATTCTCTTTGACCTGTAGGTTGGACATGTCTGGCTTCACGTACAAACCGTTCTTGTGATCTATTAGACTCCCCCACCTCCGAGGGACCCCCATGGATGGTATGAATTGTTTTGACAGAAGGTCCTTGGGTAGGGTCAGACTCTTGCTGAGTTTGGATCGATGGCTCTTGCTGACGTTGGTGGGGATGCTGCTGTTGGGGCGGTCGCCCTGAGGGTCTCACAACATAATCCCTCAGACGACCGTTTTTGATCATCTATTCGATAGCGTTCTTGAGTGCCCAACAGTCTGAGGTATTGTGTCTTACTTCATTGTGATAGGCACAGAACTTGCTCCTGTCTCTTCGTCCCTCAAGAGTTTGAATGGGGGCTGGTCGCCCGAAGTTCTCCCTGTTCCTTTTGGTCGTGAAGATTCTGTCTTGGGTATCAAACAAGGCATTGTACATATTGTAACGGCCTTGATACTGAGGTCGCTCCCACCCCCGATTACCCCTTGGTCTAGGCCAATTCCTGGCCTTCTTCGCAATCTGATTACTGTTTCTTCGACCTCCAAGGTTGTTTCCCTCATTGCTCATTTTCCTTCCTTGACTGGAACTACCAGCTTCATCCTTCTGGGACTGGCTTTTTAGGGTTGATTGCTTCTTCCCACCGAATTTCATTTTCTACCCGCTCCAAAAATTCCCCTAAATCCTTTACTAAGGATTTATAGATGCTCTTATATAACTTCTTGTCTTTCCTCAAGCCCGTCGAGATAATTGTAGTACCCCATTCATTTGTCGGATTCTCTACATTTATCACCTCGCATCTAAACCCGCTGATATAGTCCCTTAACAACTCACCGGGATGTTGGTAAATGGTAGTAAGATGGCAGGGTGGCACGAACTGCCTCTTCAGCGTCTTATATTGGTTCAAGAATTTCTGTTGACATTTTTCCTAATTATTGATGCTGCGGGGAGGGGGAAGGTTCCTGAACCATGTCCGCAGGATATCCTTGAGTGTAGCTGGCAACATGCGACATTGTACGAGCGGACTAGTCGTCTAGAGATCCATCTGAATGTTAAAAGCGTCCAAGTGATCATAAGGGTCGGAGTTCCCCTTGTACTAAGGGATATTGGGAACTTTGAATCTTGGAGAAAGCGGCTCCAGCTCAACTTCTGAGGCAAATGGGGTCCTTTCCCCGGTCCGACCCTTTTGTTCCTGTATTTTGGGTCGCGCTTCAAGTTGCTGAACCCTCTGAATGAGCTCTTCAATTAACGGACCTTGTACTTCGGTTCTCCTGACAGTGGATTGTCTATCCTACCTGCTCGGGGATCAATGGTCTCGAGCCCCCTTTCCCCTATCATTAGGCCTTGGCCCTGTCCTATCTCCGCGGGCCGGGATTTGATCATGGTTACCGCCATTTTGTTCAGGCCGATGCTCACCGCGAGCTCGAAGAAGCCGAGCGTTGGAGTGCACGCTAGAAGAATAAATTGACCCTTCTCATACTGACTCCCTGACGTCTCTCCCATTCGTGTTAGGGTCTTCAGCACGCCGTCCTCGGGGAGCATCCCTCCCTTGGGTGGCTTGGGGAGGGGGTCCTTGAGGAGCCTAGACTTGGGTCCGAATCAACGTCCTGACTTCATTGGCCAACTATGCCATTATAGTTTCTATCATCTCTTATCGCCGCTGCAATACCCGAATAGCACCTTCTTCTGCAGCGTTGGGCATAGATTGACGAGTAGGAAGAGGAGGCATACCTTGAGCATCCCTTGCTATGGGCATACTGGATGTCCCTACACCAGCATCGGGTGGCCTTCCAGTAGACATAGTATTTTGTTGTTAGTCTGAAGCTTCTGGGCGGTCATCTGTCATGTTAAAGTTCCTAGGAATCCTCCTTCTGACCATGACGAATAATAAGCGAGCTCTATAAGCTAAGAAGAAAAAGGTGGCGAAACTGAAGATGAGCCCCTCCTTCTAGCGCCAAAAATGTTGACGTCTGGATTTGGATCTTAGTCAACGAGGTTCATTTTTGGGCCCAAACTGCAGTTTCGGATCATGGATATTGAATATACAAGATAAAGAAGTAAAGGAGAAGAGGTCAGAGGCAAAGAGAAAAACACAAGAAGATTTTAGAGTGGTTCGACCTAATTAAATGCCTACGTCCTCTGTTCACTCTCTCACTATTTTAATAGAGTAACGACACTCAAAAGATTGTCCTTGTTTTACAATGAAAATCCTCCCCTATTTATAGAGGAAGGGGAGGTGATACAGTAAAACAGAATAAGATAAAAGTATACAGTAAACTGAAATTTACAATGATGAAATACATTTAATGCGCCGGGATTTCATTTAATGAGGCTAACAGTGCATTTAATGCGGCCGAAACTGTCACCTCTGAACTCTACCCTAATGTGACTTCAGGTGGCCAATCTGTACGAGTTAGGTGAGGCCATCGTAATCTTGGCTGTAGTCTCTGGCAGAAATGGCGTGCATGGCACGCTTTAAGCTGCATCTTGCATGACGTCTTCAGCTTCTGCTGGCTCGCGGTTTGGGAGGCATGGCGAAAATGGACTCTTTAGCGAACAGAATATCCAGTTGAGTTGGCGAACAGATGAGTTTCTGACGGATGAGACGCTTTGAGAGTTAATGGCATAGATTATGAATCAGTTCCTCCACGAGTAGACATAATTATTAGGTGAACAGTTTCATAAACGAGTAGTCGTTCGAGTGTGCTCAGAAATCATCGAGCAACCAGGCGAACAATTCTGAACGAACAGACCCGAGCGAAATGGATCTGTCGATCACCCTACGACGAACAGCTTAAGCGAACAGATTTGACGAACAGACACAATGATTAGCCTGAATGAACAGATATAGCGATTAGCTTGAGCGAATAGATGTAGCTATCAAAATCAAGGACCGATATTGACCGCAGTTGTACGCAGGACAACGAACAGATCACTGATCAGGCTACCAATACTATTCGCGAGTAGATCGACGATCAGCGGAGGAACTTGGGATGCGAACAAAATGGAGAGTCAGTCTAACGAACAGATCTGTTGTCAGGAAGGCGGTCAAAAAGAAGGATAGATTGCTGAGCCTTTGGGCCATTGGGCCTGTACTGTAGATCTTCCTCGGCCCAATCGACTTGATCACTAAATTATCCATAACAAGTGTTTAATGTGGATATACATGTGATGAACTCAAAAGAGACTCATAGATATAATAATTTACTTGATCAATTACAATATGAAATTATGAGTTATTGTTGGGAAATGACACAAGAATACTAAAGTATTAAATGAAATTGAATTTCCCTAGAATTTTTATTCAAGTGTTTGTTGCAATTAATTTAAGTTTTCTTGATAATTGGAATTTTGCAATTTTAGTTTTTAACCAATTTTATTAATCATACGTTGTTTGGACAAAATTTTGTAGATAAATTTCAATAATTAGTTCTAGTTTGAACTATCTCAGTGAGATTGACTTTAATTCACCATTATATTGTATAAAGACCGTATATATTTACATAAGTTTTTGCGTAGGAAAGTATAATACGAAAAATGTGCATCAGTAAACCATATATATTGACATAAGTTTTTGCGTAGTAAAGTATAATACGGAAAATGTGCATCAATAAACTTAGTAATATATATTTAAAAAAATCTTAATATGTAATTACAATCTATTTATTAAAAAAAGAGAAAAAAAAAACTTGGGTATGAGTCTTGACATGCAAGCCTAGTTGATACAACCACTGTGAAGCTTAGGTATGCATTGAGGCTTTATATTTGGGTTATATTTGATACGTGAGATTAAAATAAAATGGATTGGATTGGAATGAAAAATTACTATCCTATATTTAGTAAAATTTGAGATTGGATTAAAATTATACCATATTATGTTTAGTGTACATTGAGATTAGATCAGAATAAAATTAATTTAAATATTTTATAGTATACTTAAAATTAATTTTAAAAAGATTCTTTAAAAAATTTGAAAAAAAAATGGAGATGAAATGTTTATTTTCAAACCCATCAAATCCCACTATTTTGGTTAGAATGAACATTTCCGTAAGAGGATGATTTCAAAGATTTTAAGATTGAGTTTGAAATCTCATTTATTACTCTCGAAACACAAGATTTAAGAACTTGATATATTTTGATTCTCAAACTTATCTCAAATCTCATGTTTCAAATATAATTTTAAAGGTTAAGTGTTTCTAGTCCAAGTCATTTGACACTTTTACAATGACAATTAAATAAAAATGATAATACATATGTAAAATTTTAAAACAATTTACACATATAAAATGATCATATCACTCAACAATCAATACAAGATACATGTTCACTTAAATGGGGTGATTCAGTGATAGCCACTTCTCACCCGTCTCTGCTCCAAGTCGCAGATTCAAGCGTACATAACATCCCATCGTTTGTGTAATTTTCATAAAAAAAATGTAGAGTAGCTATCTCCTACTACTTGTGAGTAGTTAACCGAATCGTACTATTAGAATCATATCTGGATTAGTCTCGATAGTTTTTTTATTTTAAAAATATGACATGAAATAAAAAACAGATACAAGTTGTTAGAAAATCACATGTCATCCGAATGAGCACTCGATTCACCCTAAGAAATCAATGGGCTATAGTCTTACTTTTATTCTACTAAAAATAAGGTATGACGAATATTTTTTTCTTGGTAAGAATTGTTATCTTTCAATTATGAAAATAATCATTCGGATTGTATTATTAATGATTCATTTCGTTAGATCCGATGTCTTTCTCATAAGGTGTAGATATTAAAAATAAAGAAATATAAAATATCGACGGTGATGCTCCCTCCAGTCCACTAGCTATTCCTACACCTCCTCACACCTAAAACTAACAGCCGTTATCTTGCATTGATGGAGGTAGTCATCAGGGTAGACCAACTTAACGACGTTAAATTCACCGTTATCTTTCCGCAACTTTAAATAGCACGGTTGTGCCCCTGTCACCTCCTGCCTTTCATTTCCATCGTCCTTGTTCTCTCTTTCTTTCTCTCTCTAGGGCAGCCTCCTCCAGATCTTGTAATCTTTCTCTCTCTGTCTCTCTTTAATTTTTTTTTTTTCAATTTTTAATGCAATATATGTGTTTATATTGTTTACATGTGTTGAATCGTTTGTTTTTGTTGTTTGCTTGATGGGGTATTTTTTTATGGTGAATCTAGATCTGGGTTTGGTTTGGATTTGGATTTGGATTCGGATCTGATGTGGGTTTATGTTCTAGGTTTCATATTTGGTCGATTTGTTTAAAACTTGTTAAAAAGGCGATACCTTTTCGTGTATTTGTTGGATTTTTTTAAGTTGGATTTGTTTTTCGAATACCCTTTTGGCTTTTTGTTTGATTTGATCTGCTGTAATGTGTTGTTGATGTTAGTTGGATTGGGGGTGGATCCATTTTGAATATTTTTTAGGTTTCGTGTTAGATTTGTATGTTTTGGTTTATGCTGTCTGTGGATTTGATGTCATTTATTGGATTGTATCTGTTGGGAGTTGTTAGATCTAATGATGTTTGGAGTCTGTTTTCGTGGAGTTTTGTTTACATTTTGTGTGATCGAGCAAATGAAATGGCAAAGTTTGTATCTTATTGTAAGGAAATCGGTATTTTGATATGAATTGGTGTTTCGATTGGGATGGAATGTTGTTTGGTTCGTGTTTGTGATTTTTATGCTATATTCTGTTGGTCGTGGTTCTGATTTTGGTCGTTTTGGATCCAGCTGAGGTAGTAAAAAGATGGGGCTGTCGTTTACGAAGCTCTTTAGCCGGCTCTTTGCCAAGAAAGAGATGCGAATTCTGATGGTGGGTCTTGATGCTGCGGGTAAGACCACCATCTTGTACAAACTCAAGTTGGGCGAGATTGTGACAACTATTCCTACCATTGGTATGCTTCTGCCTTCCATGCACGAGTGCATACTTATTGTAAAAATCATAACATGCTAATTCGTTTGTAATAGTGGATATAAAAATGTTTACTTTGTTAAGAATATGGCTTGTGATACTTGTTTTTGTTTTGGACAGGATTCAATGTTGAGACTGTGGAGTACAAGAACATTAGTTTTACTGTTTGGGATGTTGGTGGTCAGGACAAGGTGTGTGTTATCAGTACTTGACTATTCAAGCATGGTTGTAAATTGAGAAGTTGATAATTGTTGTGATTTTTTAAGTCTTTGCGTCTCAAGAAAAGGCAATAATGTTTATGACGTATGTGCTTATGGATGGCCTTTTGCTGTTTGGATTGTGCACCATTGGCTAATGAAAGAACCATAAGCTACATCGACTGTCACCAGGTGTCTTTCAAGTTTTCCTCTGGCTATACCAGGAAAGACTATCCTGGTAGTGTTGTACGTTATATGTGCTCACGTGTGTATGTCTTATGTGTTTCTTTCCCATGCATTTAGTTAAGATCATCTGTTATATGTGTGCTTATTGACGGTCTTGTGCTGAATATGTATTTCTATTCACAACATGACCATAAGGGACGGTCTTTGATGCCACTTTTTTTTTTTTAAAGTTTTTCCCTTGCTGTTAAGGGAAATGCAATTTGGCAGGCATCATAGATGTTTTTACACAGTTGATTCGATTTGCACTTGCACATGTGTTTACATTCTTGCTGTGCATTACAGTTGCAGTCATTGATAAATATGCATGTGCTTATTGACGGTCTTGTACTGATTAGACATTCCCCATCAGTGCATAACATAATCATAAGCTACATGTACTAACACCACCTTGTCTTTCGTGTTTTTCCTCTTACCATATGAGAAAAGGCAATCCATGTCATGGTGGACATTGTAGTGTGCTCTTAAAATGAATATGTATTGATGTTTTTGTATGTGTTTGTGGTTGTATTCTCTGGTTATGCATGTGCTTATGGACGGTCTTGTGCTGAGTTGCTTCTCCATCAGTACATAACATATTCATAAGCTACATTTACTATGCCATGGTGTTTAAATGTTGCTCTTATCGCCATATGAGGATAGAAAATGTACACTGTGGCAGACATGTTAATACATAGATCTATATGTGTGCACATGAAATTGTGTAATTTTTAAGCATATATTCATGCATTAATCTTATCAAATTGGTTGTAATTTATTCAGTGTTAGTGCTGATGTAGATATCCTGTCAGTTACCACACATCTCTCTTACTAGTCAACACTATAAGTAGTGAATTTACCGGTATCTTTTTAATCATTCTTGTGTCCGTCTCATTTTGTGCTGTTGTCAATCCTTTTGCTGGTTAGAATCCTGTGACTGCTGGATTTATCTGTGTTTATCGTGTATCATCTCTTAGTTTGCGTAATTTAGAGTTTCTTGTATTCATTTTTGTACCCTTCCTCAAACACCCTCTCTGTGTCACACACATACAAATTGTTTCAATAAATTGTTCTCTTACATGCTGTGTTCCACATTCAGATTCGTCCTTTGTGGAGACATTACTTCCAAAACACTCAAGGGCTTATCTTTGTGGTTGATAGCAATGATCGTGACCGTGTGGTTGAAGCTAGGGATGAGCTGCACCGGATGCTCAATGAGGTAAGAAGAAAAGCCTTCACTTCGTCTTTCCTCTTTCCATTTTGTAATTTACTCATATTGTTACTGACAGTGACTTTAAAATCCAATATGGAAAATGATTCAAGTACGATGGATCATTGATGTCTTCATTTTGGTTTGAGGAGTTTGTACTTTGTATATTAGTACGGTTACATGGTTCTTATTGACTTGAATATGGCATATAATTATGTGTCTTGTTGTATGAATAGGATGAGTTGAGGGATGCTGTGCTTCTTGTATTTGCAAACAAACAAGATCTTCCAAACGCTATGAATGCTGCTGAGATCACTGATAAGCTTGGACTTCACTCCCTCCGCCAACGCCACTGGTATTTGAAAAATAGCTTTTCCCGACACTTACCTCTCTAGTAGTAAGTTCTATATATGTACTTACATGAACTGGAATATTGTGTTGTTTTCATCCTCACAGGTACATCCAGAGCACATGCGCTACATCTGGTGAGGGACTCTACGAGGGTCTCGACTGGCTCTCCAACAACATTGCTAACAAGGTAAAATTTTGCTGTCTTGTGCTTGTAGACACAAATCTGATAGTTGATATTATTCCTCCGTTTAATGTACTTATTGTTTTTTGTGACAGGCTTAAGCTGTTTGTCAAGTTGGAGTGACGATTCTGGCAGGAAAATTGATGTGAATGTTATTATGTTATTTGGTGCGCTTGAATTTCTTTTTTTGGGTTTTGCTGCTATTACAAGAATGTAATTGTTTGTGTTAGACTGTTAGGTATTGTTACCATACTAGAAATTTGCATTTTGTCACTGTAGAGTTTTATAATAAACTGATGATTCACAGTTGACATATGGATGTACTTTTTTCATATTTTGAGTTCTCCATCAATGGGTACCATTATCTAATTCTTTTCAATCCCGGAATCTCAATGACTATGTTCTATGAAATGGTTTTGTTCACATATTCAACTATTTTTGTGTAGTCCCCATATTTGGATCCTAGGAGAAACCTGGGTATGAGAGCCTCATCGAACATCATGTTTTAGATCTCTAACCGTATGTATGAGTTTGTGGATTTCTGAAACAATAGTCAATAGAGTAGTGCTTAACACTATTCCATGACTCCCATGTTCTTATTATGCGGCCCTGGAGTGACTGGTTGGATATTTGTAAACGGTAAATTTACATGGAGAAATTGTGAGGACTTGAACACATTTTTATTTATTGAGGTCAAATTTCACTTATTTTGTCATTACAAGGATATGGAAGTCACTTTTTAATATAGATGGTTGAACACATTTTTCATTTATTTAGGTATTGGGGTTCAATTCGCAAAACATGATTATAAGCTTGTGTTAATAGTTTCTTTTATTTTATCAAGAGAGTGGTTGTTTATGAGATCAGATATTCAAATGCAATTGGTATTTGATTTCAGTAGATTTGTGTGGTCTCAGTTTTAAGAAGGAAAATATGGATGGTTATCATCATTGTTAATTTAACAAACGGATTCCTCCCTCAAGCAACGATTCATTTGAGTAAAGAATTTTCAAAACCTTTTTCATTTCAATGGAAAAGAAACTGGGGTTCAGAAGAAATTAGGGTTTAAAGCTCAAATTGTTGTAACACATATCAAAAGCATTTTATTTTTTTTCTTCTCATGAGCATGTATAAAGCTGTCTTCAGAAGCCTCTCTAAAAGCTGCTATCATCACTCGATGATCCCTATGTCAAAAATAATAATAATAATAAAAAAAGGCATGATGATCCTTTATTCACTTACAAAAGATGTTCATGATTTTTGAACTTGTTCTATTATCATTGAATGATCGAGGCATACCATCTTTTAGTGGGAATAGTTGAACACTTTATTTAATCATAAAAGATTAAATATTCAAGCTATACACTTGTTCTAAAATACAAGGAGTGAATGATTTTATCTAAATTTAATCTCCCTCATCCACCATAAAAAAAGAAAAAAGAAAAAGAAATAGAATGACCGAGCAATAATATAAAGACAACATTTTCGTTCATTAGATCAATTGATATTGACATCAGGTTAATGATTTCTATTGATAAGGTCTTATTTTTTTGGATAATTTGAAATCCTCAATTTTGTCAAAAAATGTTATTGATTAGTTCTTGGGTTCCAAGATCACTCTTGGCCGCATGGATATATTAAGATTAGAAAGATAACCCCTAGGAATGATTAAAATGGGAGGGAATTTGATGTTTATGGTGTAAGAATGTTCACTTATAAAGATTTTGGATGTGTAAATTATGTAAACATTAAAAATTAGAAGCAATTGCACAACACCCCTTCGAGGTTTGTCAAAACACAAAAAGAAACACATTTCTCTTTTATTACACAACACCTTCATTTGTTAATCAAATTCCGTTAAGGTTAGTCAAACTTATATGATTTAAGGGAAATTTCATCTTTTGATTTTATAATTTTTTTAATTTTACAATTATAGATAATAAAAAAGAATTTAAAAATAATTAAGAATTGAAAAAAAAGAGAGAGATCTCCACCGTCCATCATGTGATGGACGGTGGAGATTAATTTAAAAATAAAAATTAAAAAAATGTTGTAAAAAAAAAAAAAAGAGATTGAAGCTGGGTTTTGAACCCAGATCTTCATGGTGAAGATCTTCAACTTATTCAACTTGAATATTGACTTAAAAAACTACATCCCCTTCCAGATCAAAGAACACCAGCATTCTTCTTCTCCGTTCATCAACAAACACCAAATCAACAACAACAAATCTAACCATAACCACCAGCCCCCGTCGAAGCTTCAACTTCAAACAGGTTTGAAGCTGAAAACCCAACAACAACAAACCAACAACTTCAAACCCAACAACAACAAATCAGCAACAAAACCCAGATTTTAACTTGATTTCTTTTAAATAAAAAATAAAAAATAAAGTAGATTCTTCATCCGGGTCGATGAACCCAGATGAAGTTCATCCAGGTTCGTCGACCATTCATCTAGATGAAGGAGATAATATATTTAGGACCAAAAAAAAAAAGATGAAGATGATGAAGAAATAAATTCCTTTCTTTGCTCTCATTTTTCTTCTTTGACAAATCTTATCATCCCCAGTAACATGTCTTCCATAAGCAAAACGTCCATTAAATCCAAAACCCTCCTACAAAACACAAAAACTAACCCCCAAAAAACAAAAAGTAAACTCCTTGTAGACACAGACTAGATAAAAAAAAATCACAAGTGGGTATGGCTAAATGAGTACCAAAATGAGTACCAAAATAGCAAATAAAAAAAATGGGTACTCTTGCTTTCCGTTTTTTTTTTGCCTTTTCTGTTGAGCACATGATATAATTGTTTGTTTGTGTTTGTGTTTGATCGACACAGGGAACAAGATAGGAGAAGACAAGGAAGAGGAAAGAAAGAAACAGACTTGTCGTAGGGAATAAGAGGAACAAAAGCAAAAGGACAACTTTTTAGAAAATATTATTTTTTGAATATATTTTCTGAACCCATTATTTTTAAATATTATTGGTGATGATATTTTGGATTTTCTTTTAGGATTTTGTCTTATTTATGGGTAGAATGGTCATTTGACCAATATCATTGGCCAACTGTTAAAGTTTACCGAATTTGATTGATAGAATAGGGCTATTGTGTAATAAAATGATAAATGTGTTCTGTTAACGTCAAAATCTGGTCAACAAATCCATATCTCTAGTCAACGAGGTTGTTTATGGGCCCAAACTGCAGTTTACAGAAAATATGAGAAAGAATGGAGAGAGAGAGAGAGAGAGAAAGAAGAAAACGAGAGAAGAAAAGCACGCAAGATCTATGTGGTTCGGCCAAGAGAAAGGTCTACGTCCACGGCGCCGACTCCGGCGAGGAGCGGCAGTCACTGTTATTACTGTTTGTTTTGTTACAGCTGTAGAGAGAGAGAACAATAGACAGAGAGAGAGCCAAAAAGGCCTTGGTCTTTACAATGAAACTCACCCCTATTTATAGGGAGAGGGAAGAGCTACAGTAATAGTATAAGCATTAAATGCAAATTACAATTTTTAAAGTCTTCTGACATGGTAGGTGAGATCCCTGGAAATCACGCTGCTAACATTCTGGGAAGGACTTGGCGCGTGCACGTCACGCTGTCCGCGAGCAGCTCTAGGCTGGCGATAGAGTGAACAGCGACCAGACGGGTGGACGGCCGGACAAACAGCGACCGGACGAGCAGGCTGGGCGAGCAGCGGCTAGCGAGCAGATCAGGTAGTTTTCGGAGCGAGCAGCGGCTGGGCGAGCAGTGCTGAGCGCTCAACAAGGCGAACAGGATGAGTGAGCGGTCGGGCAAGCAGGCCGTAGTGGTCAGCCGAGCGAGCAGACTGAGCGAGCGGCCGGGCGAGCAGCGCTAAGCGCTCAGCTGGGCAAACAGGCTGAGCGAACGGCCCGGGGCCGTAGCAGTCAGCCGGGCGAGCAGACTGAGCGAGCGGCTCTATTAAGTTTATGGCTAACCAGTTGGGTCATTTTCTTTGGGTTTTTACCAGTCTCTTTGGAGTAGTCCAAAAATACATATAACATGTTCTTATTTGTTTTTTGACAAACCTAAGAGGGTTTCGTGCAATTTATTCTAAAAATTAACGTAAATTTAAAGGTTTGATTATTTGATAAAATTATCCATCAATAACAACCCTTGAATCGGTTGCAGGAGTAGTTAATTATTGAAAAATATCTAAGTGTTGTTATTGATGGATAACCTTACACAATCAGTAAAGTAGTTAAACCCTAAATTTAATGATGCCTATAGGTTTAATTTACTGATTTGCTTAGTTACAAAAACCATACATTGTTTATAATCTTGTAATCCTTAACAATATTTGACAATTCGGTATTGTATCTTGGTATCGTATATCGATTGAAATGACAATTTAATTACACTTTACATATAGTTAAAAAAATGATGTCATAACTATCAATATTTTAGAGTGGTGCATCTCCTGCCTCAACTATGTTATTACATTCCCGATTGAATAAATATCTATTCAATACTCCTACTTTCATTACAATTAATTACGTATTTATTGATTAACAACCCTAATTGTGAATTGTGCAATTACCTATGTAATCTCTATCACTCCGTTACATTTAATTCCATTTTTTTTTTATATTAAAATGAGATAAAATTATGCAAAACGTGCAATCAATTGAGTGGGTAGTTTTATGAACACAATCAAATCCATCATCACAACTGCATTTAACGTTTTTGATTTGTTCAAGAAATATTCACTTTATGCAACTGTGTCACTGGGTTATATTCAATACCATTTTGAATAACAGGAGACAAAAGAATTTACTTTATGCAAAGCATGCAATCAATCAATTGAATAGATAGTTTAACGAACACCGTTAAATCTACAATCATGGCTGTATTTAATTTTTCTCTTCGTTGGAGAAAATATCCACGTACGAGTGTTTAATCTACTTGCTGTATCACTTCTTGTTTTTAGGAACCTTTTATAGATCGTGAACTAACAATTCTAGTTGAACAAAAAACGTACACAAGCTATTACAAACAAGCTTTCAACATAGATCGGTTAGTACCCG
Organism: Dimocarpus longan; assembly: GCA_022984855.1. NCBI lineage: Eukaryota > Viridiplantae > Streptophyta > Magnoliopsida > Sapindales > Sapindaceae > Dimocarpus > Dimocarpus longan. Next base: position 29,394,252 of record CM041016.1, on the reverse strand, counting down.
ACCTGTATTCTGCTGTAGGTTTTGGGCCCAACTTCTGCAGTTCAGGTCGGGTTTTGACTTTGGAATTAAAATTATAGTGGCATTATGTTATTATATGACCTGGAAATTCAACTCTAAATTTGTTTTCAATTATTTAATTTTTAGTTTGTTGAAATTACAATATTTGTCTAACCAGTGTACTAATATGGCAATTCCATATTCTAAGTATTGTTGTTGGCCCTCATCAACAATTTAATTATTTTATTAAGTCTCTTGGTGTTTGTAGGTATTAGAATCATGAGATTTCAAGTTTAGGTTCTCTCTCATTCCAACACATTTTTTTTTTTTTTTGAATTTTCTAAAATTTTAATTCATTAAATATGTATGTGTGATAAAAGACGTGTGATTGTATATTTGTAAAGAGTAATACTATATTACACAAAAATTTATCTAAATTTATTACCCAAATGATATGACAAGTTTATGTGTAATTACCACAATATCTCAAAATTAATATGTGGGCTATAAATTAGTTTGTTATATTATTTGGATAAAATTATTGGAAAGTGTAGCGTTATTCGTTCGTAAAATATGTTGAACTATTTCATATATAAATAGAAAATCTTACATTTATTGGTTACATATTAAAAATCGTTCGCTCATGTCAAACAAGTAATTAAAGACTTTTCCAACTATTATCAATTTTCCACTTCTCATCATAATTACTAAACAACTTCTCTTCATCAATTATAAAGTCAACATTTAATTTATTCCAATACACTGTCTATTTTTTCAACAATACATTTTTTCCAATGAAGCCGTGCAATTGCTCCAACAACCCACCAATCTACCTACCTTTTTTGCAACACACAAGTTGGTATGCTCTGTTCATGCCTAAACAAGTTTTGTGGGTCAACTTTGGTCTTCACTCTCACCAATCTTTCAAAGTTGCCCTTAAAGTATCGGACCCCCCAACCACTAGCTTGAACGAAACTTGTGTTACCTCTCTTGTTGACACCCAAATCGAGATCCCTATAGTTCACATATGCAGCTCTAGGATGTTTGGACACATAAGGAGTCATGTAGTTGTACAAACTCCTGACCCAATTCACATTTCGTGTTGTTTCACTTTTATTATCTCCATCAAACCAACCCAAAAAGTAATTGAATTTAAATATGTTCCCCTTCCTATGAGGGAAAGGGATTTCGGATTCAGAAATCTTGCTCATCATCCCACCATAAGGTGTCCAAACGATCACCGGATTATCCTTCTCCAACAACCTTTTATGTAACTCCTTGATGGCGGTCTCGGGAATCGGTTCTTGCACAAAATCCACCTTGGACTTGTAATAGAACCTGTTGGAAAACCTACGGCTACGTAGGGTTTCAAGAGAGGCATTGACTGGATTGTTGTCAAAATAAAGCACTGATCGGATCCAACTTGTTTCGATACAATCTGATCGAGTCAGTCCAAGCTCCGGGAAGCTCTCATGCATCACTTGGATGAGCCTATCACGACCACCAAGAAATAGACCACTATATATTGTTGTAACAGTTTTTGGACCGGTTGCATTATTGGTCACTAACATCAAAACCCTAATTTGTAGGTCATCAACAAGCTTGTCTACAACTTGTTGCCATCTATATAAAAGTTTGATGTCTTGGTTCCTTGTGATTGTAAAAACTGTTACTGTTTGTGGTACCGGAACCAGCTTTATCTTCCATGAAAGGATAGCACCGAAGCTTCCTCCACCGCCTCCACGTAAGGCCCAAAATAGGTCTTCCCCCATGGCTTTTCGGTCTAGGACTCTTCCGTTGGCATCAACGATTAGGGCATCAATGACGTTGTCAGCTGCCAGGCCATATTTTCGCATCAAAGAGCCATAACCACCTCCTGTGATGTGCCCACCGACGCCTACACTAGGGCAAAAGCCAGCCGGGAAGCCATGCACTTTGCTCTTCTCGGCGATGCTGTAGTAGACTTCACCTAGTGTTGCACCAACTTGAACCCAAGCGGTTTCGGTTTTGATATCAATGTTGATGGATCGGAGATTGGCTAGGTCTATCACCACGAAAGGGTTTTCGATAAAGGATACATATGAAAGGCCTTCGAAGTCATGTCCCCCGCTCCTAAACCTGATGTTGATGCCAAGCTTTTTGGAGCAAATGACAGCTGCTTGGACATGGGATTCATTCAAAGGTGTGAAGATCAATACAGGTTTGGGGACTGAAGGCTCCGTGAGCCGGAGATTTTCAGCCCTGGAGTTCAAGATTGTAGAGAAGGAAGAATTGTTTGGAGTGAAAATGGTGGAGGAAGTTTGAATGGGGACATGAGAATTTCTGGAGAGGCATTGGATTAATTTTTTTTGAATCGAAATTGAAGTTGTCAATGGAGCTGATGATAAGAGTAGGAATATTGAGAGAATGTAAATTTTTGGAGAATTAATGGAAACAATCATTTTGTAAATGATCTTGCTTTTGCTTCTGTTAATTTCTCTATGTTTTATATCTCCTCATAGATGGAGCAATCTTGTACATATATATATATATATATAGAGAGAGAGAGAGAGAGAGAGAGGTGTGGTAGCGATGACCAATTCATCACCAAGAAGTTTCATATCACTAGTTTGTCAAACTTAAGGGGAAAAAAAAAACAAATAATAGAAAGTAAATAAGAGGACTTCATCACCAAGAAATTTCATAGCACTAGTTTGTCAAACTTTGGGGAAAATTCAAAATCAAATAATGGAAAGTAAATGATGAGAAGATGGTTAGTATCATGGTGGCATCATCAAATGAATTACGAAATATTGGTCAATATTGGTTTCTAGTATCATGATCGAAAGCCTTGCCTGATTTGAATCAGATTTGTTTTATTAAATGTTACCCAGAATCAATTAGAGATTTGTGCAAACGTATGAAAATAGATTTGAGATTAATTGAATCCTAGGAAAATCAAATATAGTTACTAGAAGGGGTGGTAATATGGGTTATTGTGTTGTGTTTGCATCAATCCAAACGTATAAACCATTAAGCTTTGTTGTCACTACTCTAAACCTATACACGCCCCATGCTAGTAAGACCGTATTATCCACGATCGGTTAGAGATTTGTTGAAACTTATGAAAATCTAATATAATTATTAAGAGTGGTAATATTGTTTATCATGTCATATTTACATCAATTTAAACATAACTCGTTAAGCTTATCATGGTACTACTAAACCCAAACATAACCCATGAAATTAACAGGTTTCCCAATAAAACTACCCTAACTTGTTAATTTTAGGTCACGTCGTAAGAAAATATAATTACATTAATTTATTCATCTATTTAAAACTTTGAAATAATTTAAAACTTTCAAATTTAATTATATAATCTAATCCACTAAACCCATATAATAAATAAAATAAAATAACTATAATATAATATTGATTCAAAATAAAGTTTAAAATAATATTCTTGAAATTTAATTAATATTAAATGGATTAGCGGATTGGGAGGGGAACAACAGAAACATGATCTGTGTACTAACAAGTTTAACATGTTGATCCATTAGTGATTTGAACCAGATTAATAAGGTCTAATCCAAACCCAGTAATTTCATATCACTTTTAGGATGCGTCACTGGATGGTGTCCACAATTGCCATAGTTTAGAGCCACTAAATAGAGTAGAGTTTAATTTGTTAGTCAAGATTGAAATAGTTGTTAATATTACAGTGGAATTTTGTTGTTAATATTACGGTGGAATTTTGTTGGTGAAAAGAAGTCTAAATAAAATCACTAGTAGTCATAAAAAAAAAAATGTATTGCAAATACAACGAAATAAACTAGAATTTCTTCATGATGAAGCTTTTCCATGTATTTATGTATATATATATTGTTGACGTTCAATATCGGTCAACTTAAGTTTGTTGAAGCCCAATACTGCAGCTAATAAGAAGCACTACAGGAAAACAGGGCATTAACGCCGGACTATCCATACTGGGCACTAAAGGCCCGGTATGGATAACCTTATAACATATCAAAATAAAATAAAAATGACTTATCCATACCGGGCATTAAAGGCCCGGTATGGATAATCTATTATCTATTATTTAAAAAATAAAAAGTCATTTATCTATACCGGACACTGATGGTAATACGAATTTTATTTTTATAAATTGATTATCCATACCGAGCCATTAGTGCCCGGTATGGATAGTCATTTTTTTTTTTTTTAATTTTTAAAATGGTTTCATTCTTCTCAATTTTTTTAATTTTTAAAATAAAAAAATATGATTATCCATACCGGGCTGGTCACCAGCCCGGTATGGATAACCTAGGCTCGGGTAATTTACCCGAGCCTTCCCCTCATTTTCAACATTATCTTTCTCTCTCTATCCCTTTTTCTCACAACTTCTCTCTCTAAAAACCCTAGCCGCCCCTACCCAGTAGCGTCGCCGCTCCAGTTGCTGACCGACGTCGTCGCCGACCGCCTCCGTTTTTTGACCGTCGCCGATGAGTTCTCACTTCTTCTTCTTCTTCTTCTTTTCTTCTTGGTCTCATTCTTCTCCTTTTCGTAGCGTCGTCGCTCCAGTTGCTGACCGACGTCGTCGCCGACCGCCTCCGTTTTTTGAGCGTCGCCGGTGAGTTCTCTCTTCTTCTTCTTCTTCTTCTTTTCGTAGCGTCGCCGCTCCAGTTGCTGACCGACGTCGTCGCCGATCGCCTCCGTTTTTTGACCGTCGCCGGTGAGTTCTCTCTTCTTCTTCTTCTTATTCTTTTCTTCTCCTTTTCGTCTTCTTCTTCCGTCCACTGGACGGCCAGATTACCGTCAGATCGTCTGCATGACTTTCTGTTATGTTTCGCAACATGGAGGGTGGTGTTAGATCTGGGTTGTGCGTTTTGTTGGTTGTCTTCTGTGCATGCATTGCTGGGTATGTCTAGCTCTGCTTTGATTGTATATTCACTTTTGTTGCTTATTTGTTTCTGTACTTTATTTGCTTACATATTTTTTTGATTTAGTGAGATTGGCTCAGCTATGAAAGGAAGATGGTTGTAATTGTGAATTGTAGTAGAGATGTGAAAGAAAAATGTAATAGAGAAGAACATCTTATAGGTTTTGCAAATATAGGGGTCTTGAGGAGTTGGAACAATGCATCTTTTTATACTTGTCTTGAAGGCTTTGACAATTATCAGAACCCGTAGTTGGTTAAGTACTTGGCACTTGCTTTGAAAAATCCCTAATGGACTGTGGGTAGCACACACAATTCTGCAGTAGCTTAATTTGTCTTCTGGCTCAAGTCTTTTTCATTTCTTCTGTTTATATATTTCATGCACAAGCCTTTGATATGGGTGGTTATAGTTTTAGGGATGAATGTTGTAAGTTTAGTTGTATCTGAAATGTCATTAGAGTTTTATCATAAATCCTAGGGTGGTTCAATTGCTAACACTGGTCTTCAATCTAATGGACGGGATTGAGGTGTAAATTAGGCCTTAAAAAGCAGTTTTACCTTCCCTTTTTCCATCACATGACTTTAGTTATGATTCTTATGAAAACTTTTGTTTATGTATTTTTTTTTTTATTATTGTGTATGACTTTCTGTTGGTTGTAATGTACCGTAATTATCTATGTGGTGGCTGATAATTATTTTGAATACTCGTTGTTAGGGAGATCAAGTGGAGATTGCACGCTTCATCAGGGAAGAAGTGAAGAAATTCATCAGGGAAGAAGTGAAGAAAGAGATGCAGAAGTGCCTTGACAAAGTGCAACAGATTTACTCTGTAATTTACAATGCACATTAACATTGTTGATAACGTAATTTGTTTTAACATTTTACAATATACTTTAATTTTTTGTTATGTAATTTAAATGTTGTTTATATATTAAATTATATAAATTTTTATCATTTCTATACTATATTTGTTTTATTGTAATAAAAAAATTATATATTCTATAATTTATTTTTTTAAAAAAAATTTTACCAATATCCATACCGGGCGGATGCCCGGTATGGATAGCCCGGTATGGATACTGGAAAGTATCCATACCGGGCGCAACCACATCGGGTGGCCGCCTGGTATGGATAGTCAACCATACCGGGCATTGCCCGGTATGGTTGGCTCATTTTGTTGTAGTGAAGCAAAGGAAATGAATGAGAAAAGTCAGAGGGAGAACCGTAGACACAAGATTTTTTAAGTGGTTCAGCTTAAGGAATGTCTATATCCACTATTTTTCTCTCAATATTTTGACAGAGTAACGACTCTCTCAGTAAAAGTGTTTCTCTTCTCCCTTTACAATGAATTTCCTTCTATATTTATAGAGAAAGGGGAGGTGCTACAATAATACATAATAAAACAAAGTACAATAAGTCAAAATGAAATAATGAATTATATTTAATGAAACTAATATTTGTTATGTTAACTCTGTCAAAGCATGGTTTCGATGTTAAACTCTTGCTGGTTAGGTGAGATTTCCTTAATTCATACTGTAATCTTTGACGGGATTGGCGTGTACGATACGCTTTGAGCTGTATTCAATCTGATAGTTCTGACTGTAGTTGACTTATAATCTGAGAGGCGTGACAGAAGCGAGCTTTTTAGTAAGAAGGATATTTTATCAAGCTAACGAACGAATAAGGCTCTCTACCGAGCTGATCTTATTCCGGAATGCTGATCGAGATGATAGACGAACTAAATGGCGATATAATAAATCAGCAGACAATCGATCTCATCAACGGGCTTATGGATGAGCTGATAAACGAGCATATGCAAAAAGCTGAGCAGATAGACGAGTAGCGGGTTGGGGTTTTTAGGTTTTTGGCCATTGAGTTCATCATTTGGGCTTTTAACAGCCCATTTGGCTTGATCGTAAAAACACTCATAACATATATATAAATATAAATGAAAATGTATTGCGAATTTTGTGATTGCTGGCATGTCTCGTTAACCTCTGAAACTTTCTTTATCCAAACCAACACATTGTTCTGTCCTGGTCTTTTTGGAAATAACAAAAATCATGAGTTGTAGTTGTTTTGTTTCGTTTTGATTTTTCAATATTAATTATACATGTGGGTGCATTTGAAGTTGATATTTTGCTTTTGTATGTGTTTTGTATTGTATAACCTACAAGGAAGACAATAATATTAGGCATTTTAATTTATATTCAACTTATATATATATATTTGAGATATCACATGCAGTGAAGATGACCTGAAATTGGGATATTGCTTGACTAAATGCTTATCAACTTGTTTTGTTTTGTTTTATTTTGTTTTTTTATTAATGCTATTATAAAGTTACTGTAAAACTTTTGACACCAATAGCCTGTGTCTTTTTTTACTTATAAAGATTAAACACTTAACTATTATGTGTATCGCAAAAATCTGCATTTGTAGGAAGAAAGGAAGAAAACTTCTCACACCTACTAATAATATATGTATGGTGAGACTAAATTTCTATTACGAACATGAAACAAAAATGCATTGACCACTTAATCTATGTGTGGATGAACTTACATCTAAACTTGTTAAATGTCACTTTAATTCAATTAACATATAGATTCATATTATTTAACTGTTATGGAATGACACTATAATGAAATAAAACAATTCTAAAGCGAAATGCATGCAGAGGACTTATTTTTACCTAAAAAACTATACTGTATAGAAATCAAATGATATATATATATATATAAGTATATATAGAGAGAGAGAGAGAGAGATCCTTTCATTTGTGCATAGTAAGGTACTAATCGAGGTTGTTTGTTTTCGTATCTAAAAACTAAAGCTTTTCTGATTTTTATTAATGATAGGACCCGACCTAGATTCCTTCTAACGAATCCAATAATTCTGCTAGACACCTCATGAAAACCTCCTGAAGTCTGACTAATAAGACTCAAAAGGATGTTGTGGAGCGAACCCGTACTATTTCTCAAACTTTAAACATGTAAAATGGTATCTTTTAAAATTTCATTTCAAGTGTGCATTGGATAAGCATATGATATCATAAAATTTGAATATCTAAAACATACATACACTTAACTAAAGTGCTACAACATTTATTCATAAATCTAAAAATGTGCAAAATTACATGATCAAATCTAAGTCACAAACTTTACACAAAAAAATTTAAACAGTGTCGTCTGTTGGAGCTCACCTAGTATGAATATGACGCGCTGGTACCTTAATCACCTGTTCCTACATCTAGGGAGGTTGTTGAAATAAAAACATTATAAGCTACAAAGCCTATGAATGTGTACGCATTTATTTAAAAATTTCTTCCCCAAAACATTTTGAAAACATTTTTCTTTAAAATCGTTTTATTTTGTTAAAAACTTGGTTTTATAAAAATTCCATAAACTTTTAAAGGCTTTTTAAAAGATTAAAATGTTTAATATTTCTAAAAATATTTTCTTTCTAAAAATTTACTTTTAATGGTAAACTTTTCTTTTTTATAAAGCTCTAATGGTAACTCAAGAAAACTAAAACCACAAAGGTGGTCGGACCAGCTCTGTTAAGTGTGGAGGGTCTCGTGGCGCAAAGGCTAACATTGCTAACCGTGACAAGGCTACTAAGATGTCTCGTATACACTTGTGGTAGAACTATCATCATTCACCGTGCATCGAAAAATATCCCATAAGTGTAGAGGGCGACTAATAGATTCGAGAGACTCGATATTCCTGATGTTAGCAGGACTAGCCCTTCCAAACTATTTCCATACACAATGAGGTATACGAACTGAGTTTAAACTAAAAGATCACGCTATAAATACTCAGGCCGTCTACTAGATTTAAAAACTTTTTCTTTTCTTTTCCACATATAATACCTTCTCCCGGGGATATTACTGTTCATAAGTACGGAATGAAGAAATGTACTAAGATACCATTTGGATAAATAATAAAAATAATTTTTAAGTATTTAATAGTAAAATTTAAGGTTTGTGAAATTTTGTAAAATTTTGGAAATAAATATAAATTATTAAAGTTAAGGGACGAAAAAGAAAAATATCAAAAAATTTTGAGAGAATTATCTAGAATGTGGTAATTTCATAATTTTCAAAAAATCTAATAGTTAGAGGCAAGCTTGACCCATGCCTATAAATAGGTGTGAGTGGTGAGTCAGTGGGAAGGGAAGAAAGGTAGAGTGAGGAGAGAGAGAAAGAGAAAGAGAAAGAGAAGGAAGAGAGAGAGTGAAGGAGCTCATTCGAGCTGAGCTGAGTGTAGGAGCTCGCATAGGAGGAGCTGGATGCGAGCTGGAGGTAGAGCTAGAGTTGGAACTAGAGCTAAAGCTGGAGCTAGATGCGAGCTGGAGCTAGATACGAGCTGGAGCTGAAACTGGAGTTCGCATGGGTAGCTCGAGCTAAGAAGGGTAGAGCAGCAAGCTAGAGGAGGAGGTCGCTGAGAGCAGAAATAAAGTAGTTGGGTAGTGAGCAGTGAATGTCAAATTATTTTAAATACTTTTAATTTATTTAGCAAACATATTCTTTGTAATTAAATTATTTTATATCCTAGCATGAAAATAATTGACTTATTTATTTATATAGTATTTATTTTTATAAGATGATTAAGTAATAGCTTTCAATTATAGAAAAAGAAAAAGTTTTCAAACCTAGTGGATGACCCGAGTATTTATAGCGTAACCTTCTAGCTTTAGATCTGGCCGGTATACTCCACAGTGTATGACATAGTATTGGGAGGGTTAGTTCAGCTAACATTGGAGAGATTGAGTCTGCCATGTCTACGCCCTCTACATTCGTGGAGTATTTCTCGATGCACGATGAGCGATATTAGTTCCACCAGGCATGTACAAGACGTCTTAGTAGCATTTGTCACGATGTGCGACACTAGCCTTTGCGCCACGTGACCCTACCCCATACTGAGCGGAGTTGGTCCGACCGCATTTGTGATTTTAGCTTTCTTGGATGGCCATTAGAACTTTTAGCAATAGCTAGCATACTATTTTAAAGCAGATTTTGGAAAGAAAACATTTTTAGAAAGAGTTAAACCTTTTAAATAAGATTTTGAATTTATTAAGATTTTATAAAATCCCAAAGCTTTAGAAATAAGAATGATTTTATCTTTTAGAAATAAAAATGGTTTTAACCAAAGAAAAATGTTTTCATTTTTGAGAGAAAATTCTTATAAACATATTCGAACTCGCTGGGCTTTATAGCTCATTATATTTTTGTTTCAAAAACCTTTCCAAGTGTAGGTGTAGGCGAACCAGGTACTAGAGAGCCACAAGTAGACTAAGTGGGTCTCGACCGATGACTTTGTGCAACCTTTATTTAGGTTCAGAGTTATGAATAAACTTTGTAGCACTTTATTAGTTGCATGCATGTTTTAGATAATTACCTTTTTATGATAATATTTTAAATTATATGTTTATCCGCTGCATAGTTGTGATAAAACTTTTATATGAATGAATATTTATATGTTTAGAGTTAGAGAGATAGTTACGGGGCTTACTGTGTGATATCCTTTTGGGCCTTATTAGTTGGGCTTCAGAAGGGTTTCATAGGGTGCTCGACAGGATCACTGGATTCATTAGTAGGTGTTATGGAGGAATTAGCGATCAGAATAATCGGGCCCAGACAGATCTACAGTGCAGGCCCAGCGGCCCAGAAGCCCAATTATCCGCCATTCATCCAATCCATTTTCCTGGAGAAGGGGTCCATTAGTGGGCGCTTGTCGTGACCGCTGATCCTAACTGCAGACGCTCTACTCTGAAAGCTGGCTGTGATCGTTATATTCTCTGCCATGCAGACCGACGATCTCTCCGACAGCCTTGTTCGCTCAGTTTGACAGCTGGTCCTAATGTTTGACCGTCAGCTTCCATTCCTCAGACTTGCCGCTGACCGCCATCCGCGGCGACCAAGCCTGCTCGCCATATTATCCACCACAATCAGCCATCTATCTCTCCGACAGCCCAGCCCGATCGAGATATTCGCCAAGAGGAGCCGTCCGTCAGAAATGTTCAACGAGTCCTTCTCGTCCAAGATTATCTGATTGAGCTGATCGCTAGTCTCTGAGCGTGGCCGTATGCCGACTCCTTCACTCGTAATATTACCCGCCTCACCGCCATGACTAGATGCGGACATGTCTACTCATAATCCACCTAAACTCTCCAGATAGGCAGACTGTTCAGAGACCCTCTTATTCTCCCACCTGACTCGGTATTCGATCTGCTGGAAGATCCATCTCCGCCTTGCTTCTGAAAGTCTCGAGTCAGCAGAAGTCAACAACGCCATGCAGAGTACAGTTCTGAGACTTGCCATGCACGTTATATCCGCCAGAAGCTGTGACCGAGATTTTGATAACCCATCATTGCATATCCGACCCAGTCATCAGAAATCTCCCATGGGCAGACCTCGGATGCGACAGATTCGACCGCATTTAATGTATATTCGGCCGCATTTAATGCACTGTCAGCCGCATTAATTGAGATTCCGGCGCATTAAATGCTGTCTGTCAGTGTAACTGTAGTTAACTGTTTATTTTTGTCTTATTATGTTTTACTGTAGCATGTCCCCTTCCTCTATAAATAGGGGGCGATTTTTACTGTAAAGGGGATCCAATTTCTGAGTGTCGTTACTCTGCCAAAATAGTGAGAGAGTGAAAGTGGACGTAGGCATCTTTTTGTGCTGAACCACTCTAAAAATCCTTTGTGTTTCCTCCTCCTCGCCTCTAACCTCCCTTTCTGATTCTCATTGCTTTGCATGCATTTTGTTATCCGTTCAAAACTGTAACTTGGGCCCGAAAACAACCTCGTTGACTAAGGAAAACCATTTTCCGACGTTAACAGTAGGAATTTGGATTGGGTCCTATCAGATTGGTATTAGAGCCAGAGTTTTAAACGAATTCTAGAGAAAAGCTAGAAAATGTTTGAAAAGTTATTTTAGAAAAATTTTTCCTATAGCTACATGATTTTTATAAAGCCATTTTCTACTTCATGCATTACATGATTTTTGTGCATTCATAGAACCATATGTCATCGAGGTCGACCACCCACTAGAAAACCAACGGCTGAGGTACCTGTTTAGGGGGAGAGACACGTTGACGAGTTTGTCAACGTGCTTATAGATCAAGTTGGACCTTCGCGACCTGCGGAGAACGCATGTGGGAATATGGATGTAGAACGGCTAACTCGAGTGTTGGTAGTGACATTGCATCAGCAGTAGGAGTCAGAAGTCTCCATTAAGCATGCTAAAAAATTGGGCGTTAGATCGTTCTACGGGACCAGAGACCCAGAGAGCGCCCTATTATGGTTAGAGACTAGTGAGGACATCTTCCAAATGATAAGTTGCTCCGAAGACCAGATGGTAGCATTCGTAGCCTTCATGTTAAAGGATAGAGCTAAAGACTGGTGGAAGGCACTGCAGAGGGTGGAATTTAGCAGGAGTATTGTGGGTGCTATTCAAGCAAGAGTTCATGAACAAGTTTTATATGAGGAGCTACCAAGACACCACGATCAAAGAATTTTTTCGGCTAGAGCAAGAAAATCTTTCAGTAGTTGATTACAAGAGAAGATTTTCAGAGCTTGTGCGGGTAGTGCTATTCATAGTAGATAATGAAGAGCAGAAGACTAAGAGGTTCACAGCAAGCTTGAACTTGAGAATCCGGACCTACATCGCTTCAGCTTTTCATATGCAGTACGAAGAGTTAGTAAAGACCGCGATCAGAGTGGAAAGAAGTCTGAAAGCCAACCCTAGACCTAGACAACTGACTTAGAAGCGCGAAAGGACCAGAAGTTTTTCAGAAGGACCTAGCAAGTTCAACAGAAGCGGGGAGTCATCCTCTGGATAGGCTAGCCAGAGATCTAGCTAGGGGTCGCATTCGAGTCAGAGCTCTGTGAAGCAATCAGCCGGATTCGGGAGCAGTAATGAGAGTTAAAAGAATTAGCTTGTGTGCTTGAAGTGCGGGAGGAGACATCCGGGGGAATGTCTTCAAGGTAGCACCGAATGTTTTAGATGCGGACAAAAAGGTCATCTCAAGAAGGATTGTCCGATGGCAGCCTTATCTTTTTAATCGGAGATCCGGACTGCTGTACTAGGACCATCTAGTGGAGGTCGGAGACCAGAGCAAATGAGTTCCCTAGCTAGAGGAGCCACCAGTTCGGGCTAGCCTAGTAGAACATCAGGCAGAGGTGTTCCATCCCGAGGACAGCTAGAGAGACCCCGCGTGCAAGCTCGAGTATTTAAGATTACCTTGCAAGAGGCAGATGCCACCCTAGAGGATGATATTGGATGCAATGTTCCGTGAAATATGGAAAGCGTTTATTGTAGGTGTCATGATCGCTGTGATGACTTGTAAGATGCTCAACAAAATATACCTTGCGGATATCCTTCTGTTGTAATTTTTCGTTCTCCACCAAAAAGCTCTTTTATTTTGACGTCCTCTTCTTCGATGATTCAAAGATTGATTTATTGTCTATTTTTGATTATTTATCGTATTATTGCCTTGATTTAGTTCCTTATTGTTCGATTGCATTCCTTGTTCTCATTTTCATCTTGGAACTTTGACTTTAACACCCAAAATTTTTATTACCTTATTTTCTACATTGTTGTTCTGCTATCCAATTTTGCTTCCTTGTTATTTGATACGATATGTGACTTTGCCACCCTTGTTTCCCATGATAACTTCCTTTGTGGATCCGTTAGTGAACATTTTGACCATCTGTCTTTCTCTCCTAGTATTTATTATGATTGAAACATCAAGTGATATTGTCTTCAAAGATTTAGCTAGCTTCAGTTGCTTCTAAACAAATGTTTATCATCGATCTAATTGTTTCAATGCCTTCATTTATGTTCCCTTACGATGGATGAGATTTCTATCTTTGAACAAGTTCTATAATCGTCCCAGTTATAAATTTCCCCAAAGGTTGATCAAGATGTCACGGGTATGACCATACCAGCACTAATGTACTCGATCTTATCAAAAATTTGATAGAAAGGCGTGCTCAGATTTAGAAAGCATAGTAAGCTGAGTCCACGTTATATCGAGCCTGTTTAAGGTCGTGAAAAAAGTGGGACCCGTAGCTTACAGGTTGGAGCTCCCTCCACAGCTGAGCAAAATAAAGTTTTCCCTTAGTGAAAGTGTTGTGGAGGAATTATGAAATTGAAGAGGTTTCTTAAGAGCGTGAACATCAGATATATCATAGTTATCCCCATTTTTTTTCATTTTGGTATGTAAATTTCGAAGACAAAATTTTTGTAAAGGGGGGAAGAAATGTAATACCTTCTCCCTGGGATATTACCGTTCATAAGTACGGAATGAAGAAATAATAAGGTACCCCTTTAGAGAAATAATAAAAAGGATTTTTAAGTATTTAATAGTGAAATTTTATAAAATTTTGGAAATGAATATAAATTATTAAAGTCGAGGGACGAAAAAGAAAAATACTAGATATTTTTTAGAGAATTCTCTAGAATGTGGTAATTTCGTAATTTTTAGAAAATCAAAGGGTTAGAGGCAAGTTTGACCCACACCTATAAATAGGCGTGAGTATGAGTCAGTGAGGAGAGAGAGAAAGAGAAAGAGAAAGAAGAGAGAGAGCGAAGGAGCTCATTCGAGTTGATCTAAGTGGAGGAACTCATTCGAGCTCATCTGAATGGAGGAGCTAATTCGAGCTGAGCTGAGTGTAGGAGCCCATATAGGAGGAGCTGGATGCGAGCTGGAGCTAGAGTTAGAGCTGGAGCTCACATGGGTAACTCGAGCTGAGAAGGGTGGAGCAGCAACCTAGAGAAGGAGGTCACCAAGAGCAGAAATAAAGTAGTTGGGTAGCGACCGGTGAGTATGAAATTATTTTAAATACTTTTAAATTTATTTAGCGAACATATTCTTTGCATTTAAATTATTTTACATCCTAGTATGAAAATAATTTACTTATTTATTTATATAGTATTTATTTTTATAACATGGTTAAGTAATAGCTTTCAGTTATAAAAAAAGAAAAGGTTTTCAAACCTACTGGCTGGCCCGAGTATTTATAGGGTGACCTTTTAACTTTAGACTCGGTCGGTATACTCCACAGTGTATGACATAGTATTAGGAGGGTTAGTCCAGCTAATATCGGGGGGATTAAGTCTGTCATGTCTGTCACCCTCTATACTCGTGGAGTATTTCTCGATACACGGTGAGCGATGATAGTTTCACCACATGTGTACGATACGTCTTAGTAGCATTTGTCACGATGTGCGACACTAGCCTTTGCGCCACGTGACCCTACCCCACACTGAATGGAGTTGGTACGACCGCCTTTGTGGTTATAGCTTTCTTGGGTGGCCATTAGAGCTTTTAGCAATAGTTAGCATACCATTTTAAAGCAGATTTTGGAAAGAAAACATTTTTAGAAAGATTTAAACCTTTTAAATAGTACTTTGAATTTATAAAGATTTTATAAAATCCCAAAGCTTTAGAAATAAGAATGATTTTATCTTTTAGAAATAAAAATGGTTTTAACTAGAGAAAAACGTTTTTAAAACATTTTTGGGAGGAAATTCTTATAAACGTATTCGCACTCACTAGGCTTTATAGCTCATTATGTTTTTGTTTCAAAAAGGTCCCTAGGTGTAGGTGCAGGTGAACTAGGTACTAGAGAGTCACGAGCAGACTAGGTGGGTCTCGACTGACGACGTTGTACAATCTCTATTTATGTTCAGAGTTATGAATAAACTTTGTATCACTTTATTAATTGCATGCATGTTTTGGATAATTACCTTTTTATGATAATATTTTAAATTATATATTTTTCGCTGTATAGTTGTAATAAAACTTTAATATGAATGAATGTTTATATGTTTAGAGTTGGAGAGATAGTTACGGGGTTTGCTCCACGATATCCTTTTGGGTCTTATTAGTTTGACTATGCGGTGCCTCGCAGGATTACTGAATTCATTGGTAGGAATCCGAGTTGGGTCCTGTCACTACAATTCCAATAAATTTCTTTTTCATGCTTTAAAAGGAAATGGATATATATTGCATACTATCTAAAATAACTATTAAAACTTATGCTAAGACATAAGACATTTATAAACTAAAACATGAAATGAAAGCTATAAAGTATTTGCGTAATAAACTGAAAAATCACTTAATAAAAATGTTTGCACACTCATAACTTGCTTCCCAATTTACTTCACTTCTGCCTTCAACGACCTCTTAAATAGCTCGCTACGCCACCTATGCTTGATCACACAAGAAATCTTACTTAACTCACGAGTTACTTCAAATAAGCTCTATCTTACTCGAGCTGCAGCGAGCTGCGCTACCATTCTCAGCTCGAGCTACCCATACGAGCTCTAACTATAGTTCGCATTCAACCTACCCATGCGAGCTCCAACTCGCATCCAACTTAATTCATGCGAGCTCTTTCACTCAACTCAGCCCAAAAGAGCTTCTCCACTCAGCTCCGCTCAAACGAGCTCCTTCGCTCAGCTCAGCTCAAATAAGCTCCTCCACTCAGCTTAGCTCAAACGAGCTCCCCCGCTCAACTCAGCTCAGTTAAGCTCAAACGAGTTCCTTCACTTAGCTCACTATTTTACCCAGGTCGCGACCTTAATAGGTTCTACGATAGCTCTCAATCATTCTAACTCACAAACAACTTCAATTAACTCATTTCCTTAGCTACATTATTTACCAAGCTTCCCTCAGTCTTCTGTCTTGTTCTCCAGTTCGTGAGCTACTTCAAATCTCCAGATCTACTACACACAGATATCTTGTTAGTTCTATTAAAACGCAGACCATTCTTAACAGCTTTTACACCATAAAAACGTTATAAACCACCACCTTACCACTTGATTCTTACCAGATTTGGTTCCTAAATCTGTTCTTCACCTTCCAACAGCTTGACCTTTTTAAAAAATTGCAGAATCCGGCTTTAGGAACGACGGTTGCAACTTCCTCTCTTTTACTGTCAAGAGCTCCCATTCCCTCTCTTTCTCTCCCTCTTTCTTTCTCTGGATTTCTTTTCTCTCTTTTCTTTCATCGACTCACACCTCACGCCTATTTATAGATGCGAGTCAAGCTCGCCTTTAGCCGTTAAAGTTACTTAAAATTACACTTCTACCCCGTTTTAGAGAGTTCTCTATTTCTACAATATCCTTGTCCTTTCCACTTATTTACAATTATGCCATTCTTACAAAATATCTGACACTTTCTCTTATGTCCTTAAACTTTTTAAAAATTTGATTTATTCCAAATATTATAAAAAATTTATGAATATTAAATTTTCACTTTTAAATACTTAAAAAAAAAATTTTTATTATTTGTCTAAAGGGTACATTTGTACATTTCTTTATTATGTACACATGTACAATAATATCCTTGGGAGAGGGTATTACAATTAAAGACTGAATATCGCTTACTCATAAGATCCTATCTTGTTTTTACTTTTAAATGTTTCAAAATCTCACAAAAATTTAATGTGTTTTTTGTTTTTTAAATAATAGTTCAGAAGATTATGAAAGAGAGAGATATATATATACATATATTTATATATATTGTTATTTAACATTTGAATGTATTGTCAATTTGTTTATTTTTTTGAAGATAAAATTGTTGGGGAAACTTCAAAGAATAACCCAAAATTATTGGCTTTATTTAATAATAACCCAGCTCAATAAGTTTACAGATGAACATGTATTACCATTTTATTATAATGACAAAGTTAAAAGAACTCAAAAGTTGTTTTGCATCTCTTCGACCTCTATCTCTAGCCACCTCCATCTCCAATGAACAGAATTGATCTTTTCTTCTTCTTCTTCTTCTTTTTCTTTTTATGTTCTTCTTTTTCCTCCTCATCTTCATCTACTTCTTTCTTCTTTCTTTCTCTTTTTTTCTTCTTCCTTTTCCTTTTTCTTTTTCCTCCTCGTCCTTCGTCTTCTTCTATCTTCTTTGGCAATGATTGCTTATAACCTAAAAATTGAATATGCAACTCTACAAAATTGAGTGTGAATCATATTAATAATTCCCTGCATGACTCACATTAGGATTTATAGATTTATAGATTCATTTTTTTTACAAACCAGAGAAGGAAAAAGAATAAGAAATAAGAAGGAAGAGGAAGTAAAAACAATAAATAAATAAAAGGAAAAAGAAGAAGAAGAGAAAGAGGAGGAAGGAAAAAAAAAAAAGAAGTCTCATCGGAGATGGAGCATGATGTTGGTGAGCGAGCAAATCAGTTTGGCCAGAACCTTCGTCCCGTGAGGAGTAGTTTAGTAATTTTCAAACATCTTTTTTTTTTTTTTGGTCTTTAATTTTGTAATGGTAAATTTTAATTCATGAATAAATGGATGATAATAAAAAATTCATTTTCATGATTTTTTATTAGTTTTGGAACTCACACTACTTTGGTAGTTATTTTATGAGATTTTTATCTTCTAGTTTTATACATAAACAATAACCTTTAATACATAGTAACACACTCATGTCAAATGATGTGCCAAATGATTAATAGATAAACAGCAAGTATAGAAATGAAATATGTCAACTATTTTATTTTAAATAAAAAAAGGTGCTCCATGTAGTTTGAATATTGTAAAGGGCACTTAGTGAATTTGATAACGATATAAATTCATCATTATGACATTCCACGTAGGTGGTAATTAACCTAAAAAAAAAAATTATTCATATAATTGGTTGTATATCTCTTTTGTTACCCATTAAGAGTGTGAGTTCCATCTTACATATATATATTTATATACATATATATATATATATAAATTCGAGTGATCCCTCCCACATTACGGAAGTAACTATCAACTGTCGTGTTGAAAGGATCCTTGACTCAATTAGTGTCAACCCTAAAAAAACAATAATGCTTCTCCTCCATGAATCAATTCTAATAAAATTCGATAAAATTTAAGTGATATTTTCAATGAGTTTTAAGAAAATTATTAACAAATTTGTAGCCTTAAAGAGAAATTTATGTTGATTTTTTGTACTGTTTCAAATATTTATTTAACCTTACTCAAAATTTGACGGAGATTAACAAATTAATAAAATAATACAAAGCGCGTATCTAGGACCAAATGATCATTTGATCCGGTCGGCAGTCACCATATGCTTTTTTGTTTTTTTCCATTTGTGTCAAAGTGTTGATAATTCATTCTAGAAAATCTTCTACGAATATTTGAAGCTGATTTTACTTTTTCAAATTTCAACAATTAAAACAACTAGAGCTACGACCACCACTGGTGCACAAAAAAGTGTCGAAATCTATGAATAAAATTAAAAAAGGTTTGAATTTTTAAACTAATTTTAGAAACGAAAAATAATTTTTTTAAGAAAATTTTAATTTAGTTTTCAATGTTTAGTAAAATATTACTATTTTTTTTTTACTAACGTTTGTATTTCAAATTTCAATCATCTCTAACGTTTAGAAAATATATCAATTTAGTCATTCTGTTAGTCAACCTTAATAGGAAGATAGTTAATTTGGTCATTTTAACTTAAATATATTTACATATTTTAAAAATATATTTAATATAATATATATTTTTATATTTTGAATTTAATATATAAAAAAATATTTTTAAGTTAATTTTTTTTTAAAAAAACAAAAACCAAGATCTCCATGGGAGACCGCTCTTCTCGTTCGAGGAGGGAGACCAAAAAATAGACCAGAACCCTGGTCTCCGACCTAGTCTCTGGTCTCCGATGATAGAGATCAAACTAGTCTCTAGCGATGGAGACCAAATTGGTCTCCTTCACCAGAGATGCGATGGATCCCATCGCATCTTCGACAATGTAGAATAGTTCGATCTTCGTCTCTGAAGACCTTGTCGTCTCTAGCAGGTCTCCATATAGAGACCAACGCTAGTCTCCATCGTCAGAGACTAGCATTGGAGATGGCATTGCCATCTCCAATTTTTTTTTTTTTTAAGATTTGGGATATGTCTGGTTTGATGATGATGTTTAATTCGAGTGATGTTAGTTTGATGAAAATAATAAATATGATGATTTTGATGAATGTAGAAGATGAAATTAGAGATCAGAAAGATGATGAAAGGTAGAAGACGAAAGAGTTTATTTTATTTTATATTAAAAATATTATATTTTTAATTAAAATATTTATTAACTTTAAATTGAATTAAAAAAATTGATTTAATAATGATGTGTCACAATTTAATTAGAAGGTGGTCAATGATAATTTTATAATAATGGAAATGATTATTTTATAATTATCAGTTTTTAAAAAGGTAATTATGTTATTTTACATATTTTAAATTATATCAAGGATAAATTAGTCTTTTTGTCATGTCTGTCAAGTTTGATTGTCATTTTTTGGGTCAGAGGGACTAAATTGATATATTTTTGAAATATTAAAGATGTCGAGAATTCGAAGTACAAACGTTAGTAAAAAAGTAATATTTTGTTAAACGTTAGATACTAAATTAATTTTTTTTTTCTAACATGAGTAAAAAGGATTTGATAAAAGAAAGAGAAGTAACGAATAAAAAATTTATTCCATACGGATATGATAGCCCTTGAATAAAAAATTTGGTTCCATGTGGCAACTCTTGAGTTGATATGATAGCTTTTCCACTACTATAATCTTTCCTTGAATCGTAAATACAAGGATTTACAGCATTTTAAGGAACGTAACACTCAGCTATTTAGAATCAATAAAGTCTCAAAGAGACCTTTTCCTATGCTGTTTTGCTAGGAAAAGTCAGCGAGTTATACCCAAAAAGTAGCATAAGGGATTTTGAGTCTTGTCTTTTGTTGATCAGGCAACACCTAGATTTGAATTGGGGATAAGGATCTATTTGGTGTGTGACATTTGACTGAACTATATTTTAGAAATGAGATTGGATTGAATTGGATAAGATAAGAATTAGTAATATGATATGTTTGGTACAGTAAATAATTATATAAAATAGTATAGTATGAGATTGGACAAAATATAATTATATTTTATATTTAATTGAGTGTGAAATTTATTAGTACAAGATAATACCACAATCACTTGTGCACTAAACAAGTGTGAAAATCCCATGAAATAATATTAATAAAAAGTGCAAATTTTTAAATTGATACCAAAAATTTAGAATAATTTTTTAACACCATAAGGACCTGTTTAGTGTGTGGGATTTGATTAAAGTATTTTTTAGAGATGAGATTGGATTGGATTAGATAGAATATAATTGAACTAAATCAATAGTATGATATTTTTGGTGCAATATTGTTAACGTCGGAAAATGGTTTCCTTAGTCAACGAGGTTCATTTTGGGCCAAAGCTGCAATCGATAGAAAATAAAAGAAAGAAAGGCGAGGCAGTGAGGAAGAAGAAAATGGGAGAAGAAAAAAAAAGGCACAGAGGCTACGTGGTTCGACTAAGGGGAAAGCCTACATCCACGGCGCCGGCTCCGACGAGGAGCGGCAGTCACTGTTATTACTGTTTATTTTTGTTACAGCTGTAGAGAGAGAGAGAACAGTAGAGAGAGAGAGAAATAAAGAGAGAGAGCCAGAAAGCCCGAAAGGCCCCTTTACAATGAAATTCACCCTTATTTATAGGAAGGGGGAAGAGCTACAGTAATAGTACAACTCAAATAGGAAAGTATTAAATGCATATTACAATTTTCAGGGTCTTCTGTCAACTAGTCTAAGTCTTCTAACATGGTAGGTGAGATTCCCGAAAATCACGCTGCTAACATTCTGAGAAAGGCTTGGCGCGTGCACGTCACGTTGTTTACTAGTTGGGGCAGTTCTGGGCGAGCAGATCTGAGCGATCAGAGCCAGGTGGACAGGTGGAGCGATCAGAACCAGGCGGACAAGCGGAGCGACCGCGATCAGCGGTCAGGACCAGTGAACAGCCGGAGTGACCGCGATCTGCAATCAGGCTGAGCGATCAGAATCAGGCGGGCAGATCTGAGCGATCAGCCGGACGAGCAGATCTTGGCGCCTTATCGCCGCTGGTTGCTGTCAGAACTTTGTGGCAGCAAATATAAACCTCAAGAACACATCCATTAAAACAGTAACTTTGAGGATGAAAACGGCATGAATCGGGACACCCCTAGTTGCCACGCTATAAAGCACAAAAATCCCTTTCCGAAAACATATTATAATAGGCAATCTGACAACTGAGCACAAAGTTATGCCCGTTTCTTCGCACCAAATCTTGGGCCCCTGTCCGTCGGGACGGTTTTAGCAGATTATCTTACTAGACCTCTGGGCTTTTACCAGCCCATTTGGGGTAGCCCAAAAATACATATAACAAATATGTAATTGGATAAACTAGTATAATATGATAT
Source organism: Dimocarpus longan (assembly GCA_022984855.1). NCBI lineage: Eukaryota > Viridiplantae > Streptophyta > Magnoliopsida > Sapindales > Sapindaceae > Dimocarpus > Dimocarpus longan. Next base: position 29,372,044 of record CM041016.1, on the reverse strand, counting down.
TGGACCAAAATTAATTATATTCTATATTTAATTGAATGTGAGATTTATTAATATAAGATTATATAAATTAATTTTTAATAAAAATAATTTTAAATGAATTCAAACAAAATTAAAATTAATTTGTCTATATTAATTTTTAAATAAAATAATATAGTTTAATTATTTTTATTAAAAAATATTTTAATTTATTTATAAAAATAAATAATTTATTTATAATTAATTTTATATAAAATTTATTTTTGAATTAATATTAGAAAATATCCATTTTTATAAATATCTTAATGGATTATATCAAATTAATAAGTAAATAAATTAAATATAAATTAAGTTTTTTTTTTTTTTTTTTTTTTAGCACTAAAAAACTAGTTATATGTTTTATTAGCATAAAAAAATTGAACTTATATTTTTTAGCATATTTTTACTATTCAATTTTTTAAATGACAAAACTACCTTTGTTTTAAAATTTAAGAAAACCCGCGCAAAATTTTAATTCTCGACATGAAAAATAGGGTAGGTTGCACTCTAACTCATTCTATATGGTGTAGGAGCTGTCCATAAGGCCAGGATCACGCCCTGACTAGCTTCATAAGGCACAGATAATACCCTAATACGGCGCGAGTTGTGCTTTGATCTGCCTATAAGGTGCAAGTCAAACAACCCGCATCTTATCTAAGGCACGGGCCAAACGACAAAGGCACGGGTCAAACGACCTGTGCCTTAATATACGACGTGATTTACATCCTCTCTCATTCATTTTTTTTGTTTTGTTTTTTAAATTTTCATCCATATTCAATCAAAAGGAAACAGACGTCTGCACAAAAGAAAAAACCGCAGAACATGTCCTCGCAATTTTCTTTTTAAAAAGAGGATATATGGATAGCGCGAATGTGGTACGTGCAGACTCAAAAAAAAGTGTGGACCAAACCAAAAAGAAGGGATGCACGCAGATCACGTTCATGCAAACCTAAAAAGAAAAGCAAGGACGTGGTCCATGTGAACAAAAAAAAAATCCAAAATATCGATTTCCGTCCATCCATGTTAAATGTTTCTCAATTCTCAAATAAGAAAACATGTTCTTTACTTCTATGTTTGTCACAACTCACCTATCATCAACTGTCTTCAACACCATCATCACCTATCCATTTAATCCATTCTCCCATAATATCATCAACAACAACAACCATCAACATCCATTAAAAAAAAAAAAAATCAAAAGAAAGGATGAAATAAAAAAAAATAATTAAAAAAATTAGAACTATCGAGTTTTAGGAGAACCCATAACCAGAGGGTTCTAGGTTCGAAATGAGAACTAGAAAGTTTTTCTAAGCACCCATCTCTGCATCTGGGAGGGTTTTCATAAAAAAAAAAAAAAATAGAAAAGAGTGAGTTAAAGGAGCTCAGTGAGTGTTATGAAAAAAACATATTTCTATCATAGACATCTCCCAAAATATTTAGAAATCTAAAATTCTTAATGCTTTATTCAAACTATAAATCTCAGTTTTAGATATACGTTGATATAAATTTACTTGAAAGCATGAATACATGCATCATTAAAATTCATCTAAAACATGAACATAGGTATATAAAGAATAACATCATTAATATAACATGTATCCAACGGAACTCAGGGAAATCATATCTTACAGATCAGTCTTAAGTCACCGATAGTGGGGATGATCCATCTCAGTTATAAACTATGGGTCTATGTCGATCTCCCTTTCGAACTTGGCCCTTGACCCTTAAATCCAAATTCTTAGAGAGGTGAGTACCAATTGAACTATTAGCTCGATTGGTACTCACCTCTCTAATTAGGTCAATTGGTACTCACCTCTCTAAGAATTTGGATTTAAGGGTCAAGGGCTAGGTTTAAAAGGTGGGGGAAGCGAAAGAAAACCTATCTTGACTAGGACAGTATCTTGTAAGTAGCAAGCCACGGGGCTCGAGAGGGAGATCGACGTGAACCCCATAACAAAAATGCACATTTTTATTGTAGGACCCCTTTTGTCTCTTTTCAAGGCCCACTCACAAGGTACTATCCTAGTCAAGATGAGTTTACTAGTTCAATTGATACTCACCTCTCTAAGAATTTGGATTTAAAGGTTAAGGGACAAGTTTGAGAGGTGAGGGAGGCGAAAGAAAACCCATATTGATTGGGACAGTATCTTGTGAGTGGGCCTTGAAGAGAGACGAATGGGTTCCACATAGACCACCACGCTGCGGAATGTTACCTCGCTTTGCATAGGATAACTTAATTCTCCTACAGTTAGGACCACTGCCCCCTTCCCCCCCTGCACGTATAAAGTATTACGGTCAGTTCTCAATCATACTGTGGGGATTAGGGTAACCATTGGTCTTAAAACTATCTTCAATTATACTTTAAAAATTTAGCTCTTATACTACCATGCTGCGGAATGTTACCTCGCTTTGCATAGGATAACTTAATTCTCCTACAGTTAGGACCACTGCCCCCTTCCCCCCCTCCCCCCCCCTACCATGCACGCATAAAGTATTACGGTCAGTTCTCAATCATATTGTGGGGATTAGGGTAATCATTGGTCTTAAAACTTTCTTCAATTATACTTTAAAAATTTAGCTTTATATACTAAAAATAATCAATTATAAAGGCATAATATTTTAATTTGTTGCTAAAAGCATAAAATTATATATTGCTTCAATAAACTTATGCTATAAATATTATATTTAGATAAAATTCATTTCAATTTTAAGATACTTTAACATTTATAAAAACATTTAAAAGCAAGCTAAAAATGTATTTATCATTTTATAAAATAATTTTACACTCACTTTGCTTTAAATTGGTTAGAATGACCTTCAATATTTCTTCATTGATTCCTTTGCTTCCTTCTTACTTATAAGACACATTCTAATTTAGAATCCATCACCCTAATTATATGAAATTAATGCCAATCACCTTTATTCACCCAAATTGAATTTAAAATACTATGTATATCATAATTCACAATTTACCTAAACTTATACTCACATCATAACATTTTTTTTTTTTTTCATTTTCTTTGTGAAGACTTGTTTAATTACATGCATAATCTTATGAAAATATATCAAAGTGATTAAATTTTCACTTTGAACACCAAAATGTCATCTTGACCGAAATTTGTACCTAAGTCATTCAACCTAATTCTTTCATTTTTTTTTTGTCCACCAAAGGCATTAAAATCATAACAATAATCATCTAATGCCCTAATACCAACTCAAATTAAGTTTTTTTTTTTTTTTTTTAAATTGGTTAAAACCCTAAAATAATAACCTTAATCACTTCCATTCTTAATTGATTCCTTTAAGCTTCCTTTTAATTCCACACTTGAATATAAGATAATCTACTTATAAACATGCCAAAAATTACATAAACTCATCTTGTTGTCATATATCCAAGAAACTACCAAAACACCATAGAAAATTAACCTACTTACCACTATCTCTTCACTTTCTTTACTTAAGTTTTGTCCTAGCACACATTTAATGAAGATGAATGGAGTTTTGCATCCAAAAATGGTAAAACTTTTTTTGTTCTTCTTCTTCCTCCTTTGGTCGAATTGCTCTATTCCCTCTCTCAAATTTTCTTTTCAATTTTTTCTTCTCATTTCATACAAAATCAACTTTATATAGGCCTCCCATTAATTGACCAAAATGCCCTTAAACTATTTCCATAATGCTCAACAAGTCCTTAGTTACAAATAATGATATGTGATTGGTCCATGGTTAACTAGTCATTAAACTAACTAAATCCCACAAAATTTTAGTTGCATGCTAACTAATTAGTTAAAATAGTAACTTTCATATGGCCTTTTCTCATTGGTTCATTATGTTTCACATGGATTATGCTACTAGTTTTTATTTCATGCAATATTCACATATAATCCATGTGTGCTTGAATTTGAAAATATCTACTTTACCCGTTAATGAATTTAATTCTCATTCATGTTTAAATAATTTTCAAAAATATTTCATGGTTATTCAATCATCAAATTGACCATGTAATACTCTAATTGGGTATCTCTCAATTTCATACTTTCAAAAAAATTCAAATGGGTGTAAAATTATCAATACACATTATTTTTCAAAAAGGATATTTTCATCAAAAAATCTTTGGAGCTCTTAAAATCTACTCAAACTGACTCATTTTTTATTCGTTTCAGTTTCTTTATATTTTAATACTTATTTTAGAAATTTTTTATTTATCGGGGTCCGTTTCCCCAAAATCATTATTCATCATATTACTATTCACTCGAAAACACTATTTATTAAAAAATTTTTATTACTTATAAAAAGAGAAAATTCTGAGCTTTACAATTCACCCATCCTTATAAAAATTTCATCATCAAAATTTTAAAAAAGAGCAAATTACAATTTAGCTACCCGGTTAAAACGCTTTCTCAGGCGGAGCAAATGTTTCCATGTTATTACAATTTACCCCCCCACCGTTAGTAAGATTCGTTACATTTGACGGTCAACGGTATCAAAACATTAAAAAGACGAAATTACCCTTTGACCGGAGTTGACTAATTGACCAAATAAAACTTGGTCAACTCATCAGTCTCTCTGCTGTTTTCTCTCTTCCTCTCCTTCTTCTTCTTTCTCCTCTTCTTCCGCTTCTTCTTCTTCTTCCCTTCCGCTTCTTCTTCTTCTGTTATTTTGGATTCGCTGACAAACATTCTCTCTTCCTCTCATTCTTCTTCTTCTTCTCCTCTTCTTCTTCCCTTCCGCTTCTTCTTCTTCTGTTATTCTGGGTTCGACGACCCAGATCTGGGTTCGCTGACGAACCCAGATCTGGGTTCCAGCGAACCCAGCTGGGTTCGTTGACGAACCCAGATCTGGGTTTCAAGAACCCAGATCTGGGTTCCAGCGAACCCAGCTGGGTTCGTTGACGAACCCAGATCTGGGTTCCAGGAACCCAGATCTGGGTTCCTGTCGCTGACGAACCCAATTGGGTTCGTCTGAAACCCAGATCTGGGTTCGTCAGCGAACCCAGCTGGGTTCGCTGACGAACCCAGATCTGGGTTCCTGTCGCTCACGAACCCAGTGACCCAACTGGGTTCGTGACGAACCTGTCAGGCTGGGTTCACGAATCTGGGTTCGCTCGTGAACCCAGATTTGAATCCAGATATATATATATATTTCAGTTTGATTGATGGTTTTGATTTTAGATGATGTTGGGTTTGATGGTTTTGTGAGAGATTGATAATGTTGGGTTTGATCAATGATGTTTGAGGTATTTTTTGGGTTTTCAGGAGTGGATTATGATGTTGGCTAGTTGATTGATGATGTCTGGGATCATTTTTTGGATTTTCAGTAATCCGTTGAACTGATTGGGATTATAATGTTGAACTGATTGGGATTATAATGTTGATGAGTTTGAACGGGATGATTTTGAACTGATTGGGTTTCAACAAATGTTTAATTTTTATTTATTTTATTTTATTGTTAATATATATCAAAAGACAATTTTACCCCTCTCTCAGTTAAGTATAACTGGATTCATTAACGGTGGGGGGGTAAATTGTAATAACATAGAAACATTTGCTCCGCCTGAGAAAGCGTTTTAACCGGGTGGCTAAATTGTAATTTGCTCTTTAAAAAAATATAAAGATACTGGCTTCTCATATATTTCTCGTGTCCTCAGGTGGCTTCCTCTATTGCGTGATTTCTCTACAGAATTTTAACCAATTGAATGGCTTTATGCAAGACTTGTTATTTGCGGTCAATGATTTGTATTGGCTGTTCTTCGTACATCAAATTTTCTCTTGACTCCACCGGTTGTTCTGTCAATACATGTAAAGTATCCATTATATACTTGTGAAATATAGAAACATGAAAAACATTGTGAATTCTAGCGAGTTTCCGTGGTAGTTCCAAATGATACGCCTCTTCTCCAACTCTACTAATGATCTTATATAGCCGAATGTATCGTGAGCTTAACTTTCCACATTTTCCAAATCTTAATACATCCATCCAAGGTGATATTCTCAGAAAAATCATATCTCCCAACTAAAATTCTAGCTCATTTTGATGATTGTCCGTATAACTTTTTTGCCTATTCTAAACTATCTTTAACTTGTCCCTGATAACCTTAACTTTATCTATTATGATCTGAATAATCTCGGGGCCTATTAGCTTTTTCACTCCTACCTCGTCCCAACAGACTGGAGTCCTGCATTTTCTTCCATAAAATGCCTTATATGGTGCCATATCAATACTGGTTTGATATCCATTATTGTATGTAAACTCCATCAATGATAGATGGGTGTCCTAGCTCCTTTTGAACTTTAGAACACAAGCTCTAAGCATATCTTCTAAAATCTGTGTAGTCCATTTAGATTTGTAAGTCCATTTAGATTTGTAAGCCCTCATCTAGACTTATTGTTTTATGGTATTAAAAATCTTCAAATTGAGTTACGGTCGAATCATAGGTTTCCCTTAGTGTTATTTGAAGTTTATTATAATTTCATATCGCAAGTCGGATGTCGTTTGGCTGACCCCGGTACGAATACAAGATGGTTAGGTATGAATTATTCATTAATCATGTGAGGTGAGCTCACATGATAAAGTGGAGATACTTTATCTCAACCAATAGGAAGCAAGATAAGTGACAAATCCCATAGTTTAATATTAATTACATATATGCATAAATTAGTTGTCATGCACTAATGATTAAAGAATTATTTCAATTTCATGAGTTACCAAATTACCCTTAGATGGACAAGTCTCCATGTCATGAATAGTAGGGCTATTTTAGTCCTAATAAGTGAGCAAAATAAATAAAATAAAGAAAGCATGACAATTAAGCCACCATTCACGCCAAAAACAAGAAGCAAAAGTGAAACAAAAGTTATGTTAGACAAAAGAGAGAGTGACGGCAATAAAAAGCAAAAGAGGGCATCAATGTCATTCCATAAAAGTCACACCTATATATATATGACACTTAGCAATTTTTAAAAGCAAAAACACAACAAATAAGTGGCAGAAACCGTGAGTTGAAAAAGAGAGAGTGGTGGGACGGCCAAGGAAGAGAGACCAAGGAAGAAGACCAAAAGTTGCACAACTCATTTTTGAAGCTTTAGGTCTCATTTTCAAGCAAACCCAAGCTAGGAGGATAAACCCAAGCTAGCACAAAGTAAGTTACCATCACTTTCTTTAAATTTGATGATAGTTGGATGTATGAAAATGTTGATGGATTGAGTTATTTCTTGTGAAATTGTTGGTGGGATTTTGAGGTAGATTTATGCTTTAGTGATAGGTATATGATATGGAGACTTAAATTATAAGTTAGAGGGCTTGAATGACAAGTTAGGAATTATGTAGAGAAAACCCTAACTTGTGAATTAAGTGAGTAAAGAGCTAAATACATTATCAATCACTTGTTGGTTAAAGGATTGAAGGAAATGTAACATGAAAAACTTGAAAGAATGACATATGAGTGCTTGGTGTGTATGTCATGGCCAATGAAGGGGTGTGTGATCCCATTGTATTTCCATTCTTTTAAGCTTTAAATTATGCATATTTAATGTCACAAAAGACTTTGGAGAAGTTAGAAATTTAAAGGGAAGAGCATAGGATTTAAAAGGAACAACATAAAAGCAAATTGAAAAACCCGAGGTGATAGAGGGGGCCTGGTAAGACCTGACCTATTCTAGTTTATTTGAGGTTGTTCTACACCTCAAATGATGCCTAGGAATGATATAAAACCATAGAAATTGAAATGGGATCGATCCGATAAAAATTGAAGAAGTTATAGTCAAAATAGTGGGCGTAGGAAACCGAGATGTGTAATAGCGATGCAAATGCATTCGTTGATGCCCAAAATAGATGTATTCGGTCATAATTAGGTAAAAGAACCTTAGATACGAAAGAAAAACCATCATCGCTTGTCCGATGTAAAAACTCGCTTTGAAAAGTGCCCAAAATGGGGCGTTTTGCCTAGGTTGACATAGCAAATGATGGAGTTTCTCGACGAAACTTTACGGGCGACTTAGTTATGTGATAAGGAGACGCTAGAAAAAGGAACGGAGGTGAAACCATGGCTGGTTTCAATTCTGTTTTTCGTGGTCAACCGTATAGTTAAAAAAGTTGACTTTTTGTTTTAAGCTTCCAGAGACCAAACGAAACATATGGGGATGATTCTAGGGGTCTAGAAGTAAGACTTTTACAAAGAAACCAAATTTTGAGAGCCTCGGTCGAGTCAAAAATCGAGTTGGGAAAGTGTGGTGTAGTGAGTTTTCAATGTATTGGAAACTCTATTTTATTAGTTTTAGCTATGAAAGTGAGTAAGTTATAACGAGACTATGATGTGTAGGTGACGAGCACGCGGACGAGACGCGAGAGGCTCGTTGAGGCATTGAGAGCGTTGGGATCGAGGTAAGTGTCCTTCACTTCACTTACATTTAGTTGATTTCCGTTTATATGACAATGATAAAATATATTGTTTCAAAGAGTTTTGCAAAATGGTTTTCCAAAATCATAAGTTTTATGTTGAGAAATGAGTTATGCCTAGAATCTAGAAATGAGATTCGAAGGCGAAAGTAAGTTGCAAAAAGGTTTAAACGTAAAGTAAAGTAAAGTTGAATTAAGACCCATGTGCATGTTGTAATATTAGCATCTTGGCACTATGTGGCGAGGTAGAAAATTCCGCTCGTAGTTATCAAGGTTGATAGCAATGTGATACGATGTAGAAAATTCCCTATCTAATTGCAAGTGATGAGTAAATTGCATTACAATATGCGATGTAGAAAATTCCGCGTGTAGTTGCGTAAAGTATAAGCTGTTGGCACTACAACGGCGATGTAGAAAATTCCGCGTTGTGGTTACCTAGAGTTGAGAAAGTTCGCCTTACGTCGCGAGGTAGCAAATTCCGTGCGTAGTGGCTTTGCACATGGTTGTCTTATGAGAAATGGTTTTCAAACGAAATAAATAAAATCGATTATTTTCTAAGTAATGTCTATGAGGAGTTATACCTTTATATATACATTGCCTAACCTCTCTTTGTTTTGTGTAGCTCGTATACTTTAGTGGACATTGGCACAGACGCTCTTGCTTCAAAGACATTATTTTGATTAACTTTAGGTGGGGGAAATAATGAGATGAAATATATGGATGTTAATGTATTTTGACACTATGTACATGTGTATATATTGAATCAAATAATTGTGTGTTGACATGAGATACTTGACGGATTATAAACCATATTTTGATATGTATATATAAATGAACTATTACACTTGATATGCACATATTGCACAAGGCACATATTTCATATAAGTATGAGTTGTTATATGTTAATTACATATGTGAATTATGTTTGTGAAAGAATTGCATGTTTGTGAAATGAATGAAAAATGCATGTTTGAGATTGAAAGAAGTTGGACGGTGATCAAAATAGTTCGAAGTGTATTTCTTATGCAGGTTGATTTTGGAAATGTTAAATTTACAGCCGTTATGCTGTCCGATTTTTATAAAATTAGTTTTCAATCAAACGCGAAAAATTCACACCGTTTCAACTATATTAAAAGAAAATAAAATTTTTAAGCCTAAAACGAGTAAACCGGTTAAGTAAAGTAAAGGGGTTCGCTTTCCGGATTTCTCCAATCCGACAAGTCGGGTTTGGGGAGTCCGTTGAAGTGCCCGGCGGGGCCCTCTAGACAAGAGCCTAGAGAAGGTCTGATTTGGGTCCTGTCAAGATTGGTCATCCGTTTATGGATGAAAGACTGTACTGAACTTGGAAGTAAACCTTGGATCCCATTACGACACTATAGAGATTAGTGTACCATGCAACCGTACAATCTCGTCAATGTACAACTTGGTCAACTTATCTAGAGAATAATTACTTCGAATTGGTAGGAAATGGGTTGATTTAGTCAACCTGTCAATAATTACTCATATCGCGTCATGACCATTTCAGCTACACGAAAGTCTTACTACAAAGTCCATTATTATTCTTTCCTATTTACATTTTAGAATAGGGAGTGGCTGTAACAACCTTGTAGGTTTCTGATGTTCAACTTTCACTTGCTAAGAGGTCAAACATCGGGAGACATACTCAACAATTTCCTTCTTCATACCATTTCACCAATAGTGTTCCTTCAAGGTGTGATACATTCTAGTACTTCTTGAATGCATAGCACAAGCCGAAGAATACATCTCATCCAAAAATCTCTTTCTTGAATTCACTAATATTCGACACACATAATCTTCGACCCAACATCAGTGTACCATCATCCTTTAACGAGAAATCCTCCTGTTGTTTAGATTCCACCTCTGTTTTCAGCTTAATTAATTGAGGATCTTGTGACTGTAATTCCTTGATGGGGTCTACTAGAATGGTTAAATATGAAAGGTAGCCAACAGTGTTCCTAAATCTATCACTTCCAATCTCACCCTTAGAGAGCTCAATTCCACCAACAATGGTAGATATACAACCTTCAGCTGTGCTATTGAACTTGTGGGTCTCCTACTCAGAGCATCTGCTACATATTTACCTTTCTTGGGAGGTACTCAATAGTGTAGTCATAGTCTTTAATGAGTTCTATCCACTGCCTCTGCCTCATGTTCAATTCTTTTTGTGTGAACAAATACTGTAGGCTCTTGTGGTCTGTGAAAATCTAACAAGGAACTCTATAGAGATAATGTCTCCATATCCTTAAAGCAAACACCATAGCTGCAAGTTCCAAGTCATGAGTCAGACAATTTAGTTTATGCTTATTTAATTATCTAAAAACATAAGCTATCACTCTACCATGTTGCATTAATACACAACCTAAGACCTGCCTAGATGCGTCACTGTACATTGCAAAACCATCTTCCCTTTATGGAAGTATGAGTACCAGAGCTGAGGTTAGTCTTTTCTTCAATTCATCAAAACTCTGTTGAAATACCTTCGACCATACAAACTTCTTTTCCTTTCGTGTTAACTTAGTTAATGATGTGGCTATTTTAGAAAATTCTTCTACAAACTTCCTGTAATAACCTATAAAACCTAAGAAACTTCTAACCTCGGTTACATTGGTAGGTTGTCTCTAATTCACTATAACTTTAATTTTCTGAGGATCCATACTAATTCCCTAAGCTGAAATTACATGTCCTAGAAAAACAACTCTGTCTAGCCAAAATTAACAATTGCTAAGCTTGGCATAGAGTTGTTGTTCCTTTAAGGTCTGCAAAACCATCATAAGATGCTCCATATATTCCTCCTTACTGCTTGAATACATAATATGTCATCGATAAACATATGACAAACTTGTCCAAATAAACATGAAACACCCTATTTATCAAATTCATAAAAGCTGTGGGGGTGTTCGTCAAACAATTAGCCACGACTAGAAACTCATAATGTCCATATCGAGTTCTGAAAGCAGTCTTAGGAACATCCTCACTACGGATTTTCAGTTGATATACCTGGATCTCAAATCCATCTTGAAGAATACACGAAAAACAATTTCTAGCTTCCTTGACTTAACATATCTTAACTCCTTTTGGAAGCAATCCACAGTGGCATGATATTTTGATAACCAATCCATACCATTATCACGTCAAAGTCATGGTTATCCAGCAATATCAAGTTCACTCGGAACTCATGACCTTCTATCATCACTTTACTATCCATATACACAATTTCTTAGCTACAAATGAATCTCCTGTAACGGTTGACATTATCATACTACAATTTAAGGATTTTGATTCAACATCAATGTTTGTAGCAAAATTCATGGAGACAAATGAATAAGTAGCTCCATGATCAATTGGTACATATGCATAATGATCAAATACGAAAATCGTATCTGTCACCACCTCTAGTGTAGCGTCTGCTTCCTACTGGGTCATTATAAAAACTCTGGCTTGAGTCTGGGATTTACCTATCTGTCCTCTGGGTGGTTGACCCCTACCAAATAGTCCATTTAGCTTACTAGGTGTAGTGGGGCCTCTAACTAGTACACCTCTCTACTTTTGGCCCCGACTAACATTGAAGGGCCTCTATCTTGCTATCCTCATATCTAGCCTATTGTTGAAAACTAGCTGTGGGCAATCCCCTACAAAGTGCCTTCTTTGTTCACACTAGTAACATATATATGTGCCCGAACTACACTCGCCAGGGTGACATTTACCACATTTCGTGCACTAAGTAGGTGCTCTTTATGCTTCCGGTAGTTCTAAATCCAGTTGGTGATTTCACAGAGCCTTGGCTTGATTGTGCTCCATAACTTGACCAACTGTTACTAGACCACTTCGATTTTCCCCCTTTCTTGGCTTGTTTGTTAGACCCTCATTGCATCCAAGTTGATTAACTGCATTTTAAGCTTTAGGTGCCACTCTGAGATCTCTTATCCATGCTTTTTTCCACTCTGAATGTAGCTTCCACAAGTTGTGACAGGCCACTCTCTTTACATAGCCTGCTGGTCACCTTACGGAAGTCCTCCAACGGATGTCTGATCCAACTGAAAAGTTTTCGTAAGGCTACGCTGTCTACTTTTCAAACTTTTCTAAACTTTCATTTAGAGCGAAAAATGCAGGGAATTTTTTTTTTTCAAACCTTTACAAAATGGATTTATAAAAATTCGGACAGCATAATGACTGTTTTCCGAACATACCACCCTATACATTTAAAATTTTAACACTTCTATATCCATCATATCTTTACTACTGAGCCTTAGGCCTTCAAATCACTTACACAATCCAACCACAAATAATTTCTCAATTTTTGGAAATAATAATTTTTCTTTAATTCATTTTTATTAAACACAAAATCTAATTTCATTTATCCAAATCAAATTATTACTAACACTAATACTATATACAATCCAAAATATGATTTACAAATATATTCACCAAAATCTTATGATGCATGACGTAAGATTTCGAATTTAAACCTATGTAGTGATTATCTTTGCGTTGGCCACCTACGCGTCCGATGGAGCCTCTTCTGATTGACGGCTCGTGCCTACACATGGGGAAGATTTTTTAAAAACACATGAAAAGAATGGTGAATATAAAACTCAGTGAGTTGATAACTTTTAAACAAAAATATTTATTTATTTATATAAATATATCCTCTTAAAATAATTTATAAAACTAATAATTTCTTAAAACTTTATTAAAATTACAAAGCTAAATAATTCTCACAAACTTTTCTTTATTATCAAAACTGGTAATAAATTTCTTATTTAATAAACTACACATCTATTGACGTGTTTTTCTCTTTTATCTCGCTAAAGGCAATTCAGGGAAGCTTAGCTCTATTGTGACGAAATTTCTCATCGCTACAAGAGCTCGAGAATGTTACAATGTGCAGTCGCAGATGTAGGAAACTTTGGGATCGTGATTCTTCTCCAACATCAAGCAAATCTACACTACTATATACGTGTAGAGGGCGACTCACAGACTCAGACTCAAGCCCTCAAGTTAGTGACTATCTCAACCATCTTGCCATGCACACAATGGTACTACGGTTGGGTATATTGAGGATTAGGGTAAACCAAAGGCATCTAAACTTTCTTTCAAAATACAAAAAAATTATTGCTTTTCTTTTAACTTATTGCTTGAACCTAAAAGTATTATTTTTCTAAGGTCAACACCTAACTTTCAAAGCTACTTTAGCATGTCTATTCTTACACACACACACACACACACACACACACACACACACACACACACACACACACACACACACACACATATATATACACACTCAAATATACTAAATAGCTTTAATACTAAAATAAGTATCATGCTAAAGTTTAAATATATCATAATTATAGAATTGATTATTAAAATAAAAATGGTCACTTTAACAATTATGAATAAGTAACTAAACAATAATTGAATTCATAATTTATATAACTCATTAAAAACTTATAAATACTTTAAAAATTATAACCACTCACAACTTATTTCCACCACTAATTCATCACCCTTCAAATCCTCCCTTGACCTTGAAATTTATCCTACACTTAAATCCAACCATAACATTGATTTAGAATTTACAAATATCACATTAATAACTTAATCAAGGATTCAACCATTCACCCAAATAAATTTTCAACACATCAAGCATCAATTAATCACTTAGATTACAATTCAACATATATATTCAAAAATTTCACAACTCCACCATATTTCCAACCCATAATCTCACATCCATTTCTTTTTCTTTCCTTTGATTCCAATCAACTGAAATTCATCCCCAACCTCATACAACTCCTTCAAACATTAAAAATCAATACAAATACATGGATAACATAATTGGTCCATACACTAGTATAATTATTCACTTGTATTTTCATTCCAAAAATCACTTCAACTTAATACAATACCACAAATAAACTCACCCAACATTAAAATCCATCCAATTACATAAACTTTTTCAAGTTAAGTCCATACTAGTACACGACATACCCATGTCATTCTCTTCATTCCAAGCTCAAAAATCATACTCAAAAACATCAATTAATCATCAAAAGATCAACTAAACCCTTAACATCCAAAATCAATTAAATTTCATCAATTCAATATATCAACTGTAACCCTTACCTCACTAGATTCTTGATCCAAGAATCCTTGATGCTTCCTTTCCTTTCCAAGCACAATTTAATGATGATCAACCTCTAATCATGCTATAAAATCCATCAAAAACTTATTAAATTACCAAACTTTAAAAACTCATAAACTAACCATGAATTTCACACAAACCTTTAACTCTCTTCATCTTTCTTGAGAAATTCTTGATGGGTTTGAGAGGTAAAGATGAATGGATTGCCCTTGAAATCTCTTCTTCTTCTTCTGCCATCTTCCTGTTAGTTCACGGCCTACACGTCCCTCTCTCTCTCTCTCTCTCTTTTTTTTTTCTTCCGGTTCTGCTATTCTCCTCATTGTTTCTCTTGCTTTGGCAGAATGAAATCACCGTTTCATCCTCTCATGCATCTTACTTTATATACTTATCCTTCTAATTGTCCATTTTGCCCTTAAACTATCACTTAAATGTCAAGAATGCCATTAGTTACAAAATAAATCATTTGATTGGTCCACAACTCTATCTAATTAATCCGCCAACCAAATCCATCCAAGTATATTCTCTTCCAACTAATTAGTTTTCTTGTTGACTTAAATATGTCATTAATTCATTGGCCAATTCATAATCACATGGACTGTACTTGTTTGATGATTATCCATTGATGCCACTCTTTAATTAATCCTTAAACTTAAAATTTAATTCTCATTCACCTCAAATAAATTCCATGGTCATCTTATTATTAAATTGACGATGCAATACCTTAATTGGATGTCTTGACTTTTAATTCCATGTTTCAAAAAAATTCAATTGGTTTTAAACTCACTAAAATTCACAACGTTTCCAACAAGGGTATTTTTATCGGTAAGGCTTCAAAACCCTTAAAATCCATTTAAATGAATTCCTTTTTGTTTTGTTTCAGTTTAATTAGTCTTTATTACTCATTCTGAATATTTTCAATTTTTCGAGATCGAACTCAAAAATTCACTATTCATCCGAAAAACACTATTTCTCTTAGAAAATGAAATTCTGGGTTCTACAAGTTGATCATATTGAATATGTGCAGTCAATGCCACGTAGATCCTGATTTCAGGAGTTAGACCTACTGCAAATCTTTTACTTTTCTGTTCTTCATTCTCATGTATTTATGGAATATGCTTCACTAACTCTGAAAATTTATTCTCATAATTGATTACTAAGAGTGCACCCTGTTCCAATTTGAAGAATTTTTCAATCTTAGTATCTCTATAACTTTTGGGGAAAAATTTGTTTGTAAACTCCTTCTTAAATTGAGTCCAAGATACCCTCTCTAGATTTTGTCTCATCAATGTACAACTAGGTCAACTTATCTAGAGAATAATTACTTTGAATTTGTAGGAAATGGGTTGATTTAGTCAACCTGTCAATAATCACTCATATTGCATCATGACCACTTCGGTTACACGGAAGTCTTACTACGAAGTTCATTGTAATCCTTTCCTACTTGCATTTTGGAAAAGGGAGTGGCTATAACAACCCTATAGGTTTCTGATGTTTTGGTTTCACCTGTTGACAGGTCAAACATCGGAAGACATACTCAGCTATTTCCTTTTTCATACCATTTCACCAATAGTGTTCCTTTAAGGTGTGATACATTTTAGTACTTCTCGGATACATAGCATAAGTCGAAGAATGCATCTCATCCAAAATCTCTTTCTTCAATTCACTAATATTCGACACACATAATCTTCGATCCAACATCAGTGTACCATCATCCCTTAACGAGAAATCCTTTTGTCGTTTAGATTCCACCTCTCTTTTCAGCTTAACTAATTGAGGATCTTGTGATTGTAATTCCCTGATGCGGTCCACTAGAATAGGTCAAATATGAAAGGTAGCCAATAGTGCTCCTAAATCTGTCACTTCCAATCTCACCCTTAAAGAGCTCAATTCCACCAATAATGGTAGATATACAACCTTCAGCTGTGCTATGGAACTTACGTGACGAGACCCAAACCAGATTTTCTCTAGGCTAGTATCTGGTAGGTCTTGCTTGACACTCTAACAAACTCCTCTTAAGCTCAACTGGTTGGCTAAATGAACTTCGTGGAGCGAACCCTGAAACTTGCTCATTTTGTGCTTCATTTGCTTTGACCTTTATTAGACATTTATTTTAAAACTAGTTGGGTTGGGTCAATGCATTTCAATTTCATTATTCAAAGTCTAAAATATTTGTAATGAAAATTCGACAATATAACGGCTGCAATTGGAAGGTTTCCAATTTCCTGCAAATGAAATAAATAGTCTCAAAAGTATATCATTCACAACCCAACTTCAATTGTTCCACAATCACACATCTCAAAAAATTTGTCACTATTTTCACAAAATTTATAATTTGGTGCATCAAGTAGTTTATACCATAAAAGAGGTTATACAAAAATCTACAAAGTATATACAATCTTAAAATATTTTACAAGTTCATGCATGCACTAAACTCTTGAGTTTAACAAAATGCAAATGTAGTTTACACAATACGCACATCGAAAGCTTTCACCTGTGTCAATGAAAAGGTTCTTTCTGTTTTCAATTTCCTGCATTGGTATCTATGGCGGTTTTACAAAATATAACAACAATAACAATATAAATTTAAAACAATTTTAACAATTGAATAATTCATAATTAAACAATTATAAACTTAGTGAAATTATAGAGATTTTCATAAAATCTCTTTACTCTAAAAGAACCATTCATATCCCCACATTTTTCTGTCACCTCTACTAATACTCCTTCGTAAACATGTGCAGAATTTCCTGCCTTACAAATCGTGGTGCGGGCTACTATATAGGCTAAGTGCGAAATTTTCTGCATCGCAACCGTAGCGCAAGACACTATATCAAATCTGAGCACTATATTGCAGAGTTTTCTGTATCGCAATATATAGTGCTTTATTGAACTGTAACTTTGGGTTACTACGAGCGAAATTTTCTGCATCGCTCACCGTAGCACCAACTCATACATAACTTTGAAGGGATATACGAAAGGCCTTGGAAACTCTTTTTCTCTTACTAAGTGCAATATACACCAAAATAACTTTTTCTTTGAAATTCTCTTCTAAGTGCATTAAGCACTAAATAACTAATCTTTCGAAATTTTTAAACATAGAGTTTTTACGTTCAACTTTCTCAAAGATCTTTTACTTTCATAATCACTTTGAACACATATTAACATTTTTCATAAATCTTTTTGATAATAAATAGAATTACAATAAACAACACGATTGAACACAATGTGAGTTAGTATACTCACCTTAAGTCCAAGTTTGCTAGCCGCTCTAATGGACCTCCCTTGCTCCGCTAGCTTGCTTTGAACCTACACATCATATTCTCATTTAAATTTTGCTAGAATGAACTTCATGGAACTACAAATGAAGCTTTAAATACACTTAACTCTATTAAGACCTCTTTAGACTACAGTCTTCCCGTCTAGTTTCTAACTTAAACGAGACTTTCAAATTTTGATTTCTTTGCACAAACCTTATTTATTATCATCTAGGGACCTTCCAGAATGCTTAAAATGGTCACCAGAAGCCCGAAACTCAAAATCACTATTTTAAGACCCTCTAAACCCTAATTGAATGCACAGCCCTGCTCGGGGCTCCGTTTTCTTTTGTTCTTTTTCCTACAATCCTCTTATCTCACATTCCGGTCACCCATAAAATTTCATTCAAAAATTCTATTGTTTGCTATATCAAATCTAAAAAAAATATTCTTTTTCGGGCACTTTTTTATGCACATTTTTGCATTCTACACGTGACGAATTCAATTCTTTTGTATCTAAGGCTTTTTTACTTAATTATGATCAAATACATTCATTTCATACGTTAAAGAATGCATCTATATTCATATTTCACATTACGACTACATACGCGCACTATTTTAGTCATAACTTCTTTAATTTTTATCGGAATCGTTCCCTTCCAATTCCTATGGTTTCCTATGATTTCTAGGCATGTTTTGAGATCTAGAACAACCCCAATTAAGCTCAAATAGGTCAGGTCTTTATGGTCCCTTCATCTAGCTCGAAATTCTCAACTTATCTATATGTTTTTCGTTTTTCAATTTCTCAAGTTATCTTCTCTTAAACCTTTTCTCAAACACTTAATCTACAATTTAGTTTACTATAAACACGCTTTAATCAACCATTAGGGTTTCTCCCATATTGACCCTAGATCATCACTCATGCACACACAACACTTTATCTCTTTCATTTTCTAGGATTTTTACTTAATAACTCTCTTAGGCATTTTGTCAAACATGTTATCTACATTCAATTCACTTGAACCAAGCTTAAATCACACTTTAGGGTTCCTCCTATATAAACCCTAACTTGCCATCTAGTGCATAATTTTACTTAAATTAAACTTCCTTCTTGCTTGATTTGGACACTAAACTTGATTGGAATGAAAACTCTCATCACTTACATGTCAAACCAACTCTATCATCAACTTCACATACAATCCAACTAACTTTAAACTGGAGGGAAATGATGATAACTTACCAAATTTTTGCTTAGGTTTTGGTCCTCTTACTTGAATATACCCAAATCGTTGTTTTGGAGCTTTAAAATCACTTGAAACTTGCTTGAATCTCCTTCCCCTTTGGTGGTCACCCCTTTCTCTCTCCCCCTCTCAATTTCTCTAAGTATGGATGACTACACTCCTACATATATAGACCTTTATTTAGAAAATTGCCTTTGAAATTTGGTTGTTAATTACAATCCATGCCACTAGTTGGATTTTTGTTAAAATGTCCTTCAACTTCCTATTAATCTCATGACATCATACTAACTTCTATGTAATTTCATAATTTTCCCCCAATTTATGTACTTTAATCTCTTATATATATATATGATTATTGATTTGGCAAAATGACCCATTTTGCCATTCTTTTGATTTTTACATTAGAATGAGCATCGAATAACTTTAATAATCTCTACTTTGATTATTTACAACTTTAGTAGTTACCATGAACATAATCTATCTTCTCTTACTAGGGGGTTCAAAGAATGATAATAAAGGCTTACATTATGGGTCTCCTACTTAGAGCATCTGCTACATATTCGCCTTTCTTGGGGGTACTCAATACTACAGTCATAGTCTTTAATGAGTTCTGTCCACTGTCTCTGCCTCATGTTCAATTCATTTTGTATGAGCAACAGCTGTAGGCTTATGGTCTGTGAAAATCTAACAAGGAACTCTATAAAGATAATGTCTCCATATCCTTGAGCAAACACCACAGCTGCAAGTTCCAAGTCATGAGTCAGACAGTTTAGTTTATGCTTCTTTAATTATCTAAAAACATAAGCTATGACTCTACCATGTTGCATTAATACACACCCTAAGCCCTGCCTAGAGACGTCACTGTACATTACAAAACCATCTTCCCCTGATGGAAGTATGAGTACCAGAGCTGGCGTTAGTCTTTTCTTCAATTCATCAAAACTCTGTTGAAATACCTTTCTTTCGTCACTGTACATTTAATGATAAGGCTTTCTCTGGTTCACCGGTCCTATCATAATTTCTGGCCCCTAACTTTCGAGCCCTTTCAATGGAACCCTTTGCTTCCCGCAGTTGATGGAGTGCCGCTACTAATAACTGAGCTGTCTGTTCTAACTATACGTTTCCACCTTTAGGCTCCAGAGGCTGGGATGACCTTGAATAGGGCAGTTTTGAAGGGACTAGATTTTGGGGAACATTTATGGACTCATCCATTTGTTCCTTTATTGGTGCAGGAGTCTTAGTGGCGACTCTCTTAGTAGTGAGTGGTATCGACGATGCATTTTCTATGAAATTTAAACATGTATAATGTCATGTAATGCATATGATTCTAAAAGAATGTTGAAAAGAAATCATGCAATTTTAGAGAAAACATTAAATCATTTTCGAAAATATTTTTTTTTTTCTAAGATAACCTTTCGAATCTTCCAAACATTTTTCCAAAACTATTGCTCTGATACCACGTTGAAAGGGACCCACCCAGATTTTTCCTTTTGGGACCCGAGAGGAGCCTTTCCCGGCACCTCAATGGAAGTCTTTGCCATCTTCATATCGGTGACTCTAAAAGACGCCGTGGAACGAACCCGTGATACATTTCCACTTCATAATCGTTTAGAAATTAGAGTGATCAATTTTTTTTTTCCGGCAACACAATGATTGTTTTTCAATATTTTCAAATAACTTGAAAACAATTTATAAATATTTCAAAATTCATACATTCTTCTCCACTTCCAATTTGGACCTTAGGTCCATCTCACAATAAAAGTTTAATCACAATTAAAAATATTGCAACCAAAAATCATTTCAAACCTTTTTACAAAACATTATCATGCATATAATCACAAGTATTTACTTATAAGCAAAAGTATTTACATTTTTTCACCTAACTTTGCATCAGAGATCACTTGCTTTGAGCATATGTCTCTGCACCTGGGAGGTTTTCATAAAATAAAATAGAAAAGAGTGAGCTAAAGGAGCTCATGAGTGTTACGAAAAAACATATTTCTGTCATAGATAACTCCCAAAATATTCAGAAATCTAAAATTCTTAATGTTTTATTCAAACTATAAATCTCACAATTTTGCATATACATTGATATAAATTTACTTGAAAACATGAATACATCCATCTAAAACATGAACATAGGTATATGAAGAATAACATCATTCACATAACATGTATCCAATAGAACCCAGGAAAATCTTATCTCATCGACTGGTCTTAAGTCGCCAATGGTAGGGATAATCCATCTTAGTTATAAACCACTACACTGTGGAATGTTACCTCACCTTGTATAGGGTATCAATCATAGTACCTTAAAAACACGTAGAGTTTGACACGACAGACTCAATTCTCCCACAGTTAGTGACACGCCCCCCCTTGACATGCCATGCATGCATAAGGTACTTGGGCCGGTTCTCAATCATGTTGTGGGGATTAGGGTAACTATTGGTCTTAAAACTCTCTTCAATTATACTTTAAAAATTTAGCTCTTATACTAAAAATAATCAATAATAAAGACATAATGCTTTAATTTGTTGATAAAAGCATTAAAATATATATATTGATGCAAACCCCATATATAACGATACGACACCCACAAATAATTGAATCAATAACCTCTAGAAAGTTTAATTCAAGAACAGATAAAAGAAAATAAAAAGAAGGTACCTTGACCCAATTATTAGTGAATCACAAACCTAGATAATAAAGACGCCACTCCCAAGAACAAACGAAGAATGCAGGAGATAAGTCAAGTTGATAACTCAAGAATTAATCATTGATAAATTCTCAAAGTTCTTCAAGAACAAAGAGAGAAAACTGAAATTTTATATTCAAAGATGTCTAACCTCAGTTTTGAAGTTTACATAGCTTTTTATAGGCAAAATAAATAAAACCTTAGCTTCTAAACTTTACATAGACGTCCTAGTCCCTTAATACACCTCATTTGGGCTTAAAATAACTAAATTTGAGCTTAAAATAATTAAATTTGACAGCCCAGTACTTAAACTAATAACCCAACATGTAATAAAACAAATTAAATCCCAATACAATCAAAGTTTGATATTTAACTAACTAATTAAATAAACTAACTTAATTAAATCAACTCACAAAATAAATTAGACCCAAATTAATACAAACAAATGAAAGTAGCCCAATTTGCCTTTAAATAGCCACCCAACCCTCAATATTTATAATCTTGAACTTGATCTTGAGTTTGGATTATATTTTGAAGCCTTGATGTCCTCTCCATGCCATCTAACTCTTGTTGTATAAGATTTTTGGCCCAAATCTCTTGAATAAGCCCATTCAAAGCCTCCTTCATCCTTTGAGCTGTAATTCTTGTAATAGGCCCTCTATTGATATTTAAAGGATCATTAGGCTTGCTACCTTGGTTTCCATCATTCTCCCTCTACTCAAAAGGATTTGTCCTCAAATCTGCACCTGTATTGAAATCAAAAGGAGCAAGATTAGAAACATTAAAGTTTGCACTAACATTATACTCACATGACAAGTCTATCTTGCATGCATTATCATTGATGCATTCAAGCACTTGGAAAGGACCATCTCCATGCGGTTGCAACTTAGATTTCCATTGCTCAGGAAGCCTCTCCTTCTGCATATGTGCCCAAACCTAATCTCTAGGTTCGAACATAACTTTCTTTTGCCCTTTGCTAGCTTGAGTCGCGTATTGCTCGATCCTCTTCTCAATATGTTGCCTAACTTTTGAATGTAGTTGCCTAACAAAGTCATCTTTCTTTTTCCCATCCAAGTTCGCTTTTTCCTCCATAGGCAAAGGTATCAAATCCAATGGAGTAAATGGATTTAACCTATACACCACTTCAAATGGAAAAAAACTAGTAGTTGAATGTACGCTCCTATTGTAAGCAAACTTTACATGTGGCAAACAATCTTCTCAATTCTTCAATTTCTTTTGGATGATGGAACGTAGCAAAGTATCCAAAGTCCTATTAACCACCTCCACTTGTCCATCGGTTTGTGGATGACAAGTAGTAGAAAATAATAGCTTCGTTCCTAACTTTTCCCACAAAGTCCTCTAAAAATGGCTAAAGAACTTGGCACCTCGGTCTGAAACAATACTTTTTGGCACTTCATGAAGTTGAACAATCTCCTTCAAGAATAAATCAGCAATGTGTGTTGCATCGTCGGTCTTGTGACATGGTACGAAGTGAGCCATCTTCGAAAACCTATCAACCACAACAAATATCGAATATCGACCCTTTTTGCAGCTAGGTAAACCTAATGTAAAATCCATAAAAATATCAATCCAAGATTCACTAGGAATGGGCAGTGGTGTGTATAAACTATGAGGTTATACTCGGGATTTTGCCTGCCTATATGTAATACATCTACCACAAATCCTCTCAGCATCCTTTTTCATGCGTGGCCAATAGAAGTGTTCTTGCAAAACGACTAAGGTCATAACAACTCCAAAGTGTCCCATTAAACCTCTACCATGGAATTCCCTTACTAACAAATCTCGTAATGAACAATTAGGCACACATAACTTATTTTTTCGAAACAAATAATCATTATAAATGAAGAACTTCCCAAACAAAGATTTCTCACAAGATTGATACACATCACTAAAATCATGGTCTAACAGATATAGTTCTTTGATGTGTTCAAAACTAAACAACTTAGCATCAAGAGTGGAAAGTAATACATACATGCGGGAGAGTGTAACAGCCATGACGTTTACCTTACCTTGTTTGTACTGAATCACGTATGGAAACGTCTCGATGAATTCCACCTAATGTGCATGTCTCTTGTTCAGCTTGTATTATCCTTTCAAATGTTTTAAGGACTTATGATCAGTGTGAATCACGAATTCATTAGGATATAGGTAGTGCTGCCATGTCTCTAAAGCTTGAACCAATGCATACAATTTCTTGTCATAAGTAGGGTAGTTTAGGGTTGCCCCGCTTAGTTTCTCGCTAAAGTATGTATTAGCCTTCTTCATTACATAAGGACTGTGCTTATACCAATACTTGAAGCATCACATTTAATTTCAAACGTTTTAGTAAAATCAGGCAAAGCAAGTAAAGGAGCATAAGTTAATTTTTCCTTGTTCAATTGGAACGCCTTCTCTTGCTCATCACCCCATTTGAATCCAAAGTTCTTCTTGATGAATTCAGGAAGCGGTGTAGTGATGTTACTAAAGTTTTTCGTGAACCTTCTGTAAAAATTAGCTAGTTTATGAAAAATACGAACACTACCTACATTTGTGGGACTCGACCATTCTTAGATTGCACATACCTTTTCCTCATCAACTTGTATACCTTGTGCACTAACAACAAATTCAAGAAACACAAGCTTATCCATGCAAAAGGTATACTTCTTAAGGTTAGCAAATAACTTTTCTTTTCTTAAAACATCTAAAACAAGTTTTAAATGTTCAACATGATTATCCAAGTTTTTGGTACAAATTAGAATATCATCAAAATAAACCACAACAATTATGAAAGCACACAAAACATGCTTCATTAATCTCATGAAAGTACTTGGTGTATTAGTTAATCCAAAATGTATAACTAACCATTCATACAAACCATATTTTGTTTTAAATGCAGTTTTCCATTTGTCTCTTTCCCTCATTTTAATCTGATGATATCCACTTTTAAAGTCAATATTTGTAAAAACATAAGATCCATGCAATTCATCAAGCATATCATCTAATCTAGGAATGGGATGTCAATATTTTACCGTTATGTTGTTAATGGCTCGACAATCAACACACATCCTACATGTCTCATCCTTCTTAGGAACTAGGAAAACCTAAACTGCATAAGGACTTATGCTTTCTCTCATGTACCCCTTTTCCATCAATTCCTCAACCTACCTCTGAAGCTCCTTTGTCTCCTCGGGATTGCTTCTATAAGCTGGACGGTTTGGAATTGAAGCCCTAGGTATGAAGTCAATTTGATGCTCTTTCCTCTCTTCGGTGGCAATCTATCCGAAATCTCCCCAGGGAATACATCTTTGAATTCTTATAAAAGAGTTGTAACAACACTAGGCAAAGAAATATCAAGGTTAGAGTTAGAAAAATAAATATCTTTATACAAAAGTATAAATATTTACTGCTTGGCTAGAAACGCAGCCCTCATATCGCTCCCTTTTACATCAACACTCATTTTCTTTTTCTAATTTGTTTTTCTCTCATTCTCTCCTTTGCACTCAACCTTCCCATTTTTTTTTTGCTCACATTCTAGTGTTTGGTCACTCTTTCTCTCAGCTTCACTATGTTTGAATTCTTGACCTCTCATTTTCTTTCATTCTCTTTCTTTTTTTCACTTGTTCTTATACTCACTTGATCTTTATACACCTATTGAGGTGTCAAAGGCACAAGAGTGATTGCTCGTCCATCCAAGGTAAAAGAATATCTATTCTTAAACCCATTATATGTTACTTTCTTATAATATTGCCATGGACATCCCAGAAGCAAGTAACCCTCGTGCATAGGTACAACATCATATAACACTTTATCCTTTTACCTACCAATAACAAAGGATACTAGCACCTATTTTGTCACCTTAACTTCTTCACAATTATTCAACCATTGTAATTTGTATGGTTTAGGATGTTTAGAAATAGGTAAGCTTAGTTTCTCTACTAACTCAGTACTAGCAACATTCGTGCAACTACTGACAGGACCTGAACTAGACCTTCTCTAGACTTTTGTCTGGAGAATCTCGCCGAACACTCCAACGGACTTCTTTTAACTAGACTTGTCGGGTAAAAGAAAAGTCGCAGAGCGAACCCCTTAATCTTGCCCATTTACTTCTTTTACTTAAGTTGAAAACTTGTTTTCATTGAAAATAGTGGGGTTGGTGTAAATTTTTCACGTTTTCTTAAAATAGATTTTATAAAAATTTGACAGCATGACGGCTATATTTTTATAGTTTCCAAAATTTACCTGTAAAGAAAACACATTTCGTACTAAGTCAAATCACCACCCAACTTCGTTTGGCCACAAACATACATTTTCTCAAGCGATTTCACAACATACATTATTCACAAATATATAATTTCCATAACATAAAATTTTCCACAAGTTTATATTTCGACAATCTTAAAAAACGTAATTCATATGGATTTATATATATATAGAAATACTACATATTCAATGTGTCATGTGCAAGTGTTTCGACTATACACCGATAGCAAAATATGAATTTACAATTTTCTAAATGCCCATGAGTCAAACAAACAATCATTTAATCATGATAATTACAACAGCAAAATATGTGATTTGTTTGATGCATTCTTGGATTTCGCCCACCTATTTTTTATTGTGTAAGTCTTTTCGAACAACCAGTCACCTATAACGATCCCAAAAATAATGTACAAGCTACACAACAAGTAAACGTGTTAGCGCATATTACAAGGCAATATAATCATATAATTGTAATTCAACTCATAATTTATTCGTATGTTATAATTTCTTGGTTTTTAAAACTTTTCTATCTAAAACTATATGTATACCCTTAAAATACTCGAACCATCACGTGGCGGTTTTCACAATACGCCAAACGTGAAGCTAGTAAAATATCTCAACCACTACGATGCGAAATTTCTTCATCGCATATTGTATTGTTCAAATATATAATTATGGCAACTACGTGCGGAATTTTTTCATTGCAGCCATAGTACCCAAAAACCAAACCTTGGCAACTGTGTGCAGAATTTCTTCATCGCAACATAGCGCTAGATAATAAGAAAACTAAGGGTATACACATGGTTCTTTAAACTATTTTCTCTAAGTACAAAAAAGCACAAAACCTCTTACTTTTCTAACTCTTAAAAATTTTCTCGATTCAAACATTTTGAAATTGACTTTATTTTAATTCCTTCACTTTGTGATTTCCATATGGAAATCACATATTCAAAACTTAGTTTTAGAATTTCGAAAATCATTTTTGATTTCATTTAATTACAATTCACAAAGTTTTAAAAAAAAATTACAAATCTAAATGGGTGTAAGTGATAAAGCACTTACCTGACACCTTTCTGCAAAACTCACAAACTATTCGATATTTCCTTCGCATTACCTATACATTTAACGTTAATCTTTTAGGTAACGTCACAAGCGAATTCAATCGCATATATAAATATTACATAACGGTTTCAAAACACTTCTAAATGAACTCAAAGAAACTCGTGCATCAAGACGACGTATAACACTCATCCGAAACCATGATTATCATCAAAACAACACATGACATTCATACCAATAGTATCGATGCAAAAACAGCACTTACATCACTTTGAAACAGCTTGTATTCATCATAACAGCTTACAAAATCATTCGAGACAACTCAACATAAAACAGCCCATGATTTTTAACTCAAAATAGCATGATACAATATCCTAACAGCTCTTAAATCAGCATCGTAACAACTCAAAAAAAAAAAAAAAAAACAGCACGTAACGGTTCGCGAAACAACACGATGACAGTCCGTTACGTGATACTTTAACAGCTCAATACTTAGCATTGTTACAGCTTACTAAACAGCACATATACAGTCTAAAATACTGCATGTTGACAGCCCTCTAACAGCCTGTAAACAACTCAATATCAGCTCTAAACAATGTATAAAAACTGCACACAAAACAGCCCCAAAACAGCACACATAACAGCCCATGACAGTCCATAAAAACAGCTCAGAAAAACAGCACGCTGATTGCACCATAAACAGCTTGATGACAGCACACGATGACAGCACAATGACAGCTCATAAAAACAACATATTATAGCAGCTTGACAGTTCATAAAACAGCTCATAATACAACACTTATATCAGCATCAAAACAGCACCTATGACAGCATACTAACAGCCCACCAAAACTGCATGTAATAGTCCATCAAAACAGCTTATGACAGCCCAATAATCGATGCAAAAACAGCATGCATAACGGTCCCGAAAACAGCACATAACATTGCGCTTTGACAGCCCATATCCAACACATTTACAGCTCACTAAAACAGCCCTATAACAGCTTGAAACACTGCATGAAAACAGCCCGTAAAACACTCAATATCAACCCTTAATCATGCATAAAAACTGCACATAAATAGCTTTTAATTTTCATAAAAACTGCACATTAAAACCAGTCCACAATTTTTACTTGCGTCGACTTTTGCTTGCTTGATTTTAACTCTAACAATTCATCATCTTAACATGTTTTAATGCATGAAAATTCATTGCGAAACTTAATTTAAATGCGCAATATAACAGCCTATTCGCGATACCAAAAACAGTCCATCCAAATATTTCGAAGTATTATGTGAGTGTAAACACGTAAGACACAATCGAAATTCATTCAATTCGCAACGTCCTTTTCTAACCAATCCATCATGCAATCTCATAATCATTCTCATCACATTTATTCACTTGAATCACATCTATAAATTACTCAACATCATAGCAAAATAAGCACAATTCATTCGACGTTAAAATCGCAACTAACACATTCGAATTCACGGAAAACTTGTTCGAAACACTCGAAAACAATTTAACGATATCCAAACAACTTTTCAATATACTAAAATACATCATTACGAATCATTTTTCATGCCAATGATTTCAAATTAAAAACGTAGTATAACAGCCCGCATTTTTCATTATGACAGCCCCGACAACAGATTTCACAACGTAAAATTCAACTTCGAAATTCATTCATTATCACGTCAAAACACAATCGAACGAATCTCCGTACTAACAAGGTTTTAAATCCTAAATCTCCAAGTATATTATCATCAAATTCCTTCCTAAATACAATCAAATTATTGAAAACAAAATGACGCTCGAAATACATAACTTACCTCACACTTTTTCAACTCAAAAACTGCACCATAAACAGCCCACACATCACATGTCGCAGCTGTCCACGCTCTTCTCCTTACTGAACTTCCTTCAGTCCAAACAATGACATAAAAGCTTTAAAATCACATTAGAACATACTCTAATTCATATGCAAACTTCTGAAATTCGAAAACTCACTCTCTAGCTCGTTAAAAATTGAATACAGAGAATAAGGAGGCTGTTCTTACTCGGTTCAGCTTGGAGCTCGCTCACCAATGACTCACAGTTTTGCTTCACATAGACAAGGTGACCGGATGAGTGCCTCTTGCTTACTTTAACTTCATTTGTTGTTGACTTCACTTTTGCTTCTCTTGACTTCGGTTTTTGCTTTAACAAAATGATGATGACCAAGTTGCTTTCTTGCTTTTCACTTTGGGTTGAAACCGTGAGAGAGAGAGCTTTGAAAGAGAGAAAAGATTGCTATGGTGCTTGATGACCGTGAACTTGCTTGATTGACTTTGCTTTTTGTTTGTTTTGCTTCACTTTTTGTTTTAACCGAGCACTTCATTTCACTTCCATCTTGATTTGCTTTACAAAAATAATTTTATATATATGAGCCATACAATGATGACACTTGTCAACCTTATTGATTGCATGAATGACACCTACTTACCATGCATTGGTGTATTTCTAATCTCATGACACTTGTCTCTCACATAACCTCTCATTCTCTCATTTCATGACATGTGTCCCACTTATGCACAATCTCCCATGCACATTCTTTTATGCTTTTCATTTCACATTTTTCGATTTTCGCTTTTCGCTTCGGAATCGCTTTGGGTCTACTTGAAAATTTTATTAATATCCATTTTCACATTCGAATAATTATTCAAATCCGATTGCTCTAAATTTATTTCATGATTTCAAATTTACAACTTATCCCCGGACCCATTCGAGAATTTCAGAAAAATCATTTACATTTTCGGATCCGAACGGATAATTAACTTTATCATAAATCAACATTTAATAAATTATCTGAACATCGTGATAGCATGTTACAAATTCTCCCCTCCTTAGAAAATTTCATCCTCAAAATTCATAATATCTTGTTACTCAAAATGGTGAGGATACTGGTGGTGCATCTGATCCCCATGCTCCTAGGTGGCCTCCTCCACATTATAATTCCTCTACAATGGTGGTGGCAACTTCATCTTATACGCCACTGGTCCAACTCGGCTCGTGATCTCATAGGCCCTATATAGCGTGGACTTAACTTAGCATTCTTCCCCAACCTGAGTACATTTTTCCAAGGAGAGATCCTACGAAATACTTGATCACCAATTTGAAACTGAAGCTCTCTATGGTGCTTGTCTGCATAGCTCTTTTGTCTGTCTTTTGTCGTCTTAAGCCTGACTCTAATAATCTGAATCTTATCTAAGGTGATCTGGACTAACTCTGGACCAACTAATTTCCTCTCACCTATTTCATCCCAATATACTGGAGTCCTGCATTTCCTTCCATAAAGTGTCTCATATGGTGCCATACCAATATTAGCCGAATAACTGTTGTTGCATGCAAACTCCATAAGTGGTAGGTGCGTATCCCAACTACCCTTAAATTTTATGACATAAGCCCTGAGCATATCCTTTAGTGTTTGAATCATCCTCTCAGACTAGCCATCTGTCTAAGGATGAAATATTGTGCTAAAATTCAACCTTGTACCCAAAACTTCTTATTAGCTAGGCCAAAACTTAGAGGTGAATTTGGGATCACTTTTGAAATTATGGAAATCGGTGTGCCATGATGTCTCACAATCTCATTAATATACAGCTGGGCCAATCCATTTAAAGGATAATCAATTCTGATCGATAGAAAGTGCGTGGACTTCGTCAACCTATCTACAATAACTCATATAGCATCATGTGACAGGACCCTTCCCGAACCTTATCTAGGCTCTTGTCTGGAGGATCTTATCGAGCACTTTAACGAACTTATCGAACCTGACTCGTCGGATCGAATTAAGTCGAGAAGCGAACCCTAACTTTCTTAGCCGGTTTACTCGTTTAAAACTTAGTAACTCAGTTTTCTTTAAATTGGTTGGGAGTGATAATTTTTTTTTTTTTTTGCGATTTTGTTTTAATTACTTTTATAAAACTTTCAGCAGTATAACGGCTGAAATTTGAATATTTTCCAAAATTTTACCTGTAAAATAAACACACTTCGAACTATAGAAATCACCACCCAACTTCGATTTTTTCACAAACATGCAATTCGCATCAAATTTCACATCCATATATGTCATATGACATTCATATCCAACCATTTACAACATGTATATATATTTCATAGGTATCACAACCTATGTAGATATATCATGTGTATTGTGCAATAAGTATGAATGTACAATTTCATATATACATATTTAAATATAAGTTTACAATCTGTCAAACATTCATATATCAAACATGCGATCATTTAGATCATAGCATATACAACAATCTCAAAATATATTTAATATTCACATAGTCCATCCATTCGTTCCCCACCTATAAGTGGAACGTCGCTTCCTTGGCCACAAAATCACCTATAATTACACTAGATAAAACAAGCGAGCTACACTACAAAATCAATCGTTAGTTCGTTACATAATAATACAACCATTTCAAGTTCATAGTAAAGCATAACTTAAATAAATATTGAAAGGTTAATCTTTGCAAACTATTTCTTATAAAACAACCATGTGCATCACAAATGTACCCCAACCATCACGTGACGATTTCTCGACTGACGCCAACGTGAAGCTACTATAGTATTTTGACCACTACGTGCGGAATTTACTACATCGCGCCGTAGGGGAAAAAAATCTCAAACTTTGAGCAACTACAACTCAGAATTCTCTACATCGCAATTGTAGTGCTAATGAACTGCAATTCTTTGCGACTACATGCGAAAATTTTCTACATCGCATATCGTAGTACAAACTACTCGATAGCTCTCACAAATGTGTGCGAAATTTCCTACATCGCAGCATATTGTAAGTAACTACTATCTAGGCGACTACGAGTGAAATTTTTTACATCGCAACGTAGTGCCAATAGCTCTCAATATACTTGACTACGTGCGGAATTTACTACGTCGCAACGTATCGATATATACTCTAAAAATCAAGGGATTACACATGGGTTTTTTACAACTCTTTTTCTCTTATATGCAAAAGTACAAAATTTCCTTCCTTCCAAGATTTTTAGTTAAACCAAGTTCACGATAGGAAAATTATTTTACAAAACATTTTAGCAACAATTACAATAATTGAAACTACAATTGAACTAGTGTAAGCAATGTAATACTTACCTCAATCCGCGTAAACACAATGATCTCAACGAGCCTTTTGTGCCTCGCTCGCATGCTCGTCACTTACACATCAATTTTTTATTATATTTTACTCAAATAAAACGTAACAATAGAGTTTTCAATATAAATCAATCTATTGAAAACTCATTACGCTATAACTTTCCCGACTCGATTTTAACTCAACCGAGACTTTCTAATTATAATTTCTTTACAAAAGTCTTACTTTTAGACCCCTAGGGATGCCCCCACGCTGTCCGTATAATTGTTAGAGGCCTGAAACGAAAAATCAAATTTTTAAGCTCAAATGACAGCCCATAACAGAATGCATGACAGCGCACTGCTCGGGGCTCCTTTTTCCTTCATTCTTTTTCCTACGGTTCACTTATCTCACATTCTGGTCACACATCAAATTTCGCTGAAAAATTTTATCGTTTGCTATGTCAAATCTAAGAAAAACGCCCATTTTCGGGCACTTTTAGTACACTTTTTATGCACTTTTTCGTTTCGAACTAACGACGCTAGTTTTTCTTTCATATCTAAGCTTCATTTACCTAATTATGATCAACTAAACTCATTTGAAGCAATAAAAATTGCATTCATATAGTTATTTTACTTCTCAGAGCTCTAACGGCATTATTTTGACCATAACTTGTGCAATTTTTATCGGAATCGATCCGTTCTAAAACCTATGGTTTTCTATATTCCCGAGGCAAGTTTTGAGGTATAGAACAACCCCAAATAAGTTAAAATAAGTCAGGTCACTGTCAGCCCTTCATCTAGCTCGTGACTTCTAACTTAGCTCTATGTTTTCCTCTTTGAAATTCTATGCTTTTCCTTTTCAAATTCTAACTTTTCTAGAGGCTTTCATGACATCAAATATACATAATTTAAAGCTTAAAAGGATGAAAATACAATGAGATCATACACCCCTTCATTGGCCATGAATCACACACATACACAACCATCACACTACTTTTTCAACTTCTTTTGGTATTGTCTTTCAAACAATTTATCAAACACCTATTATACATCAATTTATACTTTTCAACATGCTTAAATCTCTACTTAGGATTTCACCCATACAAACCCTAACTTGCCATTTGAATACTATCTCATGCAACCTAAGCTTTCTTGACATTAAATTAAAGTTTTATACTTGATTGGATGCAAGACTCTTATCACAAACACACCATAAACTAATCCAACCCATCATCACATCCATATACCCAACTACCATCATATTTGGTAGAACTAATGAAAACTCACCTTAGTCTTTGTTAGAGTTTGGTGGTTAAACTTGGAATCAACTAGAAAGCTTGATTGGAGACTTGAAAAATTGATGAAAGCTTCACCTTCTTCCTCCCTTAAGTTGCCATCCCTCACACATCTCTTTCTCCCTTTTTGGTTGTTCATGGCTACTTCTTGATTTTCATCAAAAATTGACTAAGTGTCCAATATATATATATATTTAACTTTCATGAAAATGACCCTCATGTCCCCTTGACTTGTTGACTATCAATTTTTTTTTATCATATTGCCCTTAGTCCATTTGATTCACTAATAAAAAAAAATCAATGGTTTTTATGTTATTTATCTCATTTCTCGTATAATTGAATTATTGATTCACTAACTAAAGTTTTACAACTTTGCCATCCATTTATATTTCTTATTTACTAAATGACCATTTTGCCCTTTTTATTCGTTAACTTAATTTTTAAAGCTAGGAAACATAAAATCGAATACATGGGTTTACATCATGACCTCTTTGATCACAAGGTAGTCCTACAACAAAATCCATAGTAATCTTCTCCCATTCCCATGTCAAAATAGGAAGAGGCTTTAATAACCCTATAGGTCACTAATGCTCTGCTTTCACCTGTTGACATGTTAAACATTTAGAAATAAAATCCGGCTTCCATCAACTTTCGATTTTCTCTTTCAATTTTACCATTTGAGGATCCTGTAATTGCCTTTCTCTAATCTATTCAACTAACACAGGGCGAACATGGAAACTTACCAATAATACCTTTGAGTCTGCCACATCTAGTCTCACTCCGAGAGACCTCAATTTTACCAGAAGTGTCTGGGGCATTCGTCAACCTAAACGGCATAACCAAGAATTCATACTGTCCATACCAAGTTTTGAAAGCAGTCTTCAGAACATCTTCATTGCAAACCTTCAATTGGTGAGACCCTGATCTTAGGTCAATCTTTGATATACTCTGGATCCCTGCAACTGATTGAACAAGTCATCAATTCTGGGGAGGGGAAACTAATTCCTGATCGTGACTCGATTCAACTGCCGGTAATTAATACATAGTCTTAAACTCCCATTTTTCTTTTTGACAAATAGAACTGAAACTCCCCACGGAGAAGTACTTAGTCTCACAAAACCCTAGTTTAATAATTTCTCCATCTAAACTCTTAATCCTCCCAACTCAACTGGAGCCATCCTATAAGGAGTGATTGAGATTGGTTCAGTTCTCGGAGCCAGATATATCCCAAACTCTATCTCCCAATCTAGGGGTAAATTTGGAAGATCATCTGAAAATATATTTGAGAACTCTCTGACCAATAAGGTAACCTCCAATCGACTCTCATCCCCTAACTGATCAATCATATATGCTAGATAACCTTGACACCCTCTACGGAGCATCCTACTAGCTGATATAGCGGTTACAATACTGGAGGCAAGCACTTTCTGTAACCCTCGGAACACCACCTCGGATTCTCTTGATTCGACCAATTTGACCTCCCTTTTATAACAATCTATTGGAAACTCTTTGTCCTCTATCATAATCTTAAAATCAGGAAATACCCTATCAATGAGTCTTCAGTAGGGATGGAAACTATCATTTTACAATCTAATACCTTAACGTCTGTCTTAACAAAATAATGCACATATATAAAGGAATGCATAACTCTAGGGACTATCTGTACATATGCATCCAAATCGAGGGCAGAAATCGTATCCGTGATAACTTCTGGGGCAATGTCCCCCTCTTATTGAGTAATGGCAAACACCCTGGCCTGTGCATGGGGCCTCCTTGACTGACCTGAAAAAGGTACTCCTCTGACTCTTGAACCTTTACCCGGAGATGAGCGACCTGATTCCCTAGTCTGAGAGTTTCTACAGACCCTTCCTGTTCCTAACCATATCCTGACTGTGTCTGTGGCACGAGTCTGTCCTCTGATTGAGCGGTATCTGGTAATTGTAGACAACTCTTAATAAAGTGTTCAGTTTGTCCATGTGGGACCCCCTTACTGACCACCTGCCCAGCTACGCTTTGGTTCGAACTTCTTTAATTGAGTAATGAGTTCCACACTTCTTTTGACTCTAGTGGCAGCCTCCACTAACTGCCCATATCTAGTATGCACTACTGAAGTCATATACGCTTTGATCCTCGGACTCAACCCAACTATGAATCTGTTAATCTTCTGTTCTTCATTTTTAGAAATAAAGGGGATTAGACGAACTAGCTTGGAGAACCTCTTCTCATACTCTGTCACTATCGAGTTCCCCTATTCTAGTCGAAAGAACTCTTCTACCTTTGCTTCCTTGTAACTCTTGGGGAAAAACTTGTCGGTTGACAGAACCCTTTCTAATTATACTAGCTAGGCGACCTACTCGGCACCCCCCGGTGACTTCCCAGTCGAGATCTGCTCCGGTTGGAAAGTTCTCGTGGAGCTAAGCCTCTTTTCTTTCTGAAATTACTTGAAAACCTTTTTAATTCTGAAAACGGGTAGGAATTTTGTTCGTTGGAAATAACTTTATGAAATTAGAATTTTTCGAAAATCCGACAGCACAATAGCTGTTTTTCTAAAATTTCTACCTTATAAAAACTTCACAAAACCTGTATAAATTCATTCAATATCTTTATCAAACTAATAGGCCTCAGGCCCTTTTTCAAATACGCAATCATTCGTAACATGCTTAAAATATTCAATGTTATGGAAAACAACTTACTTAAAATCTTAAACATCATCATGATATTCACATAAAATCCTTTATCCAAAACAATATTTACAAAACTTGAGAAATCTGAAAACGATAATAAATGCAGTACATGATAACTTGTCTAAAACTAGTGCAGTGTGGTCGCGTCTGAGCTCGCCTGTACGTCCGATAAAGATACTTTCACCGCGCTGCTCGCTCCTACACCTAGAAAAGATTTTCAATAAAACAGAAAATGATGGTGAGAATAACTCAGTGAGTGTACATAATAATAAATTCTGCTTTCATTATTATTTTGAAAACGATACGGCTTATTTAAGCAAAAGATTCTAAACTAACATCTATTAACGTATTTCATTTCTTTACTAACTTAGAAGAGTAACTCTAGAAAAACTCATTCTCTTAAGCTCTTAAGTTAAAAATCTATATGACATGAAATACTATAAATTTTCTGTTTGTGCGTGCTCAGATGCGAGAACTTCGGATTACGATTCCCCTCAACATCTAAAAATGCGGGAACTTGGGATTACGATTCCCCCCAACATCTGAAAATGTGGGAACTTAGGATTACGATTCCCCCCGAATATTAAGCCGTACGGGAACTTGGGATTACGATTCCTCCCATCTATTAGGCGTACAGGAACTTGGGATTACGGTTCCCCTCGTCTATTACCATACACACATAGGGTACCTCGACCTGGTTATGCTAGAGGTCAAGATAAACTAAAGACCTTTAAAAATCTTTTAATACACTTAAAACTTATGCTTAACTTATATTTACTTCGAATT
Source organism: Dimocarpus longan (assembly GCA_022984855.1). Classification (NCBI taxonomy): domain Eukaryota; kingdom Viridiplantae; phylum Streptophyta; class Magnoliopsida; order Sapindales; family Sapindaceae; genus Dimocarpus; species Dimocarpus longan. The sequence continues at coordinate 29,335,058 of CM041016.1, read as the reverse complement.
CAAGCATATTAATCACTTTTAGAATTATCTTATAAGTGTTTCGTTTTCTAGTTACGGTTTAAAACCGAAAAACTTGCTAGTCTAAAGCAAAAACTTCATTAATTGAAATAACATTCTCATGTATCTTCAAGACTAAATACATATATACAACTATACATGCATTATAAGGAAAACGATAATATTCTAAAATATTACTTGAATAACATAATAATCATAAACTAAAATAGTATTGCATTAATAATTTCGTATAACAGAATTCACGAAAGCTTTAAAAAAAATGCACACTCACAACTTGCTTCCAATAACTTATCAACCACTCTTGATATAGCTCTCGTCCGCTCGTCGATTCACCTACAATTGGTTTCCATCGAGTTTTCGTTAAAACACGGCTCGTGCACAAATGAAACTTAAACCACACGAGGATTTCTAATCATGACAATTCAAGCGATTATCCTCACACGATAACAATACAGAGAACTAATATTCACACGCGAAAACTATCTCGAACAAATTCAATATCGCAACATACACTACTCGAGACTCTACGGTTACAAAACCAACAACTATGCCATTCGAAACCAAACTAACATCATCGATATCACATTCTAATGGATTCAATAAAAAGAAGATTTGAAACCAAATGAACAACATAAAACTTATGTGATTTCAACTAGCTATCGCGAAATATCGCTTTTAGCGTTCGTGCGATTCCTTCGATTCCAATTAAACTTATCGTCAATTACTACTCGTGACTTCACTTAAAACATGTCAAACGAATATTCAAACACTTTAAAGCACAAACATGAAAAATATGGCAGCAAGCTTAACGAATATCCATTTCCGGTTTCAACTCCGAAATTCGAAAATTTAACGATTTTGCGCGAAACAAGAACTATCTGATTAACTTAAATATATTTCAAACTATCCTAACATCAAACTTTAACACTTTAACGACTTAATTATGTCTAGAGGCAGTGAGATAACATCATAAACACTTTCATATTCGACAACGAATTCACAAACTAAAAACATTCGCATTTGCGGAAAACTCAACTGGATCGTTCGGAAACAATTTCTCAATATCCGATACTTTAAAACGCACTAAAATGCATTATTTTCCATGACGACAAACTTGAATTTAAAAACATAACTCAACAGCCTCTAACTTCTCCTATAACAGCCTGTAAACAAAACGCAACGAACACGATCAATGACAGTATTGTTCCAAAAACACAAACGAGCAATAACGAGTGAACCTCCGTACTAACGAGGTTCTAGATCCTAAACCCAATCATAATATCATCAATTATCATCCATAATTACATTCTATCATTAACTATCCAACGAAATCAATAAAAATTCAATATACTTTTCGAAACTCACGTCGAGAGCTTGAAACTTCAAATGAATACTTGCGCGAATGGGCTGTCCTTATAATTTACTTTAAATCGAGCTTCCTTCAATCCAAATTCACATGCACGCATTAAAAATTACTCGAAACATCTTAACAAAGTTAATGTGACAGCATTTACCTCAACTTGAGCTGTTTTTCGCTTCTCGGACAATCGCGACAGTGAGACGACGCTCACGTACGCTCTCGGCAGCAACTTCTTCTTTCACCGGCAAGTTGTCTTCTCTTGATGCTGTTTCATTTCAGGTCTGAATGTTGTTCTCGGTCTGACCTGACAGTAGCTAAGGACGGTGACATCAGCAGCACGACAGCAGCTCAACAGCGACGACTGCAGCAACAGTTCAATAGTGACGACAGTAGCTCCTTTCTCCAATAGCTCCTCGCGCTAGTAGCTTCTCAAGACAGCAGCTCCTCAGCTCACAGCTTCACTTCAGTTCACGACAGTAATAGCAACAGCTCCTCTAGGCCTGACAGCAGCTCACAGTCCTCTTCTTACTTGCATGCACGGCTTCCTGGTCTAGATTAGCTCCTCGATTGCTTAGATGCTACATGCAACTGCTGGCCTTGAAGGATTACTCTCAGATCTGGTGGAGGACCGAATGAGGAAGAGAAGTGATTGAGGGTTTTGCTTGGATCAGCTCTCGATTCTGCTTTCTTGATCGAGTAGATCTTCCTCCTCTCAATCTCTCTCTCGTTCTCTCTATCATGAACAGATCTGCCTCTTTCTTTGAACTTACACTTTCGGTCTCTCTTCTATAACTTATCCCCAGACCCATTTGAGAATTTCATAAAAATCATTTACGTTTTCGGATCCGAACGGATAATTAACTTTATCATAAATCAACATTTAATGAATTATCTGGACATCGTGATAGCATGTTACAACTACCCCCTCAATAATCATACTGCAAACCCTATCTTTGATATGACATCTAGTATGGAAAATATTTTCACATTGTACCTTATCACCTTTCTTCACTTGCACACTCAAAGCACGCCTAGCCACTAACAATCTCCCATCTACAGAATACGCAATCTCAACATCACTAGCTTTTTCCAAAGGTGGAATCTCATCATCATCACTCTCACCATTGGTTTCTATATCTCCATCCTCTCTCATAATCATAACTCTCTTATTAGGACATTGAAAAGAGATATGACCTCTACCTAAGTATTTAATGTCCCTATTTCTCTTATGAGTTTCCTCAACCTTACCCTTATCGTGACTACTACCAATCTCCTTAGGCTTAGTACTCTTAGCCTTAGGCTTGAAAGGTATCTTTTCATCTGTTTTATCCTATTTCGACTTCCACGTGGATATAGAACCCGAATTGCTATCATATCGTGACATGGTACCCTTTTTTGAGTTGCCTTTCTACTTTCATGACCATATGAACCATTTCCTCCACTTTGACATAATGTTGCAACTCCACGATATTGACAATATCTTTATTCAACCCTTACAAAAATGGAACCATAGTAGCCTCTCTCTCTTCATCCACGTTGGTTTTAACCATGGCTATCTCTATCTCCTTATAATAATCTTCCACACTCCTAAAATCCTATGTAAGGCTTGCCAATCGTTGGTACAATTCCCTATAAAATGAACTTGGAACAAACCGCTTCCTCATAACATCATTTGGTATCAGACCTTTAGGTTAATTAATTCGAGATTTGCTTAAAAAAATTTAGATCTGTTCATTTTTATTCTGTATAATATCATGTTTGTGTCATCATATTTTCTTGTTCCTTTTCTTATTATTCACGTCACTATTCATTGTATTTTTGTTTTCATCTCGATTCGCAAGTTACTAATATTTACATTATGAGTGATTTCTGGTATTAAAAAAAAAAAAAAAGAGAGAACAAATAGAGGAAAAAAAAGAAAAAAAAATAGAAGGAAAAAAAAGAAAAAAAAATCTTAATTGGAGGAGACAGAAATTTTATTTCCTTCCTAATTAGGTATCCTACATATAAGGAAAACCTAAATTAAAGGAATAAATTTTATATTATTCCTTTTATGTTCTTACCTAAATAAAAAAAATTAATTTTATTTCTGATAGAAACCAAGGTAGCAAGCCTAATGATCCTTTAAACATCAACGGAGGGTCTATTACAAGAGTTAGAGCTACAAAGATTAATGAAACTTTAAATGGGTTGATTCAAGAGATTTGGGTTAAAAGTATTGGCAACAAGAGTTGGATGACATGAAGATGACACAAGGCTTCAAAACATAATCCAAGCTCAAGATCAAGTCCAAGATCATAAACATTGAGGGTTGGGTGGCAATTTGAAGGCAAATTGTGCTAGTTTCATTTGTTTGTATTAATTTGGACTTAATTTATTTTGTGGGCTAATTTAATTAAGTTAGTTTATTTAATTAGTTAGTTAAATATCAAACTTTGATTTCACTGGGCTTTAGTTTGTTTTATTATATGTTAGATTATTAGTTTAAGTATTGGGCTGTCAAATTTAATTATTTTAAACTCAGATTTAGTTATTTTAAGCTAAAGTGGGGTGTATTAAGGGACTAGGGCATCCATGCAAGGTTTAGAAACTAGGATTTCATTTATTTTGCCTATAAAAGGCTATGTAAGCTTCAAAACCGAGGTTAGACATATTTGGATATAAAATTTCAGTTTTCTCTCTTTGTTCTTGAAGAACTTTGACAATTAATCAAGGATTAATTCTTGAGTTATCAACTTGACTTATCTCCCACATTCTTTATTTGTTTTTGGGAGTGATGTCTTTATTATTTTGGTTTATAATTCCCTAATCCTTGGGTCAAGGTACTTTCATTTTATTTTCTTTTATCTATTCTTGAATTAAACTTTCTTGGGGTTATTGATTCAATTATTTGTAGGTATCGTATCGTTATATACAGAGTTTGTATCATATGTTGCATCAATAAATTTATGTTATAAACATTTTCTTCGGATAAAACTCATTTCAATTTTAATATATTTTAATATTTATATAAATATTTAAAGCATGCTAAAAATGCATTTAGCACTTTATAAAATAATTTTATACTCACTTTGCCTCAAATTGGCTGGAATGACTTTCAATAATTCTCCTTTGATTCCTTTGCTTCCTTCTCACCTACAAGACACATTCTAATTTAGAATCCATCACCCGAATTATATGAAATCAATGCCAATCACCTTTATTCACCCAAATCAAATTTAAAATATTATGTACATCATAATTCACATACTTGGCATAAACTTATACTCACATCATAACATTCTTTTCTTTTCATTTTCTTTGTGCAAACTTGTTTGATTACATATATAATCTCATGAAAACACATCAAAGTGATTAAATTTCCACTCTGAACATCAAAATGTTATCTTAACCGAAATTTGCACCTAAGGCATCCAACTTAATTCTTTCATTTTTTTTTTTTTTTGTCCACCAAAGGCATTAAAATCACACCAATAATCATCTAATATCCTAATACTAACTCGAATTCAGTTTCTTTGAAAAATTACATAAAACCATAAAATATATACCTTGATCACTTCCTTGTCTAATTGCTTTCTTTCAATTCCACACTTGAATACAAGGTAACCTACTTCTAAACATGCCAAAAATTATATAAACTCATCAAGTTATCATATATCTAAGAAACTATCAAAACACCATAGAAAATCAACTTACTTATGACTATCTCTTTGCTTTCTTTACTCAGGTTTTGTCCTAACACACACTTAGTAAAGATGAATAGAGTTTGACATTCGAAAATGGTAAAACTTTTTTTATTCTTCTTCTTCCTTTTTTGGCCGAATTGCTCTCTTCCCTCTCTCAATTTTTCTTTTCAATTTTTTCTTCTCATTTCATGTATATTCAACTTTATATAAGCCTTTTATTAACTGACCAAAATGCCCTTGAACTCTTTCCATAATGCTCAATAAGTTCTTAGTTACAAATAATAGCATTTGATTGGTCCATGGCTAACTAGTCTTTAAACTAACTAAATCCCATAAAATTTTAGTTGCATGCTAATTAATTAGTTCAAATAGAAACTTCCATGTGGTCTTCTCTCATTAGTTCATTTTGTTTCACATGGATTATGCTTCTAGTTTTTATTTCATATAATACTCACATATAATCCATGTGTGCTTGAATTTGAAAATGTCCACTTTACCCTTTTAAGAATTTAATTCTCATTCATGCCTAAATAATTTTCAAAAATATTTCATGGTCATTCAATCATTAAATTGACCATGTAATCATTCAATCAAGTTATCAAAATGAAAGCCATTATCATCGGAAAGTTGTATGTGAGAAAGGTGGGGAGAGAGGTATACACCTAATCACTTGATTGGAGAATTGCTAGAGCAGTATGGAGTTTAGATCTTGTATAATAAAATTTGGAAAGCTTTACAATATGCAAAGAAACTTGCATATGGATAAGCGGATGAGTCATATCAACAGCTTCCATCCTACTTTGAGATGTTAAAGGTAGCAAACCCAAGCACAATAACAACAATTGAGAGAGATGAAAACGACCGGTTCTTGTATTCTTTTGTTACACTTAGAGCTTCCATTGAGGGTTTCCGATCTTATATGAGACCGGTTGTTGCTATTGATGCAACTCATTTGAAAGGTGAATATAAAAGGATGATTTTTTTTGCTGCATGCAAAGATGGAGAGGAGATGATTTATCCCATCGCTTATAGATTTGCTGATGGAGAGTCAGACTGTTCATGGACTTGGTTTTTAAGAAAATTACGATTGGCGATCGGCGTGTCAGACGATTTGCTTATTGTATCCGATCGTCATAAAAGCATATTGAATGGGATGAAAGTAGCTTTTCTAGAAGTCCCACACGTGTTATGTTTTTTTCACCTATGGCAAAACCTTAAGCAACATTGTAAAAAGCTTTCGGATGTGAAAAATGCATTTTACAATGTAGCATACTGTTATGTGACTGAGCAATGCAACAGAATATTGGAAGAAATGCGAGCGTTACATCCGAGGACATATGGAACTTTGGTTAAAGCTTGGGTGAGCAGGTGGTCACGATCATATTATCCAAAAAGAAGATATGAAATGATGACCACCAACATTACAGAGTCGCTTAACAAATGCATGATGCAAGCACGTCGTTTGTCAGTAACAACTACACATGAATATATAAGAAATGTGTTACAGAGATGGTTTAATAATAGACGTATTGCTGCTGAGAAGCTGATAACTTATATTACCATCGCTGCGTACAATCGCATCATGTTGGTAGAAAATCTATCAACGGAAGGTAGTGTACATCCCATTACAAAACCGTTAACGTACAGTGTCATGCATTCTAGTAAAAGAGATGCGGTGGTTAATATTGAAGAGCACACATGTACATGTAAGCAGTGGAACCTAGATCAGTTGTCATGTGTTCATGCATATGCTATGGTCAGGTATGATATTTGCACGTTGTTGCTTTCGGCTTTTCATGTTATGTCGAGACACTTAAATTTGAGTTTTCTGATAATTTGACAGGTTCAAAGGCGTCAGTTGTGACACTTTCCAGTCAATATTACAGCATAGAATGGTTGAAAGTTGCATATGCAAGTTCGATCAATCCAGTCCCTAAATTAGCCAACTAGAATGTTTCTGTGGAAGTTAGAAGCATGGTTGTACTACCACCCATAGGAAAAAGACAACCAGGTAGGCCGAAAGAAGTTCGAATTCCTTCAGTCGAAAAAGATTGTCATAGAAAAAAGTGTGGAAGATGTGGTAAGAGGAGGCACAACCGTCTTCGTTGCCCTAACCCCCCCTATTTCTACCAGCGGTGGGATGAGCACAGGTTCAGTGGATGCGGAAGCTGGCACGAGCACAACTGTTAATGACAATGTCATATCGTCCCGTAGATGCCGCTTGTGTCATGAGACTGGACACAACCAACGTTGATGTCCCCTACGATTTCCTACTACAAATCAATAAGTGGATAATGATGAAAACAATGAGTAGGAATTGAGTATGAACTTTTATGTAATGTATAAGTTAACTTATTTCATTAAATTGATATATTATAATCGGAATGGTATTTCATTTAGTTATGATGAACGGATTAATAGTTTAGTACTTGTTAAAATTGTTTGAATGTGTCAAAACAAATTCATCTGTTTTTCAGATAAATCGGAATCGGTTTTTTAGATAAATAAAAACCGAATCGATTTTTGGGAGTATCTAAAAAACCGATTTGGTTTTCCAGAGCATCTGAAAAACCGAATTAGTTTTTTGATGTCTCTGAAATACTGATCTTTGCTTTGCAAATATTTCATCTGAATGAGCAACAAGTGATCCCAATTTTGTGTCATGTGTTAATTAACATTATTTTATTACTAATCCACCATGATGACATTTTATTTTTATTGATTTAAATGATTGTGTTTGTTTGGACCGATGAAATAACTAATCGATCTAATACTTAAACATTTATGTGTTACCTGTTTATTGACATAATTTACTAACCGATGATTTATTGACTTCACCTCTTAATTTTATTATTGATGTTATTACACAATCATTTATTGATTTAATTGGTTAATTTTTTTACGATTTTATATATAACCAATGATTTATTGATTTCATTAATTGTATGTTTAAAACTAAATCATTGATTTCAATTGATGAAATATTTATTGTGATAGATTCAAAGCCAATGATTTATTGATTTCATTAATTAAATGTTTAAGACTAAATCATTTATTTCAATTGATGAAATATTTATTGTGATTGATTCAAAGCCAATGATTTATTGATTTCATTAATTAAATGTTTAAGACTAAATCATTTATTTCAATTGATGAAATATTTATTGTGATTGATTCAAAGCCAATGATTTATTGATTTCATTAATTAATTGTTTAGGACTAAATTAATGATTTTAATTGATGAAATATTTATTGTGATTGATTCAAAGTCAATGATTTATTGATTTCATTAATTAAATGTTTAGGACTAAATAATTGATTTCAATTGATGAAATATTTATTGTGATTGATTCAAAGCCAATGATTTATTAATTTCATTAATTAAATATTTAGGATTAAATCATTTATTTCAATTGATGAAATATTTATTGTGATTGATTCAAAACCAATGATTTATTGATTTCATTAAACAAATGTTTATAAATAAATCATTGATTTTATTGATTGACATAAATAATTGAAGTCACAAAATTAATAAAATAAATAATGAATTATTTATTGATTTTACTTATATACAACTTCCCCATCAGAATCAATCGTCCATTTTTCAAATTTATTTACTTTATACAAAGGACGCGAAAAGGAATAAATATCTCGTGCAATCTCTGCCCTCAGTGCGATGACGTCTGCAGCTGTATTAGGTTTTCTTGATTTTCATGTACTGTCTTTGGACTGCAAAAGGACTCGTATGTACATGACGACATATGCTCCACAACTCATCCTGTTTCATAATAATAAATCAATTAACTAATAATAACTAAATAATAATTAACAAGTCCCCAAAAATTAAATATTTTGGTTTAAACTTACTCACTCATCGGATTGCTATGGCACAACTGTTCTATTAAGACGCTCAACCTCCCACCGCTCATTTACAGCTGACATATCTAATTGAGCCCTCTCATAAAATCCTATAAAGTGAAGCATAATGGGCATAAAACACACTAATCTGGCGTATGGTGACATAGAAGAATGGCTCAAGTGGCTGGAGCCATTCTTCTATGTCACCATACGCCAGGGAATCATATACATATATTTTCTTCTCTCTGAAGCACACCCGATAGATGACCCAGTGTTCTTGTTTCAAACTACATGACAATAGCACCTACAGTTTCGGTCAATGTAAGTGTTGTAGGACTAGTTCCAATGATCAAATAAAAAATAAATATCTTCAAACAACACTTACATTGTCAACACGCCACTAAGGGACTGATGCGTCTATCTTTCCACATCCAAATGCCAACCATTCTGAAGGTATAATGGCTATAGCCAGATCAAATTTTATTCCTTTCTTGACGTATTGCTTATTATACTCCATTATCATAATGCCCTGTAGGATAAAAATTAATAATGTTATTTGATTTCGATGATACATGACATGAAATTATAAACCAATAACTTACAAATAAAGAACTGTCATGAAGGGTGTATCTTCTATCCTCATCCTTATTCCACCATTTTTTTCGTATGCACATCAAATATGAATCGATGTGCTCATTAATTAACCAACTGTTTTCATCCTCGAGGGTCACCAATGTGGTCGGTGTCACGCACCGCCCGCAACGATCGATTGCAAGTTTAAAATAAACAATTTAAACAAATTGTTAAAAGTTACGGCAACAACTACGATTTTAGGAAATTATTGTTTTGTTTCAATACCTAAGGTCCAAAGATGTTGAAGCTTTATATTCATTATAGACAGCCTCTACGGGATCTACAGACTCTACAACCTCTTTGACCTGCTGTCTCGTAATTTTTTTTTTCTTTTTCGCCTATCCAAGATCCGTGTATGGCATTCGTAGAGGTGCTGCTGGCTTGGTCTTTCGTTTGCCCCGTTCCTGGATGTCTTCTTCCTGTAACTACACTCAAATTCAAACACATGAAATGAATATTTATAATTATATGTCAAGGTGCAACACACTGTTTAAACTATATCTACCTGGTCATCACCACGCTTAACCTCTGCATCTGAAACACCTCTTATGTCCTTCATCATGTCAGACTGTATCTCTTGCTCCTCCAGCTGATGGGGTGACTGGTGAACCTCCTGTGACAGAACGACATCCTGAATATCCTGCTGGATGACTGACTGGCCCGCATCAATAGCTGACTGCCGGACCACCTCGTCCTTAGGGAGAGATGTATGATGGACTTTGTCATCCTCATGGACAGATGTGTGACGAACCCCATCGTCCTGATGTAGAGCTGATGGTGGTGGTGGTACTGTAGTCGGGACATAGATGTGGTCCTCTGGGATAAAGCTCCCATCGTCATGATCGTCGTCGTCACCATCGTCATCATCTGAATCATCGTTACTGCTGAGAAACCTCTTAATATATAAGAAATGTTCTTCCACCCGTCTCAGTCTCCTATCGATGTCCTCAACGATCTTTAAAGTTGTCTTATGTCTCTTATCCATTCTACTTAACTTCTTATTAGTCATCTTTTGTAAATTTACAATATACTCAAGCAACTGCTTCACCTGTAAAAAAAATTCGCATATGTATCATTTTACACAGTTAACACATTTAAAAAAAATTTTGACAGAGTTTTCCCTGTTTTTTAAGTATCCAAAGAAATATAACCTGCATATAATAAATTACACATCGTCATCATGTTTAGAGACTCCGTCTCTTCGTCAAACACCGTACTACCACACAATAATGTTCATATCTTTTGCATTAAATACAATGAATATTCAGTAAATAATCATATAAATAGTTGAGTTGTATTTCAGGATGGACGTTTGGGACATCGTGCACCCTTTTTGTTCGAAACTCTAAAAGGAATCCTCTGATTCTAATTGCATACTTTGAACGTCTTCATTTGTGATAGAGTCAACCTCTACCCTGACATCATCAACCTCGTCATCATCATTATCATCATCACCAGAACCATCATCATCACCATTATCATTTACACTGTCACCCTCTTTCCCTCCACCGCCAACTTTATGTATATCACCCATAACCAAATTATTCAGGTTGAATGATTTCCAATAATCCGTTCGTCTTTCGGCGTCGGTAGGCTCAAGGGTTTGCGCAATACCAACTATCTGCATTATATACATGTATATAGTTATATTATAATGTTATACTTCATATAAATAAGGATAGTTAAAACAAACAATAAATTTAATAAACTAATTTAGTTTATGTTTGCCACTTACGGGAGGTAAATTATCAAGACTTTTCACTGTTGTTGGTGTCCTTTTAAGTGACATTCTCTTGCATCTTAGCAAATCATTTTGTAAATTTCAGTTACTTTCTAATATTTTCTCTGTCAACACCGGGAATATTTCTACCAACCACCACTATAATGCAAAAAAAATAAATAAATTAAAAATTACATATAATTAATATAACCACATTACAAAACAATAAATATTAAAGGTATTGGTTATACCTGAAACGCATAGACATAGCCATAAACATTGATGTTACACAGTGGGTTTCTGATCCACTCTTCATTCAATGCCATGCAGAGGCAGCGGAATAGGACACTATAACATAATGTGCCCCAAGGGAACGAGTTCCACCTCTCCATATCCTCAATTATGATCCACATAAATTGCTAAATCTTTGCCCTGTCATCCTGCCCTATAAACAGACCAAAAGCGATCCCTATATTCGCTAACTTTAAAAGATCTTCATCATTTAATACATCCTCACATTCACGGTCCAAATGACTTCTTGCCTCAACAAATGTAATAAACTCGGATATATTCGACAATACTCTATTGAACCATCGCCATAGGAGATTGTTCTGGTCATTTTGTGGTGCATTGAAAATTTCACGGTCTATGCCCTCAAAACGAAGTTCTGTAATCAATAAAAACTCATGTTTCCCAAACCTATATATTCTCCCACCAATTTCAAACCACATTTCATCTTTATGTCTACCCACCTCCACTTCTCTAGTAAGAACCCATAATAGAACGGAGCCGACAGTCGTATGTTTGGTATTCTTCAACATATATCGGAATGGGCACTCTCTTATGAACTAGTCATACAAGTTTCTTCTAGTCAGAATAGCAAGTATTTTCTTAACCATCCTCTGACTATTGTGTGTAGTCCCTTTCGTTTCCTTTGGAAGTGTTTGCAAACTAAATTTATAGTTGAATTCCATCTGTAGGAAACAAAAACAGTAACAAAAAGATCAGTATTAGGATTAAAAGTCATTCTGCCATTACATGTAAAATCGGTTTTTCACTACGTCTGGAAAACCGAATCGATTTTTCACTACGTTTAGAAAACTGAATCGGTTTTCACACATAGTGAAAAATCGAATCGATTTTTCACTCATAGTGAAAAACCACTATGTCTGGAAAACCGATTAGCTTTCCACAGATATTAAACACCGATTCGATTTTTCAGATATAGTAAAAACCCGAATCTCCTCATTCTTGTGAGCATCGATTTTTCGATTTTGATTTTTCACCTGAAATGAGTTGAACTCAAAAATCAAACTCACAAAACCGATATGAATTAGATTTCAAAAAATCGATGTGAAAATGGATGAGGATATTCGGATTTTTAAAGATCTAAAAAACCGAATCGGTGTTTCATATCTCTGGAAAGCTAATCGATTTTCCAGATGAGTGAAAAATCGATTCTATTTTTCACTATAAGTGGAAAACCGATAGTGAAAAATCGATTCGGTTTTCCACACCTAGTGAAAAATCGATTCCGAAAAATCGATGTCAAAAACCAATCCAATGCCGACGAGGCTGACATGTTCGGAATCGGTCATTTTTGACACAAATCAGGCCAAACACAGTCAATACCAATCTAGTCTAAACCAAATACTCATTACACAACATCCATATTACACAAACATGTCAAAATCGCGAATCAAAATCAAAAAAATACAACCCAACCCGAAAACTAACCTTGGCAACAAGACGCAGCTCGCCCACGCTCGTAGCTCCTCTGGGCAAGTCAGAAACGTCGCAGTTGTGGCCGAAAAATGTGGGTGTGAGTCGTCGAGTCTCGTTCGGTTTTGACAAATCAGTTTTTGCCTTGGTCGGTGATGGAAAAGTGTTTTCCATTGATTTTTGGGATATATATAGTCAGGGACCATTTTGTAATTTCACATGTAGGTTTTTTTTATAAATTATGACAGTTGAGGGTTTATATGTAAAAACATATAGGGGCATTATGGGTAATTTGGGTATACCATACAATTATTTTGTTTGAGGGATTAAAAATAATTTTTTTAAAAATGCGGGGTGAAAATAAAATTGAGCTTATTTCAATGGGTATGTCTTGCAATTTCCACTAGATTTTAACTCAAAGAACAGGTCAGGTCGGCATGGGGAGCAAAAGCGAAGAAAAAAATAGGTCAAGTCTAATTTTAATATAATGATGAGATCTATTGTAGAAAAGTCTTCTAGTAAAGATGCTGAAATAGGGGAAGAAAGAAACAAATCAAAGTAGATGAAAGGATATGCAGGAAAAGAGAATTAAGGCAGGTCAAAGTCCAATTCTAATATAAATCTAACGCATGAGATTGTACCTATTAATATTCTGAGATTGGATAGAATTAGGTTGAATTAAATTGTAATTTCATTTGTGTTTAGTAGAGAAAAAGATTAAAATAAATAATTATTTATATTTTTCTGTGGCATGGTTTGAGATTAGATGTGATTGGAATTGATAAAATTAAATTTTAATTTCAATACAATTGTTTGAAATTATTTTAAATTATCACACTAATGATTTATATAATGGTTCATTGAGTAGTTAATAACTTAATATATGTTCGTCGAATTTCATTTGGTTTATATTGAAATTAACATTTTAAGCAATAGTAACAAAACAAAAACACTTTTCAAATTTGGATATAATAATATTGGTAAAAATTTAGTAATGCTAGATATCCCGACTTATATTCTAACATTTATAAAAGAAGTTCATATATATATATATATATATATACATATACACTTATTAATTAATTATAGTTTTCTAATTTTCATTTTATCACTTAATAAAAGCTGTATATGACTGTTCCAAATCATCATAAATGAATATTTATAGTAATAATCATACTATCGTGGATCATAGCGAAGCCAATGAACAATTATTTAATCAGCTTCAAACATGGAATTCGGAAATGGAAGATAAATGATGAAAAATTATGTGATTTTCAAAGGTGATTGAAATGGTTAGTCAAATTAAATATTTATAGATATAAAATTCAAGACAAAAATATTAGTTGTAAAAAAAACGTTTGGAACTCTACAAGTTGTGCAATTAAAACACAAATAATAAAGTATGAAGAAGAAAAAACAACACAGAAATTATAATGATTCGAAAATGTTCCTATATTCACTTTTATATTACTGAAAGAAATTTTATTAAATTGTGAATAGGGTTACAAAAGTTTTTACATCCCAAGGAAGAGGTCAACTTATAACGGAAGCAAAAGTGAAAAAGAAGGTCAAGTCAAACTTCATTATATTAAGAGGGTCAAGTCAAACTTTATTATATTAAGAGGGTTTAAAAGGATACACATTAATTAAAGGAAGAAGAAACTCTTTTATATTTTCTAACGGACTTAGGTATTTAGATGAGGAATATGATATCACGTTGTGTGAACCTCTATTTGATTAGATGTTCATTATATGTAAATATATATATATACATATACATATCACGCTGAAATATGACCAGCTTGGTTAATGTTTAGATTAGATGTTACAAAACGTTATATGTCTCATAGTGTAAGCCTTTTATACGACTGAATACTCGCGTTAAGGTGTTAGTGGTTTGGACAAAAAAAGTCCAAAAAAATTACAACGTCCGCGCATTGAATAAGAAGTCCAAAAAAAGGGCGTTGAATGAAAGAAGAAAGAAACAAAGCGTAGGTGAAGAGGACAGACAAAGAAAGGGCTGCCCAAAATGACATACTTTAATTCTAACATTAAATAACTGAGGACATACTTTACTAGCACCTAAGAATTAGAATAATGTTTTCTAGCATTTTTTTTTACTGTTTATAAAATTTAATAACAAAAATACTCTTGTTTTAAAACCTTAAAAAACCGAGGAAACAAGAGATACAATAAAAGGGAATGGCTAAATTGTTTGTACCATACAAACACATTTGGCTACCAGCTGATAGCCAAAAGCAGGTTTTTGAAACCTGCAGCAACCGGTTTCAACCGGTTGCTAAAGATAAAAAATAATATTTTTATAAAAATTAATATTTTAATAATAAAATAATAAATAAATATAATATTTTATTGGATTATTATGAAAATAAAATATATTATATTATAATTAAAATAATATAAAAAATTTATTATTTTAAAAAAATTTTATTGTTAAAAATTAATTTAACATGAAAGTTGTAGTTAACAAGTTATGGCCAACGTGAAGTTGTTGACATCAATGTCAGAGTTGTTGACTCAACAACTTCAACGTTGGAGTAACGTCTGGACTTATTGAAACTCAACAAAAATGGACGTATAACATTAATATATGTCTAACTTGTTGGTTCAATAAGTTTAACATTGTAGTTAACAAGTTGGCCAACGTGAAGTTATTGACATCAATGTCAAAGTTGTTGACTCAATAACTTCGATGTTGGAGCAATATCTGGACTTGTTGAAATTCAACAAAAACGGACGTATGACGTCAGCATACGTCTAATTTGTTGGTTCAACAAGTTCAACATTCCCCTTAACAAGTTGGTCAATGTCAACTTATTAACTTCAACGTCAGAGTTGTTGAATCAACAACTTCGACATTAGAGCAATATCTAGACTTGTTGAAACTCAACGAAAACAGACGTATGACGTTAGCATACGTCCAAGTTGTTGGTTCAATAAGTTTAATGTTGTAGTTAACAAGTTGGCTAACGTGAAGTTGTTGATATCAACGTTAGAGTTGTTGACTCAACAACTTAGACATTGGGGCAATGTTTGGACTTGTTGAAACTCAACAAAAACGGACATTTGACGTCAGCATACGTCTAACTTGTTGGCTCAACAAGTTCAACGTTCCCCTTAACAAGTTGGCCAATGTCAACTTGTTTACTTCAACGTCAGAGTTGTTGAGTCAACAACTTCGACGTTGGAGCAACGTCTAGACTTGTTGAAACTCAACAAAAACGGGTGAATGATGTCAGTATACGTCCAACTTGTTGGTTTAACAAGTTCAACATTATAGTTAACAAGTTGGCCAACGTGAAGTTGTTAACATCAACATCAAAGTTGTTACTCAACAACTTCAACGTTGTAGCAACGTTTGGACTTGTTGAAACTCAACAAAAACGGACACGTAAAACAATGACAAGATTCTGGGTGTATCCGAAGACCTGCAACATACCCGGCCTTTTATACCCCCTACCCGAACCATGTTAATTAAAAACCCCTAACAAAACTATATCAACTCTATGGAATTTTCGTAGCTCCAATCTCTGTCGTCGTCGTTCCTTGCCCCATTGTGCCTTTCTCTCACCGTCGTTGCCATTCCTCTGTTGGACCGCGCCTTTCTTTCTCTTCCTCGTCGTAGTGTCATCTATTGTTTGGCCAGTAGAACCTCTCCGTCTATCTCCATCGCCGATGTGTCAAATGTTGTATGTCTAAAGCTTCGAAACTATTGTATAGTTGCTGTCTCTCAGTAGAATTTGACTTTTAGGTCTATCGATTTCTTATATCTCAATTTTTTTCCACTTTGTTTCCTCCGTGTTTCCATTTTAGGGATATTAGTTTTGATGTGCGTTTCTCAGGTACATTGAGTAGTGGAACATCTTGGTCTCTCTCTCGAGTAGGAGTTGGTTTGTGCTTGAAGCAAACAGTTGTAAATTGGTGCTCTGCTGCTCGTTTTTTAGAATTTTTATTAATATCAACTCGGCTTTGAGACGGTAAACATAGATTTGATTTGGGAAAACTAGGTATAGTGCGGGTCTCAGTAGACTCGAACAATACGCGTATGTCTACCTGTATTTTGCCATGATTATTTAGGTTTTTAAGGCTTTTTTCTTTATAGGATAAAGGTTGATTTCTTATATGCGGTTTGCATGGTTGAAGTTTATTGTGTTACATTTTACTGTCAGTGTTGTATAAGGTTTGTAATGGGAAAAAAAAAATATTGGGTATTTTTGGATTGAAATATGGAAACAGTTAACTTATAGTGTAAAAGTGGCATGTATAACGGTTAGGTGTGTGATGATTGTGTTGATTGTTTTTGGAGGTTGTATGCCTATGGTTTGCATGCATGATTGATGTATTTGAAGGTTATTGATGTTATGTTACAACTGCTTATGTGTGTATATATATATATATCAGTTCATATAAAAATGTAGCAACCGTTCATAGATATACTTTGGTGTGGCTTCGTTGACATCAACAACAAGGTTGCTTTATATGAGTGGCTGAATGTAAAACCCAAAACCTCGTTCGTCGGAGAGCGAAATATTTTTTCGATGGATCCCATTCGATCGAAAAAATATAATTATCGAGTTCGAAAATATTCAAAATAATGATTTTTAGAATAATAAAAATAAATTCGAGTTCGTAAAGACGAATTCGAAATTTAAAAATAATTCCGAGAGTGCGAAGCCGAGACTAAATTAAAGCAGATTCCTGGACGGACGAACAGAAATGGATTCGATGTCGGAATCCAAAGCGAGAGAATGCATGGAAGACTTTGAATAAAATAAAATAAATGGTGGCATGCAAGAATAAGTAAGGACAAATGGCATAATGAAAGTGTGCATTAATGACACATGTCAAGCTATGCATTAAACAATATATAAGTTAAACGATAAAGCAAAATATTGAAGGAAAAAGATGGAAAAGCAAGAATAAAAGAACAATCTCCATTCAGTCAACTATCATCATCCAAGAGCCGAGAGAGATAGAGAATGAGAGAGTGAGAGTTATAGAAGAGAGATCGAAAGTGTAAGTTCAAAGAGAGAGGCAAATCTGTTCATGATAGAGAGAACGAGAGAGAGATTGAGAGGAGGAAGATCCACTCGATCAAGAAAGTAGAACCGAGAGCTGATCCGAGTAAGCACCTCCACCATTCTTCTCTCCCATTCGGTCTTCAGCTAAATCTGGAAGTAAATCCTTAGGTGCAACAGCTGCATGTAGCATCTAAGCAATCCAAGAGCGAATCTGATCGTGCATGCAGCAAGGAGAGGTCAGACCGTGAGTTAAAGTGCTGTCGTTGCTATCATTGCTGCCGTGTCCACTGCCGTGAACTGAAGTGCTGCCGAGTAGCTGTTGTCAGACCGTGTGTTATCCAAGTGCAGACCGAGCTGAAGCATCGTCCTCTCTCCTGCCCATTTGATCTTCATCAAGCTGGAAGCTCACGCATGCAGGTGAGGATGAAAGAGCTACTGTCGTGACTTTTGTTGTTGTTGTGAGCTGCTGTCGAGAGTAGCTGTTGTTAGGTCGAGTATATCATTTCAGATCTGAGGTGAAGCAAAAATCAAGAGAAGGTAGCAATTGGTTGATCTGGAGAGGAAAGACAGCACATACAAATAAGGAAGAGGCAGTTTAGTCTTGAGAAGAGGACAACAGCATTTTGAGCAAGTTCGAGTTGAGGTAAATGTTATCCCCTTTGGTTGTGTTGTGTGTTTCGAGTAATTTTAAAAGCATACATGTGAATAAGAATTGAGATATGGATCAATTGTTATGATTGGGTCTAGGATTAAGAACCTCGTTAGTGTGAAGATTCGCTCGATATTGTTAATTGTGTTTTTGGAATGAAATTATCATCGATTGTTTTCATTCCGATTCGCGTAGGGGCTGTTATAGGAAAGTTAAGGGCTATTATGTTATGCCTTTAGTTTCGAGTTCGTTGTCTTGGAAAATGGTCAATATTGGTATGTTTTAAAGTATCGGATAGTCGTTCGGATATTGAGAAATTGTTTCCGAGCGATTCGGTTGAGTTTTCTGCCAATGCAAATTTTTTTAGTTTGTGATTTTCGTTGTCGAATTTGAAAGTGTTTATGATGTTATCTCGCTGCCTCGAGATGTAATTAAGTCGTTAAAGTGTTAAAGTCTGATGTTAGGATAGTTTGAAATATATTTAAGTTAATAAGATAGTTTTTGTTTCGCGCGAAATTGTTAAATTGTCGAAATTTCGGAGTTGAAACCGGAAATGGATATTCGTTAAGCTTGCTACCATATTTTTCATGTTTGTGCTTAAAAGTGTTTGAATATTCATTTGTCATGTTTTCAGTAAAGTCACGAGTAGAAATTGACGATAAGTTTAATTGGAATCGAAGGAATCGCGCGAAACACTAAAATCGATAATTCGCGATAACTAGTTGAAATCGCGTAAGCTTTATGTTAGTCGTTTGGTTTCGAATCTTCTTTTCATCAAATCCTTTAGAATGTGATGTCGATGATGTTACTTTAGTTTCGAATGGCATAGTTGTCAGTTTTGTAACCGTAGAGTTTCGAGTAGTTTATGTTGCGATAATGAATTGGTTTGAGATAGTCTTCGCGTACGATAGTTTTCCGTATTGTATCGTGTTATCGTGTGAGGATAGTCACTTGAATTGTTGTGATTAGAAATCCTCGTGTGGTTTAAGTTTAGTTTGTGCAAGCCGTGTTTTAACGAAAACTCGGTCGAAACCAATCGTAGGTGAACCGACAAGCGGACGAGAGCTATATTAGGAGTGGTTAATCAGTTATTGGAAGCAAGTTGTGAGTGTGCATTTTTACAAAGCTTTCGCGAATTCTATTATATGAAATTATTAATGCGATACTATTTTAATTTATGATTATTATGTTATTCAAGTAACATTTTAGAATATTATCGCTTTCCTTATAATGCATGTATAGTTGTATATATGTATTTAGTCTTGAAGATACATGAGAACGTTATTTCAAATAATTAAGTTGTTGCTCTAGAAAGCAAGTTTTTCGGTTTTAAATCGTAACTAGAAAATGAAATACTTATGAGATAATTCTAAAAGTGATTAATATGTTTGAATGCTAAGTAAATATAAGTTAAGCGTAAGTTTTAAGTGTATTAAAAGATTGATAGATGTCTTTAGTTTATCTTGACATCTAGCATAACCCGGCCGAGGTACCCTATGCGTGTATGGTAATAGACGGGGGGAATCGTAATCCCAAGTTCCCGTACGGCTTAAATATTCGGGGGAATCGTAATCCCAAGTTCCCGCATTTCCTGATGTTGGGGGGAATCGTAATCCCAAGTTCCCGCATCTGAGCACACGTAATCAGAAAATTTCTAGTATTTCATGTCATATAGATATTAACTTAAGAGTTTAAGAAAATGAGTTTTTCTAGAGTTACCCTTCTAAGTTAGTAAAGAAATCAAATACGTCAATTGACGTTAGTTTAGAATAATAAGAAAAATTCAATTATAAAAAGTTTACTAAAAGAATCTTTTGCTTAACTAAGTCGTATCGTTTTCAAATAATAATGAAAGCAGAATTTATTATTTAGTACACTCATTGAGTTATTCTCACCGCCGTTTTTCCTGTTTTATTAAAATCCTCCCTAGGTATAGGTGCGAGCAACGTGGCAGAGACATCTCCATCGGACGTACAGGCCAGCTGGACACGCGACCATGCTGCACTATTTTCTAGGCATATTATCATGTATTGTATTTATTATCTTTTCTAGATTCTTCAAGTTTGTAAATATTATTTTGAGTTAAGGATTTTATGTAAATATCATGCATGACGTTTTAAGAGTTTAAGCAAGTTACTTTCCGTATCATTGCATGATTGTGAAATTGAAAAAGGGTCTGAAGCCTATTAATTACGAAATGTTTAGAAATGAATTATACAAGTTTTATGAAGTTTTTTTTTTAGAGTGAAATTTTAGAAAAACAGCCGTTGTGCTGTCGGATTTCCGAAAAAATCTATCTTCATAAAATGATTTTTAACGAACAAAATTCCTACCTGTTTTCAGAATAAAAAGGTTTTCAAGTAATTTCAGGAAGAAAAGAGGCTTAGCTCCACAAGAACTTTTTAGCCGGAGCAGATCTGGACTGGAAAGCCACCGTGGGGTGTCGAGCAGGTCGCCTAGCTAGGATAGTTAGAAAGAGGCCTGTCACTGAACTATCCTAAAAATATATATATGAAGTCTTGATTCTAATATTAATTTGTGTTGGTTCCTTGACCTTTTTTTTTTTCCTATACATGGGTTTACAACTTTTATTGTAACTGTTGGTTGAAGCAGATTTAACTCAAGGCGTTTTGGTCTTAGTCTCTCTTTGATTATTGATATTTGAGAATGTCCTCAGTTTGTTTACAAAAATGAACAAAAGTGAAAGGTTTCTGTTAGGATGTCATACATATATATATTAATATATTACTACATGTCAATAGATTTAGCATGTTGCAGTTTTTTAAATACTTACTACAATTATTAACTTGTGGAAAATTGCAGATTTCATATCAGTTTGACTTGGCCCAGTGTTGGAATAAGGTCAAGGTGTTTGTTGTGGATATATTATTTGGTTGTCAATTTTCACTTGGATAATGTTGATGTTTGCGGTGGAGTAGTAATAATTGGATTTATGACCATATTATATTTGATTCTTATTTATAAGTTCTGGTTACATGTTCATTTATGTAGAATGCTGTTAACCTAGGTTTAATCATGCCGTTTTCAAATAGTTGTAAACTTTGTTTCCTAATTTATATATGGAAATTAGTTTTCAATTTGGAATATAAAATGTTAATTTCCTTAGTTGTTTAGGAATGACAATTTCTTATTAAATCATAGGATTATATGATCAACAACTTTCCAACGAATGTAGTTTATATAATATAGATTATGATTATCGATTTCTTAATATTCATCACGAATTGTTCATGTAGCACAGTTTACGGATTTAACTGTTTTTCATCAACAATTATAGGGTCAATGGTATGACTATTTGTGATTATAAACAGTGTGAGTTTGGTTGAGAATTGTTTTTTTATTCGTTGATAACCGAGGGTTTGACAAATATCTTTTGGTTCAGAAACATTTCTGATGTGAATGGTTGTATGTGATGAGAAACGGACTGCATTGTGTGGGTGTGCATATGGTGAGCTTGTGTATTGGATTAAGAATAGGCATGTTCAAGGCAAGCAAAGGTGATTGTGTGTGTGACCAGTTGGTGTCAAGCATGTGATTTGCATGTGTAGGACTATGGCATTGTATACATATTTCTGTGGCATAAGTTGGTGTCATATTTGTGTTAGGGTTGGGATAGTGTTTTCCTATCATATTAGTAATTACATAGCATCGGTAGGTTTCAAAAACCAGACTGTTTTTAAATTCATCCATATCAAAGAACATTGCTTTTACACTGTGTACAGTTGGTAACGTTATTTGTTATCATAATAAAGTGTACCTTTACGGTTACAGCTACAGACTAAATGGGGCAGTCCAAACAAGATATGCTTGCATCTATCAAGCATAATAGGAGAATGAATATTCTGTCATAGGACTCAAATGTCAGTAAGGGTAAAAAGGCAACTAAATACCAAACCTCACCACTAGAAAACAAAAATGACAGTGCTTCCAGAACGGCATCAACGTACCATCGTTTCATATCTTCTGAGGCTCGTTCTAGATACCAGACATTCTCTGGGCGCCCGTTCATTTTTGAAAGGGCCGTGAAATTTGAAGATTTGGAGGACACCGATCTGATGGAGTTACTACGTGATAGAAAGTGGATGAAATTGGCCTCTACACCAGCAAAGTCCTGTGAAAACTTGGTCCGCAAATTTTTTGCAAACTTTCTTCCGGAGCAATTTATGGAAGGGAAGAGCATACTGGTTAGGGGTACTTATGTCATCGTCACCCCAACTCTGATTAATAAGTACTTCAAAGTCCCTGAAAATTGCGAAGTCTGATTATTATATTGATGAACCAATCGCCAAATCGCAAATGGTAAAGGACTTGTATGGGTTAGAAATTGTTGAATGTCGACAAATTTTGTATCAGAAGTTCATTGTGGAGTATGCATTCTGGTGTACCTTTGCTGCACACAATCTCCTTCCAAGTAAACACTTCACCAAAATCAAGGAAGTCAGAGTTAGACTTGTTCATGCTATTTGCACTAACCGCCCGATCAACATTGGGAAGTGTATTTTTAGTGCAATATATAACGTCGGTACTGCTACGAGGTATGGATTCCCTTTTCCTGCCCTTATAATTGAATTTTGTTTGAATGCTGGTGTTCCAACAGAGGTAGGCGATTTGTGGCTATGTCCACCTAAGCCAATAGATGGCATCACATATGATACCTTGCACGATTGAATTATGAATGGTAGGAATTCTAATGCAGAGCGAAAATCTCATAAAAGTCGTAAGGAGAGTAGGGATCATCTGGTCATGGTGCAGAGCCACTTGCATGAGTTTATGAGATTTTTGGTGCACTTAATGCTACATAGGAGCATTAAGAACGGGCCATTGCAAACCTTAAGATAGAGTAAAACAAATTTTTCGCATCAATGTTCTCCCAAGTTACGAGTCATGGACAGTCCCTCGCTCATGTTATGCAACTACTGCATGGGGCAAAAACACCTGGCACAAAAGACACAACTGTTGAGTAAGGTGATCTATTGGGTTATGGATAAACATGTATAGTGGATGGTGTGTACGTGTGAGTGGGACGCAGATTGTAAGGTGCATATAAGGTGACAATATTTAAGTAAGCACAACAAGTTTATTTAACCAAAAGCGCTTGGCTTTTTTGTTTTTAGTGCATGGTCCACGAGAATATTTTATGCATGCCGGTTTTGTTATTGTAGTGGCTGTACTGACTTTGTAATTGTATTTTGTAACTGTCAGTAGTTGCTGATAGGCATGGTGCAATACTAATGTATCAACAATGTATTTTGATTTGTAAATGGAAGTTGAACTGTTCAATGTTTAGCGGATGTGCGGTTTGCATTGGATCTGCCTGTACTTGCAATTTACAATCTCCATACTGATAGATGATAAGATATGAACTTGGAAACTTTATATGGTTAGAATACTGCTTTTGGGAAAGTTACATATACAAATACGTATATAGTTATATATGTGTGTGTGTTATTAATTTAGTGTTCACTTCTCTACTGTAATGCACAATTTATCATGATGAACAAGTTAATTTAGGTTGAAAGTTGATGTTATACATATTATCACCATGTTGACATTTTATGTTACACTTACATCAAATGTTACAAAGTCAGAACAATGAATTACAAATGTGAAAACAACTGTTCGTTGCATATAGGGTATGATTTGAAATGTAATAATAAAAATAGAACTTGTCTGAATTTTGGTAGTTATGAATGTCTCAATATCTGAACAACTGAATCCACCAACCACCTCTTAAATTTCATTACACACTATTTACCTAACCACCTGCTACCTTGGCCATGTCTTAAATTCTTGAACGATGACTTTCATCCCATACCCAACCACCTCCTGACCTAGCTACGTGAGCAACTGTCTCATAAATGGATTTATATCACCTACAACCGCCTAAAACAAATGAAACTCAAGTTGAAGATATCATGAGCAGTTGTCCCAGAAATGCACAAGTAAAACAAATATGTGCTGAAATGTTGTAGTTGCCCTCCAGGTAAACAAAATGTGGATGTACTCTGGAATTGGTTACACGCATGAACCATGACATACAAGAACACAGTGGTAATCATACACACAGACATATATACACATAAATATATATATGTCTGTGTGTATATGTATATTGAAGTACATATACACACACAGACACACATATATATTTATATATGACATCAACATATAATAATCCATGTACAACCGTAGCTACATTGGTACATTCCACAGTAAGTCAAATTGCTTTTGTTTGGATAGTACAGGGATGGATGAAAAAAAAGACGTTTATTGTACTCACCAGTGGTTTCCGGATGTTAATAATGAAGCCTTCCATGCATCACCCTCTATAGACCAATGTACAAGGACTCGTCGCTTTCCCACACCACTGGTAATGCTGATGTTGTTGTGGACGGTTGCACAAGTCCTTCGGACGATCCTAATAATTTATGTCGTTTAAGCACATCCGATGTTATGGGAAAAGAATTCATTTCTGTTGATGATGCAGAAGCGTTTTACAAGAGATATTCATTTGTGGTTGGATTTAGCGTGTGAAAGGACATGCTGCGGAAGGTTGCAAATGAGTTAATAACATGTCGACGTTGGGTTTGCTCCAAGGAGGGGTATACACAGAAAAAGTACTTGGATCGACGAGATCGGCAGCAAGAGTTAAAAGGTATAACTCGGGAAGGTTGTCGAGTTACGCTCTGAATAAAATTCAACCGTGATAAAAGTTTGTGGGTTGTCAACGAGTTTGTAGTGGAACATTGTCATGCATTAGCGACCACAAACCAAGCACAGTTTCTTTGCTCGCATTGCCATGTTCCGGCTTCCAACATTACACAAGTTGAATCATTGAAATATGTTAGTGTTCACACCTATCAAGTGATGGAGCATCTGGTCCACCAAGTAGGCAGTCATGCAGTTATTGGTCACACTCGTAAAGACTTGCAAAATGGGTTGGATTCCAAACATAAGTATACCTCAACCAATGGTGATGTAGACGCAGTTATTGTGTACATGATAGCAAAATAGTAAGTGGATGGTAATTTTTTTTTTCAAGTATACTGTATGTGAAGATAGGTCATTAGGGAACATCTTTTGGGCCAACTTGCAATCCCGTATTGATTACCATTATTTTGGTGATGTTGTATCTTTTGATTCAATGTACAAGACGAATGCGTACAACCGACCTTTTGTAATCTTTGTCGGCGTGAACAACCATAACAAAACCACAGTTTTCGGCTTCTGTTTGGTGGTGGATGAGACAATACCCACATATACGTGGGTGCTCAATACTTTTCTGCAAGCAATGCATCAGAAGCATCTTGTAGCTATTGTAGTAGATGGCGATATTGTGATGCATGAAGCACTAAAGACATTAATGCCTGGGGCAACTAAGCAATTATGTACATGGCATCTTGAATGAAATGTACAGACAAATATCTACAATGTTGCATTCACAACGGAGTTCATGAGCTACATGCTTACATACATGACAAAGCTTGACTTCCAACAGTATTGGTCAATGATAGTTGCAACGTATAAGTTGGAGGGTAATGATTGGGTTAAAAAGTTATTTGGTAGACGGAAGCAATGGGTAGAAATGTTTTTGAGAAACACATTCTTTAGGGGTATGCAAAGCACACAACGATTTGGGAGCATAAAACGTTTATTTAATAATATTTAAACTGTCGTCTTAAGTTATTCAAGTTCGTCAGTCAAACACATAGGGTGATCGAAAAACTTCGCTATAACGAGGCAACAGACAACTTTCAGAACATTAATTTGCAACCAATGCTCGAAACCCACTTGTTGCAAATAGAGACGCATGCATAAGAAGTTTATACTCGAAACTTATTCTTAAAAGTAAGGGATGAAATCAATTCAGAAGCAACTCTAAGCATTATAAACTATGCCACTGACATTACAGAAAAGACATTTACATTTAAAAAGTTTGGCTATGGTGAGACAATTTGGGATGTGGTATACAAGCCATCTGAAAAAAGCTTCTTATGCTCTTGCAAATTATTTCAGACACTTAGTATCCCTTGCTCCCATATATTCAATGCAATGAAAGCTATGAACTTTGACTATTTACCAGAGTCCTTGATATTGCGTCGCTGGATAAACAATGCAAAGGGTGACGGTGACGCCGATAAGGTGGTGTAGGAATATGAAACAAATGTTGTTCACATGGCCCAGTAAACTTAACAACAACGGTTTAATTTCTATATTCTATACCTTTTTTTTTTAATTATTAATAGCATTGATATATTATATAGGAAGGTAGTGCGACCGCGTACAAGTAATAGTGAGGGTACACATGAACAATACAGCAAACGTCGACGGCTGCACCGCGATGTTAGTATGGTCCCCACCAAATGAGGAGTGCAAGCATTGCAATCCTCATAGGTGCGTAGCCCTAGTCAAATCAGGGAGCGGCTGTGCTATTACTCCAGTGTCCCAGCGCGGCCATACTAACATTTCAACCTACCCACGCACCCGCAACAGTAGGCGCCTTGTGAATTTGGGAAGGTCGAGCAACACCGCACCAAATCAGAGGTGCAACCGCACACAACCACTGCCATAACTGCATGACTGCACCATGAATGTGAGTGCAGTCGTGCCCCTATAACAAAGACATGTTGAGCCAGTATTAATGATTACATAGCCTCACTCCTATGTCAGTGTGCCTGTGCACTCAAGGTAGTGGCAGACGTGTGAAGTGGTTCATGGGTACGAGGCCGCACCACATGATAGTTACAGCTGCGTACCACCACTGCCAAAACTGCGTGGCCATACCTCGAAATTAGTACAGCGACGCACCCATAAGAAAGACGTGCTACCCAATACTAATTGGTGTGCGTCCACACGTACATACAGGAGCAGCTGCTTATCGACACGGCCACTAACTGTACTCCCAACGCACAGCGTCGACGTGACCTTCCACGCAAACCACCAGATCAATGTCCACTGCTACTGGTGTAGCGTGTGTCAATGGATTGTGCGAAAGCCCCTATCCGTACCATCAGTACGTGGTAGCACACCCTTTTACTTTTACCATTACATTTGGAATACACGGCTTCATATTCATACCCTATTCAGTTGTATATAACCGCATATTAATGTTTGTATATACATATATTTATATATGTAATAAAGGAGTAACAAAAGTCCACTATGTGAAAGATCTAATTAAGTAGGGTAATGTCTTTCTGTTTTCATAATATAAAGCAAATTGAACAAGCATTATGATGTTGGTGCTTAAAATGGTAGGTATACAGCGTTAACCAGTCACTGTGCAAAGTTATGCTACATGGCTTCTCAAACAACAGAAGTGTTTGCGAAGACAAAATGCAATATACACCGTCTAACTGAGAGAATGGAAGGAATGTTGGCAAAGCAAAAGACAGAAATTAATAATGGTGACGGGCAGGATAAAACGGCCACTGGTGTACAGGTGAAAGATCCACTCAAAGCTACAACCAAGAGAGGGGGGGGGGGGGGGTGGTGAGGAGAGGTAAGAAAACCTCAACAAAGACACACTATTATTGAAAATATCGACAGGTTGGACACATGATGAAGACATGTCCACATATTCAACTAGAGGACATCAGTTGAGTTTTTAATAATAATATGCATCAGGAAACATCTACTGTGGCTCCTTTCATGACTGATGCCAACATACAGGTAACTGAATGTTGACATCCACCACCATTACACCTGAAGAAGACCAGGTTGCACCGAATAAATGGTCCCATAAATTTTGAAGATTTGACTTATACCAACACAGCAAACATGTTGTTTATTTAAAACATCTAACAAAATGTGTATGCACATAATGAAAAATGATTAGACAAAATGTGTACCCATATTATGAACAATGATTGGCATAACAGTCATTTATGGGATGATAAGATGAGATATCTTAGTAGTCAAACCTATCTTGCATAACATTTGGATGTTGATATGTTACCATACGTAATCCCTGCTGTATAATGATCACATGAAAACAAACAAAACAACCGTAATGTGGAAACATACCGTAGGAATGCGATAAATAAGATGAAAAAAAAAATACAATCACAATATCATTGGATTAAATACCAATACAGATCTGAATTGATCAAAACTTTTTACAATTGATGTATATACAATCTGTCTTTTCTCTTGTTATATGCTAAAGACTATACAAATCGATGGCCAGGGTGGTAGACAAAAAGATTACCAACTGCCTGCAACCCATCCACATATGAAAATATGATATAAAAATGGTGAAAATTTGTATAACAAAACTTTCTATGCAAACAAATTAAATGCTACTTGTCAGAACATGCTACTAAATCTTCATCTACAAGTTGTCCTACTCACACATAACATTATAGTAGATGACACAATGCTTTCTTGCTAAGTTTTTTTATGGGTGACATATCTCGATTTGGAAGTTTATGCTTCAACTTAGCTTTCACCAATTCATTATGACGCGATTTGGCTTTTTCAATAATGC
The DNA here is from genome assembly GCA_022984855.1 of Dimocarpus longan. Lineage (NCBI taxonomy): Eukaryota > Viridiplantae > Streptophyta > Magnoliopsida > Sapindales > Sapindaceae > Dimocarpus > Dimocarpus longan. The sequence continues at coordinate 29,305,857 of CM041016.1, read as the reverse complement.
TTATAGACATTTTGTTACCGGGAAAGAGAGCAAGGTACCAAGCAAACAAAAGTTGCAGGCGGCTGCAATCAAACTGTAACAAATGACATTTGTTAGGCATTACCTCATAATCATAAACAGACCATCATATCATGTAATGAGACATGAATTTAAGAAGTTCTATTTATGCAACTCACCAATTCAAGTTGTTCCGTAGTGGGGATGATATCATCCATAAAAATGCACACAAACATTCCATAATCATACGCATTTGGCTGCTGCGGTGCATTGGCTTTTACCACCATGAAATTGCTGAAGGCGAATGAATGTTCAAATAAGAACGTGATATCCTCTCCTAACATAAAATCAAGTGTAACCAACTGCAAAACAAATGCAAGACCAAGGTGGACGAATGATGTGTCCATAATAAGTTATTTACATCAATAGGCAAAAGGAGTGTAATGAATGTATTACAGAGATGAAGTGAAGATACCATTCATTTTAACTGGGCAAGAAGAGGTGCATTGGCTGATTTCCTTCTTGGTATGCATGAGTCCCAAACTTTTGCCTTTTTTTCTTCAATATGGACCACACCAAGAAACCAATGACTGCGTTGATCATTAATTGGAATATATATCTACCATATATATTAAAAATATGACATAACATTATACACAACCAAATGAAACAAATACTTACACGAGCAAACATCAAAACTAAATCATAAACCAACTACAGTATTAAATGATATAACAATGGTCACATACATATCCACCAAATAAATATGTACACAGAAGACATACCCGACCACACCTATCAAGATTAATCATGTACGTGTGCTTAAAGTTGGACAACGATTTCTTTAAAGCTGGCATGTTATCTGCTTTACAGTTCAGAATTGCATACTGTATTCGAATAAATTTTTTAGAAAATGTACGCAATAGCAATAGACAAATATGTACAAACCGATATGCTTGAAGTCAAAACGTGTTATATAAATAAATACTTGAAAGTATATTGAAAAGTACTAACAAATGCGCTCCTTCATGTCTTTTACTCTCATAATGATGTTCTTATATTCAGCTTGAGTGAATATAATCCATCGGCAACAAAACTATAACTATTAATATGATTACTACAACATGGTACCCAACCTAACCTGCTTCATGACGAAACAACAATCGCCCAAAACATAACAGACCAACCTCGCTATTAATGAACTTTTTTGGCTCCAAACTTCTAAAACTTTCACGACACATTTACAAATTTTTGGTGTCAATAATATGCTCCCTACGGCACCAGTATAAACGAAAAAGGTCAGAATATTAAATGACAATTATCGTGACTTTTCAAATAATGATAGCAAAATTTAACAAAACACAAACATCATGATGCACATGTTGTTCAAAATGAGAAGCTAAAGTCATAAAACCACAACTTATGATGCTTTTAAATCCTTATCATAGATGTACTCAATGACCAATCGTTCATGGTCCTGCAACTTATACACAAGTTTTAAAGGCCCATATCAAAATGTTTTAGCATTTTCACCATGGGGGTGTGGCACCATATATGGAGAAAAGACATGGGTGCTAGGCTTTCACCTCGACGCCGACCGTGTTTTCATGATTGTGAGCTGACTAGATGAGTTAGAGTGTAAGTCATAGTCTGGTAACTAACTAGATGAGTTGGAGTGTGTTTTCATGATTGTGAGCTGACTAGATAGTTGGAGCGTAAGTCATGGTCTGGTAATTGATCGTGCTCAGCCTATAAAACAGTTTACAATGGTTACAATTTTACAACGTATGCATTGATAAGCATATCACTTAAATTTTGATGAATTATTTACAAGGCATACATGATAGGTCGGAGCATTCAAAATGATAAGCTTATTCACTCGGTAAAATGAATCAACAATATCCTGTTTAGACAAGTCATTGACATTGCAATTGGACAATGGTATGAGTGAATCAAGATGTAGCCACATATCAGAGGAGGAAGTTTTCTTCTTTGCTGTGGATTTGGATTTTGTTAGAGTATTTGTAGATGAATGTTCACGAACTTGATGTTTGAATGTGTGGGGTGAAAGAGCATGAGGTGGTGGAGGTTCCTCTCGAGGTTCAGTGGTATAGGTTATGTAGTTGTACTGAATACAGGTCTTCGAGATGATGATGGATCTACTATAGAAAGATGACAAAAAGAGACTTTACCCATGTTTTATTGGTTTCAAGCATGTACTCCTAAGCAAAATCATCAACATTGGTTTTTGGAGGGCAATTCTTCTCTTTCAACATACATATATGATTTACTAACCTATCCACCTACGGTTTGACATCTTGAATGTCATGCCTTACTAGTTGAACCTCACTAACAAGTGCTTGGAAATCATTCTGTAGTACTATCACAGTTGCATTGAGAGCATCAAGTTGAACGTCATCAATATGTTTCCTTCGACATAATGTGTGTTGTACAGGACAATCTCGTTCATCTGCTGACGTCTTCTGTTAGTCGGAATGATTATTTGAAGGACTGTCATCACGAGGAAGATATCATCCAATAGGAATCTACATAGAATGCAAGCAAACTATATTAACATTCAACCTTACGTGTTGAAATAGAAATTGCTTACACACAATATATAACAAATAGCTTGTAACATGCTGTTTCGGTGTTCAAATAATTTATTAAATGTTGATTATTAATTAAGGGATGATGTAATTAACTATCCGTTCAGATCCGGATGAGTAACTAAATTTTTATAAAATTCTCCAGACGGGTCCGAAGATAATTATATAATTCAATCTCATAAAATAATTTAGAGCGATCGGATTCGAATATTTATTTTAGAATAATAAAAATAATTTCGAGAGCCTGAAGACAGATTCGAAATGTAAAATAATTTCGAGTGTGCGGAATCGAAATCAAGTTGAGGTTCCGAATATGGAATTGAGTTATAATAGCATTTTTGGATGGACTGGAAACGAATTTAAATTCGGAACCAGAATAGGAGAATGCATAGAAAGTGATAGGTGGAATGAATATATGCATGTGTGCCATGTGTAAGGCATACAAGATATGTTTGTGACAAGTGTTGTGCTAGCATGAGAAATAAGTGACAAATGTTAAAAAAGTAGAAAGCATATATAATGGAAAATCAATTAAACAAATGAAAGGAAGAAAACAAGCAAGATAAAGAATACTTGAGCGAGAGAGAGAGCTGAGCGAGAGTTTGCCTTTATTTCATCCAAACATCATCCTAAGATGAGAGAGAGATTGAGAAAATGAGAGCCATCACCAAGACAAAACCGAGAGCAAAGATTCATGTTCGGTCAAGTGAAGCAAATAAAGAGAAAGGAGCATTCGGTCACCCATTCTCCAGCAAATCCGAAAGCCCAAGCAAGAGAAACCATCAGTCCGAGAGTGCAAGCTGATCCGTAAGCTGTTTGGATGCTGAGTGTGAGCTGGTGAAGGAGATCCAGCACATGCATGTGCTATCCAAGCATCCAGATGGAGAAATCTGATCTTGCATGCAAGCTAGGAAGGGCGATCAGCTACTGTCAGGCCATGAGGGAGCTGCTACCGTGACCTGTTGCTGCTGCCAGACCGTGAGAGCTGCTGCCAAGTGCTGTCGCTGCCGAACGCTGGAATTGCTGCTACCAGACCGCGACCTGCTGTTGCTGCCATGGACAAGAGCTGCTGTCGTGGGAGCTGTTGCAATAGCTGCTGCCAGACTATGGAGTGGTGCTGTCGAGATCTAAATCTGCTGCTATTGGCGTGACAGTGTTGTCGCTGCCGAACGAGAAGCTGCTGTTGCCGTGGTGCAAGTGTTGTTGCTGCCAAGAGCTGGCGTGAGAAGCTGCTATTGTAAGGTTCTGTCAGGCCGTGAGTCACCAAGTGTAGACCGGGCAGCTTTGAATCCATTAATCCATCCCCCATTCAGTTTTTCTCAAGATTAGAAGGTGAGTTGAAATTGAATTTCAGCAGTTGATTGATATTGTTTGAATGCCTTAGAAATAATTTTAGCCTGAGTGTGTGCGTGAACTGCTGTTGTCATGAGTCGCATTAATGTTAACTTGCTGTCAAGAATTCTAATTTCAGCTTGTGCATCCAAGTAAGGATGATAAGTGAGCTGTTGCCGTGGAGATTTCTTGGTACCGTCGTGCCGTCGTGCGCGTGAGGGGCTGTTTCGAAACGAAGGGCAGCTTACTCGAAGGTAAGTTGCTGCCCCATTGGTCTTGTTATCATGTTTCGATTAATTTGTAAGAGTTAATTGTGTTCGTTTAGATTTAAGGAAGTTCGCGGATAGGAGAATCGATTTAGGCAGCCCATTCGCGTGAGTCCCGTAAAGTTTCAAAGCTTTCGAATTGATTTCGGAGAGGTAAGTCCGAATTTATGGATTTCGTTTGCAATGGAAATATTTATGATTTAGTTGTGGATTAAATTGATGATGACATGATTGGGATATAGGATTTAGAACCTCGTTAGTGCGGAGGTTCGTTTGATTAAGTTTTGACGTGTTTGCGATTGATTTTCGATGTTGAATTTACGTTGCGAAATCCGTATAGGGGCTGTTGTGTTAGAAAAGCATGGGCTGTTACGTATTGCTTTTTGTTTCGGAATTGTTGGCATGAAAAATGATTCGCATCGATATGCTTTAGAGTATTGAAAAGCTATTTGAGTATCGCTTGATTGTTTTCAAGTGTTTTGATCGAGTTTTTCCGCGTTTTCGAAAGGCGTTAGTTTGCGATTTAGTGCCGAATGAATTGTGATTAAAATGTCATGTTGTTAAACGATATTTGAATGTGATTCAAATGAATATCTATGACAAAAATGATTGAGAGATTTCATGATGGTTTGTTAGAATTAATGCACGTAAATGAAAGACGATGTGACGATTTATGGGCTGTTTTGGACATACAGTTTTCATAGAAATTGTGTGCAGTTGTTGGCTTGTTTAAGGACTATTTTTGAAGTGTTTAAAGGTTGTTTTCATGCTATACAAATGAGCTATTAAAGTGTTATTATATGAGCTATAATATGCTAGTTATGGGATGTCAAAATGACGAGTAGCATGCTATTTTTTTTAGAACGTTATTCGTGCTGTTTTGAGTTATTTGAATGCTATATTCGTATTGATTTTGTTGGGCTATCATAAGCTATTTTAATGGGTTGTTTTGAGATTATTTTCAATACGGTAAAGACAGTCATAAAAAGGATATTATAAGCTGTTTCGAAGTAATATCCACTAGAAGTGTTTAGGATGCATTATAGGAGAACATATAGTTGTAGTCCACTAAGTAACACTAGAAATATATTAAATAAACTTTCGTTGCGTTTGTTTTTATTGAAAAGTCAAGGAGAACCCGGCAAACCGGATTCTCAACCAAAGAATAAGGGTAAAGCGTAAAGGAGTATACGATTCAAAGATCGAATCCGTTTGAGGTCGGTATACACATTATCTTTAAATTTTACTTGAAAGTGTTTTCATTGTGAAATGAATTTCTTAAATGAGATTGTTATATCATTTCAATATGATGCATTTACGAACGTATTTGACTATACTTGAAATGAAACGCGAAATTGATTTGTTATGAAAATCTTGATACTAAAATCAAAGTGTATAATGTGATACAAACGTTATGTTATAAATAGCCCTTGTAAACTTAGATATCGATAAATGAAAATTGGTAATTGACATGTCAATAGGGAAATTAGCAGCTGCACCGTTTATTTACATACACTAAATTGATTCGTTATGGATTATGAGAGGCACCACGTGTCCGATCTTGAACTATTATGTGTTATGATATACGACCCGGTGGATAATCACCGAGCGACCGATGCCGGGGTCGACCGTTATTTCGACGGGTAACCATCGCGTGTCCAATGCCGAAAACCCATATACCAATACATGAGTATCGAATATATATGTTTACTAAGGGCACTGAAAAATGTTATAAGCAATGAAATGAAAATGTTATGTGAAATGAAATGTTCAATGCTTTGAAAAAAAAAAATGTTGAATTAGAAAAATTGTGAACTATGTGTTTAAGTATTTTTATGCAACGTATATATATATATATATATATTTATGAATGTTAAAGTTAGAATACTTTTAGTTACAAATGAAATTATATTTGAAATTGAGAAATTAAATTATGTGTATACTTATTAAGCAATTATGCTTAGCGTATTGATTTACCGTGCGCAGGTTGAATATTTTGACTCCATCTTCAGACAGAGGAAATAACTTGTACGCGAAGGCTCAGATAATCACCATCCCTTCTACGCTTTTGGTAGATATATAGATATATTGCATATGATCATGCATTTTTGGGATACGTGTATGTTTGTGTAAATTATTGTATTCCACTTAATTATAACAAAATTCTGTATAAAAGCTTATATATTTCTTAAAAACTTACTTTTGGTTATGTATACATATAAATGTTTATGATATATTTGAGTAATGAAATGTTTTGGAAACGGACGGGAGGTCCGAATGGGAGTTTAGAAATTGATGTTTTAGAAATGTTAGAGTTTCAATTACAGGAAACGGATTTTGGGATTTCAGAAAAACAGAGGAAACTCTACTGGATTTATGTTTTTTTTTTTTGTAAAAAAAAAAAAAAAAAAAAAATTCTATTGGTAAAGAGCTTTATAATGATAATAGTTTTTCAAAAGTAACAGAAACGGTTTTATCAGGTAAGTAACGTTCTCCGTTCCGGATTTTCAACCGTAACGGAAATCAAGCGAAGGGCGTTACAGTTATTGGTATCAGAGCTGTGGTTTAGGCGATTCTAGACCTAAGCTTCCGATAAAAATTGCATTATACATACACATGCATTAGATACTACCAAAGTGGAAAGGATGTGACTCTGACCTGCAGATTTATTTCTTCTGTCTTATGTAAGGAGGTAGGATAGAACCCTTCAATCTTAGAGCCGCTAAGGGCGGTGATGAGTCAGAGCAAGGTAATCTAACTAGTGTGGCTGAAGGTATGTTGGAGGGGATCCGTAGGTCCTCAAAGGGCAAGACCGGCGGCATGGGGTCAACTAAGTTTCATGGAATAGAGGGTCGAGTTCTTTAAGTGTGTGGCTAGAGCTACACCCAGTTGAAAAGTGTGAAGACCAACTCCGCATCCATGTAAGCAATATGGTAAAAAACATGAGGGTGAATGCTGAAAAGTGTCAGGAGCATGTTATATATATGCGGATCACCTGATAATATTCAGAAATATTGTCCAAAGAACAAAGCCGTTTTCGCTCCTCAGTCAGAAGCATCAACTCCTTCAGTTCATAAGGGAAGGAAACCGGGTCCTAGTCAGTCAGAGGTGCAAAGCAGTAGGCTGAGGGGAGTACCAGACTCCGCAGAGAGACAAGATACTCGTGTCCCGGCTCGTGCATACGCGATTAGGGCCCAGGATGATCAGAATAGCTCCTGCTGAATTCAAGGAATTAAAGATTCAGTTAGAAGAGTTGCTTGACAAGGGATTTATTCGACCGAGCGTGTTGCCTTGGGGAGCTCTTGTGCTATTTGTTAAGAAGAATGATGGGTCTTTGAGACTATGTGTGGATTTCAAACAGTTGAATAAGCTTACAATCAAGAATAATTATCCTTTGCCTCGGATTAATGATTTATTTGACTAGTGGAGAGAAGCGAGTGTCTTCTCCAAGATTAACCTCCGATCTGGTTATCATCAGTTGCGAGTAAAGAAGTCGGACATTCCCAAGACTGTATTCAGGACTAGATATGGACATTATGAATTTGTGGTGGTGCCATTTGGACTAACGAATGCGTCTGTAGTTTTTATGAATTTAATGAATCGTATTTTTCGTCCGTATCTGGATTAGTTTGTTGTGGTATTCATTGATGATTTTCTGGTGTACTCTAAGACTCGAGAGGATCATGATAGACAACTTCGGGTAGTCTTGCAGACTTTGAGAGAAAAGCAATTATTCGTCAAGTTGAATAAGTGTGAGTTTTGGCTCACTGAAATTGCTTTTCTGGGACATATTGTATCCGCTGAGGGAATCCGTGCAGATCCGAAGAAAATAGAAACTGTTATGGAATGGCAATCTTCGAAGAATGTCTCAGAAGTCAGAAGCTTCTTAGGCTTGGCTGGATAATACATGCATTTTGTCAAAGGATTTTCATCCATAGTGACTCCATTGACTCGATTGCTCCATAAAGATGTTAAGTATGAATGAACTGAGAAGTGTCAGATAGCTTTCGATCGATTAAAGGTGATTCTTGTAGACGCTCCAATCCTTACTCAGCCAGTAATAATTGGTAAGGATTTTGTGGTCTATAGTGATGCTTCTCATCAAGGACTTGGATGTGTGTTAACGCTAGAAGGAAAAGTAGTTGCTTATGCCTCTAGACAGCTAAAGACTCTTGAGAGAAATTACCTGACGCATGATCTGGAGTTAGCAGCTATCGTCTTTGCATTAAAAATATGGGGACATTATCTCTATGGGAAATATGCTACATTTATACAGATCACAAGAGCCCGAAATATTTGCCTTCTCAAAAAGAGTTGAACTTGAGACAAAGGAGATGGATGGAGCTAATTAAGGACTACGATTGTATCATCGATTATCAGCCAAGGAAAGTTAATGTGGTAGCCGACGCGTTGAGTCGTAAAGCTTTGGTTTCTTTAAGAACCATGAATGCCGATTTACAAGTGACCCAAGATAGTGTTTTAGTGGCAGAGTTAAAAGTGAAGCTGAGTCTATTACAGCAAATTCAAGAAAAGCAGAAATTAGATGAAAAGAAGATTGTAGAGTTTGTGAGTAGATGCATGTCGTGTTACCAAGTAAAGGTGAAACATCAAGTTCCATCAGGTCTTCTTCAGTCGATTTCTTTATCAAAATGGAAATGGGATCAAATTACTATAGATTTCATTAGTGGTCTACCGCTTACTCGGAGAAAGCATGATTCAGTTTGGGTGATTGTGGATCGCTTAACCAAGTCAGCGCATTTTTGCCAATCAAAGTTGATTACTCATTGGATAGGTTGGTTGAGCTATTCATTAGAGAGATTATCAGATTGCATGGGGCACCCATATCTATCATTTCCGACCGAGACTCGAGATTTACATCAAGGTTTTGGAAGAAATTACTGGAAGCTTTGGGTACTCAGTTACATTTCAGTACGGCCTTCCATCCACAGACGGATGGACAATCAGAAAGAGTAATTCAGGTGCTTGAAGACATGCTTAGGAGCTGTGTGATTAATTTTGAAGGGAGTTGGGATAACCATCTTCCACTGATAGAATTTGCTTATAATAATAGCTACCAAGCAAGTATTAAAATGGCACCGTATGAAGCCTTATATGGGAGAAAATGTCGAACACCCTTATGTTGGTCAGAGTTGGGTGAAAGAAAGTTAGTGGGGCTTGATCTGGTGGAGCAGACTAAAGAAAAGGTGAAGATCATTAAAGAGAGATTAAAAGCCGCATCCGATCGACAAAAGTCCTATGCATTTACGAACGTATTTGACTATACTTGAAATGAAACGCGAAATTGATTTGTTATGAAAATCTTGATACTAAAATCAAAATGTATAATGTGATACAAACGTTATGTTATAAATAGTCCTTGTAAACTTAGATATCGATAAATGAAAATTGGTAATTGACATGTCAATAGGGAAATTAGCAGCTGCACCGTTTATTTACATACACTAAATTGATTCGTTATGGATTATGAGAGGCACCACGTGTCCGATCCTGAACGATTATGTGTTATGATATACGACCCGGTGGATAATCACCGAGCGGCCGATGCCGGGGTCGACCGTTATTCCGATGGGTAACCATCGCGTGTCCGATGCCGGAAACCCATATACCAATACATGAGTATCGAATATATATGTTTACTAAGGGCACTGAAAAATGTTATAAGCAATGAAATGAAAATGTTATGTGAAATGAAATGTTCAATGCTTTGAAAAAAAAATGTTGAACTCGAAAAATTGTGAACTATGTGTTTAAGTATTTTTATGCAACGTATATGTGTGTACATATATATATATATATATATTTATGAATGTTAAAGTTAGAATGCTTTTAGTTACGAATGAAATTATATTTGAAATTGAGAAATTAAATTATGTGTATACTTATTAAGCAATTATGCTTAGCGCATTGATTTACTGCGCGCAGGTTGAATCTTTTGACTCCATCTTCAGACAGAGGAAATAACTTGTACGCAAAGACTCAGATAGTCACCATCCCTTCTATGCTTTTGGTAGATATATAGATATATTGCATATGATCATGCATTTTTGGGATACATATATGTTTGTGTAAATTATTGTATTCCACTTAATTATAACAAAATTCTGTATAAAAGCTTATATATATTTCTTAAAAACTTACTTTGGATTATGTATACATATAAATGTTTATGATATATTTGAGTAATGAAATATTTTGGAAACAGACGGGAGGTTCGAATGAGAGTTTAGAAATTGATGTTTTAGAAATGTTAGAGTTTCAATTACAGGAAACGGATTTTGGGATTTCAGAAAAACAGAGGAAACTCTACTGGATTTATGTTTTTTTTTTTTTTAAAAAAAAAAAAAAAAAAAAAATTCTATTGGTAAAGAGCTTTATAATGATAATAGTTTTTCAAAAGTAACAGAAACGATTTTATCAGGTAAGTAACGTTCTCCGTTCCAGATTTTCAACCGTAACGGAAATCAAGCGAAGGGCGTTACATACCTTATCAGAATCAAAACCCATTTCCTTATTAACATGGCCTAAGCACTTGTTAATGTTTTCTTTAGTCCAACCAATAATGGGTATTACTGACCTATCGACGATAGCAGGAACCAGCTGTACGGAATGTAGATAGAACATCTGTCCAAATACCAAATACGTAATGTTAGGACCAAGTTCCTTATGCTTAAGAATATATATAAATATCGATAAATACGTCAAATGTGATTGTATTTTAAAATATTCCACCATTGTGAGAAATTTTTTATGTGATACAAGTGAACAATTATGAGTCTAATTGAATGTTTATGAGGTTAATTTGATGAATTGATAAGTGTGGAATATTTTAGAAATATTATTGAGAGAAATAACGGTTAATTTTATCGATATTAAAATTGTTATGGAAATTTATGGATTGGACGTATTTATTTTTATGGAATAATTTGTTTTATGAAAAATATAAGTGATGAGGATTAAAAGAGGTCATTAAGAAGTGTTAATCATAGATTAAAAATGAGTATGGACATGATTGAAAATGGATAAGTGAAGTTCATTAAAATGTTAGTTTAAAGAGGGGTTGATATGTAAAACTTTGGTTGAAAGTTAAGCTGATATAATTGAGGAAAATTGTAAGCCCTCATCCAGACTTATTGTTTTATGGTATTAAAAATCTTCAAATTGAGTTACGATCGAATCATAGGTTTCCCTTAGTGTTATTTGAAGTTTATTATAATTTCGTATCGCAAGTCGGATGTCGTTTGGCTGACCCCGGTACGAATACAAGACGATTAGGAATGAATTATTCATTAATCATGTGAGGTGAGCTCACATGATAAAATGGAGATACTTTATCTCAACCAATAGGAAGCAAGATAAGTGACAAATCCCATAGTTTAATATTAATTACATATATGCATAAATTAGTTGTCATGCACTAATGATTAAAGAATTATTTCAATTTCATGAGTTACCAAATTACCCTTAGATGGACAAGTCTCCATGTCATGAATAGTAGGGGTATTTTAGTCCTAGTAAGTGAGCAAAATAAATAAAATAAAGGAAGCATGACAATTAAGCCCCCATTCACGCCAAAAACAAGAAGCAAAAGTGAAACAAAAGTTCATGTTAGACAAAAGATGGAGTGGCGGCAATAAAAAGCAAAAGAGGGCATCAATGTCATTTCCATAAAAGTCACACCTATATATATGACACTTAGCAATTTTTAAAAGCACAAACACAACAAATAAGCTGCAGAAACCGTGAGTTGAAAAAGAGAGAGCAAGGTGGGACGCCAAAGGAAGAGAGACCAAGGAAGAAGACCAAAAGTTTGCACAACTCATTTTTGAAGCTTTAGGTCTCATTTTCAAGCAAACCCAAGCTAGGAGGATAAAACCCAAGCTAGCACAAAGTAAGTTACCATCACTTTCTTTAAATTTGATGATAGTTGGATGTATGAAAATGTGGATGGATTGAGTTATTTCTTGTGAAATTGTTGGTGGGATTTTGAGGTAGATTATGCTTTAGTGATAGGTATGTGATATGGAGACTTAAATTATAAGTTAGAGGGCTTGAATGACAAGTTAGGAATTATGTAGAGAAAACCCTAACTTGTGAATTAAGTGAGTAAAGAGCTAAATACATTATCAATCACTTGTTGGTTAAAGGATTGAAGGAAATATAACATGAAAAACTTGAAAGAATGACATATGAGTGCTTGGTGTGTATGTCATGGCCAATGAAGGGGTGTATGATCCCATTGTATTTCCATTCTTTTAAGCTTTAAATTATGCATATTTAATGTCACAAAAGTCTTTAGAGAAGTTAGAAATTTAAAGGGAAGAGCATAGGATTTAAAAGGAACAACATAAAAGCAAATTGAAAAACCTGAGGTGAAAGAGGGGGCCTGGTAAGATCTGACCTATTCTAGCTTATTTGAGGTTGTTCTACACCTCAAATGATGCCTAGGAATGATATAAAACCATAGAAATTGGAATGGGATCGATCCGATAAAAATTGACGAAGTTATAGCCAAAATAGTGGGCGTAAGAAACCGAGATGTGTAATAGCGATGCAAATGCATTCGTTGATGCCCAAAATAGATGTATTCGGTCATAATTAGGTAAAAGAACCTTAGATACGAAAGAAAAACTATCGTCGCTTGTCTGATGTAAAAACTTGCTTTGAAAAGTGCCCAAAATTGGGCGTTTTGCCTAGATTGACATAGCAAACGATGGAGTTTCTCAACGAAACTTTATGGGCGACTTAGTTATGTGATAAGGAGACGCTAGAAAAAGGAACGGAGGTGAAACCATGGCTGGTTTCAATTCTGTTTTTCGTGGTCAACCGTATAGTTAAAAAGTTGACTTTTTGTTTTAAGCTTCCGGAGACCAAACGAAACATATGGGGATGATCCTAGGGGTCTAGAAGTAAGACTTTTACAAAGAAACCAAATTTTGAGAGCCTCGGTCGAGTCAAAAATCGAGTTGGGAAAGTGTGGTGTAGTGAGTTTTCAATGTATTGGAATCTCTATTTTTATTAGTTTTAGCTATGAAAGTGAGTAAGTTATAACGAGACTATGATGTGTAGGTGACGAGCACGTGGACGAGATGCGAGAGGCTCGTTGAGGCATTGAGAGCATTGGGATCGAGGCAAGTGTCCTTCACTTCACTTACACCTAGTTGATTTCCATTTATATGGCAATGATAAGATATATTGTTTCAAAGAGTGTTTTATGTTGAGTAATGAGTTATGCCTAGAATCTAGAAATGAGATTCGAAGGCGAAAGTAAGTTGCAAAAAGGTTTAAAAGTAAAGCAAAGTAAAGTTGAATTAAGACTCATGTGCATGTTATGATATTAGCATCTTGGCACTACGCGGCGATGTAGAAAATTCCGCTCGTAGTTGTCAAGGTTGATAGCAATGTGATACGATGTAGAAAATTCCGTATCTAATTGCAAGTGATGAGTAAATTGCACTACAATATGCGATGTAGAAAATTCCGCATGTAGTTGCGTAAAGTATAAGCTATTGGCACTACAACGGCGATGTAGAAAATTCCGCGTTGTGGTTACCTAGAGTTGAGAAAGTTCGCCCTACGTCGCGATGTAGCAAATTCCGTGCGTAGTGGCTTTGCACATGGTTGTCTTATGAGAAATGATTTTCAAAAGAAAAAAATAAAATCGATTATTTTCTAAGTAATGTCTATGCGGAGTTATACTTTTATATAAATATTGCCTAACCTCTCTTTGTTTTGTGTAGCTTGTATATTTTAGTAGACGTTGACACGGACGCTCTTGCATCAAAGACATTATTTTGATTAACTTTAGGTGGGAGAAATAATGAGACGAAATATATGGATGTTAATGTATTCTGACATTGTGTACATGTGTATATATTGAATCAAATAATTATGTGTTGACATGAGATACTTGACGGATTATAAATCATATTTTGATATGTATATATAAATGAACCATTACACTTGATATGCACATATTGCACAAGGCACATATTTCATATAAGTATGAGTTGTTATATGTTAATTACATATGTGAATTATGTTTGTAAAAGAATTGCATGTTTGTGAAATGAATGAAAAATGCATGTTTGAGATTGAAAGAAGTTGGACGGTGATCAAAATAGTTCGAAGTGTATTTTTTATGCAGGTTGATTTTGGAAATGTTAAATTTATAGCCGTTATGTTGTCCGATTTTTATAAAATTAGTTTTCAATCAAATGCGAAAAATTCACACCGTTTCAACTATATTAAAAGAAAATAAAATTTTTAAGCCTAAAACAAGTAAACCGGCTAAGTAAAGTAAAGGGGTTCGCTTCCCGGATTTCTCCAATTCGACAAATCGGGTTCGGGGAGTCCGTTGAAGTGCCCGGCGGGGCCCTCTGGACAAGAGCCTAAAGAAGGTCTGGTTTGGGTCCTGTCAAAAATTGAGGGGTGTTTGGGCAATATGTTAAGTAAATAATAGTGTCTTCTTCCAGCTCAGATCGGGCACAGAAAACAGACTCACCAACAGACCGAAATCAGACCCGAAGTAGCTCAATCTCTCACTCGACGATCTCTCTCTCTCGGCCACCAAGTGCAGCAACAAAACCAATCATCTAAGGGATTTCTTCACGGTCAGAAGGAGGCTTCAAGAAGCAAGATTAGTATTTGATTTCAGCCCAGAAAATCAGATCTGGAAGTGAGGAGGACGAACCAGAAATCGGGAAGAGAAGCTGAAGTCGCGCGAGCTATTGACGAGCTGCAGACCGCGAGTGAAGAAAAGCAAATTCGGGTGAGCTGAGACCAGAAAAAGATGGGTTGAAAGGAGCTGGATGAAGCCAAGAAATGGAGGAAAATGGCAGGGGTAGGCGTGAAGATGATGGTCAACAGTAGGTAAGAGAAATAACTTGAGTTGTGAGTTGTCTTCTTGAATTGTTTGCTGTCAAAGTTCAAGAGTTATGGTTAATGTTGTTGTAGTTGAAGTTTGACAAGCTGAAATGGAAAGAAATTGATGTCGTGAGAATCTCAAAGCAGCTATGGATCTCAAAGACAAGTAAGGTATGTTGGGTTTAAGTGATTTTATCTTATGAAAAGCTTAAATGGAATAAATTGTTGTGTAGAGTTTATGTGAAGTGTGTGTGCCGTGAATGAAATGGAAAAATATGGGTATGTGTTATGTTCTGTTCGGTAGAATGTGATTGTGTGTGTGTGGGTTGTATATTGTTTAGTTAAATGGAGATTAATTGATTATTAAGTGTATAAATACATGATGAAAGATGAATGCGTGTTGGAATCGAAAGAAAATCAAGAAAAGAGTTATACGTGTGCTTTCCACAAAAGTGAAGGGCAGCTGGTTATAAGTTGAATTTGTGTGATTTTAAGGTCCTAAGTATGTGCTTAAATATGTAATTGAGTGTGATTAAGTCATAGATAATAAATTTCATTGCATGGAACGTATTTAATACTCAAAGGTAACCATGCGGACGTATTACGTACAAGCTGTCCCATTTGTATTTTATGTTATTTTGGTGGTTCCAAGTGTGTGTTTAAATGTATTAGGACATGGAAGCATCATGGAAATGAATGGTATAAAATAAGGGCTTGTGATGAAGTGAATTATGGCTTAATTTGTTTTAAAGAATTTCATTAGAGTTTATATTGGAACTAAGTAGTAAATAAGTTGGTGATTTAAACGTTAGATGAATTGGAAGTTTCTCTAACGGACATCGAGACGTGTAAGAGGTGAAGAGAGTTCCTTGAATTGGAAGTTAGCGATCGGTAAACGCTTTGTGAGTAGAAATCTACTTTTCTCCAAGCTTAGTTATTTAAAGCTTATTTTAATGTTATATGCATTTACTTTATTATGTAATTGATTGATAAATTTTAATATAGTTGGATCCTATTATATGAATTGTTAAAGTAAATATATATTTATGTAAAGAAATTATGAGACTTTAAAGTTTTTAGGCTTTTTACCTTAAAAACTAGATTATTTGAGAATACCGAGAAAAAGTATTTTCTTACAACGATGGTTTACCCTAGCCCCAGTTGAGTACCCAATAGAATGCCCTATGCGTGTATGGTAGATGTGAGAGAGTTACTAACTGAGAGAAAAAGAGTCAGTTGAGCGACCCTCTGCACGTATAGGGTAGTGTAGTTTAAATCGATTGTGTAGGGATAACGCGTGTCTAGAGTCGCACATCGGTAACTACACAGGGTAGATTCCCTAATTCCTAGTGGCTTAGTTAGAGATTTATGCGGCCACGATAGGAGTAGTTTCCCTGGGTTACCATCAAAACGAGAAATGAGAAAGTTTTAAAACGAAATTCAAAATGAATTTCAGAAATAGTTTTGACTGAAAGGAATAAAAAGTATTTCAGAAAAATACTTTAGTTTATAAAGCGGTTTATTATTTATCTCACTGAGTTATACTCACCGTTTGTTTGCTATGTATTTCTTAAAATTTTCTATCAGGTGCAGGAGCGAGTCGTCCAGCTGACGAGGCTTAGACTGATGCGCGGGTTGACTGACGGACGACTAGATTCCATAGTATAGCTCATCTTTTGTCACATGCATGTGTTGTATGGAAATTTTAGTATAAATATTTGTAAATATAAATACCATATGTTGGATGCACGTTTTACGAAAGTATTTTTGAAAAGAAAATCCTAATTCTCCATTAAATTTTGCAAATATAATTATTGTGTGTTGAAGTTGATTTTGAGTAAGGGCCGGAGGCCCTTGGTAGTTGAGATTTATGTGCTATAGAAGTATTATTAAATTGCTTTTAAATCTATAGGGTAACATAGTCGAATATATAGCTGACATGCTGCCGGATTTTTATCAGAAATTTAATAAATTAGTTTTAAGTATGTAAGTCACGGTGCTCCGACGAGGTTTCTTCGAGTCAAAATTAGGATTCGTTGGAGTTCTGTCGGAGTGCTACGGGATACTTCACGAATCCAGAGTAGGGATTCGGGAAGGGTCTTGTCACGTAACCTAAAGTAAGACAATATTACATTGACTGCAGAGCCTAGCACAACATTAAACAATACAAAAATATTGGATAAATATATAACTTCACCTGTAAGAAGAGAACACAACCAGAAAACACTTTGTTCTAGTTTGACTCCTATGATGTTTTGAATACTCGAATCTTATTACAGAGGCTCCTAAAACACCAACTAGCCCAATTGTTCCTTCCAATACCTGTCATATCAAGTAGGGCATTCAAGTACCCCATAGGCACATATTCTACATTGGTTGATACAAGGATAGTTCCCAACAAAAACAGGTAGAATGTAATAGCAAACTCATCATCGGCTAATGTAAGTTTGTTGATGCAGGAGTTGATCGACTTCTTACAAAACTTGTCATGTGAGATTTTCATCATTTCACCCCATGCCTCTAGGTTTGGCACCTCTGCAGATGTTACAACTTTATCTCTATCAACACGTATACCCATTACTTCTCCAAATACGCTGTCATTCAATTGTATTGATTGCTCATGGACTTTAAGTGTGCAGGTGTCAATGTCAAAATGATCAATTAGCCACTGACAAAGCCGCAATTGAAGTCGACCACAGTTTAATAATAAGAAGTTTCCAAAATCGACCCCTTGTATGGTCTCCTTCTGATCTTCAGTCAAGTTGTTCAAAACCCGACAAAAGCGAGTGGAGGAATAACGTGTTTACAATGATTCAATCTCCAGCGTCGGTACCTTTTCTATATTCTCTAAATCTTCATAAACTTCATTGCTTTTCTCTTCTTTTTCTCGACCACCAGCTTTTGTAGCCAATTTACTTGACGAATGAATTTCCCTATACTTAGTCTTCTCTTAGTCTGGCAACTGTCTATAAATTCGACCTAGTTCTTGTCTTGACTACACAAAACAAATGCAGACATCAAATATGACAAAACTGTTAAACCACATCCACAATGCAGGGAGCAGCTTAGGAAACTCATCACTTATTTAATGTTCAATTAGTACCTTTCTTTATCACTGCCTTATATCTTCTTGCATTCTGATCCACTGCACTATAACAACAAATTATGGTTATTCAATGAAAATTAACAATATAGATTCCTATAGTAACGGTACCAAGTTTGAAGATGTACAAGTAGTTAATCCATCCCATTTGACCACTCTTAACTGTTTCGTTTCCTGTTTCTGTTGATTCAATACTCTCCCCATTGTCAGCACTGGTTGCACGTGACTTGTCCGCCATTTTTGGACTCCAACTTTTAACCTTTATGTAACAAAACATAAAGCCCACAATTACAAATAATATAACAACAATCCGCAAATTAATAATATAATAAATATCTTTACTCAAGAGGTAGGACATTATACATATTGTTAATGAAGACATGAAGCCCATCCTCAAACATTACTCTTTAAAGACACTTAACACAAACTTGAAATAGCAAGGTCACTCTATCCTTGCTTAAATATAGTTTAAGATATCACAGAAGGAAGAGAATTTATAAATGAGTTGCCCGTCACTGGCAAGTTCACACTTTAGTTGAAGGAATACTACGGATATTGCTACAAAGTTTCACGGATTAAATTCAACATAAAAGACTCTATATAATACAACACTAAAGCTTCATTGTCAAATCTGATTTACATATTAATGACACATCTAAATGGTACTAATAACAAGAAGAAATAAATTTTCAAAACATGAAAATGTTATGAGATTGGGAAAAGGATAATGCTATGGGATTAATATTTCCTCAGCTTCTGATCTTACACTATTCTTTCAATAACTGACATAAGCTAATAGATTTGTTTTGTTGAAGTTTAAATGTTATGAATTCTATTTAGATTACAATGACATTTAATAATTTAACTATAATTCAAGTTTTAAAAATACTTTGCCTATATTTCTAAAATGAGAAAGGACTTTAACAACAAAATAAATGATAACCTCACATGAGCAATGCTGACACAATCGTTTTTTTAGGTGATTGTCTTACTTATTAATGCAAGAAAAAGTCTGTTATGGGTATTTTTGGATTCCTCAAATGGGCTGGCAAAGGTCCATAAAAATGGTGGCCCAAGTTACCAAAGGCCCGTGAGAGGTACTGTGTATCAGATCGCGAGATCGAGCTCGAGCAAGACAATGACAGGTTCACCTGCTATGATGATAGCGACGTCAAGGTCGCTAGACCGTTGCAGCGATATCAAGATCGCCAGATCGTTGCTGAGTCCAGATCGTCACGACGCAGTTTCAGACCGTTATCTAGCCAGTTCGCCCAGTTTCAGTGCAAGACAGTAAAATGGCGTGTCTTGCACGATAAGTAAGGGTTTCTCACCTAATGGCAGCTTAATTTCCGGAAATCTCACCAAACCAGCATGGGTCAGCAGTCGGCCCACGTTTCGCCAGAGTTGACATGTCAGAAGTCAGAAGCATTTAAAGCTCTCAAGCAGCATTTATTACGACAAGATCAGCCCTTTTTGTCCGTTTGTTCTCTTTGTAACCTCTTCTTCTCTATAAATAGAGAGAGGTATTTATTGTAAACGGATCCAGAAATTGAGAGTTTTGAGAGGCTGTTACTCTGTAAAAACGTAGGGAGAGCAAACATTTTATGAGAGATAAACAGTAATAACAGAACAAGTGGACGTAGGCCCTTCCAAATCGAGCCGAACCACTTCAAACCTCCTGTGTTCTTTTTTCTTTCTTCTTTCTTCTTCTCTTCTTCGCCATTATTCGGTCTGTTTGTTGCAGGTCTCCTTATCAGCGCGGCATTGGGCTCAAGAATCTGGTTGGCTGGTTTACCACGTCAACATTTTGGCGCTAGAAGGAGGGCCCAACTGCGAAGTGGAGCTCTGTAATCGCCATGGCTAAGGGGAGAACGACCAGAAACTCAGTAGACGATAGAGCCGAAGAGACCGAGCTGCGGCGTCAACCTCAGATGACGGATATGGGTGCAGGACCGTCTCAGGGAGGACGGGATGTTGTGCATGACCTGGCCCGACGTCAGGAGAGGATAGAAGCTACAATGGCGCAGATGGCGGATACGTTGAGGGCGATGGCACGAGGTCGTGATCAGAACGTGCCAAGGACGACAGTGATCCCACCTCCTGTAGCAGAGGTCGCAAGGGGAGTGCATCTGCCAGAAGGATCTCTTCATTCGTCGAATAGGCGATCTGAAGCCCGGGGTCAGCGAGCTCGGGAGAATGGAGATGCAGCCCGACCTTCAGACGTGAGAGTCAAAATCAGCCGAGATGGTGGCAGAAGGGTTAAGGTAAGTAATGGAATCCCCCGTGTTTCAGATCGCAGAAATGAAGACGAGCTGCTGCAAGGCCAGAACGACCGGCGTAGAGAGAACGATAACTACGAGGTGGGCCGAGAACGCCGACGGTATGACCAGCATTCTATCACCGGGGTAAGTCAAAGAAGTAGGAGGTCCCCCGTGAGGCAGCTCGGAGCTCAAGACCCGATCATTCAGCAGCTCCTGGAGCGAATGCAGCAGCTCGAAGAGCGACCTGGGGCTCAGGTGGCAGGAGAGCGGTGTGAAGATAGAAGCCCGTTTTCAGTACAATGGGGATTCGGACCCATATGATCACCTGGACGCCTTCAACGTCCAAATGAATTTGCAAACCTCCAGTTCGTTGGTAAAGTGTCGCGTGTTCCCTGCGACGTTCGGAGAAATACCGCGAACTTGGCTCAGGAATCTGCCACCTCGCAGTATCAATAGCTGGGAGGAGTGCCAGCAAAAGTTCCTCCACCAATATAAAGCATTGAAGAGGCAGCTCGCTCCGGCCTGTCATCTCGCAACCATTTTTCAGCGATCAGGGGAATCGCTAAAGGAATATATCAGCCGCTTCAGAAGCGAGATTAATAATGTGGTGAGCCCGTCTGATGAGGGCGTTTTGTCAACAATATCAGCTGAACTTCGAAAGGATGGAAAGCTGTATGAAAGCATTTACAAAATGCCTGTCAAAGACCTGGGAGAATTCTATGAACGAGCTAATAGGGAGATCAGATGGGAAGAATCCTTTAGCTCGAGAAAGGCTAGCCAGCCGAAAAATGAAGCAAGCGGATCCCATCAAGGCAAGAAGAGGGATCAGGTCGGTAATGAAGATAGAAGAAACCGATCTAATAATCAGGTGGCGAAGCGAGCTAAGAAAGAGTTCAGAAGAGATCGCTCCCCACCTCGAAACCGCTTCCACCGCTACAGTACATTATCCGACAGGCAAGATCGGATCTTTCAGACAGAGAAGCATAGAGTTAACTTCGGGAGGTCGAGCCCTACAGGTTTCCCGGGTAAGTTCAAAAATCCTCGTAAGTATTGTGCTTATCATCAGGAGAACGGGCACAATACATCTTAATGCTGGGACCTTAAGGACGCCATAGAAGATTTGATAAGAAATGGTCGTCTGAAGGAGTATGTGGTACAGCCCGACCACAAGAAGCCCTAGAATCAGCGTCCTCGTCAAGATCACCAGCCCGCGCAGACGAGTCAGCAGGGCTAGGAGCAGGGGGTTGGTCTGACGGTGAAAACTATCTATACCATCCATGGCGATCCCCACATCGCCGGATCCTCTGGTAAGTCTCATGAAAGATATGTGCGAGAGGCAAATCACGTCCATCTTACAGGGTGGGGTGATCAGGAAGGGCCAGCGAAGAAGGCTAGAATGACTTCGGAGGAGATCGTTTTCACAAAGGAAGACGAAAGCGAGGTAAAATTTCCCCATAATGACGCCATTGTTATCAAGGCGAGAATCAGCAACGCCGAGGTCCTGAGGATCATGATAGATACAGGCAGCTCGGTCAATGTTATGTACAAGGATTGTTATGATCAGCTCGGGTTAGGAGCTAATCAGCTGAAGCCGTCTCCAGAGCCTCTCTACGGTTTCACTGGGGACGCCGTCATCCCAATAGGCCAAGTAAGACTTCCGCTTTCAATAGGAGATCCAGCTCGCCAGGCAACAACCCTAGCGGACTTCCTCATCGTTAATGGGGCATCTGCTTATAATGTGGTTTTGGGAAGGCCCGCGATGAACGACCTGGATATGGTCGTGTCAACCAAAGCTCTCACAATCAAGTTTCCGACTGCCAGCGGAGTGGGGGTAATTCGAGGTGAGCAATATACAGCAAGACGCTGTTATGTGAAGGCTATGAAGATCGGGGTGACGTATAAGCAAGTCGACATGGTAACTGAGGAAAAGCCGAGAGAAGCGAGCAGAAAAGGGTTCGACCGCGATCTTGATCCTCGTGAAGTAGATGAGTATGGAACATCGGGTCCAGTTGACGAGCTCGAACCCGTTCAAGTCAGCGAGGAAGATCCAAAAAGATGCCTGAGTGTGGGGCGAGGTCTGGCCCCGGAAGTGAAGAATCAGCTCGTTGTTTTCCTCAAAGAAAATGTAGATGTCTTCGCATGGAGTCACGAAGACATGGTTGGGATTGATCCTGAGGTTATGTCGCATAGATTGAATATCGATCCCCGATTCAGACCGGTTCGCCAGAAGAGGAGACCGTTGACAAAAGAGCGGTCTGATGCCATCAAAGAGGAGGTTGATAAGCTGCTCGCTAATAACTTCATCAGAGCCGTCCAGTATCCACTTTGGCTCGCTAACCCTGTCCTCGTGAAGAAGAAGAATGGCAAGTGGAGGACGTGCATTGATTTCACCGATCTCAATAAGGCGTGCCCTAAGGACAGTTTCCCTCTTCCAAGGATCGATCAGTTGGTGGACGCGACTGCTGGTCACCAGCTGTTAGTTTTATGGACGCTTATTCAGGATATAACCAAATTCCTATGAGCCCGCTGGACGAAGAGCACACCTCGTTCATTACGGATAGAGGCCTTTATTGCTATAAGGTGATGCCCTTCGGTCTAAAGAATGCTGGCGCGACCTATCAGAGGCTCGTCAATAAGATGTTTGAGAAGCAGATCGGCAGGTCGATCGAAGTGTATGTAGACGACATGCTGGTCAAGTCGAAGCAAGCCGAGTCCCATGTCGACGATCTAGCGGAGACATTCCAGATCCTGAGAAATTACAGGATGAAGCTCAACCCGCTGAAGTGCGCTTTCGGGGTTGCATCTGGAAAATTCCTGGGGTTCATGGTAAATGAGAGGGGGATCGAAGCCAATTCTGAGAAGATTCTGGCCTTGATGAATATGAGGTCGCCCAGGACGGTCAAAGAGGTTCAAAGTCTGACAGGTCAGGTCGCGGCGCTTAGCAGATTCATCTCGAAAGCGACTGACAAGTGTATTCCATTCTTCGACGTGTTGAAAAGGGTAAAAGACTTCGAATGGACGGAGCAGTGCGAGCAGGCCTTCCAGCAGCTGAAAGAGTATATGGGCCGGGCTCCACTTTTGTCAAAACCTGTAGAAGGGGAGAAGCTCATCCTTTATTTGGGGGTATCAGATAGCGCCCTCAGCGCGGCCTTGGTGCGAGAAGAGGAAAGGACGCAGCTCCCCGTGTATTATGTCAGCAAGAGGCTTTCGGATGCGGAGACCAGGTATTCCCAGATAGAGAAGCTCGCTGATTGTTTGGTGACCGCATCCAGAAAGCTCCGACCTTATTTCCAGGCTCATAAGATCGAGGTCCCGACTCGGTATCCCTTGAAGCAGATTTTCCAGACTTCGGATACCTCAGGTCGCCTATTGAAGTGGGCAGTCGAGCTGGCCCAGTTCGACATCGAGTATGTCCCCAGACCGTCCATCAAGGCTCAGGCCCTAGCAGATTTTATTGCAGAATTTACCGGGACAACAGAGGAAGGAGCTGGGCCATCGGAGGAGCCGATGTGGGAGTTGTATGTTGATGGCTCGTCGAGCGAGCTGAGAGCCGGGGCAGGAATTTTACTCATCAGTTCGGAGGGGCACAAGATCTTCTATGCGTTAAAGTTCGGATTCAAAGCAACCAACAACGAAGCACTCATAGCGGGGCTGAAGCTTGCTAGGGAGATGCGATCTGACCGGGTAAGAATATTCAGTGACTCTCAGCTCGTTGTATTCCAGGTAAAAGGGGAGTACCGGACTCGGACATCAAGTACAGCTGCGTATCTTGAGAAGGTGCAAGAGTTGCTCGGGGCGTTTCAGAGGTACGAAGTGACCCAGATCCCGCGAGCTCAAAATGCGCATGCTGATGCTCTAGCTCGCTTAGCCACTACTCAGATAGCAGAAGATCTGAAGCCCGTGCCTGTCGAGCTCCTGCCAGTTCCAAGTATTCAGAAGGGGGAAATGATGATGGCCCTGGTAGTGGCCGGAGACTCTTGGATGAAGCCGTTGGTTGATTATCTGCAGAATGGGATCCTTCCTGAGGACAAGAATGAAGCTCGCCAGTTGAAGGCGCGATCTGCGCGCTACTGCATCTACGACGATCTGTTATACAAAAGGGGTTTCTCAGCTCCTCTTTTGCGGTGTATAGACGGGGTGGACTGCGAGAAAGTGTTAAACGACATGCATTCAAGTCATTGCGGAAATCACTCCGACGGCCTCGCTCTAGCTCAGAGAGCGCTAAGGCAAGGATTCTATTGGCCAACAATGAAGAAGGACGCTATCGTCCTGGTGAGGAAGTGTAACAAGTGTCAGAGGTTCGCAAAGGTGCCCCGAGCTCCTCCGGCACTCCTGCAGCAGATGATTAGCCCGTGGCCGTTCGCGATTTAGGGCATGGATCTGATTGGGCCCCTGCCGACAGCTCGGGGAAATTGCAAGCACGCCGTGGTCGCAGTTGATTATTTTACAAAGTGGGCAGAAGCAAGAGAGCTAGCTGACATCTCGACATCGAAGATCATCAAGTTTATGTGGAGTAATATCATCAGCAGGTTTGGTATTCCGCAGCAGGTAATTACGGACAACGGGACTCAGTTCAGCAGTGAGCAGTTCGTCGACTTTTGTGACGAGCTAGGGATCACCAAGAGTTTCTCCGCAGTAGATCATCCTCAAGCCAATGGACAGGTCGAAGCCGTAAACAAGATCATCAAGCAGATCCTGAAGACGAAGCTAGAGGCAAGAAACGGGGCATGGGCGGACGAGCTCCCAAAGGTATTATGGGCCTACCGGACTACAGCTCGCAACACGACTCAGGAAACACCCTTCTCAATGGTCTACGGGTGTGAAGCTATGATTCCAGCTGAGTTCGAGGTAACGACGCATCGAAGAGCCACATTCAACATTGAAGATAATCAGCAGCTGCTCGCATGCAATCTCGACCTCGTGGACGAACTACGGGATGAAGCTCAACTAAGGTTGGCAGTCTACCAGCAGAGAGTTGCCAGATATTACAACAAAAAAGTTCGA
This sequence comes from Dimocarpus longan, assembly GCA_022984855.1. Lineage (NCBI taxonomy): Eukaryota > Viridiplantae > Streptophyta > Magnoliopsida > Sapindales > Sapindaceae > Dimocarpus > Dimocarpus longan. The sequence goes on along the minus strand of CM041016.1, from coordinate 29,280,401 downwards.
GTTCGTCACTACAACGTCGGAGATCTGGTACTGAGACTTGTTCTGCCTGCAGCTCGAAATTCCAGCGAAGGCACTCTAGGACCGAGCTGGGAAGGTCCTTACGTCATTCAGAAGGATCTAGGGAATGGAGCCTATCACTTAAGCAATATGGACGGAACGAAACTCCCGCGAGCATGGAACGCTGAGAAGCTCCAACCTTACTTCGTATGATTCAATCAGATCGGATTGTCTATCTCAAATGTAATTTATCAGATCAAGTTATTTGCTGCAATTGTAACACCTTTGGCAGTTCGCCAGTGCATATATGAATATATTCAAGAAAATTCTCTCCACTTATATCTGTCTTCGTTCTTACTTGTATTTATCGGCCTCAACAGTCTTGGACGGAATCGCGCGCCTTGTGAGCTCGCAACGCTCTGGATGGGCCCGTGATCTCCTGTGGACTTAAAATTAATCAAGTCTTGGACGGAGACGCCGCGCCCTATGAGCTCGCAACGCTCTGGACGGGCCGACGTCCTCCTGTGGACTTGTCATCAATCAACTGTCTTGGACGAAATCGCGCGCCCTGTGAGCTCGCAACGCTCTGGACGGGCCCGTGATCTCCTGTGGACTTAAAATTAATCAAGTCTTGGACGGAGACGCCGCGCCCTGTGAGCTCGCAACGCTCTGGACGGGCCGACGTCCTCCTGTGGACTTGTCATCAATCAACTGTCTTGGACGGAATCGCGCGCCCTGTGAGCTCGCAAAGCTCTGGACGGGCCCGTGATCTCCTGTGGACTTAAAATTAATCAAGTCTTGGACGGAGACGCCGCGCCCTGTGAGCTCGCAACGCTCTGGACGGGCCGACGTCCTCTTGTGGACTTGTCATTAATCAACTGTCTTGGACGGAATCGCGCGCCCTGTGAGCTCGCAACGCTCTGGACGGGCCCGTGATCTCCTGTGGACTTAAAATTAATCAAGTCTTGGACGGAGACGCCGCGCCCTGTGAGCTCGCAACGCTCTGGACGGGCCGACGTCCTCCTGTGGACTTGTCATCAATCAACTGTCTTGGATGGAGACGCCGCGCCCTGTGTGCTCGCAACGCTCTGGACGGGCCCGTGATCTCCTGTGGACTAAAAATTAATCAAGTCTTGGACGGAGACGTCACGCCCTGTGAGCTCGCAACGCTCTGGACGGGCCGACGTCCTCCTGTGGACTTGTCATGAATCAACTGTCTTAGACGGAGATGCCGCACCCTGTGAGCTCGCAACGCCCTGGACGGGCCCGTGATCTCCTGTGGACTTAAAATTAATCAAGTCTTGGACGGAGACGCCGCGCCCTATGAGCTCGCAACGCTCTTGACAGGCCGACGTCCTCCTGTGGACTTGTCATCAATCAACTGTCTTGGACGGAATCGCGCGCCCTGTGAGCTCGCAACGCTCTGGACGGGCCCGTGATCTCCTGTGGACTTAAAATTAATCAAGTCTTGGACGGAGACGCCGCGCCCTGTGAGCTCGCAACGCTCTGGACGGGCCGACGTCCTCCTGTGGACTTGTCATCAATCAACTGTCTTGGATGGAGACGCCGCGCCCTGTGTGCTCGCAACGCTCTGGACGGGCCCGTGATCTCCTGTGGACTTAAAATTAATCAAGTCTTGGATGGAGACGTCACGCCCTGTGAGCTTGCAACGCTCTGGACGGGCCGACGTCCTCCTGTGGACTTGTCATGAATCAACTGTCTTAGACGGAGACGCCGCACCCTGTGAGCTCGCAACGCTCTGGACGGGCCCGTGATCTCCTGTGGACTTAAAATTAATCAAGTCTTGGACGGAGACGCCGCGCCCTGTGAGCTCGCAACGCTCTGGACGGGCCGACGTCCTCCTGTGGACTTGTCATCAATCAACTGTCTTGGATGGAGACGCCGCGCCCTGTGTGCTCGCAACGCTCTGGACGGGCCCGTGATCTCCTGTGGACTTAAAATTAATCAAGTCTTGGATGGAGACGTCACGCCCTGTGAGCTCGCAACGCTCTGGACGGGCCGACGTCCTCCTGTGGACTTGTCATGAATCAACTGTCTTAGACGGAGACGCCGCACCCTGTGAGCTCGCAACGCTCTGGACGGGCCCGTGATCTCCTGTGGACTTAAAATTAATCAAGTCTTAGACGGAGACGCCGCACCCTGTGAGCTCGCAACGCTCTGGACGGGCCCGTGATCTCCTGTGGACTTAAAATTAATCAAGTCTTGGACGGAGACGTCACGCCCTGTGAGCTCGCAACGCTCTGGACGGGCCGACGTCCTCCTGTGGACTCGTCATCAATCAACTGTCTTGGACGGAATCGCGCGCCCTGTGAGCTCGCAACGCTCTGGACGGGCCCGTGATCTCCTGTGGACTTAAAATTAATCAAGTCTTGGACGGAGACGCCGCGCCCTGTGAGCTCGCAACGCTCTGGACGGGCCGACGTCCTCCTGTGGACTTGTCATCAATCAACTGTCTTGGACGGAATCGCGCGCCCTGTGAGCTCGCAACGCTCTGGACGGGCCCGTGATCTCCTGTGGACTTAAAATTAATCAAGTCTTGGACGGAGACGCCGCGCCCTGTGAGCTCGCAACGCTCTGGACGGGCCGACGTCCTCCTGTGGACTTGTCATCAATCAACTGTCTTGGATGGAGACGCCGCGCCCTGTGTGCTCGCAACGCTCTGGACGAGCCCGTGATCTCCTGTGGACTTAAAATTAATCAAGTCTTGGACGAAGACGTCACACCCTGTGAGCTCGCAACGCTCTGGACGGGCCGACGTCCTCCTGTGGACTCGTCATCAATCAACTGTCTTGGACGGAATCGCGCGCCCTGTGAGCTCGCAACGCTCTGGACGGGCCCGTGATCTCCTGTGGACTTAAAATTAATCAAGTCTTGGACGGAGACGCCGCGCCCTGTGAGCTCGCAACGCTCTGGACGGGCCGACGTCCTCCTGTGGACTTGTCATCAATCAACTGTCTTGGATGGAGACGCCGCGCCCTGTGAGCTCGCAACGCTCTGGACGGGCCCGTGATCTCCTGTGGACTTAAAATTAATCAAGTCTTGGACGGAGACGTCACGCCCTGTGAGCTCGCAACGCTCTGGACGGGCCGACGTCCTCCTGTGGACTCGTCATCAATCAGCTGTCTTGGACGGAATCGCGCGCCCTGTGAGCTCGCAACGCTCTGGACGGGCCCGTGATCTCCTGTGGACTTAAAATTAATCAAGTCTTGGACGGAGACGCCGCGCCCTGTGAGCTCGCAACGCTCTGGACGGGCCGACGTCCTCCTGTGGACTTGTCATCAATCAACTGTCTTGGACGGAATCGCGCGCCCTGTGAGCTCGCAACGCTCTGGACGGGCCCGTGATCTCCTGTGGACTTAAAATTAATCAAGTCTTGGACGGAGACGCCGCGCCCTGTGAGCTCGCAACGCTCTGGACGGGCCGACGTCCTCCTGTGGACTTGTCATCAATCAACTGTCTTGGACGGAGACGCCGCGCCCTGTGAGCTCGCAACGCTCTGGACGGGCCCGTGATCTCCTGTGGACTTAAAATTAATCAAGTCTTGGACGGAGACGTCACGCCCTGTGAGCTCGCAACGCTCTGGACGGGCCGACGTCCTCCTGTGGACTTGTTATCAATCAACTGTCTTGGACGGAATCGCGCGCCCTGTGAGCTCGCAACGCTCTGGACGGGCCCGTGATCTCCTGTGGACTTAAAATTAATCAAGTCTTTGACGGAGACGCCGCGCCCTGTGAGCTCGCAACGCTCTGGACGGGCCGACGTCCTCCTGTGGACTTGTCATCAATCAACTGTCTTGGACGGAATCGCGCGCCCTGTGAGCTCGCAACGCTCTGGACGGGCCCGTGATCTCCTGTGGACTTAAAATTAATCAAGTCTTGGACGGAGACGCCGCGCCCGGTGAGCTCGCAACGCTCTGGACGGGCCGACGTCCTCCTGTGGACTTGTCATCAATCAACTGTCTTGGATGGAGACGCCGCGCCCTGTGTGCTCGCAACGCTCTGGACGGGCCTGTGATCTCCTGTGGACTTAAAATTAATCAAGTCTTGGACGGAGACGTCACGCCCTGTGAGCTCGCAACGCTCTGGACGGGCCGACGACCTCCTGTGGACTTGTCATGAATCAACTGTCTTAGACGGAGACGCCGCACCCTGTGAGCTCGCAACGCTCTGGACGGGCCCGTGATCTCCTGTGGACTTAAAATTAATCAAGTCTTGGACGGAGACGCCTCACCCTGTGAGCTCGCAACGCTCTGGACGGGCCGACGTCCTCCTGTGGACTTGTCATGAATCAACTGTATTGGACAGAGACGCCGCGCCCTGTGAGCTCGCAACGCTCTGGACGGCCCGTGATCTCCTGTGGACTTAAAATTAATCAAGTCTTGGACGGAGACGCCGCGCCCTATGAGCTCGCAACGCTCTGGACGGGCCGACGTCCTCCTGTGGACTTGTCATCAATCAACTGTCTTGGACGGAATCGCGCGCCCTTTGAGCTCGCAACGCTCTGGACGGGCCCGTGATCTCCTGTGGACTTAAAATTAATCAAGTCTTGGACGGAGACGCCGCGCCCTATGAGCTCGCAACGCTCTGGACGGGCCGACGTCCTCCTGTGGACTTGTCATCAATCAACTGTCTTGGACGGAATCGCGCGCCCTTTGAGCTCGCAACGCTCTGGACGGGCCCGTGATCTCCTGTGGACTTAAAATTAATCAAGTCTTGGACGGAGACGCCGCGCCCTGTGAGCTCGCAACGCTCTGGACGGGCCGACGTCCTCCTGTGGACTTGTCATCAATCAACTGTCTTGGATGGAGACGCCGCGCCCTGTGAGCTCGCAACGCTCTGGACGGGCCCGTGATCTCCTGTGGACTTAAAATTAATCAAGTCTTGGACGGAGACGTCACGCCCTGTGAGCTCGCAACGCTCTGGACGGGCCGACGTCCTCCTGTGGACTTGTCATCAATCAACTGTCTTGGATGGAGACGCCGCGCCCTGTGTGCTCGCAACGCTCTGGACGAGCCCGTGATCTCCTGTGGACTTAAAATTAATCAAGTCTTGGACGAAGACGTCACACCCTGTGAGCTCGCAACGCTCTGGACGGGCCGACGTCCTCCTGTGGACTCGTCATCAATCAACTGTCTTGGACGGAATCGCGCGCCCTGTGAGCTCGCAACGCTCTGGACGGGCCCGTGATCTCCTGTGGACTTAAAATTAATCAAGTCTTGGACGGAGACGCCGCGCCCTGTGAGCTCGCAACGCTCTGGACGGGCCGACGTCCTCCTGTGGACTTGTCATCAATCAACTGTCTTGGATGGAGACGCCGCGCCCTGTGAGCTCGCAACGCTCTGGACGGGCCCGTGATCTCCTGTGGACTTAAAATTAATCAAGTCTTGGACGGAGACGTCACGCCCTGTGAGCTCGCAACGCTCTGGACGGGCCGACGTCCTCCTGTGGACTCGTCATCAATCAACTGTCTTGGACGGAATCGCGCGCCCTGTGAGCTCGCAACGCTCTGGACGGGCCCGTGATCTCCTGTGGACTTAAAATTAATCAAGTCTTGGACGGAGACGCCGCGCCCTGTGAGCTCGCAACGCTCTGGACGGGCCGACGTCCTCCTGTGGACTTGTCATCAATCAACTGTCTTGGACGGAATCGCGCGCCCTGTGAGCTCGCAACGCTCTGGACGGGCCCGTGATCTCCTGTGGACTTAAAATTAATCAAGTCTTGGACGGAGACGCCGCGCCCTGTGAGCTCGCAACGCTCTGGACGGGCCGACGTCCTCCTGTGGACTTGTCATCAATCAACTGTCTTGGACGGAGACGCCGCGCCCTGTGAGCTCGCAACGCTCTGGACGGGCCCGTGATCTCCTGTGGACTTAAAATTAATCAAGTCTTGGACGGAGACGTCACGCCCTGTGAGCTCGCAACGCTCTGGACGGGCCGACGTCCTCCTGTGGACTTGTTATCAATCAACTGTCTTGGACGGAATCGCGCGCCCTGTGAGCTCGCAACGCTCTGGACGGGCCCGTGATCTCCTGTGGACTTAAAATTAATCAAGTCTTTGACGGAGACGCCGCGCCCTGTGAGCTCGCAACGCTCTGGACGGGCCGACGTCCTCCTGTGGACTTGTCATCAATCAACTGTCTTGGACGGAATCGCGCGCCCTGTGAGCTCGCAACGCTCTGGACGGGCCCGTGATCTCCTGTGGACTTAAAATTAATCAAGTCTTGGACGGAGACGCCGCGCCCTGTGAGCTCGCAACGCTCTGGACGGGCCGACGTCCTCCTGTGGACTTGTCATCAATCAACTGTCTTGGATGGAGACGCCGCGCCCTGTGAGCTCGCAACGCTCTGGACGGGCCCGTGATCTCCTGTGGACTTAAAATTAATCAAGTCTTGGACGGAGACGTCACGCCCTGTGAGCTCGCAACGCTCTGGACGGGCCGACGTCCTCCTGTGGACTCGTCATCAATCAACTGTCTTGGACGGAATCGCGCGCCCTGTGAGCTCGCAACGCTCTGGACGGGCCCGTGATCTCCTGTGGACTTAAAATTAATCAAGTCTTGGACGGAGACGCCGCGCCCTGTGAGCTCGCAACGCTCTGGACGGGCCGACGTCCTCCTGTGGACTTGTCATCAATCAACTGTCTTGGACGGAATCGCGCGCCCTGTGAGCTCGCAACGCTCTGGACGGGCCCGTGATCTCCTGTGGACTTAAAATTAATCAAGTCTTGGACGGAGACGCCGCGCCCTGTGAGCTCGCAACGCTCTGGACGGGCCGACGTCCTCCTGTGGACTTGTCATCAATCAACTGTCTTGGACGGAGACGCCGCGCCCTGTGAGCTCGCAACGCTCTGGACGGGCCCGTGATCTCCTGTGGACTTAAAATTAATCAAGTCTTGGACGGAGACGTCACGCCCTGTGAGCTCGCAACGCTCTGGACGGGCCGACGTCCTCCTGCGGACTTGTTATCAATCAACTGTCTTGGACGGAATCGCGCGCCCTGTGAGCTCGCAACGCTCTGGACGGGCCCGTGATCTCCTGTGGACTTAAAATTAATCAAGTCTTTGACGGAGACGCCGCGCCCTGTGAGCTCGCAACGCTCTGGACGGGCCGACGTCCTCCTGTGGACTTGTCATCAATCAACTGTCTTGGACGGAATCGCGCGCCCTGTGAGCTCGCAACGCTCTGGACGGGCCCGTGATCTCCTGTGGACTTAAAATTAATCAAGTCTTGGACGGAGACGCCGCGCCCGGTGAGCTCGCAACGCTCTGGACGGGCCGACGTCCTCCTGTGGACTTGTCATCAATCAACTGTCTTGGATGGAGACGCCGCGCCCTGTGTGCTCGCAACGCTCTGGACGGGCCCGTGATCTCCTGTGGACTTAAAATTAATCAAGTCTTGGACGGAGACGTCACGCCCTGTGAGCTCGCAACGCTCTGGACGGGCCGACGACCTCCTGTGGACTTGTCATGAATCAACTGTCTTAGACGGAGACGCCGCACCCTGTGAGCTCGCAACGCTCTGGACGGGCCCGTGATCTCCTGTGGACTTAAAATTAATCAAGTCTTGGACGGAGACGCCTCACCCTGTGAGCTCGCAACGCTCTGGACGGGCCGACGTCCTCCTGTGGACTTGTCATGAATCAACTGTATTGGACAGAGACGCCGCGCCCTGTGAGCTCGCAACGCTCTGGACGGGCCCGTGATCTCCTATGGACTTAAAATTAATCAAGTCTTGGACGGAGACGCCGCGCCCTATGAGCTCGCAACGCTCTGGACGGGCCGACGTCCTCCTGTGGACTTGTCATCAATCAACTGTCTTGGACGGAATCGCGCGCCCTTTGAGCTCGCAACGCTCTGGACGGGCCCGTGATCTCCTGTGGACTTAAAATTAATCAAGTCTTGGACGGAGACGCCGCGCCCTATGAGCTCGCAACGCTCTGGACGGGCCGACGTCCTCCTGTGGACTTGTCATCAATCAACTGTCTTGGACGGAATCGCGCGCCCTTTGAGCTCGCAAGGCTCTGGACGGGCCCGTGATCTCCTGTGGACTTAAAATTAATCAAGTATTGGACGGAGACGCCGCGCCCTGTGAGCTCGCAACGCTCTGGACGGGCCGACGTCCTCCTGTGGACTTGTCATCAATCAACTGTCTTGGATGGAGACGCCGCGCCCTGTGTGCTCGCAACGCTCTGGACGAGCCCGTGATCTCCTGTGGACTTAAAATTAATCAAGTCTTGGACGGAGACGTCACGCCCTGTGAGCTCGCAACGCTCTGGACGGGCCGACGTCCTCCTGTGGACTTGTCATGAATCAACTGTCTTAGACGGAGACACCGCACCCTGTGAGCTCGCAACGCTCTGGACGGGCCCGTGATCTCCTGTGGACTTAAAATTAATCAAGTCTTGGACGGAGACGCCGCGCCCTGTGAGCTCGCAACGCTCTGGACGGGCCGACGTCCTCCTGTGGACTTGTCATGAATCAACTGTCTTGGACGGAGACGCCGCGCCCTGTGAGCTCGCAACGCTCTGGACGGGCCGACGTCCTCCTGTGGACTTGTCATCAATCAACTGTCTTGGACGGAGACGCCGCGCCCTGTGAGCTCGCAACGCTCTAGACGGGCCCGTGATCTCCTGTGGACTTAAAATTAATCAAGTCTTGGACGGAGACGTCACGCCCTGTGAGCTCGCAACGCTCTGGACGGGCCGACGTCCTCCTGTGGACTTGTTATCAATCAACTGTCTTGGACGGAATCGCGCGCCCTGTGAGCTCGCAACGCTCTGGACGGGCCCGTGATCTCCTGTGGACTTAAAATTAATCAAGTCTTTGACGGAGACGCCGCGCCCTGTGAGCTCGCAACGCTCTGGACGGGCCGACGTCCTCCTGTGGACTTGTCATCAATCAACTGTCTTGGACGGAATCGCGCGCCCTGTGAGCTCGCAACGCTCTGGACGGGCCCGTGATCTCCTGTGGACTTAAAATTAATCAAGTCTTGGACGGAGACGCCGCGCCCTGTGAGCTCGCAACGCTCTGGACGGGCCGACGTCCTCCTGTGGACTTGTCATCAATCAACTGTCTTGGATGGAGACGCCGCGCCCTGTGTGCTCGCAACGCTCTGGACGGGCCCGTGATCTCCTGTGGACTTAAAATTAATCAAGTCTTGGACGGAGACGTCACGCCCTGTGAGCTCGTAACGCTCTGGACGGGCCGACGACCTCCTGTGGACTTGTCATGAATCAACTGTCTTAGACGGAGACGCCGCACCCTGTGAGCTCGCAACGCTCTGGACGGGCCCGTGATCTCCTGTGGACTTAAAATTAATCAAGTCTTGGACGGAGACGCCTCACCCTGTGAGCTCGCAACGCTCTGGACGGGCCGACGTCCTCCTGTGGACTTGTCATGAATCAACTGTCTTGGACGGAGACGCCGCGCCCTGTGAGCTCGCAACGCTCTGGACGGGCCCGTGATCTCCTGTGGACTTAAAATTAATCAAGTCTTGGACGGAGACGCCGCGCCCTATGAGCTCGCAACGCTCTGGACGGGCCGACGTCCTCCTGTGGACTTGTCATCAATCAACTGTCTTGGATGGAGACGCCGCGCCCTGTGTGCTCGCAACGCTCTGGACGGGCCTGTGATCTCCTGTGGACTTAAAATTAATCAAGTCTTGGACGGAGACGTCACGCCCTGTGAGCTCGCAACGCTCTGGACGGGCCGACGACCTCCTGTGGACTTGTCATGAATCAACTGTCTTAGACGGAGACGCCGCACCCTGTGAGCTCGCAACGCTCTGGACGGGCCCGTGATCTCCTGTGGACTTAAAATTAATCAAGTCTTGGACGGAGACGCCTCACCCTGTGAGCTCGCAACGCTCTGGACGGGCCGACGTCCTCCTGTGGACTTGTCATGAATCAACTGTATTGGACAGAGACGCCGCGCCCTGTGAGCTCGCAACGCTCTGGACGGGCCCGTGATCTCCTGTGGACTTAAAATTAATCAAGTCTTGGACGGAGACGCCGCGCCCTATGAGCTCGCAACGCTCTGGACGGGCCGACGTCCTCCTGTGGACTTGTCATCAATCAACTGTCTTGGACGGAATCGCGCGCCCTTTGAGCTCGCAACGCTCTGGACGGGCCCGTGATCTCCTGTGGACTTAAAATTAATCAAGTCTTGGACGGAGACGCCGCGCCCTATGAGCTCGCAACGCTCTGGACGGGCCGACGTCCTCCTGTGGACTTGTCATCAATCAACTGTCTTGGACGGAATCGCGCGCCCTTTGAGCTCGCAACGCTCTGGACGGGCCCGTGATCTCCTGTGGACTTAAAATTAATCAAGTCTTGGACGGAGACGCCGCGCCCTGTGAGCTCGCAACGCTCTGGACGGGCCGACGTCCTCCTGTGGACTTGTCATCAATCAACTGTCTTGGATGGAGACGCCGCGCCCTGTGAGCTCGCAACGCTCTGGACGGGCCCGTGATCTCCTGTGGACTTAAAATTAATCAAGTCTTGGACGGAGACGTCACGCCCTGTGAGCTCGCAACGCTCTGGACGGGCCGACGTCCTCCTGTGGACTTGTCATCAATCAACTGTCTTGGATGGAGACGCCGCGCCCTGTGTGCTCGCAACGCTCTGGACGAGCCCGTGATCTCATGTGGACTTAAAATTAATCAAGTCTTGGACGAAGACGTCACACCCTGTGAGCTCGCAACGCTCTGGACGGGCCGACGTCCTCCTGTGGACTCGTCATCAATCAACTGTCTTGGACGGAATCGCGCGCCCTGTGAGCTCGCAACGCTCTGGACGGGCCCGTGATCTCCTGTGGACTTAAAATTAATCAAGTCTTGGACGGAGACGCCGCGCCCTGTGAGCTCGCAACGCTCTGGACGGGCCGACGTCCTCCTGTGGACTTGTCATCAATCAACTGTCTTGGATGGAGACGCCGCGCCCTGTGAGCTCGCAACGCTCTGGACGGGCCCGTGATCTCCTGTGGACTTAAAATTAATCAAGTCTTGGACGGAGACGTCACGCCCTGTGAGCTCGCAACGCTCTGGACGGGCCGACGTCCTCCTGTGGACTCGTCATCAATCAACTGTCTTGGACGGAATCGCGCGCCCTGTGAGCTCGCAACGCTCTGGACGGGCCCGTGATCTCCTGTGGACTTAAAATTAATCAAGTCTTGGACGGAGACGCCGCGCCCTGTGAGCTCGCAACGCTCTGGACGGGCCGACGTCCTCCTGTGGACTTGTCATCAATCAACTGTCTTGGACGGAATCGCGCGCCCTGTGAGCTCGCAACGCTCTGGACGGGCCCGTGATCTCCTGTGGACTTAAAATTAATCAAGTCTTGGACGGAGACGCCGCGCCCTGTGAGCTCGCAACGCTCTGGACGGGCCGACGTCCTCCTGTGGACTTGTCATCAATCAACTGTCTTGGACGGAGACGCCGCGCCCTGTGAGCTCGCAACGCTCTGGACGGGCCCGTGATCTCCTGTGGACTTAAAATTAATCAAGTCTTGGACGGAGACGTCACGCCCTGTGAGCTCGCAACGCTCTGGACGGGCCGACGTCCTCCTGTGGACTTGTTATCAATCAACTGTCTTGGACGGAATCGCGCGCCCTGTGAGCTCGCAACGCTCTGGACGGGCCCGTGATCTCCTGTGGACTTAAAATTAATCAAGTCTTTGACGGAGACGCCGCGCCCTGTGAGCTCGCAACGCTCTGGACGGGCCGACGTCCTCCTGTGGACTTGTCATCAATCAACTGTCTTGGACGGAATCGCGCGCCCTGTGAGCTCGCAACGCTCTGGACGGGCCCGTGATCTCCTGTGGACTTAAAATTAATCAAGTCTTGGACGGAGACGCCGCGCCCTGTGAGCTCGCAACGCTCTGGACGGGCCGACGTCCTCCTGTGGACTTGTCATCAATCAACTGTCTTGGATGGAGACGCCGCGCCCTGTGAGCTCGCAACGCTCTGGACGGGCCCGTGATCTCCTGTGGACTTAAAATTAATCAAGTCTTGGACGGAGACGTCACGCCCTGTGAGCTCGCAACGCTCTGGACGGGCCGACGTCCTCCTGTGGACTCGTCATCAATCAACTGTCTTGGACGGAATCGCGCGCCCTGTGAGCTCGCAACGCTCTGGACGGGCCCGTGATCTCCTGTGGACTTAAAATTAATCAAGTCTTGGACGGAGACGCCGCGCCCTGTGAGCTCGCAACGCTCTGGACGGGCCGACGTCCTCCTGTGGACTTGTCATCAATCAACTGTCTTGGACGGAATCGCGCGCCCTGTGAGCTCGCAACGCTCTGGACGGGCCCGTGATCTCCTGTGGACTTAAAATTAATCAAGTCTTGGACGGAGACGCCGCGCCCTGTGAGCTCGCAACGCTCTGGACGGGCCGACGTCCTCCTGTGGACTTGTCATCAATCAACTGTCTTGGACGGAGACGCCGCGCCCTGTGAGCTCGCAACGCTCTGGACGGGCCCGTGATCTCCTGTGGACTTAAAATTAATCAAGTCTTGGACGGAGACGTCACGCCCTGTGAGCTCGCAACGCTCTGGACGGGCCGACGTCCTCCTGCGGACTTGTTATCAATCAACTGTCTTGGACGGAATCGCGCGCCCTGTGAGCTCGCAACGCTCTGGACGGGCCCGTGATCTCCTGTGGACTTAAAATTAATCAAGTCTTTGACGGAGACGCCGCGCCCTGTGAGCTCGCAACGCTCTGGACGGGCCGACGTCCTCCTGTGGACTTGTCATCAATCAACTGTCTTGGACGGAATCGCGCGCCCTGTGAGCTCGCAACGCTCTGGACGGGCCCGTGATCTCCTGTGGACTTAAAATTAATCAAGTCTTGGACGGAGACGCCGCGCCCGGTGAGCTCGCAACGCTCTGGACGGGCCGACGTCCTCCTGTGGACTTGTCATCAATCAACTGTCTTGGATGGAGACGCCGCGCCCTGTGTGCTCGCAACGCTCTGGACGGGCCCGTGATCTCCTGTGGACTTAAAATTAATCAAGTCTTGGACGGAGACGTCACGCCCTGTGAGCTCGCAACGCTCTGGACGGGCCGACGACCTCCTGTGGACTTGTCATGAATCAACTGTCTTAGACGGAGACGCCGCACCCTGTGAGCTCGCAACGCTCTGGACGGGCCCGTGATCTCCTGTGGACTTAAAATTAATCAAGTCTTGGACGGAGACGCCTCACCCTGTGAGCTCGCAACGCTCTGGACGGGCCGACGTCCTCCTGTGGACTTGTCATGAATCAACTGTATTGGACAGAGACGCCGCGCCCTGTGAGCTCGCAACGCTCTGGACGGGCCCGTGATCTCCTGTGGACTTAAAATTAATCAAGTCTTGGACGGAGACGCCGCGCCCTATGAGCTCGCAACGCTCTGGACGGGCCGACGTCCTCCTGTGGACTTGTCATCAATCAACTGTCTTGGACGGAATCGCGCGCCCTTTGAGCTCGCAACGCTCTGGACGGGCCCGTGATCTCCTGTGGACTTAAAATTAATCAAGTCTTGGACGGAGACGCCGCGCCCTATGAGCTCGCAACGCTCTGGACGGGCCGACGTCCTCCTGTGGACTTGTCATCAATCAACTGTCTTGGACGGAATCGCGCGCCCTTTGAGCTCGCAAGGCTCTGGACGGGCCCGTGATCTCCTGTGGACTTAAAATTAATCAAGTCTTGGACGGAGACGCCGCGCCCTGTGAGCTCGCAACGCTCTGGACGGGCCGACGTCCTCCTGTGGACTTGTCATCAATCAACTGTCTTGGATGGAGACGCCGCGCCCTGTGTGCTCGCAACGCTCTGGACGAGCCCGTGATCTCCTGTGGACTTAAAATTAATCAAGTCTTGGACGGAGACGTCACGCCCTGTGAGCTCGCAACGCTCTGGACGGGCCGACGTCCTCCTGTGGACTTGTCATGAATCAACTGTCTTAGACGGAGACACCGCACCCTGTGAGCTCGCAACGCTCTGGACGGGCCCGTGATCTCCTGTGGACTTAAAATTAATCAAGTCTTGGACGGAGACGCCGCGCCCTGTGAGCTCGCAACGCTCTGGACGGGCCGACGTCCTCCTGTGGACTTGTCATGAATCAACTGTCTTGGACGGAGACGCCGCGCCCTGTGAGCTCGCAACGCTCTGGACGGGCCGACGTCCTCCTGTGGACTTGTCATCAATCAACTGTCTTGGACGGAGACGCCGCGCCCTGTGAGCTCGCAACGCTCTAGACGGGCCCGTGATCTCCTGTGGACTTAAAATTAATCAAGTCTTGGACGGAGACGTCACGCCCTGTGAGCTCGCAACGCTCTGGACGGGCCGACGTCCTCCTGTGGACTTGTTATCAATCAACTGTCTTGGACGGAATCGCGCGCCCTGTGAGCTCGCAACGCTCTGGACGGGCCCGTGATCTCCTGTGGACTTAAAATTAATCAAGTCTTTGACGGAGACGCCGCGCCCTGTGAGCTCGCAACGCTCTGGACGGGCCGACGTCCTCCTGTGGACTTGTCATCAATCAACTGTCTTGGACGGAATCGCGCGCCCTGTGAGCTCGCAACGCTCTGGACGGGCCCGTGATCTCCTGTGGACTTAAAATTAATCAAGTCTTGGACGGAGACGCCGCGCCCTGTGAGCTCGCAACGCTCTGGACGGGCCGACGTCCTCCTGTGGACTTGTCATCAATCAACTGTCTTGGATGGAGACGCCGCGCCCTGTGTGCTCGCAACGCTCTGGACGGGCCCGTGATCTCCTGTGGACTTAAAATTAATCAAGTCTTGGACGGAGACGTCACGCCCTGTGAGCTCGTAACGCTCTGGACGGGCCGACGACCTCCTGTGGACTTGTCATGAATCAACTGTCTTAGACGGAGACGCCGCACCCTGTGAGCTCGCAACGCTCTGGACGGGCCCGTGATCTCCTGTGGACTTAAAATTAATCAAGTCTTGGACGGAGACGCCTCACCCTGTGAGCTCGCAACGCTCTGGACGGGCCGACGTCCTCCTGTGGACTTGTCATGAATCAACTGTCTTGGACGGAGACGCCGCGCCCTGTGAGCTCGCAACGCTCTGGACGGGCCCGTGATCTCCTGTGGACTTAAAATTAATCAAGTCTTGGACGGAGACGCCGCGCCCTATGAGCTCGCAATGCTCTGGACGGGCCGACGTCCTCCTGTGGACTTGTCATCAATCAACTGTCTTGGACGGAATCGCGCGCCCTTTGAGCTCGCAACGCTCTGGACGGGCCCGTGATCTCCTGTGGACTTAAAATTAATCAAGTCTTGGACGGAGACGCCGCGCCCTGTGAGCTCGCAACGTTCTGGACGGGCCGACGTCCTCCTGTGGATTTGTCATCAATCAACTGTCTTGGACGGAATCGCGCGCCCTGTGAGCTCGCAACGCTCTGAACGGGCCCGTGATCTCCTGTGGACTTAAAATTAATCAAGTCTTGGACGGAGACGCCGCGCCCTGTGAGCTCGCAACGCTCTGGACGGGCCGACGTCCTCCTGTGGACTTGTGATCAATCAACTGTCTTGGACGGAATCGCGCGCCCTGTGAGCTTGCAACGCTCTGGACGGGCCCGTGATCTCCTGTGGACTTAAAATTAATCAAGTCTTGGACGGAGACGCCGCGCCCTGTGAGCTCGCAACGCTCTTGACGGGCCGACGTCCTCCTGTGGACTTGTCATGAATCAACTGTCTTAGACGGAGACGCCGCACCCTGTGAGCTCGCAACGCTCTGGACGGGCCCGTGATCTCCTGTGGACTTAAAATTAATCAAGTCTTGGACGGAGACGCCGCGCCCTGTGAGCTCGCGACGCTCTGGACGGGCCGACGTCCTCCTGTGGACTTGTCATGAATCAACTGTCTTGGACGGAGACGCCGCGCCCTGTGAGCTCGCAACGCTCTGGACGGGCCTGTGATCTCCTGTGGACTTAAAATTAATCAAGTCTTGGACGGAGACGCCGCGCCCTGTGAGCTCGCAACGCTCTGGACGGGCCGACGTCCTCCTGTGGACTTGTCATGAATCAACTTTCTTGGACAGAGACGCCGCGCCCTGTGAGCTCGCAATGCTCTGGACGGGCCCGTGATCTCCTGTGGACTTAAAATTATTCAAGTCTTGGACGGAGACGCCGCGCCCTGTGAGCTCGCAACGCTCTGGACGGGCCGACGTCCTCCTGTGGACTTGTCATGAATCAACTGTCTTGGACGGAGACGCCGCGCCCTGTGAGCTCGCAACGCTCTGGACGGGCCTGTCATCTCCTGTGGACTTAAAATTAATCAAGTCTTGGACGGAGACGCCGCGCCCTGTGAGCTCGCAACGCTCTGGACGGGCCGACGTCCTCCTGTGGACTTGTCATGAATCAACTTTCTTGGACAGAGACGCCGCGCCCTGTGAGCTCGCAACGCTCTGGACGGGCCCGTGATCTCCTGTGGACTTAAAATTATTCAAGTCTTGGACGGAGACGCCGCGCCCTGTGAGCTCGCAACGCTCTGGACGGGCCGACGACATCCTGTGGACTAAAAATCACAACGTGACGACGTCACCAGCACATTCAAAATAACAACTTACATTCGCAATCATTATCTACGTCGTCCAATAAAAGCATTACACAGATTAAAACGAAACAAAATAAAGCGTATATTGAGTTAAAAAGTTATTACAGATAAAGACCTCAGAAGAGGTGAGTTCAAAAGACAAAAATAACTATTACAAAAAAAGGGGGACTAATGTTGCGAGCTGGAGGGGTCTTGAGGGTCCTGGGGGGTCGAGCTGGTGGCCACTTGGTCATCGGCGGCTTCTGGAGGGACGATCTCAGCAGGCGTCCAGGAAGTTTCTTGTGGTTGGCCCTGCTCTGCTTCCGCTGCGGCTCGAGCGTCCTCAGCATAGAATTCAACGTCCTTCACAGCATCATTTCCAAAGATGGAATAATCTATCTTAGGGTGATGCGTCCACAGGGTGTAAATTATGCTTTGCTCCGTTTCCACCCTGACCTCCTCTATCCGAGCTCGAGTAGCAGTCAGCTCCTCCATGAGCTTGCTGATCTCCATCGCGTGCTGCGCCTCTGCATCCTTCAGCTCCCTCTCCCGGTCATCCGTGACAGTCCTGGCCGTTTCGACCTGAGAATTGAGGCTGTTGATCACCAATTCCATCCTGCTTTTTTCTTCAGCCCAAGTGGTATCAGACTGAAGACGGGCGGCCTCAGCATCGGCCAGCTTCTTCTGAAAGATCTCGCAATCACTCTTTGCCACCGCGAGGTCGATGTCACGTTCTGACAAGGTCGCCTCGAGCTCCTTCTTCGCGGCCTTGAGCTTCTTCTCTTCCTCCTCCCTCTTCAGTTCGCTGTCTATTGCCTTCGCCGTCGCCATAGCGCTCTGAACAACTTAAATCAGCAGGAGGAAAGCGAGGAAAATATAAGACAAAAGAAAAAAGGGGAAAGTCTCACCTTAGCAGCTTCCCGGAGTGCGTAGTTAAGCAAGTTCACCCCGTGGCTATCCTTACCATCAAGGAACTTAGCAGAGTTCCCCAGAAGACCGGGCACTTGCTCGAATGCGAGCTTGAGGTAAGATAGCCCGGGAATTTCCTCAGCAGCCTGTCCCGGGGCACCCTCCTGAGATTGCCGAGACGAAGCCGCGATCTGTTTTCCTATGACCAGCGTGGTCTTCTTGGTGGGAGGAGGCTCGATGGGAGCACCTTGATTTTTCTTCGACCCCTGCTGGGTTGCGACCTGCTTGCCCTTGTCCGCGGCAGTAGCAGTCCTGGCCGGGGGAGCCCTCTGAGAAACGGGCTGAACAGCTTGAGGGGCTGGAGGTTCGGCCGTACTCGCGGCCTGAGTCCCCATTGCGCCAGATGAGCCCGGGGCGGCCGGTGATGTTGCAGCCTGACCTCCGGTCTGGCGAGCTCTCTTCCTGGGTGGCGGGATTAGCTGTAAGGGCGCCATTTCAACCTCTTCGACGCTGTCCGAACCCGAGCTGGTGTCAGCAACCTCGTCAAAAACGGACCTTACAGGTTTAGTTCGCCGAGATCCGATATGTTTAGAGCGAACCAATCCCTCTGCAGAGTCGGAAGCAAGCTGGTATTGGCGAAGCAGTTCGTCCGTCAGTTTGACGTCGTCTTCGTCCGATCTGTGAGCACCAAGGATCTCGAGATCGGCTGTTTCGCCCTGAGTCAAGCCGAGGACTGGAGCGGAAAGATCTGCAAAAAAGGAAAATATTTAGCTCGACATCGTAAACATAAGCTGGAGAGCAGCTTGAAGGACACCCTACCTGGTTCAGCCCGGAAGCTGAAGTTCAAAAGATTAGACAATGAAGGGCAAGAGACATAGAACCAGTTCGTCTTATAATGTCCTACGTTGGACTTGCCCTTGGCCTCGCCTTTTGGTACCACGTCCTTGTAGATGGACGCCGTGCGAGGGGAAGCGTAGTAGATACCATCCCGAGGTTGCCCCCTGCTAGTAGCCTTAAAAGCGTATAAGTGCCTTATAATTCCTGGATTCGGGAAAGGTAGGCCGTACTTCCTAAAGAAGATCGCCAGTGAGGAAAACTGGGTGTACGAATTCGGGGTCAGCTAGAAGGGAGCGAGCTTAAGGACGTTCAGAATCTCGATCAAATACGGTGGAACCGGAAACCGTAGACCGGCCTCCAGATGCTGGATGCTAATAACCACAAATCCCTTGGGGGGTGTGGCCGCGTGGTCCATCGGAGCGGGCTCCATAAGACGACAACCCCGGGAGAAACGATATTGAACCCCCAGACCGACGAGGTCCTCGTATGTTATCCGCGATGGGTGATGTTTAAACATCTCGCGGCCTCGCCTGATCTCCGCAGGATCAAGCTCCTCGGCCTGGGGAGGCTGATTCCCTTCCGAGCTCTCCCGAGCTGAAAACTCCTCAGCGATCTCTTCGCTGTGTAAGGACGCTTGAGGGACTTCCCTCACTTGATCCTCGGAACTGGAGGAATCGTCCTCTCCTACGATGTGCTGTGGGCGTGTGCGACCTAAAGACATCTACAAACAAAAAGGAGCAGTTAGGCCGCCGAATGCGGACCGTTCCTATCGAGCTAAAGCTCCAAATTTGCTATCTAGCTATTCCCTAACAGGTCGCAGACGCCACACAATGTTATTAGCGACCTTAAGATCGTGTTCTACTTCCTATGCGCGACCTCAAGATCGCTCAAACTCTCACAAACAAGTAATCAAGCATTCTTCAGCAACCTAATGAATCAAACTAAGGGAATACGAAAAGACGCACACATTCAAACACAAGCATAAGAACAAAATGCCAGAAACCAAGCAGCAAGCAAATCATCACCAGAAATAAAGAAGCAATAAAATGCTGGAAAAAAGCGAAGAAACAATGAAGATAATGTACTCACCGGTGACCGAAGAGCAGAAACGTCGCCTGAATGATGGACGCCGGAGAACCAAAGACTAAAGACTGATGACAGACGGAAGCGAGAAGACGAAAAAGAAACCTGAAGCGTGAAAATGACAAGCAAAAGGCAAAAAGAATAGGCTGGCCCCCCTTATATAGCCGGTCCCGAGGTCATATCCCTGACCGTTGGATCTGGTGGCAGGCCAACCGCCTCGGATCCAACGGTGCAGCGCGATCTAGGGTGCATGACCCGAAGAGACGCCATCAGACGAAGAGACATGCATTTAATGCCTGCTGCAGAAATCGAACCGCCTCAGGGGGTGCTGACACGTGTCCAAGAAAAAGGAGGGAAAATTTAGCTTTTCAAGTTCTCAGATCGTGACAGGTTTTCAGTCCGCTTCAGATATCAGTACGCTGATCGAAATTCTCAGTACGCTGAGAATTCTTCAGTTCGGATAAATCTTCAGTTCAACAATCAGACCGTTGGAGCCTCTCAGAGCAGCATGAAGATTTTAGTTCGCTCCAGAAGTCAGGCCGCCGTGTAAAGTTTCAGTTCGTTATAAAGATCATTGTCGACTATTGAGTTCTCAGGCCGCAGGAAACGACCTAAGAACTGGGGGGTTGATGTTATGGGTATTTTTGGATTCCTCAAATGGGCTGGCAAAGGTCCATAAAAATGGTGGCCCAAGTTACCAAAGGCCCGTGAGAGGTACTGTGTATCAGATCGCGAGATCGAGCTCGAGCAAGACTATGACAGGTTCACCTGCTATGATGATAGCGACGTCAAGGTCGCTAGACCATTGCAGCGATATCAAGATCGCCAGATCGTTGCTGAGTCCAGATCGTCACGACGCAGTTTCAGACCGTTATCTAGCCAGTTCGCCCAGTTTCAGTGCAAGACAGTAAAATGGCGTGTCTTGCACGATAAGTAAGGGTTTCTCACCTAATGGCAGCTTAATTTCCGGAAATCTCACCAAACCAGCATGGGTCAGCAGTCGGCCCACGTTTCGCCAGAGTTGACATGTCAGAAGTCAGAAGCATTTAAAGCTCTCCAGCAGCATTTATTACGACAAGATCAGCCCTTTTTGTCCGTTTGTTCTCTTTGTAGCCTCTTCTTCTCTATAAATAGAGAGAGGCATTTATTGTAAACGGATCCAGAAATTGAGAGTTTTGAGAGGCTGTTACTCTGTAAAAACGTAGGGAGAGCAAACATTTTGTGAGAGATCAACAGTAATAACAGAACAAGTGGACGTAGGCCCTTCCAAATCGGGCCGAACCACTTCAAACCTCCTGTGTTCTTTTTTCTTTCTTCTTTCTTCTTCTCTTCTTCGCCATTATTCGGTCTGTTTGTTGCAGGTCTCCTTATCAGCGCGGCATTGGGCTCAAGAATCTGGTTGGCTAGTTTACCACGTCAACAAAGTCACACTTATTTAAAGGATATAATAAGTTTATTTTCATACAATTACAAAGAAAATGTCGTATATATTTAAGACATATAAGAAGTTTGTTGTGATTACCTAACAAATTCAACATGTATCTAACACAAAAATCGTTATTATTGTAAAATTTTCTTTTCTAAATATACTATAACGATACCCTTTTTAAGTCCACATTGAGGGGCCATTTGCTCAATGACTTTCATTATCAAATATTCACATTACATTCATAGCACTCTAATGGAAAACAACCAATCCTCCCCTTATGTAAGGGAGTAATCGCTAACCACCATCTATTTAAAGGACATATGACATCATCATATTACCATTATATTACTACATATAGCAACATACATCAAACTTTTATTTCTCTTTAAGCATAATAATTAAGATGGATAAATATAAAAGCGAATGAGACATCAACATGTTACATCTTAAATCCAATTCACAGATTATATTCACTACTCAAATTGGATATTATCATATCATACTATTTGAAGCAAAAGTATACCTAAAATCACATTTACATAACATCCATCACTCATATCTTAACATGAAAACAGAAAACATATCAAAACCAGCTTATCTGATAAGTGGTAATTAGGTTGGATTGTATTCAAAATTAATATTTGTTTTAATAACTAGTAAAACAACATCATACATTCAACACTGACTAATTGGTAATCTCAAACTTAAGGTTGTCATCAAGTAGGCGGTCACATGCCCAAAAAATTACAAAAAGCAATAAAGTGATAGCAACAGAAAGTTCTACAGTTTAATACAACACAATTGCTTCTCTCATGACGATTTACGGTGCTTATATAGTTTTTGGGCCCTAAAAACCAGTGTGTTAGATCTGTCATCTAAGTAGGAAATGAAATTCAACACAAAAATAAGTACCGATCATTTTTCATTTTCATTCGCACTCAAACTGTAACTAACTTCATAAAAGCCTTTACATACATGTGTTAACACAAAAGCACTTTTACCTAAGTAGAGCTTTTCCATAAAGGTTCCACTATGATCCATCTTTGTTTATTCAGTACTAAAAGGCAGACATTCCCATCTTTTCCTAATCTGCTTTTACTTTTATACAGCACATCACAGACAACACATATTCCACTCCATATCATCATAAAACTATAACCATGTCTGCCTTTCATCAAATTGATGTTCGCAAACCGACAAGTCAAAAATCTAACATTTGCTAATGATGACTCGTAAACAAGTTGTATCACACAGAAACCTGTTATGGGTATTTTTTGGTGCAATAAGAAAAGGCCCAAAAATGGAGGCCCATTAAGAGCCAAGAAGACACTTGGTCAAATAGTCAAAGGAAAGTTAAAAGCACAAAGATAACCTGCTCGGACATTCCTACTGACTGGAGATATGTTCGTCTGCTCGGCGGCCAAAAGAATAAATAAGTCTGCTCGTTTGCTCGGAGATATCTGCTCGCTCAATTTGCTGTCTGATCGTTGAACAGGCAAAACACTTAAATTGACCAGTTGACCTTCTGGAAGAAGAATCAATCCGAAACGGGAAAGGAGTCGAATTACCTATTTGCATGCAAATTGAATCTCTACATTCTAGGAAATTGCTATATACGAGAGATAATCTCAGAAGATATTATCTTAATTAATGTATATTATTTTTTGCCTTATCTGTAAGATTCTCAAGCCTATTCTGATTATAACATCTCCATTATAAATAGGAGATATAATTTAGGGTAAAAGACAGAGTGAAATAAAAAATACAATTACACCGAGAGAGGGTAATTGTCGTGGACGTAGGCCATCGTTTTTTGCCGAACCACGTAAAAGTCTTGCTGTGTCCTGTGTGTTTTGATCCTATATTGTTTGCATTGTATGAGGTTTGTTGTGTCACAGGTATTGGGCTTGAAGAACAGGGTTGACCAAAAATAAGTGTCAACATCTTTTGGCGCTAGAGGAAGGGCCCAGACTGTGATTTAACAAACTTGTTTTGGTTGTGATACGGCTGACATGGCTAGGGTCAAGACAACCAGGGTTGTAGCATCGGAAACCGATCAATTGGAGGAGCACCAAGGTCAAGGTCAGGCAGCAGGGACGTCTTCTGCCGCTTTGCCACCATTGCCTCCTCAACCAACTGATGGTGGCGGAGGTGTTATGCCAGCTTGGCAGCGTCGTCAGGAAGCACGTCAGGAGGCTTTAGAAAATACGGTAGCACAATTGGCAGAAACCATCAGAGCCTTGACACAGGCCCGAGTTCAGGAAGTTCCAGGGAACGCAGACCACCAGCCCCGTTCTGTGAGTGCCGTTCCAGTTAGGAGAGGAGAGGCTGGCAGGGACAGACAGCAACCAGCAGTTTCTGTTCGTTCCTCAAATCTGCGCCCACAAGGGGAGAGGCATCCGGCTCATCAAGAAGTGGCTCCGCATCCTTCCAATCAGAGGATTAGAACAAGTCAGGGTAATAATCGCCGAGGGGAAAATAACTCTGATCATGGAAGGGGTCGACAGCGCGAAAGGGAACGTTCACATAGACAAGGGACACCCCATGCAGGAAGTTCTCGCAGGAGGAGTGGATCACGTGAAAGGATGTCGTTGGACCGGGGAAGGTCACAAACCCGTCTCTCAGCAGCAGGAGAAAGCCGGGGGAATCGACAAGTCCCTGCGAACGGGATTGAGCGGCAAGATCCCATGGTACAGGAACTAATGCAGAGGGTGCGGCAGTTAGAGACTAGACCCGGACACCGTGACCAGGGCAGAGAGCAAGACAGAACCCCGTTTTCAAGAGAGATTGAAACGCAACTGCTGCCTCCAAGATTTAAACTCCCGAACATCCCAATTTATGATGGAGATAGTGACCCGTATGATCATCTGGACATTTTCAACGTTCAAATGGACCTGCAGACCTCTAATCCTCTGGTCAAGTGTAGGGTATTCCCAGCAACACTGGGGAATACTCCAAGGACGTGGCTAAGGAGTCTTCCGACCCGAAGTATAAACAGCTGGGATGAGTGCCAGAGAAAGTTCGAGGACCAGTACAAAGCGCTGAGAAAGCAGCTCGCGCCGACTTGTCACTTAGCGACTATCTTTCAGAAGCGGGAGGAAACTTTAAGAGATTACATCGCCAGGTTTAGGTGCGAGGTAAACAATGTGCAAAATCCCTCTGATGAAAGTGTCTTAACTGCAATTTCTGCAGGACTGCGAAAAGATGGAAAGCTTTACAAAAGCATTTATCGTAATCCTGTGAAGAGTTTGGGAGAGTTCTATGACCGTGCAGCAAAAGAGATGTGCTGGGAAGACACATTCGGACAGAAAAAGCCTAGCAAACAAGAAAAAGGAGCGAACAGTTCGCGACCAGGAAAAAAGAGGGACCAGCGCGAAAATGAAGAGAGCGGTCACAAACATCGCTCCAGTAATCAGGTAGCGAAGCGGTCAAAAAATGAGTCTCGGAGGAAGGCATCTCCACCCAGAGATCGTTACCAGAATTACAGCGTCCTGACGGACAGACAAGATAGGATCTTTGAAACAGAAAAAAGACGGGAGAACTTCGGAAAGCCAAGTCCCACAAACATCCCGAGGAGGTTTCAAGACCCAAGGAAGTATTGTGCTTACCATAGAGAAAACGGGCATTATACTTCTCAATGCAGAGAACTTAGGGATGCAATTGAAGAGTTGATCAGACGGGGTCGTTTGAGGGAATATGTGGCGCAACCTGAAAGTCATCATCCTCTGCAGGGAAATCAGCCTGTACAAGAACATCCTAATATACCTCAGCAACTTCCTCAACAACAGCCACAACGCCTGATTGATCAAGGTCACCAGCCCGCTGTGAGGACTATCTTTACTATTCATGGAGGACCGCACATCGCAGGGACATCCAACCGATCACAGGAGCGCTATGTGCGGGAGGCTGGCCGAGTCTTGTTGACAGGTCAAAGTGGAAGAGAAGGGCCATGTAAGAAGGCCAGAGTTGCTGGAGGCGGGATGTTGTTTAATGAAGATGACGCTCAAGGCTTGCATTGGCCCCATAATGACGCACTGGTCATCAGAGCAAGGATTGGCGGTGCTGAGGTAAGAAGGATAATGATGGATACAGGCAGTTCAGTAAATGTGATGTACAAGGGCTGTCTCGAGCACATGGGTTTAACAATTGGGCAGTTAACTCCATCCCCAGAACCTCTTTTTGGCTTCACTGGGGATGCAATTGTACCGCTGGGGCAGATTAAACTTCCCCTCGCCATAGGAGACGTGAACAGACAAGCTCTTGCAATGGCCGACTTCCTAGTTATTGATTGTCCATCGGCATACAATGCCATCCTCGGGAGACCAGCTATGAATGATCTTGATATAGCAATATCCACCCGAACACTCACCATTAAATTTCCCACTCCCAATGGGGTAGGGTGTGTTAGGGGCGAGCAAGAAGTGGCAAGGAAGTGCTATAAAAACGCCGTAAAGGCTGGGGTTAAAGGAAAAAATATCAGTATGGTGACCGAGGAGAAGAAACAATCTGCCAGTAGTACAGGAGTTAGTCAAGATCTGGATCCAAGAGAAGTGGATGAAGATCGAACGGCAGGCCCTGTAGAAGAATTGGAAGAAGTACAAGTTAGCGAGCAGGATACCAGACGGTGCCTGAAGATAGGGAGAGAGTTACCCTCAGACATCAGAGAGCAGCTCATTCAGTTCCTAAAAGAAAATCTGGATGTCTTTGCGTGGACTCATGAGGATATGGTGGGGATCAGTCCCGAAGTAATGTCGCATAGGCTAAATATTGATCCCCTCCATAGGCCGGTTCGTCAAAAGAGGAGACCTATGACAGAAGAGCGATATGAGGCGCTCAGGGAAGAAGTGGAAAAACTGCTAGCAAATAAATTTATCAGGGAGGTTCACTACCCTGTGTGGGTAGCAAATCCTGTTCTGGTGAAAAAGAAAAACGGAAAATGGAGGACATGTATTGATTTCACCGATTTGAACAAGGCCTGTCCGAAAGACAGTTTTCCTTTGCCTCGGATCGATCAACTCGTTGACGGTACCGCTGGGCATCAGCTCCTTAGCTTCATGGACGCCTACTCAGGGTATAATCAGATCCCAATGGAACCGAGTGATGAGGAACACACGTCTTTCATTACTGATCGGGGACTTTATTGTTACAAGGTGATGCCATTCGGATTAAAGAATGCAGGAGCTACTTACCAACGGTTGGTGAACATGATGTTCGAACATCTCATTGGGGGGATAATGGAAGTGTATGTTGATGACATGTTGGTAAAGTCAAAACAGGCGTGTGGGCATGTGCAAGATTTAGGAGAGATGTTCCGAATCTTGCGTAAATTCCAAATGAAGTTAAATCCTCTGAAATGCGCGTTTGGAGTTGCTTCGGGCAAGTTTTTGGGGTTCATGGTCAACAGCAGAGGGATTGAGGCAAACCCCGAAAAAGTCAGGGCTCTTATTGACTTAAAGTCGCCTACTAAGATCAAGGAAGTGCAGAGCTTGAACGGCCAAGTCGCTGCCCTGAGCAGGTTTATATCCAGGTCGACAGATAAATGCATTCCATTTTTTGATGCGTTGAAGAAGGCTAGGAACTTTCAATGGACTGCAGAATGTGAAGTAGCCTTTCAGCAACTAAAGGAATACATGGGCCGAGCTCCACTGTTATCCAAACCAGTAGAAGGGGAGAAACTGGTCGTTTATTTGGGTGTTTCCCAGCACGCTCTCAGTGGGGCCTTGGTTCGCGAGGAAGACGGAAGGCAGCTTCCTGTGTATTATGTAAGCAAAAGGTTGATTGATGCAGAAACCAGATACACACCTATGGAGAAGCTCGCATACAGCCTGGCGGTAGCTTCCAGGAAGCTTCGTCCTTATTTTCAAGCCCACGCAATTGAAATCCCGACCAAATATCCTCTGAAACAGGTTTTGCAAAAACCTGATGCCTCTGGTCGTTTGCTGAAATGGGCTATTGAGCTCGCCCAGTTTGAAATAGAATTTAAGCCTCGAACGGCGATCAAGGGGCAGGTATTGGCCGATTTTGTTGCTGAGTTCACGGGGTCGAGTAATGATGAGCCCGAGTCTTCTGAAGGTCCATTTTGGGAATTATATGTCGATGGTTCTTCCAGCGAGCAGAAAGCAGGGGCTGGAATAATGTTGATCAGCCCGGAAGGACACAAAATCTTGTCTGCTTTAAGATTCGAGTTCAAAGCCACTAATAATGAAGCTGAGTATGAAGCGTTGCTGGCAGGATTGCGACTGGCCTTAGAAGTGCGAGCAGAACGAATAAGGATTTACAGTGATTCCCAGCTTGTTGTAGGTCAAGTCCGGGGAGAATATCAGGCCAAAGGATCAAAAATGACCTTTTATCTACAGAAAGTAGGGGAACTCTTGACAAAGTTTGAGAAATATGAGCTGCAGCATGTCCCTCGATCGCAAAATTCTCACGCGGATGCTTTGGCTCGTTTAGCCACTGCAAAACATGCAGATTTCATGGGAGTTGTGCCAATAGAGGTATTGCCCATTCCTAGCACTGAATCGCAAGATGAGATAATGGCAATTGTGGTAGCACAGGACTCCTGGATGAATCCTTTGGTAGAATATTTGCAAGATGGGAAGCTACCTGAAGGAAAGCTAGAATCTCGCCGCATTCGGACGCGAGCTGCTCGATACTGCATCTATGATGATAAATTATACAAGAGGGGATTCTCAGCTCCGTTGCTTAGGTGCATTGACGGTCTAGATTGTCAAGTCGTGTTAAATGAGATACATGCTGGGCATTGTGGTAATCACGCCGGGGGGCTATCGTTGGCCCAGAAAGCCCTCCGACAGGGGTACTATTGGCCAACTATGAAAAAAGATTCAATTGAAATGGTCAAGAGGTGTGACAAGTGTCAGAGATTTGCCAAGATACCTCGAGCCCCTCCAACTTTTTTGCAACAAATGATCAGTCCGTGGCCATTTGCCATATGGGGAATGGACCTGATTGGACCTTTTCCTACAGCCCGAGGAAGGTGTAGGCACGCTATTGTAGCAGTTGACTATTTCACAAAATGGGCAGAAGCAAAGGAGTTAGCTGAAATATCTACCACCAAGGTCGAAAAATTTGTTTGGGAAAATATTATCTGCAGGTTTGGAGTCCCCCAACAAATCGTAACAGATAATGGAACCCAGTTCAGTAGCGAACAGTTTCAAAGATTTTGCACGGATCTGGGAATTAAAAAGAGCTTCTCAGCGGTGGACCACCCTCAGGCCAATGGACAAGTAGAGGCCATTAATAAAATCATCAAGCAAAACCTGAAGACTAAGCTGGAAGCGAGAAAGGGGGCTTGGGTAGACGAGCTGCAAAAAGTGTTGTGGGCATACAGAACTACTGCTCGCAACACTACTGGGGAAACTCCCTTTTCATTGGTCTACGGCTCGGAGGCGATGATTCCAGCAGAATATGAAGTTGCCAGTCAGCGCCGAACAACATTCAACCCAGAAGATAATAGCAGTTTGCTCGTTGCTAGCCTGGACCTGGTGGAAGAGATGAGGGATGATGCTCAAATAAGGATTGCTGTCTATCAGAGGCGAGTGGCCAGATTTTACAATAGAAAAGTCCGTACCCGAAGGTTTAAGACGGGGGATTTAGTTCTGCGCCTTATTCTACCTGCTGCTCGGAAAGCTGGTGAGGGAACACTTGGTCCAAATTGGGAAGGGCCTTACATTGTGAAGGAAAGTTTGCAGAACGGAGCCTACCACTTGACTAGCATGGAAGGGGCGCTAGTTCCCAGAGCATGGAATGCTGAAAACCTTCGACCATATTTTATTTAATTGGTTTAAGTTTTTGTTTTAATTCGCTTTGATAATTTGTCAATTTTGTTTCAGTGCAGTAAAATTGAATCAGATTCTCCTTGAATGGCAATGCTTGATCGTTTTTTGTTGTTACTGATGATCTACTCGCGTTTCGATTGAAGCAAATGCTCTGGAAGATGTGATTACCACCTGTGAGTAGCCGGGCTCTGGAAGGTGTAATCATTATCTGTGAGCTAAAAAAAAAAAAAAATGTCCTGGAAGACCTTAGCATAACCTGTGAGTACAAGGACTCTGGAAGGGATGCTTATGGCCTGTGGACTTAGTAAACCTTGGAAGATCCATGTAACTTAAGAATGAATAGTATCTTGAAGGAACATTGGGTCTGTAGGTTCAAACGAGCAGAGGTAAGGGGCCTCAAAAATGGGTAATTTCAGCATGACTAGCTGTCCCCACACTTACTCTGCTCGAACAAAATTTAAAAGCTGGGAGAAATTGGCCATTCAAGAAAGCTGGGAATTTGTTTTAATCAAGCAGAGGAAAGGGGCCTGAAAGGGTAATTTCGGCAAATTGGCCGTCCCCACACCTACTCTGCTCAAATAAGTACTAGTCGAAAATCCAATTCACGACTAAATAAAAATAACGAACATAAATACAAACAAGAAAATAAAGATTTATTTAAAAATTGTTAAAAAATGTAATAAGTACAAAACAAAATATCATCGAACAGGAAAATTCCTCTGGTCGCTGTCATCAATGTTGATTGGACGAGGAGAGCTGGGAGATTCTGAGCTGGGAATATCAGCAGAGGCAGCACCAGCAGAAGAAGCTAAAGGACCGGCTTTAAGTTTATCCTGCTGAGCGTACAGCTTTACTTCAGCCACGGCGTCTGGACCAAAGAACGAAACGTCCACATCTGGTCGCTTGAGCCACAGATTATACAGGAATAAACTTCCTGTCCTCTCTTCTGCCTCTCGAACCGCGGCTTCGATACGTCCCTTCTCCGAAGCAATGTGTTCCTTGAGAGAAACTGTTTCCTGCCTCATTGCTTCCATAACAATCTTGGCCTCCGCGGCTTTATGCTTATGCGAGGACAGTTCTCCCTTCAGTTCCTTATTCTCAGTTTTCAACTTCTCCTCCGATTCCCGAGCAAAGTGGAGATCATGCGTCAATGTCTCGATCTTTTTATCCCTAAAGGCAATCTGTATTTCCTGCCTCTCCAAGGACTCCCGCTGTTCGTTCTTCTGATTGTTCAGTTTCTCAATTTCCTGCTCCAGCTCACGGTGTGCCCCCTGCGCTTTTTCCAGCTCTAGTTCATGATCATCCTGCAGTTTAGCCTTCTCTTCCTCCAGAGAATTGATGGTAGTTGCCATGGCGGCCTTCTCCTCGGGCCAGTCCCCAATCTCCCGCAAAAGCTTCATGTACGCCATGGACGCCTGAGACAAAGCATTTGTTAGTACAGAAAAAATGGAAAGAGATACTATAGTAGCAAAAAAGTAAAACTTACAAGCGTACTGTGGAAGCCCAAATAGTTGATGAGCCGTTCGCCCGTTATTTCTTTCTTGTACAGGGCAGGCTTCCTCGCTCCAAGGAATTGGGGCGCGCGATCTAAAAGATCGCTATAATATTCCCCGGCATCAAACTCTTGGGACTGCTCCTCAGCACCAGAACCGGCCGCGGCTGTTTTCTGGCGTTTATGAGGCGGTTCCGCAGTTTCTGAATCGGCGATCCCTTTGCCCTTGTCGACATTTTGAGTAGAGGCGAATGGGGAACTGCTGGGCGGAGCAGGCTGAGATATATCCCCTCGACGAGCACTCTTGTTCGAAGATTTCCTCGCCACTGATTTATGCCTTATCGAGCGAGCAGGAGAACCGACAGAACCCTGTTGAGGAGGCGATTCTGGAGAGACTTCAGCAGCAGGGGGAGAGCCAGAACCTCCGGCCGCTTGAACAGGCTCTTTGGGAGCAGAAGACTGAGCAGGAGCCTGGCTGGGTAAAGGCTGCTCGAAATGAAGCCTCACCATTTCCGAAACTGAAGTATTCGCTGGATGTGGAATTTCCTGTCCGGAAGCTTCGAAAGCAGAAGGAATTTCTTTCTCCTCGCGAGAGCCTAAATCAGAAGCGGGGTCCAATAATTCTTGGTCGGCAGGAGGAGCGAGACCATGAAATTGAAGCAGGTGCTCGGAAGGTGTCTGATCGTCGGATGGTGTCTTTACATCCGAAAATTAACTAACAGAGAGAGCTCCTGATCGGATAGAGGAATCTCGCCCCTAGAGACATCTGCACAAAGAAAAATGTTAGCAACGAGCAGAAATACAAGATGGAAAACTGAGACAAATATACTTACTGGGCGAAAGGCAAAAAGAAAAATTCTTTAAATCCGACAATGATAAGCACGACGCGTAGAACCATCGTGACTTGTAATCTCCTACGTTGGATTTTCCAATCCCTTGAGGAAGGTTCACTTTGTAAGGAGATTTTCGGGCTGAAGTATAATAAAATCCATCCTTCTTATTAGCCTTCGGACCCGTAGTACTTCTAAACAAAAAGAGGTGATGGATCATCGCGGGGGTAGGAGGAGGAAGGTCGTTTTTAAGAAAGATAGAAGCCAAAGCGGTGAGATGAGCATAAGAGTTGGGGGTAAGTTGAAAAGGGGCTAAGTTAAGGTCGTTTAAAAGAGCGACCAGGTAAGGATGAACCGGAAACCTGAAACCGGCTTCTATGTGTTGATGACTAATGGCAAAGAAACCCTTGGGAGGAAAAGCTGCATGGTCAGAAGCCTTAGGCACCATAGCTCGGCAGCCCTTAGGTAAGGAGAAGCCCTCAGCGATGGTTTCAAGGTCGCTGAGGCCAAGGGAAGATTCATAATGAAAAAAGGGTGCGCGAGCAGAGGAGGAATGGTGTTCAGAAGGGACTGAAGTAGCCCCACCACCTTGAGAGGTAGCACTAAGATCCTCCTCGGAGGCAACATCAGTGGATCCCACCTTATGACTGCGACGACTACGACCAGACATCTACAAAATCAACAGGGGTGTCAGGTCGCAGAAAGCAGACCAGAACTCAGTACATACGGATACGATACTCCTATGAACACAAGGGGGGCTATTGGAGCGAAAAGTTGGATGGGCAAGAGATATTACAAACAGACAGCAACTCAAAGCAACAATACAAGTATCTATTTTAAAAAAAAAAAAAAAAGAAAAAAGAAATCATGCCCCAGATACGCAAATAGTAATCATGGAAGAAAATAATCGCAGAAGAAAAGAATAGGAGTTACCTTGAAGATGGCGTTGACAAAGAACCTTGAGGATGCAGGAGAATGGTAGCAGATAAAAATGTCAGGGTTTGCAAAGGCAGAAGAGAGAAGACGAAAAGAGAACGACAAAGGGTAATATATAGCTGACGCTTCGGAATCCCAATCGGCAAATCAAGACATTTCAATCGTCGCCAAAGTTTGGCAATAGGCGCAAAAAACCGAAAGAGCCATCATGAGCAATTATTGAAAAGACGCGCATTTAATACATGCAGTAAGGAGCGCGACAGTTGAGTGACAAGTAGCCAACGCCTGGGGGACTGACACAGGGCAAAAAGGAAGAAAAGCAACGGTTCACATCTCACTAAAAGTTTTCTGGGCGCAAGTCTAGGCGCAAGAACTTTGTTTCCAGTACAAAAAGTGTACCAGAAACAAGGGGGCTTGTGTTATGGGTATTTTTTGGTGCAATAAGAAAAGGCCCAAAAATGGAGGCCCATTAAGAGCCAAGAAGACACTTGGTCAAATAGTCAAAGGAAAGTTAAAAGCACAAAGATAACCTGCTCGGACATTCCTACTGACTGGAGATATGTTCGTCTGCTCGGCGGCCAAAAGAATAAATAAGTCTGCTCGTTTGCTCGGAGATATCTGCTCGCTCAATTTGCTGTCTGATCGTTGAACAGGCAAAACACTTAAATTGACCAGTTGACCTTCTGGAAGAAGAATCAATCCGAAACGGGAAAGGAGTCGAATTACCTATTTGCATGCAAATCGAATCTCTACATTCTAGGAAATTGCTATATACGAGAGATAATCTCAGAAGATATTATCTTAATTAATGTATATTATTTTTTGCCTTATCTGTAAGATTCTCAAGCCTATTCTGATTATAACATCTCCATTATAAATAGGAGATATAATTTAGGGTAAAAGACAGAGTGAAATAAAAAATACAATTACACCGAGAGAGGGTAATTGTCGTGGACGTAGGCCATCGTTTTTTGCCGAACCACGTAAAAGTCTTGCTGTGTCCTGTGTGTTTTGATCCTATATTGTTTGCATTGTATGAGGTTTGTTGTGTCACAGGTATTGGGCTTGAAGAACAGGGTTGACGAAAAATAAGTGTCAACAAAACCCAACTGCTTTCTACCATCAAAACTCACCCATTGTTGTTCTACTTTTTTGGGCCAGGTTTTACAGGTCAAACACAAGAGAAATAATGGATTTCATACCGATTTTCACTCTGTTCTCTTCGTCAATGTAACACCACCCTGATTTGTCGTTCATTCTAGACAGAGAAGGGACTAGGGCTTTTTCAATTTCCTCCTGAGATTCGCTTGGACTTCTATGTTTCTGGTTTTTTTTTTCACCTTCTCTCTCATCTTGACCCTTTTAACCGGTAGCACATTTCTTTCGTTTTTTTTATTATTTTTCTTTTTCCAGCCACCCCAGCCGTTGGATATAATCTTTTATCATCCAACGGCTCCATGACTTCCTTTTCCCTTGTACGTATGATACAAACAACTTTTGTTGTTTGTATCATAGCCACGTCCACAATAAAATGCAATTTTTTTTTTGTCTTTTTCTTTTTTGCTTCATGTGCAACATTATTTATTTATTGATGCAAATATGTGTGCTATCTGTCTCTGGAAAGTGTAGCATCAATTTGCAACATGATGACATTCACTTCCCATGATATTGGATGCATATAACGAATGGATTGCTAATATTATCCTCTGGTCAGATTTCTGTTTGGGCACTTGTATCTTAATTTGTACATTGCACAGATGTCATTGATGTTTCTCATGCGACGAGGCGAAAGTAATGCTTTTATTGTTATATATTTGTTCGCTTGTTACATTGCGAGGATATGACATCTTCAAACAAACTAGCCCATGTACATAACCCGATGTAGACATGCATGCTCTGTTTTTTTGGTAAAAAAATAGAGCATGTAGAATGTGACGTTCGCATGCTTCTTCTTCATCTACCATGCTTAATTTATTTAGAAGAAACTAATTTCGATTGCGTTCAAAGGATTCATGAACTAATTTGAAAAACAATCTCTGATTTTGCTCATTATTCCGCGGCGCCTTATTAATTAAGCTTTCGTGCCCTTCCACGCCATATTACTTAAGCTTCCGCACTCTTCCGTGTAGCTTCCGAGCTCTGTTAATTATGCTTTTGCGCCCTTCCGTGCAGAAGCTTAATAGGGCACGGAAGCGCTAGCACCCCGCACGGAACCTATTATAGGGAGGGCGCGGAAGGCACGAAATCGCAAACCACAAACTCTGTATTGTTCTTTCGTTCAATCAGCCACACAACAAATCCATTAAACAAGACCATGGCCCCTGTTGCAGCCCATATGCCATTAGTGATAGCCGTGTCTGCAACCACTGCATCTAGATCCTTCTCAAGTGCAAGTCATATGACTTGGTAGAGAAGAGATTGGAAATTTGTTGGCTACACTTGCGATTTGATAAGGTGGCAACTCATTCAACCTGTGATTTTGGTGCGATTTGATAAAGACACAGTAAGGAGAAAGAGAGAGATAATTTGAGAACAGAGAGAGACCGTAGAAAATAGGGGAGAGAGGGAAAAAACAAAAAAAATTTATAAAGATTATTTTTTTTTAAAGAAGGGTATTAGGATTTTCATTCACGTATGTGCTAAAAAATCTTAATTTAGTTATCCGGTGTCAATTAAACATAACTATAGTTTTTTTATTCTATTTCGCACCATTTACTCGAGTAAATTATGAGCGAAATGAATATTGTTTCGTCCTTGGGCGTTGAATGGATCACGATTTACAAAATGTCACATTTCTTTAATTATTGTGTTTGGAAAAATTTTAAAATAGACCAACGTGATGTTATTTAATCGAAAAAAACCTCTATTTGACCAAAGCATTATTTTTCAGTAGAAGAGCAAATTAAAAATCAACTACCCAATTTAGAGACATATTTAAGCAGAGTAAACTTTCTAATTTTATTATAAATTACCAACCCATTGTATCCTAGATCTGTTAACTTTAAGTGAATTGATGGGTAAAATTATTTTTTGATATTATTTTATTTTTTTTAAAATAAATTTTGACAATAAAAATTAATTATTTTAAGTGAAATCTTCACTATTCATCATGTTGATGGATAGTAGAGTCGATTTTAAAAAACCAAAAAAAAAAAAAAAAAGAATTAAAAAAAGAAAACAAAATTTAAAAAGGTGAAAAATGAACAAAATCAAACTCATTTGCCAAATTCATTAGATTCAACAGATTTCATCTTGTCTTCTCACTCTCCTCTCTCCACCGTCGCTCTTTCTCTCTCTTTCTTCAGTTCATTTGCATCAATCTACCACACTTTCCTCTTTTCACTCGTCACTCACCGTTGCTCCCCTCACTATCCTCACTTTCCTCTCTTCGTCGTTGTTCCCTCTCTCGTTGTCAAAACTATGTGGTTTGGTTGTGTTCGGATATGATGTTGGAGTTTGCAATGGGTGGGTATTTGGATGTGTTTGGAGATGATGTTGAGACTTGCAATGAGTGGGTATTTGGGTTTTGTGCAGTGAATGAGTGGGTGTCTAGATGTGTTTGGAGATGATGGTCTAGGTCTCCAATTAGTTTTTATGTTCGGAAACTAATGGACAGAAACCCAGATGCTTCACTTCTTTTTCGTTCTACATTGTTGCCTCCACTGTTTGTTGTTGTTGTTGTTATTGTGTGGAGATGGTTGATGATGTTTTATTTTATTTTATTTTTTATTCAATTTTAGAGGAAGATTGAATTGATGATTGATGATTTTGAGATTGAAGATGATTTTAGTTGAAGATGGTTTTTTTTTCAACCTTCCTTTTTTTTTTTATCTAGTTTTTGAAGATGATTGATGATTTTGAGAAAATGGTTAAAAATGGTTTCCTAGACAACAAAAACACCCCTCGCCCATCATTTACTCTAGTTTTTGAAAACAATTGAGTGGGTGTTTGATGATTTTAGTTGAAGAAAATTGAAAAAAAAAAAAAAAAAGCTAGAGGGATTGAATATCCACCATCTATTAACAGTGATGAACCGTGGAGATCCATTTTGTTTAATAATTTTGTTAATAATTATCGAACATAAACAAATTATGTTACATCTATACAAAATAATGGTAGTGAAGGTATACTAATGATGGAAGTGGTGTGGGCAGTGATAGGGGTCACCTTGCCCCACCTTAAAAATTTCCTAACTTACAATTGTCAAGATTAGCATAAGTTGGCATTAGGCTATATATTCTTGTTAGGGTTGAGGATTACTAATCATTCTCGAACTCAACCTATTGACATCCCTACATATAAGGTCCTTTTAATTTCCAAAATCTATCATTTGACTAAACAAGTTCGAGAAGATTTACTTGTATCACATTCATTAATGATAATGGACTATAATGGCAATAGAAATTGGATTTCCTTCTCAAACATAGCTTATCAAAACAAGTTTTCTCTCCTTTGCCTCTATCTTTTCCCATATCATGTCCCATAACTTTTGTTTTATATTTCCCTTTCTTCTTCTCAAAATTTTCTCATAAAATTAAACCATTATATGAGCAAATGAATCAAGCATTAATATGAGTATAATATTTTTGTTTCTCTCATGTGTTCCAATATATTTCATATTTGTTATAAGGGGTGGCCAAAAAGACCAAATCGACCACAACTAAACCAAATCAAGTATAAAAGATAAAAAAGAGTCCATTTTTATTTTGGGTTTGAATTGAGTTGGTTTTGGTTTATAAAAACTAATTAGAGTTGATTTTAGAGTAAATTTAAATCGAACCTAACCCAATTTTTTTTTTTAATATACATATTTATGTATGTATGTATATATATATATATATATATATAAGGCAAACTTTTCTAACCCTAGTAGTATTTCAGTATTCTTATTTCTTGAGCCTTCACAGCTTCTCTCTCGCTGCTCTTTTCTTTTGTCATTGTCATTTACGTAACCATTGCCAATCTCCTCTTCTTTCAACTATCTCCTCATCTTGTCTCTCCTCTCAACTAAAAACTATTTATTTATTTATTTAAAGTTGTTAGCAATCAACCCATTAGTGTCACTCTCATTGTTGTTAATTGCTTTCGTTTGTCATCTCTCGTCAACTCATTATACAATTTTTATCTCTTCCAAAAGCTCCGTTTTGATTTATTTTATTTTGTGTAGTGTAATTTTTGTTATTGTTGTTGTTAAGATTTGATTGGATTTTAATTGAAATTATTTAGGTTTTATATGTTGTTGGCAATTTGGTTGACTATTCGTTAAAGTTCTGTCTAATTTTTAGCTGATTTGGTTGGCTTTTATTAAACTATATTTTGAACTTTTATATAATATAAGTGATTTTGGCTTCAGTTGGTGTGAACTGTTAAATCAATGTAACCAGTAAAACTGATTGAGTTCGATTCATGTTAGTTTTTATCTTAACATCAGACCATGTCAGTTTTCATTAGTTTTCAATAATGGATAAAACTGACATGACACATAAAAGATGAAACAAAATGAATAGCTAATATCAAACTTCATTTTATTCAACATCCAATATTTTCTCAAAAATGCACCAATATCTACTTGGTTCAATCTCCATATTTTGAACTCATCCAACTCTTTGAAACTTAAATTTCATCCTTCAACAAATGAAATTTCTCGGATACAATTACCCAGAAAAGCTCCACACCTTCAATTAAATTAGTGAAGACAGAAATTGAAGCAAAAGCTTGCTTTGATGATATTATATCACTGCTTCCACTATCACCACCACTTTCCAGCTCTGGCCTTAAGTCTTGAATTTCAATTTCGTTGGATTTTAGAGAGCCAAACAAAATGGCATGACCCACCATTTTTGTCATGGCTGAGGTTCGAAGAATTCTAATTTAGATAAATTATTATGATTAGCAACTGTTTCAATTATTGGCTAAAGATATCCCATAAATTGGGATCATCATCTTTCCATGGGTAACCTATCATTGATGTAAATCTAATATTTAGTTTTTCCTAATATAATTTCATACAATATTGAATTCATTATTTGAGTGTATCTAACATGCATAATAATAATCTAGTGACATATTTTTAAACTGTAAAAAAACAAAATAACAATTTATTAAAAAGTAATTAATGAAATGTTGGAATGATCTCATTTACACTAAGGTTGTAAGATTTGGTATTTTCATCTCCATTGTATTATCATATAATTCATAAAAATGTTACAAAAAAGAAAATCAATCAACAATAGATATAACTTAATCAAGAAAAACATTACAAGTCAAAATTTTCACTTCAAGATGATGATAATGAGTATATTTCATGAAAATTCTCTCAAGTTCATTAATTTTTTCATCTTCACAGAAGTGAGGGAATTGGAGTCTCTGCAAAATCACCCGGTATTCCGAAAGCAAATAATCTATGTGTTGTGCAAATTTTAGTACTCACAAGTGCACGACTCTATTGTAAAATAGATTATGTAAGTACGAGATCGATCCACAGAGATTAAGAAAATATTAATCTAAATCTAAATTAAATTTAATTCTAATCTAGTTAACAATGTTTGAAAATTGAGAATTAATTAAAACTAAAGCAAATAAAATTCTAAATTAACAAAACAATATTAAATTGCAAAATTCAAACAGTAGATGAGAAATCTGAGGTTCAGAATCCACCATTATCAACTTATAATATTTTACTATTAAAAATATTATTATCAAAAATTAAAGAAACAACTTAGAAATCAATCTGTTGTTTTCTCAGGATTTGTCAGTTAAGCTCTGAAAATAAATTTTATGTAAATTCTTATTTCAAGACTTGAAATTTATAAGATCTAAGTATTATATGTATCCAATATTGAAAAACACATAATCAAAAATCTTATATTTAAGCTTTTTCAACTCAAAGTCAAATTAATAAAATAATTTTGTAACAACCAAAAATACTTGATATTAAAAGTGAAACAATTTTTATTTTATCAATTGATGAAATTAAGAATTATTAAACATTAAAAACAAAATTGATAATATTATTCAAATAGCAAAATCATTACAAAATTAATAACTGTTTCATCATACACCTCAAAAAAGAAAATTAAACAAACATGGTGATAACAAGAATAAAAAGAGAATTAAAACCCAACATATTGTCGAAACTGTCGATGTAAGTTTGGTCTAAGTCCACGTCTAAATCTACTCCAAATCTCAGTTCAACGCAATCCTACCAGCTTGCTCCTTTTTTGACTTGTCTTATTTTCCACCAAAGCCATTCTCTTGTGACAGGCCCTATTCGCCTTATCCTAGTACGTCCGGCAACCCCACAGAGGACCTCCAGAGGATACCTGATCCAACTAGAAGGTTCCCGTGAAGCTAAGCCTTTTTCCTGATAACTTAAAATATAACTATACAAATAGTTTTGGTAACCCAGGATTTATATAAAAGTGGAAGTTTAAATATATTTTCATACATTCAAAACTTTATAGTAAGATTCAAATCGAGTAATTAAAACAAAAGACATCGAAGTAGAATTCAAAACAGTTTAGAATTCACATATAGATAGGTTTACAACTTTTTCAAAATATAGTTAATCTAATTCAAGTGTTAATATTTACAATCCAAAAATATTTATAACAAAAGTCGTAGATAAACACGCACAGTAATTATAATGCAACCAAGTCTTGTTATTCGTGAGTCGGAGTTCCAGCGACTGAAGCTGTAGCACCTAAAGCTGCACCTTGACCTGGAGGGTTTGATTTTATAAACATATAATAGGGTGAGATAATATCATCAGTGAGTGTTATAATATTCGAAATAAAATCCAGTTCAAAATAGTCACCTTCCTATTATTTATGAATTTATTCATAAAACATGATTGAATCATTTCACTTAACTTTAAACATATTCATAAAACATAATTTATGAATTCGGGAACGAAATTCAGCAGCTTATATCATTTCAATATAACATAAACTTGTAAATTAAAATGGTGGTAAACGAATTAATAAGAATTCATTTCAATAAAAATATAGTAAATCAACCACCAATACTTAAATCGCCAAATGGTATACCCAGACATATGGCAAAGCGGAATCCTACATCGCAAGGTCATATGATCGGTAACTAAGTAGCGGAATCCTACATCGCTCAGGTAGTAAGCTAGCTCATAATATACCCTAGAGAGAGGCGGAATCCTACATCGCAACTCCCAAGCGGAATCTTAGATCGTTTTAGGGTATTCTACCGTTACTGACAACATCATAAAATCATCCTAAGGAATACCATAGACTGGATAAAAGATTTATAAATAAGCTACACTTCATATAAAATCCACATTTCATTTTTGAACATAAAAATTCGTAAAGGAGGATATCATAATTAATATAATTCATATCATGACATATTTAATCATAGAATATAATGTCATGTAAAACTTCGTAACTTTAAAATCTTATAATATCATTTAACTTAAATAAGTTCGCATGAAATCATAAGACTTAAAATAAATTCATTTATACCAAAACGTTTATAAAATTCAAATGATTTAAAATTAAACAATCGTTTCGAAACAATTTAATAACACTCATTACTTACTTCCAAATACTTTATCACCACGTCCCGTTACGGGTCTCGTCCACTCGCCGGTTCACCTACAATTGGTTTCGATCAAGATGTCGTTAAAACACGGCTTGTGAACAAACTAATCTTAAATCACACGAGGATTTTCCAATCATAACAATTCAAGCGATTATCCCCACATGACAACAATATGGAAAACTAATATTCGCACGCGGAGAATATCTCGAATCAATTCATTATCGCAACATAAACTACTCGAAACTCTACGGTTACAAAACCGACAACTATGCCATTTGAAACCAAAGTCACATCACCGATATCACATTCTAATGGATTCAATAAAAAGATGATTCAAAGCTAAACGAATAACATAAAGCTTATGCGATTTCAACTAGTTGTCGCGAATTATCGTTTTTAGCGTTTCGCGCGATACCTTCGTTTCCAATTAAACTTATCGTCAATTACTACTCGAGACTTTACTTAAAACACGGCAAACGAATATTCAAACACTTTAAAGCACAAACATGAAAAATATGGCAGCAAGCTTAACGAATATCCATTTCCGATTTCAACTCCGAAATTCGACAATTTAACGATTTCGCGCGAAACAAAAACTATCCGATTAACTTTATTATAACTCAAACTATCCTAACATCAACTTTAACACTTTAACGGGCTAAATTATGGCTTGAGGCAGTGACATAACAACATAAACACTTTCATATTCGACAACGAACATCACAAACTAAAAACATTCACATTCGCAGAAAACTCAACCGAATCGCTCGGAAACAATTTCTCAATATCCAAACGACTGTACGATACTTTAAAACACATTAATACTAACCACTTTCTACGACAACGAACTCGAAACTAAAAGCGTAACATATCAGCCCTTAAGTTTCCTATAACAGCCCGTAATCCATTTGAAAACGAAAACAATCGAAAACAATTTCATTCCAAAAACACAATCAACAATATCGAGCGAACCTCCGCACTAACGAAGTTCTCAATCCTAAAACTCAATCATAATATCATCAATTATCATCCATAATTCAATTCTAACATTAACTATCCAACGAAATCAATAAAAATTCAATATACTTTTCGAAACTCACTTCGAGAGCTTGAAACTTCGAACGAATACTTGCGCGAATGGGCTGTCCTTATAATTCACTTTAAATCGAGCTTCCTTCAATCCAAATTCACATGCACGCATTAAAAATTACTCGAAACACACAACACAACCAAAAAGGGACAGCATTTACCTCAACTCGAGCTATTTTTCTCTTCAAATCAACTCTCGGATAGTCGCGACGGCGAGACGACGCTCACGTTCGCTCTCGACAGCAACTTCTTCTTTCACCAGCAAGCTGTCTTCTCTTGATGCTGTTCCATTTCAGGTCTGAATGTTGTTTTCAGCTTGACAGCAGCTGCTCGGCAGCAACTCACGACAGCAAGTTCACGGCAACGACGACAACAGCACTTGGTTCCCGATAGCACTTCAACAGCGGCGACAGCAGCTCCTCTCGCCTGACAGCAGCTCACAGTCCTCCTCTTGCTTGCATGCACGGCTTCCTGGTCCAGATTAGCTCTTGGATTGCTTAGATGCTACATGCAGCTGCTGGATTGAAAGTACTGCCCGATCTTCTCTCCTTTCACCAGCTCACGGCTTCACACCTTGCACGAGCAGATGATTTCGGTCATAGTTTCTGATCTCACGAGCTGCACAAACACATAAACTCTTAGATCTTGGTCGCACCTCTCACATGCAACAAAGGTAGCTCTCTCGGATTTGGGCTTGAAGATAGGTGACCGAAATGCTTTGCTTGGATTTGCTTCTCTCTCTCTCGATCTCCATCTTTCACTCTCTCGGTCTCTCCTTCACTCACTCATTCTCTAACTCTCTCGTTCTAAGCTCTTAGATTTACTTTGAAAGAAAATGTGACTGAAGGCAAAGGTGACCGAATGATATTTGCTTTCTTCATCTTTTGTTTTATTTCAATTTTTTTTTTCTATATTTGCTTTTTCCCTTTGGACACTTGTATCACTCCTTCTTTGCATGTGTGACACATGTCACTTTCATGCACTAATTTTTTCTTTATTTTTATTTCTCCATGCATTCTCCCATCTTTGGTTCCGAAATCTAATTCTGTTTCCGTCCGTCCGTCCGGGAATCCACTTTAATTTAATCTCGGGTTCGCACACTCGAAATTATTTTATTATTTCGAATCCGTCTCCACAAACTCGAATTTATTTTATTATTCTAAAATAATTATTCCGAGTATTTCTGGACTCGAGCATTATATTTTTTCGATCAGATGCGATCCATCGAAAAAATATTTCACTCTCCGACGAACGAGGTTTTAGGTTTTACATCTTGTCTTCTAATATTTTCTATCTCCAAGCCCTAACAGCTCCTCTAAAAATGACCCTTTTGTATGTGCCAAACCCTTCAAAAATAACTCAAAATTGATTTTTTTTTTTCCAAATTTGTTTTTTTCCTACATTGATCTACTTCCTTATCTTAACTAATTTCCTAATTGTTTGATAAATAATTTTGGGCAAGACTTGAATCCTTAATTGACTTGGATTTTAACTTGACCAAAATTGTAATTTTTACTCATTCAACACATAAATATTCTTTTATTCCTCTTTCACCAAAACCACAACTAATTAAAATAAATTCAACATAAAATTGGACTAATAAATCTATATTTAAGGGTAATAAATATATGTAAATTATGTTTATCAAATATCCTCAAACCTAGATTTTACTGGTCCTCAAGTAAAACTAAAAATTTTAAAACAACCTAAGCTAAAAACACAGAAAATAAAAACACAATCTATTTTCGTAGGTAAACATGATGACATTGAGCATATGTCACAAGCCTTTAAATCTCTAAGTGTCCTTAGTAGGAGACGTGATGTCTCCTGAGGGTTTACCAGCAATGATACCCACAAACGTTAAAAGATTCAACTCATAACTCATCAATCTCTCACTAAATGCAAATTAATAGAAATCTCATACATATATGATCTTGTATCAGGACTAAAGATGAGTCACTAATTCTAAAACACAATCATCAACAATCTCACACCACTCTCAAAGCAATTTCATTTCAAAACATCACATTCACATGTCATGAACTTATTTCGCCTCGACTCTAATCCTCACAAAATATCTCTCATAGCATTCAAGAATCCTAAGGCAAGCACTCATGCAATTATATGTGACAGAGGTTATGTAAAGGCATAACAAGCGTCAATTACATCATATATGAATATAGACGTTAAAAAGAACCGCACTTTTAAGTGAATAGATCTCATGCTTGGAATCAAATACTAAAAGCGTAGATAGAGCATAATAATATACTGCAACTCTCAAATTGTAATTCCTATTAAAGATCAATAGGCTTTATTAAATTTTGTATTTGGGCTATGATTAATTGATATGTAGGAAATTTTAAGGTATGGATTCAACAAAAAAAACTTAGGATCATACCAAAGTACTTCAATACTTCAATTCAATACTTTCTTCTTCAATTTACTTCCACCTACCTTTGTACATTTAGGCATTATAAAACTTGTGCTTCTCATTTTATTTTTTTTTCATTCTCATGCTTTTTTTTTTTTTTCCTATTTTCACTTTTTTTTTTTTTCACAATGCTATTTAGAAACACACTTCTTTTAATGCATTTGCCTATATACATATCATATAAATCTTAACACTTCAATTTCCTTCTCTTCTTTTACCACATAGCATGATCCTAAACTTTATCAGGTATAGCTAAA
Source organism: Dimocarpus longan (assembly GCA_022984855.1). Taxonomy (NCBI): domain Eukaryota; kingdom Viridiplantae; phylum Streptophyta; class Magnoliopsida; order Sapindales; family Sapindaceae; genus Dimocarpus; species Dimocarpus longan. The sequence goes on along the minus strand of CM041016.1, from coordinate 29,236,194 downwards.
TTTAAAGGCTCAATAGGGTCATTAAATAAGGATAAACAAAGAAAAAGGTTTAAAGTGTTTGGCTTCAAAGAGTTTATGATGTATCTCAATTCAAAGTAAGAAAGTAGGCTTTTATGGAATAAAAATTACCTATATCACTTCTAAGAAGTCGATCCAATTTTTAAATTAAAGCAACTCATGTTATTTACAATGATAACTTGTTCTTTGGTATTCAATGCAAAACCTATAGAGATCATCTATTAAGAACAAAGTAAAAAGTGTTTAAGAGTAGAAACAAATAAATCTCTAAAAAAGAAACGCTTAAAAAGTTCAAATTCTCACCAAGAGTAGTCTCCATTAATAGTCCATAATTCATGTAAACATGATATTCATCCATTCAATTAACTAAGATCATGACATTCAAAAGTCTCAAATCATGCAAAGATGTTCATAGCTATTCCCTAGTAAAGAGATCCAACCAAAAACATGCATTAAGACTCCATTAACAAACACAAAATAATTAGTCAATTTATTAGAGCATAATTCAAAAAAAAAGAAAAAAAATTAATGGAAAAAAATTAAATAAATGAAAATTTTTGCAAATTTTTTACAATAACATTTTACACCACCCCCAAATCTATTTTAGATATTGTCCTCAATGTTTCCCTATTTATTATCCAAAAATGCTCAAACTAATATCCAAAGATGTAAGGAAATAAAAAGATATAATATAAAATAGTTGTTGTGGATATTTTGGTACAAGGGAAAAGCCCAGGAAGGAAGGCCCTTCGCATCAAGAAGCCCAGGAAGTACTGGTCAAAATGGTCAGGAGTCAAAGGAAGGAGTGTAGCCATTCAGTAATAAGTGTACCCGAGCACACCTGATTATGTGATTGAGCGCCTTAAAAACACTAAGTGTCCAAATTAACTGGGCGAAGGTAAAGCATAAAGGAAGGCTGTTCGCAGACAAAGGGCTGCTTGATAAGTGCCTATAAGAAGTCATCGTAGCGATCAGGGATTCTGTTCTTCTGTTCGATAGACAGTGGGATAGCTCTTCCTGCTCGTCTGTTCGATAGATGAAGCGTCTGACCGACAAAGCAGGCTGCTCGATGGGTGCAACCTCTGATCGTTGCAATAGTCTGCTCGTCCAATACAATATCTGATCGCTGAACAGGTTGTTCACTAGAGTTGACCAGTTGACCTTCTAGAAAGCGAATCAATTCAACTCAGGAAAGGAGTCAATTTGCCTATTCTCATGCTAACCGAATCTCTACAATCTTGGCAATTGCTATATTCGTGATAAAGATAATCTTGAAAGATATTATCTCAATTAATGTATATTATTTTTTGCTTTATCTGTAAGATTCTTAAGCCTATTCTAATTGTAACATCTCCACTATAAATAGGAGATGAGATTCAGTGTAAAGGACAGGGTGAAATAAAATACAATTACTCCGAGAGAGAGAAAGGGTGATTGTCGTGGACGTAGGCCATTGTTTTTGCCGAACCACATAAAATCTTGTTGTCTTGTTTGTTTTGGTCCTGGCAATATTCGTTTCGTGTGTGTGGTTTGTTGTGTAGCAGGTATTGGGTTTGGAGAATCGGGTTGACCAAAATTGAGTGTCAATATCTTTTGGCGCTAGAAGGAGGGCCCAAAACTGCGATTTGACAACTTTTTAATACTATTCTTTTTTGTTGTGATTTGCTGACATGGCCAGGATCAAGACAACTAGGGTCGTTGCGACAGAAGCTGACCAATTGGAGGGACACCAAGGCCAGGGTCAGGCGGCAAGGACGTCTAGTGCAGCTTTGCCTCCGCTTCCCCTACATCAAGCAACCGATGGTGGAGGCATTGCCCCAGTTTGGTAGCAGCGTCAGGAAGCGTTAAAGAATACGGTGGCACAATTAGTAGAGGCCATTAGAACCCTGACACAGGCCCGGGCCCAGGAGGTTCCCAGAAACGCGGACCCTCAACCTCAACACCAGTCGGTAGGTGTCGTGCCTGCTAGAAGAGAAGAGGCTGGCAGGGTAAGAGAACAGCCGGCTGTTTCTATCCGTTCCTCAAACTTACGCTCGAGAGGGGAATGACATCTAGTCCATGAAGAAGAAGTGGCTCCACACCCTCCCAATCTAAGAATCAGAATAAGTCAGGAAGGCAGCCGCCGTATGAAGAATGATCGTGGGGATGAAAGAGTTCATCAGCGCAATGGTGAGCGTATGCGCCGACGAGAATCACCCCATACAGGAAGTTCTCACAGGAGGAATGGATCATGTGAAAGAATGTCTCTAGATCGAGGGAGGTCACGAACTCACATCTCGAAAGGCAGGGAGAGTAGGAGGAATCATCAGTCCCCAGGGAACAGGATTGAACGACGAGACCCAATGATGCAAGAATTAATGCAGAGGGTTCAACAGTTAGAAACTAGACCCGGGTTCTACGGCCAGGCAGGGGAGCGAGAAGATAGAACTCCATTCTCGAGAGAGATTGAAACACAGCTGCTGCCGCCGAGATTCAAGCTCCCAAACATCCCGCTTTATGACGGGGATAGTGACCCGTATGATCATCTAGACACTTTCAATGTTCAAATGGATTTGTAGACCTCTAATCCTCTGGTCAAGTGTCGGGTGTTCCCGGCGACACTGGGGAATGTGCCAAGGACGTGGCTGAGGAGTCTTCCGACTCACAGTATAAATAGCTGGGATGAATGCCAAAGAAAATTCAAGGACCAGTACAAAGCATTAAGAAAATAGCTAGCACTGACCTACCACTTAACAACCATCTTTCAGAAGCAGGAGGAGACTCTAAAGGACTACATCGCCAGATTCAGGCGTGAGGTAAACAATGTAGAGAATCCCTCTGATGAAAGTATTTTAACGGCTATTTCTGCAGGGCTGAGAAAGGACGGAAAGCTTTATAAAAGCATCTACAGGAATCCTGTGAAAAGCTTGGGGGAATTTTATGACCGTGCGGCAAAAGAGATTTGCTGGGAAGATACTTTCGGGCAGAAGAAGTCCAGCGAGCAGAAAAACGGAGCGAGCAGCTCACGCCAAGGAAAAAAGAGGGGTCAGCGTGAAAGCGAAGAGAGCGGTCACAAACATCGCTCCAGTAATCAGGTAGCGAAGCGGTCAAAAAGTGAGTCCCGAAGGAAGACATCTCCACCAAGAGATCGCTATCAGAATTACAGCATCTTAACTGACAGACAGGACATGATATTTAAAGCAGAGAAAAGACGAGAAAATTTCGGGAAGCCAAGTCCCACAAATATCCCGAGGAAATTCCAAGATCCAAGGAAATATTGTGTCTATCATAGAGAAAACGGGCACTATACTTCTCAGTATAGGGAACTCAGGGATGCAATAGAAGAATTGATTAGAAGGGGTCGTCTGAGGGAGTATGTGGCGCGACCAAAAAATCAACATCCCCAGCAAGGGCATCAGCCAGTACAAGAAAACCCTGACATATCTCGACAACTTGCCCAGCAACAACCACAACAGATGACTGATCAAGGCCACCTACCCGCTGTAAGGACCATCTTTACTATCTATGGAGGACCGCACATTGCAGGGACATCCAACAGATCACAAGAGCGCTATGTGCGGGAGGCCAGCCGCGTCTTACTAACGGGTCATAGTGAAATGGAAGGGCCGATCAAGAAAGCCAGAGTAGCTTCAGGTGGCATGATGTTTAATGAAGAAGATGCCAGAGGTGTACGATGGCCCCATAATGACGCACTGGTCATCAGGGCAAGAATCGGCAGTGCTGAAGTAAGGAGGATAATGATGGACACAGGCAGCTCGGTGAATGTGATGTACAGAGGATGTTTCGAACAGATGGGTTTATCTTCCAAACAGTTGACTCCATCCCTAGAACCCCTCTTCGACTTTACAGGAGATGCAATTGTGCCGCTGGGGTAAATTAGACTTCCCCTCACTATAAAGGATTTGGACAGATAAGCTCTCACGATGGCCGATTTCTTAGTTATTGATTGTCCTTCAGTATACAATGCTATCCTTGGAAGACCAACTATGAACAGCCTCGATATAGCAATATCCACCATAACACTCACTATTAAATTCCCCACCTTGGATGGGGTAGGATGTGTTAGAAGAGAATAAGAAGTAGCAAGGAGGTGCTATAAAAATGCAGTAAAAGTTGGGGTCAAAGGGAAAAAGGTCAGCATGGTGATCGAGGAGAAGAAACTACCAATCAGCACTATAGGAGTGAGTCAAGACTTGGATCCGAGAGAAATAGATGAAGATCGAGCAATAGGCTCTATGGAAGAATTGGAGGATGTGCAGGTTAGCGAGCAGGATACCAGACGATGTCTGAAGATAGGGAAAGATCTACTCTCAGGCATTAAGGAACAGCTCGTTGAGTTCTTGAAAGAAAATCTAGATGTCTTCGCATGGAATCATGAAGACATGGTAGGAATTAGCCCGGATGTAATGTCTCACAGGTTAAACATTAATCCTCTCCATAAGCCAGTTCGTCAAAAGAGAAGACCGATGACGGAGGAGCGATATGAGGCGCTCAGGGAAGAAGTAGAAAAACTTCTGGTGAACAAATTTATCAGGGAAGTTTACTACCCAATCTGGGTAGCAAACCCTGTTCTGGTGAAGAAGAAGAATGGAAAATGGAGGACATGTATCGACTTCACCGATCTGAACAAGGCATGCCCGAAAGACAGTTTTCCTTTACCACGGATCGATCAGCTTGTTGATGGTACTACTGGACATCAGCTCCTCAGTTTCATGGATGCCTACTCGGGGTATAACCAGATCCCAATGAACCCCGATGATGAGGAGCACACTTCCTTCGTTACTGATCGGGGACTTTACTGCTACAAGGTGATGTCGTTTGGATTGAAGAATGCAGGAGCAACTTACCAACGGTTGGTAAATATGATGTTTGAACATCTTATTGGGGGAACAATGGAAGTATATGTTGATGATATGTTGGTAAAATCCAAGCAAGCGTGCGAACATGTGCGGGATTTAGGGGAGATGTTCCAGATCCTGCGGAAGTTTCAGATGAAGTTGAATCCCTTGAAGTGTGCATTTGGAGTAGCTTCGGGCAAGTTTTTAGGATTCATGGTCAACAGCAGGGGGATCGAAGCAAACCCTGAAAAAATTAAAGCCCTCGTTGACATGAAATCGCCCACTAAGATCAAGGAAGTGCAGAGTCTAAACGGTCAAGTTGCTGCCCTGAGCAGGTTTATATCCAGGTCGACAGACAGATGTATTCCGTTTTTCGACATACTGAAAAAGGCAAGAAATTTTCAGTGGACCGAGGAGTGTGAAGCGGCCTTTCAGCAGTTGAAGAAATACATGGGCCGAGCACCCTTACTATCTAAGCCAATTGAAGGGGAGAAACTGGTCGTTTACTTAGGAGTTTCCTAACATGCCCTTAGTGGGGCCCTGATTCGTGTGGAAGATGGAAAGCAAGTTCCCATTTACTATATAAGCAAAAGGTTGCTCAACGTAGAAATCAGATATACACCCATAGAAAGCCTTGCATATTGTTTGGTGATAGCATCAAGGAAGCTCCGCCCTTACTTTTAGGCGCATACCATTGAAGTTTCGACCATGTACCCTCTGAAATAGGTTCTTCAAAAGCCTGACACCTCTGGTCGTTTGCTTAAATGGGCCATTGAGCTCGCCCAGTTTGAAATAGAATTTAAGCCCCCGACGACAATCAAAGGGCAGGTGCTAGCAGATTTCGTGGCTGAGTTTACAGGGCCGAGTGGTGAAGAACCCGAGTCTTCTGAAGGTCCATTCTGGGAGCTGTATGTAGATGGATCCTCGAGTGAGCAAAAGGCTGGGGCCGGTGTAATGCTGATAAGCCCGGAAGGTCATAGAATTCTGTGCACCCTAAGATTCAAATTTAAGGCCACCAACAATGAGGCCGAATATGAAGCGTTGTTGGCAGGATTACGATTGGCCAAAGAAGTATGAGCAGAACGGGTAAGGATTTACAGTGATTCCCAGCTTGTTGTATGCCAGGTCTGGGAAGAATAACAGGCCAAAGGATAAAAAATGGTCATCTATCTGTAAAAAGTCCGGGAACTTTTGGCAGGGTTCGAGAAGTACAAATTGCAACATGTCCCGTAATCACAAAACTCTCATGCGGATGCGTTAGCTCGTTTGGCCACTGCCAAAGATGCAGATTTCATGGAGGCTGTACTAGTAGAAGTGTTGCCGGTTCTAAGCACGGAGTCACAAGATGAGATGATGGTGATTGTGGTGGCACAGGACTCCTGGATGAATCCTCTGGTGGAGTATTTGCAAAACGAAAAGTTACCCGAAGGAAAGTTAGAATCTCGTCGTCTTAGAGCACGAGCGGCCCGGTACTGCATCTATGATGATAAACTATACAAAAAAGGATTCTCAGCTCAGTTGCTTAGATGCATTGATGGACTGGACTGTTAAGTCATTTTGGACGAAATACATGCCGGACACTGTGGTAATCATGCAGGGGGGCTATCATTGGCCCAGAAAGCTCTTCGACAGGGGTACTATTGGCCGACAATGAAGAAGGACTCGATTGAAATAGTCAAGAAATGTGACAAATGTCAGAGGTTTGCCAAAATACCTCGAGCCCCACCAACTTTTTTGCAGCAGATGATCAGTCTGTGGCCCTTCGCCATCTGGGGCATGGACCTGATCGGACCACTTCCCACGGCTCGAGGAAGGTGTAGGCACGCCATTGTAGCAGTGGATTATTTCACAAAATGGGCGGAAGCTAAGGAGCTTGTCGAAATATCTTCTGCCAAAGTTGAGAAATTTGTCTGGGAAAACATTATTTGCAGGTTTGGAGTTCCACAGCAGATCGTGACAGATAATGGAACCCAGTTCAGTAACGAGCAGTTTCAAAAGTTTTGTAGAGATCTCGGGATTAAAAAGAGCTTCTTGACATTAGATCACCCGCAGGCCAACAGGCAAGTGGAGGCTGTCAACAAAATCATCAAGCAAAACTTAAAGACTAAGCTGGAAGCAAGGAAAGAAGCTTGGGTAGATGAGCTGCAGAAAGTATTGTGGGCGTACAGAATCACTGCTCGCAACACTACAGGAGAAACCCCTTTCTCATTGGTCTATGGCTCGGAAGCGATGATTCCAGCAGAATATGAGGTTGCTAGTCAGCGCAGAACAACGTTTAACCAAGATGATAACAACCATCTGCTCGCTAAAGAAGCAAGAGATGAAGCCCAAGTGAGGATTACTGTCTATCAGAGATAAGTTGCCAGGTTCTACAATAGGAAGGTCCGCACCCGGAAGTTTAAAGCATGAGATTTGGTTTTGCACCTTATTCTACCTGCTGCCCGGAAATCTAGCGATGGAACGCTTGGTCCAAATTGGGAAGGACCTTATATTGTGAAAGACAGTTTGCAGAATGGAGCCTACCACCTGACTAACTTGGGAGGAGCAGAAGTCCCCCGAGCATGGAATGTTGAGAATCTGCGACCATACTATGTTTAAATCATTCAGTTTTTGTTTTGATAATTTATTTTTTGTTTTGTATGAATGCAGTTGAGTCAATAAAGATTTTCTTCAAATGGCAATTCCTGATCGTTTCACATTCGGCTGATTACTATTTCTACTCATGCTTTGGAAGGTTCAATTGTTACCTGTGAGCGAGTAGACTCTGGAAGGTTCAATTGACACCTGTAAGCAAATGCTCTGGAAGATATGATTACCACCTGTGAGTAACCGGGCTCTGAAAGGTGTAATTATTATCTATGAGCTAAAAACGTCCTGGAAGACCTTAGCATTGCCTGTGAGTAACCGGACACTCTGGAAGGGATGCTAATGGCCTGTGGACTTATGAAATAACCTTGGAAGATCTATGTAACCTGTGAGCGAACAAGCTCTGGAAGGAACATTTGATCTGTAGGTTTAAACGAGCAGAGGTAAAGGGCCTCAAAAAGGATAATTTCAGCACGATTAGCTGTCCCCACACCTACTCTGCTCGAATAAATTTAAATGCTGAGAAAAATTGACAATTCAAACCAACTGGAGAAGGTAAACGATCTATCCAGATAATTAATTGAGCAGAGGTAAGGGGCCTTAAAAAAGGATAATTTCAGCACGCTAGCTGTCCCCACACTTACTCTACTCGGATACTGAGAAGAAAACTTTATAAAGCAAGCCAGCCGGCTGGATACTTGTTCGAGCAGAGGTAAGGGGCCCTAAAATGGGATAATGTCAGCACAATAGCTGTCCCCACACTTACTCTGCTCGAATAAGCTTGATTACTGTTTCAGCTTACACGATTGAACAGAATCACTAACAGAGATGCAAATAAGGAATAATGGCAAATAATTCATCGGATTGAATAATATTGTCAATAATATGAGTTTATTACAAGAAAACAGGTAAGAAAAATCCCTAAGTCTTAGGAGAAAAATTCTGCTAGCCAAACGCCCCGCTGTTATCTATGTTGATTGGAGGAGGAGAGCTGGAGGAAATCCTGTATGAGCAGAAGTGGTACCATCAGGGGGATGTCCGAATGAGGAAGCCGGAGGATTGGCTTTTGATTGAGCCTGTTGGGCGTACAAATTCACTTCTGCCACGGCCTCTGGACCAAAGAATGAAACATCCACGTCTGGACGTTTGCACCACAGGTTGTACAGAAACAAGCTCCCTGTTCTCTCCTCTGCTTCCCGTACTAAGGTCTCAGTACGCTCCCGCTCTGAGGCAATCTGTTCCTTGAGAGAGATTGCCTCCTGTCTCATTGCTTCCATAACCATTCTAGCTTCAACCACTTCATGCTCGCGCAAAGATAACTTCCCCTTCAGCTCCTCATTTTTTGTTTTCAGCTTCTTCTCTGAATCCTGAGCAAAATGAAGAGCATGCTTCAACTTCTCAATATCTTTGTCCCTGGAGATAATTTGCTCGTTTTGCATCTGCATGGTCTCCCACTGCTCGAGCTTTTGGTTAATAGTTTTCTCATGTTCCTGCTCCAGGTCGCGGAAGGCCTCCCTTGATTTTTCAAGCTCCAGTTCATAAGAGCTTACCTCTTCTTGCATCCTATTCTTTTCATCTTCTAGGGATTTGATGGTGGCATCCATGGTAGCTTTCTCCTCGAGCCAATCCGCAATCTTTTTGAGAAGTTTCATGTATGCCATGGACGCCTGAAACGAAGTGTTACTCAAGACAGGAAGGACGAAGAAGGAAACAACAGCAATAAAAGTAAAAGACTTACGAGCATGTTGTGGAAGCCCAAATAATTGATTAGCCTCTCGCCCTTCATCTCTTCCTTATAGAGGGTCGGTTTCTTCATTCCCAGGAATTGAGGCGCGCGATCTAAAAGATCGTTGTAGTATATCCCTACATCAAAATCCTAGGTTTGCTCTTCAGCAGTAGAATCCATCTCATGTGTCCTTTGGCGCTTGGTAGAGGGTTCTGCCATTCCTAAGTCGGCAATCCCTTTGCCTTTATCTACGCTTTGGGGGCAAGCAACCGATGAACTGCTAGTAGCAGGAACGGATCGAAATGCAACATCTTTATGAGCGTCTCTGTTCGAAGATTTGCTTGCCACTGATTTCTGTCTCATAAGGCGAACAGGAGACGCATCAGAATCTTTTTGGAGAGGTGATTCTGAAGGAACCTCAACAGTAAGAGGAGAATCCGAACTCTTTGAGGCAAGAGCCTGACTGGGTAAAGGTTGTTCGAAATGAAGCCTCACCATTTCCGGAGTTTGTGTATTCGCTAAATGTGGAATTTCCTATCCGGAGGCTTCGAAAGCAGAAGGGATCTCTTTGTCCTCGCGAGAGCTTAAATCAAAATTTTTGTCCAATAACTCTCGATCAGCTGCAGGAGCAAGACCGTGCAGTTGAAGCAAGAGTTCGGAAGGCGGCTGATCATTTGAACGAGTTTTCACTTCTGAGAACGTCTCTAGTAGAGAAAGCTCCCGGTCTGACAGAGGGATTTCACCCCTGGAAACGTCTGCACAAGGAGAACATTAGCAACGAGCAGAATGTGAATAAAATAAATATAAATGTGAGTACACTTACTGGGAGAAAGGCAAAAGGAAAAATTCTTTAGATTTGATAAAGACAAACACGACACATAGAACCATCGCGACTTATAATCGCCTACGTTGGATTTTTCGACCCCTTGAGGAAGGTTTACTTTGTAAGGGGATTTTCGGGTTGAGGTATAATAAAACCCTTCTTTCTTCTCAAATTTTGGGCCCGTGGTGCTCTTAAACAAGAAAAGATGATGGATCATTGCAGGGGTCGGAGGAGGAAGGCCGTTTTTAAGAAAAATTGAAGCTAAGGCAGTAAGGTGAGCATAAGAGTTGGGAGTAAGTTGAAAAGGGGCTAAGTTGAGATCGTTCAGAAGAGTGACCAGGTAAGGATGAACCAGAAGTCTAAAGTCGGCCTCTATGTGTTGATGGCTTATGGCGAAGAAACCTTTAGGAGGAAAAGCCGCATGGTCAGAAGCCTTTGGCACCATAGCTCGGCAGCCAGAAGGCGAAGAGAAGCCTTCAGCAATAGTTTCAAGGTCGCTAAGGCTAAGAGAAGACTCGTATCTGAAAAAGGGGGTGCGAGCAGGGGAAGTGCGATGCTTAGAAGGGTCTGAAGTAGCCCCACCGTTTTGTGAGGTCGTGTTATCAGTATCCCTGACTTGATCAAGTTCCTCCTCGGAGGCTACATCAGTAGATCCCACCTTATGACCGCGATGACTATGACCAGACATCTACAAAAGCAACAGGGACATCAGGTCGCAGAAAGCAGACCAGAACTCAGTATTTAAAGGTACCCCTACTTCTCTAGAAAGACTAGCCGTGCGTGTAAGGGGGCTGCTGGGCATAGGAAGAACCTTATTTATAAACCTAATAGATTACAGGGAACGTTGAACAAACTAATGGATTCTTAAACCCACCATGGTGAGGAAATCAGACAAAAACCAACAAGGAATGACATGCATAGGCGTAACTTAAAACAGTTACATAAATATCTACTTCAGATTCTTTAAGTAAAATCATGTTAAGAAGTAACAAAAATGCTTGCAAACAAAAGCTTACGCTCATGCAATCAAATACACACAAGCAACAATCATAGTAAGGAAGATGGAAAAAGAGTACAAAAAGTTACCTTGAGTATGGAAAGTTCCGCTGGTAAGGATGGAGAAGATGTAGGAAAACAATGGCGAACGAGAGAAGAATGGAAGCAGTAAAGCGTCTGTCTTCGAAAGTAAATGGTAGAAGGCAAAAATGGAACGACAAGGGGTTTATGTACAGCTGATGTCTCGAAACCCCAAACGTCAGACCAGAACACCCGAATCGTCGTCAATAATTCAGCGGTTTGGCGCGAAAATCGTGCATTCATCATCATGAGCAACCATCGAAAAGACACGCATTTAATGCACACATTAACAAATGCACGACGCTTGGGGTATAAGGAGCCGATGCTTGGGGAGTTGCCATGTGGCGCAAGCAAAGTAACATTTAAAAAGAGGCGACGGTCCATGTCCCGCTAAAAGAACCCTAAAAATAAAAGTGTTGCTTTCAGTACAAAAAATGTACTAAAAACAAGGGGGCTAGTGTTGTGGATATTTTGGTACAAGGGAAAAGCCCAGGAAGGAAGGCCCTTCGCATCAAGAAGCCCAGGAAGTACTGGTCAAAATGGTCAGGAGTCAAAGGAAGGAGTGTAGCCATTCAGTAATAAGTGTACCCGAGCACACCTGATTATGTGATTGAGCGCCTTAAAAACACTAAGTGTCCAAATTAACTGGGCGAAGGTAAAGCATAAAGGAAGGTTGTTCGCAGACAAAGGGCTGCTTGATAAGCGCCTATAAGAAGTCATCGCAGCGATCAGGGATTCTGTTCGTCTGCTCGATAGACAGTGGGATAGCTGTTCCTGCTCGTCTGTTCGATAGAGGAAGCGTCTAACCGACAAAGCAGGCTGCTCGATGGGTGCAACCTCTGATCGTTGCAATAGCCTGCTCGTCCAATACAATATCTGATCGCTGAACAGGTTGTTCACTAGAGTTGACCAGTTGACCTTCTAGAAAGCGAATCAATTCAACTCAGGAAATGAGTCAATTTGCCTATTCTCATGCTAACCGAATCTCTACAATCTTGGCAATTGCTATATTCGCGATAAAGATAATCTTGAAAGATATTATCTCAATTAATGTATATTATTTTTTGCTTTATCTGTAAGATTCTTAAGCCTATTCTAATTGTAACATCTCCACTATAAATAGGAGATGAGATTCAGTGTAAAGGACAGGGTGAAATAAAATACAATTACTCCGAGAGAGAGAAAGGGTGATTGTCATGGACGTAGGCCATTGTTTTTGCCGAACCACGTAAAATCTTGTTGTCTTGTTTGTTTTGGTCCTGGCAATATTCATTTCGTGTGTGTGGTTTGTTATGTCACATGTATTGGGCTTGGAGAACCGAGTTGACCAAAATTGAGTGTCAACAATAGTAAGGAATAGATCACACCTTGTTGGCTCCATCATGTAATCTAACATAATAATGTATACTAAGAATTCGTGTTATAATACATTAATAATTAAAAAAAAAAAAAAAAACTAAAACTAAAACTAATATGAATCACACAAACGAAAACCAAATACTAAGAAAAATAAAATAAAAATAAAATAACAAAAAACCTATAAAAAAAATAATAATAATAAACAAGAAATAAAAGTAAGTCTAAACTCAAAAGAATGTCAATCCTAATAAACAGAATATTCCAACAATGTTTCCTCTACTTCCGGACTTCTTAACTCCAAGAAAGGTTTCAATATTTGACCATTAACTTTAAACACATCACCATTCTTAGGATTCTCAATTTCAATAGCACTATGAGGAAAAACAGTGCGGACAATGAAAGGACCTGACCATCTAGAACGCAACTTGTCAGAAAATATATGCAAATGAGAATTATATAATAAGGCTTTTTGACCAAGTGAAAAAGATTTCCTTAGAATATTCTTATCATAAAAAGCTTTCATTCGATCTTTGTAATATTTAGCATAATCGTAAGCATCATTATTTATTTCTTCCAACTCATTAAGTTGTAGCCTCTTGGGATTACCTGTATTATCAAGATTAAAATTCAATTTTTTAATGGCCTAATAAGCTCTATGTTCCAACTCCATAGGTAAATGACATGTCTTGCCATAAACAAGTCAATAAGGAGACATTCCAATAGGGGTTTTGAAAGCAGTATGGTAAGCTCACAATGCATCACAAAGTTTCAAAGACCAATCTTTTCTACTTGGGTTAACTGTTTTTTCAAGAATATTTTTAATCTCCCTATTAGAAATCTGAACTTGTCCACTTGTTTGTGGATGATACGGTGTTGCAATTTTATGTGTAATACCATATTTTTTTCATTAATTGCTTAAAATACCTATTACAAAAGTGTTTTCCCTCATCACTAATGATTGCACGAGATGTACCAAAACGAGAAAATATATTTTCTTTCAAAAATTTAACTAACCTTGTGATCATTAGTTTTACAAGAAATTGCTTCCACTCATTTAGAAACCTAATCCACAGCAACAGGAATATAAAAATTGCCAAAAGAATTAGGAAATGGACCCATAAAATCAATACCCCAAATATCAAATAATTCAACAATAAGAATAGAATGTAAAAGCATCATATTTCTACGAGTAATACTTCCTAATTTCCGGCACCTCTCGCAGGAACTACAGTATGCATGAGTATCCTTAAACAAATCTGGCCTATAAAAACCACATTGTAAAATTTTTGCAGCAGTTTTCTTAGAACTAAAATGACCTCCATAGGCATGATCATGACAAAAAGAAATAACATCTGATTGTTCACTCTCAGGCACACATCTCCTAATGATTTGGTGAGGATAATACTTAAACAGATATGGATCATCCCAAAAATAATGCTTAACCTTGGCTAAAAATTTCACACAATCTTGTTTAGTCCAATGTGTAGGCATTTGATCAATAACAAGGTAGTTAACTATGTCAGCATACCAAGGAAATTTAGACACAAGCATGAGTTGCTCATTACGAAAGAATTCTCTAATAGGCACATGCTCATCTATAGACTTGACTACTAACCTTGACAAGTGGTCAGCGACAACATTCTCTAACCCTTTCTTATCTCTAATCTCAAGATCAAATTCTGTAACAACAAGATCCATCTAATTAGATGAGGTTTAGCATCTTTCTTAGACAAAAGATATTTCAATGTAGCATGATACCTAACCAAATAAGACCTAAATTTTTCTAATACAAAAACTACTGCTAACAACTCGTTTTCTGTGATGGAATAATTGACTTGTGTATCATTGAGAGTCTTACTGGAATAATAGATCAATGTGTTGTCCTAAAACAGCCCCTATGGCATAATCGGAAGCATCACACATAATTTTAAAAGGAACACTCCAATCTAGTGGCCTAATGATAGGTGCAATTGTCAAAAAGGTCTTAAGCTTCTCAAAAGCTCTCAAGCAATCATCATCAAAGTTGAAATTGGTATCTTTAGCAAGCAAGTTACACAAAGGTCTAAAAATCTTACTAAAATCCTTTATGAACCTACGATAGAACCCTGCATGACCTAAAAATGACCTAACCTCTTTAACTGTTCTAGGAGGTGGAAGACTTGAAATCAAGTATGCTTTAGCCTTGCTTACCTCAATACCACTATTAGAAATAACATGCCCAAGAACTATACCTTTCCTAACCATAAAGTGACACTTTTCTCAATTGAGCACCAAGTTCTTTTTCTTACACCTAACTAACACTAAGGTCAAGTGGTGTAGATACTCATCAAAACTAGATCCAAAAACTGAAAAATCATTCATGAACACCTCTAAAAACCGTTATACCATATCAGAGAAAATACTCATCATACACCTTTGAAAAGTAGCAGGAGCATTGCATAACCTAAATGACATACGATTGTAGGCAAAACTGCCAAAAGGACAAGTAAAAGTTGTTTTCTCTTAATCCTCAGGGGCTATAGGAATTTGGTTATAATCAGAATAACCATAAAGGAAACAATAAAATGCATGACCAGCTAACCTTTCTAGCATTTGATCAATAAAAGGAAGAGGAAAATGGTCTTTCCTAGTGGCGACATTAAGTTTGTGGTAGTCAATACAAACACACCACTCGATTTGCATTCAGGTAGGAATTAATTCATCATGATCATTCTTAACTACCGCGATGCCAGACTTCTTAGGTACTACCTGCACAGGACTTACCTATGAACTATCAGAGATATGATAAATGACACCTGCATCTAAGAGTTTAATGGTTTCGACTCTTATAACCTCTTTCATTTTAGGGTTTAGTCTTCTTTGAGGCTCACGAATGGGTTTGACATTATCTTCTAGATGAATCTTATACATGCACACAGATGAACTAATACCTTTAATGTTTGCAATTGTCCAACCTATTGCTTCTCTATGCTCCCTAAGTACATTAATCAACTTATTCTCCTGTTCTTTTTCTAAATCAGATGCAATGATAACAGACAAAGTCTCAGAATGTCCTAAAAACATATACTTTAATGACTCAGGAAGAGATTTCAATTCTAACTTAGGTGGTTTCTCCACAGATGGAAGAGATACAGACTCAGAAGGTGAAAGAGGTTCTATTTTGGCTTTCCATTTGGTAGTATCTAGTAATGGGGCAGATTCTAATAAAGTATTCACCTCACTAACAATACTATCCTCATCTAAGTTCATGCCAAAATGAGCTAAACATCTCTCTAATGGGTCCTCACAAGACAAGTGTCTGAAGGAATCATAGACTGCACTCTTAATAAAACTAACCTCACATTAGTCATCATGATCCCGACATTTTTGACTAACATTAAACACATTTAGCTCTACAGTCATGTTTTCAAAGTAAAGTTTCATGACTCCATTGCGACAATTAATTATCACGTTGGAGGTGGCTAAGAAAAGGTTGTCCTAGAATCATAGGAATATGAGCACTAATGTTTTCAACAGACTGGATATCTATGACAATAAAATCTACTGGAAAGTAAAACTTATCAACCTGGATCAAGACATCCTTTATGATACCCCTCGAAATTTTAACATACCTATCAGCCAATTAAATGGTCACAGAAGTGGGTTTTAGTTCCCCTAATCCTAATTGCACATACACAGAATATGGCAATAAATTAATGCTCGCACCTAGATCAAGTAAGGCTCTATCGATAACATGCTCACCTATAACACAAGAAATAGAGACATCCAGGATCCTTATACTTAACAAGAGTTTTCATTTGGATTATGGCACTAATTTGCTCAATCAGACATGCAGCTCTAAGAACATTTGTTTTTCTTTTCATAGTGCAAAGATCTTTTCAGAATTTAGCATAGGCAGACACTTGTTGAATAGTATAAAAAAAAAGGATGTTTATGCTAACTTGCTTAAACACCTCCAAAACATCATTATATGGTGTGCTTTTCTTTAAAGGGACAAGTCACTGCGGAAAAGGGGCTTTAGGAACATAAAGAATGGAAGGAATATCACTCTCTTTTGACTCTTGACTTATAAATCTCTTAGATGACTCATCAGGGTGTAAATCATCTACTATGCTATTACTAGAGTCTTTTTTCACCTTAGATTTCCTAGGCTCAGGCACAATTACATGGTTATCTATTTCTCTACCAGACCTAAGAGTGGTTATGGATTTAACTTCATCATGACTCCTATTAGAAACATAACCTATCTCAAACTGACCCTTCGGGTTAGGCACTGGTTGATTAGGTAACTTCTCTTTCTCTCTCTCCTCTATGATAGTGGCTAACTAACTCATTTGAGTTTCAAATTTCAATATAGCTTGTTGGGTCAATTACATGAATTGTTGTTGCGATTGCATCATTTGTTGCATTGTATCCTCTAAAGAAGGTTTCCTTTGAGATGCAACAAAATGGGGAATATACTGAAAATCAGGAGGATGTGAAGGATTAGAAGGAGCAACTTGTTACCCTCCATAACCCATTAGAGACTGGTTTTGTCTCCTTGAAAAATTTGGATGATTCCTCCAATTAGGATTGTACGTGGTTGAGAATGGGTTATCTGATGAATTCTTGTAATTGAGTGCATTTGCTTGTTCAGCATAGCTCTCTTGAAAAGTAGAGGTTGGATTGACATATGAAACACACATCTCATTCCTAGAATTCATTGTTGAATTTATAGATTGACTTAATGACGGGTCCCTATCCTTTTAAGCTACTATTTCTGTAGAATAGGGAACTCGTCGGCACCCCACGGTCACTCTCCAGCCACTATCTAAGTTGACTGAAGAATTTCCGTGAAGCTGAGCCGATTTAACTACTAATTAGTCATATAAGTATAATAAAGTTCATCTGGAGTTTACGAAAAATTTTGGCAGCATAACGACTGTTTTTCTGTAAATCCAAAAATTTATTTCCTGTAAGAAACTTTTTAAAACACTTCTAAATTTTCATACACGCCAATTACTGCCATCGGATTAAAATCCGGTAATCACAATCAACCACAACAGTTTATATAGTGCAAAATCCATAATTAAAACTGAAGTCATTTTCATAATTAAGTATTCTATAGCTATTAACCTGTTTATCAACATACAAGTCACAAGCTTTATACAAGACTTTAACCATTATGAATTTGCAAAAGTCATACATTGTTTCTACTATTTAATTATGTTCACCACAGCACTTTTATTTTGCTGGAGTCGAGGTCCCAGCTTCTGATGCACCCGCACCTGTACCTGAAATGTTTTGGGAATTATAGGGAATGACCTACTAGCCCAATGAGTGTCATAAAATTTCATTTAAATTTGCAGTAACTATTAAAATGCATAACTATAAATCCAAATGTATTAACTATGAATTTACATAAATTTCATAAAATCAGTTTTTTGCTGTCATAATCAAATTCATAGCCTTTCTCTATTTTTCTACTAGTTAATCATATTCTAATGGTACTCTAGGCATCACGGTAAAGTGGAATTCTACATCACTAATACCGTATAGGGTGACAAGGCGAAATTCTATATCGCTCAAGTCGCAATCCGGTGAATGTGGTGGAATTCTACATCACCACAAAATAGATAGCACGCTAACTCTATATACTCCACACGTGCAGAGGGCGACTCTAGACTGACTGACTACTAAAGTCCCATTTTCCCGTTGTTAGTGACACGCCCCGACTATGCCATGCACGATAGGAGTACTCTGACCGGTAATATCTCTAATGCCTTAAGAAGTACCAAAACATAAATCGTTGCATAATATAAATAAATTTCAGCATAATGAATTTACTAAATGGAAGGAAATGTAACTAAATTTAAATCTATTTTCAAAATACATTTTGTTTCGTAAATTCTAGTTAAAAAGAAAGACACTCACTAATTGGCGATTTCCTCCGATCGGATTTGTCTATGGACCACTCGATGGCTCACCTGCATTAATTACACATTACCCATTCAAAAGAGCTCATTAAATTTATTTACTTCTTCACACATTATACTCATCAATTAACAAATGCTCATTTAGGCAACTTCATACCAATTTTTCTACTTAGCTCTCTATAAGTGCTTATACTAATTAACTCATCTCATGCTTGTCTACATTACAACTTTCATTCTCATATAATTCCTCATACTAAACATATTCAAAACACACTTTAAAATCTTCCTAAAATTCATTGAAATACATTAACACAATTAGGCATAAAACTAGTTTAATTGCCGATTTTTGTGTCATTTCAATACCAATTCAATTTCTTTCAATTTCTACCTTCATATATCATCTAAATAAGCATTAAAATCACTTAAACACACAACAAAAAAAATCTGGACAGCCTGGTAACATCATGGCCGAACAGCCCCTTCTTTGCATCATTTACTTTCTTTTTTCAGCTCTAACCATTTTCAGCTCTAACCATTTCCAGCTCTAACCATTTCCATACACAAACTATCCTTCCCACATGCCTCAAATCAATTCAAAATCATTCTCAAAGCACTAATACATCATATACTAAGATTATCAAGTGACATAGCACTCATAATTCTCATGAATCCAAATCAACCTTTACTAAATTTCCATGACTTCCTTTCTAGTTTTCATGCCTTTCAACATTAAAACAACTCAAACTAGTATAATTTCTTCTACTTCTTGCTAGGGCTGAAATTTACATGGCCTTTAAATCATCATATTACTTCACTTAAATTCTCAAAACACTTCACAAACTTAATTCACTTCACTTAGGCATTAAACCAAACACATGGAGAGCACAAAAAAAAATCTCTACACTAACATAAAAATTTTTACTAGTTTCTTACCCCTTTGTCCTTTCAAGTGCTAAGCCAACCTCCACACCAACTCAAGCTATAAATCTAGTCTTTAACATGCCAAGAACATCACCCATTAATTAGATTTCTATAAACCCAACTCAAACCTCAATAACAATTAACTTTTTCATGAAATCACTACTCAAACTTACCAATTTTTTGTAGAGAATAAACTAGGGAGGCTAGAAACTTGATTTGTGAGCTCAAAAGCTTAGGATTCAACCTTGGAAACCCTTGGATCACTTGTTCCTTGGCTGATCTTCATCCACCCTTCTTCTTCCTCACTTGGCCGAATGGCCTCTTGCTTACTCACGGTTTCTATTTGCTTTCACTTCTCAATTTTTCCAGCACATTCTCTTCTTTATATAAGACTTGTAATTGTTACTAGTTCCCTTGTCTTTCAAATATTATAAATTGACCACTCTAAATAAAACAATAACATTAACATGTTAACTTTTACTAACTTTTCAATTAAACCCAACATACCTCTACATATATATATTTAAGGTTGGCCTTAATTACTTTGCTCTCCATTTGTTTTAATATTTCAAAATGCCATTGAGTGATGTGTTCTTCTCTAATTGGTCCAAATTCTAAGATTTTCTCTCACATTAATTAAAATTCTAGCATTTACATTCTAGCATTTGAATCTAAATTGACATGCTCCCACATTATTAATTAATTTACTATACATAGGTACGATACTACTAATATTAGGGAGGGTGGTTTACACTTAAAGCTAAGGCCTCTACTTTTCTAGTGAGATTTCCCAAAACAATTTTTAGATCTAGATTATCACTCACCTTATACAACCCCCCTCTCTTAGGTTTATCCCTTTCATTTGAAAACTCCTACTATTGAGAATTTTCAGACAAAGTCTCTAAGAACTGCCAAACATCGACATTGTCTAAGCTTAAGAATTTTCCTCCATGCATAAATTCAATCATTTGATGAGTAGCCACAGTTAGTCCATTATAGAAATACTGCACTAGTCTCCATGGTTCAAAACCATGATGGGACACCTTAAAAGCAAGTCTTTAAATCTCTCCTAATAAACATAAAATTGTTCATCATCTTTGTGAGTAAAATCTGCTATTTCTCTCCTAAGGGCATTAGTCTTAGACATGGAAAAAAATTTAGACAAAAATTTATAATTTAATTGGTCCCAACTAGTGATAGAACTAGAAGCAAGAGAGTTTAACCATACTTTTGCCTTATCTTTTAAAGAAAATGGGAACATCTTAAACCTAATAGACTCATCTGAAAAATTCTGGAAACGAAAGGTAAAACATATATTTATGAATTCCTTGACATGAAGGTAAGGGTCCTCACTCTCTAACCCATGGAATGATGGAAGAATTTGAATCACAGAAGGTTTAAGCTCAAAGTGAGTCGCCCTAGTATGTGGCAACTCTATGTAAGAATGATGATTAATTGTAACTAGGAAAAAAATATTCTTTAAGGGATTTCTCTATAGGCACTACATTTTCCACTACATCATTGTTTCCTACAGGTACTACATTGTTTTCTACCATATTTGAATCTGAAATGTCTATCCTAGTTAAGTGTTGATATAATTCACGATTCCAAGCACGCATAAACTAGCACAGATCCTAGCTACAAGTCTCTAGTCCTAATTGTCTCTAAAGCAATCCAAGAAAAATAAGTCCCTAAGTAAAATAATAATAATAATAATAATAATTGGCAAAATATTAAAATAAAATAAAATAAAAGCGAAACACCAACAATAAAATTAAAAACACACAAAAATAAAAACAAAACAAATAGACTAATACAAATAAAACCAAAATAAACTGACACTAACAAAGGTTAAAAAAAAAACAACTTTTCTTTTTTTGCAATATATTAGAATAATCCTAAATTAAAACTAGTAGAAGAATTAAATAATCTAGACTAAACTAATTTTTCAAACAATCCTCGGCAACGACGCCAAAAACTTGTTGTGTAAATTTTAGTACTCGCAAGTGCATGAGTCTATTGTAAATAGATTATGTAAGTACGAGATCGATCCATAGAGATTGAGAAAATATTTATCTAAATCTAAATTAAATTTAATTCTAATCTAGTTAACAATGTTTGAAAATTGAGAATTAATTAAAACTAAAACAAATAAAATTCTAAATTAACAAAACAATATTAAAGTGCAAAATTCAAACAATAGACGAGAAATCTGAGATTCGGAATTTACCATTATCAACTTATAATATTTTACTATTAAAAATATTATTATCAAAAATTAAAGAAACAACTTAGAAATCAATCCGTTGTTTTCTCAAGATTTATCAGTTAAGCTTTGAAAATAAATTTTATGTAAATTCTTATTCAAGACTTGAAATTTATAAGATCTAAATATTATATGTATCCAATATTGAAAAACACATAATCAAAAATATTATATTTAAGCTTTTTCAACTCAAAGTCAAATTAATAAAATAATTTTGTAACAACCAAAAATACTTGATATTAAAAGTGAAACAATTTTTATTTTATCAATTGATTGAACTAAGAATTATTAAACATTAAAAATAAAATTGATAATAATATTCAAACAGAAAAATCATTACAAAGTTAATAAGAGTTTCATCATACACCTCAGAAAAGAAAATTAAACAAACATGGTGATAACAAGAATAAAAAGAGAATTAAAACCCAATATCTTGTCAAAACTGTCGATGTAAGTTTGGTCTAAGTCCACGTCTGAATCTACTCCAAATCTCAATTCAACGCAATCCTGTCAGCTTGCTCCTCTTTTGACTTGTCTTCTTTTCCACCAAAGCTGCTCTCTTGTCTTCTAATATTTCCTGTCTCTAAGCTCTAGTGGCTCCTCCAAAAATCTCCCTTTTATATGTGCCAAAACCTTCAAAAATAACTCAAAATTGATTTTTTTTGTCTTACATTGATCTATTTCCTTGTCTCAACTAATTTCCTAATTGTTTGACAAATAATTTTGGGCAAGACTTGAATCCTTGATTGACTTGGATTTTAACTTGACCAAAATTATAATTTTTCCTCATTCAACACATAAATCTTCTTTTATTTCTGTTTCACTAAAAACACAACTAATTAAAATAAATTAAATATAAAATTGGACTAATAAATTTATATTTAAGGGTAATAAATATATGTAAATTATGTTTATCACTATGTCCAAGTCGGATGATTGGGGCATCCTAGGAGATAGGGCACTGCAGACTATCCATTATGCATGTGAACATCATGCATGATAGGGTTTGAGAATTGCATGATCAAATTGACAACAAACCCCTTATATCATTGTAGTCCATGATATTGAGTGTGGCAGGGAAATGGGGGTTGAAGAGCTCAGTGGACCTCCCAAAAGAGGTTTGTGTTTGGCTAGAACTAGAGCTGGACATAGTTTTGAATTTAGATGATTCTAAGCTCACTGTAAGAGATTGCTTGCATTTATCGCAAAAAGAAAATAAATATTATTGTCATAAAAATAAAGTAAAATAAATACATATATTGGTGAGACCCTATTTTTTAAAAAGAAAATGTACTTATGAAATTATATATTTATCGCTTAATTTTATAAAATTTTAATTAATAATTCACTAAAAATAGTGTCCAATAAGAATAATTATTAGGTTAGTATTGGGTACCTGAAAGTAGCCCTTATTTTCTTTGGTTTTTTGGACAAAACTTTGAGAAGTGGCGTGCATGCAACTAGCCAACTCATGCACCTCGTAAGATGGCTAGCTCATGCATCTTAAAAACATTTCATAAAATTCTTTACCATGTGAATCAAAATGTTCCACATTGACGTAACATATTTCACATTGCTCTGGTTAAATTCTAAGATATTTCACATTGATTGGTCTAACTAATTTGTTAGATATTGACATTTCAAGAACAACATAACGACAATCCCAAACATCAATAATAAAAAAATAAAAATAAAATCATCTAATAATAATTATAATAATAATACAATTGCAACATATAAACTGTAAAATATGTAATTAAATCACCAATCAAACATGTATAATTTTCATCATGTAATATGTAGAGTATGTGTGTGTATATATATATAATTTTTTAAAATTATGTATTTAAATCATAAATCAAAACCCTATATTGGAAAAGTATATAAATCATTTAGTAACTAATTATTAACAGTAAAAGAAAAAATATACAAGTAATGTATTATCTTTCTTTTATGTAGATCTAAGATTTCATGATAACTATGTTATTTGAATATTCTGTTTTGCTCCTAGGAAAGATGAAAAACAAGTAATTAGTTTCATCATTGTCTTAATGTACTAAAAGCACATACCGTACCCTACCGATGATCATATCTGCAAAACTGGAAGCTATTCAAGAGGAGAAACAGTTACATGTTTTGAGAGAAAACAAATTAGCTCTAGGGTGGATGATGTTAGACATTAGAGGTATCAACCTAGCTTTTTTCGCATGCATAAGATCGAAGATAATTACAAACCAAGCATACAATTGCAACACAAATTGAACCCTATAACGAAGGATATGGTGAGAAAAAAAATGATCAAGTTGTTAGATGGGGGTATTATATATCCAATTTTTGACAGTCCATGAGTGAGTCCAATTCAATGCGTGCCGAAGAAATAAGGAATGACAGTGGTGACCAATGTTGGAAACAATGTTAAAAAGATGTAAAAAAACGTATCTGATGTTAAACTAGGAGAAGTGCCATTTCATGGTACAAGAAGGAACAGTCTTAGGGCGTAAGATTTCTGTAAGAGGAATATAAGTTGACAAAACCAAGATTGAAGTGATTGAAAAAATACCTCTTCTATCTTCTATGAATGGAATAAGAAGTTTCTTGGGTTGTGCAGGTTTTTACAATCAATTTGTTAAGAATTTCTTGAAGATTTCAAAGTCATCATGCAATTTACTGGAGAAAGATATTCCCTTAAACTTTGATAATTAAAGAATGTCTTAAGGCTTTTGAGATTCTTAATATAAAACCCAAAACCGCGTTCGTCGGAAAGCGAAATATTTTTCCGATGGATCGCGTTCGATCGGAAAAATATAATTATCGAGTCCAGAAATATTCGGAATAATTATTTTCGAATAAAAAAAATAAGTCGAGTTTGCGAAGACGGATTTGATATTTATAAATAATTCCGAGAATGCGAACCTGAGGTTTAATCAAAAGGGAATTCCAGGACGGACGGACAGAATTCGAGCTTGGAAGTTAAACCGAGAATGCATGGAAGGCTTTAAGTAAAATAAATCAAGTGCATGCTTGTGACACGTGTCACACATGCAATGGATGAGCAAAAACAAGTGGCTTGAAATAGTTACATGTGTCATCCAAAGAATAAATCATATATTTATGTTAAAGTTGGAATAAGCAATTATATATTAAAATATATATATAATTGAAAGTGAAGTGAAACAATTCATCAACTCGGTCAAACAAGGATTTAAAAAGGAAATATCATGCTCGGTCATCATTTTATTCATTCAAGAGAAGCAAATCCAAGCTAGCAATATTTCGGTCGCCTTAAAGCAAACCCGATTGAGATAGAGATTGAGAGAGAGAGAGTTGTGTGCCATTATATCTCACTCGGTCTCCATGCTTCATCAAATCAGAGAGTGTGAAATGTGAGAGGTGCTGCTCGTGTAAGTGAGAACCGAGAGATTAGTGAGAAATTGAGAGAATGAGAGAAGATCAAGCTGCTGTCTTCAGACCAAGGTGAAGCAAAGTGGAAGGAGACTTCAGATCTGAGGCAAAGAAGGACATGCAAGGGCAGATCTGAGCTCTTCAGATCGTGCATGCAAGCTGGGCGTAGTCAGATCGTGAGCTGAGGAAGCTTGCTGCCGTGAGGCTGTTGTCATCACCGTGAGCAAGGAGGAAAACTGCTGTCAGCGTGAGCTGCTGCCGGCAAAGGGAAGCTGCTGTCGTGTCTCACTGCCGTGAAGAGCTGTGTTCTGTCACCATCCCTAGGTGCTGTCATCCTCACTGCTGGCGAGAGGAGTTGCTGTCCTGCCTTTGCCGTGCACCAGATGCTGTCAATATTGCTGCCTTCCTGCCGTGCTCACGTTGCTGCCATTGTCATGTTGCTGTCGCCGTCGTGAGCTTACTGTTGATGTAGTTGCTGCTGAGCTGCTATCAAGTCAGGCCGAGCTCATTGATTTCAGAACTGATGTGAGACATCATCAAAGGAAGACAGCTTGCTGCCGAGAACGTGCGAGAGATTCGTCGCCGTTCGGAAGCCGTTTCGAAGAGGAGAACAACTTGCTTCTTGGGTGAATCGGAAACCGGACGAGAGCTATATCAGGAGTGGTTGATCAGTTATTGGAAGCAAGTAGTGTAGGAGCGAGCATCGCGGCGGAGGTATCTCCATCGGACGTACAGGCGAGCTGCAGACGCGACCATGCTGCACTAGTTTTAAACACGTTATCATGTATTGCATTTATTATCGTCTTTCAGAGTTCTCAAGTTTTGTAAATATTGTTTTGGCATAAAGTATTTTACGTGAATATCATGCATGATGTTTAAGATTTTATTCAAGTTGCTTCCGTATTGTTGCATGATTGTGAGTTTGAAAAAGGGCCTGAGGCCTATTGATTATGAAATATTTGTGAATACAATTATACAGGTTTTGTGAAGCATTTTACAGGGTGGAATTTTACCTTTGTTCCGGATATCAAGAACGGATTTCTCTCATCAATCTCAACATGGTCACTCTCACCAGTCATGCTTGACTCATCAACCTTCATAGAATGGTCTTGCAGGAACAACCCATCAATTGGAATTGATAACCAATCTTCAAAAACACATCCCTCACAACAATATCGAAAATTGAAACAGGCCTGTGCCACCCACCTCTCACGACCTCCACCTTTATATCACTGCTCTCACAAGAAAGTCTCTCAGACTGTCTATTTTGCTTGAAATTGAGCACACAGCAGAGACAATGACAACCAAAAACACAGCGACAACAATACTACCACCATCATACCACCCATCTTTTATACCCTCTTGTTTGATACCAAACCCCAAAGCAAGTACAGCACAAACCAAAATCATAATAATAGTTGTATCCTTCAATGCCTCATAAACAAAACTCATAAAGCTTTTGAATGGCTGTTTTGCATACCTGTTGTTTCTGAAAACGTCCCTTCTATCTACAAGATCAGCTTCATTGTCTCTGACACCACTTTTCAGATCACTTCCTAGAACCTGAGCCACCTATTTCACTCCTCCAAGATTTCTCATCAACTCAAAGCTTTTCTCTCTCACTATCTCACTTATCATCCTCTTATCAATTTCAAGAAAAGATTGTGTATCCAGGCTCCTTTCCAGGCAACCAGGACCAGGATTTTCATTTCCAATGTCAATGGCAACAAAGGATAAAGAGTGACGCAGAAGCCTGCAATTTTGGTCAAGTAACTTCCTGGTCAAGGAAACAAGAACCCCGGTGAAATATATGGCCCTGAAAGTCATCCGCGACGTCCTCTGGTGAACTTTTGACTACGAAACATCACCTTCATAATCATTTAGGACTATCTCTTGACTTGGTTTCAAAAGTATGACTACAAATAAGACTGGTAACAACAATGGAAGAAAAGACTAAATAAAAACAAGTCTTTGTAAGTGTGAAACACCAAGACTTAAAAGACTGATTTTATAGTAAACTTATAGAGGCATGAAAATTCACTGTTGCTTCCTATAAAAGCTATTGGCATTGGTAATTGATTCGGTGTTTATTGTTTAGCTTGGAGGATTTGCGTGATCAGAAGACAGAACGAATTCATAGGCCTCCATTTTCCAGGATGTTTCTAATTTGTATATTTATAATTTTAATTAAGAGCGAATTACAATTTATCCCCCTGATTGAAATGCTTATTCAAGCGGAGCAAATGTTTCAATGATATTGCAATTTACCCCCCTACCGTTAATGAATCCAGTTACACTTAACTGGGACAGGGGTAAAATTATCTTTTGATATTAATTTTATTTTTTTAAAAAATTTTAAAATAAATTAAATAAAAATATATATATTAAACAGATATTGATTTAAAAATAATAAAAACTTTTAAATGTTTTATTATTTAGAAAAATAAATTTTAAAAACTTTAAAAATACTCTCTCTCTTTCTTCTCTCAGCCATTCGTCGTGTCTGTCTCTTCTTCTTCTTCTCTTCTTCTGCTTTTTCTTCTTCTCGAACCCGATCTGGGTTTATCATTGATGAACCCAGATCTGGGTTCGTAACTAGATCTGGGTTCTCATGAACCCAGATCTAGGTTCGCGACGAACCCAGATTCTAGGTTCGCGAAGAACCCAGATCTGGGTTCTTCGATGAACCCAGATTCTGGGTTTGTTTGCGAGAACCCAGATTTTGGGTTCTTCGACGAACCCAGATTTTGGATTCGTCGAAGAGACGAACCCAAAATCTGGGTCCGTCGCGAACCCGAATCTGGGTTCCCAGTGAACCCAGAATCTGGGTTATCGTGAACCCAGATCTGGGTTCGATAATGAAGTTGAGGTTGATTTCTAATTTTTTTTCTTCTCCAGTTTGATTGACAGTTTTGTGGGTGATTGTGAGGTTGATTTTAGTGATGATGTTGGGTTTGATGGTTTTGTGGGAGATTGATTATATTAAGTTTAATTGATGATGTTTGAGGTCATTTTTTGGGTTTCCAGGAGTGGATTGATGATGTTG
The DNA here is from genome assembly GCA_022984855.1 of Dimocarpus longan. NCBI lineage: Eukaryota > Viridiplantae > Streptophyta > Magnoliopsida > Sapindales > Sapindaceae > Dimocarpus > Dimocarpus longan. The sequence continues at coordinate 29,208,217 of CM041016.1, read as the reverse complement.
GGTGATTGTTGATGATGTTTAAGATCATTTTTTGTATGTTTGGGATCATTTCTGGAAACCCAAACAAAATCTGGGTTTACTGGAAACCCAGAATCTGGGTTTTCAGTTTGGGTTTCCAGACAACTGGAAACCCAAAATCTGGGTTTCTAGTTTTAGAAACCCAAATTCTGGTGGCAACTGAAAATCTGGTTTCCAGTTTCTGGAAACCCAGATTCTTAAAAAAAAAAAAAAAAAAAATTCCAATAGGTCAACCACTACACAGAAATTTTAACAGCAATTGCACAGAAATTTTAAAGATTTTTCAATTTTTTATGGTCAATTCGGTCAACTCCAATAATCAAGGGTATTTTCGTCTTTTGCTATTTTTATACTATTTTCGGTTACATATAACGGAACTTATTAACGGAATGGGGGTAAATTGTAATTATATCAAAACTATTGTTCTGCCTGTAAAAGCGTTTTATTCAGATAGCTAAATTGTAATTCAGTCTTTAATTAAAATTTTTTACGAGATTTCTACCAGTAATGCATTAAAGGTTTGTGATTAATTATAATAACGACTAAAAGTGATTTTTATAAAGATTATAGTCACACAATTTCAAGTTATCAAGAGAGTATTCATATTACCGCATTGTACGCAATAAACTAAAAAATTTAGGAATCTATACTTTATATATGGTTTCTTATTTTCGAGAACATACCACATTATTTATGTAATGATATGTCCCTCGATCCAAATGAGAAAATATAAGTTTTAGAGTTTTATTCTTTGAACTAAAAAATTTAGGAATCTATACATTATATATGGTTTATTATTTTCGAGAACATACCACATTATTTATGTAATGATATGTCCCTCGATCCAAATGAGAAAATATAAGTTTTAGAGTTTTATTCTTTGAATCAACTTTACATATTGTAAGTGCGTGGATATACCAGATTGCTTGACATCAAATTTTTCTTATTCATAGTTATGGACCGTATTGCATAAACTTGTATATGATTTTTCCCTACATCCAATCTCACTCTTACTTCCATTTTCTACACTTCATTAAGAGAACTATTTTTCTTTATCATTTTCACTTTAAAAATTAATTAGTTTTACTAAGCAATGTTCATGTTTTCCAAGTCTTTTAAGAGACATATTAATATGTAATCATATGAAAGACTTTTACTGAATGGAAATATCAGGAAAAAGATTTTCCATTTTACAGACAATCAAAAGGAAAAATTATGAAAATTGCCAAACAACCCTATATTAGTGCAAATTCCTTTAGAAGTAGAAAAGTCCTTTTCTTTTTACATGAAGAGGCCAAGTATAAAAAATAAAAAATAAAAAAAAAATTCTACATAGCTTTGGTACTCTTATCAACTAGTTAAATTCTAGTATTCCTTTTCCAACTTAGATATTTTTGGATTCCATTTGTGGAATTCTTCGGCAAGAATTAATGACATTGGACTTATGATGTGAATATAGGTAAATGTGACTTAGGATTATGTTATTCTATCCATTGATCGCAATTGAAAATCATTGTTAAATGAAACGTGTAGTTTATGTAAACAACAAGTAGTCATTTCATGTTATGTGTAGCTTTGTTCAATAAAATCATGTCATTTATGTATCAATCTATGCTTTTAATTCAAAATTACAGTTGTGATGCACCATTTCTTGATATTTATAAAGAAAGTGATGAACAATCTTATCCACTAAGTGACTGTTATATGAATTTAGATGCTCTCCCCATCTTAGTTGTTTCCTCGTCTTTAGGAAGCATGTGATTGGTTGTTGATAGAATTTAGTGGAAATTTCACCTTAACTTTTTCCTCAGTTTTTGAAACATGTGATAGGTTATTGATAAAGTTTTAGTGAATAGCATTTACATCCTAACCATTCATTGATTAAAATAATAAGAAATGGATTCTCTCTCCACCTAACTTTTTCCTTGTATTTTTTAACCATGTTATTAATTGTTGATAAAATAATATTAGAAACTATTGATGCATAGCTTGATGTGCATAAGTGTTGGCATCTTATTGGTGTTAAGGCGGCTTATTTTGAGTTGCAAAATTCATGAACTATAGTTATGTCATAACATCAGGATCAGATGCATGTTGCAATACCAGAAAACAACTGATGTTACAACGTTCTTTGTTTGATAGCGCTAAGATCAAAATCTCAAAATCAGCTTTCAGATAATTTTTCTTTCACAGTTTTATTTCTTATATTTATCATTAAACTCTTTTATAAGATATTTTATGATATTATCTTTTCATTTTTAAGATTTACTATCAAAGGAATTAAGTTTTCAAAAAGAGAAATGTGTTTATTTTTTATTTTTCAGAAAACTTATTATGATTATCTCTGAGTTTTTATCAAAGTTAATCAAGTGTTTTGTAAGGAAAGGATGTTTCTGGTTAGATATGGATTCATTAAAAAGCTAGATAATAATTTTCTTGCAAAAAAAAAAAAAAAAGGATTTTATCTATTTTTTAGTTGATTATCATTTCACTTACTTTAGCATTTATCTTAGGATTAACTTTTGATTTATTTGGTTGTTTAAACTTGTTTTATCTCATAGTTTTAATGACATAAAGTTATGATAAATACAGGATTGAATTAAGGTGAAGAGTAGCAAGCAAGCAGCATAGAGTTTAGTGAGAGATATATAGTTTGCTTGTAAACCTTGGAGAGTTTGTTCTCTAAGTTGTTTTTATTTCTAGACTTAGGAAGTAAACCGACTAAGTCTATATTTGTGCTATACATGTTGGGATGACGAATTATTAGGCTTTCGGGAGAAGATTAATTCACAATCCCTTGAAGGATTTCAAGGAACATAAGTTCTTCAGGAAGGAAGAAGGTTTTCGTTCTTAGGAGGAGGCGGCTTACAAAGTCTTGAAAGGAGTTCAAGTAAGTGTTATTTGGAAGGAAAAATTGATTGACTTTCGAGAGAAGGTATGTTTGCAGCTGTTGAAGGGAGTTCAAGGAGCTGACAACAATTAAAGGTAAGGAGAGCTTGCTGTAACTATTTTGATGAACTTAGATTTCTATCAATACTAGCTAGGAGGGTGTCTTAGTTTGAATAAGACAAGTATAGGTTATATCCTTGTTTATTCATTAATAAGTTGATATCTCTAGACGTGGTCTTATGGATATAGTATAAAATCGAACCATGTTAAAAACATGCTTGTGCGCTTTCTTACTTTACTGTCTTTATTTTTCAGTATTGCACCTTTTTATGTTAACTAGTGTTATAACAGCTGAATTATTAGTGTTACAACATTCAGTTTCGGGTCATATTATAACATCCATATTTTACTGTATTACAACTTCTACAAAAATTTGGTACTGCACAGTAAATAGACCTTTTCAAAAAGCAATTAGACCTTTTCAAAAAGCAATTACCCAGCCTCCTCATGGTCCGTTGATTTTTTACCATAATTAGATCACACATGTAATAGAGAGTAAAAAAGGTTAATATACAATAAATTAATCCAAGGAAAAAAACGATTCCAAATTCTTTACTTGTAATATGCCTCATATGACAAAAGAGTACACCAAACGCAAAACAAGAATATAATCACTATCCATAAAAGATCAAATGAGAAATCACAAAGCATTTTCGAAGCAGCGTCAAGAAAAAAAAATCTCTCTATTTTGTATTATGTCGTTATTGTGTTTACGAAACAGAGATATGGAAAATTTGACGTCAAGTAAAGAATTGTTCCCGAATTGCAAGTTCAATTGGACCTATACTATAAACCCTTGATCTTCGATTGGGGTTTCTTTTCTTGTTTTTTCAGAACTTTTTGTCTTCTTCCTCTTTGAAATTGTCACAATTTCTCCTTTATGCAATACTAAGTAAGAGAAGATTTTATAAGAAAAGAGCTTTATTAATGTTAATAGGTGATCTCATGATGTACAGGAAGAATAAGTGCAGGCTATATTTGGTAGCATTTGTTTTGCAAATAGAATGTAGTAGAGTCACATTTTTTAGTTGCATGACTTTCTAGCTAGTGAATTTTCCTGCAAAGTATGGTCAATCGATTCTTAGCTGGAAAAAGAAGTTTTGTGTGAAGCACTTTAACCACTCACTCACAACATGTAATGTGACAAATTATCATGATATGTTCATGTGCCTCTTCCCTGCAAGGATTTCACGCTAAAAATGGCCCATGTCGAACTAATCTCTTGACCTACATTAAATTAAATTTTCTAAAAAATTCCTAACTTTATGAATCTTTTACAGTAATTTGATATATTTAAGCATCGTCTGACACCACAACAATAACAATATTGGATTTCTTTTAGCTGTTTTAAAGTTGCAGAGTAAAAACAATCAACTGTTAATATTGTCATGGGACCTGTACTTTAATTTAATGGTACAGTAGTGAAAAATCTCAATTCAAAAATGTTAATTTGCAACAAGATGTAGTTATTTAAAATGAAGATACTAAAATAAAATAAACAAAGATCAAAGCTAATCAGTTTAATTTATACATATTTATTAAAGAATTTTGATGTTTTATGTATAAATGTAAAAATAATGAGTTATATTTGGGAAAGGCATTGAAAATTTCTCAGATAAATGAATTTAAATGAATCTTTTTTTTTTTTTTTTAAACTATATTTCTCATATTTCCTTAATTTTTAATGTTTTAGCTATTTTGGAAAAAAATAGTTATTGAACTAGAAAAATTTTTATTTATTTATTTTTTTTTTCATATGTATTAGTTATTATTATATTCAAAAGTTTAAATTGATAGAAAATGATTCAAATGTAATATTTAAGACTCATAACACATGACATGCCCACTTACGTGTAACGGAGACAGATAAAAAATGTTGAACATATGTTAAATGTCCCCCATCGTCATAGCATATGTAACAAGAATTTGAGATAAAAGAAGAAAAGAGAGTTTCAACCAGGAACCTCCAAACTCTGATACCATGATAAAGTATAAAGTGATATTATGTATTTTACTGTGATTTAAAATGTACAAAATAAAGCCTATTTATAGGCCAAACAGAAAAACAAAATAACCAACTAAATATTCTATACACGACAACTATAATCATATATCGTATGTATAGAAATTATTGATATAATTGATTGATATGGTTGATATGGTATGTCATATGTTAACCTGAAATCTTAAATAATGCAGTTGGATAATTTTCTATCAGTTTAAACTTTTGAGTCTGATGATAACTATCATAGTATCAGAACTAATAGTTAGCTAATTTTTTTTTTTCACTGTCCTTGTTGTCTTTTTCTTACTTTGTTTCTCTATTTCAGCCGCTCGTTTCTGGTTGCCGGTTCTGGTCTCCCTCCACTGTGCGAACCACCGTCTCTTTGTTGTCGCACCACCACATTATTCCGGTCACGGTTTTGTTGTAGCATCACTGTTTCTATACTGTATTTTGTTGCTGCACCGGCGCTGCATTGCACACCCCGCTGCTGCACCGTCGCTACATGGCACACCGTTGCACCATCTGCTGCCACTACCTTGTTGCCGCTGCTGTCTCTGTTCAATCTTTCCCCTCAACACATCACAGGCTGCCGTCTCGCACTACCAAATCACACTGTCGCACAACCTGTCATCTAGCACCCCGGTCTGTATCACCTTTGCTGCTGTCGCACCCTGGTCTGCATCACCGTCGCCGCTGTCGAGCCTTGGTCCGCACCGTTCCCGCCGTTGCACCTTGGGTTGCATCACTGCATCTCTCTAAACGACAAATCAAGCGGCTGTCGTACCGTGGCCTGCATCACTGTCTCCATTTATTGCTTCCGCTGTTCGGTATTTCTGTTAACAGTATTGTTCCTTTTTTGTTGCTCACATTCTTGTAGCGTCGCATGACTGCCTGTTCTAATTTGTGGCTTCTGTTCTCTTTTTCTCTTTTTTTTTTTTTTTTTTTAATTTTTTGAATTATGACACTTACGTATGTGACTATCGAGATCAATTGATATAGAATATTAATGGCACGGTCCAAAAAACAGTTCCCATATGAAAGAAATGAGCCTACACTAAAGTAGGGAAGAGACCCATATATGGGTGGGAGGATTATCTACATAAATTTGTGGAGGATAATGCTATCAGATATAGAACCCACGCCATGTGGCATGAGCTGTGGCTTTTAACCAAAGACATCAACAGTCGGCTATGGCTTCTATTCTCATTTGTGGCCCACATTCTTAGTGCTGGTCTATCTTAATTTGTGAGGGAAAATGCATAAAATGACCCATTTCATTAGCTCCACTCCAAAACTGACCTTTTTATTTTTGTTCGTACAAAAATGATCATGAATGGACAAATATGCCCTTAATGAACAATCACTAAAATTGACAGAAGCTGTACTTTGAGGGTGAACAAAGCTATCTTCTCACCTGTTCGTCTCTCCCGCCAACCAGTTATGCAGTAGTCTCTCGTCGACCGGCCTCCTATTTTGTCACAATTACGATGGCTAATATGTCTTTGCATTTCTGACGACCAACCTCGCTGGTTAGTTCCTAACCTCGTTTCTCCGCAGTTGTGCAGCAATCTCCATTAACCGGCTTTATGTCGCTTCGTAGTTTCAACGAACAACATCTTTTCTCACCTCCCACGACTAATCTCTCTTCTCACTTCCCATGGCCACCATTTCTTTTGTCTTCCCTTACTTAAAAAAGGAAGGAGCGTGAATTTTTGGACTGTCGAAGAACTGCCCATAGCTGACACTTTGCTTCACTGCGAGTGGGTAGTGTATTTGACTAGTTATGGTTGTTTTGAGTATGTGACTATGATGATATGAACCAAGGATGGGATTTGAAAGTGGGTTCCGGTTGTTTTGTGTACTGTTGTGTGTGGTTTTGTGGGTATGATGAGAATGTGAAAGTTAGATTGTATTAGTAATTGTAATGTGAATCTTTACTTTGAGAGTGGAATTTGTAATGGATGCTAACATGAGTTTAACGGTGAAGTCTTTATGTTAAGGGTAGGAATCCAAATTTTTAGGTTGGGAATATCAACTTTCAAGTTGGGATTCCTAACTTATAAGTTGCAACTCATAACTTTTATGTTGAGAATTCGAACATCTAGGTTGGAAATCTTAGACCTGTGATTTGAGAATTCCAACTAGAAGGTTAGGATTCTCATTCTTTATGTTGGGTATCTTAATATAACCAAATAGGAATTCTACTTGCATGTTAAGAATCCTAACCTCTAGGTTGGGTTTCTAAACCTTCAGATTGGGATTTTCAACCTTCATTTGACATTAGGGGTGGAATCTTAAACCTGTGATTTGAGAATCTCAATCTTCAGGTATGAGATTTTCAATCTTCAGATTCAAAATCCTAACATTTAGGTTAGGAATCAGAACCTCATGGTTGGGATTGCCTTGGTTCAACATCTAAGTTTAGAATCTCAACCTTATGGTTAGGATTCCCAACCCTGAAATTGAGATTTCAAATGTGGATGTTTAATCCCAACATGGAGGTTGGTTGAGATTCCCAACTTTCATGTTAGGATTTGCAACCTGGAGTTGGGATTTTCATTCTTAAAACAACATCACGTTAGGAGTCCCAGCTTGGAACATAACCTGAGGTTGGGATTCTCAACGTAGATGTTGGATCAAGATTGATAATTCCAATTTTAGATTGCCAATATCAATCTAAAGGTTGGGAATCCTAATCTGGAGGTTAGAAATCCTAACCTATACATTGAGATTAAACATCCACATTTGAAATATGAATCTTAGGGTTTGGAACCCTAAGGTTGAGATTCAAACTTGGAGGTTGGGATTCCTAACGTTGATTCAATATCCAAGTTTGGAATCTTAAGGTTCGAATTCTCAACTATGAGGTTGTGATTTCAAATGAGGATGTTTAATTTCAATGTGGAGGTTGGGATTCCCAACCCGAAGTTTGGATTTACAATCTTGATCCAACATTCAAGTTGAGAATCCTAACTTGGAACCCAATCTGAGGTTAGGATTCCCAATGTGGATGTTGGATCTAGGTTGAGAATCCCAACTTGAAGGTTGGAAATCCTTTAGGTTAAGAACGTCAATCTAGATTTTCTATCAAAATTAGGATTCTCAACGTTGAGGTTGTTATAATCAATCTGCGATGTTGGGATTCCCAATCTCGAAGTTGAAAATTCTAATTTGAAAGTTAGAATTCCCAACCTTCAAGTTGGGATTCTGAAATAGGTTAGGAATCGTAACATTTAATTTAAGAATCCTAACATGGAGGTTCCATTTCCCAATGGTTGATTGAACATGCCAACAAGTTAGAATGTGTTTTGTATTCCATTTATGATTGTGTTTAATGTCATATAATTTTTTGGTATGTGTTTACATTTTTGTCTAATTGTTGATTGATGATGTTTATTAAATGTTTGGTAGATTTGGTTTTGCAGATCGATTGTAGGAGTTGTATAGCATTTGATATGAAAAAATTTAAAAATTGCCATGAAATGTTTACAAGTGATTATTGTGGTTGAAATAAATGCAATTGGTAAGGAGAAAATAATGAAATTATAAACTGCCGTGTTTGGGAATTTGTAAGAGTAGCAATGTTGGATATATATATACTAACCACACTATTGCTTTAATTTGACAAGTTGAACGACATACGTACAGTTCGAATTGTTCTTCAATATGATGGTTAGTGGATCAGTAAGGGAGGAAACCTTCTTTATGAATGTGGCAAGATAAAAGGAATTTTATTGTTGAAGAATATAGCATATGAAAAATTACAAGATACTTTATGTCGTGCACTTGATATAAAACGTACTGAGTTTGCAATTATGATGAAATTCAGATATAAAATGTGAGATGCCGACCCACCGATTGAAGTGATGAACGATAGTGATGTTCAGTTCTTTATCGCTGAAGTTATTGATGTAAAGACAAGGAATGCGTTATGCATTATAGTGGAACGTCAATGTCCCTCGACAGTAGCCTTGTCAGTTGATGAGGAAGAATGTGCCAAAAATATTGGAGTAGAAGTTGTTGTAGGAAATATTTGGGCACTAAAATTTTGGTTCCTTTTGACCTCACAATGACCGATGAAGATGTGATCGGAGTTGATAACTATGCAGATCACATATTTGATCATATTGGGTTCGAAGCTATAGATGTCTGTACATCTTCAGTAGCTGGTCTGGAAGCATCACCAACTTATAGGGCTGACAGTTCGACTGAGAAGAAGTTGAAATCATAAAAGGTTAAGTGGGATTGTCATGATGCAATGATATTTGCGATTCCTCGTGCAAAAGATGGTGGTTGTTCTGATAGTGTCTTCGACAATGTAAAAGATATTCGGATGACACATTTTATTCTCCAAGTACTTAAGCCTTCAGGTCTTGGGTTCGAGCAGGTGTAGGAGGCGAATATAACCCTTGGAGGGAGAGGACAATACCTGTCACGTGGCGAGCCCTTAAGAGGCGGTGCGGCTTGCCTGCTAAGAGGCAGCAAGCTGCCAAGACCGGGAGATAGGGCCGTTACATGAAGTCCTAATAGTGGGATTATTTACAATGGACTAATATCCTTTTTTGCAAACCAATACAACCACACAATTATCCAACATAAAACAACAATTTTAAACTCAATCAACTATTTATAATACCCATAAACGACAACTAGAATCCAATAGTTTACAAAATTCAAAATAGAACTCAATAACCTTAACAACATAAATGACAACATGAATCCAATCATTTACAAAATTCAATCAACTGTTCTCACTTTGTAAAATTTTCCCGGCTGCCGCGGTTCTCACTTAGCTTTAACTTGTTACCTCTTTGTCCTTCGCCTTTTTGCCTCTCCTTCCCTTAACTTCTTCCTTCTTCATCCGTCTTTCTCTTCTTCTAGTACTTTCGGTAGGTTAGGGTTTCGTTGACAAAAAATAACAGAAAAAGCTTACAGGGAGAGAGAACGACGGCGGGTGGGTTGGGCTTACCTACTCGATCATCGGTGGAGGTCGACAAGCGGTGGCATGTGACGGTTATGAGGTGGGACGATGGGTCGGGCTTCCTACACAGTTTCTTTGATAGAAAATAACATAAAAACCTTACCGATGAGAGAATGACGATGGGTGGGTCGGGTTTGCCTCGTCGATCATGGGTGTCAGAACGACAATTGGTAAGATGCAACGATGATGAGGTCGAAGAATGTGAGCAAAAAGTTGGGATTAGATAGAGTGAACCGGTTGGTAGAAAGAGAGTGACCAAGACACAAAATTATAAATAGTAGGGTCAATGGCATTTTCGTGCGAAAAAAGTCAACGTGCAATACTTTAGAAAAAAAAGTTTATTTCTCGAATGGGTCATCAAAAATGACAAAACCCAATTTGTGGTATATGTTGTTAGACTTTCTTATTTGGGCTTCTTCATTAGGCTTGGTTCCTGTATTAATTAATTATTATTTTTTAATAATTAAAGGAAATGGCATATCCGATATTAAGTGCATTGCCCTTATAAGCAACAATATTTTAAAATATTTTCATGGGTGAATAAACAAAATGGGTTACACATACAATTTATTAGGGGAGAAAATATTGTCATTCTTCTGGTTTTGGCTCCATGGAAAACTCATGAAAATTAGATGTGTCTTAATCCATAAACATTATTTTAGATTGTTGACATCGTTTTCTGGTTAACCCGGTTCTTCAAGCCTAATACCTGCGAAACAGTAAATAATAAGAAAAAATATGGAAGACCAGAATCAGAACAGATTAGATACACTGATTTTTATGTGGTTCGGAAAAGTAATGGCTTACGTCTACAACTGTCACGCTTATTTCCATAAAGTAACAGCATATATTTTCTTAGTTCTCTCTCTCTACAAATAAACTTTTTCTCCCCTTTTATAAAGAAGGGTCATACAATTTAAGTAGAACTGAATTACATCAGATAAGGCAAAGAATATTTAATTGATTGTGATAATAATTGTGATAATTATGAGGTCTGAGATTCTCTCCAACAAGCCAACAATGGTATCTCTGATAATCTCGAGATTTGATTTGCTTCAAACAAGAAAAGTAAACTTCTTCCTTAATTAGGCTGCTTCAAGCTTCTAGCAGGTCAACTTTATCTACTATAACGAACAGACATTCCAACGAGCTGGCATATCGCTCATCGAGTAGATAAAGAATTCCTAAGTTGATGACAAGGAATAGTATGCTCGTATAATACAATAATCAAATCTTTATAGTGATCAGGCTATTGAATTCTCTTACAGCGATCAAACCAACAGTCCTCCGTTCAACGACTAGATCAACGATATATCGTGCAACGATTAAGCTAAATATAATTAACGACTGCATCATGCGACCAAATATATGATTATTAAATAGCGATCAGCCCTCTGATCAAATTCAACGATCAGATCAATGAGTAATCGTTCATATCAACAGTTCCTATACGCGATCAGATTACGCGTTCATCTTACACAAACAGCTTGTGTGGCCAACCCACGTGATCACAGTGTTCCATAATGTGTGATCAGATTACTAAGCTTTTATGCACGATCAAATTACTGGGCTTGTAAGGCTTCTGACTATTGGGCCCATCATTTGGACTATTACCAACCCATTTATTTAGATCGCGAAAATATATATAACACTAACCCCCAACTCCCAGTGTATTTTATGGACTAGGAGTTTTGAGCTTAAAAGATAATCATTTTGGCGGAATTTGCTGCATCGTCCCTTCAACTTCTATTTTCTATCTTATCTCTTTGACACATGGCATTTCCCTATGTGATAGTACACGACAGGTCTTGTGCAGTGTGCATTTAATGTGCACGTCTCTCAAATGGCTGCGCATAATGACCAAATCCCAAAATTTGCACCACACCACTGGATCAAAGGCTGTTATACAGTTGTTTTAATTTGACGATTAGGCTTCACACTTAGAGGCTATATAAAGCCTACATCGTTCCATTTTCTTCTCTCATTTGTCACTTTCAAACTCGAACATTCTTTTTGTCTTCTAGTTTCTCTCCTCCGTCTGATGCCGCCGCTCAACATCTTTCTTTGAGACTTCCCAGCTTCCACCACAATCAAGGTAAGTTTCCACTTTTTTTTTTTTTTTTTTTACCTTTGTTTTGACTTGCATTACATATTTCTTGCTTCCTGAACTTTCATGAATTTGTTTTCTGCTGTTGCTGATTAGTTCTCAAACTCTGGCGTGTTCGCAAGAGTAGGGTTTTTAGTCTAAAACTTGATTGTCAACCTCTCCTAAATTTAGAAATCTGTCGGGCTCACGTTTAGAGCCCCTTTACTTTCAGCAGCTTCCCTAGACACACAACTTGATATTTAAGAGAATAGACATAGGAAGGATTAGTCTTCTAGGCTTGGTCTGCCTTTCAGCGACCTAATCCCCTACCTCTTTTGTAGATGTCAAGTCGTCGTAATCACCGAATAGGGGATGCTGATGAACTTGAAGAGCAGTCCGATCAATTGGTTAGGGACAACCAAAGCGCGAACACCCAAAGCGACGAGGCTGCCCCACAACCTACAGTACGTGACAATCCTCCTACTCGTGAACCATTCTGTCACCACTCATCCACTGTTAACCTTCGCGAACTCACTAAAATAGCTGAAGGCTTTGACTTCCCATCTGGATGTCGCGCAATGACGCCGATATTCCACTACTATGTAGCTCGCCCCCCTCCAGGGTCTATCGCGATCGGTCACCAGCACGTAGAATCTAGATTCAGATTTCTAGTCCTAAAATATCTTGTCGATATCTTAAACGACCTCAACCTTGCTCCTTTTCAACTTACTCCCAACTCTTATGCCCAACTAACTTCTTTAGCTGTGGTCTTCATAAAAAAATAAACTTCCTCCTCCAACTCCTCAAATAATCCAACACCTCTTTCTTTTTAAAAGTACCATGGGCCCCAAAGCAGGAAAACAAGATGGGTTCTTTTACATACCGCCCGTGGTTCACCTTACAAGGTGTTTATACCTAAGGGGACCAGCTAATCAAACGTGGGCAACTACAAGTACCGCTGGTTCTACGCATCTTGCCCATCTCTCCTTAACCTCTGCAATTTTTCCTTTTTTTTTTATCTCTTGGTAAGCAGCTCACCACTTTACGAATACACATATTTTTGAATAGAAAATACTTAACGATCTCTTTTTTCTGGTTTGCAGATGTTAACGAGAGCTCAATCGAGCTTTCAGATGAGGAGCTAGCGGCTCTCTAGAAGTTTTCTGAAGTTAAAAGCTCTTTAAACGACCAATTCTTGATCGACTGTTTTCTACGAGAGTTCAGACTCGTGCCCAAGGTTAAAAGTAAGCATCTCAGCCTCCACCGCGATCTCGGCATTCTCGATAAAAGGGAAGTCCCTTCCGTCTTCGCGTCTTTTAAAGGACCATCAAGCTCGTCTTCAAGAAAACTCTCAACAATGGTGGAGCTTAATCTGGTCATGCCACCCCTCTCTCCTGGTGATGAGTCCGCGGATCCAGAGGTACAAATCAAGGGCTCTACCGATCCCCCATCCGCACAACTCATAGAGTTTGATCAAGCTCCTGAAGGCATGGGCACTCATGCTGCTCCAAGACCTTCAGAAGGGTGCGATATAAAATATAAATCCGTGGGGAGGAAACCTATGAGCAAAGATGCTCAGCAAAAGCCCGGAGACAGCTTCATGCTTAGGTGGTTCATCTGCCCAGCGACCTGGGAGTGTAGACAAAGGCAAGGGAATTACGGAACCTCCCCAAAAGAGCCAAAAAACAAAGAGAGGGAGCTTGCAGTTGAAGAGTTGGCCCAGGATTTTGATGTAGGGGTGTACTACAACAATCTACTGGACTACGTACCTCGATTTTTGGGATATAAGAAACTATCTCTTTACGAGAATTACATAAAGGGTGACCGGTTGATCAACTATATCATCTACTGGTAAGCTTCGAAAACTAACACTTATCGCTTCTTATTTTTCTTTGGTACTAACTTATTCGTTTCAGGCTTCCAAAGGTTTTATAAAGCTGCTGAGAGAGCTCCTCAATTGGTAAGAGGAAAAAACCTCCATAGAGGTTGTCATAAAGACGCTTAAGGGCGATAAAGAGAAGATGGAGGGCAAGCTGACTTTCCTCAAAAAGGAATCCGAAAAAGTAAAGAAATCTGCTCTTGATCTAAATCAAAAATTGAAAAATGCCCAGAAACAAAAAGCTTAAGTGGAGAAGGACTTAAAGTTTCGGGAGGTTACAATCACCTCTCTCAAAGAGGAGAATGAAGAGCTAAAACAAGAAGTGGTTTTTCATCAGTCGTGACTAACACTACCGAGAAGAAAATCAAGCTGACACATCATGATGCAAAGGCGATGAAGGAGAAAATCGTTCTGGCCCAAGAGACGATCGATCAGGCTGAAGTCCGTACTAGGGCTCTGATCAAAAAAATTACGTGCAGAAGTGACCAAAGCAGCCACCTTACAGATAGTGAGTTCGTTCTTGTGCACTTTATGGCTGAACCATCCAGAGATTGATGTCCCGTTCTTCGGACCGAACACAGTCAAGGAGGTGCAGAAGTATGTGGCTAGAGTTGCTAAAGATAAAGCTGCCAAGGCCACTCAACAGGGGGTTACTCCTCCTGCTCCTCAAAAGAGCACAGGCATTTCAACCCTCGATATACCTCAGCACAACAGTTCGACTCCTGCAACATCTTAGGGCACAACTTCTCAAGGCTCGATTGTGGTGACATCAGTTCCCTCTTCAAGCAGCATCTCTCCAACTCTACAAGGTTCCTCATCAAGTTCCTTGCAGCCTACAGCTCCTAGAGTTCAAGATGAAGCCTTAACAGAAACTCTTAGCAACCAAAGTTCAAAGTAGATCCCCAATTGTTCTTAGGGTTTTTCTCTGCATCTAATGTTTGAATATTCTTTGTAGCATCTCTAAACATTAATAATAATGACTTTGCTTTATTTTTTCTTTTCATCGGATGAGGTCGCAACTTATAAGTGATATTTTCTACATTTTGTTTTTCCACTGACTTTATTAGAATGCCTATATAATGATTGAACGAATTCAATTGTTTATCCGAACATAGCCGAGTAACCTTCCAAATCATTTAAATAAGTCCACAGGTCGCATGTACACCTTCTAGAGCTTGCATGCTCACAGGTGGTATAGCACCTTCCAGGACATTTATGTAATAAGTCCATAGGTAATGAGCACACCTTCTAGAGCTTGTTTGCTCACATGTAGTGCTGGTACCTTCCAAAACATAAAAATCCACAGATCAAATATTTCTTCCAGAGCTCGCTCGCTCACGGGCTACACAGATCTTCTAGGATTGCTATAAGTCCATAGGCTATAAATATGCCTTCCAAAGCTTGCTTGCTCACAGGCAATACTAGGATCTTCCAGGATATTTTTTGCTTACAGACAGTGATCACACCTTTCAGAGCTCGGCTACTCACAGTTAGTAATCATATCTTCCAAAGCATTGGCTTACAGGTATTAATTGCACATTCCAGAGTCTACTCGCTTATAGGTAGCAATCAAACCTTCTAAAGCATGAGTAGAGATGATAACAATAATCTACCAAATAACAAGAAGTAATAATAAACGCGATCAGATTGATTTGCCTGGAGAATTTTTATTGATAAAATAGCTAGTTCATACAAACCAGATGAACTAAACAACTCAAACATAATATGACCGAAGATTCTCTGCATTCTATGCTCGTGAGACCTCAGCCCCATTCATGTTGGCCAGACGATAAGCTGCATTTTTCAAACTACCTTTTACAACATAAGGGCCTTCCTAGTTTGGACCAAGGGTTTTGTCACTAGCCTTCCAAGCAGTAGGTGAGATGATACGTAAGACCAAGTCGCTAGGCTTGAAATTTCGAAATCGAACTTTTCTATTATAAAATCTGGCTACCCTTTATTGATAAACAGCAATCCTCATTCGAGCTTCTTCCCTTGTTTCCTTGTGCAGATCCAGATTAGCCGCGAGCAGTTGGTCGTTGTCTTCCTGTCTAAACATTGCTCTACATTAACTAGTGACCTCATACTCTGCTGGAATCATTGCTTCTGATCTATATACCATCAAGAAAGGAGTCTCCCCAGTGGTGTTGCAAATAGTTATTTTATACGCCCACAACACCTTTTGTAATTCATCAACCTAGGCTCTCTTTCTTGTTTCTAGCTTCATTTTTAAATTCTACTTGATGATCTTGTTTACTGTTTCGACCTGCCCATTTGCCTGAGGGTGGTTGTTAAGACCAAGTCCTTCATACTTAGGAATATATATCTATATAGAGATAAAAACGTTAAATGCAATCGTATGTTTCAAATATTCCACCGTTGTGAGATATTTTTTTTATGTGATGCAAGTGAATAATTATAAGTCTAATTGAATGTTTATGAGGTTAATTTGATGAATTGATAAGTGTGGAATATTTTAGAAATACTATTGAGAGAAATAATGCACAAGCTGTCTTCTTTTTATTTTGCTTTCAATTCGGTGGTTTCAAGTGTGTATTTAAATATGTTTGGACATGAAAATCTTCACGGAAATGAATGATATAAAATAAGGGCTTGTGATGGAGTGAATTGTTGCTTAATTAGTTTTAAAGAATCCCATTAAAGTTTATATTGGAATGAAGTAGTAAATAACTTGGTGATTTAAATGTTAGGTGAATTGGAAGTTTTTCTAACGGACACCAAGGCGTGTAAGACGTGAAGAGAGTTCCTCGAATTGGAAGTTAGCGATCGGGAAGTGCTTAGTGAGTAGAAATCCACTTCTCCTCAAGCTTAGTTTGTTTAAAGCTTATTTTAATGTTATATGTATTTACTTCATTATTTAATTGATTTATAGATTTTAATATAGTTAGATCATATTATATGAATTGTTAAAGTAAATATATATTTATGTAAAGAAATTATGAGACTTTAAGGTTTTTAGGCTTTTTGTGATAAGACCCAACCCAGACCTTCTCTAAGCTCTTGTCTAGAGAGCCCCGCCGGGCACTTCAACGGACTCCCCGAACCCGACTTGTCAGATTGGAGAAATCCGGGAAGCGAACCCCTTTACTTTACTTAACCGGTTTACTCGTTTTAGTCTTAAAAATTTTTATTTTCTCTTAATATAGTTGAAACGGTGTGAATTTTTCGCGTTTGATTGAAAACTAATTTTATAAAAATCGGACAGCATAACAACTGTAAGTTTAACATTTCCAAAATCAACCTGCATAAGAAATACACTTCAAACTATTTGATCACCATCCAACTTCTTTCAATCTCAAACATGCATTTTTCATTTATTTCACAAACATGCAATTCTTTTACAACATAATTCACATATGTAATTGACATATAACAATTCATACTTATATGAAATATGTACCTTGTGCAATATGTGCATATCAAGTGTAATGGTTCATTTATATATACATATCAAACTATGATTTATAATCCGTCAAGTATCTCATGTCAACACATAGTTATTTGATTCCACATATACACATGTGCACAATGTCAAAATACATTAACATCCATATACTTCGTCTCATTAATTTCCCCATCTAAAGTTAATCAAAATAATGTCTTTGATGCAAGAGCGTCCGTGCCAACGTCTACTAAAGTATACAAGCTACACAAAACAAAGAGAGGTTAGGCAATATATAAATAAAGGTATAACTTCACATAGACATTACTTAGAAAATAATCAATTATTATTTTCTTTTTTTTCTCTTTTGAAAACCATTTCTCATAAGACAACCATGTGCAAAGCCACTACGCACGGAATTTGCTACATCGCGACGTAGGCGAACTTTCTCAACTCTAGGTAACCACAACGCGGAATTTTCTACATCGCCGTTGTAGTGCCAATAGCTTATACTTTACGCAACTACATGCGGAATCTTCTACATCGCATATTGTAGTGCAATTTACTCATCACTTGCAATTAGATACGGAATTTTCTACATCGTTTCACATTGCTATCAACCTTGACAACTACGAGCGGAATTTTCTACATCGCCACGTAGTGCCAAGATGCTAATATCACAACATGCACATGGGTCTTAATTCAACTTTACTTTGCTTTACTATTAAACCTTTTTGCAACTTACTCTCGCCTTCGAATCTCATTTCTAGATTCTAGGCATAACTCATTACTCAACATAAAACTTATGATTTTGGAAAACCATTTTGCAAAACTCTTTGAAACAATATATTTTATCATTTCCATATAAATGGAAATCAACTAGATGTAAGTGAAGTGAAGGACACTTACCTCGATCCCAACGCTCTCAATGCCTCAAAGAGCCTCTCGCGTCTCGTCCGCGTGCTCGTCACTTACACATCATAGTCTCGTTATAACTTACTCACTTTCTTAGCTAAAACTAATAAAAATAGAGTTTCCAATACATTGAAAACTCACTACACCACACTTTCCCAACTCGATTTTTGACTCGACCGAGGCTCTCAAAATTTGGTTTCTTTGTAAAAGTCTTATTTCTAGACCCCTAGGATCATCCCCCTATGTTTCGTTTGGTCTCCGGAAGCTTAAAACAAAAAGTCAACTTTTTAACTATACGATTGACCGTAAAAACAGAATTGAAACCAGCTATGGTTTCACCTCCGTTCCTTTTTCTAGCATCTCCTTAACGCATAACTAAATCGCCCGTAAAGTTTCGTCGAGAAACTCTATCGTTTGCTATGTCAATCTAGGCAAAACGCCCCATTTTGGGCACTTTTCAAAGCGAGTTTTTACATCGGACAAGCGACGATGATTTTTCTTTCGTATCTAAGGTTCTTTTACCTAATTATGACCTGATACATGTATTTTGGGCATCAACGAATGCATTTGCATCGCTATTACACATCTCGGTTTCCTACGCCCACTATTTTGGCTATAACTTCGTCAATTTTTATCGGATCGATCCCATTCCAATTTCTATGGTT
Source organism: Dimocarpus longan (assembly GCA_022984855.1). Taxonomy (NCBI): domain Eukaryota; kingdom Viridiplantae; phylum Streptophyta; class Magnoliopsida; order Sapindales; family Sapindaceae; genus Dimocarpus; species Dimocarpus longan. The sequence goes on along the minus strand of CM041016.1, from coordinate 29,189,316 downwards.
TTATATCATTCCTAGGCATCATTTGAGGTGTAGAACACCCCCATACATGTCAGACTTGGTCAGGTTTTCTCTAGCTCATAGTTTGAGCTCGGGATTCCACTTTTACTCTATGACACTTTCTACGCGCACTATTTTGGCCATAACTTCGCCAATTTTTATCGGAATGATTCCGTTCCAATTCCTATGGCTTTCTATGTTCCCGAGGCATGTTTTGAGGTGTAGAACAACCCCAAATAAGCTAAAACAAGTCAGGTCTCTACTGACCCTTCATTAAGCTCGGGATTTCTAATATGCTCAAAACCACTTCCATTGAACTTCTATCTTTTCTACTTATCTTCCTAATCTTATTTATGGTAAAATTTGGGTTCAAAACCATCTAATCTCAGAGGTTTTCCACTGATCTTCACAGCCATAACACACCCACACACTCATTCTAGAGTAAAACTTTCAAGTTTTTACAAAACTATCTCTCATAAGTTTTTCATCAAACACTTAATCTACAACTACTTTTGCTTTTCTAACAATTTAAATCACAAGTTAGGGTTTCTCCCATAACCCTAACCTACCATTTTTACATCATTCAAGTTCCCTTTTTAACAACTTATAACTATAACATTGATTTACATCAAAATCTCACCAATAACACATCAAGTAAACAAACTAATCCATCATCATATCATACAAACCCAACATCATGCTTTTACACATTTCCACCACATTAAAGTCTATGGAGAAGATGAGATCTTACCTTATCTATGCTTAGGGTTTGATGTTTTGGCTTGGGATCAACTAGAACAATTGCTTGGAAGCTTGAAAATTGGCTGAAAATATCACTTGTTCTTCTCCCCCTCTAATTTCCTTCCATCTCATGCTCTCCCTCTCAACTCTCTCTTCTATTTTTGTTTCTCACGCCTACTTCTTCATTTTGAATGAAAAAGTGACTAAGTGGTGTATTATATGGCCACCTTTTTGCTAAATGACCACCATATCCTCTATTGACTTGTTGGATTTACAAAATTGCCCTTAGTTATGTTATTTACTAATAAAAATCAATGATCATTTGTCTCATTTTTTTTTTTCATATAATTGAATTATTAACTTACTAAACTAAAGTTTTACAATCTTGCCATCCATTTATAATATATATATATATTTTACTAAATGACCATTTTGTCCTTTTTATTCGATAACTTAGTTTCTAAGGTTAGGAAACATAAAATCGAATATAGGGGTTTACATTTTGCCTTAAAAACTAGATTATTTGAGAATACCGAAAAAAAGTATTTCATTATGACGATGGTTTACCCTAACCCCAGTTGAGTACCCAATAGAATGCTCTATGCGTGTATGGTAGATGTGAGAGAGTTACTAACTGAGAGAGAGAGTCAGTTGAGCGACCCTCTGCACGTATAGGGTAGTGTAGTTTAAACCAATTGTGTAGGGGTAACGCGTGCCCAGAGTCCACATCGGTAACTACACAGGGTAGATTCCCTAATTCCTAGTGGCTTAGCTAGAGATTTATGCGGCCACGACAGGAGTAGTTTTTCTGGGTTACCATCAAAACGAGAAATGAGAAAGTTTTAGAAAGAAATTCAAAATGAATTTAAGAAATAGTTTTAATTGAAAGAAATAAAAAGTATTTCAGAAAAATACTTTAGCTTATAAAGCTGTTTATTATTTATCTCACTGAGTTATACTCACCGTTTGTTTGCTATGTATTTCTTAAAATTTTCTCCCAGGTGCAAGAGCGAATCGTCCAGCTGACGAGGCTAAAACTGACGCGCGGGTTGACTGACGGACGACTACGTTCCATTGTATAACTCATCTTTTGTTACATGCATGTGTTGTATGTAAATTATAGTATAAATATTTGTAAATATAAATACCAGATGTTGGATGCACGTTTTACGAAAGTGTTTTTGAAAAGAAAATCCTAGTTTCCCATTAATTTTTGCAAATATAATTATTGTGTGTTGGAGTTGATTTTGAGTAAGGGCCGGAGGCCCTTGGTAGTTGAGATTTGTGTGCTATAAAAGTATTTTTAAATTGCTTTTAAATCTGCAGGGTGGCATAGTTGAATATACAGCCGACATGCTGTCGGATTTTTATCAGAAATTTAATAAATCAGTTTTAAGTAAGTCACAGTGCTCCGACGGGGTTTCTTCGAGTCAAAGTTAGGATTCGTTGGAGTTCTGTCGGAGTGCTACGGGATACTTCACGAATTTAGAGTAGGGATTCGGGAAGAGTTCCGTCAATGGTTGAATATTGAGAAGCTCTTCGTGATTCTAATATCTCTGAAGAATCTTTTAAATTGTTCGCTGCTGAACTGAGTCTCATTGTCTGTCATGATCTATTGAGGAACTCCAAACTTACAAATTATATTCTCCCAAACAAACTTCTCGACCTTGGTAATGGAAATTTCAGCGAGTTCTTTGGCTTCTGCATACTTCATAAAGTAGTCCACTGCGACAATTGCATGCTTACATTTCCTGCAAACTGTTGGGAGAGTCCCAATCAAATCCATGCCCCAAATGGCAAAAAGCCATGGGCTAACCATCTGCTGCAAGAATGCTGGTAGAGCTCGAGGAATCTTAGCAAACCTTTGACACTTATCACACTTGACCATTTCAGTCGTATCTTGTCTCATTGTTGGCCAACAGAACCCCTACCGAAGAGCCTTCTGAGCCAAAGATAGCCCCTCGGCATGATTACCACAGTGTCCTACATGTATGTCCTTCAGAGCGGTCTGGCAGTCCGAGCGATCAATGCACCTGAGCAATTGAGCTGAGAACCCTCTTTTGTAAAGCTTATCATCGTAAATGCAGTATCGGGCTGCTCGGGCTCGAAGGCGATAAGCCTCTAGCTTGTCTTCAAGCAATCTCCATTCTGTATGTAATCAACAAGAGGTTTCATCCAGGAATCTTATGCCACAACAATCGTTATTATCTTATCTCGTGGCTCTGTACTTGGGACTAGTAAAAAATTCACCGGTACAGCCCCCATGAAATTCCCATTTTTTACTATAGCAAGACGGGTTAAGGCATCCGCATACGAGTTTTCAGATCATGGAACGTGGTGCATTTCACATCTTTCGAACATCGCTAGCATCTTTCAAACCTTCTGCAAATAAATAGACATCTTGGAACCCTTGGTCTGATATTCTTCTCGAACTTGACATACCACGAGCTGGGAATCACTGTACACTCTTATTCGTTTAACTCGTACTTCCCTCGCCAATCTTAACCCTACTAGCAGTGCTTCATATTCATTGTTGGTTGCTTTGAACCCGAATCTCAAGGCACACAAAATTCTATGACCCTCTGGGCTAATGAACATCATACTGGCCCCTACTTTCCGCTCGCTAGAGGATTTATCCATGTAAAGCTCCCAAAATGAGCCTTCAGAGGATTCAGCTTCTTCGCTAACCGATCTTGTAAATTCAGCCATAAAATCTGCAAGGATCTGCCCTTTTATTGCTATCCGAAGCTTGAATTCTATTTCAAATTGTGTGAGCTCGATTATCCATTTGAGTAAGAGACCTGATATGTCAGGCTTCTGAAGAACCTGCTTTAATGGATACCTGGTCGGTACTTCAATTGTGTGGGCTTGAAAATAGGGGCGAAACTTTCTTGATACTACCATCAGACAGTATGCAAGTTTCTCCATGGGGGTATATCTGGTCTCTGTATCGAGCAACTTCTTGTTGAAGTAATATACAAGAAGTTGTGTCATGTTCTCCTCACGAACTAAGGTCGCACTGAGGGCGTGCTGAGTAACCCATAGATAAACAATCAGTTTTTCCCCTTCTACAGGTTTAGAAAGTAATGATGTTCGGCGCATATATTCCTTCAGCTGTTGAAAGGCCCTTTCACATTCTTCAATCCACTGAAAGTTCCTTACTTTGTTTAACACATTAAAGAAAGGGATGCACCTGTCCGTTGATCTGGATATAAACCTGCTGAAAGCAATGACCTGTCAATTCAAGCTCTACACATCTTTGATCTTGATAGGCGATCTCATGTCAATCAAAGCTCTAATTTTCTCGGAATCCCTCTATTATTGACCATCGAAACCCAGAAATTTGTCCGAAACCACTCTAAATGCACACTTCAAAGGATTAAGCTTCATTTGGTATTTCCTCAAGATATAGAACATTTCTCCCAGGTCGTGCACATGTTCGGATACCTGCTTAGACTTCACCAATATATTATCTACATATACCTCCATCGTTCTACCAATAAGATCTTCAAACATCATGTTGACCAACCGTTGGTAGGTTGCTCCAGCATTCTTCAACCCAAACAACATTACTTTGTAGCAATAAAGCCCATGATCAGTGACGAATGAAGTGTGTGCTCCTCGTCGTCAAGGTCCATTGGGATCTGGTTATACCTTAAATAAGCATCCATAAAATTGAGGAGCTGATGACCAGCAATACCGTCAACGAGTTTATCAATCCTCGGTAGAGGAAAACTGTCATTTGGGCATGTCTTGTTCAGATCGGTGAAGTCGATACAAGTTCTCCACTTCCCATTATTCTTCTTTACTAGAACAGGATTTGCTACTTAGACTGGGTAATGAGCCACCCTTATAAACATGTTTACTAGAAGCTTTTCTACTTCTTCTCTGAGTGCTTCGTAACGCTTCTTCATCATTGGCCTCCTTTTCTGACGAACTGGCCGATGGTGAGGATCGATATTCAATCTGTGCAACATAACATCCGGTCTGATCCCCCACCATGTCTTCGTGATTCTAGGCAAAGACATCCAAATTCTTCTTAAAAAAGTCAGTAAGCTGAGCTTTAATGTGTGGGGGTAAATCTTTCCCCACCTTTAAGCACTGCTCAGCATCCTGCTCGTTGACTTGCACCTCATCGAGCTCTTCCATAAGAACTGTCGCTCGATCTGTTTCTATCTCTTTTGGATCCAAGTCCTGGCTTACCTTTCTCGTACTAATTGGTTGCGGCTTCTCCTTGACCACCGTATTAACCTTCTTCCTTTTAACCCCCATCTTTACTGCATTTTCATAACATCTCCTCGCCAAGTGATGCTCTTTTCGCACATGCCCTACTCCATTTGGCGTTGGAAACTTGACTGTGAGGTTTCTAGTTGATATTGCCATGTCTAGATCATTCATGACTGGTCTTCCGAGGATGACGTTGTATGTTGATGGGCAGTCAATGATCAAAAAATCAACCAACGTTATAGCTTACCGATTCGAATCTCCAATAGAAAGGGAGAGTCTAATTTGCCTCATTGGTACGACCGCATCTCTAGTAAACCTGAAAAAAGGCTTTAGGGATGTTGTTAACTGCTCGGGCCTTAAGCCCATCTATTCGAAGTAACTCTTATACATCACATTTACTGAGCTACCCGTGTCCATTATGATTCTCCTCACTTCTACATTACCAATCCTTGCCCTGATGACCAGCATGTTATTATGAGGCCAATATACTCTTCTAGCATCTTCTTCATTGAACACAATGCCATTTGAAGTCATTCTGGCTCTTTTTGAGGGTCTCTCTGCCTCGCTATACCCTATCAGCAAAATATGACTGGCCTCTCGCACATAACGCTCATGTGATCTATTCGATGTCCCTACTATGTGCGATCTATCATGAATAGTAAAAATGATTCTCACTACGGACATATGGTCCTGATCTGCTATTTGCTAAGGTTATTGTTGGGCAGGTTGCTGAGCCGGTTGCTGAGCCGGATCAAGACGTTCTTGTGCTGGTTGATGCCTTTGCTGGCCTCACTACATACTCCCTTAAGCGACCTTTTCTGATTAATTCTTTTATCATGTCCTTGAGCTCTTTGTACTGGGAAGTATAGTGTCCGGTTTCATTATAATAGACACAATACCTCTTCGAGCCTTAAAACCTGCTAGGGATGTTTGTGGAACTCGGCCTCCCGAAATTCTCCCGTCTCTTTTCTGCTTCAAAAATTCTTTCTTGCCTGTCTACCAAGACGTTGTAATTCTGGTAGTGACTCTGCAGTGAAGGTGGCTCTCTTCTAGGCTTATTCCTTGCTCGCTTCGTTACTTGATTACTGGAGCGATTTCGGTGACTGCTCTCCTTATTCCCACCTTAACTCCTCCTCCTTCCTTGATGAGAACTACTGGCTCCGTTCTTCTGATTGCTAGGTCTCCTTGACTCAAAAGCTTATTCCTAGAGGATCTCCTTTACTGCTCGGTCGTAAATCTCGCCAAGATCCTTTACAAGGGACTTATAAATGCTCTCATAGAGCTTCTCATCTTTCCTAAGTCCCGCTGAGATTGCTGTTAGGATACTTTCATCAGAAGGATTCTCCACGTTATTCACCTCACTTCTAAACCTAGCAATATAATCTTTTAACAGCTCGTTCTGCTTCTGAAAGACCATCACTAGGTGGCAAGTTGGCACGAGCTACTTTCTTAGTGCCTTGTACTGATCAATAAACTTCCTCTAGCATTCTTCTCAGCTATTGATGCTATGAACTGGAAGACTCCTCAGCCATGCTCTCGACACATTCCTCAATGTGGCTGGAAACACTCGACACTTGACTAGAGGATTGGATGTCTGCAAGTCCATCTGGACGTTGAAAACATCAAGATGGTCGTACGAGTCACTATCCTCGTTATAAAGTGGGACACTCAAGAGCTTGAATCTCGGTGGTAATGGCTTCATCTCGATCTCCCTTGTAAAAGGGGTTCTTTCTTCCCATAACTCCACTTGACCTTGAGGCCCTAGTCAAGCCTCCAATTGCTGGACCCTTTGCATCAATTCTTCCACCATTGAGTCCTGTCATTCAATTCTTCTTATAGGGGATCGACGAATCCTCTTGCTCTTCTTATCTCTAGAAAGTCGATGACATGACCTCTCTCAGTTAACGAGAATCCTTTCGTGCGACCTGTTTCTTCTATGCGAGCTCTCTTCTCGATGCGATTCTCCTAAGTGCACACGCTTCTCATTGTGTTCATGAGCTTGCTCATTACCACGACCAGCCTTTATGTGGCGGCTCCCATCTTGACTCACCTTTACCATCAGACTTGGCGGGTGAGGTGCTACTTCTTCTTCAAGAGCCTGACATCTGCCTCCCTTGATGCGCAAATTTGAGGAGTGGACCGAAGTTTCTAGCTGTGCCCTCTCTCTAATAGCTTCTTCTCTTCGGGCCGACATCTCCTCAATTGGCCGATGCTGGGGGTCTGCATTCCTGGAGATTGCCTAAGCCTGAGCCTGAGCCTGTGTCAGAGCCCTAATTGCCTCTGTCAACTATGCCACCGTATTTTCCAATGCTTCCTGGCGCTGCTGCCAAACTGGTGCAGTATCTCCACCGGTGGCAGCCTGATGTGGGGGAAGGGGAGGCAAAGCCGTACTGAAAGTTCCTACAACATGACCTTGGTCCTGGTGACCCTCTGATTGGTTAGCTGCCAACGTAACGATCCTGATTGTCTTAATTCTAGCCATATTAGAATATCACAACTATAGCAAAAAAAGAAGTATTGAAAAAAATTACAGAATCGTAGTTTGGGCCCTCATTCTAGTGCCAAAGATGTTGACACCATTTTCTGGTCAACTCGATTCTTAAAGCCCAATACCTGCGAAACAACAAATAACAAGAAAAAATATGGAAAACTATAATCAGAACAGATTGGACACAATGATTTTTATGTGGTTCGGCAAAACAATGGCTTACGTCCACGACCATCACTCTTATTTCCGTAGAGTAACAGTATATATTTTCTTAGTTCTCTCTACCTACAAATGAGTTTTTTCCCCCCTTTTATAAAGAGGGGTCATACAATTTAAGTAGAATTGAATTGCATTAGATAAGGTAAAGAATATTTTTAATTGATTGTGATAATAATTGTGATAATTATGAGGTTCGAAATTCTCTCCAACAAGTCAGCAACGGTATCTCCGAGAATCTCAATATTTGATTTGCTTCAAACAAGGAAAATAAACTTCTTCCTGAATTAGACTGCTTTAGGCTTCTAGAATGTCAACTTTGTCTACTGTAACGAACAGACATTCCAACGAACTGGCACATCGCTCATTAGGTAGATGAAGAATTCCCAAGCTGATGACAAGGAACAGTATGCTTGTATAATATAACGATCAGATCTTTATAGCGATCAGGCTACTGAATTCTCTTACAGCGATCAAACCAACAGTCCTCTGTTCAACGACCAGACCAACGATCTATCATGCAATGATTAGGTTAAACATAATTAACGACTGCATCATGTGACCAGATATGTGATTATTAAACAGCGATTAGCCCTTCGACCAGATTCAACGATCAGATCAATGAGTAATCGTTCATATCAACAGTTCATATATGCGTTCATCTTACACGAATAGCTTGTGTGGCAAAACCCACGCGATCATAGTGTTCCATAACGTGCGATCATATTACCAAGCATTTATGCACAATCAAATTATTGGGCTTGCAAGGCTTCTGACTATTGGGCCCATCATTTGGACTATTAGCGGCCCATTTATTCAGATCGCGAAAATATACACAATATAGATTATCTAAACTATATTTTATGGACCCAAGCAATGTCAAGTTTTCTCAGAAGTAGAAAATTATGGCAATACATTACTAGGAGTCATAAATAGCCCACAAAACTTGAAAATGAGACTGATGAGAAATACAATGAACGACTTGATGATTAGGATAATAAAAATCATCAAATCATCACTTAGATTCGTAACACCTAAATTCCATTAATTAATCTTCAATTTAACCGCTTTGACACTGCTCAATCTCTTTGAAATTTCTTAGCTCACAAGTATACTACCTCAGATATTTCTGATCAGTATCATTTGTTACGTAATTTTCATCAATTATGATAGGAACCTAGTCTGTTCATTGCTGATTTTCATTCAAAAATGCAATTTCTCTAATATCAACTAGTAGTTTTCGAGTCCACTTAGACTGATAAAGCCGAAACTAAAAAATTTAATACTTATATAGATCATCAGCACTTTATACAGTTTCTCATGGCTATCATAGATACTTTTAAGCCCACTCGTACATCTCTTATTTATTGTCATCCTTTGCCTACTTTTGAGCAGACTATCTAAAGAGCAAAATAATTAATTTATATCTTTTGTCAAATGTAACTGTCAGAAGTTTAATTAGATGATATTTAGAAAATAATAATAATAATAATAACTTTAGTTAGATGGACTAAATTGATTATAGTTTTGTAATTTTGTAATTATGGACCACATCAATTAAAATTATATAGATGGGTCATGACTTAATAATTTCATAAAACTAAAGATCAGAATTATTTTCATCTTTTAAAAAAATATATATTTTTCTCTTATAAAATAAGTACAAAGTTTATTAAGATTAAATTACCTAATAATAAAATTTAAATTTCCTTTATTAAAAATAATAATTATTAAAAATTTAATTTGGACTAATTAATATATTCTTATGTGGCGGTTCAGCGGGTCATAGTTTTGGTGGGGCCTTTGAGGTGGGTTGTCTTTGGGTCATATTTCTTTCCCTAAAAAAATAATTGTAAAAATGACCCGTTTTGAAAGGTCAATTTTAAAAATAACCTTTTATTTTCAAAAATCTTAACCCTAAGGTTGAGTTGATTTGAATTAATACTAGGACTCACAACCTACAAGTTGAGATTCTGAACCTAATTATGAACCTAAAGGTTCAGATTTTCTATCTTGAGGTTGAGATTTAAATGAATTATTAAAAATGGGTTAGTTTTCAATAAAATTCTTCCATAAAAAACTATGGTCGTGAGTCCTTGGGGGTGGGTTTCATTATGTCACTTTTGGGTTGTCCCACGATAGGATTCCTGGGTCATAGTGTGGTGGGCCTTGGAGGTGGGTGTCTCTCCCCTTTTTTTTTTTTTTGGAAACTTTTGACCCAAACGAAGGATTTCTGACTCATGGTGTGGTGGGGCCTTGGAGGTGGGTATGGTGGCTCCTTCTGGTTGCCTTTTGAGAAAATGGACAAAATGACTCCTTTCATCGGCTGTTTGGAAAACTAACCTTTTAGTTTTTGTACGTACAAAAAAGAGCCTGAATGGACAAGAATGCCCTTAATGATCCCTTTCCTTTTCAATGATATATTGACTAGGGCTGTGCTGCAGTTTTTGTTCTGCCCCTCCAACCTCTCCCGCCAACCAGCCTCTCCTGCCTTTCAGTTGTGCTGCAGTAGTCAACCTCTCCCGCCAACCAGCCTCTCCTGCCTTTCAGTTGTGCTGCAGTCTCCTCCCACTGATCGGCCTTACATTCTGTCACTTCCGACGGGCAACACGTCTACTAACTTGGTAAGCTCTTATGCGAAATGTGTATGCTACTCTGTTCTCATATCCCGCGGCCACCATTCCGTCTGTCTTCCGTTGCTTAAGAAGGCAAGGACCGTGAATTTTTGGACCGTCGAAGAACTTTGCTTCTCTGCTGCTGGTTTGCTTCTCTGCGGGGGACTGGTTATGGTTGGATTGGGTAGATGAAAATGGTGATATGAACGGAGAATAGGGTAATGAAAATGGGTTTTCGACTATTCGGTGAAAATGGTTGTGTGTGTGTGTGGGTATGCTGAGAATATGAGAGTGAGATTGTTGGTTTAGGGAATGTGAATCTGAAATTTGATTGTTACGGGTTTGTAACTTAGGGTGAGAAGAGTTTTGGGGTGAAGGGTTTATGTAAAGGGTACGAATCTTTTAGGTCAGGAATCTGGACTTTGAGGTTGGCATTCCAAACTTGTTAAATAGGAAGCTGAATCTGAAATTGAGATTCCAAACCTTCAAGTTGGGAATATCATACCTTATAGTTGAGAATCTCAATTAAAAGTTGGGAATGTCATACCTTGGAGTTGCGAATCTGAACGAGAGGTTGGGATTGCCATGTTTGGGTTGCCATCAAGTTGAGTATCCCATGTTGCAGGTTGGGAATCCCAACACTGATATTCAACCAAAGTTGGGATTCCTACCTAAAGGTTGCACTTCCCAACCTTAAGGTTGAGAATCCCAACGCTGAGGTAGATTGTCCAAACGTGGATTGGGATTCCTAACCGTGAGGCTGGGATTTTGTTGTGATTCGAAATGTTGAGTTTAATACATCGTTGAGAGTCTCGTCCGTAAGGTTAAGATTTCAAATAGGCATGTTGAACCTAGGTTATTCCCAACCTTAAAGGATGTGCTTCACAACCTGTATGTTGAGAATAGTGGATTGTCGAATTGTTGTGATTCCTGATTACAAGTTATGTATTCCCAACCTATAGGTTGTGATCCCAACCTATAGGTTGGGATCACATCCTATAGGTTGGGAATACATAATTGGTCCCAATCATGAATTTAGAATGCCGAAAAGTTAGAGTCTGTCTTTTGTTGCATTTATGAATGTAATTGATGTGATATATTTTTTGGTTTCGATTTACATATTCATGTAGTTGTTGATTGATGTTGTTTATTCAAGGTTTGGTGGCTATGGTAACTGGATAGTGATTGTTATCGTTGAAATATATGCTATACATATGGAAAAACAAAAATGAACTGATACATTGTCGTATTAGATTGATTGTGGAGTATAAGTGTTTGTTTGTTTGTCACAAAGTTGAAGGAAGCAATGTTTTGATATATACTGATAAGACTGACTTTATTTGACAGGTTGAATGATATGGATAAAATTCGAATCCCACTTCGATATGATGGTGCGTGGACGATGAATAGTGGAGGAAATGTGTTGTACGAAGGTGGCAAGACGAAAGGAATTTTATTAGTGAAGAATGCATCTTATGAAGAATTACATTTTGCTGTGGTGCGTGCACTTGATATTAATCCTGCTGAATTTGCAGTTACGATGATGTTCAAATGTAAAACGTGTGATCCCAACCCACCAATGGAAGTGATGAATGATTGTGATGTTGAGTTCTTTATTGCCGAAGTGAGTGATGTATCAACGAGGAATCCTTTATGCATTACAGTGGAACGTAAGTGTGAGGGGACAGAAGGCTTGTTAGTTGGTGAGGAAGAACGTGCAACAAATAATGCATTAAAAGTTGGTGTAAATAAATATTTAGGTAGGCAAAGTCCGGTTCGGCTGGAAAGCACAATAACCGAAGAAGATGTGCTGGGGTTTAAAAATTATGCAGACGACATATATGATCATTGTGGTTTCGAACCTGTAGATGTATGTACATCTCCTGCAGGTCCTAAAGAAGCATCAGTCCTTCCCATGGACGACGGATTGAAGTGGAATAAGTTGAAATCAGAAATAGACGAACAGGATTGTCAACCTCCAACAACATCTTTGATTCCTGTGGGGACAAATGGTGGGCATATTGACAGTGTGTTCAACATTGTGAAAGATGTTCGAGCTGGTGATATATGCTCTACTAAGGATGAGCTACAACTGAAGATAAGAATGTTAGCTGTTGCTAGACAATTCAACGTAAGAGTGAAGAAGTCCACCAAAGACTTATTGGTTTTGGCTTGTGTGCAGAAAGGTTGCAAGTGGTGGCTGCGTGCAACGAAACTTGTGGGCTCAGAAGCTTTTCGCGTGACGAAGTACATCCCAGAGCATACATGTTCGCTTGATTCGCTCGTTTTTCACCGTCCGCAAGCAACAAGTAAATTGATTGGTCATTGTATTAAATGGAAGTATGAGGGTGATTCTCAGAGTTATCGACCAAATGACATAGTTCAGGACATGAAGAAAAGGTATGGGATGACTTGTACTTATGATAAAGCATGGAGGGCTAGAGAGGTTGCTATGACGCTTGCTAGAGGATCACCCGAACAGTCCTATAGTGTGCTTCCGTTGTATTGTGCCATGTTGGAAATGAAAAATCCGGGGACTATTACTCAAGTTGAATGTGATGTTTCTAATCGATTCAAGTACTTTTTCATGGCAATAGGAGGTTGTATTGCTGGATTTAGATCTTGCATTCGGCCCGTTATAGCTGTGGACGGAACTTTTCTGAAATGCAAATATAAAGGTACCCTATTTATTGCGACCTGCATGGATGGAAATAACCAAGTGTACCCATTAGCTTTTGGCATTGGAGATTCAGAAAATGATGATGCATGGATTTGGTTTATGGGCAAGTTGCATGGGTGTATTGGAGAAGTTGATGATGTAGTGTTTATTTCTGACCGAAACACAAGTATAGCAACGGCTATTGCACATTCATTTCCAAGGGCTGTGCATGGAATATGTATGTATCACCTAGGGCAAAATATGAAAGCCAATTGTAAATGTCCTAGTTTTCTGCATAAGTTGTTTTACAAGGCTGCGAAAGCATACCGGGTTTCCTTGTTCAATGAAGTCATGTCCCAAATCGCTGGTGTTAATATTAAGGCAGCTGAGTATTTGATTCTTGCGGAACCTACAAAATGGGCTAGATGTCAGTTTCCGGGTAGAAGATATTCCATCATGACAACAAACATTGCCGAGTGTTTGAATGCCATTTTGAAGGAGGCACGAGAGCTACCAATAATGAAGTTAATAGAGCATATACGTGGGGTACTTCAAAGATGGTTCTGGGAAAGGCGGGAGGAAGCTGCAAAAATGACAACACCGATGACAACATGGGTTGAAGCCAAGTTGAGACAGAGGATGAATAAAGCTTCTTCTTATCCAGTGCGTGCCGTTGACGTACATAAGTACCTTGTCATCGATGAACTTTTGAACCCGGTTGTGAACCTAGAAACTAGAACATGTGATTGCAAAAAATTTCAGCTGGACCAACTGCCATGTGCCCATGCATTAGCAGTGTGTATTAGTCGCCATCTATCTTGTTACGACTACTGTGCAGCCTATTACAGCACGAAAGCACTAGCAGCAGCGTATGCAGCTTCCATCCATCCCGTTGGCCCTGAAGATGAGTGGATTTGGCCAGAACTTCTTGATGTTCCTGTTGTCCTACCACCTGAAGGTCGTAAGCCTCGTGGACGACCTGCTACAAAAAGAAAACTTTCTAAAGGTGAAGGTAAGCAGCAAACCAAGTGCAGTAGATGTGGTGGCTTCGGACACAATAGACAAAAGTGTAGGACACCAATTCCAGTTAGGACATCTGCTGCATAGAAATCGTTTGGCGCTTGGGGAAACGGTTACCCGTTAACAGCTTCCATAATAATAACATATGGACGGGGAACAATGTATATTTTTGTGAAATCAACTTCCATGGGGGGCCTTGCGTTATTTGATTATATATTTCTGTTATGTTTTGTGGCTTCTTACAAATACATTCAACAATTTATTAAATTAGTTTTTGGCCTCTGATAACCAAATCACAAATCCAATTTCAGGACATTGTGAGACATTGTAATTTTAACACTCCAGTTGCATAAAATCATGCTGCTGTCGTCCAAGCTTAGAAGTGATTTTCGTTTATGATCTAATTGAAATATATGATAAATAAACACGAACAATGAGGTTCTCCATACAGCATCTATGATGGGCACATAATATATTTGAAGAATGACTGCTTATATTATATGGATGGAGCAACATGCGTGACAGAAAACTTCTTAACTCTAATACGATGACCTGCAACTTCCTTCTCAGTTGTCAATGAAGTATTCTTGGTATTGAACTTATCCAAACCAACCATAGCCCTGTTATTGGCACAGGCCATAGCATTCTTGGTAACGAACTTACCATTAGGCTACAGCAAACATAGCACCATTGGGCAACTCCAAAACAACAAACCAACAACAAATTAATGTGGCACAATAAATGAACACCAGCAGACGCAACACAATACTGTCCCCAAAATTGACAAATTAAAAAATAAAACAACAAACAACCGACAATAAATAAACATACAAGCAGAACTCACTATCTACCACGAGAAATCCAACATTAGTGCAAAAATTTGAAGCTTTATTAATAATAAAACACAAGTCACATATACAGTAAATCGCGTGCCAAGTCATCCACAAGTTCACCAATAGTTGGTTAACAAAATGTTATTTGGTTTACTATACACTTCATTGGACGTTGGTGGTAAGGTTTCAATATATAGGACATAGGAATTCTTTTCAGTAGTTCGTCAAGCCGTGTTTGGATGCCATCAGCATGTTCCTACGAAGGTGGAAACAAACTGGACTATGGTAGAAGTTTTCGGAAGACCTCAAGCTAATTAGTCATTGTTAACTACGTAGCTGAAGAGCACCACCCACACTGTCACCCAGCATTTTGACAATTGCCTAATACAGTTCCATTTTTTTCTCCTGCAAAAGGACAAGCCCAATATAACACATTTACATAATGTCCCCATAAACAAAGCATATGATAAATTAAAAGCTTAATGATATAAGGAGATTCCTTTCGACAATAAGCAATAAGCAACAATAAACAATACAATTTTCTCCAGTTGGTCAACAGCCCATAAACAGAAAACATAATAAAAAATCAAGAAATACTGAACAACATAATTTGAACAATGAGGTCCAATTTATTGATTTCCATTCTCTCAAAACAAAGAATTAATAAGCAATGATAAAATTAATCTGGTGATATGCAAGATATATCATGTAATACCTGGTAACATTTATGTAATTGTAAATATCAACACTTAGCATAAATAAATTGGGAAAAGATTGCCTTTGGTAGAGCCGGGAAATAGCTATGCTACACTGAGATAAGATGAAGTGCCAGCCACAAACAAACAATTGTATAATTCGCAGAATTAATGAGGGATGCAGTAAATTCAGACTTGTATCACCAAAGACCTATGCATAAACAATAATGCATGCTTTAAACTGAGAATACCTGTACTGCACAGAATGTGCCTTTTTTCCAATTCCAGTTGCATCTTTAAGCTTTGCATTCAGTGAATCATGTTCCTCTTTGCTAAGTTGATCCACAAGATGTTCTTCAAGTGATGGAACTTTGTGCTTTTGCGGATGAGTGGGTTGAGGAGGTCTATCCATTTGTAGAACAGGACCTGGCATTGGTGGCTTTCCAGTAGCGGGTCTTGGAGCTTGTGGTTGTTGAAAACCTATTCAAGAGTTTCCCCCCTATAAAGCTGAATACACCAATAAAAGGAGCAATAAACATATAAAAAAAATGTTTTTTAAGTGAACAAGAAAACCAACCTGCAACTGGGACAAAAAATGGGCAAATGCTGCAACTGTTATCTGCTTCAGTTGCAGCAGCGGTGGCATGACGTACGTCGGGGATTCAGTCACCTGGTCAAAAGCCCGCAAAGATGGAACAGCAACGGTGAATACGTCTGAATGCAAAAACATAATATGAAAGACGTATAATATTTACAGAGGCAGCGGAACCAGTTTCAATTTACCCCCCAAAAACTGACTGGACCATTTCCACAGGTTCACCGCTAGCTCCTCCCGAAAATAGGATATGTCTGTCTGGTTGAATGAGTCCACCGGCATACCGTTCGCCAAGCGTTCCACCAACTTTATTACAAACATCCCACAATCACCGCTACTGCATAACAGAAGATAAGACAGCAATTAGCAAATAACATACACTTCATTGGAAAACCAGAAACTTCTCAACCGTCTAACAATGCATTACAGTGGTCCTTGTTGTGGTGTGTCCCTGCAATGATGTAGTGTCCATCCCTTCTGCCTATACCACAAGTATATCATGTCTGGATGTTGTGCATAGTGATCGGTCTTTTGAAGGAGCAATGGCAATAGTGTTGCGAGGGGCTGCAAAAACCTGGTGCAATTGCGTATGGTGCTCATCGAGTCATACAGAGTTATGGATCGGTCATTAAAGTTTGCTTTTGCGAGGACCCAATGTGAACCCCTATGATTTAGTGGGATGTATAGCTAGGCACAGCACAAGTATATGGGGAACCACAAGTAAGTCGCAGTATATGACATCAAAGACATAATGACAAAAAGGTTTCAACTAGTCCAAGCATGATACCGTAGTAAGTCCTGCCCAGGGACGATAGGCTACATCCCTTGCTGCGTTAGAACTGCCCCCCACCTCCCCCTTTGCGTATCGTACACAGATGTCATCGTCAGCCCAAGTGCATTTTTTCTTCGTATATGCCTCCCATTTACTCTGAAGGTGTTGCTGCAAATATTCAAACAAGTACAGTAATTAGTATCGAAAAAATGTCTCCTACTTGAATGGCTAAATTGCTCGGACATATCAAAAATTACTTACAGCAAACAGAACATCGGTTGTTGTGAACGCATCCAGCTTGTTTGTGGGGAAAGTCATTGCCTTCCATCGAAAGAAGCATAAAGCTGCATCTATATGCTGCAAAACGTGAAGCACAAGCAACTTAAAAAAACCAACTCAACGTACAAGCAGTAAACAAATAACGGCTAACGGCTATCCATCTTGTTAATACAAACCGAATCTGTCAACCAGAAGTTGTCAGTACACAAATCCTTGAACCACTTCCGAGAACAGTCTCCTGTTGGCAACCGGATCGGTGGTCTGCAAGGGTCAAAAATTTACTGACATTATGTTATATAATAAACATATTTAACGTACAGGTATAACGAAACAAATACAAGGAGTAAGAGTGACGGAAACATACAACTCATTAGGCACATCAGTCTCCCGCCACGCTTTAAATGCCTTTATCTCGATATCGGACGGTTTCCGAAAAAGCTCAAATCTGGTGCGCTTTCTTGGAACCACTTCAAATTGTTGAAATGGTGAGGAAATTTGTGGCCCCTTTTTACGCTGTCGCTTGAAAAATTTGGTTTCCGTTATGATCTTCAGACTTACATCAGAACCGTGCGATGGCGACCCTACCATTGTTTGTCGTGGCGGGATGGGGTCTAAAATCATTTTCCCCATGATTCTGTCTACTGTCGCCGGTCTGACTTCCGCACTCCCCTCTACTGGATTGGGCGACGATGTTGCCGCACAGTTTTGGCCTCTGACTGCAGACCGTGTTAAAACGGAGGGAATTTGTGCACCCCTGTCTCGCTTTCGGCCAACAACAGTGGTTTCTGGCCTCAGCTTCACACTACCATATGAACCAATGGAAGGCGACCCAATATTTGGATCAGCTGGGAGGTCGGACGCCATTTTGTCACCAAAGCTGTCAATGTCATCATGTGTGGCTTCTGGACGTGTATCAGCCGCATCCGGCAAGGAGCCTTCCGACCCAGAACTATCTTCGAGGGTTTGACCTTTAACGTCATAGTTATCCTACAGAAAGACAATCAACCAAAATAATAACATGTTGAAACATATTACTACTAACTGCCACCATCAGTTGGTTAAGTTTACCTTCGATGCAGGTGTGTTCTGCTGTGGAAAAACAGCATTATTTCTATATAAAAAGTCGATAATCATATCAACTTTCTTGTTTGTTTGCTGTACCAGAGCGTGTGTTTCCTTGATCTCAAGCCTTGTGGCTTGAAGGTTCTGGTCCGTGTGTTGTCGTAAGATGACCAATTCTTCATTCAGCTGGTCCAACCGTGCATGGATGGCTTTAATATCATCACCATGTTTGGAGCTGTTGCTGTCTTTGCCAGCCTGCAGACAAGTTAATCAGTTGAAAGTCAGTGTATACTAAAAAATTAAGAAAATTAACCTTATTATCAACACAGAACGATTGTACCGGAGCACGCGGTCGTCTTCCAGCAGGCAGCGACTTCTCAACCGCAGCATCACTGCGCTTCTGAATTTTCTCGACCCTATGACTGGCAGAGCCAACACCGCCAGTAGACACCCGGGCTGCACCCTCGCTCTGACAGATGAAATAAGTGCAATAGTCCTCCTTTCCCTCTTCCGGCGTCGGCTCCAACATCGGGTCGGCTTCAAGCTACAAAGACATGCAAAACAAAATTATGACAAATGTTGAACATCTTTCACCAGGTTGTGCATCTATTAAAGGCACTAATGATTGTACATACATCGGACCGATGTAACAATGTAACTATTGCTCCTGATTTTGGGATTGAAGTTGAACTCCAACTGAGAATACGGGGCACCAAATCACCGGATTTTACTGCAATTTGCAGGCCAATGGTCGGAATTGCTTCGCATGCCCATATCTACCAATGCAAACAAAATAAAGGTAGATTAGCAGCAGCGGAAAATGAAGCGACTGTTACAAAATCAGTAAACAAAATACTTGTACCTGAAAGGCATATGGGAAACCAGACAGCGAGTAGAAGGTAGCATCTGCCTTATGGCCTTTTTTTCGATTGCCCACGTTCGCAGCCATTTTCTTGAAATCTTTTTTCATGCCACGCAAGGTCATATCGTACGAGCGACGACCCCATGGGAAATTGTTGAATGCATTCATATCATCCAACTTGCGAATATTCTCCATTTGAATCTGATTCTTCGGATCCTTACCAAGTAACACCGTCTCTAAAAAGTACAACAATGCAAGTTTGACGATGTCCTCGTCGTTGTCCGAAGAAGCACCCCTAAACATGATGTCTAACTGTTTGTTGGAAACCTTGCGATAATCTGAAAACATTCTGTGGCTGAACGTCTCCGCGGATGTATGCTGCTGACCTGAGTCCTCTTTTGGATACGGCCGACAATCTAGGCCTGTCACAATGGCAAACTCTTGCATAGAGAACCGAATGACATTGCCATTCGGAAGTGCAAACCATAGCTCCTCGGAAACATCACTTTCCACTTGTCGGAGCAGCAAATTATGTACAACCTGCCCAGCGAACCTAAGCTCATTCATTTCCAGAAGTTTTCCAAAGCACGATGTTTTAAAAATGTCCATTTGATGCTCAGTTAACTTGTCCCGTATAACCTTTATGGCTTGCAACTTCGAAAAGCAAGTCACTTTCGAACTAAAATGCTGCACGTCCGTTACCTTGTAATTTACTGGAGCGTCCATCTGCAATATGACCTGCAATTAACACCAAAACCCTTTAAATATTGTTTTCCAACATTTAACAATTCAATTATGACATAACATAGACTATATCAGTACATTTTCCGTGTAAACGAAAGTGCTTTATCAGTCAAGTAATGGATTTTTGCATAAAACAGATTATAACACCTTATACACAATTATCAACACTACCAAAATGTCATTAACCAACCACTGACTTTAAGCAAAGGGTTGACAAATCAACCTCAAACATCCCACAAGCAACACTGATTTTGTAACCAAAAGTTGTTATGCAAAATTCCTCATCCCAACCTTAAGGTTGGGAATCGATTGGTATTCCCAACCTTAAGGTTGATAATCACAACATTAAGGTTGGGAATAAAAACCTTAAGGTTGGGATTTGCCTACAATCTGCTGTCAAACCCGATTTCAAAGCTACAATCCCCCCAAGTTGACATTCCCAACAAGAATATTCAGATCACAACCTTCAGGTTGGGTAGCTTAAAATATCTCACCACGGTTGGATAAGTTGTTGGCAATTATAGGTTGGGATTCCCAACCACGCGTTACATTTACCAACCCCCATGTTAGAAATCCCAACCTATAATTGTCAATCCCTACCTAAAGCTTGCACATCCCTACCTAATGCTTCAAAATCCCAATTATAGGTTGCGAATCCCAGTCATCAGGTTGAGACCCCACATTTCATCCCAATGTCGAAGTTGGGAATCTCAATTCTGGCAAACCACCTCGCAGGTAGCTTTCAAATGAAGTTCACAAAACAAATAAAATAAAACATAGGGAAACCCACAACAGAATCAATTTTATATAGATATGTGTATGTGTTCATTCAACCAAAACTTATAAATCCCAACGTACAGATTGGGTTTCAAACATTATTCCCATTCTCACTTCCCCACCCAATTTAGACAATCCCAGCCAGGTTGGGAACCTCAACCAGCAGATTGCCAATCCCAACCTTCATGTTTCCAATCTCATCTTCAAGGTTGGTTTCAACTTTCGCTGGGAATCCCAACCTTCAGCTGTTTACAATACGGGTTGACTACACGAATATGAATTTTTAGAAACTTCATTACAGAAACTCACCAAATACTATCAACAACTAACTTTTTATGCGACAATAACATACAACCACTAAACAAACAACAACAGAAATACCCCACAACAAACTTTTTATGCGACAATAACATACAACCACTAAACAAACAACAACAGAAATACCCCACAACAAACTTTTTATGCGACAATAACATACAACCACTAAACAAACGACAATAAAAACACCCCACAAGCAATGTGTTCTTACTGTGGAGTATACTTTCAAACTTTTGCCGCTGTCAGTCAGTCAACCTCTGGACACTCTTCTGCCTTCAAGTTTTTGCCTCTTGCACCATCGACTTCTTCCTTCTTCCTTCTTCCGTCTTCTTCGTCTTCTTCGTCTTCTCGTTTGGATGCTCGGTGGCTGGAATCGACCTCAGAGTCGTAACTAACAGGACATTCACTGTCAGTCGGTGCGTCGCCTTTTGTTCCGACACTGACGGTGGTGGACCGAGGAGCGGTCAGGACGGGAGGTTAGGGTTTCCTTCACCAATAATAACGTACCAGGCTAACAGACAGACAGAATGACGGTGGGTGCGTCGCTGGTTGAGGTCGGCAATGACTGGCAGACGAGGGTGATGACAGTGATGACGGGTACAGTGACAGACACTCGAAGGTTGGGAATTTGAGAGACAGAGAACGGTTTTGGACGGTTCGGTTTTGGTAGGATTAAAGTCACCGACAGTTCAAAACATGTGGGACAGGGGCAGTATCGTCCAAAAAAGGATAGTGTCCGGTGCTTTAAAAAAAAAGGGTCGTTTCCCAAACGGGTCATCCAAAATGGGTCATTTTTCCAAAAAACCCTTGCCTTTTTTTGTTTGTTTGTTGATTAAAAGTTGCTTGGAACGAATTTCTTTTGTCCTAATAGAGTTTGTTCCAATTGATACATTGTTCGGATGATAACCTTTCTTCCCTATAGATAATTTGTAGGAATGAAATCAAAATTTCATCGTTATTAATTTATTGCCACACACCAAAAGGAATAGAGTTTGTTCAATAGATATAATCTTTCGTCCCTATAGATAATTTGTAGAAATGAAATAAAAATTTTGTCCTTGTTAATGTATTGCCACACACCCAAGGGACATTTCCGGGACGAAATTTTTTTAGTCCCTAAAACCTGGAGGGACAAATGTTGGCTCTTAGAAATGAAAATTTTTAATCCTTGTAACCCAGTTTTCTTGTAGTGAGGGTTAATTTAAAACTCATATCCAAATATTTTTGAAACTCTTAATCCGCATATATTCTGAGACTATATGTAATATATTAAATATACCCGGTTGATACTATTCACCTATCAATTAATTTTTATCGAATGTATATATGACACAACATAGAGAAATGAATTATTATCGTACAATAGAAAACAATTAAATATCATCATCGCTGGATGTAGCTTGGTGAGAGAGGATTCTCCTAACTTGGTATGACCTTAAGTTCGAGTGACTCCCACCACAACTAGTACATTAAAAAAAAAAAAAAAAAACAATTAATTTTCACACTTTATAAATATAAAGTTATAAACTCACCTCTCTTTTATTGATATTTTGAAGGTAATATTAATAGATATGTATTCCCCTCACATACTTCCATCTTCATAAAACCCATACATGTTATAGTACTGGCGATAATGGAAGAGTTACAGTAGGTAATATAAAATATAAACTATGCTAGTGTCTTTGCTAGCTTTGACATACAAAGCCTAATTTTAGTGTTCGCTAACTTATGTAATACATAAGACTCAATCATTAAGAGGACTTTATCGTCTCCTTCCACCGGAGCCACTCTCTCTCTGGCTGTTAAAGTAGACCGCGGCAACCGGAGATCCAAGGTTGTAAAGCTCAGCAAATTCTTTGGTGTTGAAATTCTGGCGCCATCCCGGCGCGTACACTGTCTGCCTGCCCAGTTGCCGGAACAAGACGAATATGAACCTATGAATCCCCGATGTTGGTCTAGGGCTCTCATAACACACAACCTCTTGCCCTGCAATTCACCATATATAGCTGTAATCAATCGGATTCATGAAAAGCCCTAGTGTTACAAAATGGTATGCTTAGTGTCGCACGATGCACGGGCAGATTTTGGCCACTTTAGTCTTGTCTAAATTCTGATCAATTTTCACCATAATTTAAAATAATAATAATAATAATAATAATAATAACCATGTTATAGTTGATTAAGTTTTGGGGTTTATCATTGTTTATGTATGTAGATCCACAACATTCTTATTTAAAAAAAAAAAAAAAAACCACGTCATCCGGACAAAAGAAAAAGAAAATCCAAATTGTGATAAAAAACTAACAAAGATTTTATTGATAACTATAGTTAAATATTATGAAATGATATGATAAATGATGTAATGGTTATAAGATCTATATAATAATGGATTTTAAATAAATTTATAATTTGACCATAATGTCAGTTTTATAAAAGCAAAATAATAATTTTACGCTAAATATAGAAAAAAATCGATCTGAAAAATTCTCTAAAATGAAAAATAATATCATTAAACCTTATTTTTTAATATAAAAAATAGTTATTTCACATTAGTTTCATTTTCGAGGGGTATTTTAATAATATTAACTTCATACTTTTTTTTTCTCCTTTTTTTTTTTTAAGTTGAACTGGCTTATATATATATATATATAGTGTAACAATAATACTCTATAAGGTTAGTTAGTAAGGTGTCATTGTTGTAACGATGAAAATGACAACAGAATCCCTTAGGCTTCGGAGACGTCAAAATCAGTGAGCTTTGTTATGATTTCTCTTTCAGTTTCTTTATACAGTACATATATAGCTGCAACTCAATATGCTAGGACCCATTTCAAATACTACATATGCAATAATGCTGATATACAAAGCAAGCACTCACCAAAGGTTGCCCCAGTGGTCGCTGGAATATCAGTTACCAACCTACAAAAGTTCATTTTCAAGAACAAGAAGACGATTCATTATGATAGAAACATAAAAAGAAACAAGATCCTCCTCTGATTCAAGTTCTAGCTCAAATATAATTTAAAGATCTTAGTAAAAAGTGGTGTTAATTAATGTTTTATTTTCTTTTATTTCTCTTTCATTTTAAGAACCAATCATAATTTAAAGACAAGAATGATGTTCAGACGAAAAATTCAGATGAGTGAAGTACCATGAATTACTGGATAAAACCGAGCAGTCTATTGTAGAATAAAGAGCACAACACAACTTGGAGAATTATGTGACCACAAGGTAATATATGGTCATGGTCACTCAAAGATGGAAACATATCGTTTCTTTCCACGAAGTGGCGTTGTGCTTGCGTGTGATGTTGTTTGTTCTTCTCACACGTATAGTTTCTTGAAGGCCTTTTTCTTTACTTTCTCATTGTTAAAAGTCTCCAAGTTGACTCTTGTCTTTATTCACATTTACTACTTAATACTACAAAAGTTTAGATTACCTGGGTATGTAAACTTGTTTCTACTTATGATATATATTGAATTGATAGTAGAATAAGTTTAAGAAATCAATGTAATTAATAGTAAACATATACGGAGACTACTAGATTACATTTTAATTGGATTAAGCATCACTGACTGTTAGTTGTTCTAGTTAAGTACTAGTACACTAGCTAAACCCTTCAACGTAGAGTTCTGTTATGATACGTTCCAAAGGTAAATGTTAAATAATTTTGTTGTCAATAAGAACTCATTTGAAAAAAATTGTGTATAACCATCCTTCTAAGAGAATAGTTGTCTTTTCAATATGATGAAATGAAATACAATGTTTATAAGAAGAATAATAAATAGATAAGTTAAAAGTTGTTATATATGGGAAAGGATTTAAAAATGATAAGAAGATGATGTTTTAACATAAATATCAAGGGCAATCTAGCTAGGGGAGAAATTTCCACATATATATGTATATGTATACATAAATATATACATATATACACATATATATGTTTATATATACATACATATTTATACATATATGTATATATGTATTTATAAATGTCTATATGTATATATTTATACATACATATATACACATATATACCTATATGTATATATGTATGTATATATGTGTGTATATGTATATATTTATGTATACATATACATATACATATGCACATATGTATACATATACATATACATATGCACATATATATATAACTCCGCTATTATTCATAATAAATACGTAAGTAATGTCTTTTTCTTGAAGCAAAACAGCATATTATCAGCTTAGGCTTCTGTTAACAAAAAGTCTTTTATATGCTACTTGTTCTTGCAATCATAACCTCTGATGAACCCTCCATCAGTTTCCAAAGTTCGGCTTTTTCTCTCTAATACTATTTCATGTTCTAGTTATCATGCGGGAGGGAGTGAGGGAGAGAGAGAGACAGTGTGTGTGTGTGTGTGTGTGAGAGAGAGAGAGAGAGCGTTCTAACCAATGCAAGTACTCCCTCAGTCTTGGTTCACTTGGGCTGGGTGCATCAGGATCCACCATGACCTGCAATGGGAGTAAATGTTTAATTACAACAAATTGAAAAGCTTAGAAAACAATAGCAAGAAGAGTAGAAGAAGAGTGGATATTTCAAGATTTCCTTGACATGCAAACTTATATTGAACAAAAAAATAAAAATTGTAAAAGCCTATTAACATGCGAACTCAAATAACAAACAGAAGATGCAGAGGATAAAGAAGAAGAATGAATATTTCAAGGATCCTGTTAACATGCGAACTCATATAACAATAAATTGTGCATGAATATAAATATAAGTTTATATTTGACCTTTAAATCCTTTATGCGTGTGATCAAAACGAATCAGATTCCTAAACTTAGGCTAAAAGCCTTAGAAAACAAAAGGAAGAATAAGAAGAAGATGATTATGATGAAGGGTTATGGTTTACCAAAGTGTAGAAGGTCCTGAGATCATCACCACCAATATCAACCCTAGGTTGGTTGACAATCTGAGAGGGTTTGAGCTCACAACCATTGCTGATTTCCCTGTTGTTATAGGAAACACTAAGAGAAATTGACTTTGTGAAAGGATTAAGAACATCCCCTATCACTCGGCCAACCACAAGAGGATCTCTATCTCGAGGCATGGTCCAAAATGCAAAACAATAGCTAAGCAGCCACAAACTCAATTATTACTGTTAAAGAAGAATATTCAAGTGAAATATTGTTGGTTGATTGCTGAT
Organism: Dimocarpus longan; assembly: GCA_022984855.1. Lineage (NCBI taxonomy): Eukaryota > Viridiplantae > Streptophyta > Magnoliopsida > Sapindales > Sapindaceae > Dimocarpus > Dimocarpus longan. The sequence goes on along the minus strand of CM041016.1, from coordinate 29,163,230 downwards.
TTTCAAAGCATGCAGCACAGCTATTTATATTTTTGTTCTGTGGGTCTACTTTATCTTTAGTACCACCTCACTAGAAAATAGAATATATCTGTGGGTGCTACTTTTTATTTTCTGAATTTTGCTTTTATTTTCTTCTTGATTCCTAGCTAGATCAAAATAGTGATACCTGGAACTGTAAAGTAAAGGTGGACCTATCTATCTTATATGCTGATTGGAACAGGCTGATTGGAACAGCCTGTGATCAAGCCGGTCCAGAGCATCCCATCCCTGTACTCCATGCATAAATAAACTCTTCACTTCAAAAAATATAAGACACATTCGATGATGCATTTGGATATGAATATGTTTGAAGTTTTAATCATTCAATTTTAAATTAGTGAGATTTAAGGTATTAACCTATTAGTTGAGAATTAAGTCTAAACCTTTAGATCTAACTTATTGAAAATTGAATGATCAAGATTTTAAGTATATTATTGACTATGCCAAAATAAAATTAATTAGTTAATGTTAATTAACTAAAACAAGGGACAAGTATAAAATTAGCACATTAAATTAATGGCTTAATATTTATATCATTTTTTTAAAAATATAATAATTGAGTCGTAAATCATGTATAAAAATATAAAAATATCCTTACAATAAATGTAACAATTGAGTCATTTTTAAAAGCATTTTGAATTCTCATCAATTTTAAAAGCATGTTGAATTCTTATCAATTTTATCAAGGGTATTTGTGTAAAAAAAATAAGGTTTGAGACTCAATTGTTAATTTTATTAAAATGTGACAAGATTGTCAATCCAATATTTAAAAATGTCATCTAGTGACATTTTCTCCTAAAAAAATAATGTGAAAAAATAAATAAAAATACTCAATATATAAGAGCATTAAGCTTGTAATTGGAACCGACAACGCCAACAAAGCTTTGTCTCATTTTGTACATCATTTTCTTAGATTCCCTTTTTATTCAACTCAAAAGAGTTATTTGCGTATTGACCTCTACTTAATTAAGTCCAATAGGATGATCATGTTGTCTACGTTGTCACCCAAATATTATATGTTCTTTGATCAATGAATCTAAGGATTATAATTCATTAAAATTTATTTGATTGTATATATATATATATCAAAGCTGTATTTATGATGTTTTCTAAAGCTATTACAAGATATCATATTAGTTAAAATTGTTCTGAAACTAGAAGCACTTTGTTGCATAGTTTTTTCAACATGCTTGGTCCAAATTTAGATCAAATCATGACAATCCACTCAACAAAGTGCATTTATTGTGGACAAATTAAAGGTCATATTCCCGATCAAAATTTTAACATCAGCAAGTACATAGTTATGATTAGCAGTTGGAAAAATGAAGTTAACACGGAAACAGTTTGATCTTCATCACCATGTATTAAAAATAATGACTACATGTTAAAGGCTAGATTAGAAGACTTCAAATCAGGAGAGGTTCATTCTCATTGTTATATTGTTTAGTTTTGTGAAAATCAAACATGTTCATGGAAAAAATTAGCGTTTTATTTAATCAATAAACTATTATCATATATGGACAATAGACATTGGCCCCAGTAGAGAGATAATTACCTTAAAAAAGGGTACAACCTTTCACATATCAACTGAGATTATTTCCCTTTTTGTATCGAGACGTCTGCTTCCTGCAAGGAATCTCATGATGTATGAGGTTTAATTTCAACACAACTTTTTGTGATTCATACTTTTCAAAATGCCATTACTTGTAAAGTTCTCTTGGGCTATTAAGTGTTCATAGGATTGAAAAACGAATATTAAAAATATTTTTTCAATTATTTTTTAAAGTGTTCATAGAATGTCATAATAATAATACTTGCAAGTGTTCATAGGATTATGATATTTTGAAGACACAATTATTCATTGATATATCAAAAATATAAATATTATATTTAAATTAAGCTTTGATAATGTTTTTGTGAAATAAGGAATTAATACTCACAACCATTTTAAGAGATTTCCAAATATAAATGAAAAAATTAAATAGAAAATTGTGTCAATAATTTATTATAAGGTTTTGGTATACAACATGCTTGCGGATTAAAAGACCAAAAACAAACTGAAAAGACCTGTATTTCATTGTGTCAAGATGAAAGAACTGTTCATTGTAAAAAAATATATTTTTTTATTAAATAAAAAATTTACAGTTTGATGTTTTTACAGGGCCTTTTCTTTTAAAACTATTCTTTTGGAATATCAAAGAACAGGCTAGGACTAGTTTGACTGTACCACTTGCTTGTACTTCATATACATTGGGACCCAACACGATTTTGTTTCAGTCTGACTGTTGTTTATTTCTACCAGAAAGCATTTTTATAAGATTATCCTTCAATTTGGAAGGAGTAATTGTACGAACAACTATACAATTAAGAGTTATTATTTTGTGTGTTGTTAGTTTAATATTTTTAATGTACATTTATTGATAAGTATAAATGAGATTTAATTAAGTTAAAGTAAGTAGATCTAATAATCAATAGTTGAAAGGCTGAATGAATTTGTTATGCTAATTTATTGAGAATTATATATATATAAAATCTTATGCTTCCTAAAAATTTTCTCAACATGAATAATTTCAAAGTTAATAAAAATCTTTAGATTAAGTGAAGATATGAATGTCGAAATCACTGCTTTAAATAAAAATTTTAAGTTATTTTTGTATGTATGAATATATATATATGTAAGTGCTTATTTTATTAATACTTCATAACTTTAAAAAATTAGAACGAATCAATCAAATTCATCTATTATATTTAAATTAAATAGGATAAATAATTTATTCTAAAAATAAGAATATAATGAATAAATCTGATTAATTCGTTTTAACTTTATAAAGTTAGGAGATACTGATAATAGAAGTACTATATATACATATATATATTGATTTTACTATCTGTATCTCCTAACTTTAAAAAATTAAAACGAATCAATTAAATTCATTAATTATATTTGAATTAAAAATGAGAGAGAATTTGTTTTAGAAGAGAGAATATAATAAGTGAATTTAATTAGTTTATCCTAATTTTTTGAAGTTAAATAAATACTGATGATAAAATTATTATATATATTTATATATACTTAAAACTCCTCAAACTCAAAACCTTCATTACTTTTGACTTGAAATAGTTATTATTTATTTATTTATGGGTAATATTAATATGTGTAGCAAGAATATATGTTAACAACTCAAAACTTAATGAAATAATTCACATATTTTACTATAATAATACATATTTTTCGGTGTCCAAAAATATTATTATTATTATTTTAAATTTTAACTTTTGTAGCAAAAGTACATAGGCACTTACAACATTTTCTTTCAAGGGTAGTGTTAAGGATATATATTAATTACCAAACTTTCAATAATAATTTATATTTATTTTTTAATACATATTATGTTTTAAAAGATGAATATGATATTTTTAATTAAAATTATGAATCTTAATATATATCCTTCCAGTACACTTATATATATGTACTATATATATATATATATATTCGTTTTAATATGTTTAACTTCACCATATATATATATAAATTGTTTAGCTTCACACAATCCCATAACTACAAAACTTGGACAACAGTGTAGTGGTAAATATATAAGTTATAACGCTGTTCACCCACTTTCTCACCTAGAACTTGTGGGTTTACTACACCCACCTCCCAACACAATTTGTGGGTATCGCTGCCCTCTCGTATTGTAGGGTGCTTCCTCTTGTCTTGGTAGCTGCTTTTCGAGTCATACTTATACGTTGTATCATAGTTACTTTCGGCTGTCCCGGGGCTAAGTACCAATGATTAAAAAAAAATCCCAAAACCATAGATATGATTAGTCTTTTGTCTGTGCTGCTGTCAAGTTACGCAACTGACATCTGAAATAAGAACAAATGTCTTTGAATTTCTTGGCACCTGCAAGTTTACAGTTACTGATGATATTGATTTCTTATAGTACTGAAATCAGTAATTTTTTTTTGAAACTCAGAAAACAGTAATTACCTGAAAGAAAAAAAAACAAATCAAAGTCCTGCTATGAAAAAACAAATTCCCAAAAAAAAAATAATAATAAATACAAATATTATAATGATGAAACTAGAAGAGACCTTTATGGAAGAGATGGAACAAGACACGTAAAACAAAAGAGAATATGTTCATGCTGGGAATTGCTTTCTTGTGATTGTGATTGTAGGGTTGAAACATAAATCAGTTTTAAGGCTTTACTTATTTTTTGTTTTCTGAAAAGGTACAATAATTAATTTATTTACTTTAAATGTCCTCTCATTGTATTTTATATAAAATTCTAAGAATACGACGATTTTTACTGAAATTTAAAGTTAAAAGGTTATGTTTTGTAACGGTTCAAATATTAGAAGTATTTTTGCAAGCCTCTCTTATGACCAAATGTGAAGGGATCGAGACAGCCACTAGATCTCGCAAAAAACAAAGTTTAAGGATCTGAATACAAAGAGGGGACCAAAACTAAAGCTGGACCCACGTGCATGTAGATGCATTGTTATTGGAGAAATTTTTATTCTTAGGGTTGAGAGAGATTCCGATTGATGTGTTCGTCCTTGCCTTCTTTCCCTCCAACTGACATAGAATGATTAAAAAGATAACATACAAAAGGGACACGTTTCCTCATCTGATTTTTTTAAAAAAAAAACTTTTTATAATTTAATAATATATCAATATAATAAATAGTTGAAAGTTACGGTTATTATATATATATATATATATATTTTTTCCTTTTACAGTGTAAACTCTTCTTATAAAAAGTTAAAATAATAATAATAAGAAAACAATCCTCACTCCGCATTAGAGCCTTCCTGAAGTGGAAATGTATAAGCTGGATGAAATGTGAGCCACAAATCTTCTCTATCCCATTCCCGCGCAAAGCACACAACTTTTTCTTATGCATTTCTATCCATGTATAAGTTCTATGATTAATAGTACCTTTCATTATATATTCCACAGTATCTTACTAAATTATAGTATCTTGAATTAGATATTCCTCAATATCTTACTACAACTTAGTAAGAGCTCAAATTTATGTTTTGTGGCCAAGTTGAAAATTATATTTTTGGAAGGGTCAAATAAAAGTTAAATATTTAATTTGAAGTTAAGCAAATATGATTTTTAGTGCATAAATGTTGATGTCATATGACTTTGATGTATAAACTCATGGTTTAAACATTAATAAAATAGGTTACTGACAGTTGTCACAACAATTTATTACTATTTGTTACAATAGCTAATAAATAGTCGTTACAACAATTAACCAATAGTTGTTATAATAATCGGAAGTTGTATGTCAGATAGTAGAAAAACAATATAGATTTTATTTCTGAATTTACTTTACGTTTTATGTGATTTAATCTATTTTTATGATCATTAGTTGAGAAAAAATATTAGTTTCTAGTACGTATCTTTTAGGATTTTTTTTTCTTTTATTAAAATATGTTTATAAAGGATAAAATTCTCTTATACATCTTTGCTTAGAAATTGTCACTGTCTTTTTGTAAGTTAATCTCTTTTTATTTTGTTAATATTTATTGAAAAAAAATTGAACAATCTAGATAGTCTTTAGATCAAATTTGGCCAAGGCTAAAAACTAGGAATAAAATTTCTATTTTTTAGCATTTTTTTTTTTACTTTTATTATCTCTAATAATTCTCCATTTACTGTAGTTTTTTTTTTTTTTTCCAAGAAAAGAGCTTCACTTTTCCTCAATAAATTGCAAGCCGATCACTTCAAGTATTTTGAGCAAGCAATGAGAATTAAAGTATTTGAGATTTAATTTTTGTAAAACTTAAAGAGTGTTGGTCTCTAAGTTTTGATTTTTTAGGCTTAGGAAGTGAATAGCTTTTTAGGTTATTTAGCAACTATCGATGTCTAAATTTGGTCGACCCTAGTTCTTGACCTAATACTGTAAATTAAGCAAAACAAAGACAAAAGCAAAGAAAAAAGAAGAGGAAGAATGATGAAAGCAAAAGTATTTTTACGTTGTTCGGCCCAAAAAGATACCTAAATATATGATTGCTCCTATGGTTATTTTGGCACAGTCACAGTATATTATTGAGTGTTTTTCATCTTGTTTGTATGTATCTATAATGAACTTTCAAGCTCTATTTATAATGTGGGTGTTACAGTTTGAGTACATTTAGAACAGGAAAGAATTATATATTAATTATGCTTCCAAAATCGTGTCAATCAATTTAGGGATAGATCCCACCAAAGTATGAGTTTGATTATACTTCCAATTCTAGTAGTTGATTCTTCATCAAATTAGGTTACTTCCTTTTTGAAAAATTTCCTTTTAACGAGCACTTTGAGTTATGAGTTAGACTTTGCTCTGGGCGATTTAGAACTTAACATAAGGCAATTTTGACTATAGTTAACTAGCGACCTGAGAATTACACTCAGCAAATTGAGAGCTCGTTTTTGTGAGTTGGATGCTAGTGGACTGGACTTTTGTCAATTAGGTCAATTTATTGGATTAATTCATTGAGTTTTTACCAGCCCACTTATGCAGCCCCAAATACACTCACAACATTGGCCCCCCAGCTTTCAGTGCGATCTTCAGACTGAGAGTGCAAGCTCGCTAGTAAAAGCTAATGTACTATGACTTGTCGTGCTACCTTTTTAGATTTTGTCCTATCACGTGACCTGTGACGACTCTTCGGGTGACCGCACCACTTGCATATCTCATTTTATGCACATTTAATGCACACGTTTCTCAATTGTCAGTTTCTGATGATAAATCTCTCAACTCACGTAGCACAATTACATCTAAGACGGTTGATTGGCTCCCAAATTATGGCCAGAGTCTTATGCCTCCTGTATATAAATGGAGGCCCCTTTATTTTTCCTTTTACTTTGCCATTTTCAAACTCGAGACGCCTCTTTTTCTCTTGTTTTCTTTGAAGATCAGTGTCATCGTTCTTAGGCAATTAAGGCCTACTGCGTTTACAATAAGTCTCTATAATAATCTCTCAATTTTTTGGTTTCTATTTTTTGCATGCATTGTGTCTTCTCTGGGTTTGATGTTGTCTTGAATGTCTCATATTCTTGATGTTGCGTGCTTGTTAGTGATTGTGATTTTTCATTTCTTTTCGTTTTGATTTTGTTGGTTGGCTCTTTGCCAGCTATTTGTTATTTGTAATTCTATGTATATGAGCTGTAGGATGAGATATTTGTAGGTTATTAGCTGATAGGTCGTTAGACTGTAGGTCGAGCCCCCCATGACCTTAGTGATCTGTTTGGCATTTGTGACCTATAAATTAGGAAATTCCTCCTTAAAGAATAGGAAACTTATTTATTGATGATCTGCATATAGTGACCTAACTACTCCTATTTATGTGTAGATGTCTTCAGGTCATAGACTGTAGAACCCTAGGTGCCATTTTGTCGAAAGATAATTTTTCGGATAAATAGTATTTTTGGACGAAAAGTGTCTGAGTGAATAATGATTTTTGAAAAATGGACTTCGAATATCAAAAGTCTCGAAATAGAAATTAGAGTTATTAAAAACTGAAACAGATAAAAAATGAGTTCATTCGAATAAGTTTTAAATGATTCGAAAGTAATTGACGAAAATGCCCTTTTTGAGAAATAATAGGTATTAATGATTTAACACCCATTTGAATTTTTTTTAAAGCATGGGATTGAGAGGTTTTATACCCAATCAGACTATTACATGGTCAATTTGATTATAGGATGACCATGAAATATTTTTGAAATTTATTTGAGTGAGAAAGATAATTAATTATATTAAGGGCAAAATGGTCATTTCAAGCTCAAATAACACATGAAAATGGTGTGAGCATCACATGGAATGAACTTGAGTAAGAAACACAATCCATGTCATGAGATGTTAACCAATGAATGAGTGACAAATCAAAATTTAATTATAAATTTTTAAATATTAGTTGGCATACACTAAAACTATTTTTTATTTCTTTAAAATTCAAGTTACTAATTTGCCCATCAAATAGTTAAATGCATGTGAGTAATAATTAAGGATATAGAGGTAATTGTAATAAGAGGATTGGATGGCCATTTGATGAAATAAGGAGGGGTATTTTAGTCAATTAAGTTAAACATTATATAAAGTGCAAATGGATGGACTTTTCAATCCATTTTTGGATAGCAAAAGAAGAGGAAGAATAGCTAAGTCTCGGCCAAAAAGAAGAAGGGAGAAGTGCATAAAGATTTGACCATTTCTTGATGCCAAAACTCTTAAATCATCATCCAAAGAGTGTTAGAGTAAGTTTGGAACCAAAAAAGTAAAGATTTAGTGGTAAGTGATAGTTTTAGTGTTGATTTACATGGGATTTTCATGAGTGTTCATGGTTGTGTGATGGTTTGATTTATTGATGGAATTTTTGATGTGATTAGAGTTTAATTATCTTGATTTGAGCTTGAAATTGAAAGGAGATTTAAGGAGATAGATTTGTCAAACATACTAGTAAGGTTAATGTTAGGATTTGTGTGATTTTTGTTGAAAATTTCAATTGGGTTGTTATTATGATATTAGATGATTTGTTGGTTGATTTTGATGATTTGTTAGCATAAAATTGAAGAAAAAAAAATTGATGTATTAAGGGTGAAATTTGGTCAAAACAAGATTTGTATGTGATTGGATGAATTTTTGTTATTTGATGAGATTATATGATGATTGATATGATTTTAAGTTGATAAGTATCATTGAAATGGAAAGAAAGAGCTTGTGTTTGATTATGGTGTTAGTTCGGCCAAAACAGAAATAATATGCACATGAGTTGATTTTAATGTTTTGATGTATTTGAATGAGATTTTGCATGGTTCTAAAGTGTTTTAATCAAGAAATTGAAAAGAAAATTGTTGGATTAGTAAGGAGGAGTGTTTCGGCCAAGGGGGGTAATTAATGTACAAAGGGTTGTCTAAATTGTTGGATGAGTTTTTAATGTGTTTATGTATGTAATTGAGTAAATTCTAAATGAGAATTATATTATACTAAGTGTAGAAGAAGTTCGGATTAAAGAAAAGTAAAGGAAGGCCACAGAAAAGTGGTATTCTAGTTCAAGAAAATAGTAAGTGTGGTTATTTTCAAAGTTGTTACAAATTTCGTTGTTTGATGATTTGTAATTGAAAGCATGAATTTTAGTATTCGATTTAATTAGTTGAATTCTTAGCATACCAGTAATTTTTATAATGCGAGTAAGTTTTTATGTTTATGTTATAAATAAATAAATATATATATTCCTAGTTAAATTTAAACTATTTTATGCCTGGTAAGGCTAAGAATTTATTGGTAAAGTAAAAGAATTCATAAATGCAAAGTTTACCCTAATTCCCGATATACACGATCGAAATACCCCAACGTGTACGACAAGTTGGTTAGGAGAGTCACTAAATGAAGGGTTGAGTCAGTGAGTCGCTCTCTACATGTGTGGGGATGTGTAGATCTATCTGAACTTAGGAAGGGATCATGACCCCAGAGTTTCCCACCTCGGATACTGCACATGTTAGCATTCTCGAGCTTTAGTGACAATAAGAAATTTCGTCACGACAAAGCAAGTTTTCCTAGGTTGCCTTAGCTAGTTTTCGAAAGAAAAAGTGCGCGTTATTAGGCGCGAAGTTTAGAAATAAAAGAATTTTAAAAAGCGATGTATTTATGCTTTACTAAAGTTATTATAAAATTGCAAACAAAATTATATTATTTATTTACACTAGTTTTGCAGTTTTATAAAGTTTAGTAAGAAATTGTAAATTTCTAAAACTATTTTGGGGGGATATTATTATATTTTAGAAAATAAATTATTGTTTGAAAAGTTTACCGACTCATTGAGTAATATGCTCATCACTCAATTTTTATGTTTTCTAAAAAATTCTTTCCAGGTGTAAGAACGAGCCAGTATTCAGAGCAACTCTATCGGATGTGTAGGTGAGCCACGAACACGAAACTACTACAATTGTATAATTCTTTTGAAAATTTTAAGCATTGCATCACATTTCACATTTTGATATATATGTTGTAGTTGCTTCTTTTGAAATGTTTATAAATCTTTTGAGAATTTTTATTTGTAAATTAAGTTTTGAATGTAAATGAGAAATTTATGTAAATGATTTTATTTTCAAGTTTATTTTGAACTAAAAGCATGTTTGCTTTTAATTGTGAAAATGATGGCCTAAGGCTTGAAATGTAACATACCCTCCCAATTCTAGTACGAGATATGTATGGAATGGTATATGCCCTTATTATTGAGGTAATAAAATAAATTAAAGTGTCCAGAGGTGATTAAGAAAAATTTCTGGATCGTCTGGAAATGATTAGAAAATTTTTAGAACATCTATAAAGGATTTAACGAGGTTCTTGAAGAGCTCGAATGGGTAAATTAAGTTCCGATAAAATTCCAGGATCGTCCAGGAAGAGTTTAATAAGATTTTTGAATAACCTCGGATGTATAAGTTTTGCTCTTGATCAAGGAATAATAGAATTAATTATCCTTCGGATCCGGATGCGTAATTGAATTTTTATGAAATTCCCAGATGGGTCCAGGGATAGTTTTTAATTTCAAAATCATAAAATAATTTAGAGCGATCGGATCCGAATAATTATTCGAATACTAATGAAGTTTTTCGAATGTGAAAATGGATTTTAATAAAAATTTCCAAGTGGACCCAAAGCGAATCCGAAGCGGAAAGCGAAAATCGAATGCATAAAAGAGATAATGGAATGACTTCATGCATGTGTGCCATGTGTCGTGCATGCAAGAAAGAAATGAGACAAGTGGCATCCATGCAATAAACCATGATGACAAATGGCATTCATGCAAAAGGAGAAGGTGACACTTGGCAATTAAACATTAAACAAATATAATTGATAAATGAAAAGCAAAGAGAAGGAAAAGCATTGCATTATTCGGGGAAGCAAGCAAAGAAAACATTCAAAAACCGAGAAAGTCAAAAAGAAATGGGAGACATTGGACCTAGAGAAAGTGAAATAGAAAGAGAGAGAAGGAATGCATGTGATATTCAGTCAATTGAAGCAAAAAGGAGCACACATCTCATTCTCTATTTAGCAAGTAAAATGGAGTGAAAAAGTAAGCTTGGGTGAGTGAGAGACAGCTCGTGAGGAAGAGAAGAACGAGCTGCCTGATACCCATTCGGTTTCCTCTCTTTAAAAACTGAGAGGATGTTAGAGAGAGAGGGAGTGGATCCAAGAGAGAGGTGAGAGCTTCAAGGTTCGGTCATTCATCACCCAAGACCGAGAGCTTCCATCCTTGCTTCATCCTCCATTCCAAAGCCGAGAGCAAGGTGTGAGGGAGGTGTGAGAGACAAGTTCAAGTGCAGCCCATTCACGGTCACCAAAATCAAAAGCAAAACCGTGAGTCAAGTTCATCAAAGCAAGGAATGAGGCTCGATCATTTTGTTTGAGAGAGTAGACTCGTCCAAGCACCAAGCAAGAAAGAGATGGTGTTCGGCTAGGTGAAGAAGTGAAGACCGAATGACATGCAAGGAGGGTAGAGCAAGCTTGAAGTCACTTTCATCCAATTCCAAGAGGTGAGTTTAATTTTCGTAAGTTTTAGATAGTATATGGATGAGATTTATGAAATATATGCTTGGGTTTTAGGAATGGAAACCTCATTACTATGGAGGTAGACATGACCACGGTTCGGTTCGAACCGTGCGGTTCGAACCGAACCGTAACTGTAGAACCGGAACCAGAACATAAGGTTTTGGTTCCGGTTCGGAACCGAACCGGAATCGTCACTGTAGCGGTTCCGGTTCCGGTTCTTTTAAAATTAGAATCGGAACCGCCGGTTCAAGAACCGGCGAAACCGGAACCGACTTGAATCGGCGGTTCTGGTTCTTAAATAAATAAATAAATAAATAATAAAAAAAAGAAAAAAGAAATAATAATAATAATAATATTTTTTAAAAAAAAAATTAATGGTGATTTCACTTTTCAGTTCATTTATTCATTAAGGATATCCGATTCAACACTCAACGGACATTAATCCAGCATCGATCAGACTCAAAACATCAATTCCATCTAATAAACACAATCATCAACAGTTCAACACCACACAATCATCATCAACAATAAACAGTATAAATCAATCATCCAAACGGAAACCCAGATCTGGGTTTCCAGATCTCGGTTTTCGATCTGGAACTGGGCTTCCAGATACAGATACGGGCGTCTGGGTGGTTTCCGAAACCCAGACGCCAGTTTGGACGCCGAACTGGCGTCGGATCTGGGTTCTGGGTTTCCAAAACCCAGATCTTTCCAGATTGGATGCCAGTTCGGCGTCTGGATCTGGGTAACCCAGATTGGAAACCTAGACGTCGATCTGGGTTCGAACCCAGATCGACGTCTAGGTTTCCAATCTGGGTTACCCAAATCTAGACGTCGATCTGGGTTCGAACCCAGATCGACGTCTGCGTTTCCAGATGGGAAACCCAGACGCGAACCCAGATCGACGTCTGGGTTTCCATGGAAACCCAGACGTCGATCTGGGTTCCAGAACCCAGATGCCAACCCAGATCAGCGTCTGGGTTCCCACCCAGACGTCGTCGATCTAGGTTCTGGGTTCTGGAACCCAGACGCCGATCTAGGCTGAAACCCACCAGATCGGAAACAAAAAAATCAAATAGAAGAAGGAGAAGAGAGAGAGAGAAGAAAACAAGAGAAGAAAAATAGAAAAGAAGAGGAGAGACGACTCAGACGAGAGAGTCAGAGAGGGAGAGAGAGAAGACAGAAGAGTGAGTGACCAGTGACGTATTGATGTGAGTCAGTGAAGGACTGAGGGTAAATCAGTAAATGGATAATCCGTAATGGATTTTATAAATTAAAGCTAATTGTGATTTGTGATTGTGAGTATTGGTCTTCAAATAATTAAATTTTTTATTTCGTTTGTGTATCAGTGTATCCGCCTATCCGGTATCGATTTATTTTTTAATTTTAAAATGTATTTTAATATTACTTTTTAAATTTCAAATTGTCATTTAAAAAAAAGGTTTCAGAATCGGAACCGAAACCGTTATAGAACCGAAATCGGAACCGGAACCTGAACCATTATAGAACCGTCGGTTCCAGAACTGAACCGGAATCGTGTTATTTCAGTTAAGGTTTTGATTCTAGCTTTTTTAGCCGTCGGTTCGGAACCAGAACCGGAACCAAACCGAACCGTGGTCATGTCTATATGGAGGTTGTAATGCATGTGAAATTAGTGTGAAAATAAAGTGAAGTAATGGCATGCATGTTGACTTTGAATACGGTCATGGATGAGGTTTTGGTGTTGAGTTTTGATTGTTTTGTCATAATGTTTAGTGATGTTTGGATGTGATTTAAGTGTGTAAATATGATGGAAAATGAATATGAAAATGCATGTTGGATTCGGTTAGGAATGGACGTTATGAGTTGAATGAATTTCAATCGTGTCTTTATATGTTTTTAATGCATGATATGTTTCGAAATGAAACGTAAGGGATTGTTTTTGTTATCGGTCGCAAAGGGACTGTTTTATTGTAATTTTGAATTAAGTTACGCGAATGATTTTGTGCATGATAATATGTCCAATTGATGAGTTTTTAGAGTTAAAATGAATAACCGAAAGCCGATGCAATTGCGTGTTACGGGCTGTTATATCATGCAGTTTTTATGGGTTGTTTATGGATTGTTTAGGGGCTGTTATTAAGCTGTTAATATGGGCTGTTTAGGGACTGTTTATGAGCTGTTAAAGAGCTGTCATCATGCAGTTTTATAGGCTGTTTATGGGACGTTTAATGGGCTGTTAACATGCTAATTATTGGGCTGTCATCGTGTTGTTTCATGGGCTAGTATGTGTTGTTTTTAGTGCTGTTATATATGCTATTTTTGGGGGGCTGTTAAGGTGCTGTGCTATGAGCTGTTATTGTAGTATAACATGCTGTTTTGCTTAAAAAAATCATGAGCTGTTTTAACGTCAAAGCTGTCTCGAATGATTGTGTAAGTTGTTTCGACTATTATAAGCTATTTCAAAGAGATTTTATGTGTTGTTTTTGTGTCGAAGTTGTTTGAATGGATGGTATAGGTTGTTTTGGAATTAAATATTGTTTCGAATGAGCGTTACGCGCTGTTTTGATGTGCGGGCTGTTTTTGAGTATCAGGTAAGGATAGTTCGAAACTGTTATATGGTGTTTTATGTAGTAGATGAAATGAGAAAGCGATTACATTATGCGAATGTGTTTATATGATTAATTATACGATTGGATTCGCTTGCGATGTTACCTAAAGAATTAAGGTTAAATGTATAGGTAACGTGATGGCGAAATCGAATAGGTTGTGAGTTTTGCAATAGGGTATCAAGTGAGTGTAAAAATTATTTTGTCATTGATAAAATGAAATCAAGTATGTTTTAATATGAGTGAAAATTATTTTCAACTACTAAATGTATTCTAGTATGCTTTAATGAAAGCATTTATGGTATGTTTTGAAAATTATATTCAATGATAAATCGATTTAAGTCAAATTATATGATTTTATGAAATGCCATTTAAGTTAAATAATGTTGATGAATTTTATGTTATGAAATCTTATGTAGCATTTAAATTCTACGAAGTATGTTATGAAGTAAATTTAAATGCATTAGGATATCCTCCCGTACGAAATTTTATATTTAAGAATGATTTGTGATTTTATATGAGAGGCAGCTGATTTACCAATGTTTTGTTAAACCTATGGTATTCCTTATGATGCTTTCATGATGTTATCAGTAATGGTAGAGTACCCGAAAGGTGATGTAGGATTCCGCTTGGGAGTTGCGATGTCGGATTCCACCTCACTCTAGGGTATATTATGATGCTAGCTTACTACCTGAGCGATGTAGGATTCGGCTCATAGCAATGTGGGATTCCGCTACTTAGTTACCGATCACGTGGCCTTGCGATGTAGGATTCCACTTTACCATATGCCTAGGGTGCCATTAGGTGACTAAATGAATGGTGGTTGATTTACTTTATTATTACGCTACCACCATTTTATTTACAGGTTTATGTTATGTTGAAATGATATAAGCTGCTAGATTTTATTTGAAACTTACAAATTTTCATGTTCAAGAATGAAATACAGATTTTATATGAAATGCAGCTTATTTACAAATATTTTATCCGGCCTATGGTATTCCTTAAGGTGATCTCATGATGTTATCGATAATGGTAGAGTACTAGAAAGGCGATGTAGGATTTCGCTTGGAAGTTGCGATGTAGGATTCCGCCTCTCCTTAGGGTATATTATGATGCTAGCTTACTACCTGAGCGATGTAGGATTCCACTCGTAGCGATGTGGGATTCCGCTACTTAGTTACCGATCATATGGCCTTGCAATGTAGGATTCTGCTTCACCATATGCCTAGGGTGCCATTAGGTGACTAAATGGATGGTGGTTGATTTACTTTGTTATTACGCAATGATTTTTAATTAATGTTTATACCACCATTTTTATTTTACAAGTCTATGTTATAAGCTGCTGGATTTGATTATGTTATATGAATCTTTTATTAAACATTAGGGAGGGTATAAGTTTATGTTAAGTATTGTATGCAACGATATAAGTTTATGTTAAGTATTGTATGCAACGGTATAAGTTTATGTTAAGTATTGTATGCAACGATATAAGTTTATGTTAAGTATTGTATGCAACGATATAAGTTTGTGTCTAAGTACGATGTTCAACGATATAAGCTTTTGTTTAATTCTAAGTAATATGAATTTTATAAATGTCTAAGCATGAATAAATTTCTTTTAAGATTTATAACTTCATGAAAGTTTAAATAGAAATGCATAATACTTACTGAGTTTTTTAGCTCACTATTTCTTGTTTGTTGTTATGAAAATCTCCCCAGGTGTAGGAGTGAATACTCAAGGCGAGCGATCTCCAATGTAAAGTTAGGCGAGCACATCCAACGATTGCTACCGTGAGAATATAAATAAGTATTTTAAGATATAATGAATTTACATGATGAAAATACTTTAATTTTATATTGATACTTACGATTTTATGCATATTAAAATAATGTTAAGTTCAAAATAGTTTTAATTTAAATGCTTTGATTTACTTTCGAATGTGAATTTTGAAATGGACCCGAGGTCTAAATTTGGAAGTGGAGAAGAATGGATGTATTTAGAAATACTTATAAATTGATTTACAAGTATTTGAAAAGATTGAAAATGTCGGAGAAACAACTGTTGTGCTGTTGAAAGTTCTCCATAAAAATATAAACATAAAAATAACATCCGAAAAAAATTAGGAATGATGAAATATGACGGCTTTGCTCCACAGAGTCCTTTGAGTCACCTATATGAAGACTACAAGGATTTTTGTTAAGGTGCCGAGAGGGCTTCGCTCGGATTCAGATAGAGAAAATTCGGGTTGGGTCCTTTCATGAAAGTTGAGAATGATACATGCTATAGAAGTGTTTTCTCTAAATTTGTAAGGTGGCATGTTCAAAAAGCAACTGTTATGCTGTCGAGATTTTTATAATTCAGTTTTACGATTTACCCTAAAAGAAAATATTTTATTTATTTCAGTGAAAAAAGAGTTTTAAATTGAGTTGGGTATCTCCACGAGACCCTTTCGAGCCAAAGTGAGGGTTCGATTGAGTTCCATTGGGGTGCTCTATGAGGACTCCCATCGGGTTTAGTAGAGGGATCTAGGGCGAGTCCTTACACATATGTCGGTCACGCAGAATAAGAGATATGACTCTTTTAGCTCGAAGGAGCTCGACACGGGGGTAGTTCATATTGTTGAAGAGGCGATCTCCCTGAGTGGCGAGATCATTAGGGAGTTCGTAGCTTGATCTGATCCTATAGTAATCCATTAGACCGCTAAAGAGCAGCGAGCTCATGAAACTATTAGAGAGAGAAAAGCTCACGAGGTGTTTACCCACTACGCCTCGAAAATAAAATATGAAGAGTTGGGGGGAATAGCTCTAGAATACCACCTTCCCAGAGGTTGCCGTGTCATGTTGTCCACACCTAACAACCATGCGGCCTATCCGTCCAAGGGATTCATTGCCATTACTGACAAGACCCAAACTAGATTCTCTCTCAACTCTTATCTGGAGGGTCTCGTCGAACACTTCAATGGACTTTCTGAACCCGACTCTTCAGATTGAAGAATCCAAGAAGCGAACCCCTAAATCACTTAGGCCGTTTCTTGCTTCAACTTAACAAGTTTTTAATAAAAGAGTTGAGTTGGTGTAAATTTTTCGCAGTCAGTTGAAAACAAATTTTACTAAAAATTTTGACAGTATAACAACTGCATTTTTAACATTCCCAAAATTTTACTTATAAGGAAAATCATACTTCAACTATGATTTCATCACCACCCAACTTCTTGATGAACACAAACATGCAATTCAATCATGATTTACATCCAAATCAATAATATGCAAATTGATGTTGTAAAGGTTTCATTTAATGTCATGAAAACTTAACATATATGTATACAATTATTTTACATATATTTCATATGATACATATCGTCATTCGTTTCCATTTTTCACAAGGTAAAAGATGTTTGTCTATTTGAAGTATTCTTCAAAATCCCACCTAAAATTTTCAGTAATAAAGTGCTTAATACAAAATCACCTGTCAAAATCGTCTAATAAAATGTACACACTACACACGAAAGCAAAATCATCAGTATAACATATAAAGGCAATATAAAGATAATTACGTAGCTAACCATAAACTTAATTGAAATCTTGGTTTTCAAAATGATTTTTGCTTTACTAGGAACACCATGTGTAACCTCAATTGCTCTATGTCACGTGACGGTTTTCAACTAACACCAGCAATGACGATACTAAGATATCTCGATCACTACGTGAGGAATTCGCTACATTGTATCGTAGTGTGAAACGATCTCACTCTGAGCAACTACAATGCGGAATTTTCTATGTCGCAATTGTAGTGCTAATAAACTATAACTCTTTGCAACTACATACGAAATTTTCTACATCATATATTATAGTGCAAACTACTTAATAGCCCTTGCAATTAGATGCAAAATTTTCTACATTGCAGTATATTGAAAGTAGCTATAAATATGGGCGACTATGAGCGAAATTTTCTACATCGCAATATAGTGCCAATAACTCTAAATCTAGACAGCTATGTGTGGAATTCTCTACGTCGCAACGTAGTGCTAGATACTTTGAACTCTAAAGGATTATGTATGGCTTTTGAAACGCTTTTTCATTCTAAATGCATTACGCACACAATGGCTTAACTTAAAGCGTTTTTAATTCAAACTTACATCAAACTTTATAAAAACAACTTTTACGTTTAAATTCTCATTTCTTGATCCCGTAGAGGATCTTTTACTCGATTTGAACTCATATTTTATAAGTCATTTTATAAAACTTAAAATCAACAATAAGTTATAATTTAAATTAAAGTTTAGATAATGTAAGCAATGTAACACTTACCTTGATCCGAATATGCTCAAATGCCTCAATAAGCTTCGCGTGTCTCGCTAGCTCGTCACCTATATATCAATTTCTTATTATAACTTACTCAAATACATAACTCAAAACTTAAAAATAGAGTTTCCAACACAAGTTACTCTATTGAAAACTCTTTACACTATAACTTTTCAAACTCGATTTTAACTCAATCGAAACTCTCTAATTTATATTTCTTTGTATAGGCTTTATTTATTATCACCTAGGGACACTCTGAAATGCTTAAAATGGTCACCGAAAACCCAGAACGCAAAATCGTTGTTTTCGGACCCCCTAAAATCGAGGCTATGCTAGGGCCCATCTTCTAATCGTCTCCCTAATTCACACTTAGATCACCCGTAAAACAGTTTAGAAAAATTCTAAGTATCAAGGGTGAAACTTGTGAAAAACGTATATTTTTCAACACTTTTTAATGCGCATTTATGACATCCTTCATGCAACAAATTCAATTCTTTTATATCTAAGGTTCTTTTACTTAATTATGATCAAATATATTCATTTCATACATCGAAGAATGTATTTACATTCATAATTCACTTTACGACTATATACGTGTATTATTTGAGCTATAACTTTCTCAATTTTTATCGAAATCGTTCCCTTCCAATTTCTATGATTTCCTATTACACTTAGACATGTTTTGAGGTCTAAAATAACCCTAAATAAGCCCATAGAGTTTAGGTCACTATAGCCCTTCATTTAAGCTCGAAATTCCCAACTTGCTTCTATGTCTTCCCTTTTCCAATTATAGTGATTCTACATGCTTTACTAAGCTCTAATATACATTGATATATGCTCATTTGAATCAATGTTCAAGGGATTACACATCCCCCCTTAGTGACCGAATTCACCATGCACACACACCACACACTACTTTTTAAATTTTGCATTTAATCTCTCTCAACCATTTCATCAAACAACATATATGCAATTTATTTAACATTTCACTTCCTTAAATCACAAGTTAGGGTTTCCCTTTCATAACCCTAACTTGACATCCAAGCTCTCTAACTTACAACCTAAGCTTCCTTATCACTAGATTAAGAGTCTAGACTTAATTTAAATGTAAATCTCTCATCACAACTACAACAAAATTCAACCTAAACATCCAACACACTAGCAACCCATTAACATCAAATTTATAGCAAAAGATTGTAAAACCCAAAACCTCGTTTTTCGGAAAACGAATTATTTTTTCGATAGATTGTGTTTTCGAATGGAAAGTATCTGCGAAAATATTAAATTTTTGAAAAGCAGATTTAGTGAATAGAAAGTTTTGAAAATCATTTTCGAGTTGAATAAAAGTGAAGCGAATCGAAAATGAATCCATTCGGATAGATTCCGAGTGATTCGAAAATTTATCTGACGGAAGAATATTTTTTTATTTTGGATCTTATGGAATATTTTTAGAAAAATAAAATAATTCCGAGTGCTCAGAGATGAAATCGAAATTTAAAAATAATTTCGGAGATGCATTTGAGTTATAAGCGGATTTTCGAATGGACGAAATCGAATTCGAATTCGAATTCGAAATGGGAGAATGGATAGAACAACAAGTGGCATGACTAATGCAAGGAATTGGACACGTGTCGAGCATGCAAAAAGGAAGGGAAACAAGTGTCTCAAAGCTATCATGCATGGATGCCAAGTGTCAAGATTTTATGAAAAGTATATATATGTTGATTGAAAGAGAAAAGAGGAAGGAAATCACATGAATGCGGTCATTCTTCATCCTCCAAAGTTGAGAGTCATTTTGAAAAAGGGAGAGAGAGCTTGTGAGAAGTGAGAGTAGCCATCATCCACTCGGTTCCCCATTTCAAATCCATGAGGGACATTTAAAAGTGGTGAGAGAGTGCATGTGAGATCGAGAGCCAAAATGAGAGTGTTCTGTTTTCAAGCTTGATGTGAGAGTGGGGCTGACTTCTCCAAGCAAAAACCGCGAGACTCTAACAAGAAGGAAGGGAAGCAGTAGCTACATGCATACCATTTCAGCTCTAAAAC
Organism: Dimocarpus longan; assembly: GCA_022984855.1. Lineage (NCBI taxonomy): Eukaryota > Viridiplantae > Streptophyta > Magnoliopsida > Sapindales > Sapindaceae > Dimocarpus > Dimocarpus longan. Next base: position 29,142,704 of record CM041016.1, on the reverse strand, counting down.
CGAGAAGAGGAAGCAAGGAATGAGGAGTGCTTGGTTTTGTGAGCAAGTGCAGATCTTTGAGCCAAGATAGTGAGAGGAAGGGCTGTTGTGTCTCATTCAGTCTCCAAAAGCAAAGCCGAGACCATCATCTTGCAAGAGAAAGGGGACAAGACTGAGAGCACCAAGAGAAGCCAATCCCAAGAGTGATTAAGGGCTATTGTGGTGCCATGAGTCAGGTTTCAATTTCAACAGCTTTGTGAGTGAATTTGAGAGTTGTTTTAGATTACCTTCAACTCGAGCAGCAAGGGAAGGAAGATGTCAGGTTGTGCAGTAGCTTGTTGGTGTGGATCCAAGTTATTTTGGGTGAATTAGAGGTGACAGCCGTGACATGCAAGGTAATATACTGCTTATTTAATCCTTTTAAGCTGATTTTAAGAGAGTTTAAGCATGCATGTCATTGTTTGGATTGAAGAGAGCTCAGTCATGAGAAAGAATCAAAAACAGTTTACATGCATCATAGTTTAGGAGCTATTTTTGAGGTTTGGATAGCCATAAAGGTAAGCTGTTGCCATTGTGGAGTTTTGTGTGGTTTTGATGCTTGAGTCGGTAAAAATCTTAGTGTTAAATGCTTGTTTAGGTTTGGCTAAAGAGAGATTTATGGGCAGTACCTTCACAAGTGGTTTTCGAAACTTTCAAATTGATTTTTGAGTGTTTATGGATTTCGTTTTGATGAAAAATGTTTAGGTTGATATATGGATGAAATTCGATGATGATATGATTGGGTTTTAAGATTTAGAACCTCGTTATATGGAGATTCATTGGTTTGTAATTTTGATGTGATTGTGGATGATTTTGGATGTAGAAATTGTTGTGAAAAATCTGTCATAAGGGACTATTAAATTGCAAGTTAGGGGTTGTTATGTTTTGCATTTATTTTCGAGTTCGTCATCTTAAAAAATAATGCGTATTGGTATGTTTTAAAGTATCGAATAGTCGGTTAATTATTGAAAAATCATTTCCGAGTGATTTGGATAAGTTTTTCGTGAATACGAATGTGTTTAGTTGCAATTTTCGTTGTCGAATTTGAAAATATTTATGAGGTTAACAAGCTGCCATGATACATATTTGAGCTCATTAAAATGATAAATATTGACATTAGAATGGTTTAAGTTACGTTAAAGTTACCCGGATAAATTTGTTGTGCACGAATACGATTAATTGTTGATATTGGCAAAGTCGAATTATGTAGCGATTATTTTAAACAAATGCTTCTATGTGATTAAATGTGCGATTGAAATCGCTTGCGACGTTACCTAAAGAATTAACATTAAATGTATAGGTAACGCGAAGGTAAAATGGAATAGGTTGTGAGCTTTGCAATAGGGTGTCCAGTGAGTGTTATTAAATTATTTTGAAACTATTGTTTAATTCTAAGTCGTTTGAGTTTTATAAACGTTTTTACATGAATAAATTTATTTTAAGCTTTATGATTTCATGCAAACTTATTTTAGTTAAATGACGTTATAAAATTTTAAGTTATGAAGTTTTTCATGACATTTATATTCTATGATCAAATATGACATGATATAAATTATATTAATTATAATATCCTCCCTTACGAATTTTTAAGTTCAAGAATGAAATATGGATTTTATATAAAATGCAGCTTATTTATAAATATTTTATCAAACATATGGTATCCCTTACATCAAACTTTATAAAAACAACTTTTACTTTTAAATTCTCATTTCTTGATCCCGTAGAGGATCTTTTACTCAATTTGAACTCATATTTTATAAGTCATTTTATAAAACTTAAAATCAACAGTAAGTTATAATTTAAATTAAAGTTTAGATAATGTAAGAGATGTAACACTTACCTCGATCCGAATACGCTCAAATGCCTCAATGAGAGTCTCGTGTCTTGCTTGCTCGCTCATCACCTACATATCAATTCCTTAGTATAACTTGCTCAAATACATAACTCAAAACTTAAAAATAGAGTTTCTAACACAAGTTACTCTACTGAAAACCCTTTACACTATAACTTTTTCAACTTGATTTTACTCAGTCGAGACTCTCTAATTCCGATTTCTTTGTACGAGTCTTATTTATTATCACCTAGGGACATTTGGAACACTTAAAATGGTCACTGGAAGCCCGAAATACAAAATCGCTATTTTCGGACCCCTTAAAATCGAGGCTATGCTAGGGCCTATCCTAGCAATTTTCTTCGCTATGTTTCCACTCTAATCATCTCCCTAACTCGCACTTAGATCACCCGTGAAACGGTTTCGAAAAATTCTAAGTATCAAGGGTCGAAACCTATGAAAAACATCTATTTTTCAACATTTTTTTATGTGCATTTGTGGCATTCTTCATGCAACAAATTCAATTCTTTCGTATCTAAGATTCTTTTACTTAATTATCATCAAATACATTCATTTCATGCATCGAAGAATGCATTTACATTCATAATTCACTTTACGACTACATACGTGCACTATTTGAGCTATAATTTTCTCAATTTTTATCGAAATCATTCCCTTTCAATTTCTATGGTTTGTTATGACACTTAGGCATTTTTTGAGGTCTAAAAAAACCTCAAATAAGCCCATAGAGTGCAGGTCACTATAGCCCTTCATTTAGGCTCGAAATTCCTAACTTGCTTCTATGTCTTCCCTTTTTCAATTCTAGTGATTCTATATGCTTTACTAAGCTCTAATATATATTGATATATGCTCATTTGCATCAATGTTCAAGGGACTACACATCCTCCCTTAGTGACCGAATTCACCATGTACACACACCACATACTACTTTTTAAATTTTGCATGTTAATCTCTCTCAACCATTTCATCAAACAACATATATGCAACTTATTTAACATTTCACTTCCTTAAATCACAAGTTAGGGTTTCCCTTCCATAACCCTAACTTGACATCCAAGCTCTCTAACTTACAACCTAAGCTTCCTTATCACTAGATTAAGGGTCTAGACTTAATTTGAATGTAAAACTCTCATCACAACTACAACAAAATTCAACCCAAACATCCAACACACTAGCAACCCATTAACATCAAATTTATAGCAAAAGATGATATCTTACCTTACTTTGGCTTAGGGCTTGCTATTCTAGTTGGAATCACCCTAAAATTGTGATTTGAGACTTGAAATTTGCTTGGCAGTCACTTTGGTCATCTTCCTTTTTCCCTTCCTTGTTGCCGACCCTAATCTTCCTCACTCTCTCGGTTTTTCTTCAAATTTTGCTAAGTTTTTATGACTAACATTCACTATATATCAGTGTTTAAAAACTCGGCCGAGTTGGCCGAGTTCTCATTGAGAACTCGCCGCTCGGCCAGTTGCCGAGCCGAGAACCCCCAGATCGGGGGTTTCAACTCAGTTACTGTCCAAAGTCAGCCCAAATCAGGCCGATTCGGGCCCAACTCGAGCCGACTCGGGCCCAACTCGGTTGTGTTTTGTTCTGTAACTTCTGCTTCTGCCGTCGCCGTGCTGCTTCTATCGAGTCTGGTTCTGCTATTGCCAGTTGACTTTTGCTGCCGCTGTCTTCTCATCGTCCTCCGTCACTCCGTCAGTCACAGTCCCCGTCTCTGTCCGTGAGTCCACTCCGTCCGTCCGCTGCGTTACTTATCAATCCACAAAACCCACCAACAAAAACTTCACACACATTCCAGAAACCCACCAAAAAACTCACCCATTGTCGTTGATCGCAGCCATGACGGAGAAGGGAGAGCTCGGCCAGTAACAGATCTGTTCAGTCACTAGCTCACTGTTCACTGGATTCATGGCCATTTTTATCTACTCTCTCTGCTCAATCACCAGATTCATCACCATCTTCTTCTTCTCTCTTACTGTTGTTCATCGCCGTTCAGCGTCTCCAAATCTTCTATTATCATCATCTCTATTTATCATCTAACAAAAAACACACACACACACGAAGACCAGAAGAAGAAGAAGAAGAAGAAAGAAATCAAAGACAAAGAGTAGAGACTAGAGACAGAGAGAAGTGAAAAAGATATGGAAAAAAATAGGCAAAATCGTCCAAAGGGTAGATTTTTTAAGTTGTTATCTGAAATACCTCTCAACTTTTTTACTTTTGGACAAAATTACCCTCCATTATTTTTCATTATTTCAAAAAAACCATTATCTTTTATAATATAATATTTTTATTATTTTCAATCAGCCCTTTTCTTTATAATATTTATAGTTTTTTATACTTTATTACAGTTTTTACCATTTTTGCCCCTCACCGAGTTTCCGAGTACTCGCTGCTCGCTACCTCACCGATCCAGTAGCGAGTAGCGAGTTTTGGAACATTGCTATATATAAGTAATCTTTTGAAAAATGACCCTTATGTCCCTTTGACTTCATTTGACCACTAACTTAAATATTTACTAAGTGTTTTCACAACTAACACTTATATATCTATTTATACCTCTAACTTTTGTTTGGAAATGACCACAATACCACTTATGTGGATATAGCTCTTATTATAAAAAAAAATGATTTCGCCCTTCTTCGACTTTTTCTCACTAAAATGGTCTAATGCTTCTATGTTTGACATTAACACTTCGATATCACTTATGAGGTTAAGGTTGGCAAGGTTTATCATTTTTACTTTAAAAACCTAACTTCTAACACTAGGAAGTTCAGAATTGAGACGTAGGGCTTACAATTAGCCCCCGCCACCTTAGACATGGGCTAAGATTTCTAGTCTCTGCTTCTTATCGACCTCCTGAATAGGCTAGAGCTCTGCCCATTCCAATTAACACCTAACTCGTACTCCTAGCTCACATCCCTAGCTTTAATCTTCATAAGAATGGCCTTTCACCTCCAAACCCAAGAATCCGCTGCCACATTTTTAGTATTAAAAGTGTCGACAACTTTAAAGAGGGAATGCGAGATGGGATTTATTATCTCACAGCTTGGAAGATAGGCTTCAGGGACCTCATTCCTCAGGGTGAGGAGAAAGGTAAGTCTAATGTAGGGGATTATAAATCAAGCTGGTTTTACATTTCTTGCCCTTCACTTAGATAGCTCTACAATTTCAGTTTCATCCTTAGTCCTAGTAGATAGACGAGACTGACTTTTACGAGTTTAAGTGATATATATTTTTTTATGTTTATTCTTTTTATTTTACCTCATAGACTTGATAGAAGATAGGGCATACCTTATTGGGGAGGAGATTGAATCTTTTAAGGCGCTTGCAGCTTTAAGGGAAGAGAGAACGAATCACGCGTTCGACGATGAGCTCTTCAAGGTCCACCAGCTAGCTCCTCTTTTGAATAGCAAGCTTCTTGATAATAACAAGGACATCAAAATTCGAGGTGAACTCGAGCTCACCCCTGCCTTCAAAGTTGCTAATGAAGTAGAGGCAGTTCCTATGCCGTAAGGAACTTCAGAGATGGTGAAACTTGCTCTCCATAAGCCTCCTTCAGCTCTGTCCGTTCAGTCAACTCCTTCAATTATTGCCTATGTTAAGATAACTACCTTTGAATTGGCTTCAGGTCCTACGGAAGCTCAGGTCCCCACCTTATAGCCAGAGGTGGTTAAGATTCAACATAAGTAGGTGGAAGCTCCTACTCGCGTGGTTCAAACTACTCTAAGTGATGAGGCGAAAAGAAAGTCAGTGCCTTCGCATCCTCCAGCTAGGCGATCACGAGCAGATAAAGGTAAATAGCCCGAGGTCGCAGAAAGAAAAATGGAATGGAATAACAAGTCAGGTACAACCCAGAGTCAAGTCAGGAGGGATATACTTTGATGTCATCCTCAATAACTTACCCAAAATCCTAGGGAACGCCGCAAAAGAGCCTAAGGGGTAAAGCCTTATCTGATTGCATAGCTCACCACAGGTTGCTAGTAATCTTCAATACCTTTGTCTTTCTTGCTTTCTCACTTTCTTACTTTAAATATTAACTTACTATATTTCAAGCCACTATGGAAGCAATGAAATAGATGGAGGAAGCTCGGGTTATTGAAGAGGAGAAGAAGAAGCTCGAGAATGAGAAGTAGAAGTTGTAAGACGAGCTTTCGTTCATGACTATGGAGGCTGAGAAGCCAAAGAACTCATAGCAACTCTTTCTGACGAGATTGAGGAATGCTGAGAAAGCTAGAAAGGAAGCTGAGGATGTTTTGGTTCATGAGGAGAGTAATTATGTAGTTACGAGGTCAGACTTCACCATCAAAATCCTTAAGAATGAAGACGAATTAAACAGAGTAAAAAGCGAGCTAGAGAATGTCGTGTAGCGAGCTGAGGCTGCTGAGAAAAGAATGGAGGAGATTGAGAGAGGTCACTCTTGCCAAGGAGGAAGCCAAGGTGCGGGTCACTAAAGCTAAAGAGGAGGCAGAATCAGAGACCTCTAATAGTTTCCTTTACACTTTATAGAAGTTCATTGCAAGCTAGACTTCTCATTCTTTGGTGAAGAGACGATCGCAGAGGTGGAGAAATAAAAGGAGCAAGCCGCTCAATCGTTTGCTATTCCAACTACAGCTCCTTAAAACATAGATTTCCCATGTGTAACCTTTTAGGATAAGATAACTCAGGTCACAGTGCCTTCAGATACAACGTCACATGACACAACCCCTCATTAGCTTGAATCTTTTTCTTGTAAAATTTTTTATGACTTCGTTACATTCATCTTGCTTTGCGAGGTTATTTGTAATAGATATTTTGACCTCATTTATTGTTGAACTAATTCACCTCGTCGTGAGGTTTATTTTGAATTTATTTGCTTCGATGCAACCTTGTGTTTTTATTCCCTTTTCTTTTTTTTTTTTTTTTTTTTTTTTTGTCTTTGAGTGTCCTACGAATTGATAAATGATTAATGCATTAATAAGTAATAATAAAAGCCGGTGAAAGCTCGTGAGGTCGTAGCTCGCAAATGATAGCTTAATTCGAAAAATTTAAGTCAAGTCATATCCAATAGGTCAGAACCTCAGCTAATATGACTAAATAAAATTTTTCGAGCTATGTCTAATAGGTTAGAACCTCAGCTAACATAGCATAATATTCTGGTGAGCTGTCAAGTAGGTCGGAACCTTAACTAACAGCGTAATATTTTAGCGTGTTGTCCAGTAGTCAGAACCTTAGTTAATATAGCATAATATTTTGGCAAGCTGTCCAGGAGGTCAGACCCTCAGCTAACAGCATAACATTCTGGCGAGTTATGTCCAGTAGGTCGAAACCTCAGCTAATATAGCATAATATTCTAGTGAGCTGTCTAGTAGGTCGAAACCTCAGCTAGTATAACATAATATTTTAGCGAGCTGTCAATTAGGTCGAAACCTTAGCTAACAGTGGTAATATTTTATTGAGTTATCCAGTAGGTCAGAACCTTAGCTAATAGCATAACATTCTGGTGAGCTATGTCCAGTTGGTTGGAACCTTAGTTAACATGGCATAATATTTTGGCGAGCTGTTCAGTAGGTCAGAACCTTAGCTAATAGCATAACATTCTGGTGAGCTATGTCCAGTTGGTTGGAACTTCAGTTAACATAGCATAATATTTTGGCGAGCTGTTCAGTAGGTCAGAACCTCAGCTAACAACATAACATTCTGGCGACTTATGTCCAATAGATGTGAACCTCAACTAACATAGCATAACATTATGGCAAGCTATCCAATAGGTCGGAACATCAGCCAACAATGTAATATTTTAGCGAGTTATGTTCAGTAGGTCGAAATCTCAGCTAACATAGCATAATATTTTAGCGAGCTATTTAGTAGGTAGAAACCTCAGCTAACAGTATAACATTTTAGCGAGCTATATCTAGTAGGTCGGAACCTCAACTAGTATAGTATAATATTTTGGCAAGCTATGTCTAATAGGTCGGAACCTCAACTAATATAGCATAATATTTTTCCATAGAGAACCTTGCTAAAGAGGTCGCTTTCACTTAGCATTTAGTAAAGAAATCAATAGAGATATTGTCCAGAGTAAAGTAGTATGGAAAATTTGAAGCTTTTATTAATTTTCAAATATTGAATTTCAAGTTAAAAGGTATATACTCAAAAAGTTACTGAAACTATGGGCAAAAGCGCTCAACATTCCAAGCTTGCGAGACCTTAGTTCTCTCTATATTAGTCAGGTAATACGCTTCATTTCCCAGGTTTTCCTTGATAATATGAAGACCTCTTCAGTTAAGACCAAACGACCCGCCTTATGAGCTCTAGGTAGGTTCATGGTTAGGACCTCACTAGGACTGCTATTGTGCTGGCTGTGGTTGTTGATGTCGTTGTTGTTGAGGTCGCGGATTTGCTGGTCGTACCATATAGTCTCTCAAGTGACCTCTCTTGATTAGGTCCTCAATGGTGTCCTTTAACGCTTATCATTCTGAAGTGTTGTGGCCGACTTCATTACGATAGGCACAAAATATATTCTTATTTCTAAGGTTAGCGAGAGTCCTTGTAGGATTAGGCTTCCCAAAGTCCTCTCTGTTCCTCTCAGTTGCAAGAACATGTTCTGTGTATTTACAAGACGTTGTAGCTATCATAACGACCTTGACGTTAAGGTCGTTCCTTTTTGGGCTCATTCCTAGCCTTCTTAGTGGCCTGATTGTTTGAGTTATTATTTCGACCTTCGCTTCCATTCCCACCATTATTTCTTTTCTTTGATTGGTTGGAACTGCCTGCTTCGCCCTTCTGGTGTGACTTCTTGGGGATGAAAGTCTTCTCCCATATGATCTCTTTTGTAGCTCGTTTGTAAAACTCGCCTAGGTCCTTCACTGGAGATTTGTAGATGCTCTCATAAAACTTCCTATCCTTGCAAAGCCCAGCTGAGATTGTAATTGGGATGCTTTCGTCTGAAAGGTTCTCCATAATGTTGACTTCGCATCTGAACTTGGTAATGTAATCTTTCAGCGATTCATTTTATTGTTGGAAGACCGTGGCGAGATGACAAGATGACGTAAGTTGCCTCCTCAGAGGTTGGTATTGGCTGGTGAACTTTCATTGAAATTTCTCCCAGTTATTTATGCTATGAGCTAGGAGACTCTTGAACTAGATTCATGGAACGTCCCTTAGAGTGGCTGGAAAAATGCAGCACCTGACCAAAGGATTGTCTACCTGGAGATCCATCTAGACATTGAACGTATCCAGGTGATCATAAGGATCGCAATCTTTATTGTACTGAGGGATGTTGGGAATCTTGAATCTAGGAGGAAAAGGCTGTGTCTTGATCTCCTTGGTGAAGGGGGTCCACTCCTCATATTGATCACGCTAGTTTGATATATCGAGGAGTGCCTCAAGTTGTTGAACCTTCTGAAAGAGCTCCTTTGTCCTTAAGTGCTGAGGCCTGTGTCCTCTCTTACGCTCGCGACCTGGAGAGCTGCAGCCTGGAACATATCCCTGACTTTGCTAGCCGCTAGCTTGGTGCGACTCTGTACGTCAACGATGGTCTACTTCATCCTCTTCACGAGCTCGATGGCTTTCAGCTCTTGAACGTGAGTTAGAGGAATGAGCTGAGTCAGCAAATCGTGGCAATTCTCTACTAAGTCTTTTAAAGGCTGGCCCTTCCTCTCGTTGCTATTGGTAAATTTCTATGGAAGCAATAGCCTCAAGTTTGGGCGTATTTTATACTTAGGCCTATGCCAACACCCTAACTATACCTGTAATTTGCCGCACTATATTTTTCAATACCTAATGCCATATCTATAACCCCTCGGCTGTAGAGGCCATCAGTATTGGTTAGTGAGGGGTTAATAGAGGCAAACCCATAGTAGCACCGTCTGTGGGGATATAAAACGTGTCTGCCATGGGCACAATTATATCCTCTATCAATTGGATGCTGTATTGTTATTGATCCATCTTCCTTTTTGATTGATTAGCCACCGTGTTAGAACTTCTAGTGGTTCTTCCTTTTGCTAAGACAGTAAAAGATTAAGGTTTGGGCTTTCTTTCTAGTGCCAAAATATTGACATCAAAATTCAATCAACCCAGGTTCTTGACCCAATACTATAAATAAAGCAAAACAAAGACAAAAGCAAAGACAAGAGAAGAGGAAGAATGATGAATGCAAAGGAAATTTTACATGGTTAAGCCCAAAAAAATGCCTACATCCATGACTACTCCTCTAGCTATTTTGGCAGAGTCAAAGTATATTATTAAGTATTTTTCATCTTGTTTGTATTATCTACAATGAACTTTCAACCCCTATTTATAATATGAGATGTTACAGTTTGAGTACATTTAGAATAAAAAAGAATTCTACATTAATTATACTTCCAAAACTATGTCTATCTATTTAGGGATAGATCCCACCGAAGTAGGAGTTTGTTTTTACTTCCAATTCTAGTAGTTGATTCTTCATCAAATTAGACTGTTTCCTTTTTGAAAAATTTTCTTTTAACGAGCACTTCGAGCTGCGAACTAAACCTTGCTCTGGGTGACTTAGAGCTGAGCATAAGGTAGTCTTGACTATAGTTGACTAGAGACTTAAGAACTGCACTCAACGAACTGAGAGCTGGATGCTGGCGGACTGGGCTTTCATCAATTAGGTCAATTCATTGGATCAATTTGTTAGGTTTTTACCAACCCACTTATACAACCTCAAATATACCCACAATAACAATAGAAGCTTTTTTGCAAGGATAAGTTACAAGGTCTTCGAGAGAGGACAAATCTCAAGCTACTGAAGGGAGTTCAAGAAGAAAGAGAGCAATAAAGTCAAGGGGTACTCACTGAACTAGTCTATGAAGGAGTACGAAGCACGTTTCATCAATTATAAAGAGGAACTCTTTCATTGAGTTAGTCAATTGGTGGTTGTGCTTGTATATCTTTGCTTATCAGTTTAAATTCTCTAGGCGTAACCTCCTAGATGTAGGTGAAAATCGGACCATATTAAAAATATTATTGTCTTCTTTGTTATTTCGTTATAACATATACTCATTAGTTGTTACAATATTTTAGTTCATACTATTATAACAATCTCCTTTTAGTTCTTATAACAACTATTAATTAGTTGTTATAACAACTTACTGTAAGTTGTTATAAAAACTCAATCTATTTAACATAATAACAAAAAAATTAGGTATGATCAAACAAAAATGTAGCATGATTTATACTTCGATTCATAGCCTTTGTGATAAAGAATCGAGTAAGATTGATGTTTTTGATGTGATGTGTTTATAATGTTTTGTGTAGGTTGGTGAGTCACGAGTCAATGTGGTTAAAGGCAAGTAAAGTTGGTGTGTTTAAGGGTAATTTCAGCATGAAAAACAAAAGCTTCCCATTTTGTGTCGCGACTTAAGATCGCAAGAGGCTACATAATTGCAAGTAGTGACACAAGGTTGCAAAGGAGAGTAGAGGATCTCGCAAGTAGCTATCGTGAGCACAAGTAGAAGAAAAAGGTTGTAAGGTCCCATCTCGAGCCTAAGCTCATCTCGGGCTGCCTCACTCACTAGGTATTGTCCCCCCCTCAAAGGGATTTCTTTCGCCTCCCCAGAGTCTCGAACCTGGTGCCTGAGGGCTTAACACCAAATTCCTAGCTACTCTGGTACCAATTGAGCTGGTAGCTCAATTGGTACCAGAGTAGCTAGGAATTTGGTGTTAAGCCCTCAGGCACCAGGTTCGAGACTCTGGGGAGGCGAAAGAAATCCCTTTGAGGGGGGGACAGTACCTAATAAGTGAGGCAGCCCGAAATGAGCTTAGGCACGAGATGGGACCTCACAAAGGTTGTGACATGTATCTGTGATTAATGTCCAAGCCTTATCGCGAAGTGGTAGTAGTGAGTTGCAGCACATGAAGCAGGTCGTGGTGTAGACTCACTATACACTGGTAGATCTTATCGTGAGACTTGATTGCTAGTGATGACTCACGACAGCTGGTCGCTATCAATGTGACAGAAGACAATATGCAGTAGTAAAACACTTGAACATGATCAACTCTTAACCTTACTTAGGCCCTATAAAAGCCATTAATTTGTTATTTAGTTGTATTAATTTGTTATTTTTTTTATTCTAGTATATTTTATTAAATCAATTGTTTCAAAAGTTTAAATAGGGTTTTGTTTTAATAAGTTTAGTAATTAACATAATTTGGGAAATCCTCCTGGGGGTTTTGTCTTCACTACAATGAAACAGGCCAACCATATTAGGCAGACAGCCTAATGTGGATACTATCGATATGGATACCGACAATATCCATGCCGAATGCCCGCACGATAAGGATAATATTATCCATATCAAAAACCTGCCTGGTATGGAAATCGTACCCATTCTGAGCTCTGAGCCGATATAAACACCTTTATCCATACCAGGTCAGAGCTTGAAATGGGTAAGTATCTATATCGGGCAGCCCAATATGGTTACTTTTATCAATACTGAGCTTGTGCCCGATATGGAAAACATTTAATTTTTAAAAAAAATAAATTAAAATAAATATAATTTAATATTACAATAAAAGTAACAACATACATCAAAAAACCATTAATCACTTTAGTAAACATCTAAGATAACTTTTTTCATATATATATATATTGCCTGATGTTAACATACATAACTTAAAGTTAACGTACATTATCTAAAGTCATTGTTCGTCATGATATGTTATAACAAATTAGTACATAATTCTAAGATATAATATATTTTCCTGGTAAATAATAAATGAGTTTAATGTATTTTATAAAGTTAACAGCTTGTTGGTTAGTAGTGGTAGTGAAACACTAACAATTATTTTCTTCACATAAATGCGCCAATAATGTGAACCAAGCTTGAGGTGATGAATTTTAGTATTGGAGTCCTTTAAGTCAATTTCTGTTTTTGCTACCACTGTTCCTCTACCCATCGAGTCTAATAACTTGTGGTGGTTTCCACTTGATCCACCAATTTGGCTTGAGAAACTCTAAGATATGAACTATGTATGCATAAAAATTTAAATAATTACATCTATATATGAAATTAAATTGAAACAATAAATAATATAAATTTCATGAATAGTTACTTTCACTGAAGGTTAAATAAATTTATTACTTTTATTAACTCCCATCGGATATGAGCCACTTGTATAACACCCTTCCCTCAATTCCCAATGGAATGAGAATCGAGACGAAGAATATTATATTACTTACTAAAATTCATTTATTTGTTTATTATATTTTATAAAAAAATTCTGCAGAGTTTCATCTGCTTTTTCGAAAATTCAAAATTTAAAAAAACCTGCAAGGAAACATAACACTTCTAAAATAATTCTTTCTCAACTTCCATTCGAATCTCTCGTTCGTTTCCAAACTCACTTCTACACACAAATATTTATAATAACTAGTTCTTTACAACATTCCAAATTCGCGAAAACTAACACAAACTCATATCATAATTGTCACTCAATTTACATAATTTACAAAACAATACAAACTTTACACAAATTATTCTGTACAAAAATTATACTTTAATGAAGTACACACTTTCATGAACATGCACATGAAAATATACATATGTAGTACAAAATTATCATTACCTAAAATGAGAATGGATGTGACTCATGAGGAATGCTGCAGATATGTCGTCTTCGACTTTATCTATAAAGCCCAACTCAACTATTTGTGAATGACAAATCCAACACGGTAAGTATTTCTACTTAATGGGTGTACACATACTACATTGAAATCGTAATTATTTTCAAAAATATAACATTATAATCAAATGGAACACACAATTCTTAACTTTTCATAATATACACACCATAAATCAAACAAGTTAAAAAGTATACAATTTAACTTTCCAAAACCAATTGTCAAGCGTATTTACAATATTGCCCCTATTAATTTTTCCAGAGCCCTTTATAAATTGTGACACAATATCTTGGATCGGAAATGGATTTCCTCGGTATCGGACACTTTGTGCCTATCCGCCAAATCACATTTTCACATAGATTTACAATTTCAGGACCGAACACTTGGTGTCTTTTAAGGTCCGTAAATCAAAATCGATATGCATTCATAACGGTATAATATTGCTATTAATTATCAATCCCCACCTACTGATGTCTAGGTTTACTCGGGCTCTTGACATTCTTTAAAATTATAAGATTTTCAATTCAATCACAATTTTAATCGCATAAATGTTAAATAACATTTTTGTATTTATTTTTTTGAATTTTTTCGAAGCATCACTTTAGGTCATTTCAATTGACCATTTTACCCTAGTTTTAGTATTAAAATTTAATAAAACCATTCCCATTCTTTTCTACCACATATTCGACCAAGGGGTGAAATTTTGAAAACTTTTCTTTTCAAATCACTAATTCATTTCATAATTCATTCAAACATCATTTCATTAACATTTAATTGAGCATGAAATAACAAAACTACCCTTGGGTACAAATCTAGCTTGCATTCGGCCAATAAAGGGGATTTTTGAAAACTTTCTTTTTCATTCATTCACATAAATCATTCAAATATCATTTAATTAACACGTGAATAGGCATGAAATGACAAAAATACCCCTAGATTTCTCTCTAATATATATTCGGCCTAGGGTACTTTGTTTTTTCAAATTTGTGTTCAACTTCATTTCTCATCTCATAATTCATTTAAAAGGCATGCATATGACACATAATATCATTCGTATATAGTTACCACATTAAATGAACAAAATCATAAAGTTTCAAAAGAATTTTCCATTATCAAACTTACTAATAAAAGCAAATTTTTAAAGTGAGTGTACACCAACTTTTGGGCTTGATTTCTAGTTTTTCCACACCTTCAAAGAGAGCTTACAACTTCTCTTTATCCATCTCTTGGCTCCCTTTAGCAAAATCCCAACCTAGGGTTTCAAAAATGCATTTATTAACCTCAAAAAACAAATCAACTAACTTAAATGCAAACATGGCTAGCTATTCATGATAAGGAGTGCATCTACATGGTTATTAACCTCCCTTTAACTCTCAAACAAAAACCCACATCACATACCTTATATTTGCTCCTTTTTAGTAAAAATCCAACTTTGAAAATTGATGGATTTTGATGAAATCAATACTTGAATTGGTAGATGATGGAAAGAACAAGGTTTAAGAGTGATTTGGTAGCTAACAATTGAAGAAAAATTGAGAGAAATGGAAGAGAGAAGGGATGGCAAGAAGAAGAGGAAGATGGAAATTATTTTCAACCTAAATTACACTCTATATACTACCCCTTTTGCCTTCCAATTTTACATCTAACTATCTCATTAATTCCCTTCATGTCCCTTGTCACACATGCTAGTTTCTCATTGGTTATTCATGCCAACTCATTTTTCCACTAAATCATTTAACCACACATTCGTAAGATTTCGATTAGTTTCCATAACTTTTTAACTTTAGGTTGGCAAGTTTTTATTGGTCCAAATTTCATTTCATGTGATGCATTCTACTTACTTTCCTTCCTCATCTAATCATATGATTTCATCCTTCAACTTATCTCATTTAATTTCTAATTTAATTCTTTAATAGGGAAAATATCTCCAAAAATATTAAATTCCCTATGTAAATAAAGAAATAAATTAATATCACACTAAATGAATGAAATTCTAATTTAATCCAACTTTTCACATTCAAATCTTTAATTCAAGGATACTAATAAGATGGAAATAAATTTCGAGGTGTTACAACTATTTCCCTTTTAAGAAATTTCGTCATCGAAATTTACCTTATTCGAATAGTTACAGATATTACTGTCGCATTGTCTCCTCGCTCTCCCAGGTAGCCTCTTCAATCTTGTGGTTTCTCCAGAGGACGTTAACTAATGGGATTCTCTTATTCCTTAGCTCTTTGATTCAACGATCCAGAATTCTCACAGGTTCCTCTTCATATGACAAGTTAGGCTACACCTCAATCGATTCGGCTAGTATGACATGAAAAGGATCCAATCTATATCTCTTCAGCATAGATACATGAAACACATTATGTATTTTATCTAATTTCGATGGTAAAGCTAGCCGGTAGGCTATCGGTCCCACACGCTCAATGATCTCGTATAGACCGATAAACCTAAGACTTAACTTACTCTTCCTTCCAAATCTAACACTTTATTCCATGGAGATACCTTAAAGAAGACTTTATCTCCGACTTTATATTCTATACCCTTCCTCTTCAAGTCCGCATAGGACTTCTATCGATCAGATGAGGCTTTCAATCTTTCCTTGATAATCTTCACATTCTTTTCAGTCTTTCTCATCAAATCAGGTCCTACCAATTTATCTACACCTAGTTTGGTTCAACACAGGGGTGTTCTGCATTTCCTTTCATACAGAGCTTCATAGAGTGCCATGTCTATATTTGACTAGTAACTATTATTATAAGCAAATTCTACCAATGGGAGGTGTTCTACCCAACTCCCCTCAAAGTCAATGACACAGCTTCTGAGTATATCTTTTAGCACCTGAATTACCATTTCAGATTGTCCATCAGTCTACGGATGGAAGGCTATGCTGAGGCTCAATCAAGTACCCAAAGCTTCCTGTAACTTCTTCTAAAATCTTGATGTGAACCTCGAGTCTCTGTATGATATTATGGAAATAGGCGCTCCATGCAATCAGACTATTTCCTTTGGTGTACAACTTTGCCAATTTATCTAATGAGTAATCCATTCTGACTAGTAGGAAATATGCTAACTTGGTTAAACTGTCCACAAACACCCAAATTGCATCATATTTATTTCGATGAAAGGTAACTCGGTAACAAATCCATGGTGATGCGATCACACTTCCATTCAAGTATGGGTATCGGCTGCAATAAACCTGAAGGAACAACATGCCCGATTGATGCTAGTAATAACAATTCAATAATTAGTTTAATAAGATCGAATCTTACCTTACATGAAGATTGAATTGATCCCTTTTGATTCACAAATTCTTCATCACTCGATCTTTCTTGCCATGACTCTTCACAAAAGAAACTGTGTGTGAGCACAATATCGAAGAATTAAATCACAAAATCTTTTTAATTATTGAAAGTTTTTGGTTCATGTAGCAAAAAATTCTTTCTTTTCTCTCTATTTTGTTACCAATATAAAACACCCTTTTATAATGGTAAGTTAGAGTTTTCTAATTTAATAAGGAATACATTTTCTTAATTAAATTGGAAAACTTAATTCAAATATGGAATCAAATTTCTTGTTGGTTTAGAACTTTTTACTTGTAATTTAATATGGAATCTAATTTCTTGTTGGTTTAGAACTTTTTACTTGTAATTTAATATGGAATCTAATTCTTATTAAATTAAAACTTATTTAATTTAATTTAATATGGATTCTAATTCCAATTAAATTAAATTACTATATCCATTAAAATATTTTTCATTAAATTAAATGATTCTAAATCATAAATAATTTAATGACACCATTTAGAATTGAACTCTTAACCTCTACAAATAATTAAATAATTACTTATATTTAAATAATCAAATTATTTAAATTATTCGTGAACGTGTTTATAAAATTATATGTACACTTATAATTGGACAATCCAATTATATTCTTCTATTTGTTTCTTTATGTGGTTGTGAGCTAGCAAGGGGATCGAATGGACCTACAATTTAAGCTCCAATAATATCGAAATTATTAATTAAACTCTTTAATTAAATAATTCACTATTATTAATCTTCAAGTTATTCCATTAAAAACTTAAGATGCTCTCGTAAAATTGTAGATGTTTTATATAATTTGAATTTTCAATGTCCATCGATTTAATCATTTCATATGGTTCGATCTTCCACGAATAGTTCATAATTAGAGCTAGGTCATTACAGTCCGTTATATCTCTCTAATTATATCTCATTCCATTAAATACCATTGATTCTCTAATGAACAATATATTTATAACAACTTATGAATTTATCTTTCAATTTACTTACAAATGGAAAGTCGAGCGCTCTTAATATTCAAGACCCGAATCAACACTTAAGGGAACTACTCATCTACTTTTCGCAAGAAGGAGTGGATTCCACTATTGTGTAGAATGTTCCCAGCCACTTATTAAATTATATCTCTAAAGTACGAAACTTATTAACCGTAAATTTATAACAATCTCACCCATGTAAATCAAAATATATGACTCAATAAATAGGAGTTCATAAAACACTAAGGATTAAGATCAATCTATATATGATCATCTAGTTGATAAATATGAATTTCTTTATTTAACATATATTAATAAGAAATTCATTTATCATGGTCAAGTCCTATATAATCTCTATTATATAAGGTGCCTCCATTTTCATGTCGTCACGTGAATGATCCCGGATAAGATCATTGTATCAAATACAAAATGAATTGCAGCTGTAGATTTACCACAAGCAAAGTACTAAACTTTGTTTGCTTTCTACAGACTCTTTAGATTACTGATCTCAAACTAAATTCTTTTATATATAACACGTATATACTTAGTTTGAGACTACATAACTAATAATAGATGTTATATGATATTTGTATGAAGCAAACATTTCATAAATGCACATAAATCAAATAAAATAAATATATTTTATTTATTATTTAATTTAAATATTTACAAATTACAAATTCTTAGGACACATTATCCTAACAATCTCCCACTTGCCCTTAGAGTAGATGAGACATGTCTCATAATCCTAGACCCTCTAGATGACCTTCAAACACTTTAGCTATTAAGGTCTTTGTAAAAGAATCAGCATGATTGTCTTGTAAAGCTATCTTCATCACCGACACGTCTCCTCTATGTACTATCTCTCTAATGAGATGATACTTTCTTTCTATATGTTTTTCTCTCTTGTGGCTTCTTGGTTCTTTAGAATTAGTCACTGCACCACTATTATCACAATAAAATGTGATTGGCTTATCCATATTCAGAATAACTTTCAAATCTGTTAAGAATTTACGGAGCCAAACTGCTTCCTTAGCTACTTTACAAGCTGCTATATATTCAACTTCTATGGTGGAGTCAGCGATGCAAGACTGCTTAACACTTCTTTATACTATAGCTCCACCACCTAGGGTGAATACTGACCCAGACGTGGATTTTCGAGAATTCTTATCTGATTGAAAATCAGAGTCTGTATATCCTGTTAGAATCAAATTCTCACCAGAACACACAAACATGTAGTTTCTTGTTCTTCGAAGATACTTGAGAATACATTTTACTGTCATCCAATGATCCAATCCTGGGTTAGATTGATAACGACTGACTACTCCCACTGAATAACATATATCAAGCTCATGCATAGGATAGCATACATGAGATTGCCTACTGCAGAGGCATAGGAAATTCATCTCATATCCTCAACCTCTTAAGGTGTCTTAGGATATTATTCCTTAGACAATTGAACTCCATGCCGAGAAGGTAAATAACATTTCTTGGAATTCTACATTGCAAAGCATACAAGGATTTTATCAATGTACGATGCTTGAGACAATGCTAACAGTTTGTTCTTACTATCTCGTATGATTTGGATCCCAAGAACATAATTAGCCTCTCCCAAATCTTTCATTTGGAATTGGTTAGCAAGCCAGTTGTTTACATCAAATAATGCTCCAACATCACTCCTAATGAGAAGGATATCGTCAACGTAAAGTACGAGGAAAACCACTTTCTTATCAATGATACACTTGTATACACAAGGTTTATCAACATTTTGCTCAAAACCATAAGACTTAATCGATGTATCAAATCTAATATTCCAAGATCGAGAAGCTTGCTTAAGCCCATAAATGGACCTTTGCAACTTGCAAACCTTTTACTCTTGACCTTGAATCACGAATCCCTCTAGTTGCCATCATATAAATGCTTTCATCAAGATTGCCATTCAAGAATACAGTCTTGACATCCATTTCCCATATCTCGTAGTCAAGACATGCAACTATGGATAGAAGAATGCGAATAAACTTAAGCATGGCTACTGGTGAGAAAGTTTCTTCATAATCAACTCCCTCTTTCTGAGTATACCCCTTTGCCACTAGCCGAGCTTTAAAGGTCTCCACATTCCTATCCACTCCTCTTTTCCTCTTGTAGATCCATTTGCAGCCTATGGGTTTTACCTCATCTGGTTGATCCACAAGTTTCCAGACTAAGTTAGAGTACATGGACTCCATCTCGAGATTCATAGCTTTAAGCCATTCTTTCTTATCAGAATCTTCCATTGCATCATGATATGTCAATGGATCATCTATACACTTATCGGAGATAGCAATTTGTGCTTCTCCGATTTCTCTGTAACGGACTAGTAGTTTAATAACCCTCCCACTACGACGAGATGGTATATGATTCTGATGGAAGTCTATCTGATGCTCAGACATGGTCTTAATTATGTTATTCTCAACAATTATTGTTGATTGAATACTGGTTAAACCAGGTAATAACTCATCAAGTACAACCTTACTTCAAGGTTTGTATTCTTTTATGTAATTATCTTCAAGAAACGTAGCATTTGTCGATACAATTACTTTGTTATCTTGAGGATCATAAAAAAATCCGCCTCTAATTTCTTTAGAGTAGCCTACAAATAGGCAAATTAGTGAACGTGGTTCCAACTTCCCAGTCTTATTTTTTAGCACATGTGTTGGACACCCCCATATGCGAAAATGTTACAAACTAACTTTGTTCCACAACTCTAAAAGTGTTTTAGGAACAGACTTAGAAGGAACTACATTCAGGATATATACTGTAGTTTGCAGTGCATATCCCAGAAGGAACTAAGCAAAGATGAGAAACTAATCATGGATCTCATAATATCCTGCATGGTTCGAATTCTCCTCTCTGCAACACCATTCTGCTGTAGTGTTCTAGGAGCTGTGAGTTGGGATATAATCTCATTCTCAATCAAGTAATCCTTGAACTCTATATCAAGGTACTCTCCTCCACAATCTTATCGTAGAGTTTTTAATGTTTTACCTAATTGTTTTTCAACTTCAGCTCTAAATTCTTTAAACTTTTCAAAAGTTTCAGACTTCTGTTGCATTAGATAAACATACCCATATCTTGAATAGTCGTCAATGAAAGTGATGAAATATTCATAACCACCTCTAGCTTTAACATTCATTGGACCACAAACGTCCAAATGTATAAGTTTTAGTGGTTTTTTGGCTCTATAACCTTTTATCTTAAAAGGTCTCTTAGTCATTTTACCTTCTAAACAAGATTTGTAAATAGGTAAAGTGCCAATCTTTAACTCACTTAAAGTTTCGCTCTTTACCAATATGTCTATTCTATCAAGATTGATGTGTCCAAGTCTTAGATGCCAAAGATAGGTATCATCGTTGGGAGAAATCTTTTGTCATTTTGCTTTTAGTTTTTCAACTTTAAACAATTCAACATTGAGCAATGAATTACGTGTTAACGATTTTAACATATATATGTTGTTTTCTAATATTCTAGAACAAATATTCAACCTATTTCTAGAAATGTTAACTTCTTTATTACTAAAAGAAATTAAATAATTATGTTCCAACAATCTAGAAACCGAAATCAAATTTCTTCTAAAATTCGGAATATAATAAACATTATTCAAAACAATAAAACAACTATTTGAAATTTGAAGTCTAAGTTCTCTCACTGCTCTAATTGAAATGACATCCTCAGTGCCAACTCGCGTAGTGAACTCGCCCTCATCAAGCTCCCTCCAAGAATCAATCAACTGTAAAGAAGAGCAAACATGATTAGTGGCTCCTGAATCAATTATCCAAGTGAATATATCATTCTCCATTAAATAAGATTCAATGACGAGTAAATCATATTTACCTTTCATTTTCTTTTTGTTTTTGAGCTCTTCGAGGTACTTTGGACAGTTTCTCTTCTAGTGCCCTTCCACATCACAATGAAAACATTTTTCTTCGAGTTTGAAAGTCTTAGAGCCCTTTTGCTTCTTCTTTTTGGTAGCCTGCTTCTTGGGCTTTGTCTTAGTCTTACTGGTGGTCATTTTCCTCTTATTCTTATTAGAGGTGGATGTTTCAACAACATTTGCTTCATCAGACTTAATTTTGTCCTTATTCATGGACTCATAAGTTGTTAGTTCATTAAGCAATTAAGTAATATTATATTGCAGTTTGTTCATAACATAATTACTCTTAAACTGCATAAAACTCTTTGGAAGAGTTGCAGTATCATGTTTACTTGGCTAGGCTCATCAATCACCCCACCATAAGTTTCGGCTGTGTTAAAATAGGTCATCGTATTCAAGACATGCTCTTGAACTGATGTCCCTTCCTTTATCTTAACAGTCATAGTAGCACAAACAACTTCATGTCACTTCTGCTCAGAAGGTTGCCCAAACATCCCTTGTAATGACTGTATCATCTCAGATGCTATTGCCATTATTTCATGCTTCTTAGCAAGCACATCGGACATTCTTGCTAACAGGTAGCAACGGGTCTTTTCATTAGCCTTAACCCAGTTTTGGTGGGTTTCGCGTACATTACGCACAGCATTTATCGGTGACACAGGAGGACGCTCATCTGTCAAGACAAACTTTAGGTCTTCACAGACCAAAATGACATTCATTTTATTTTTCCATTTAACATAGTTATCCCCATTCAATTTATTATTGGTAAGTACAGTAATTAAAGGTGACGACATTGTTGAAATAAATAAACAAAATATTTTATTTAAAAAATTGCATTCATACGAATATCAATAAGTTTTTGGCATAAAATTAAACGTGATGTATGATAGATGAATAATGAATCAGAAATACCCTAAAAAAAAATTACTATGCCACGATAATCTAACATGCCACAAATAAATGACATCTTAGGGTAAATCAAATATTTATATGTTAGATTGACTAAATCTCAGTCAAATAATATAACAGAATAACTCTTATTCTTATATAATTTGACTACCGCTTATTTCGATCAAAGAATTAAATTATCAATTAATTAATTCCTTTATGAGTGTAACCCATCATTTCAGATCTCTAGGACTTAACTTGAGAATTGCCAGCCTTAGGGTAGGTCAATCCCAAAATACATCTAGAAATCCTATCCTTTAGGAAGTTAACTTTGATATTGACCAAAATGGACACCACCCTTAGGGGGACGAAAACAAAGCCGTTTCAAGGCGCCATTCAATCTCACGGTATTGAACTAATGATGGAGACTGTGGGATATATTGTCATATATCCCTCTCCCACTCATTATTTTAGGATTAGGGTTTTCTATTTGTTATTTCTAGTCTTTATTTTAAATTATTAACGGCTAAAAATTATAATCTCAGTTACTAGGAATTAATGTGTTACTAGAATCATTATCCTATTAACACTCAACAAATTACCAATTTTTTTTTTAACTCTTAAAAAATTTATTATAAAAGATCTAATCTAGATAATCTAAACTCTTTAATTATGAAAATTAGATTTAATATGAAATTACCCAATTTTAACTCTTAAAATCTAATTCACATTATAAAGCCAATTATATGAAATATATCTTTCAATCACATTAAAACTATATTTCTAATTGGTTTACTAATCTAAATAAATTAAACTCTTTAATTAAATTAGATTAAAAACAATGTGAATTACCCAATTTTAACTCTTAAAATCTAATCACATTATAAACATCAATTATTGAAACATATGTTTTTAATCACATTAAAACTAATCATATATTTCTAATTTGTTAACCTAAGATTTTCAACTAAAATCCTAACAAATTATATAATTGGTATTTTATGTATTATTATCTCTACTTTAACTAATAAACTATTTAATAGAAAAAATAAATAATAATACATGTATGTATGTCATATTATAATACAACAAGTAGGCACTCTCTATTCTATATGACATATTTTATGCACGAACATGTTATCAACAAATTATTCAACTATCACATGATAAACAATTTAAATAAACATATGATTGACCGGGTTCCTTGGCTTTAACAACCTAAAACTAATTTTTCAAGATTACAAAAATTAACCAAGGCATTCCTTGGTCTTCACTTGTAGTCTTCATAATCTCTATGGGCTCACTTGGACTTAAAATTAAATCTAATTTAACAATCAAGAACATCCATTAAATGGATTAGGCTAAAAACTCATTTCTTGATTCTTGAACCCAATAAAAATTATCCATAACGATTAGACAATTTTTACGATTGAAAACGGAGATCTAAAAATCGAGAAAATACGAAATTGGACCAAATGTGGGCTGCTTGGAAACATTCGAACTGCTGCTTGACAGCATGTGGACGGCCTGAAATAGCCCAGCCCAGACAGCATGTGGGCTGCCTAAAACAGCCCAGTTGGCAGCAGCCTTTGGGCTGCCTGTAAACAGCCCAGCTGCTGCCTGACAGCTTGTGGGCTGCCTGGTGGCAGCAGCTTTGTGCATCTCGTGCACGCCAGCTGCTGGCTGGAAATAGCTTAAATGCCACATGCACTATTCTTTATAATTTGACACTCACTTGCGAAAATAAAACCAGTATTTAATTTGCAGTCGTACCAAGCCAGCATAAGCGCACACAGTCCGCTCATTAGTTGAATAACTGTTATGCGGCTTCACACCAGTCCTTCACAATAAATTCTTTAAAAAATAAATCCTAAATCTATTAATTTACCAAAAAAAAAAAAAGGTCTCAAACGGCTTACAAATTTAATTAGCCAAAGAATCATACAATTAACGATCAATTCATGCAAACCCAATTTATCAAACATGAAAATAAATTATGCACATCAATAATTAGTACCTACTCTATGACATATAACTAATAATAATCAAAAGGAAATTGACTAATTATTGAAGCAATTATTAAACTAACACAATTGGGACTCTGATACCAATTGAAGGAAAAAATTGATTTTTGAATTTAATGCGGAAACGTGGATTTATAAAAAAAAAAATTCAAATAAAAACACGCCCGATCGATACTAGTAATAATAATTCAATAATTAGTTTAATAAGATCGAATCTTACCTTACATGAAGATTGAATTAATCTCTTTTGATTCACAGATTTTTCACCACTCGATCTTCCTTGTTATGACTCTTCACAAAAGAAATTGTGTGTGGGCACAATCTTGAAGAATTAAATCACGAAATCTTTTTAGTTAATGAAAGTTTTTTGTTCATGTAGCCAAAAATTCTCTCTATTTTGTTACAAATATAAAACACCATTTTATAGTGGTAAGTTAGAGTTTTCTAATTTAATAAGGAATACATTTTTCTAATTAAATTAGAAAACTTAATTCAAATTCAATATGGAATCAAATTTCTTATTGGTTTAGAACTATTTACTTTTAATTTAATATGGAATCTAATTCCTATTAAATTAAAACTTATTTAATTTAATTTAATATGGATTCTAATTCCAATTAAATTAAATTACTATATCCATTAAAAGATTTTTCATTAAATTAAATGATTCTAAATCATAAATAATTTAATGACACCATTTAAAATTGAACTCTTAATCTCTACAAATAATTAAATAATTAACAATTAATTAAATAATTACTTATATTTAAATAATCAAATTATTTAAATTATTCGTGAACGTATTCATAAAATTATATGTACACTTATAATTGGACAATCCAATTATATTCTTCTATTTGTTTTTTTATGTGGTTGTGAGCTAGCAAGGGGACCAAATGGACCTACAATTTGAACTCTAATAATATCGAAATTATTAATTAAACTCTTTAATTAAATAATTCACTATTATTAACCTTAAAGTTACTCCACTAAAAACTTAAGATTGCATTCTCAAAATTGTAGATATTTTATACAATCTGAATTTTCAGTGTCCATCGATTTAATCATTTCATATGGTTCAATCCTCTATGAATCGTTCATAATTAGAGCTAGGTTGTTAAAGTCTGTTATACCCCTCTAATTATATCTCAATCCATTAAATATCATTGATTCTCTAACGAACAATATATTCATAACAACTTATGAATTTATCTTTCCATTTACTTACAAATAGAAAGTCGAGCGCTCTTAATATTCAAGACCCGAATCAACACTTAAGGGAACTACTCATCTACTTCTTGCAAGAAGGAGTGGATTCAACTATTGTGTAGAATGTTCTCAGCCACTTATTAAATCATATCTCCAAAGCACGACGCTTATTGACCGTAAATTTATAACAATCTCACCAATGTAAATCAAAAGATATGACTGAATAAATAGGAGTCCATAAAACACTGAGAATTAAGATTGTTATGGGTATTTTTGGATTCCCCAATTGGCCCAGTAAAGGCCCATCAAAATGGTGGCCCAAGTTACCAAGACCAAGAGTAAAGCACTATTCCTCAGCCCGCTAGGTCGGGCCCGCTAGATCGCTCCAGTACTCGACTACCAGATCGAGCCCGTCAGGATACTAACGAAGATGATGTCAGATCGTCCTTATAGCGACGTTGAGGTCGTATATCTGTCATTGCGGCGTCGAGATCGTCAGGTCGTCTCGAAGTCAAGATCGTCACGACGCAGATTCAGTTCGTTTTCTACCCAGATCGCCCAGTTTCAGTGCAAGACAGTAAAATGGCGTGTCTTGCACGATAAGTAAGGGTTTCTCATCTAATGACAGCTTAATTTCGGGAAATCTCACCAAACCAATATGGGTTAGCAGTCGGTTCACGTAAAGTCAGAGTTGACCTGGCAGCAGTCAGAAGCATTAAAGGCTCTCCAGAAGCATTAATTACGACAAGAACAGTCCTTTTTGTCTGTTAGTTCCATTTGTAGCCTCATCTTCTCTATAAATAGAGAGAGGCATTTATTGTATCCGGATCCAGAAATTTGAGAGTTAAGAGGGCTGTTACTCTGTCGAAATACAGAGAGAGTGAGCATTTAGTGAGAGATACTGCTATTAATACCAGAAAAGTGGACGTAGGCTGTTTTTAAAAGGGCTGAACCACTTCAAACATTGTGTGTTTTCCTTCTTTCCTTCTTCTTCTCTTTGCCATTATCTGGTCTGTTTGTTGCAGGTCTCCTCATCTGTGTGGCATTGGGCTCAAGAATCTGGTTGGCTGGTTTACCACGTCAACATTTTGGCGCTAGAAGGAGGGCCCAACTGCAAGTGGAGCTCTGTAATCACCATGGTAAGGGGAAGAACGACCAGAAATTCAGTAGACGAGCTGAAGAAGCCGAGCTGCGACACCAAGCCCAAATGGCTGATACCGGTGCAGGACCATCTCGTGGAGGACGGGACACCGTGCATGACCTGGCTCGACGTCAGGAAAGGTTGGAAACTAATGTGGCGCAGATCCTGGATACGTTGAGAATAATGGCGCGAGGTCCTGATCAGAATGTTCCCAGGACGACTGTGATCCCACCACCCGGAGCAGAGGCCGCAAGGGGGGTGCATATTCCAGAAGGATCCATCCATTCGTCGAACAGACGTCCTGAAGCCCGGAGTCAGCGAGCTCGGGAGAATGGGGATGTAGCCCGGCCTTCGGACTTGAGGGTAAGGATCAGCCAGGACGGCCATAGGCGGGTCGAGGTGAGTGACGGGCGTCGCCGGGTTTCAGTTCGCAGGGATGAAGATGAGCTGCGTCGAGGCCGAGAGGACCTGCGTAGGGGAAATGAAAACTACGAGGTAGGCCAAGGACACAGGAGGCAAGACCAGCGGTCTGTCGCCGCGGGGAGCCAAGGGAGTGGGAGATCCCTTGTGAGGCAGCCCGGAGCCCGAGACCCTATTATTGAGCAGCTCCTGGAGCGAATGCAGCAGCTCGAAGCGCGACCTGGAGCTCAGGCGTTGGCAGAGCGAAGCAAAGACAGAAGCCCTCTCACGGCGGAGATAGATCGAGAGCCGCTTCCTGCCAGGTTCAAACTCCCCGACATTCCGAAGTATAATGGGGATTCGGATCCTTATGATCACCTGGACGCCTTCAACGTTCAGATGAACCTGCAGACTTCTAGTTCGCTGGTGAAGTGTCGTGTTTTCCCAGCGACGTTCGGAGAACTACCGCTAACTTGGTTCAGGAACCTTCCACCTCGAAGCATCAACAGCTGGGAGGAATGCCAGCAGAAGTTTCTCGATCAGTATAAGGCCTTGAAGAGACAGCTCGCGCCGGCCTGTCACCTCGCAACAATTTTCCAGCGATCAGGGGAATCGCTGAAGGAATACATCAGCCGATTTAGAAGTGAGGTCAACAATGTGGAAAGCCCGACTGAAGAGGGAATCTTAAGTACGATCTCGTCGGGACTTCGGAAGGACAGCAAGCTCTACGAGAGTATCTACAAGATGCTTGTGAAAAACCTGGGAGAATTCTATGAACGAGCAAATAGGGAGATCCGGTGGGAAGAATCATTCAGCTCGAGAAAAGCCAATCACCCGAAGAATGAAGCAAGTGGATCCCATCAAGGTAAGAAGAGGGATCAGGTCGGTGGCGAAGATAGAAAGAACCGATCTAGCAATCAAGTGGCAAAGCGGGCTAAAAAAAAGTTCAGAAGAGATCGCTCCCCACCTCGAAATCGTTTCCATCGATATAGCACCCTATCCGATAGGCAAGATCGGATCTTTCAGATTGAGAAGCACAGAGTCAACTTCGGGAGGCCGAGCCCTACTGGTTTCCCGAGTAAGTTCAAAAATCCTCGTAAATACTGTGCTTATCATCAGGAGAACGGGCACAATACATCTGACTGCTGGGACCTTAAAGACGCCATAGAAGATTTGATAAGAAATGGCCGTCTGAAGGAGTACGTGGTGCAGCCCGCCCACGAGAAGCCTTAGAATCAGCGTCCTCGTCGGGATCACCAGCCCGCGCAGACGAGTCAACAGGGCCAGGAGCAGGGGGTTGATTTGACGGTGAAAACCATTTATACCATCCATGGCGGTCCCCACATCACCGGATCCTCTAGTAAGTCTCATGAAAGATATGTTCGAGAGGCAAATCACGTCCATCTTACAAGGCGGGGTGATCAGGAAGGGCCAGCGAAGAAGGCCAGAATGACTTCGGAGGACATCGTTTTTACAAAGGAGGACGAAAGCGAGGTGAAATTTCCCCATAATGATGCCCTGTTATCAGGGCGAAGATCAGCAACGCCGAGGTCCTGAGAATCATGATCGATACAGGCAGCTCGGTCAATGTTATGTACAAAGATTGTTATGATCAGCTCGGGTTGGGAGCTAATCAGTTGAAGCCATCTCCAGAGCCTCTCTACGGCTTCACCGGGGACGCCGTCATCCCAATAGGCCAAGTAAGACTTCCGCTTTCAATAGGAGATCCAGCTCGTCAGGCGACTACCCTAGCGGACTTCCTCGTCGTTAATGGGGCATCTGCTTATAATGTGGTTTTGGGGAGGCCCGCGATGAACGATCTGGATATGGTCGTGTCAACCAAAGCCCTCACAATCAAGTTCCCAACGGCCAGCGGAGTGGGGGTATTGCGAGGTGAGCAATATGCAGCAAGGCGCTGTTATGTAAAAGCTATGAAGATCGGGGTGACGTATAAGAGAGTGGATATGGTGGCTGGAGGAAAGCCAAGCGAAATTAGCAAAGAAGGCTTTGATCGCGATCTTGATCCTCGCGAGGTGGATGAGTATTTGACATCGGGTCCAGTAGACGAGCTTGAATCTATCCAGGTCAGTGGGGAAGATCCGCAAAGATGTCTGAGTGTGGGGCGGAGTCTGACTCCAGATGTGAAAAGTGAGCTCGTGGGATTCCTCAGGGAGAATGTGGATGTCTTCGCGTGGAATCATGAGGACATGGTTGGGATTGATCCAGAGGTCATGTCGCACAGGTTAAATATTGATCCTCATTGCAGACCAATCCGTCAGAAGCGAAGACCGTTGAACAAGGAACGATCTGATGCCATCAAAGAAGAAGTCGATAAGCTGCTCACCAATAATTTCATCAGATCGGTCCAGTATCCGCTTTGGTTGGCCAACCCCGTCCTCGTGAAAAAGAAGAATAGGAAGTGGAGGACGTGTATTGACTTTACCGACCTCAACAAGGCGTGCCCGAATGACAGTTTTCCTCTTCCTAAAATCGATCAGCTGGTGGATGCGACTGCTGGTCATCAGTTGCTGAGTTTCATGGATGCGTACTCCGGATACAACCAAATCCCCATGAGCCCGCGAGATGAAGAGCATACCTCGTTTATTACAGATAGAGGTCTTTATTGTTATAAGGTAATGCCCTTCGGTCTTAAGAACGCGGGAGCGACCTATCAGAGGCTGGTCAACAAGATATTTGAGAAGCAGATCAGTGGGACAATGGAGGTGTATGTAGATGATATGTTGGTCAAATCGAAGCAGGCCGAATCCCATGTTAACGATCTGGCAGAAACATTCCAGATCCTCAGAAGTTATCGGATGAAGCTCAATTCGCTGAAGTGTGCGTTCGGAGTGGCGTCTGGGAAGTTTCTGGGGTTCATGGTGAATGAGAGGGGAATCGAGGCCAATCCAGAGAAGATCCAGGCCTTGATCAATATGAGATCGCCAAGAAAGGTCAGGAAAGTCCAAAGTCTCACAGGTCAGGTCGCGGCGCTAAGCAGATTCATCTCTAAAGCGACTGACAAATGCATCCCATTCTTCGACGTGTTGAAAAGGGTAAAAGACTTCGAATGGACGGAGCAGTGCGAGCAGGCCTTCCAGCAGCTGAAAGAGTATATGGGCCGGGCTCCACTTTTGTCAAAACCTGTAGAAGGGGAGAAGCTCATCCTTTATTTGGGGGTATCAGATAGCGCCCTCAGTGCGGCCTTGGTGTGAGAGGAAGACAGGACGCAGCTCCCCGTATATTATGTTAGCAAGAGGCTTTCGGATGCAGAGACCAGGTATTCCCAGATAGAGAAGCTCGCTGACTGTTTGGTGACTGCATCCAGAAAGCTCCGACCTTACTTCCAGGCTCATAAGATCGAGGTCCCAACTCGGTATCCCCTGAAGCAGATTTTCCAGACCTCGGATACATCAGGTCGCCTATTGAAGTGGGCAGTCGAGCTGGCCCAGTTTGACATCGGGTATGTGCCCAGACCGTCCATCAAAGCTCAAGCCCTCGCAGACTTCATTGCAGAATTTACGGGAGCCCCTGAGGAGGAAGCTGGACCGTCGGAGAAACCAATGTGGGAGTTGTATGTTGATGGTTCATCGTGCGAGATGAAAGCAGGGGCGGGTATACTACTCATCAGTCCGGAGGGAGACAAGATCTTCTATTCTCTGAAATTCGGATTCAAGGCAACCAACAACGAAGCTGAGTACGAAGCACTCATAGCGGGGTTGAAGCTCGCTAGGGAGATGCGAGCTGATCAGGTGAGAATATTTAATGATTCACAGCTCGTTGTATTCCAGGTAAAAGGTGAGTACCGGACTCGGACATCGAATACAGCTGCATATCTTGAGAAGGTGCAAGAGTTGCTCAGGGCATTTCAGAGGTACGAAGTGAACCAGATCCCGCGAGCTCAAAATGCGCATGCTGATGCTCTAGCTCGCTTAGCCACTACTCAGGTAGTAGAAGATTTGAAGCCCGTGCCTGTCGAGCTCTTGCCAGTACCAAGCATCCGGAGAGGAGAAGCGATGATGGTCCTGGTGGTGGCCGAAGACTCTTGGATGAGGCCGTTGGTTGACTACCTGCAAAATGGGATCCTTCCCGAAGACAAGAATGAAGCTCGCCAATTGAAGGCACGATCTGCGCACTATTGCATCTATGACGATCTGTTGTATAAAAGGGGTTTCTCAGCTCCTCTTTTGCGATGTATAGATGGGGCGGACCGCGAGAAGGTGCTGAACGACATGCATTCGGGACATTGTGGAAACCACTCCGGGGGACTCGCTCTAGCTCAGAGGGTGTTAAGGCAGGGTTTCTACTGGCCTACAATGAAGAAGGACGCTATCGCCTTAGTGAGGAAGTGTAACAAGTGTCAGAGGTTCGCAAAGGTGCCCCGAGCTCCTCCGGCGCTCCTGCAGCAGATGGTAAGTCCATGGCCGTTTGCGATCTGGGGAATGGATCTGATCTGGCCCCTGCCAACAGCCCGTGGAAATTGCAAGCACGCCGTGGTTGCGGTTGATTATTTCACGAAGTGGGCGGAAGCAAAAGAGTTAGCTGACATCTCGACGACAAAGATCATCAAGTTTATATGGAGTAACATCATCAGTAGGTTTGGAGTTCCGCAGTAGGTAATAACGGACAACGGGACTCAGTTCAGCAGTGAGCAGTTCGTTGACTTTTGTAATGAGCTCGGGATCACCAAGAGCTTCTCAGCAGTAGATCATCCTCAGGCTAATGGGCAGGTCGAAGCCGTGAATAAGATCATAAAGCAGATCTTGAAGACGAAGTTGGAAGCAAGAAAAGGAGCATGGGTAGACGAACTCTCGAAGGTATTATGGGCCTACCGAGCTACAGTCCGCAGTACGACTCAGGAGACGCCTTTCTCAATGGTTTATGGATGCGAGGCTATGATTCCAGCTGAGTTCGAGGTGACGACACACCGGAGAGCAACCTTCAACAACAAAGACAATCAGTAATTGCTTACCTGCAGCCTTGACCTCGTGGACGAATTACGAGATGAAGCTCAGTTGAGGTTGGCAGTTTACCGGCAGCGGGTCGCCAGATACTACAACAAGAAGGTCCGAGCTCGCCACTACAATGTCGGGGATCTCGTGCTAAGACTCATTCTGCCCGCAGCACGGAACTCAAGCGAAGGCACTTTAGGACCGAGCTGGGAATGTCCCTATGTCGTTCAGAAGGATCTGGGAAACGGAGCCTATCACTTAAGCAATGTGGATGGAACAGAAGTCCCAAGAGCATGGAACGCCGAGAAGCTTCGACCATACTTCGTATAATGTATTCAGGTCAAAATTATCTGCTTTAAATGTAACTTTGTAACATTTTGTGTATATATGTGAATATATTCAAGCAGATTTGCATCGCTTCTCAAGAATATTCTGTCTTCATTCTCACTTGCACTGCGTCAACAAGTCTTGGACGGAGTCGTCGCGCCCTGTGAGCTCGTAACTCTCTGGACGGGCCGACGAACTCCTGTGGACTTATCATTATTCAACAAGTCTTGGACGGAGTCGCCGCGCCCTGTGAGCTCGCAACGCTCTGGACGGGCCGACGAACTCCTGTGGACTTATCATTATTCAATAAGTCTTGGACGGAGCCATTGCGCCCTGTGAGCTCGCAACGCTTTGGACCGGCCGACGTCCTCCTGTGGACTAAAAAGGCACGTCGTGACAACATCACCAGCGCGATTGTATTCACAACTCACATTTGCAATCAACATTTACGTCAATCAATAAAAGCATTACGCAGGTTAAAACGAAATAAAGCATATATTGAGTTAAAAAGTTATTATTACAAACAAAGACCTCAGAAGAGGTGAGTTCAAGAGACAAAAATAAACCAAGTACAAAAAAGACTAATGTTGCGAGCTGGAGGGGTCCTGAGGGTCTTGGGGGGTCGAGCTGGTGGCCGCTTGGTCAATGCCGGCCTCTGGAAGGACGACCTCAGCAGGCATCAGGGAAGTTTCCGGAGGTTGGCCTTGCTCTGCTTCGGCTGCCGCGCGGGCGTCCTCAGCATAGAACTCGACGTCCTTCACAGCATCCTCCCCAAAGATAGAATAATCTATCTTAGGATGATGCGTCCACAGGGTGTACATAATGCCTTGCTCTGTCTCCACCCTGACCTCTTCGGCCCGAGCTTCCGCAGCAGCCAGCGCCTCCTTGAGCTTGGTCATTTCCTCAGCCGTCCCGGCATACTTTTCCTCTGCGGCCTTAAGCTCGATCTCGCGGTCAACCACCAGAGTCTTGGCCGTCTCTAGCTGAGAGTTGAGGCTATCATTAACCAATTCCATCCTGCTCTTTTCCTCAGCCCGAAAGGTATCGGACTGAAGACGAGCGGCCTCAGCCTCTGCCAATTTTCCCTGAAAGATCTCGCGTTCGCTTTTCGCCACCGCAAGCTCGATGTCACGTTCTGACAAGGTCGCCTCAAGCTCCTTCTTCGCGGCCTTAAGCTCCTTCTCCTCCTGCTTTCTCTTCGTTTCGCTGTCCAGCACTTTTGCCATCGCCATCGCGCTCTGCGACATCAAAAAGCAGTAAGGAGAAAGAGATCGAAAAGAAATAAAAAGAAATGGGAAAGGAAATCTACCTTAGCAGCTTCACGAATTGCCCAGGAGACCAGGTTCGCCCCGTGGCTGTTTGGGCCATCCAGAAACTTGGCCGTATTTCCCAAGAGGCTGAGAACCTGTTCGACCACGCGGTGAAGGTAGGATAGCCCTGGAACGACTTCAGTAGGCTCTTGCGGGGTGTCCTGGGAAGGAGGCTCCTGTGGTGAGGAAACGACCTGTTTCCCCTTCTCCAGCGCAGTCCTCTTGGAGAGAGAGAGCTCGGCGGGAACGACGTGATCCTTCCTCTTCGTCCCCTGTTCGGTCACGACCTGCTTGCCCTTGTCCACAGCAGTAGTTTCTCTGACCGGAGGAGCCCTCTGCGAAACAGGCTGTACGGCCTGGGGGGCTGGGGATTCAGCCGTGCTCGCAGCCCGGTGCCCTTTTGAGGCCGAGGAGTCCGGCGTAGACGACGGCGTGACGGCCTGACCCCCGGTCTAGCGAACTCTCTTCCTGGGAGGTGGAATTATCTGTAATGGTGCCATCACCTCTTCGACGCTTTCCGAACTCGAGCTTGTTCCGACGACCCTGTCAAAAACAGAGCTTACGGGTTGAGTTTGCCGAGACCCTATGTGCTTAGAACGGATCAGTCTCTCCGTAGGCTCGGGGGCAAGTAGGTATTGCCGAAGAAGCTCGTTCGTTAATTTGACGTCGTCCTCGTCGGATCTGTGAGCTCCAAGGCTCTCAAGGTCAGCTGTCTCGCCCTGAGTCAAACCAAGGAACGGTGCGTTGAGATCTGCAAAAGAAAGGAGATGGTTAGTTCATCCGAGATCACCGTTCAAAAGCTGGAAGGCAGCTTGAAGAACGCCCTACCTGGTTCAGCTCGAAGGCTGAAGTTCGCAAGATTTAATAACGAAGGGCAGGATACGTAAAACCAATTCGTTTTATAGCGGCCTACGTTGGATTTGCCCTTGGCCTCGCCCTTCGGCAAGACTTCCCTATAAATGGACGTCGGGCGAGGAGAGGTATAGTAAAAACCGTCCCGAGGTTATCCCCTACTGTTAGATTTGAAGGTATATAAATACCTTATAATTCCCGAAGTCGGGAAAGGGAGACCGTACTTCCTAAAGAAGATCGCCAAGGAAGACAGCTGGGTGTACGAATTCGAGGTCAATTGCCCTGGAGCGAGCCTCAGATCATTCAGAAGCTCGATCAGG
This sequence comes from Dimocarpus longan, assembly GCA_022984855.1. Classification (NCBI taxonomy): domain Eukaryota; kingdom Viridiplantae; phylum Streptophyta; class Magnoliopsida; order Sapindales; family Sapindaceae; genus Dimocarpus; species Dimocarpus longan. The sequence continues at coordinate 29,107,570 of CM041016.1, read as the reverse complement.
TAGGACGGAACCGAAAATCGCAGTCCGGCCTCCAAGTGCTGGATGCTGATGGCCACAAAACCCTTGGGGGTTGTGGCCGCATGATCCATGGGAGCGGGCTCCATCAAACGACAGCCCCGGGGAAAGTGGTACTGTATCCCTAGGCCGGAGAGATCCTCGCGTGTCAATTGAGAGGGGTAGAACTTGAACATCTGGCGACCTCGCCTAGCCTCTACGGGGTCAAGGTCCCTGGCCTCTGAAGGCTGGTCTCCTTCGGAGCTCTCCCGAGCTAAAAATTCCTCAGCGATCTCTTCGCTGTGTAAGGACGCTTGAAGGACTTCCCTCACTTGATCCTCCGAGCTGGAGGAATCGTCCTCTCCTACGATGTGCAGTAGGCGTGTGCGACTTGAAGACATCTACAAACAAAAAGGAGCAGTTAGGCCGCTGAATGCGGACCGTTCCTATCGAACTAAAGCTCCTAGTTTGCTATCTAGCTACTTCCTAACAGGTCGCAGACGCTGCACAAGGTTATTAGCGACCTCAAGATCGTGTTCTACTTCCTATGCGCGACCTCAAGATCGCTCGAAATCCTACAAACAGCAAATCCTACAAACTACAGTAACCTAACGGATCAAACTAGGGAAATTTGAAGAGTCGCAGACATTCAACCACACAAGCAGAAGAACAAAATGCCAGAAACCAAGCAACAAACAAATCATCACTAGAAGTAAAGAAGCAGTAAAATGCTGAAAAGCGAAGAAACGACGAAGATAATGAACTCACCGATGACCGGAAAGCAGAAACGTCGCCTGAATGATGGACGCCGGAGAATCAAAGACTGAAGACTGATGGCAGACGGGAAGCGGAGATGATGAAGATGAAGCCTGAAGCGTGAAAATGACAAGCAAAAGGCAAAAAGAACAGACTGGCCCCCCTTATATAGCCGGTCCCGAGGTCATATCCCCGACCGTTGGATCTGGTGGCAGGCCAACCGCCTCAGATCCAACGGTGTAGCGCGATCTCAGGTACGTGACCCGAAGAGACGCCGTCAGACGAAGAGACGTGCATTAAATGCCCGTTGCAGAAGCAGAACCGCCTCAGGGGGTGTCGCCACGTGTCCAAGAAAAAGGAGGGAAAAATTTAGCTCTTCAAGTTCTCAGATCGATGAAAGGTTTTCAGTCCGCTTCAGATATCAGTACGTTGATCGAAATTCTCAGTTCGCTGGGCAATTCTTCAGTTCGGATAAGTCTTCAGTCTGGCAATCAGACCGTTGGAGCTTCTCAGAGCAGTATGAAGATTTTAGTTCGCTCCAGAAGTCAGATCGCCATGTAAAGTCTCAGTTCGTTATAAAGATCATTGTCGACTATTAAGTTCTCAGGCCGCAGGAAACGACCTAAGAACTGGGGGGTTGATGTTATGGGTATTTTTGGATTCCCCAATTGGCCCAGTAAAGGCCCATCAAAATGGTGGCCCAAGTTACCAAGACCAAGTGTAAAGCACTATTCCTCAGCCCGCTAGGTCGGGCCCGCTAGATCGCTCCAGTACTCGACTACCAGATCGAGCCCGTCAGGATACTAGCGAAGATGATGTCAGATCGTCCTCATAGCGACGTTGAGGTCGTATATCTGTCATTGCGGCGTTGAGATCGCCAAGTCGTCTCGAAGTCAAGATCGTCACGACGCAGATTCAGTTCGTTTTCTACCCAGATCGCCCAGTTTCAGTGCAAGACAGTAAAATGGCGTGTCTTGCACGATAAGTAAGGGTTTCTCACCTAATGACAGCTTAATTTCGGGAAATCTCACCAAACCAGTATGGGTTAGCAGTCGGCTCACGTAAAGTCAGAGTTGACCTGGCAGCAGTCAGAAGCATTAAAGGCTCTCCAGAAGCATTAATTACGACAAGATCAGTCCTTTTTGTCTGTTAGTTCCATCTGTAGCCTCATCTTCTCTATAAATAGAGAGAGGCATTTATTGTATCCGGATCCAGAAATTTGAGAGTTAAGAGGGCTGTTACTCTGTCGAAATACAGAGAGAGTGAGCATTTAGTGAGAGATACTGCCATTAATACCAGAAAAGTGGACGTAGGCCGTTCTTAAAAGGGCTGAACCACTTCAAACGTATTGTGTGTTCTTCTTTCTTTCTTTCTTCTTCTCTTTGCCATTATCTGGTCTGTTTGTTGCAGGTCTCCTCATCTGTGCGGCATTGGGCTCAAGAATCTGGTTGGCTGGTTTACCACGTCAACAAAGATCAATCCATATATGATCATCTAGTTGATAAATATGAATTTCTTTATTTAACGGATATTAATAAGAAATTCATTTTATTATGGTCCAGTCCTATATAATCTCTATTATATAAGGTACCTCCATTTTCATGTCGTCACATAAACGATCCCGGATAAGATCATTGTATCAAATACAAAATGGACCGCAGCTGTAGATTTATCACAAGCAAAGTACCCAGCTTTGTTTGCTTTCTACAGACTCTTTAGATTACTGATCTCAAACTGAATCCTCTTACATATAACACTTATATACTTAGTTTGAGACTATAAAAGTAATCATGGATGTTATATGATATTTATATGAAGCAAACATTTCATAAATGCACATAAATTGAATAAAATAAATATATTTTATTTATTATTTAATTTAAATATTTACAAATTACAAGCTCTTATGGCACATTACCCTAACAAGTATGTCATGCATTTGCTTACAAAATTTACCACATCTTTCTTCATACCAAACTACCAATACTGGGCTTTCAAATCTCGATATATTTTCATGCTACCTGGATGCATGGCATAAGAGCTGTGGTGAGCTTCTATCAGAATTGCCCTTTTCAACTCATCATCATCTGGGACACAAATTCTCTCCCTGAAGTACAAACAATCCTCTCTGATTACAAAAGCGGTCTCCTTCCTCTCTTGGACTTGTCTATTGATCACCACAAGCTTTTCGTCTTGCTTTTACTTTTCTCGAATCTACTGAAGGAAACTAGGTTGGACTTGCAATTATGCCATCACTACCTAATTTTCTATCATCTTCAACTGGGCATTCATTGCTCTTAAAGCAACCAAGAATTTTCTACTTAATGCATCAGCTACCACATTTGCTTTCCCCGGATGGTAGTCAATGATGAAATCATAGTCTTTAAGTAACTCCATTCATCTCCTATATCTTAAGTTAAGCTCTCTTTGAGTAGGCAAATAATTGAAGCTCTTGTGATCTATATATATATAACATCTCTCTGCATACAAGTAATGCCTCCATATTTTCAAAGCAGAGACTATGGCTGTTGGCTCTAGATCATGGGTCGAATAGTTCCTCTCATGATTCTTTAATTGTCTAGAAGCATAGGCAACTACTTTTCCTTCCTGCATCAAAACACAACCTAGTTCATTATGAGAGGCATCACTATAAATCACAAAATCCTTACCAGATATGGATTAGGTAAGGATTGGAGCCTCAACCAACATTGCCCTTAGCTTCTCAAAACTCTCTTGACATTTTTCTATCCACTCAAATCTAACATTCTTATAAAGTAATTTGATCAATGGAGTTGCTATGGAAGAAAACCCTTTCACGAACCGTCTGTAGTAGTCGACCAAGCTTAGAAAGCTTCTGACTTATGTGACATTCTTGGAGGCTTCCATTCCAAAATAGCTTCAATTTTCTTTGGATCGGCCTTGATACCCTGAGCTGATACAATGTGTCCCAAAAATGCGATCTCATTAAGCCAAAACTCACATTTACTTAACTTGGCACACAATTGCTTTTCTTTCAAAGTTTGCAACACTATCTGGAGATGTCTGTTATACTCTGTTGGGGTCTTTGAATACACTAGAATATCATTAATGAAGACCACCACAAATTGATCCAGATACGGATGGAAAATATGATTAATCAAATCCATAAATGTAACACCCTCTCCCAAAAATGTTACTATTCCTATGTTTAGAACAAAGAAATGTTCTAATGTGCCCTTTGGAAAGAAAATAAAAAGGATTATCAAGTAATTTAAGTGAAATAGTTAAAAGTGTAAAATTTTGAAAGTTTAATAAAATGAGTGGAATTTTTAGAAGTTAAGGGGCTTAAGCGAAATTTGTCAGATATTTTAAGAGAATTCTCTAGAATCAGTGGCACTCTCGTAATTTTGAGAAACAGTCAGCTTGGATCCATGCCTATAAATAGGTGTGTGCTGCATCAGTTTGAAAAAAAGGAAAAAAAAAAAGAAGAGAGAAAAACAAAGGGCAGAGTGAAGAGAGAGAGAAAGAGAAAGAGAAAAAAGAAGGAAGAGAGAGTGAGAGCTCGCGTCAGTAGAGCTGGAGCATGAATAATCAAGTTTAAGTAATTTCCCAAGAGGTAAGGTTTTATTCTATGAATTTATTTATGAAAATTTGAAAGAAATATTTAGATACATGCTGAGTTCGTGAGCTAGAGAGCTCAAGCTAGAGATCTGAGCTAGTGAGCTAGATAGCTAAGTTAGAGAGCTGAGTTAGAAAGCTAGAGAGCTGAGCTCGTTAGCTAGAGAGCTGAGCTAGTGAGCTAGAGAGCTAGATAGCTAAGTTAGAGAGCTGAGCTAGTGAGCTAGAGAGCTGAGCTAGTGAGCTAGAGAGCTGAGCTAGGGAGCTAGATAGCTGAGCTAGTGAGCTAGATAGCTGAGTTAGAGAGCTAAGTTAGTGAGCTAGAGAGCTGAGTTAGTGAGCTAGAGAGCTGAGCTAATTAGCTAGAGATCTGAGCTAGGGAGCTAGAGAGCTGAGCTAGTGAGCTAGAGTGCTGAGCTAGTGAGCTAAGGTAGTGAGCTAGAGAGCTGAGTTAGAGAGCTGAGCTAGTGAGCTAGGGAGTTGAGGTAGTCAGCTAGGGAGCTGAGCTAGTGAGCTAGAGTGCTGAGCTAGTGAGCTAAAGAGCTGAGCTAGTGAGCTAGAGAGCTGAGTTAGAGAGCTGAGCTAGTGAGCTAGGGAGTTGAGGTAGTCAGCTAGGGAGCTGAGCTAGTGAGCTAGAGTGCTGAGCTAGTGAGCTAAAGAGCTGAGCTAGTGAGCTAGAGAGCTGAGTTAGAGAGCTGAGCTAGTGAGCTAGGGAGCTGAGGTAGTCAGCTAGGGAGCTGAGCTAGTGAGCTAGAGAGCTGAGTTGGATAGCTGACCTAGTGAGCTAGAGTGTTTAGTTAGAGAGCTGAGCTAGTGAGCTAGAGAGCTGAGTTAGATAGCTGAGCTAGTGAGCTAGAGAGCTGATTTAGAGAGCTGAGCTAGAGCTAGAGCAGAAAGCAGCAAGCTAGAGAAGGACATTGAGCAGCGAGCTAAGGAGGTCGCTCAGGTAGTAAGTATCCAGTGAAATGTGAGGTTTATTTAAGTTTGTTTTTATACGTATTATCAATTGAGTATTCATAATTTCAATATTCTATTATAGTGGTCTGATGAATAATTGAGTAAGGTGATTAGCATGTGTTTATTTTATAAAATGCATGTGTAGTTGCAAAATAATTAAAGTTAGGGAACTACGAGGGCTTTGATCCCAATGATAAATTGGGTACGTAGGCATTTGAGAGAAAAACTTAAACTCAAGCCCAAATAAAATAAAATAAGTATTTTAGTATGCTTTTAATTTATGTGATGCATATGAGCTACAAAAGTATATATAGAAATTTTCTATATTTTAGAAATAAAGCAAGTTATTTATATTTATTTTCATGTCAGTAAGATGCATGTTCGAAAAGATTTTAAGAAAAGATTTCAGAAAGTATTTTAGAAAAAGATTTCTTAATGAGCTTCGAAAGAATTTTCAGATTATGATTTATAAAGTTTTTCATAAAAATACTTTTAGTTATGTCTTTGGGGAAAAGAAAGCTTTTTAAATTTTATAAAAAGCATTTTATTATGCCTATGGTTTACCGTAACCCCCAGAGAGCCCAGTTGAGTACCCTATGCGTGTATGGTAGATGTGAGAGGGTCACTAACCAAGAAAGGGGTCTGGTCGACTCCAGAGAGAGAGAGTAAATTGAGTCACCCCCTGCACGTATAAGGGTAGTGTAGATACGTCCGATTGCGAGAGGGTAACGCGTGCCCAGAGTTTACGCATCGGCGACTACATAGGGCAGATTCTCTCATTCCTAATGGTTAGCTAGAGACTTGATGCTACCACGACAGGAGTAGTTTCCCTGGGTTGCCATTAAGGCGAGACAAGAGAAAAGTTTTAGAAAGAAATTCAAAAATGAATTTCAGAAATAGTTTTCGAAATAGTTTTCTAAAAAGTATTTTAGAAAGAATATAAAACTATTTTCTATAGAGTATTAAAGTATTATTCTCATTGAATTTATGTTGCCATGCTTTTGTATTGTGTATAAAATCCTCCTCAAGTGCAGGTTCAGGAGTTTCAGGTACCCTGTACGCCATGCAGATTATGTGGGTTCCAACCATCAACGCAGTATAGTTCTTGTTGTATAAAGATAGTACTGATAGTTGTTATCATGAAATTGTTATAAATTTCAGATTTATAAACCTATGCAACAACAATAGTTTTTTTTTTATAGTTGCATATTTTCAGAAAGTTGTATATTTATGATTTATAAGAAAATTTTTTTTTAGGCTCACAAACAAGGCTAGTTAGCAGTTAAGGGTTCACTCCATGAGGTCCTTTTGGATCAGAATAGTTAGACTCCGGAAGGGGCTCATGGGGTGCCCGGCAGGGCCGCTGGATTCAGATTAGGAATTCGAGCCCGGTCTTGTTAAGTTGGCATCAGAGCCAGGTTATTTAGAGGCCAGTCTAGCGGAGTATCAGGCACGAGTGTTCCATCCTGAGGATAGTTGAGGAGGCCCCGAGTTCAACTCCAAGTCTTTATGAGTATTTAGTAGGAGCCTGAGGCAGATATTAGAAGCAATGCTCTATGAATCGTAGAAAGTATTTTAGCATAGATGTTATGCCAGCTGTAAGAGTTCGTGAGAGGCTTTGCAAAGATACCTTGGGGATGTTTTTATACTACACCAGAGTAGCAAGGAATTTGGTGTTGAGCCCTCAGACACTAGGTTCGAGACTCTGGGGGAAGCAAAAGAAATTCCTTTGAGGTGAGGACAGTATTTAGTGAGTTCAGCCCAAGCCCAAAGATCGCTGAACTGATAGAGGGGATGGGACAGGCTATGACAAAAAAAAAAATTTAGAAAAAGATTCAGAACAAGATGTAAATCAGTTTTCGAATAAAATAATGTTATAAAAAGCAATTTTAGTTATCCAGTTTTGCTTCCTAGATATAGATTTCCCCAAAGGTTGATCAAGGTAGCGTAAGCATGACCTTGTGAGGGTGAGTGTATTAGATTCTGTTAGAACTTTAAAGTAAAAGAACCAGCTTGAGATCGTAAAGCTCAGATGTAGCGTAGTCCCTCAGTGTTGTTCGATTTAGTATGCAAATTTCAAGGACGAAATTTTTGTAAGAGGGGAAGATTGTAACACCTTCTCCCAAAAATGTTACTATTCCTATGTTTAGAACAAAGAAATGTTCTAATGTGCCCTTTGGAAAGAAAATAAAAAGGATTATCAAGTAATTTAAGTGAAATAGTTAAAAGTGTAAAATTTTGAAAGTTTAATGAAATGAGTGGAATTTTTAGAAGTTAAGGGGCTTAAGCGAAAGTTGTCAGATATTTTAAGAGAATTCTCTAGAATCAGTGGCACTCTCGTAATTTTGAGAAACAGTCAGCTTGGATCCGTGCCTATAAATAGGTGTGTGCTACGTCAGTTTGAAAAGAAGGAAAAAAAAAAGAAGAGAGAAAAACAAAGGGCAGAGTGAAGAGAGAGAGAAAGAGAAAGAGAAAAAAGAAGGAAGAGAGAGTGAGAGCTCGCGTCAGTAGAGCTGGAGCATGAATAATCAAGTTTAAGTAATTTCCCAAGAGGTAAGGTTTTATTATATGAATTTATTTATGAAAATTTGAAAGAAATATTTAGATGCATGCTGAGTTCGTGAGCTAGTGAGCTAGATAGCTAAGGTAGAGAGCTAGAGAGCTGAGCAAGTAAGCTAGAGAGCTGAGCTAGTGAGCTAGAGAGCTAGATAGCTGAGTTAGAGAGCTAAGCTAGTGAGCTAGAGTGCTGAGCTAGTGAGATAGAGAGCTGAGCTAGTGAGCTAGAGAGCTAGATAGCTGAGTTAGAGAGCTAAGCTAGTTAGCTAGAGAGCTGAGCTAGTGAGCTAGAGAGCTGAGCTAGGGAGCTAGTGAGCTAGAGTGCTGAGCTAGTGAGCTAGAGAGCTGAGCTAGTGAGCTAGAGAGCTGAGTTAGAGAGCTGAGCTAGTGAGCTAGGGAGCTGAGGTAGTCAGCTAGGGAGCTGAGCTAGTGAGCTAGAGTGCTTAGCTAGTGAGATAGAGAGCTGAGCTACTGAGCTAGAAAGCTAGATAGCTGAGTTAGAGAGCTAAGCTAGTGAGCTAGAGAGCTGAGCTAGGGAGCTAGTGAGCTAGAGTGCTGAGCTAGTGAGATAGAGAGCTAAGCTAGTGAGCTAGAGAGCTGAGCTAGTGAGCTAGGGAGCTGAGGTAGTCAGCTGAGCTAGTGAGCTAGTGAGCTAGAGAGCTGAGCTAGTGAGCTAGGGAGCTGAGGTAGTCAGCTAAGGAGCTGAGCTAGTGAGCTGAGTTAGATAGTTGTGCTAGTAAGCTAGAGAGCTGAGTTAGATAGTTGTGCTAGTGAGCTAGAGAGCTGAGCTAGTGAGCTAGAGAGCTGAGTTAGAGAGCTGAGCTAGTGAGCTAGGGAGCTGAGGTAGTCAGCTAGGGAGCTGAGCTAGTGAGCTAGAGAGCTGAGCTAGTGAGCTAGAGAGCTGAGCTAGTGAGCTAGAGAGCTGAGTTAGAGAGCTGAGCTAGTGAGCTAGGGAGCTGAGGTAGTCAGCTAGGGAGCTGAGCTAGTGAGCTAGAGAGCTGAGTTAGATAGCTGAGCTAGTGAGCTAGAGAGCTGAGCTAGAGCTAGAATGCTGAGTTAGTGAGCTAGAGAGCTGAGCTAGTGAGCTAGTGAGCTAGGGAGCTGAGCTAGTCAGCTAGGGAGCTGAGGTAGTCAGCCAGGGAGCTGAGCTAGTGAGCTAGAGAGCTGAGTTAGATAGCTGTGCTAGTGAGCTAGAGAGCTGAGCTAGTGAGCTAGAGAGCTGAGTTAGAGAGCTGAGCTAGTGAGCTAGAGAGCTGAGTTAGAGAGCTGAGCTAGTGAGCTAGAGAGCTGAGGTAGTCAGCTAGGGAGCTGAGCTAGTGAGCTAAAGAGCTGAGTTAGATAGCTGACCTAGTGAGCTAGAGTGCTGAGTTAGAGAGCTGAGCTAGAGCTAAAGAGCTGAGCTAGTGAGCTAGAGAGCTGAGTTAAATAGCTGAGCTAGTGAGCTAGAGAGCTGATTTAAAGAGCTGAGCTAGAGCTAGAGCTGGGAGCGAGCTAGAGCAGAAAGCAGCAAGCTATAGAAGGACATTGAGCAGCGAGCTAAGGAGGTCGCTGAGGTAGTAAGTATCCAGTGAAATGTGAGGTTTATTTAAGTTTGTTTTTATACGTATTATCAATTGAGTATTCATAATTTCAATATTCTATTATAGTGGTCTGATGACTAATTGAGTAAGTTGATTAGCATGTGTTTATTTTATAAAATGCATGTGCAGTTGCAAAATAATTAAAGTTAGGGTTTGAGAGAAAAACTTAAACTCAAGCCCAAATAAAATAAAATAAGTATTTTAGTATGCTTTTAATTTATGTGATGCATATGAGCTACAAAAGTATATATAGAAATTTTCTATATTTTAGAAATAAAGCAAGTTATTTATATTTATTTTCATGTCACTAAGATGCATGTTCGAAAAGATTTTAAGAAAATATTTCAGAAAGTATTTTAGAAAAAGATTTCTTAATGAGCTTCGAAAGAATTTTCAGATTATGATTTATAAAGTATTTCATAAAAATACTTTTAGTTATGTCTTTGGGGAAAAGAAAGCTTTTTAAATTTTATAAAAAGCATTTTATTATGCCTATGGTTTACCGTAACCCCCAGAGAGCCCAGTTGAGTACCCTATGCGTGTACGGTAGATGTGAGAGGGTCACTAACCGAGAAAGGAGTCTGGTCGACTCCAGAGAGAGAGAGTAAATTGAGTCACCCTCTGCACGTATAAGGGTAGTGTAGATACGTCCGATTGCGAGAGGGTAACGCGTGCCCAGAGTTTACGCATCGGCGACTACATAGGGCAGATTCTCTCATTCCTAGTGATTAGCTAGAGACTTGATGCTACCATGACAGGAGTAGTTTCCCTGGGTTGCCATTAAGGCGAGACTAGAGAAAAGTTTTAGAAAGAAATTCAAAAATAAATTTCAGAAATAGTTTTCGAAATAGTTTTCTAAAAAGTATTTTAGAAAGAATATAAAACTATTTTCTATAGAGTATTAAAGTATTATTCTCATTGAATTTATGTTGCCATGCTTTTGTATTGTGTATAAAATCCTCCCCAAGTGCAGGTTCAGGAGTTTCAGGTACCCTGTACGCCATGCAGATTATGTGGGTTCCAACCATCAACGCAGTATAGTTCTTGTTGTATAAAGATAGTACTGATAGTTGTTATCATGAAATTGTTATAAATTTCAGATTTATAAACCTATGCAACAACAATAGTTTTTTTTTTTTATAGTTGCATATTTTCAGAAAGTTGTATATTTATGATTTATAAGAAAATTTTTTTTTAGGCTCACAAACAAGGCTAGTTAGCAGTTAAGGGTTCGCTCCATAAGGTCCTTTTGGATCAGAATAGTTAGACTCCAGAAGGGGCTCATGGGGTGCCCGGCGGGGCCGCCAGATTCAGATTAGGAATTCGAGCCAGGTCCTATCAATAAAAGCTACGAGTGCATTCGTTAATCCAAATAGCATCACCATATACTCACAATGTCTTTATCGTGTCAAGAAGGCTGTCTTCAGAATATTTGATTCCTTCACCCTCAACTGATGGTACTCTAATCGGAGATCCATCTTGGAGAAAACACTGGCTCATCTCAACTAATCGAATAGATCGTCGATCCTAGGTAAGGGATACTTATTCTTGATTGTGACTTTATTCAATTATTGGTAATCCACACATAGTCTGAACGACCCATCTTTTTTCTTTACAAATAAAATCGGAGCACCCTACGGTGATACACTAGGCTGTATAAATCCCTTGTCTAACAATTCCTGCAATTGAATCTTCAACTCCTTTAATTCAGTGGGTGTCATCCTGTAAGGGGTAACAGTTACTGGAATAGTTCCTGGCATAACATTAATCACAAACTCGACCTCTTTCTAATAGCAAACCCAGTAAAAAACACATCTAGAAAATCATATATGGTGGGTATGTTTTGAAGACTAGATCTGAGCCTATGAGAATCAACCACATGTGCTGAATATGACGGGACCCTTCCAAATCCCTTTTGTGAACCTGAGAAAGACCCCGTAGCACTCTGATAGAACTCCAACGATAACTTTGGCCTGAAGAAACCCCGTCAGAGCACCGTGACTTACTTAAAACCTATTTATTAAATTATTTACTTGGTGGTAGAGGTAAAAATTTTCGTTTTCATAATAAAAATCCAGCAGCATGCCGGCTATTTATCGAACTATGCCACCCTACAAATTCAAAAGCAATTTAAAAACACTTCTATAGCACACAAATCTCAACTACCAGGGGCCGCCAACCCACATCTCAAACTCAGTTCCAACACAGAAAACATTAATCACAAAAACTGATTGAAAAACTATAATTTGCTTATCAAAACAATTTTCTAAACATGCATCCAACAACTTGTATTCATATTTATAATGTACATCATACTTTACTACAAAATATGCACATGACCAAAAATTGAGCTATACAATGATATCCAAGTCGTCCGTCAGTCTCTTCACACGTTTGTCTATGCCTTGTTCGCTGAACGACTCGCTCCTGTACCTTAGGGAACATTTTAAAAAACACATGGGAAACAACAGTGAGTATAACTCAGTGAGATAACCATTACACAACTTTATAAACTAAAGTATTTTCTGAAATACTTTTTAACATTTCAAACAAAACTATTGTGAGGTCCCATCTCGAGCCTAAGCTCATCTCGGGCTGCCTCACTTACTAGGTACTGTCCCTCCCTCAGCGGGATTTCTTTCGCCTCCCCAGAGTTTCGAACCTGGTGTCTGAGGGCTTAACACCAAATTCATTGCTACTCTGGTCCCAATTGAGCTAGTAGCTCAGTTAGTACCAGAGTAGCTAGGAATTTGGTGTTAAGCCCTCAGGCACCAGGTTCGAGACTCTAGGGAGGCGAAAGAAATCCCTTTGAGGGGGGGATAGTACCTAGTGAGTGAGCTCTTGCGGGGTAAACCTGAGCTAAGGCTCAGTAAGGCAAATCCCTGATCTCACAATAAAAAGGCGCCTTTTTATTGTGAGGTCCCATCTCGAGCTGCCTCATTCACTAGGTACTGTCCCTCCCTCAGCGGGATTTCTTTCGCCTCCCCAGAGTCTCGAACCTGGTGCCTGAGGGCTTAACACCAAATTCATTGCTACTCTGGTACCAATTGAGCTACCAGCTCAATTGGTACCAGAGTAGCAATGAATTTGGTGTTAAGCCCTCAGGCACCAGGTTCGAGACTCTGGGGAGGTGAAAGAAATCCCCCTGAGGGAGGGACAGTACCTAGTGAGTGAGGCAGCTCGAGATGAGCTTAGGCTCGAGATGGGACCTCACAACTATTTTTAAAATTCATTTTTATATTTCTTTCTAAAACTTTCTCATTTCTCGCCGTGATGGTAATCCAAGAAAACTACTCCTGTTGTGGAAGCTCAAATCTCTAGCTAACCACTAGGAATTAGGGAATCTGCCATGTGTAGTCATCGATGCACAACTTTGGGAACGTGTTACCCCTACGCAATCGGTTTAAACTACACTACCTTATACGTGCAGAGGGTTGTTCAACTGACTCTCTCTCTCAGTTAGTAACTCTCTCACATCTACTATGCACGCATAGAATATTGTACTGGGTACTCAACTGGGACTAGGGTAAACCGTTGGCATACTAAAATACTTTTGTTCAATCTTTTAAAATAATTCATTCTCAAGGCAGAAAGCCTAAAACATTTATTTTTAGCACGTTCTAAGTAATAATATATACCCGGTTTAAAACTCACGTGCTAGAATCTCATTATAATTTCAATAAATCACATAATTATATATGAATACACTCACATGAACAATAAATGAAATATAATCATTTATATATAACAATTAATAATGAATAAATATAATAACATTGAAAGAAATAGTTTTCAACTCATAAAACGTCCTCCGATCGAAAGCGAACCTCCTTCGAAATCCTTCGAAATCCTCTGCTTTCACCCTAAAACATTCAATACTCATTTAGAAGTGATAGGTTCATCAAAACAAAGTTATACATAACTTCTAACACAACTAACTCTATAAGAGCCATTTTTTGCCTAAACTTCGCAATTAAGTTTTAACTTATCCGAGGCTTTCGAAATCCAATTTCTTTCATATCTAAGGTTCTTTTACTCAATTATGACCGAATACATTCACTTCATGCATCGTAAAATGTATTTACATTATCAATTCACTTTACAACTATATATGTGCACTTTTTAGGCCATATCTTACTCAATTTTTATCGGAATTGCTCCTTTACAATTTCTATGGTTTGCTATGACATTTAGGCATGATTTGAGGTCTAAATAACCCCATTTAATGGCACCCATTCCAGCCCTCTATAACAGCCTCTATCTTCCAAATTTTTGCTCACAATTCATATATTATTACATTAGCATGCATGCATTAATTACTTCCATGCATGTCCATTTTATTTTCTTTGAATTTCATTCATTCAAACACATATTTAGGGCCATTATTACACCTTAAACTCAAACAAAATACATAGACAATAAACAGCCCTTAACCTTGGCCGAACATACATAAATACACAACTATTTTCTTTTTCAATTTCTGTAATCATCTATCAACTTAACACACTAAATTATCATTTCTCATGCATTTAATCACTTGAAAAACTCCTCCCACACAAGAATCACCAGCTGGCCATGAATCTCCTCTCACCAATCTCTTCATTTTTCTTTCAATTTCTACCACCACATACACATAAAAGTGCAGAATTTTACACATAGTAGCTCACACACATTTGAATCTTAAAATCACATAAATTCTAACTTATTACCTTGGTTTCTTGCTTAATCTTCTAAGTTATTTCTTGCCAACTTCATTTACTCAAGAAACTTACTCTAAAGCAAGCAAACTAACTCCATAAATTCATCATCCAAACATATGAAGCTACTTACATGAATTTTCCATATAAAGATCATGAAACTTACTTGATTTTTGTGATTTATTTGCTTGGATTACTAATAGATGACCTCCCTAACTATTTTCATCTTACTTTGACCTTGAAGATAGTTGAAAAATTCTTAGAATTGGAGAACTCCAAGCTACCGTGATTGCTCCTTGTTGACCAAGCACTTCTCTTGTTTTGCTTCCTCTTTTGCCATCCACAAGCATGGCTTTTAAGAGCTCATCTCTCTTTATATAATTATTGCTAACTTATTATGACTAAAATGCCCTCCATTAAATCTCAAAATATCTATTAAATCATCTTCTTCCATTTACTTTAATGCCCTTTGCTTATATCTCATGGAAGCTTATCCATGAAAGGACAAATTTGACAATTCATGAATTTAAAATACTAATTAATAAATAATGCATGACAATTAATATATAATAATCCACATTTAACTTTTAATTTGTCATTCATTCATTGGTTCAAGTCTAATGACATGGATTTTGATTTTTTTTTTCAAGTCCATTCCATGTAATACTCACACCAAATCCAAGTATTAATTGAACTTGAATTTTCTATTTTGCCCTTATTGCATTTAATTGCCATGCTCACTAAAAATTTTCCTAATACTCCTGGGTCCTCTAGTCAACATCCTATTCGCGATGCAAACATAAAATCAACTTTAAGAGCTACTATTTGAAGAATACTAATTAACCGTAACTAGAATCGAGGGTTTACAGAATACGTTTCACATCCTTTTCTTATCAACCTCCCAGTGGTAATGGCCAAAATAACATTAAAGAGACAATCCGATCTCTCTCCTACCATAGTTATTTCTTTTCAATCTATAGTCTTAAAAGAGATTCTTTTCAAGCGATAGTCGATCATAGCCTGATGTCTAGATAGCTAATCCATACCCAATATCACATCAAACTCCTGAAATGGCAACTCCATCAAATCACCCGGAAAGTCATCTCCCTGTATTCTGATTGGACACTCTCTGAATACACTAATCACGATCACACTGTGATCTAAGAGATTACTAACCAACACCTCATGCTCAGTAGTCTTGGCCTGAAGATTCCTCTCTCTTAGGATTGTAGTGCATATGTATGAATGCATGGATCTTGGATCTATCAATGCATGCACAGAAATATCAAAGATGGAAACTGTACCAACTATCACATCTGGTGCATCATGCTCCTCTTGAGCCTTGATGGCATTGGCTCATACTGGTGTACAGGTATCCTGTTTCATTACTAACTTCGGTGCCCCTCTCTGACTGCTCCCCTCAACCACTGTCTAACTGGGTCTCCTGCCTCTTGAAGCTGTAGGGGTTGATCTCTCTGTCTACAAAATGGATACTACATTGTTTTTCGAACATTTTCTCTAGAAGTGCTCATGGGAGCCACATCTAATGCATGCTCCTATAACTCTCCATATGTTTCTTGCCACAATGCTCATACGGGGGTGAGGCTGGTCCTCTAATTGTGCTCCCAAGGTTACTAGCTACGAAGGCTGTAGACTATATGGATCTAGTAGTGGACCTTTGTCCTTATCTCTACTGTTGTGACTGACTACCTGTTTGGGTACCCTTGAATTTCTTACTGGGTGGCTACGATGAACCGGAATGCCCTTGGCCTTTCCTCTGTTGGCTTTTATCTTTTCTAGCATGTTCTTCTTTCTTTACTCTCTCAACATTCAAGGTCGCGGAAACCAATCTAGGGAAATCCTCCAACTCTAAGGCTGCAATCTGAAGGCATACATAGTTATTCAACCCATCTTCAAAGTGTCTGCACCTGTCCGCCTCTGTCGCCACTATCTCTTGACATAGTTACTCAGCTTGATAAACTCCCTCTTATACCCAGTTACTATTATCTATCTATGATTCAAGTTTATGAATTCTCTCTTCATATTGTCGATATGAATACGGCCAATGTATTTTCTCCTAATTCTCTTTGGAAGAACTCCCAAGTCCTCTTTTTGGGCCAGTCGTAAGGGATACGAACGTCCATCACTCATAAGTGTCCTCCTACAATAGAGAAACCGCACACTTGAGGCTCTCCTCTAAGGTGCAGTGCAGTTGCTAGAGAATCCTTTTCGTTCGTTCCAACCAATACTCAACTGCGGAGGCGTCCTCATCTTTTCTGCCATGTAAATCTATAGGCCTATATTTTGCGAGCCTCTCTAT
Organism: Dimocarpus longan; assembly: GCA_022984855.1. NCBI lineage: Eukaryota > Viridiplantae > Streptophyta > Magnoliopsida > Sapindales > Sapindaceae > Dimocarpus > Dimocarpus longan. Next base: position 29,091,113 of record CM041016.1, on the reverse strand, counting down.
CACTGATCTCTGCGGTGCAGCTCTAGCCATATTCTAGAAAAATTTAGCCATTTGTTGCATACAAGTTGGCTGACCCTGACCTTCTGGTCCAGCCATCCCTCAGCTCGAGAACCCGCTGGATGCTCCTCCTGCAACACTGGTGGGACTGCCCAGTCTACTCTCATCACCACCTTTAACTCTTTGAGCATCTGAGGGATCCATTCTTTACCCTATTCCAGATAGAAGAGAAATCAACAGGTCAAAATCACATCCTTCTAAGTTTATATGCAATGCAATGCATGTTCACACAAACACCAAAAATTATTTTCCATAAATGGCTAGATATAGGAACGCCTAAACCATAGCTCTGATACTAAAAACTATAACAGTCTTCCCTTAATTCCCAGTGGAATGAGAATCGAGACGAAAGATATTACATTACTTACTAAAATTCATTTACTTGTTTATTTTATTTTATAGAAAATCCGACAGAGTTTCGTCTGTTTTTCTGGAAACCAAAAATTTAAAAACATGCAAGGAAACATAACACTTCTAAAATAATTCTTTGTCAACTTCCATTCGGACCTCTCGTCCATTTCCAAACTCACTTCTCCATCCAAACACTTATAATAGTCATTTTTTTACAACATTCCAAATTCATGAAAACTAACACAAACTCAGATCATAATTGCCACTCAATTTACATAATTGACAAAACATTACAAACTTTACACAAATTATTCTGTACAAAAATTACACTTTAATGAAGTACACACTTTCACAAAATGCATATGAAGATATGCATACGTAGTAGAAAATGATCATTACCCAAAATGAGGATGGATGTGACTCGTGAGGAATGCTACAGATATGTCATCTTCATCTTTATCTGCAAAGCCTAACTCAACTACTTGCGCATAACAAATCCAACACACTAAATATTTCTACTTAGTGGGTGTACACATACTATATTACAATCATAATTATTTTAAAAAATATAACATTATAATCAAATGGAATGCACAATTCTCAACTTTTCATAATATACACACCATAAATCAAACAAGTTAAGAAGTATACAATTTAACTTTCCAAAACCAATTGTCAAGCATATTTACGATATTAAACGGGACTCTTCCTGAATCCCTCCTCTGCACCCGAGAAAGACCCTGTAGCACACCGACAGAATTTCAACGAACCCTAACTTTGGCTCGAAGAAATCTCGTTGGAGCACCGAAACTTAATTTAAATTTGATTTCTAGTTCGTTTACTAGGGTAAAATATTTTTCGTTTTTTCTAATGAAAATCTGGTAGCATGCCGGTTGTTTATTGAACTATGCCACCCTGCAACTTCGAATACAATTTAAAAACACTTTTATAGCACTCAATCTCAACTATTAAGGGCATTCAGCCCTCATCCTAAAATTAATTCTAGCATAGAAAACCACAATTAAGAAAATTAATTGAAAAACTAGAACTTTCTTATCAAAGCATCTTTATAAAGACACGTATCCAAAAACTTGTATTTACATTTACAATTTACACCATGCTTTGATACAAATATGCACATGACAAAAATATGAGCTATACAAGTGATACAAGTCGTCCGTCAATCAGTCTGCATATTTGTCTAAGCCTTGTCTGCTAGACGACTCGCTCCTGTACCTGAAGGAAAATTTTTAAGAAATACATAGAAAACAAACTGTGATTAAAAATCAGTGAGAATAATAATTTAATAAAACAAAGGAAAAATAGTTTTATACTTTTCTAAAATACTTTATCAAAACTAGTTCGAAAACTGTTTTCCAAGCTCGTTCTAAATCTTTTTCTGAAACTTTCTTATCGCTCATATGAATGGTAACCCAGAGAAACTACTCTTGTCGTGGCAACATAAGATCTCTCGCTAGCCACTAGGAGTTAAGGAATCTACCAGGTGTAGTCGCCGATGCGTAAACTCTGGGCACGCATTACCCTCTTATAATCAGTCTCTACTACACTACCCTTATACGTGCAAAGGATGACTCAACTGACTCTTTCTCTCAAGAGTTGTCCGAACTTCACTATCAATTAGTGACTCTCTCACATCTACCATACACATATAGGGTACTTGGTCTGGTACTCAACTGGGGCTAGTGTAAACTATCAGCGTAATAAAATACTTTTTCTTAGTATTCTCAAATAAACTAATTTTTAAGGCAAAAAACCTAAAATATTTAATTTTCGTATATTCTTGGTATAATTATATATTCAACTCAAACTCATATAATAGAATCTCAATTTAATTTAAATAACTAACTCACACATAATGAAATAAGTTCATATAAAAATGAAATAACATAATACTTGGAAAAATTAGATTTCCACTCACGAAACGTCCTTTGATAAATGACGATTCTCCTTTGAAAGGCTCTGATACTTTTCGCCTTCACCCTAAAACATCGAATACTCATTTAGAATTAGTAAACTCATTAACACAAAGCTATAAATAGCTTCTAACACAACTAACTCTATATAATCCTTTTTACGCCTAAATTTTTGCAACTAAGTTTTAATTTATTCGATGCTTTTGAATTTCGATTTCTTTTTATGAATCCTGTTTATTATCACCTAGGAACACCCCGGTGTACTCGAAATAATTTTTTGAGACTTGGAACAAAAAAATGAAAAATAAGGGTTGTCAAACCCGAATGCTACCTAGAGGCCAATCCAAAGCTTTCCTTCATTCCATTTTCACTCCAATCATCCCCCTAACTCGCGTTTAGGTTAGCCATGAAGCGAATTCGGAAAGAAACGGTTATTGAGTGGGTGTTTCTAGCCAAAAACTATGTTTTTCAACACTTTTTTAGTTCATTTTCTATCACATTCATCCAACAAGCTCAATTATCTATCCTCTAATGTTCTTACACTCAAATATGATCAAACATACTCATTTCATGCATCATAAAGTTGATTTTCTATGATATTTCTTAATGCCCTTCAATTAGACAAATATAACTAAACTTGTCTTTAAACTTTTGCTTATTCAATTCTATCACTTCCATAAGGTTTCTTGGCCTCAACTATGCTTAAATTTAAGCTCAAAACATGGAAACAAAAATTGGGTCACAAAACCCTAGCTTTGGCCGTGAATCACCTCTCATAACCCCCGCACTTTTCATTCAATTTTCAACACAATAATCACACCAAAATCATCACCAACCAACCTAGTTTCAATCCATAAATTCAAAACAATATTTGAAACAAGATGGAGAATGGGTTTCTAGGTCATCAAGGTTGAATCAAGATAAAGAAATTCACCTATTTGGACTTCAATGTCACTCCAAATTTGCACAAATAGCTTTGGTTGATGACAAGATGAAATTTTGAGATGAAATCCTTGAAGAAATTGCTTGATTTCCTCTTGCGCTCCTCTCTTCCTTGGTCGGCAACACACACCTCTCTCCCTCTCGGTTTTGGATGAGCAAAGCAATGGAAAATTATCATGAGAACATCTATTTATAGTGGGGAATTTTGTTAACTTTTTGACTTTGAATGGTAATTAGTATTAACTTCTTTTAATTACAACTTAGCTCTTTGAACTTTGCTTAATTCCATTTTGACTCTTAAATGGATAAGTTTAATGCTAATTGGTCCATTTGTCACATTATAACCCACTTATTCCATCCACCAATCAAAGGGTTCCAAATGACTCACTAAACACCATAAATTCTATCACATTTGGTTAATTCTCATTGGAGAAAATTTTTAACTTTAAATGGTAAGTTTATCTCATCCAATACTCTCCCATTTCATTCCCTAATTCTCTTAGGTCCTCTAATCGATATACTATTCGCAATGCGAAAGTATATTTAACTTTAAAGATCACTACTTGAGTGATACTAGTTAGTCGTAACTAGAATTGAGGGTTTACAATATTGCCCATATTATTTTTTCCAAAGCCTTTTGTAAATTTTGAAATGATACCTTGGATCGGAAACGAGTTTCCCCAGCATCGGACACTCGGTGTCTACCCATCAGATCACATTTTCACATAGATTTACAATTTCTGGACCGGACACTCAGTGTTTCTTAAGGTTTGTAAATCAAAATCGATATGCATTCATAACGACGTAGTAATATTAATAATCACCCTATTGGCATGCTAATTACCAATCCCTATCTACTAATCTCTAGGTTTACTCGGGCTCTCGACATTATTTAAAATTACAAGATTTTCAATTCAATCACAATTTTAATCGCGTAAATGTTAAATCACATTTTTGTATTCATTTTTTTGAAATTTTTCGAAGTATCACTTTAGGTCATTTCAATTGACCATTTTATCCCTAGTTTTAGTATCAAAATTTAACAAAACCATTCTCATTCTTTTCTAGCACATATTCTACCAAGAGGTGAAATTTTGAAAACTTTTCTTCAAATCACTAATTCATATCATAATTCATTCAAACATCATTTCATTTATACTAAATTGAGCATTAAATGGCAAAACTACACTTGGATACAAATCTAGCTTGTATTCGGCCAATGAAGGGGATTTTCGAAAAAAAAAATTTCATTCACCAATTCATCACATAAATCATTCAAATATCATTTGATTAGCACATGAATGGACATAAAATGATAAAAATACCCCTAGGTTTCTCTCTAGTACATATTCGGCCTAGGGCATTTTTTTTTTTTTAAAAAAAAAAAAATTATGTTAAACTTCATTTTTCATCCCATAATTCATTTAAAAGGCATGCAAATGACACATAAATATCAACCATATATAGTTATCACATCAAAAGAACAAAATCATAAAGTTTCAAAAGAATTTTCTATTGTCAAGCTTACTCATAAAGGCAAATTTTTAAAGCGAGTGTACACCAAATTTTTAGGCTTGATTTCTAGCTTTTCCATACCTTTAAAGAGAGCTTACAACTTCTTGTTCTTCTCTTGGCTCCCTTTAGCAAAATCCCCACCTAAGGTTTCAAAAATGCATTTATTCACCTTAACAAACAAATCAACTAACTTAAATGCAAACATGGCTCGCTATTCATGATTAGGAGTGCATTTACATGCTTATTAACCTCTCTCTAACTTTCAAACAAAAACCCACATCACATACCTTAGATTTGCACATTTTTAATAAAAATCCAACTTTGAAACTTGATGGATTTTGATGAAATTAATGACTTGGATTGATGGATAATGGAAAGAACAAGGTTTAGGAGTGATTTGGTAGCTAGCAATTGAAGAGAAATTGAGAGAAATGGAAGAGAGAAGGGACGGCAAGAAGAAAAGGAAGATGGAAATGATTTTCAACCTAAATTGCACTTTATATACTACCCTTTTTTGCCTTCCAATTTTACCCTTAACTATCTCATTAATTCCCTTCATGTCCCATGTCACACATGCTAGTTTCTCATTAGTTATTAATGCCAACTCACTTTTCCACTAAATCATTTAACCACACATTTGTAAGATTTCAATTAGTTTCCATAACTTTTTGACTTTTGGTTGGCAAGTTTTTATTGGTCCAAATTTCATTCCATGTGATGCATTCTACTTACTTTCCTTCCTCATCCAATCATATGATTCCATCCTTCAACTTATCTCATTTAATTTCTAATTTAATTCTTTAGTAGGGAAAATGTCTCCAAAAATATTAAATTCCCTAAATAAAAAAAGAAATAAATTAATATCACACTAAATGTATGAAATTCTAATTTAATCCGACTTTTCACATTCAAATCTTTAATTCAAAGATATTAATCAGAAGGAAATAAATTTCGGTGCACTACAACTTGAATATTATGTCTATTAAAAAAATAAGTAGCATGGTTGTAAGGAAACATGGACACCGGGCAAAAAAAAAAAAAAAAAAAAAAAACAAAGTACCCCTGTAAACCACCCTCCCTAATATTAATAGTATCGTACCTTTGTATCTTTGTATAGTAGAATAACTAATAATGTTGGAGCATGTCGATTTAGATTCAAATGGTAGAATGTAATTGCTAGAATTTTAATTAATGTGAGAGATAATCTTAGAATTTGGACCAATTAGAGATGAAAACATCTCAATGGAATTTTGAAATATTATAACAAATGGAGGGTAAAGTAATTAAGGCCAACCTTAGATATATATATATGTAGAGGTAAGTTGGGCTTAATTGAAAAGTCAGTAAAAGTTAACATGTTTATGTTATTGTTTTAATTAGAGTGGTCAAATTATAATACTTGAAAGACAAGGGAACAAGTAACAATTTCAAGTCTTTATATAAAGAAGAGAATGTGCTGGAAATTGGAGAAATAAAGCAAATAGAAACCGTGAGTGAGCAAGAGGCCATTCCGCCAAGTGAGGAAGAAGAAGGGTGGACGAAGATCAGCTAAGGAGCAAGTGATCCAAGGGTTTTCAAGGTTGAATCCTAAGATTTTAAGATCAAAAATCAAGTCTCTAGCCTTCCTAGTTTATTCTCTACAAAAATTGGTAAGTTTGAGTAGTGATTTCATGAAAAAGTTAATTGTTGTTGAGGTTTGAGTTGGGCTTATAGAAATCTAATTAATGGGTGATGTTCTTGGCATGTGAAAGACTAGATTTATAGCTTGAGTTGGTGTGGAGGTTGGCTTAGCACTTGAAAGCACAAAGGGGTAAGAAACTAGTAAAATTTTTATGTTAGTGTAGAGATTTTTTTTTTGTGCTCTCCATGTGTTTGGTTTAATGCCTAAGTGAAGTGGATTAAATTTGGGATGTGTTTTGAGAATTTAATTGAGGCAATATGATGATTAGAGACCATGAAAAATTCAGCCCTAACAAGAAGTAGAAGAAATTATATTAGTTTGAGTTATTTTAATGTTGAAAGGCATGAAAACTAGTAAGGAAATTATGAAAATTTAGTAAAGATTAATTAGGACTTATGAGGAGTTTTAGTGCTATGTCACTTGATAATATTAGTATGTGATGTACTAGTGCTTTGAGAATGATTTTGAATAAATAAGAGGCATGTGGGAAGGATAGTTTGTGCATGGAAATGGTTAGAGCTGAAAATGGTTAGAGCTGAAAAAGAAAGTTAATGATGCAAAGAAGGGGCTGTTCGGCCATGATGTTACCAGGCTGTCCAGATTTTTTTGTTGTGTGTTTAAGTGATTTTAATGCTTATTTAGATGATATATGAAGGTAGAAATTGAATTGGTATTGAAATGACACAAAAATCGGCAATTAAACTAGTTTTATGCCTAATTGTGTTAATGTATTTCAATGAATTTTAGGAAGATTTTAAAGTGTGTTTTGAATATGTTTAGTATGAGGATTTACATGAGAATAAAAGCTTGCATGAAGTTATAGAATTAGCAATTATAGAGAAATAAGTAGAAAAGTTTGCATGAAGTTGCCTAAATGAGAGTTTATTAATGGGTGAGTAGAATGTGTGAAGAAGTTAATTTTAATGAGCTCTATTGAATGATTAGTGTGTAATTAATGTAGGTGAGCCATCGAGTGGTCCATAGACAAATCCGATCGAAGGAAATCGCAAACTTGTGAGTGTCCTTTTTAAACTAGAATTTACGAAACAAAAAAAAAATGTTTTGAAAATCAATTAAATTTTAGTTTAATCTCCTTTCATTTAGTAAATTATTATGCTGAAATTTATTTATTTTATACAAAAGAATTATGTTTTGGTACTTCATAGGGCATTAGAGACATTACCGGTCAGAGTACTCCTATCGTGCATGGCATAGTCGGGGCGTGTCACTAACAGCGGGAAAATGGGACTTTAGTAGTCAGTCAGTCCAGAATCGCCCTCTGCACGTGTGGAGTATATAGAGTTAGTGCGCTATCTATTTTGTGGTGATGTAGAATTCCACCGCATTTACCGGATTGTGACTTGAGCGATGTAGCATTTCGCCTTGTCATCCTATACGGTATTAGTGATGTAGAATTCCACTTTGCCGTGATGCCTAAAGTACCATTAGAATATGATTGACTAGTAGAAAAATAGAGAAAGGCTATGAATTTGATTATGACAGCAAAAACTGATTTTTTGAAATTTATGTAAATTCATAGTTAATACATTTGAATTTATAGTTATGCATTTTAATAGTTACAGCAAATTTTAAATGAAATTTTATGACACTCACTGGGCTAGCAGCTCATTCCCCATAATTCCCAAAACATTTCAGGTACAGGTGCGGGTGCATCAGAAGCTGGGACCTCGACTCCAGCAAAATAAAAGTGCTGTGGTGTACATAAATATATAGTAGGCACAATGTATGATTTTGGCAACTTATAGAAGTTAAAGTTTTGTATAAAACTTGTGATTTTGTACGTCTATAAACAGGTTAATAGTTATAGCACATTATATTAGGAAAATGACTTCAGTTTTTAATTATGAATTATTGCATTATATACACTGTTGTGGTTGATTGTGATTACCGGATTTTAATCCAATGGCAGTAATTGGCGTGTATGAAAATTTATAAGTGTTTTAAAAGTTTTCTTACAGGAAATAAATTTTTGGATTTACAGAAAAACAGCCGTTATGCTGCCAAAATTTTTCTTAAACTCCAGATGGATTTTATTACAATTATATGACTAATTAGTAGTTAAATCGGCTCAGCTTCACGGAAATTCTTCAGTCAACTTAGATAGTGGCTGGAGAGTGACCGTGGGGTGCCGGCGAGTTCCCTATTCTACAGAAATAGTAGCTTAAAAGGATAGGGACCCGTCAACCCCTATTTGATAGCATATAAATAACAAACTCAATATATAAAATAATACATTTAAACTCGATCAATTTTACAAAAATTTTGATAAAGTTTTTCTTATTTTTCGAACTTGTCAAAAATTTGATGCCCCTGTAATTTATACACTATAGTACTTTTATAATTGATCCAACCAAAATAGCGTCTCTCCATAAGCATATATGCAAACAATACACATTCACACACACACACACAAAGCACATAGCAAAAAATATGAAAATATGATTAACCCACTTTTGAGAAAACATGGATACAGGAAAAAAAAATACTAAGTATCAAAAAATGGAAATAAACAAATTTTAAAAGTTTTGAGTTGTTTACCGGTTGTGTAAGAGGAATACATGCTAGTACTTGAGCTTAATCTACGTTCGGCAAATGAGTCATGAGTAAATTTATCAAATTAGTAATTATCTGCTTCATAGTTACCATCTCACAATTGACATATTATTGCCATTATGCGAAGTTTTGTCCACCAAAAATAGATGCTTGTATAGTAGACGGTGTTACACCATGACTTATTCCTCGAACTCAACCTTGATATTCCTTACCTAAAACTTGTGAGACAAAATCATCTCAAATTGAAGTTTGGAATTCTTGATGTAGTGTCGCCATTTGTGCCTATATATGATGTCACATGATATTAACATTAAAAAAACTATATATATGTAATACAATAAACACAATAATTGATCAAATCAATGTAACATACAATTTTTTTAGCAATGTCCTCATTTACCATGCTTTCTTCTTTGTGCACATGACTGACTATCTATGTATCAATTCTATCAATTTTGGGATCTTTATTTGCAGCCACTTTTTTCGCTCTCTGACATTGATAGTCAAAAAAATAAAAAAATATATTTTTCTGTCTTTATTCCAAAAGTTCTTAGAGAATAACACATTTAAGAAACAAAAATATATTTTTTAGATCTTAAGAAATGATAAAAATACATGATAACTAACAATAAGAAATAACAATATATTTAACTCTAACCAAAACTTGTCATAATCGTGTCATTCCTTTTACAACTTGATGTATGCGAGGCACATTTTTCTGTGACAACTAAGAATAAGGCTTATTAGAAGTCTAAAATATTGTAAAATTTAATCAAAATCCATTAAATGTTAACACGCTAGCTTAAGAATATGAATGCATAATTATCTCAAATTCTGAAGACAATTGGTGATTGACAAATGCAGTTCAATCATGTTCATTAACGTTAGGTTGTTTTAGCATTTCGCATCTTCTTTATGCATCAGGACCAGCAAGAACTTTTCTAATTTGCCTTTTTATTTTGCCTTTATAGTGTCTCTAACACTCATTTATTATTTTTAATGTATGAGTTTCATTAATTCATCAGCACCAAGTCGTAACTACAGTTGTAAGTTTTTTAAAAATAAATATGTAATATTAATATTATAAATAAAAAAACCAGTATTGCAATACAAACATACATTTACATTCTCCTACATTGTATCTTTTAATGTTCATGGTATCTTATCCTAGCTAGTATAGGTTATATGTATCATTTGAGTTGAAAGGGCTCCATAACTTAAACTATAGATCACCGAATTCTCTTCAATTAGTTGTCCAACTTCATTAATGTGTTCTTGTGGCTTTGACCTTGACCCTTTTTTTATAATCTACATGGTTGGGAATGCTTCCTTTTCTTTTCTTCTCTCCACAAAAGCCATCTGAAAACTGACCAGTTGATGTTCTTTTAATCGACATCTGTAAATGTTATGAAAATGACATATACTAGTAGCCAACAATGGATAACAAACTCAATATATAAAACAATATATATAAAGTGTAATGCCCCGAATTTTCTCTATCTAAGAGAAAAAAATATATATCCGAATGAATAATATTTTTCAAATGAATAGTATTTTAGGATGAATAGTATTTCTGAGTGAATAGTGATTTCAGGAAATAAGACATTTCCTCAAGTTTAGTAAATAAATTTTTTTTGGTAAATAGTATTTTCGGATGGAAAGTGTCTGTGTGAATAGTAATTTTTAAAAAATGGATATCATATATTACAAGTTTTAAAAATTATATTATAATTAACAGAAACTGAAATGGCAAAAAAATAAGTCAGTTTAAGAGGTAAAACAGAATAGTTTCCCGATCCAATAGGAAATTCGGACGGATTTTCAAAAAATTTTAAAAATTTAGAAAATGTTAAAATGAGTATTAAAAGCTCAAGAAGTATTTTAAAAACTCAAGCAGCACTTCTGAAGGAGATTCGAATTGAAATAGAATCAATCTAGAAATTGCCAAAGACGATTTAGTGAATTACAGAGAGCCAAAAAGGTGTATGGAATGATTTTTAAGAGTTACCAAGGTTACTAGGAGTATATAGGAAGTATAAATATAGGCCTCGATAAATTTTGAAAGGATTTCGAAAAAGTCCCGAAAAAGCCGAATCCAAACATCCCGAAAAAGTCAAATAAAAAGAAATAAGAAAGCATAGACTTGTGGGGCAAGTAACCATGGAAAAAGCGACACGTGGTATAAGAGATAAGGATGGAGACACTTGTCAAGATTTCATGGATGATATTTTTATGATTTTGAGTAAGTTTTTAGGACAAAATGGTCATTAAATGGATAGTATATAAAGTTAAAGGCATGAATGATGAAAGAAGCAAAAGATCTCTTAGCCAAAAGAGGAGGAAACATGAAAAGAAAGGAGCAGCCATGAGAAAGAGAGGAGATCGAGAGAAAGAAGAAGAATTTGGTCGTGAAGGAAGAGGAAGAAGAAGAAGAAGAATAAGAGGTGATCTAACATCCCTAGTCTCTCAAACCCATCAAGATTTCATAAGAAAAAGTAGAGGTAAGTTGATTTAGATTTATTTTTAGTTGATGGTTTTTTTTTTTTTTAATTTGGTGATTTAATGAGTTTTGATGAATTTTATAACATGAATAAAGGCTGATCATCATCAATTTGAGTTTAGAAGGGGAAGGAAGTATCAAGGAGTTTAGGTCAAGGAAATTAGTGAAGTAAAGTGTTAGGGTTTTATGTGATTGATGCAGTCCAATTTAATTTGATGGGTTTTTGAATATTTGGTGTAATAGAAATGAAAGAAAGTGATTGAATGTGTGCATGTGTCATGGACGGTCAAAGGATGAAATAATGAAGTAATTCACTTGATTTGGTGTTTGATGAATTTTGTATGTGATTTGAGTTTATTTTAAACAAATTGATGGAAAGAAATTAAGAAGATTGGGTGGTTATGCATGAGATTCAAATTTTGTTATAATAGGTCCAATTGTGTATTGAATAGATTTTTATGCTTGATTTTGTGATTGATGAATTTGTATGAGTTTTGGGTGGATTTTGAGCTAATTGATGTAAAGAAAATGAAAAATTGGGGTGTGGTTCATAAATATGGATTTTTGTTAGAATAAAGTGTAATTGTGTATTGAGTTGATTTGTTAATGTTTGATGTGTGTATGGATCATTTTTGGATGAATTTGAATGTATTTCAAATGATGTTTGAAATGGAAAATGATTTGGAAATCATTTTTGAAAAAAAAAAGATGGGTGTTTGGCTGAATGCTACTTAGAGTAATATCTAGGGGTATGTTTGCCATTTCAACATCATTTATGTGTTAACTAAATGGTATTTGAATGATTTATGTGATAAAATAGTGTATGAAAAAAGGAAAATCTCAAAACCCCTTTCTTTGGCCGAATATAGGTCATTTTTGTATCCAAGGGTATTTTCATCATTTTAAATTTATTTATGTGTTAAACCAATGATGTTTGAATGATTTAAATTACGAATTACCAAGTTGAAAATAAATTTTGAAAAATGACACCCCTTGACCGAAACTAGTATGTAGGGGCACTGGGAATTTGTATGATAAATTAAGAAAAAAAAAAGTGAATTGTATGTGATTTTAATGATTTAAGAATGAAATGAAAAATAGTTGAAACAAAATCGATTTATGTTAGTACCTTGATTGTGTGCTAGTAAGGTGGAAGGTCATGTGATATTTGTCTAATTTGACGAATCATCGAATGAAAAATAATGTTTTATGATGCATGTTTGATATTTTGTTGAAACAATGAAAAAAATTATTAAAATCTAGCATGTTTCGTTACTAATGAAAATTTTATTTGGAAACGGAAATTATTAATTTTTTTTTAGTAATAAATGAAATCTATAAGGGTTCTAGTAAACTTGAGCATTGGTAGGTGGAGATTGAAAATTAGCATACCAATAAGATAGATGAGCAATACTACGCTGTTACACCGATATATAATTTTTGATGGATGGATTTTGGGAGGCACTAGATGTTCGGTCCTAAAGTTGAAACCGATTGTGATATATGACCTGACGGATAGTCATCGAGTGGCCGATACCGGAGACCTCATTTATTCTATTGGGTAGCCACCAAATAGCCGATGCCAAGAGACCCGATTGTGATATGTGACCCGACGGGTAGTCACCGAGTGGCCGATACTAGATGCACCATTTATTCTGGCGAGTAGCAACCGAGTGGCCGCTGCCCAGAGACCCATTTGCTAATCCACGGTATCATGTCAGTGTTTACGAAGGATGCTTAAAAATGTAAAAGAAAACCGTGTTGATATGATTGAAAATGACAATTATTGTGTTTTTTGTGTACATTAATTAGAAATTTGAGTTCTTTGAAATTTATTTGTAAAAATTTGAAAATTTGCGACATATTAATTTACGACTTATATTTTGAAAATTGTTGCATTTTACGAAGGGCGTTGAAAATATTGTGGGAAAACCATGTATTTCTATATGCAAAAGTTGCATGGCACAAATGCTTGTATGTATTTGTTAACTATTAAATTTTATTGTGTTTTATTACTAATATTTGAAAATGATAAACTTTTAGTTTTGTAAGGTTATACTTGAAAAATGACTTGTATGCATTTTATGTGTGTGTGTTTATTAGTAAATTGATCTATTTATGATTTATTATAAAAATTTAAGAACCGTGAAGTCTTGCCTTACAAACTTGTATGTTAAGAAAATGATGAAATTTAAATTTGATGTACCCCCATTAAATAAAAATACTTAGCGTGTTGGATTTATCACGTGCAGGTTGAGATTTAGGCATTGTTGATAAAGACTAAAGAGAAGACATCTACAGAAATTGCAGTGAGTTACATCTCTCCACCTTTTGGGTAGTTATTCTTGTGGGCATTATGTATTTTTGTTAACGTGTATTGATACGCATGTATGTATCTATATATATACAACTATATGTTTATGAGATTTTGTAAATGATAATGTATATAAATAGTATAAAAGATTTTGATATTGTAAAGTGATTCTATAAATAAATTTATTTATTTTCTTTTAATCGGCATTTACTTTTATTAATATAATTTTTATTAAAAGTTATAAAATTTTGTATTCAAGTGAGATTTTGTAAATGAAATAATAGTTGTGAATTGAGTTATGTTTATTTTTATGAATGTGACATTTTTGTGTAAAGAAATGATGGTTATGTATATTTGTGTGGTGAAGTGATTTGAAAAACGGACGGGAGGTCAGAAATAGAAGTTGAGAAATGAATGTTTTAAAAGTGTTATGTTTTTATTGCAGGTTTTAAATTTTGGGTTTTCTGAAAAACAAAGGAAACTCTACAATTTTTTTTTTTTATAATAGTACATTTATGGATAATAATAATGAATAAATCGAGTAAGGTAACATCCTTCGACTTGGTTTTTATTTTAATGGGAATCATGTGGAGGGTGTTATATAAAGTCAATTTATTTTACGAAAATTTTGACAGAGTTTCTCTTGTTTTTCGAACTTGCCAAAAGTTTAGTTCAGTTGCAATTGAATAGCAAAATAATTTTACAACTGATCCAATCACTTCAGAGACTCTATCTCTTCATAAACATATACACACACACAATATAAACACACACATATTGCAAAAAAAAAATTAAAATATGATCACATTTATTAACATTAGATGTTTACAACTGAAAGGACCCAACCCGGATTCCCCTATAGAGATTCGAGCGGAGCCCTCTCGGCACCCCACAGAATCCTTGTAGTCTTTATGCAGATGACTCAAAAGGACTCTATGAAGCAAAGTCGTAAAACAATTTCATTTCTTAACTATTTAAAATTTAGGGTGAAAAAATTTCGGCAGCACAATGGCTGTTTCTCCGATATTTCCAAGTTTTTTAAACAACTGTAAAATAATTTATAAATATTTCTAAATGCATACATTCTTTTTCACTTCCAAATGGGACCTTAGGTCTATCTTAAAATCCATGTTCACTCACAAATCAAGTATTGAAAACAAAATCATTTAAAACTTAAAACATTCCACATGCGTGACATCATAATCATTATTATAAAACTTAAACATTTACATTACACTAAATCTGTTATACATCAAAACATTTACTTTAATTTTATAGTGACGGTCGTCTGATAAGCTCGTCTAACTTTGAACTAGAGATTTATAGTCTTGAGGACTCGTGCTTGCACCTGAGGAGGTTTTAAAAAAAAAGACTAAACAAGAAAATAGTGAGCTAAAAAGGCTCAGTGAGTGTTACGTATTTCTAAATAAGCTTTCCTTTAATATCCTCTCTAAAATCCTTTGAAAGAGTTCTAAGTTCCATAATAAGTTGTTCAAAACATGAATTTCATGTTATTACATAATCATTTATATACATATTTGCTTGAAAACAAGATTATATGCATCGTAAAAATTCATTCCGTAACATACCTCATTTGAAATTCATTCATAACATAATCATAAATTTATAAATTGTATTCTCAGTCATAAAACATGTATCCAATGGGACCCAGGGAAATCATGATCACCGTCCGATCCTAGGACACCGGTGGTGGGGACGGTCAATCTCAATCATAAGCCACTATGCCGTGGAATGTTATCTCACTGCACATAGGGCATCAGTCATAATAGTACCTTATATACGCGTAGAGGGCGACATGACAGACTCGATCCCCCCCATAGTTAGTGGACTTTCCCCCCACGGACATGTCATACGTGCAATAAGGCACTTCGACCACATAACAGTCATATAATGGGGATTAGGGTAACCATCGGTTTTGAAAATTGTATTTAACTTTTCTTAAGAATTACATCTACATGCTAAAATAATTATAATTATTGTAAAACATATTTCTTCGATTAGATATTAAAACATAAAAGCGTATTAAAAAAATAAATAAATTCACGCGATCAATATTGCTTTAGATGCATATATAAAAATATTTATAATCGAACATCATTCATTTAAATTCATAAAAACATACTAATCAGAGGACATTTATCATTTCATAAAACAATTTGCACTCATTGATCTCTAACTCACAGAAACTTCCTGATTTTCTTCCTCGCGATAATTCCCCAACTTCGATTTCTTTCACCTTATCGATACCTATATAATTTAACATTCTAATAAAAACCATAAACGTTAAATATTTCGCGATTACGAAAAGTTTTATCGCGAGTTATTCTTTTTAACCATTCGCGCGATTCTTTTCGTTTTAAATTCCAACTCAACGTCAAACAACTTATTATTTCATTCAATACATGTAAAACTAATATTCGAACACTTCGATACACATAAACGAAAGTCATGGCAGCTTACTAAACGTTCATTCGCTTTCCGCTTCGAATTCAAAAATCAACAATTAATTACATTCGCTAGCAAAGAAAACTATTTGAGTGACTCTAACATAATTCAATCCGTCCTAACGTCAATATTTATCATTTTAACAACCTCAGACACATATCATGGTAGCCTACTAATGTCATATCCATTTTTAAATTCTTCAAGGAAAATCGCAACTAAACACGTTCGTACGAAAACAAACGTTATCCGAATCACGCAGAAACGATTTCTCTATTATCGAACGACTATTCGATCCTTTAAAATACACCATTATGCATCATTTTTCAAGACGATGAACTCGAAAGTAAAAACATAACATAACAGCCCCTACAACATATTTTTCACACAATTCCAACATCAAAAATCGTCCAAAATCGCATTAACATTTCAGCCGAATGAACCTCCGCACTAACGAGGTTCTAAATCCTAAAACCCAATCATAACGTTATCAAATATCGTCCATAACTTAACATAACATTTATCAACGAAACAACACTTGTAAAAATACAACTTAACTCACGAAAATCAATCGAAATTTTTTGAAAATCACACGTGAAGAGCTGTCCACTATCCGATCTGCACTAACACTAATTCAAGTTGTTCTATGAGCTTAAACTACTTCAAATTAGCTCTCAAATTTACTCATAAGCTACTGGACTTACAAATTTCAGTCAATGACTTGCTGAAAACCGAATGAAGACGAAAAATGATGGCTGTTCTGCATCGGGTCTGCACTCACACTCTCACGAGCTCACTTCCTTCTTGCTGCAGGTCACGAACAGCTTGGCTCTTACTCTCAACAGCAGCTCACTCACGGCAGCAGTAGCTCACGGCCTGATAACAGCTGATCGTCCCTCCTTGCTTGCATGCATGAATAGATTCTCCTCCTAGTTTGCTTAGACGACACATGCAACTCAAGTTTGTAGACGCACGCTGTTCATTCCTTCTTCCCCTCACCAGCTCATGGTTACACTTCTCAAATCTGAAATGGAGAAGAAGAAGAAGATCCAAAGCTGATCTTAGTGTCACTCACTCACGGCTTCAAGCTCTCTCTTACAAGATCTCTCAATTTCTCACAAGATCTCTCAATTTCTCTATTTATCTACTTCTTGCAATTCTCTCACTCTCTCACTCAACTCTCTCTCGATTTGAAAACAAAAGGGCTGACCGAATGCTTGCAACAATATATCCTTCAATTCTTGCTTTTCAATTGATATATAGATATATTATATAATTGCTTGACAAGTGGCACCCATGCATATAACTTCTTTGCCACTTGTCTTGCTTCCCATGCCATTTGTCCTAATCATTTCATGCATTTTTCCATTTCGATTCTAAATTCGAATCCATTTTCATCCATTCAGGAATTCGTTTATAACTCAATTACGCCTTTGAAATAAATTTTAAAGTTCGAATTCATCTCCGCGAACTCGAAATTATTTTATTTCTCTCCAATATTTCGCACGATCCGAAATATAAATATATTCTTCCGTCCAATAAATTTTTGAATCGCTTGAAATCTATTCGAAGAGATTCGTTTTCGATTCGTTTCACTTTTATTCAACTAGAAAATAAATTTCGAAAGTTTTCATTTACTAAGTTCGCTTTTGGAGAAATTATTATTTCCGCGAATACTTTCCGTTCGAAAACACGATCCATCAGAAAATAATTCATTTTTCCGTCAAACGAGGCTTGGGGTTTTGCATTACGGATAGTTATTTATTTATTTTATTACCTCAATATTACGGTTGATAGACCCCAAACCTGATTTTCCATTATAGTCTATGTACCTGCGTAGTATAGGGAATATTGATCCAGAAATAGGGCCAAAGAATGATTTAAGACCCGATTAGAGTATATAAAATTTTAGAGTTTGTTTTGGCGAAAAACGAAAACTTTCGGTGAATAGTATTTTCGGACAGAAACATCTTCGGATGAATAGTGAATTTTGAAAAAGAGCCCTAAGAATCGAAAATATCTTAAATAGGTCATGGACATTGAGGGAACTGAAACGAAATGAAACGGAATCCGTTTGATTGAGTTTCAGGAGATCCGAAAGATTCCAGTCACATTGCACTATTTTCCGAATATTGAGTTTTCCTTACCCAAACTTTATTCAAAAATTTCATGAAGTATGGGATTGAGGGGTAAGAGACCCAATTAGAGTATTTCATGGTCAATTTGAAGTTTAGATAACCATGGAATATTTTCAGAATATTTTTCAGATTGAATAGTATATTAAATTGTGTTTAGGTTAAATTTTCACCCAGATTTATTATTTTATAGTACTAGAAATATTCAAATTGAATTACAGTCGAATCGTAGGCCTCTAGTAGTGTTATTTGAAGTTTATTATTATTTCGTATCGTAAGTCGGATATCGTTTGGCCGACCCCGGTTCGATTACAAAGTCATTAGGCGTGAATTACGTGTTAATCAAGCGAGGTGAGCTCACGGAATTCAACCAATAAGAAATGAGATGAGTGATTGAAAAAGTAATGGTTATGGATGTGCCACGTGTCATTCATGGATTGGTTGGAAAAATAAGTGGATTACAATGTGCCAAGTGGACCAATAGAATTGATTTTGGGGCACTAGTATAATTAGTGAAAGTTTGAGGTGATAAAGTGAGATTTTCGTGAGGGAGTTTTTAGTAATTGAGCAATAAAATATATATATATATATTTGATTTGTCTTATTTGAAATCATTTTTGCCGAGAATGAGAAAGAAATAAAGAGAGAGAGAAGAGAGAAAACATAGAGTGGTCGGGTGAGCCGAGAGAGAGAAAGAAAAAAAAAGAAGAAAAAGAAAAAGAAAAGAGAGAGAGGGAGGAAGAGAAGGAGATCCGGTCCGAATCTCATTGTGGTTTCTTCACGAAAGTTGTTCCTCGCCATCTCCTCTAGCTAACCCAACAAATTTGAAGCAAAACGGTTGTCTATTTGGTGAGTTATCTCAGTTTTAAGCTTGATGCTTCGTATGAAATCCATTTTTTTTTTCCATTTTTTTTCGAATCAGAGATTAGGGATAATAAGAGGGTTATGTGAGGATGATTTTGATATGATTTTGGAGTGATTTGATGGAAGAAAAATAGATAAAACGAGAGAGTGAAGTCGTAGAGAAAAAATGGGTTTTTATGAAATTTGATCCCGTTTTCGAATCTAAGGCATTAGATTGATGTTTTAGAGGTTAAAGAATAATCTTTTAAAGTTAGGTTTTGAAAACGGAAAGTTTAGGATCTATTTCGGAGCTAAACGGACAAGTTGAAGGGCGGTTTCAGAAACCCTTCGAAATGCATTCGTTTAACATTTGAAACGGTTTATTTAATCATAGTTGGGTGTTAGAACACTAGAGGATTGATTTTTGAAGTTGTCGGAAATTCGGAGCGAAAAGTGATTTTCGTTAGTAAGCGAATCCAGTTGATTTTCATTCCGAGTTTTCGATGATGAAATTAAATATACTGAGGTATTCCTAAGAAAGAATAAGTAGAATTCATGTAAAGAAAACGGATTTCGAAAACTCCGGTTGAATAAAAATTAAGATCCGAAAGTTTAGACGTTAAAGGATATATATAGAGATAATTAGATTTTTATTTATTTTGAATGTTATTTGAATGAGTTAAGTGACCCTAAATGGATATTTGATGTTTTAGGGTAAAAGCAGAGACTTCCGGAAGCATACAGAGGAGGCTCGAATTTTATCTGAGGACGTGTAGTGTGGGGTCTGGGATTTGCCTATACTGGGTCCCTCGGGCTACCCCAGGTTTGCCCCTCTCACCCACTCATTAGGTACTGTTCCCTCCCCTAGGGACTTTCTTTCGCCTCCCCCACCTCTCGAACCTGGCACCAGGGGCTTAATACCAAATTCTTAGAGAAGTGGGTACCAATTGAGCTAACTAGCTCAATTGGTACCCACTTCTCTAAGAATTTGGTATTAAGCCCCTGGTGCCAGGTTCGAGAGGTGGGGGAGGCGAAAGAAAGTCCCTAGGGGAGGGAACAGTACCTAGTGAGTGGATGAGAGGGGTAAACCTGGGGTAGCCTGAGAGACCCAGTATAGGCAAATCCCAGACCCCACATGTAGTGAGTGGAACTACAAGTTTTTATTTATATCATCTTAAAGTTTATTTTAAAGTTAAAAGAATTTATTATAAATAGTTATTTCTTTATTAATTGAATTTATATTATAATTCTAGTATAAAGATTTTAGTTTATTATTTCTGTATATGAGAATGTGCTAGAATTAAATATTTTAGGCTTGTTGCCTTGAGATTTAGAATATTTTAGTGTATTAAGAAAAAGAAATTTTAATAGCCTATGGTTTACCCTAACCCCAGTTTAGTACCCGGCCGAATACCCTATGCGTGATACGGTAGATGAGAGGAAGTCAGTTAGTGAGATTTGAGTCTAGTCGACTCATGTGTGAGCGAGGTATGAGTGATCCGTATGCACGTATAGGGTAGTGTAGTCGGTCCGCAGCGTGGGTCCGCTTTTGGCGACTACACATGGTAAATCCCCACTCCTAGTGGTTAGATTTTATATGCTACCACACCAGGAGTAGATATTCCCTGAGTTACCATTTAGGCGAGAATCAGAAAAGATTTTAAGAAAAGATTTCAGAAAGTTTTAGAAAGAAATTTAGAACGAGATTCAAAAGTAGTTTTAATTGAGTTTTAGAAAGTATTTTTCTAAAATACTTTCGTTTTAGTAAACTGTTTTTGGGAGAAGTTTAAATGTAGAAATAAGTTTTAATTTAAAATGTTATTACCACTCACTGAGTATAAACTCACGTTTTTCTTTAAATGTTTTTTTAAAAAACTCTCCCACAGGTGCAGGAACTAGTCGTTCAGCCGACGAGGTTCAGTTAGGCGTGTAGGCGGACGTATAGGACGACACCTACTACATGTATATATTTTGATCATGTATATATGTTGATGTACATAGTGGTAAATATTTTGAAGAAATAGTGGATGCATTAGTTAAAATGTTTTATTAACGTTTTATGAAATCCAGTATTTAAATTTCAGTAACTTGTTTGTGGTTGTTTATGAGAAAGGAGCCTGAGGCTCCAGAAGTTGAGAAATGGATTTCATAGAAGTGTTTTTATAAATTGTATTTGAAACTTGCAGGGTGGCATAGTTTAGAAAACAGACGGCATGCTGCCGAAATTTTTATTAAAAAGCGAAAAATTTTTATTACTGTCACCTTGTAAAGGAAGTTAAAATATCTAGTTAAATGATTTTCGGTGCCTTGACGGGGTTCCTTCGGGCTGAGTATAGGGTTCGTGGGAATTCTTTCGAGGTGCTACGGGGTCTTTCTCGGATTCAGAGGAGGGATTCGGGAAGGGTCTCGTCAACGGTCATATACTATTCCATCGTATACCATACTAGGATTGGGAGGGTATGTTACAACAACCAATTTCTCACAATCTATCCGAGCATAATCCTCACTTTTATCCATATTAAAGTCAGATTCATATACATCTAATGGTGTAATTGTCATATAAGCATGCTCATCAAACTTCTTTAGATCATGAAAACCTTTTAGAGGTGCTTTTAGGACAACAAACCATTAGATGTATTATTTTCCCTAGAACAAAACACTTCTGTTACTTATGAGGTTAAAATGAGAGGATCTCTATCCCATTTATTTATACATGGGCTAAAACTAATTAGTGTGAATCCATCTTTAACTCTAACATTACTTCCACAATTCATCCAATCATATTTGAACAATGGAACACAGAATACTAAGAAATCCAACAAAAGTATTTCCCATTCACAATATAGCTTGAATAGCATGTGACTTGTATATTTGGTCCAAATGCAAACAATTTTAGAGTTGGTGGCATATCCATGCTGTAATGCCCTGAATTTTCTCTATTTAAGAGAGAGAAAAATATATTCGGATGAATAGTATTTTCAAAATAAATAGTGTTTTTAGGTGAATAGTAATTTTCAAATGAATAGTAATTTTTAGAGGAATAATGATGAGTGAATAGTGATTTTTGAAAAACGGATCCTGTAAATCATTGAAAGTAAAAATTTTGATGAATAGTATTTTCTAATGAAACGTCTCTGTATGAATAGTAACTTTCAAAAAGCAGCTCTTGTAAATAATGAAGTTTTTAAATTAATATTAGAGACTAAAGAAAAGGAAACTGAAAAAAATATATATAATTAATTAATTACTCATTTATGTATACTGATTATTATTCGGATGCTACATTGAGTATAAGGGTTATAGAAAATGATTTATTAAATTTTGTATATTACTGACAGTGATAAAAAGGAAAAGAATTATTATTTAGAATATTATGAATACTTATTCTTTAGAATAGTTGTAGGTATGAATTGTTATAGTGCAGAATATCCGATCTTATGTATGTGAAAAAATTGGAGCTTAATTGAAATTTAATTTAGTGTTATTAATTTAGTCCGATTTTAGTTTAGAAGTACAAAAGTTCGTGGATAAATATTCTATTAAATGATATTTTTAAAAGAAAGTAAGAAAATTGAGTTAGAAAGAAAATGGTTATAGAGGTAAATGAAAATTTATTTGTATTTAAAAAAAAAAAAAGCTTTAAAAGGTCGGTGTGATATATATATATATATATGATAATGGTGGGGTCCACTTTAAAGAAAAAAAATGATATATTTATACTTGTTATTAATAGTGGGACCTATTTGATTAAAAAATAAATAAATAAAAATCGGCAAGTGAATGCCGAGAGAAATAAATACATATGTGTACAGAGGTTAGTGGAAATAGATAATAATAATATAATGAGAAAATAAATAAATAAAAGAGAATAGGTGTACATGAGGCGATGATTGAGAAGTGATCATGATGATCGTGACATGTATATATATTGAGTCTCATGAGCAAAACAGGGAGGAGGAGAACGAAACTAGAAAGCACTAGAAAATGAAGAAAAGCAATGGTAGAACTGGGCAGCAGCGGGAGGCAAAAACAGAAAAACAGAGAGGAAGAAGCAAATCAGGTAGGGAAGAGAAAGAAAAGAATAATATTTTGAATGCTCGGTTTATCCATATAAGTAAGTTTATTTTAATAGGATTTGGATTTCACAAAATTAGTTTATTCATCTATAAGTTATAAATTGGGTTTTATTTGATTTTAGGGTGGATCCAAAAATAGGTAAAAAAGTTATGTTAGTAGACAGTTTTATGTTTAACTTGAATTGTTTGAGTTATATTTATTTTGTTTCAGATTTTATTATTGTTAGTAAATAATTTGTTGAATTAACTTATTTTACAGATTATGTTTTTCGATTAACATAAAAGTGTATATATGTTTCGGATTTTATTTACGTAAGTGTTACTTGAAAAAAATTATTTAATTAGTTTATTAACTTATTGATTATATATTATGATTTATGATTTGATTATAAAATATGTATTTTGATAATTATGTTTATATTTAGAAATCAAGTTATACAATTTTGTATATAAAATGAATAAAATGAGATTTTCAATATGGTTACGTATATTTCAGTTTTTATTATGTATTGAAAATAAATTAATTATTTAGTAAATTGAGTGATATTGTTATTTTTAATTGATTTGATTTCATGTTTATATGAAAATCACAGTACAAATAATTTTGTGACATTATATAACGAAAAATAAAAAGTTTGAGAAATATATATGTTTGACTGAAAATAGAGATCAGGTGTATTGAGAATTATTTTGATAAATTATAATAAAATTTTATTGAACTACGAGGGCTTTGATCCCAATAATGAAATGAGTACGTAGGCGTTTGAGATGATATCTCAAACTCAAGCCCAATTAAAATAAAATAATAGTTAAAATAATAATAATAATTTAGTTCCCTATGTCGTATGCACAATAGAGAACAACATAGTTGTATTTTTTTTTGTCGTTTCAATCTTATTTATGTGTTAAACCAATGATTTTTGAATATTTTATGTGATGAAGTAATGTATGAAAAAAAAAAAATTTGTTACTAATACATGATTAAAAATTTATATTTGATTATGAAATACATGGAATTATTCAGATAAATTGTAACGAAAAATTTTTAAATATGATTTTAATGAATTTCGAATGTAAACGAAAAGAAACGGAAAAAAAGGAACAAGTCCAGTGACTTGACCGAACATATATCGGAAGAAGGGTACGGACATTCTGAAAAAAATTTGATGAGTTAACTTGACAGGACCCAACCCAGACCTTCTCTAAGCTCTTGTCTAGAGGGCCCCGTCGGGCACTTCAACGGACTCCCCGAACCTGACTTGTCGAATTGGAGAAATCCGAGAAGCGAACCCCTTTACTTTACTTAACCGGTTTACTCGTTTTAGTCTTAAAAATTTTTATTTTCTCTTAATATAGTTGAAACGGTGTGAATTTTTCGCGTTTGATTGAAAACTAATTTTATAAAAATCGGACAGCATAACAACTGTAAGTTTAACATTTCCAAAATCAACCTGCATAAGAAATACACTTCGAACTATTTGATCACCGTCCAACTTCTTTCAATCTCAAACATGCATTTTTCATTTATTTCACAAACATGCAATTCTTTTACAACATAATTCACATATGTAATTGACATATAACAATTCATACTTATATGAAATATGTACCATGTGCAATATGTGCATATCAAGTGTAATGGTTCATTTATATATACATATCAAACTATGATTTATAATCCGTCAAGTATCTCATGTCAACACATAGTTATTTGATTCCACATATACACATTTGCACAATGTCAAAATACATTAACATCCATATATTTCGTCTCATTAATTTTCCCACCTAAAGTTAATCAAAATAATGTCTTTGATGCAAGAACGTCCGTGCCAACGTCTACTAAAGTATACAAGCTACACAAAACAAAGAGAGGTTAGGCAATATATAAATAAAGGTATAACTTCGCATAGACATTACTTAGAAAATAATCAATTATTATTTTCTTTTTTTTTTTTTCTTTTGAAAACCATTTCTCATAAGACAACCATGTGCAAAGGCATTACGCACGGAATTTGCTACATCGCAACGTAGATGAACTTTCTCAACTCTAGGTAACCATAACGCGGAATTTTCTACATCGCCGTTGTAATGCCAATAGCTTATACTTTACGCAACTACATGCGGAATCTTCTACATCGCATATTGTAGTGCAATTTACTCATCACTTGCAATTAGATACGAAATTTTCTACATCATTTCACATTGCTATCAACCTTGACAACTACGAGCGGAATTTTCTACATCGCCACGTAGTGCCAAGATGCTAATATCACAACATGCACATGGGTCTTAATTCAACTTTACTTTGCTTTACTATTAAACCTTTTTGCAACTTACTCTCGCCTTCGAATCTCATTTCTAGATTCTAGGCATAACTCATTACTCAACATAAAACTTATGATTTTGGAAAACCATTTTGCAAAACTCTTTGAAACAATATATTTTATCATTGCCATATAAATGGAAATCAACTAGATGTAAGTGAAGTGAAGGACACTTACCTCGATCCCAAAGCTCTCAATGCCTCAAAGAGCCTCTCGCGTCTCGTCCGCGTGCTCGTCACCTACACATCATAGTCTCGTTATAACTTACTCACTTTCTTAGCTAAAACTAATAAAAATAGAGTTTCCAATACATTGAAAACTCACTACACCACACTTTTCCAACTCGATTTTTGACTCGACCGAGGCTATCAAAATTTGGTTTCTTTGTAAAAGTCTTATTTCTAGATCCCTAGGATCATCCCCCTATGTTTCGTTTGGTCTCCGGAAGCTTAAAACAAAAAGTCAACTTTTTAACTATACGGTTGACCACGAAAAACAGAATTGAAACCAGCCATGGTTTCACCTCCGTTCCTTTTTCTAGCGTCTCCTTAACGCATAACTAAGTCGCCCGTAAAGTTTCGTCGAGAAACTCCATCGTTTGCTATGTCAATCTAGGCAAAACGCCCCATTTTGGGCACTTTTCAAAGCGAGTTTTTACATCGAACAAGCGACGATGATTTTTCTTTCGTATCTAAGGTTCTTTTACCTAATTATGACCTGATACATGTATTTTGGGCATCAACGAATACATTTGCATCGCTATTACACATCTCGGTTTCCTACGTCCACTATTTTGGCTATAACTTCGTCAATTTTTATCGGATCGATCTCATTCCAATTTCTATGGTTTTATATCATTCCTAGGCATCATTTGAGGTGTAGAACACCCCCATACATGTCAGACTTGGTCAGGTTTTCTCTAGCTCATGGTTTGAGCTCGGGATTCCACTTTTACTCTATGACACTTTCTACGCGTACTATTTTGGCCATAACTTCGCCAATTTTTATCGGAATGATTCCGTTCCAATTCCTATGGTTTTCTATATTCCCGAGGCATGTTTTGAGGTGTAGAACAACCCCAAATAAGCTAAAACAAGTCAGGTCTCTACTGACGCTTCATTAAGCTCGGGATTTCTAATATGCTCAAAACCACTTCCATTGAACTTCTATCTTTTCTACTTATCTTCCTAATCTTATTTCTGGTAAAATTTGGGTTCAAAACCATCTAATCTCAGAGGTTTTCCACTGATCTTCACAGCCATAACACACCCACACACTCATTCTAGAGTAAAACTTTCAAGTTTTTACAAAACTATCTCTCATAAGTTTTTCATCAAACACTTAATCTACAACTACTTTTGCTTTTCTAACAATTTAAATCACAAGTTAGGGTTTCTCCCATAACCCTAACCTACCATTTTTACATCATTCAAGTTCCCTTTTTAACAACTTATAACTATAACATTGATTTACATCAAAATCTCACCAATAACACATCAAGTAAACAAACTAATCCATCATCATATCATACAAACCCAACATCATGCTTTTACACATTTCCACCACATTAAAGTCTATGGAGAAGATGAGATCTTACCTTATCTATGCTTAGGGTTTGATGTTTTGGCTTGGGATCAACTAGAACAATTGCTTGGAAGCTTGAAAATTGGTTGAAAATATCACTTGTTCTTCTCCCCCTCTAATTTCCTTCCATCTCATGCTCTCTCTCTCAACTCTCTCTTCTATTTTTGTTTCTCACGTCTACTTCTTCATTTTGAATGAAAAAGTGACTAAGTGGTGTATTATATGGCCACCTTTTTGCTAAATGACCACCATATTCTCTATTGACTTGTTGGATTTACAAAATTGCCCTTAGTTATGTTATTTACTAATAAAAATCAATGATCATTTGTCTCATTTTTTTTTTCATATAATTGAATTATTAACTTACTAAACTAAAGTTTTACAATCTTGCCATCCATTTATAATATATATATATATATATTACTAAATGACCATTTTGTCATTTTTATTCGATAACTTAGTTTCTAAGGTTAGGAAACATAAAATCGAATATAGGGGTTTACATAACTGAATGTTAGATAGTGTTTTATGATGTTTATAGGAATAATTTGAATGTATGAAAAAACTGTGGTTGAAATTGTATTCACCGCCTTTCGAATGAAATTTTTAGTAAATAATCAATTAATAAAATTGAGTAGAGCCCGAGTAAACCTGAACATTGGTAGGTGGGGACTGGTAGTTGGCTAGCCAATAAGGTAATATAGCAGTACTGTGTCGTTACACCGATATCGATATACAAAGTTCGACGGATGGATTATGAGAAGCACTGGGTGTCCGGTCTTGGAGTCGAAACTGACTGTGATATGTGACATGCGACCCTGCAAGTGGTCACTAAGTGACCGATGTCGGGAACACTGTTTATTCTGTCTGAGACCTGAATTCCGGTCCATGGTATCGTGTCAGAGTTTACGAAGGATACTGTAAAGATATGAAAGAAAATTGTGTTGTTATGTTTGAAAGCTATTAAATGAAATCATATTAATATTATGTTTGAAAATTATTAAATGACTGATGTATTTGATATGTGAATTTATTTTTTTTATAAAGTATTGTTATTGAGATTTGTTATGAAATGAAAAAATAATAATAATAATTATAAATAAATAAAATTACATAAATATGTTTTATTTTGTGTAAGGAAATAATAGGAATATATATATATATATGAAAAATGATGATTATGTATTTGATATGCGAAAATTTTAGTACTGTGCTTTCATCATGATTTGAAATAAATTTTTATAAGTCGACTTGATACGATTAATCCTAAATGGTATGTATTTTGTGTGTGCATTCATTAGTAATTTGAGTTAATTGTGAATTTTTAGTAAAAAGTAAAGGATTTTGGGTAATCTTGTTTTATAATACGATATTTTAAATAAACGATGAATTTTAAAAATTTAGTGTACACCCCCCAAAGTAGAAACACTTAACGCGTTGAATTTTCCACGTGCAAATTAGGATTAAGTATTGTAGATAGATTCGCACGAAAAATAGTTGTCGCGTCTCATACGAGTCACAATCTTTCCACGTTTAATAGCTTCATTATATATATTTATATATATTCATTGGCTCAGATATGTTTTGTAAATTTTACATACTTGTATAAAGAAACTGTAATCCGTAAAATCCACTATGATACATGTGATGAATTTTTGTATTTCACATTAATTTTTATGGTCTGAAATGCTTTTATGAAAATTCTAGTGCGCTGCTTTAATTTATTGATAAAGTTCAGTGATAATATTATTTTGAAAATATTTGTGTGATGAAGTGAATTTGAAGTCGGACGGGAGGTCCGAAATGGTAGTTGAAAAAAGGAAAGAAAATTTGTGAAGTGTCATTGTTTTCCTTACCGGTTTTGTAAATTTTGGATTTTCAGTAAAACAGAGGAAACTCTGTCGGATTTTCGTTAAAGTAAAATGAATATTTTACGAAATTATTAATAATGAAATTTTCAAAAAAAAGAAGAAACGCTTAAAAAGAATTCTAAATAAGTAAATCAATTCAGGTAACATCTTTCGACTCGGGTTCTATCCTAATAGGAATCGGGTGGAGGGTGTTACACATGCTATCTAATTCATCAAGGATCTATCTTGGGCCGTTACGATTTAAATTATTAAGGACAAAATGTTAAGGCAAAGAAATCATATTGTGAAATGCATAGAGTAGTGAATTAACTTTCTTTCTGAACCATGTTGCAAATTATCTAGAATGTGTCGTTGGTCTACTTAAAAGATTAGGATCTAATTGTTAAAACTCTTCTAGGTGCATGGTGCATGCTAATAAAAAGTTTATATAAATAAAACAACATGACTGATAAACATAATTTATATATATTTATTACCTTTAATATAGATTTATTAGTCCAATTTTATGTTGAATTTATTTTAATTAGTTGTGTTTTTAGTGAAACAGGAATAAAAGAATATTTGTGTGTTGAATGAGGAAAAATTACAATTTTGGTCAAGTCAAAATCCAAGTCAATCAAGGATTCAAATCTTGCCCAAAATTATTTGTCAAACAATTAGGAAATTAGTTGAGACAAGGAAATAGATCAATGTAGGAAAAAACAAATTTGGAAAAAAATCAATTTTGAGTTATTTTTGAAGGGTTTGGCACATATAAAAGGGAGATTTTTGGAGGAGCCGCTAGAGTTTGGAGACGGTTGAGGAGAAATAAGATAGCAGCTTTGGTGGAGAAAAAGAAGAATAAGAGTGCAGTAGAACAAGACAAGACAATAGCTATAGTTCATAAAAATTATGTCGGGTTTTGATTTATTTGGTTTTGTTATCACCATGATTGTTTAGTTTTCTTTTCTAAGGTGTATGATGAAACCATTTACTTTGTAATGATTTTGCTATTTGAATATTATTCTCAATTTTGTTTTTAATGTTTAATAATTCTTAGTTTCATCAATTAATAAAATAAAAATTGTTTCACCTTTAATATCAAGTATTTTTTGTTGTTGTAAAATTATTTTATTAATTTAACTTTGAATTAAAAGGTTTAAGTATAAGATTTTTGATTATGTGTTTTTCAATATTGGATACATATAATACTTAGATATTATAAATTTTAATATTGAAGTAAGAATTTACATAAAATTTATTTTTAAAGCTCAACTGATAAATCCTAAGAAAACAACATACTGATTTCTAAGTTAGTTCTTTAATTTTTTGAATGGTAAAACATTACAAATTGATAATGGTGGATTTTGAGCCTAAGATTTCTTGTCTATTGTTTGAATTTTACAATTTAATCTTGTTTTGTTAATTCAGAATTTTATTTGCTTTAGTTTTAATTAATTCTCAATTTTTTTAAACATTGTTAATTAGATTAGAATTAAATTTAATTTGGATTTAGATTAATATTTTCTCAATCTCTGTGGATTGACCTCATACTTACATAATCTATTTTATAATAGACTCGTGTACTTGCGAGTATTAAAATTTGCACAACAGAGTTTTTGGCACCGTTGCCGGAGATTGTTTGAAAAATTAGTTTAGTTTAGGTTATTTAATTCTTGTACTAGTTTTAATTTAGGATTATTCTAATAAATTGCAAAAAAAAAAAAAAAAGATGATGTGTTTTTTTTTTTTTTTTAACCTTTGTCAGTGTCAGTTTACTTTGATATTTTTGTGTGTTTTAATTTTATTGTTGGTCTATTTGTTTGTGTTAGTCTATTTGTTTTTGTTTTTGTGTGTTTTAATTTTATTGTTGGTGTTTTGTTTTTATTTTATTTTACTTTAATATTTTGTCAGTTATTTTTATTTTTTATTTTTTGACTTAGAGACTTATTTTTTTTAGATTACTTTAGAGACAATTAGGACTAGAGACTTGTGGCTAGGATCTGTGCTAGTTTATACGTGTTTGAAATCGTGAATTACATCAACGCTTAACTAGAATAGACATTTCATAGCCAAATATGGTAGAAAATAATATAGCACCTGTAGGAAACAATGATGTAGTGGAAAATGTAGTGCCTATAGAGAAATCTCTTAAAGAATATTTTTCACCAGTTGCAATTAATCATCCTTCTTGCATAGAGTTGCCACAGACTAGGGCGACTCATTTTGAGTTTAAACCTTCTGTGATTCAACTTATTCCATCATTCCATGGGTTAGAGAGTGAGGACCCTTACCTTTATGTCAAGGAATTCATAGATATATATTCTATCTTCCGTTTTCAGAATTTTTCAGATGAGTCTGTTAGGCTTCGGATGTTCTCATTTTCTTTAAAAGATAAGGTAAAAGCATGGTTAAACTCACTTGCTCTTAGTTCTATCACTAGTTGAGACCAATTAAATTATAAATTTTTGTCTAAATTTTTCCCATGACTAAAACTAATGCCCTTATGAGAGAAATAACATATTTTACTCAAAAAGATGATGAACAATTTTATATCTGTTGGAAGAGATTTAAAGACTTACTCTTAAGGTGTCCCCACCATGGTTTTGAATCGTGGAGACTAGTGTAATACTTCTATAATGGACTAATTGTGCCTAGCAGTCAAATGATTGAATCTATGCATGGTGGAAAATTCTTAAGCCTAGGTAGTACCAATGCTTAGTAGTTCTTAAAGACTTTGTCTGAAAATTCTCAACAGTGGGAGTTTTTAAATGAAAGAGAAAAACCTAAGAGAGGGGGGTTGTATGAAGTGAGCTGACAGGACCCAAACCAAACCTTATCTAGGCTCTCGTCTGGAGGATCCCGCCAAACACTTCAACGGACATCCTGAACCCGACTAGTTAGATTGAAGAAATCCGAGAAGCGAATCCTTAACTTTCTTAGCTCGTTTACTCGTGTTAACATAAAACTATTTGCTTTGTTTTAAAATAGCTGGGTTGGTGTAAATTTTTCGCATTTTCTTAAAACGAAGTTTATAGAAATTTTAAAAGTATAACGACTGTAATTTGAACATTTCCAAAATTTAACCTGCATAAAAATACACTTCGAACTATCCTTGATCACCTCCCAACTTCTTTTATTCCACAAACATGTAATTTCACATATATAAATTTTCACAGACATACAATTTCAACAACATGCAATTTTATAAACGTTTCGAATACTTTGCATGTGCATCAAATGTGAGCGTTGTAACTATATATATACATATCAAAACAATAATTACAAATATTATACACATTCTGATATGAACCACGCCAACTCGTGACAAAACCCGTAGTCAAAAGAAGAACCCAAGACCGTTTTCTAAGACAAGTTCGTAGGAATGGAACCGCGACCCGTTACCTATGACGAGGTAAGAACCTTGGTATGGTGATGATGCCACAATCAACAATGAAGGGTTGATTGATAAGTCGAAGGTTTCAAACGCCACGGATAATTCCGATAAGTTTGAGAGTTATTCAAAGAACCAAAGAAAAATTCGTTCTCACAAATACCATGAAATTTGACTACACTCTTTTATTGATATTGCGCCTATTTATAAGCTGAAAATACAAATTCGAATTCGGAAATTACAAGCATTAAAATCAAAGAGAATCATACCTATGACGAAAAAGGTAATTTCGGATTACAATAATAGCAAAGGAAATAATGCCTAAGATAAAAAAAGAAAAGTCCACGATTTATTATTCCTAATTTTACTAGAGACCTAAATAGGAGAGTTGACTCTCCTCCCATTATGCTGGTGAATTGATGCTCAAGATACACGCCCATTAATTGTGAAGATTAAGTTTGACTTGGGCTGGAATCCTCTAGAACTTCGGATGATGCAATTTAGTTCCTCAGGTGGGCTTCCATCAATGGGCTTTCATGATTGTATTTGAGTGCAAACTTCTTGAATCAGCCCGTTAAGTGCTTCCTTGAACTTCTTAGCTCGAGCCCTCGTAACCGATCCAATAGAAATTTGAATTGGATCCTTTGGAGACACACCTTCCACCGCATCACACTCATATTCAAATTAATCAGTCTTTTAATTAACATATTTACAACATCCAAGTTTGTTCGATGTTTATACAATGCATTGAGACAATGCCCACCTAAAGTATCCATCGAGGTTTTATGTATACAAAGTCACCTGTACGGTACCTAAATGAATATACAAGCTACACCAAAAACAAATGCGTTAGTTCAAGCATGTGGAAATAACAAGAATATATTCACATGAAAATCATAAATTATCAAAATCCATTTTCAATTTTGAGAATTTTCCTTTCTAAACCCACCATGTATATCCCTAAAACACTCTATCCATCACAAGGTGATTTCGACTAACACCAATCGTGAAGCTAATGAGATATCTCAACCACTACGATACGGAATTTACTTCGTCGTAAGAATAGTATGAAACCATCTCAGTTCTAGACAATTACAATGCGAAATTTCTTCATCGCGATTGTAGTGCTATATATGAATTATAACTCTGGCAACTACGAGCGGAATTTCTTCATCACCCCATGTTGCCCAAAACTATAAATCTAACCGACTACTTGCAGAATTTCTACCTCATCACGTAGCGCTAAATCTCATGTAAGCTGAGGGTATATACATGGGTTTTCAAAATTCTTTTCCATTAAGTGCATTGAGCACAAAATTTGATTTTTCTTTCAGAATCTTAACTATAATTCTTTACTCAATTCTTTCCAAAACAACTTCGTTTCAAATGCTCCTTTCTAGATCCGATGTAAGAATCATTTTACGAAATTTTAACTCATCGTTTGGAAATCATTTTGAAGTAATTTTATTATACAACTCAAAACTTAACATAGAAATTGAAAAAGTTGCAAGTGGTAGAACACTTACCTCCAAGTTACGCAAATCCGAATCAAGCGTCTCGACGAGTCTCTCGAACTTCGCTTGCTCGCTCGTCAACTACATGACAATTTTTTTTTTTATTATCACTAGTGACAATCTCATAATGCAACTTTTAATTTTAAATTAACATTCTCTAATGAAAACTTTTTTTACACTATAATTTCCCAACTTGATTTTAATTCAACCGAAACTCTCTAATTCCGATTTCTTTATAAAATTCTTACTTTTAGACCCCTAGGATTATCCTCATATGGTTTGTTTGGTCTCCGGGGGCTTAAAACAAAAAAGTCAACTTTTTAATTAACCCGTTGACCAAAAAAAACAGTTTAAGAACCAGTGACCATTTCGCATCCATTCTTCCTTCTTGCATCTCCTTATCACATAACTAAGTCACCCGTAAAGTTTCATCGAAAAATTATATCGTTTGCTATGTCAAATTTAGGAAAAACGCCATTTTTTGAGCACTTTTCGATGCATTTTTTCACATCGAACGAGCGACGATGGTTTTTCTTTCACATCTAAGCTTCTTTTACCTAATTATGATCAACTCAATTGATTCCATGCAATAAAACTTGCATTTACATAGTTATTTCATTTATCGACTCTCTAACGGCACTATTTTGAGCATAACTTGCGCAATTTTTATCGGAATCGATCCGTTCCAAAACCTATGATTTTCTATGACTCCTAGGCATCATTTGAGGTGTAGAACAACCCCATATAAGTTAGAACAATTCAGGTCTTACCGAACCCCTTTATCAGCTCGGGATTTGTCAACTTGCTTCTGTGCACTATTTTACTCTCTACTAGATTGTAGGCTATTCTTGTATCTATGTGTAGCCATGTCAATTTTGTTGATTCCTACTCATTTATACATGCTTTTATGACCCTAAATATGTCATAAACCTCAAAAAAACTCATGCATAAATTAGTGCCCTTCATCTAGCCACAATGCACAACAATGCAAATCTAATTCCTTTTTGATCAATCTAGCATCACTATATGATTTACTAATATAAATCATGCATGGTTTAGAGCTCAAAAGAATGAAAACACAATAATATCACACACCCCTACTATGGCCGTGACACACACATACATATCCAACATGCATTTAACCTTATTTTAGAACTAAACTTAAGCAAAACACACACCAAAACAGCCCTCTAAAGTACTGCTGTCCCTCCTCCTTTGGTTTCACATTTCGTTTTTCAATTTTTCAAGTTTAAATCAACATTGAATGCATTCAATCTCCTTCTAAAATCTTAATATACAATAAACTCAAATCTCATCATACAAAGACACAAAACTCATACAAAACCACCAAAAATCATCACCAAACACACTAATTTTGATGTTTATTTTATTCCCCTTGATTTCCTTTTCATTTCTAAGCTAAAACTCATGGATTAAACATGATTTGGACTCAAAATAACACTCAAACAGCAGCATGTATGCAGGTCACTCAATCACCACAAAATTCTCTACAAAACCATAACTTACCTCACAAACTTGTTGAGTATAATGTCTCCTTGAACTCTCAAGCTTCAATTCATTTAGATTCACATAGACCCAAGCTTAAAAACACAAAAAGAAAGCATAATTTCAGGTGGGCAGCTTAGACACAATAGAAACTCACTAAAATCAACTTGACTAACCTTGTTTTTCTTAACTTCTTCTTGCTTACTCTTGTGCCTAGTTGATTACCCTTGATCTTAGCTTGAAATCAGTTGAGTTCACTCTTCTTTTTCACTCCAAAATCTGCTTAAATCTGGTCCGTTTCTGCCGTGACCTACACCCCATCTTCTCTGGTTTTGTTTTGCTCACCTGTTGCTCGATTATGCTCTAGTTGGTTTGGAATGGTTTTGCTCTGATTTCTGCTCCTTTTCCAGCCTCAAATTCGGTCCAGGTCTGCTGGTTTCTCTGCTGCAGCTGCTCACTTTTCTGGCTCTATTTTTGGTCACCCGAACTGCTCTCCCTTTCCTGGTCTCTCAGCTGGTTTGATTTTTCTTTTTGAAAAATTCTGATTAGTGAGGTTTATATACACTCTCATCAATTGTTACCAGCCCCTTCATCTATTTAGATTCACAAAATTGACTCTAGTTACAAATAACCTTCATCTCTTCTTGCTTTGGACGGCAACTATTAATTTCTCTTCTTAGCTTTTGGTTTACACTTCATTTGCTTGGAAATTTCACTAACCACTCGTATCTATAAAGTCTACTTAAATTGCTAAATGGCCCTTCAACTTCC
Organism: Dimocarpus longan; assembly: GCA_022984855.1. Taxonomy (NCBI): domain Eukaryota; kingdom Viridiplantae; phylum Streptophyta; class Magnoliopsida; order Sapindales; family Sapindaceae; genus Dimocarpus; species Dimocarpus longan. The sequence continues at coordinate 29,054,782 of CM041016.1, read as the reverse complement.
TTTCATCATAAAAGGGTCATTGTTACATTGTGTCAACACTTGATTGGTTATTAAATTAAATAATTGACTTCAACTGAAACTAATTTAATTTAATCTCATCATCTTATTCATGATCAACTTTATGCTTGGCACTTTCTTATTGGCTCTATTCACTGAACATGGATTAGTGTTTCTTAAAGGGTTTCATTTCCATATAAACATTCACACTAAATCTGTAACATGCTGTTTTGATGTCTCTATAATTATTTAAATATTGATTATATTAAGGGATAATGTAATTAATTATTCGTCCAGATCCGGAGAAGTAATTGAATTTTTATAAAATTCTCCAGACGGGTCCGGGGATAATTATTTAATTCCATTTCATAAAATAAATTAGAGCGTCCGGATTCAAATATTTATTTGAAATCTAATAAAGTTCCCGTATGTGAATTTGGATTTTTGTTAAATTTTCAGGCGGACCCAAAGCGAATCCGAGCAAAAAGCGAAATCATAAAGTGAGAGTTGATGTCATGGAAGAATTAAATAGAATAAGTGGGCCATGAGGGACACATGGCAAGCATGCAAGTGAAATAAAGGCCATGTGTCATGCAAAGGACTAAATAAAAATGAAATAAAAATTTAAAGTGAAGAGAACAATGCATTTGGTCATCATACTTTCATCAGAGACAAAAACCGAAGTGAAAGCAAGTAAAGCAAACAAGAGGTAGATCTGTTCGTGCAAGTTGAGAGAGAATTGAGAGAGAGAAGCTGCTATTCGATCAAGGAAAGTGTAGCAGACCAGAAGAAATGCAAGCTGCTGAACCGTGAGCTGTTTGGATGCTGAGCGTGAGCTGGTGAAGGAGATCCAGCACATGCATGTGTTGTCTTAGCTTTTAGATGAAAGATCTGACCTTGCATGCAAGCAAGGACTGAAGATCTGCTGCTGCTAGACCATGATATTGCTGCTGTCGAGAAGTGGAGCTGCTGCCAGAAAGTGAGTTGTTGCCGAGTGAGCGCTGGAGGAGCTGCTGTTGGAGTGAGGCAACTGCTGCTGGCGTGAAGCTGGTGCTGCTGGCGTGAAGGTGCTGGTGCTACTGTCGTAGACGAGAGCTGTTGCCGTGGGAGCTGTTGCCATAGGAGCTGCTGCCGTGGGTGTGCTGCTGCAATGGGTGAGTTTCCGTTGGCATTAAATTTCTGTTAAGAATGTGTGGATGCTGTTTTGAAGGGAATCAACGCATTCAAGTTACTGCCGTGAGCTAAAACGAGTGTCGTCTCACCGTCGCGAACATTTGAGAGCCGTTTCAAAGCGAAAAACAGTTCAAGCGAAGGTAAGTTGCTATCTCGTTGATATTGTTATCATGATTTGAGTGATGTTTAAATGTTAATGGTGTCCATTTGGGTTGAAGGAAGCTCGCGGATGGGAGAATTGATATAGGCAGCCCATTCGCGTGAGTCCCGTAAAGTTTCAAAGCTTTCAAATTGATTTCGGAGAGGTAAGTCAGAATTTATGGATTTCGTTTGCAATGGAAATATTTATGATTTAGTTGTGGATTAAATGGATGATGACATGATTGGGATATAGGATTTAGAACCTCGTTAGTGCGGAGGTTCGTTTGATATTGATTCGATATGGTTGCGAATGGATTTTGATATTTAAAGTGCGTTGTGAAATCCGTATAGGGGCTGTTTTGTTTTGCTTTTCGTTTCGAGATTCTCGACATGGAAAATGATTCTCATCGATATGCTTAAGAGTATTGAAAAGTTATTTGAATATCGCTAGATTGTTTTCAAGTGTTTCGATCGAGTTTTTTCATGATTTCGAAAGGTGTTAGTTTGCAATTTAGCGTCAAATGAATTGTGATTAAAATGCCATGATGTTAAGTGATATTTGAATGTGATTTAAATGAATATCTATGACGAAAATGATTGAGAGATTTCATGATGGTTTGTTAGAGTTAATTCGCGTAAATGAAATATGATGTGACTAAATTTTGTGGACTGTTTTGGACATGCAGTTTTTATAGAAATTATGTGCAGTTTTTAGCATGTGTAAGAACTGTTCTTGAATTGTTTAAAGGCTGTTTTCATGCTATATAAATGAGCTGTTAAGGTATTATTATACGAGCTGTAAACGTGCTAGACATGAGCTGTCAAAGTGAGGTATAACAAGCTATTTTAAAGGGCTGTTACATGTTGTTTTTAGAAAAGTTATACGTGCTGTTTTAAGTTCTTTGAATATTGTTTTCGTATTGATTGGTGGGCTGTCATAAGCTATTTTAATGGGATTGTTTTGAGATTACTTTCAATACGGTAAAGACAGTCATAAAAAGGATATTATGAGCTGTTTCGAAGTGATATCCATTGGAAGTGTTTAGGATGCATTATAGGAGAACATATAATTATAGTGCACTAAGTAACGCTAGAAATTTATTAAATAAACTTTTGTTACGTTTATTTTTATTGAAAAGTCAAGAAGAACCCGACGAACCGGATTCTCAACCAAAGAATAAGGGTAAAGCGTAAAGAAGTATACGATTCAAAGATCGAATCCGTTTGAGGTCGGTATACACATTATCGTTAATTTTATTTGAAAGTGTTTTCATTGTGTAATGAATTTCTTAAATGAGATTGTTATATCGTTTTAATATAATGCATTTACAAACGTATTTGACTATACTTGAAATGAAACACGAAATTGATTTGTTATGAGAAACTTGGCACAAAAACCAAAGTTGTAAATGTGAATTAAACGTTATGTTGTAAATAGCCCTTGTAAACTTAGATATCGATAAATGGGAATTGGTAATTGACATGTCAATAGGAAAATCAGCAGCTGCACCATTTATTTGCATACACTAAATTGATTCATTATGGACTATGAGAGGCACTTCGTGTCCGGTCCTGAACGATTATGTGTTATGATATACGACTCGATGGATAATCACCGAGCCGCCGATGCCGGGATCGACCGTTATTCTGGTGGATAATCACCACGTGTCCGATGCCGGAAACCCATATACCAATACATGAGTATCGAATATATGTTTACTAAGGGCACTGAAAAATATTATAAGAAATGAAATAAAAATGTTATGTGAAATGAAATTTTCACTGCTTTGAAAAATGTTATAAGAAATGAAATGAAAATGTTATGTGAAATGAAATTTTCACTGCTTTGAAAAATGTTGAATTCGAAAAATTGTGAACTATATGTTTAAGTATTTATATGCAACGTATATATATATATATATATATATATTTATGAATGTTAAACTTAGAATGCTTTTTGACGGGACCCTTCCCGAATCTCTATTCTGGATCCGTGAAGTATCCCGTAGCACTTCGACAGAACTCCAACGAGCCCTAACTTTGACTCGAGGAAACTCCATCGGAGCACTGTTACTTACTTAAAACTGATTTACTAAATTTCTAATAAAAATCCGGCAACATGTCGACTGTATATTCGACAATGCCACCCTGTAGATTTAAAAGCAATTTAAAAAAATACTTCTATAGCACACAAATCTCAACTCCCAGGGGCCTCCGGCCCTTACTCAAATCAACTCCAACACACAATAATTATATTTGCAAAAATTAATGGAGAACTAGGATTTTCTTTCAAACACTTTCGTAAAATGTGCATCCAACATCTGGTATTTATATTTACAAATATTTATATTATAATTTACATACAACACATGCATGTGACAAAAGATGAGCTATACAATGGAATGTAGTCGTCCGTCAGTCAACCCGCGCGTCAGTCTGAGCCTTGTCAGCTGGACGACTCGCTCCTGCACCTGAGAGAAAATTTTTAAGAAATACATAGCACACAAACGGTGAGTATAACTCAGTGAGATAAATAAATAACATAAACTAAAGTATTTTTCCAAAATACTTCTTTTATTCCTTTCAATTAAAACTATTTCTGAAATTCATTTTGAATTTCTTTCTAAAACTTTATCATTTCTCGCTTTGATGGTAACCCAGGGAAACTACTCCTGTCGTGGCCGCATAAATCTCTAGCTAAACCACTAGGAATTAGGGAATCTACCCTGTGTAGTTACCGATGTGCGACTCTGGGCACACGTTACCCCTACACAATAGGTTTAAACTACACTACCCTATACGTGTAGAGGGTCGCTCAATTGACTCTTTTTCTCTCAATTAGTAACTCTCTCACATCTACCATACACGCATAGAGCATTCTATTGGGTACTCAACTGGGGCTAGGGTAAACCATCGGCGTAAGAAAATATATTAAATAATCTAGTTTTTAAGGTATAAAGCCTAAAAACTTTAAAATCTCATAATTTCTTTACATAAAAATATATTTACTTTAACAATTCATATAATAGGATCTAACTATATTAAAATATATAAATTAATTACATAATGAAGTAAATGCATATAACATGAACATAAGCTTTAAACAAACTAAGCTTAAGGAAAAAAAAATAGACTTCTACTCACAAAGCACTTCCCGATCGCTAACTTCCAATTTGAGGAACTCTCTTCACCTCTTACACGTCTCGATGTCCGATAAAGAAACTTCCAATTCACCTAACGTTTAAATCACCAACTTATTTACTACGTCATTCCAATATAAACTCTAAAGGAATTCTTTAAAACTAATTAAGCCATAACTCAACCAATTTCTAGCCCTTATTTTATACCATTCATTTCCATAAAGTTTTCATGTTCAAACACATTTAATTACACACTTGGAACCACCAAAACAAAATAAAATATAAATGGGACAGCTTGCACGTAAAACGTCCGCGTGGTTATCTTTGAGTATTAAATGTGTTCCATACAATGAAATTTGTTATCTATGACTTAATCATCCTCAAATATATATTCAAGCACATATTTAGGACCTTAAAATCAACTTAAAATCACACAAATTCCTACTTATATGCAGCTGTCTTTACTTTTGTCGAAAATCACACGAATAACTCAATACGCGATTTTCTTTCGGTTTCAACGCGTAATCACATTCTATCATGCATTTATACACTTAAAATCAATTAATCTTCATTTTATTTAAACAAAATACAGCCTATACACACACCCATACATACTGCCGACAGAACATCACACAAATACCCATTCTTTTCACTCATTCACGGCACACACACCCATCACAAAATCTCTACACCATCACCTATTTCATTTCAGTCTTTCATGAGGCAAAATCAATAAAACCCAAGCTAACTTACTGGTCTGAGAGTTTAGCAGCTGGTCATGAACTCCCACAGCAGTCCAAAGCTTCCATTTTTCGAATCTAACTTGAGCTACAACAAAAACCCAACAATAACACGAAAGGGACAACACAGCTCAAGAAAAACATCACACAAACTCAAGTTATTTCTCTTACCTACTGAGCATCATCTCCTTCACGCCAACCCCTGCATTTTTCCTCCATCTGCTGGCTTCATCCAGCTCCTTTCAGCTCATCCATTGCTTGCTTCAGCTGACCCGAAATCTGGCTTCTTCACTCACGGTCTGCCGAGCTTCATCAACGCCAATCGCGACTTCAGCTTCTTCCCGATTCCAAGCTGTCTTCCTCACTTCCAGATCTGGTTTTCTGGGCTGAAATCAAAGGTTCATCTTGCTTCTTCAAGCCTCCATCTGACCGTGAAGAAATCCCTTGGGTGATCGGTTTGGTGGCTGCACTTGGTGGCCGAGAGGGATGATCGCGCGAGAGAGATTTTGGGCTGTCTTCAGTTCTGCTATTTGGTGTTTCCGGGTCTGATTTGTGTCTGGTTGCTGTGCCAGATCTGAGCTGGAAGAAACACTCTAATATTGCTTAACATATTGCCCAAAAGCCCCTCTATTATTCTCAATTATGCCAACTTAACTTTTACTCCAATTTTGGTACTTACACCCCTTTTTTATTACTATTTTTATGTACTTTACTTATTTATTTTTCACTCATGTCCATACTCATTTTTAATCTATAATTTACACTTCCTAATGACCTCTTTTAATCCTCATCACTTATATTTCTCAAAAAAAAAATTTATCCCATAAAAATAAATACGTTAAATCCATCAATTTCCATAACGATTTTAATATCGATTAAATTAACTATTATTCCTCTCAATAATATTTCTAAAATATTCCACACTTATCAATTCATCAAATTAACCTCATAAACATCCAATTGAACTTATAATTGTTCACTTTCATCACATAAGAAAATTTTCTCACAACGGTGGAATATTTTAAAAATACATTCACATTTAACGTATTTATCGATATTTATATATATTTGTAAGTATGAAGGACTTGGTCCCAACACTTTTAGTTACAATTGAAATTACATTTGAAATTGAGAAATTAGATTATGTGTATACCTATTAAGCAATTATGCTTAGCGCATTGATTTACCGCGCGCAGGTTGAATCTTTTGACTCTATCTTCAGACAGAGGAAATAGCTTGCACGCGAAGGCTCAGATAGTCACCATTCCCTCTACACTTTTGGTAGATATATAGATATATTGCATATGATCATACATTTTTGGAATACATGTATATTTGTGTAAATTATTGTATTCCACTTAATTATAACAAAGTTCTGTATAAAAGCATATGTATATTTCTTAAAAGCTTACTTTTGGTTATGTATGCATATAAATGTTTATGATATATTTGAGTAATGAAATGTTTTGGAAACAGACGGGAGGTCCGAATGGGAGTTTAGAAATTGATGTTTTAGAAATGTTAGAGTTTCAATTACAGGAAACAGATTTTAAGATTTCAGAAAAACAGAGGAAACTCTGCCGAATTTATCTTTAAAAAAAAAAAAAATTCCCGCTATTGGTAACGAGTTCAATAAGTTTGATAATAGTTTTACAAAGGAAATAGAAACAGATTTATTAGGAAAGTAACGTTCTCCGTTCTGGATTTCCGACCGTAATGGAAGTCGGGCTGAGGGCGTTACAAAATCCATAAAGCCTGAAATGGGAATTTACTTGTTTTAACTTAAATAAATTCCAAAAATATTCCACACTTATCCATTTACCAAATTAACTTTATAATTGTCCAATTGGACCTCGTATAATTCACGTGCACTATATATAAAAAAAAAAATTCCAATCAGGTGAATTCGATTAAAATCACGATTCATTTTTATGCTCTATACCGAATATATCTATTTATATAGGGAATGCGAATCGGGTTTTACATGAGCGATAATCTAGATCTGAAAATTGTCTTAGGAAATCTCACTAGGAAAGTAGAGGCCTTAGCTTTAAGTCAATCTATGAATTCAACAATGGGTTCTAAGAATGAGTTATGTGTTTTATATGTCAATCCAACCCTTGCTTTTTAAAAGGGTTATGCTGAATAGGCAAATGCACTCAATTATAAGAATTCATCAGATAGCCCATTCTCAGCCACTTACAATCCTAATTGGAAGAATCATCCAAATTTTTCATTGAGACAAAATCAGTCTCCAATAGGTTATGGAGGGCAACAAGTTGCTCATTCTAATCATTCACATCCTTTTGGTTTTCAGTCTAATCCCCATTTTGCTGCAACTCAAAGGAAACCTTCCTTAGAGGATACAATGCAACAAATGATGCAATCGCAGCAACAATTCATGGAGTTGACCCAACAAGTTATATTGAAACTTGAAACTCAAATGGGTTAGTTAGCCACTGTTATAGGGAAGAGAGAGAAAGAGAAGTTACCTATTCAACTAGTGCCTAACCTGAAAGGTCAGTTTAAGGTAGGTTCTATTTCTGATAGGAGTCATGATAAAGTCAAATCCATAACTACCCTTAGGTCTAGTAGAGAAATAGAGAACCATGTGATTGAGCTTGAGCCTAGGAAATCTAAGGTAAAAAAAGACTCTAGTAATAGCACAGTAGATGATTTACGCCTTGATGAGTCATCCAAGAGATTTATAAGTCAAGAGTCAAAAGAGAGTGATGTTCTTTCCATTCCTTATGTTCCTAAGGCTTCTTTCCCACAAAGACTTGTCCATTTAAAGAAAGGCACACCATATAATGATGTTTTGGAGGTGTTTAAGCAAGTTCGCATAAACATTCCCTTTCTTGATGCTATTCAACAAGTGCCTGCTTATGCTAAATTCTTAAAAGATCTTTGCACTGTGAAAAGAAAAACAAATGTTTATAGAACTGCATGTTTGACTGAGCAAATTAGTTCCATAATCCAAATGAAACTCCTGTGAAGTATAAGGATCTTGGATGTCTTGCTATTTCTTGTGTTATAGGTGAGCATGTTATCTATAGAGCCTTACTTGATCTAGGTGCGAGCATTAATTTATTGTCATATTCTGTGTATATGCAATTAGGATTAGGAGAACTAAAACCCACTTCTGTGACCCTTCAATTGGCTGATAGATCTGTTAAAATTTCGAGGGGTATTATAGAGGATGTCTTGATCCAGGTTGATAAGTTTTGCTTTCCAGTAGATTTTATTATTATAGATACCCAGCCTATTGAAAACATTAATGCTCAGATTCCTGTGATTCTAGGACGACCTTTCTTAGTCACCTCCAACGCAATAATTAATTGTCGCAATGGAGTCATGAAACTTTCCTTTGGAAACATGACTGTAGAGCTCAATGTGTTTAATGTTAGTCAAAAACCTCAAAGATCATGATGACTTATGTGAGGTTAGTTTTATTGAGAGTGCAGTCTATGATTCCTTTAGGCACTTGTCTTGTGAGGACCCATTAGAGAGATGTTTAGCTAATTTTGACATGAACTTAGATGAGGATAGTATTGTTAGTGAGGTAAATACTTTATTAGAATCTACCATATTATTAGATACTACCAAATGGAAAGCCAAAATAGAATCTCTTCCACCTTCTGAGTCTATACCTCTTCCATCTGTGGAGAAATCACCTAAGTTAGAATTGAAACTTCTTCCTGTGTCATTAAAGTATGTGTTTTTAGGACATTCTGAGACCTTACCTGTTATCATTGCATCTGATTTAGAAAAAGAACAGGAGGATCAACTGATTAGTGTACTTAGGGAGTATAGAGAAGCAATAGATTGGACAATTGCAGACATTAGGGGTATTAGTCCATTTGTGTGCATGCATAGGATTCATTTAGAAGATAATGTTAAACCCACTTGTAAGCCTTAAAGGAGACTAAACCTTAACATGAAAGAGGTTGTGAGAGCTGAAGCCATTAAACCCTTAGATGTAGGTGTCATTTATCCTATCTCTGATAGTTCATGGGTAAGTCTTGTGTAGGTAGTACCTAAGAAGTTTGGCATCATAGTAGTTAAGAATGATCATGATGGGTTAGTTCTTACCCGCATGCAAACCGAGTGACGTCTTTGTATTGACTACCGTAAGCTTAATGTGCCACTAGGAAAGACCATTTTCCTCTTCCTTTTATTGATCAAATGTTAGAAAGGTTAGCTGGTCATGCATTTTATTGTTTTCTTGATAGTTATTCCGGTTATAACCAAATTCCTATAGCCCCTGAGGATAAAGAGAAAACAACTTTTACTTGTCCTTTTGGCACTTTTGCCTACCGTCGTATGCCATTTGGGTTGTGCAATGCTCATACTACTTTTCAAAGATGTATTGTAACATTCCGTTATTGTGCTTCATAAATTATTAAATATTGATTATATATTAACGGACGATGTAAGTAATTATCCGATCGGATCCGAAGGGGTAACAGAATTTTTATAAAATTTTCCAGACGGATCCGGGGATAATTGTTTAATCCAATCTCGTAAAATAAATTAGTGTGTCCGAATTTAAATATTTATTCGGAACCTAATAAAATTTACGTCTATGAAATTAGATTTTATTAAATTTCCAGGATGGACCCGAAGCGAATCCGAGCGGAAAGCGGAATCCTAAAGCGAAAATTGGTGGCATGAAAGGATTTAATAAAATGAGTGGGCCATTGGGACACATGGCTTGCATGCAAAGTAAAGCAATGCCATGTGCCAAGAGAGGAAATAATAAACAAATGAAAAGAAATGAAATAAATAAAACAAAAGCTGAAATGATAAAGTGAAGTAAATCAAAACAGAAAAAGGAGAGAAGTTGCTCGCTGACCGAGAGAGAGAAAGTGAGTGAGAGTTAAAACAAAAACAAAAGCTGAAGTGAAGAAAAACAGATCAGTCGTGTGAGGAAGAGAGAGCAATTCGTGCATGCAAACAGAGGAAGCTGCTGCCTTGCTGCCGAGCTGTTGTTGCCATCCGTGAGTGAGAGAAGTTGAGCAGATCTGGACGTGACTAGAACTGGAAGTGAAGCAAGGGCAGCATCCGTTCGTGGAAGAAGAAACCAGTAAGAAGGAGCTGCTCGTGAAGCCGTGAGGTGTGGGCTGACCGTGAGAAGCAAGAAAGAAAGCTGCTGTTCAGTGTTGGAAAATATTCAGATCTGAAGCAAATCTGGATGCATGCAAGGTCAGATCTGAGACCTCTTGCTCATGCATGCAAACTAGAAGAAGTGCTGCCGTGAGGAGGCTGTGGCTGTTGTCATCATTTTCAGCTGCTGCCGTGATCTGGTGCATGCAACGAAGGAGAAGAAGCAAGCTGCAAGTGAGCTGTTCGGTGAGGTTGGAAGACCAACCAGATCTGAACTTGAAGCTAGTGCAGCAAGGGAGAAGTGAAGCTCGGGCAGCAGTTGGTAAAATCGTGAACCCGTGAAAGAAGGTGGAAGTGCAGCTCGTGTGGAGTTCTGTCCGAGAGCGGAAAGGCTGATTCAGGTAAGAACAGCCCCTAACTTCCTCTCCTTTCGATATTTGTCTTAGATAAGAGCCTCAAGAGTGTTGCATGTGTGTTTTTGTGAGTGAAGTTGCTGAAATTGTTGTTAATGTTGTGCTGTCGTTATTGTTGCTTGCTGTCATGGTTGCGATTGTCGTTGTGCTGTTTTTACTGAGTTGCTGTCATCGTTGTGTGCTGATGTGTTGTCAATATCGTGCTGTCGCGAAGCTGCTGGTGTTGCGAAGCTGCTGTCGCGAAGCTGCTGGCGTTGCGAAGCTGCTGTCGCGAAGCTGCTGGTGGCTGTTGTGCTGTTTTTGCTGAGTGCTGTTGCGCTGTGCGCTGCCGTGTACTGTCATCGCTGCCTTGCTGGTGGCGTGAGCTGCTGGTGGGTGAAATCGACGACGCTGCTGCGAGCTGTCAAGCTGAAGCCGTGCCGCTGCTGCGTCGTGTGCTGTCATCGAAGATAAGGCGCTGTTTTTGTGCGAACTGCTGCCAAGTTGCTGTCATTGTTATCAAACTTGTTCGCGAGCTGTTTCGAAGTGAAAAACAGCCCAAGCGAAGGTAAGTCGCTGCCCCGTTAGTATTGTAATCATGATTTAAATAATATTGGGACGTTAATGATGTCCGTTTGGATTGAAGGAAGCTCGTTAATAAAAGGAGTTATTGGGCAGCCCTTCGAAAACAAATTGGTTGTGTTTGTCTCGATTTCCGGAAGGTATGTTGAATGTTATTAAGATGATTTTTAATAGAAAATGTTTAGGATGAATTGTGATGTTTTGCTTTTCGTTTTGAAATGGTTGACATGAAAAAGTTGGTTGGAAATAATTCGCGTAAAGGAAAGACGATACGGTTAAGTTTATAAGCAATCAAAGTGTGATATTACGTGTTGTTTCGAGGTGATATTCATTGGTTGTTGGTAGGTTGCATAATAGGGAAGTATTATGTATTATTAACGTTAGAAACTTGCTAAATAGACTTTACTATGTTTATTTTAATGAAAGGTCAAGGAGAACCCGACGAACCGGATTCTCGACCCGAAAGTAAGAGCAAAACATAGGGGAGCATTCGATTCAAAGATCGAATCGTTTTTGAGGTCTGTATACACATTATCTTTAATTTTACTCGAAAATGTTTTCATTGTGAAATGATTTTCACTAAATGAGATTGATATATCGTTTTAATACAAAGCGTTTACAAACGTATTTGATTATATTGAAATGAAACGCGAAATCGATTTGTTATGAAAATCTCGATACAAAAATGAAAGTGAAAATATATGATACAAACGTTGTGAAATAAATAGCCCTTGTAAACATAGATATTGATAAATGGAAATTGGTAATTGACATGTCAATAGGGAACTTAGCAGCTGCACCGTTTATTTACATTGATTCGTTATGGATTATGAGAGGCACTACGTGTCCGATCCTGAAACGATTATATGTGTTATGATATACGACCCGGTGGATAATCACCGAGCGGCGGTTGCCGGGGTCGACCGTTATTTCGGCGGATACTACCACATGTCCGATGCCGGAAACCCATATGCCAATACATGAGTATCGAATATATGTTTACAAAGGGGCACTGAGATAAAATGTTATAAACGATGAAATGAAATCGTTACATGTTATAATATGCTCAATGATTTGAAATATGTTGAACTCGAAAAATTGAGAATCATATGTTTAAATATTTTTATGAAGCATATACATATATTTATGCTTATGAATGATAAGTTATAATGCTTTCAGTTATGAATGAAATTATATTTGAAATTGAGAAAATTAGATTATGTGTATACCACTAAGCAAATATGCTTAGCGCGTTGATTTACCGCGCGCAGGTTGAAGCTTGTGATTTCATTCCCAGACAGGGAAGTCCCCCATACGCAGAAGCTCAGACAGTCACCATCCTTTCTACGCTTTTGGTAGTTATATGTATATATATATATATTGCGTAAAATCATGCATTTTGGAACATATGTATAAATATGTAAATTATTGTATTTCACTTATGTAAAAAGGGTTATGTATATTTCTTTAAACTTACTTTGGTTATGTATGCAAATGAATATTTATGATACATTTGAATAATGAAATGTTTGGAAAACGGGCCGGAGGTCCGAATCGGAAATTTCTGAAATTATTGTTTTAGAAATATTAGAATTTTCTCTACAGGGGATAAATTTTGGATTTCATAAAAACAGAGGAAACTCTGCCGAAATTATTTCAAAAAAAAAAAAAAAATATTTCCGCTATCTTGATAATAAGCTTTTAAAAAGGTAACAGAAACGGATTTTGATATTTTGTAAAAGTAAGTAAAAAATAAATTAAAAGTTGACGTCCTCCGTTCCGGATTTTCGACGGTAACGGAAGTCGGGGCGAGGGGCGTCACAGTTATTGGTATCAGAGCAGTGGTTTAAGCGATTCTAGACCTAAGCTTCCAATACATAATTGCATTATACATATACATGCATTATATACTACCAAAGTGAAATGGATGTGACTCTGATCTGCGGAATCATTTCTTCTGTCTTATGTAGGGTTCAGGATGGAACCCTCCGGTGTTAGAGCCGCTGAGGGCGGTGGTGTGTCAGAACAGGGTAGTCCAGCTAGTGTGGCTAGAGGTTTGTCAGGAGGGTTTGCGGGTCCTGAAGGGGCAAGACCGGCGTCGCAGGGTCAACCCATCTTCATGGAACAGATGGCTGAATTCTTTCAACATGTTGCTAGAGCAGCACCTGGGAAATCTATGATTGAAAAGATGGCGAGGTTTAGACCTACAGATTTCAATGGAAGAAAGGACGAAGATGCTACAGTTGCCGAGTTTTGGTTAGAGAGGACCGAGAGAATTTTTCAACAGATGCATTGCACTCTTGAGGAGAGTGTGGAGTGTGCGGTTTCCCTACTTCAGGAAGATGCTTATCAGTGGTGGATTTCTCTTACTCAATCGGTACCGCCTGAGGGGAGGACTTGGGAGTTCTTCCAGAGAGAGTTTAAAAGGAAGTATATTGGCCGTATCCACATCGATAATCTAAAAAGGGAATTTATCAATCTGAAGCAGAGACAGTTAACCGTCACAGAATATGAGAGAGAGTTCAACAGGTTGAGCAAGTATGCTAGGGAAATAGTGGCTTCAGAGGCTGATAGGTGCAGGAGATTTGAGGACGGTTTGCATGATTATATTCGCCTACAGGTCACTACTCATCAGTTTGAGGATTTTCCACAGCTGGTTGCCGCAGCATTAAATGTGGAAAGGATTAAAAAGGAAGAACAGGCAAGAATGGACAGGAACCAGCAAAGGAGGGGTCAAGGACAGTTTAGTTCTTCTCAGCCCTTCAATAAAAAGCAAAAAGGACTGCAAGCTAGTGGCCAGACTCAAAAGCAAGGACAGGGTCCTGCTACTCGACCAGCTCAGTCTATGGGTTCCGTTGCCAGTGCACCAGGAAATGCTGGGGGAAGATCAGCCTTGCCTCTATGTGATCATTGTGGTAAAAGACATAAGGAGGAATGCTGGAGAGTTACAGGAGCATGTTATTTATGTGGATCGCATGACCATTTTCAGAAAAATTGTCCTAAGAACAGAACCGTTTCCACTCCTCAATCAGGAGCATCAACTCCTTTAGTTCATAAAGGGAGGAGACCGGGTCATAATCAGTCAGAGGCTCAGAACAGTAGGTTGAAGGGAGTACCAGATTCTGCAGAGAGACGAGATACTCGAGTTCCGGCTCGTGCATATGCTATCAGGGCTCAGGATGATCAGGATGCTCCAGATGTGATAGTTGGTATGATTTCCATCTTTGATATTTCTGTTCGTGCATTGATAGACCCAGGATCTACTCATTCATACATTTGCACTTCCATACCTAGTGATAAGAATTTATAGGCTGATGTTACTGAGAATGAAATAGTGGTTAGTAACCCCTTAGGTCACAGTGTGATCGTGAATAGGGTATATAAGGATTATCCCATTTGGCTTCAGGGACATGAGTTTCCGGGTGATCTGATGGTGTTACCATTACGAGAGTTTGATATAATTTTGGGTATGGATTGGTTATCCAGGCACCAAGTTGTGATTGATTGTCGTCTGAAAAGAATCACACTTAAGACTGTGGATGGTAATGAAGTGGTTATGGTGGGAGAGAGATCTGATTATCTCTCTAATGTGATTTCAGTCGTGTCTGCTATGAAATTGGTAAGAAAAGGGTGTGAAGCTTATCTGGCTCATGTAATTGATTCTCGTCAGGCTGGATCTCAACTTCAAGATATTCCCATAGTGTGTGATTTTCCTGATGTGTTCCCAGATGAATTACCAGGTTTGCCTCCGAAAAGGGAAGTTGAGTTTGTCATTGATATTTCGCCAAGCGTTGCGCCAGTGTCTATGGCTCCGTATAGAATGGCTCCTGCCGAATTAAAAGAATTAAAGATTCAGTTGCAAGAGTTGCTTGACAAGGGTTTTATTCGACCGAGCGTGTCACCTTGGGGTGCACCTGTGTTATTTGTTAAAAAGAAAGATGGGTCTTTGAGACTCTGTGTGGATTATCGACAGTTGAATAAGCTTACAGTCAAGAATAAATATCCTTTGCCTCGGATTGATGATTTATTTGACCAGTTGAGGGGAGCGAGTGTCTTCTCTAAGATTGATCTTCGATCCGGTTATCATCAATTGCGGGTAAAAGAGTCAGACATTCCTAAGACTGCATTCAGGACTAGATATGGACATTATGAATTTATGGTGATGCCATTCGGTCTAACGAATGCGCCTGCCGCTTTTATGGATTTAATGAATCGTATTTTTCGTCCGTATCTGGATCAGTTTGTTGTGGTATTTATTGATGATATTTTGGTGTATTCTATGACCCGAGAGGATCATGATAGACAGCTTCGGGTAGTTTTGCAGACTTTGAGAGAAAAGCAATTGTTCGCCAAATTGGATAAGTGTGAGTTTTGGCTCTCTGAAATTGCTTTTCTGGGACATATTGTATCCGCTGAGGGAATCCGTGCAGATCCAAGGAAAATAGAAGCTGTTATGGAATGGCAACCTCCGAAGAATGTTTCGGAAATCAGAAGCTTCTTGGGCTTGGCTGGATATTATAGACGATTTGTCAAAGGATTCTCATCTATAGCGACTCCGTTGACTCGATTGCTCCATAAAGATGTTAAGTATGAATGGACTGAAAAGTGTCAGACAGCTTTTGATCGGTTAAAGGTGATGCTGGTAGAGGCTCAAATCCTTACTCAGCCAGTAACCGGTAAGGATTTTGTGGTTTATAGTGATGCTTCTCATCAAGGACTGGGATGTGTTCTAATGCAGGAAGGAAAAGTAGTTGCTTATGCTTCTAGACAGCTAAAAACTCATGAGAAGAATTATCCAACGCATGATCTGGAGTTAGCAGCTATTGTCTTTGCATTGAAAATATGGAGACATTACCTATATGGGGAAAGATGCTATATTTTTACAGATCACAAGAGTCTAAAGTATTTGCCTTCTCAAAAAGAGTTGAACTTTAGACAAAGGAGATGGATGGAGTTAATCAAGGACTACGATTGTATCATCGACTATCATCCAGGGAAAGCTAATGTGGTAGCCGATGCTTTGAGTCGTAAAGTTTTGGTTTCTTTGAGAGTCATGAATGCCGATTTGCAAATGACTCAAGACAATGTTTTAGTGGCAGAGTTAAAAGCAAAGCCGAGTCTTTTGCAGCAAATTCAAGAAAAGCAAAAATTCGATGAAAAGTTTGCGGCTATTCGAGAACAGATTTCACAAGGGAAAAAGACTGAGTTCTCCGTGAGGGATGATGGTTCCCTATATTTTGGAAACAGAATCTGTGTTCCGAAAGATGAAGAATTAAAGAGGATTATTCTTACAGAAGCCCATAGTAGTCCCTATGCTATGCACCCAGGGAGTATTAAAATGTATCAAGACTTGAAGAATCATTTCTGGTGGATTGGAATGAAAAAGGAGATCGTGGACTTTGTGAATAAATGTATGACATGTCAGCAAGTAAAGGCGGAACATCAGGTTCCATCAGGTCTTCTACAGCCGATTTCTATACCAGAATGGAAATGGGATCGAATTACTATGGATTTTGTTATTGGTCTACCGCTTACCAAGAGCAAGCATGATTCAGTTTGGGTAATTGTGGATCGTTTAACTAAGTCAGCACATTTTCTTCCTATCAGGGTTGATTACTCATTGGATAGGTTGGCTGAGCTATTCATTAGCGAGATTGTCAGATTGCATGGGGTACCTATATCTATCATTTCTGACCGAGACCCGAGATTTACATCCAGGTTTTGGAAGAAATTGCAGGAAGCTTTGGGTACTCAGTTACATTTCAGTACGGCCTTCCATCCTCAGACTGATGGACAATCAGAAAGGGTAATTCAGGTGCTTGAAGATATGCTTAGGAGCTGTGTGATTAACTTTGAAGGAAGTTGGGATAACCATCTTCCACTGATAGAATTTGCTTATAATAACAGCTACCAAGCAAGTATTCAAATGGCACCGTATGAAGCTTTATATGGGAGGAAATGTCGAACACCCTTATGTTGGTCCGAGTTGGGTGAAAACAAGTTAGTGGGGATTGATCTGGTAGAGCAGACTAAAGAAAAGGTGAAGATCATTAAAGAGAGATCAAAAGCTGCATCCGATCGACAAAAGTCCTATGCAGACTTGAAAAGGAAAGATATTGAATATCAAGTGGGAGACAAGGTCTTTCTTAGAGTATCTCCATGGAAGCGAGTGCTTCGATTTGGAAAGAAAGGAAAGTTAAGTCCTAGGTTTATTGGCCCATACGAGATCATTGAGCGTATAGGACCGGTAGCCTATAGACTTGCTTTACCACCGGAATTAGATAAAATACATAATGTGTTCCATGTATCTTTGCTGAGGAGATACAGATCGGATCCATCTCATATAGTCTCACATGAAGCTATTGAAATTCAGCCCGACATGACTTTTGAGGAAGAACAAGTAAAGATCCTAGATCGAGAAATCAGGAAACTCAGGAACAAGAAGATTTCGTTAGTGAAAGTTCTCTGGAGGAACCATAAAGTTGAAGAAGCTACTTGGGAGAGCGAAGAGATAATGCAGAAGCAATATCCTCATCTATTCAGTTAAGGTAAATTTCGAGGACGAAATTTCTTTTAGAGGGGAAAATTGTAACATTCCGTTATTGTGCTTCATAAATTATTAAATATTGATTATATATTAACGGACGATGTAAGTAATTATCCGATCGGATCCGAAGGGGTAACAGAATTTTTATAAAATTTTCCAGATGGATCCGGGGATAATTGTTTAATCCAATCTCGTAAAATAAATTAGTGTGTCCGAATTTAAATATTTATTCGGAACCTAATAAAATTTACGTCTATGAAATTAGATTTTATTAAATTTCCAGGATGGACCCGAAGCGAATCCGAGCGGAAAGCGGAATCCTAAAGCGAAAATTGGTGGCATGGAAGGATTTAATAAAATGAGTGGGCCATTGGGACACATGGCTTGCATGCAAAGTAAAGCAATGCCATGTGCCAAGAGAGGAAATAATAAACAAATGAAAAGAAATGAAATAAATAAAACAAAAGCTGAAATGATAAAGTGAAGTAAATCAAAACAGAAAAAGGAGAGAAGTTGCTCGCTGACCGAGAGAGAGAAAGTGAGTGAGAGTTAAAACAAAAACAAAAACTGAAGTGAAGAAAAACAGATCAGTCGTGTGAGGAAGAGAGAGCAATTCGTGCATGCAAACAGAGGAAGCTGCTGCCTTGCTGCCGAGCTGTTGTTGCCATCCGTGAGTGAGAGAAGTTGAGCAGATCTGGACGTGACTAGAACTGGAAGTGAAGCAAGGGCAGCATCTGTTCGTGGAAGAAGAAACCAGCAAGAAGGAGCTGCTGTGAAGCAGTGAGGTGTGGGCTGACCGTGAGAAGCAAGAAAGAAAGCTGCTGTTCAGTGTTGGAAAATATTCAGATCTGAAGCAAATCTGGATGCATGCAAGGTCAGATCTGAGACCTCTTGCTCATGCATGCAAACTAGAAGAAGTGCTGCCGTGAGGAGGCTGTGGCTGTTGTCGTCATTTTCAGCTGCTGCCGTGATCTGGTGCATGCAACGAAGGAGAAGAAGCAAGCTGCAAGTGAGCTGTTCGGTGAGGTTGGAAGACCAACCAGATCTGAACTTGAAGCTAGTGCAGCAAGGGAGAAGTGAAGCTCGGGCAGCAGTTGGTAAAATCGTGAACCCGTGAAAGAAGGTGGAAGTGCAGCTCGTGTGGAGTTCTGTCCGAGAGCGGAAAGGCTGATTCAGGTAAGAACAGCCCCTAACTTCCTCTCCTTTCGATATTTGTCTTAGATAAGAGCCTCAAGAGTGTTGCATGTGTGTTTTTGTGAGTGAAGTTGCTGAAATTGTTGTTAATGTTGTGCTGTCGTTATTGTTGCTTGCTGTCATGGTTGCGATTGTCGTTGTGCTGTTTCTACTGAGTTGCTGTCATCGTTGTGTGCTGATGTGTTGTCAATATCGTGCTGTTGCGAAGCTGCTGGTGTTGCGAAGCTGCTGTCGCGAAGCTGCTGGCGTTGCGAAGCTGCTGTCGCGAAGCTGCTGGTGGCTGTTGTGCTGTTTTTGCTGAGTGCTGTTGCGCTGAGTGCTGTTGCGCTGTGCGCTGCCGTGTACTGTCATCGCTGCCTTGCTGGTGGCGTGAGCTGCTGGTGGGTGAAATCGACGACGCTGCTGCGAGCTGTCAAGCTGAAGCCGTGCCGCTGCTGCGTCGTGTGCTGTCATCGAAGATAAGGCGCTGTTTTTGTGCGAACTGCTGCCAAGTTGCTGTCATTGTTATCAAACTTGTTCGCGAGCTGTTTCGAAGTGAAAAACAGCCCAAGCGAAGGTAAGTCGCTGCCCCGTTAGTATTGTAATCATGATTTAAATAATATTGGGACGTTAATGATGTCCGTTTGGATTGAAGGAAGCTCGTTAATAAAAGGAGTTATTGGGCAGCCCTTCGAAAACAAATTGGTTGTGTTTGTCTCGATTTCCGGAAGGTACGTTGAATGTTATTAAGATGATTTTTAATAGAAAATGTTTAGGATGAATTGTGATGTTTTGCTTTTCGTTTTGAAATGGTTGACATGAAAAAAAGTTGGTTGGAAATAATTCGCGTAAAGGAAAGACGATACGGTTAAGTTTATAAGCAATCAAAGTGTGATATTACGTGTTGTTTCGAGGTGATATTCATTGGTTGTTGGTAGGTTGCATAATAGGGAAGTATTATGTATTATTAACGTTAGAAACTTGCTAAATAGACTTTACTATGTTTATTTTAATGAAAGGTCAAGGAGAACCCGACGAACCGGATTCTCGACCCGAAAGTAAGAGCAAAACATAGGGGAGCATTCGATTCAAAGATCGAATCGTTTTTGAGGTCTGTATACACATTATCTTTAATTTTACTCGAAAATGTTTTCATTGTGAAATGATTTTCACTAAATGAGATTGATATATCGTTTTAATACAAAGCGTTTACAAACGTATTTGATTATATTGAAATGAAACGCGAAATCGATTTGTTATGAAAATCTCGATACAAAAATGAAAGTGAAAATATATGATACAAACGTTGTGAAATAAATAGCCCTTGTAAACATAGATATTGATAAATGGAAATTGGTAATTGACATGTCAATAGGGAACTTAGCAGCTGCACCGTTTATTTACATTGATTCGTTATGGATTATGAGAGGCACTACGTGTCCGATCCTGAAACGATTATATGTGTTATGATATACGACCCGGTGGATAATCACCGAGCGGCCGTTACCGGGGTCGACCGTTATTTCGACGGATACTACCACGTGTCCGATGCCGGAAACCCATATGCCAATACATGAGTATCGAATATATGTTTACAAAGGGGCACTGAGATAAAATGTTATAAACGATGAAATGAAATCGTTACATGTTATAATATGCTCAATGATTTGAAATATGTGGAACTCGAAAAATTGAGAATCATATGTTTAAATATTTTTATGAAGCATATACATATATTTATGCTTATGAATGATAAGTTATAATGCTTTCAGTTATGAATGAAATTATATTTGAAATTGAGAAAATTAGATTATGTGTATACCACTAAGCAAATATGCTTAGCGCGTTGATTTACCGCGCGCAGGTTGAAGCTTGTGATTTCATTCCCAGACAGGGAAGTCCCCCATACGCAGAAGCTCAGACAGTCACCATCCTTTCTACGCTTTTGGTAGTTATATGTATATATATATATATATATTGCGTAAAATCATGCATTTTGGAACATATGTATAAATATGTAAATTATTGTATTTCACTTATGTAAAAAGGGTTATGTATATTTCTTTAAACTTACTTTGGTTATGTATGCAAATGAATATTTATGATACATTTGAATAATGAAATGTTTGGAAAACGGGCCGGAGGTCCGAATCGGAAATTTCTGAAATTATTGTTTTAGAAATATTAGAATTTTCTCTACAGGGGATAAATTTTGGATTTCATAAAAACAGAGGAAACTCTGCCGAAATTATTTCAAAAAAAAAAAAAAAAAATATTTTCGCTATCTTGATAATAAGCTTTTAAAAAGGTAACAGAAACGGATTTTGATATTTTGTAAACGTAAGTAAAAAATAAATTAAAAGTTGACGTCCTCCGTTCCGGATTTTCGACGGTAACGGAAGTCAGGGCGAGGGGCGTCACATGTATGATGAGTATTTTCTTTGACATGGTAAAGCAGTTCCTAAAGGTGTTCATGGATGATTTTTCAGTGTTTGGATTTAGTTTTGATGAGTGCCTACACCACTTAACCTTAGTGTTATTTAGGTGTAAGGAAAAGAACTTAGTGCTTAATTGGGAAAAGTGTCACTTTATGGTTGGGAAAGGGATAGTTTTTGGACATGTTATTTCTAATAATGGTATTGAGGTAGACAAGGCTAAAGTAGACTTGATTTCTAGTCTTCCACCTCCTAGAACAACTAAAGAGGTTAGGTCATTTTTAGGTCATATAAGGTTCTATCGTAGGTTCATAAAGGATTTTAGTAAGATTTCTAGGCCTTTGTGTAACTTGCTTGCTAAAGACACTCATTTCAACTTTGATGATGATTGATTAAGAGCTTTTAAGAAGCTTAAGACCTTTTTGACAACTGCACCTATCATTAGGCCACCAGATTGGAGTATTCCTTTTAAGATTATGTGTGATGCCTTCGATTATGCCATAGGGGTTGTTTTAGGACAACACATTGATAGACTACCTCATGTGATCTATTATGCCAGTAAGACTCTCGATGATGCACAACTTAATTATTCCACCATAGAAAAAGAGTTGTTAGCTGTAGTTTTTGCATTATAAAAATTTAGGTCTTATTTGGTTGGGTCTAAAGTAATAGTCTATTTAGATCATGTTGCATTGAAATATCTTTTGTCCAAGAAAGATGCTAAACCTCGTCTAATTAGATGGATCTTGTTGTTACAGGAATTTGATCTTGAGATTAGGGATTAGAAAGGGTTAGAGAATGTTGTCACTAACCACTTGTCAAGGTTAGTAGTCGAGTCTATAGATGAGTATGTGCCTATTAGAGAGTCATTTCCTGATGAGCAACTCATGCTTGTGTCCAAATTTCCTTGGTATGCTGACATAGTTAACTATCTTATTATTGGTCAAATGCCTACACATTGGACTAAACAAGATTGTGTGAAATTTTTAGCCAAGGTTAAACGTTATTTTTGGGATGATTCATATCTATTTAAGTATTGTCCTGACCAAATCATTAGGAGATGTGTGCCTGAGAGTAAACAATTAGATGTTATTTCTTTTTGTCATGATCATGCTTGTAGAGGTCATTTTAGTTCCAAGAAAACCACTGCAAAAATTTTACAATGTGATTTTGATTGGCCAAATTTATTTAAGGATACTCATGCGTACTGTAGTTCCTACGAGATGTGCCAGAAATTAGGAAGTATTACTCATAGAAATATGATGCCTTTACATCCTTTTCTTATTGTTGAATTATTTGATATTTGAGGTATTTATTTTATGGGTCCATTTTCTAATTCTTTTGTCAATTTTATATTCTTGTTGCTGTGGATTATGTTTCTAAATGGGTGGAAGCAATTTCTTGTAAAACTAATTACACAAGGTGGTGGTTAAATTTTTGAAATAAAATATATTTTCTCATTTTGGTACACCTCGTGCAATCATTAGTGATGGGGGAAAACACTTTCGTAATAGGTCTTTTGAGCAATTAATGAAAAAAATATGGTATTACACATAAAGTTTTAACACCGTATCATCCATAAACTAATGGACAAGTTGTGATTTCTAATAGGGAAATTGAAAATATTCTTGAAAAAACGGTTAACCCAACTAGAAAAGATTAGTCTTTGAAACTTTGTGATGCATTGTGGGCTTATCGTACTGCTTTCAAAACCCCTATTGGAATGTCTCCTTATCGACTTGTTTATGGTAAGACATGTCATTTACCTGTGGAGTTGGAACATAGAGCTTATTGGGCTATTAAAAAATTGAATTTTGATCTTGATAATGCAGGTAATCGCAGGCGGCTACAACTTAATGAGTTGAAAGACATAAGGAATGATACTTGCGATTGTGCTAAACATTACAAGGATCGAATGAAAGTTTTTCACGATAGGAATATTCTAAGGAAATCCTTTTCACTTGGTCAAAAAGTCTTATTATATAATTCTTGTTTGCATTTATTTCCTGGCAAGTTGCATTCTAGATAGTCGAGTCCTTTCATTGTCCGCACTGTTTTTCCTCATGGTGCGATTAAAATTGAGAATCCTAAGAATGGTGATGTGTTTAAAGTCAATGGTTAAAGATTGAAACCGTTCTTGGCGTTAAGAAGTCTAGAAGTAGAAGAAACATTGTTGGAAGATTCTGTTTATCAGGATTGAGTTTCTTTTGAGTCTAGACTTACTTTTATTTCTTTTGTTTATTTTTAATTTTTTTTATAATTTTTTATAGGGTTTTTGTTATTTTATTTTTCTTAGTATTTGGTTTTTGTTTGTGTGATTCATGTTAGTTTTAGTTTTAGTTTTTTTTTTTAATTTATTAAATTTTTTATTTTTTTAATTATTAATGTATTCTAACATGAATTCTTGATTTACATTATTATGTTAGATTACATGATAGAGCCAACAAGTTGTGATCTCTTTCTTACTATTTTATATTGTTTCTTTTTATTTCCTTACATCTTTGAATATTAGTTTGAGTATTTTTGTATAATAGATAGAGAAACATTTAGGACAATGTCTAAAATAGGTTTGGGGGTGGTGCAAAATGTTTTTATTCAAAAATTTGCAAAAATTTTCATTTTTTACCCATTAATTTTTTTTTTTTTTTGAATTTTGCCCTAATAAGTTGACTAATTACTTTGTGTTTGTTAATGAAGTCTTAATGCATGTTTTTAATGTCTATATTCATATGTGATGTAATTGACACTTGTTATACCTTTACATAACCTCTGTCACATATGATTGCATGAGTGCTTGCCTTAGGATTCTTGAGTGCTATAAGAGATATTTTGTGAGGATTAGAGTTGAGGCGAAATAAGTCTATATTCATATGTGATGTAATTGACATTTGTTATACCTTTACATAACCTCTGTCACATATAATTGCATGAGTGCTTGCCTTAGGATTCTTGAGTGCTATAAGAGATATTTTGTAAGGATTAGAGTTGAGGCGAAATAAGTCCATGACATATAAATGTGCTGTTTTGAAATGAAATTGCTTTGAGAGTGGTGTGAAATTGTTGATGATTGTGTTTTAGATCATTAATAACTCATCTTTAGTCCTGATACAAGATCATGCATGTATGGGATCTCTGTTAATTTACATTTAGTGAGATGTTGATGAGTTATGGGTGGAATTTTTTTTAATGTTTGTGGGTATTGTTACTGGTAAACTCTCAGGAGACACAACTCTTTCTACTAGAGACACCTAGAGGTTTAAAGGTTTGTGGCATATGCTCAATGTCATCGTGTTTACCTACGAAAATGGATTGTGTTTTTTTTTTTTATGTGTTTTTAACTTAGGTTGTTTTAAAATTTTTAGTTTTGCTTGAGGACCAGCAAAATCTAGGTTTGGGGGTATTTGATAAACATAATTTATATATATTTAGTTTCGCTACACTCTCCTACTATTTTTGGACTTTTTCAATCCTTAATGTCTATTTTTGAAAATTTTATTATTCATCCGAAAATTTTCGTCCGAAAAAATACTATTCAATGAAAACTTTTGTTTCCCATCGAATCTCTATTTATGACCCTGGACAATATAACCGAGTATAAATTCGATCTTAGACACTAATTTTGGATCTTTTTCGAAAAAATACTATTCATTAAAAATTTTCATTTCTTCCCAAAATGATACTCAAGGCCTCATAAACATAATTGAATCCTGAACTGGCCTTTAGTACTCTTTATAGACCATTTATCTGCTGTTCTAATCAAGGAATGAATTTTTTGAGGATACTAGAATCGGAGTCTATCAATTTACCAGCTCAATTAGTATACACCTTAGTCTAAGAATCCATTTAACTTTAGGGGCTTAGGTTGTGGGTTCGAATAGTATGGGAGACAAAGCAAAACCCCAGGGGCCTGGAAACAGTGCCTAGTAAGTGGGGCCTACCGAGGCCGGTAGGTAGCGCCCTACCCTGAGAGGGGGTCCTATATTGATGAGATCTCAAGTTGCATGAAGCTTCTGTTTCGATTGTATCTGATAGAGATCCTAGATTTACATTCAGGTTTTGACCTAGTTTGCAGAAAGCTTTAGGCACTTGGTTACATTTCAGCATAGCATTTCATCTTTAGACGGACGGACAGTCCGAGCGTACTATTCAGACTTGAGAGGATATGCTGAGATCCTGTGTGATAGAGTTTGGAGATAGTTGAGATTCTTATTTTCCTCTGATCGAGTTTGCCTATAAGAACAACTATCAAGCCAGTATCGATATGGCACCTTATGAGGCTCTTTAAGGGAGGCAGTACGGGACGCCGGTATGTTAGGATAAAGTGGGCGAAAGGAGACTTCTGGGACTCGAATTAGTACAGATGACTATAGATAAGATCAAGATTATTCGGGAAAGATTAAAGATCGCCCAAGATCCTCAGAAAAGTTATGCAAATAATAGAAGACGAGATTTAGAGTTTCAGTTAGGGGATAAAGTATTTCTGAACATATCACCGTGGAATGAGATCATCAGATTTGATAGACGTGGAAAGCTTAGTCCGCGATATATTAATTCCTATGAGATGATTGGTAGAGTTAGAGGCGTGACTTATGGTCTGGAGCTTCCGTCAAAGTTGTACAGGATTCATAATGTATTCCATGTCTTGATGCTACATAAGTATATGTTAGATCCTTCACATGTATTGACTAAGCAGCCAGTGGAATTGAGAGATAACCTGATCTACAAGGAGAGTCCAGTCCAGATTCTAGATAGGAGGGAGTAGGTTCTACGCAGCAAGATAATTCCATTGGTAAAAGTTTTGTTAAGGAATCATTCCGTTGAGGAGGCTACGTGAGAGCTTGAGGACCAAATGCAAAGATAGTACCCTCATCCTTTTGATTTAGGTATATTATTTAAATTTTGAGGACAAAATTTATTTTGAGGGGAGGAATTGTAGGCCCTTACACAGATTTATTATTTTATAATATTAAAAATCTTTGAATTGAGTTACGGTCGAATCATAGGCCTCTAGTAGTGTTATTTGAGGTTTATTATATTTTCGTATCGCAATTCGGATGTCGTTTGGTTGACCCCGATACGAATACAAAGTGATTAGGAGTGATTTATGTATTAATCAAGCGAGGTAAGCTCACGGAATAAAATAAAAGATATTTTATTTCAACCAATAAGAAATGAAATAACTGACTTTGAAAAGTAGTGGTTATGGTTGTGCCACGTATTATCTATTGATTGGTTGAAGAAATAACTGGACTAAAGTGTGCTAAGTAGACCAATAAAATTTATAATTATTTATTTTTGGGAACTAGTATAATTATTAAAAGTTTGAGGTGATAAAGTGAGATTTTCTTGCGGGACTTTTTAACAATTGAGCATTAGTATATATATAAGTTGATTTTTGTCTCATTTGGGACATTTTGAACATGAAAAGCAAAGGAAAAAGAGAGAGTCGGGCGAGAGAGATGAAAGCCAAGAGAGAGGGAGGAAGAAAAATTTAGCGTGTGACCGACAGAGAGGGAGGAAGAGAAGGTGATCAGGTTAGTATCTCCCCGCAGTTTCTTCACCAAATTTTATCCTTATCATCTCTTCTAGCTAGCCAAATGAATTTGAAGAAAATATATCGCTTATTGGGTGAGTTATTTCAGTTCAAAGTTTGTTGATTTATATGAAACCCGTTTTATTTTTCACTTATTTTTCGAATATGAGTTTAGGGATGATGAGAGGGAGAAGCCAGGATGATTTTGGTATGGTTTGTGAGTGGTTTAATAGAAAAAAAAAAAGATGAAAAGAGAGACTGAAGTGGGCGGCCAAAGTGGGTTTTTTTGGATCCGATTTCGTTTTCGAATTTAAGGTATTAGATGGATGTTTCAGAGGTTAAGAAATGATCCAAAGCAAGTTATATTTCGAAAACGAAAAGTTTAAGATTGATTTCGAAACTAAACGGACGAGTTGAATGACGTTTTTTGAAACCTTTTGAAACACATTCGTTTAACTTTCAAAATAGTTTATTTAATCTTGATTGAGTGTTAGAACACTAGATGATTAATTGTTGAAGTTATCGAATGTTCGAAACGAAAAGTGATTTTTACTAGTAAGCGAGATCAGATGAATTTCATTCCGAGCTTCCGACCATGAAATTGAGTATACTGAGGTGTTCCTAAATGATAATAAATAGGTTTCATAAAAAAAAAATCGAAATTCGAAAGCCTTGGATAAGTTAAAACTTAATTGCGAAGTTTAGGTGAAAACGGACTTTTATAGAGTTAATGGCCTTAGAAGCTATGTATTGCTTTCTATTAGTGAGTTTTATAATTCTAAATGAGTATTTGATGTTTTAGGGTGAAAGCAGAAAGTATTGGAGATTTTCGAAGGAGATTCGCATCCGATCGGAAGGCGTTTGTGTGTAGAAAACCAACTCCTTTTTAGTGTAGCGTTGTTCAAATTTTATTTGATGATTACATGTGTTTGTTTTCATTACATAATTGAATTATGTATTGTAATTATATCTTGTGAATTTCAAGTTAAGTCTATTTTTCCATCAAGAACGAAGTAGAACTAAAGATTTAAGGTAGTTTGTGTAAAACCCAAAATCCTCGTTCGTCGGAGAGCGAATTATTTTCCGATGGATCGCGTTTTCTATTGGAATAATATAATTCTCGAGTCCGAAAATATTCGGAATAATTATTTTAGAGTAATAAAAATAATTTCGAGAGCATGAAGATGGATTCGAAATGTAAAAATAATTTCGAAGACGAAATCAAGTCGTAAGCGGATTCCAGGACGGACGAACGAAAACAGATTCGAGCTTGGAATTGGAATGGGAGAACGCATGAATTAACATATTGCATGAATGGTACATAATTTCGACTTGTGGCATTGTGTAAAAAATGAAAGTAAGACAAGTGGCATGAAATTCTCATGCATGAAGACGAAGTGTCATCATTTGGTCAACACCAAAATCACCAAGAAAAGAGATAGAGAAAGAGAGATCGAAAGAGAGAGTTGCGTGAGTGAGTGAGTGAGGAGATCATCCAAAGCAAGCCATTCGGTCCTATCAAACTTGAACCGAGAGCTCTAGAGTGAGAGAGAGAATGTAGTTTTCATTGCAATCAAGACCCGAGAACATCCAAAGAGGAGTTGAGCCCGTGAAGAACAAAGGAGGAGCTGCCGTGCATGGTGGTGAAAGAGATCCAACTACTGCATGTGCTGTCCAAGCATCCAAGTGAAAGATCTGATCTTGCATGCAACCAAGGACTGAAGATTTCTTGCTGCCATGGAGCTATTGCTGCTGCCGTGCTGCTACCATGGAGCTGTTGCTACTGTCGAGAGTTGGAGTGTTGTGCTGAGAGCTGTAGTGAGCTAACCGAGAACCATTTGAGGAAGACGTCAAAGCAAGGAAGTTTGAGAGTGGCATGAGAAAGTGTAACCCAAAGACCGAGAGTTCAAGTGAAGGAGAAGCAAGGTGGAGAGGGCTACTGTGGTGCAGTGAGACAAGCTTCAAAGTGCATTTTTTGGTAAGTGGATTTGTATCTGTTTTGGGATAAAAATCAGCAGCTTGATAAAGGTTTTAAAGTGTTGTTTTTGTGTAATTTAAGGTAGTGCATGCAAGGAGGAAGAAGGTTGCTTGCTGCCATGAGTTTCTGGTTGGCGTCAATCTGCTGTCAAGGAATTTTGGGTGCTGTTTTTGAAGAAAATCAGCACATGCAAGGTAAAATGATGCATTGGTAGTCCCTTTAAACTGATTTTGATTGATTTTAAAAGCTTGCATGTCTATTTTGGATTGAAGGGAGCTCGGACGAAGTGATTTTTATGGACAGCAGCAGTGTTCGAAATATGGGCTGTTGATGTGTCTTTTTTTTAGTTGTAAAAGTGTAAGGTAAGTTGTGTTTTTCGAGCATCATTTCGTTGAAGTTATTTGATACGTTAATGGATGAAATTTGATGAAGAAATGATTGGGATTTAGGATTTAGAACCTCATTAGTGCGGAGGTTTGTTTGTGTGTGATTTTGACGTGATTACGGATAAAATCTTGATGTTGATTTTTTTGCGAAAAATCTGTCGTCATGGGGGCTGTTATGATCGAGTTTTGTTTTCGAACGTGTTATCATGAAAAATGATGATTTTTGATGTGTTTGAGAATGTTGAAATGTTGTATTGATTATCGAAAATTGTTTTCAAGTGGTTTAGACACATTATGGATGATTTAAATGAGAAAATTCAAAGTTAAAACAAAAAAGTGAATCTCTAGTTACTTGGCTGTCATGACTTTCGTTTAAGAGCGATAAAATGTTAAATTATGATATCAAGATGGTTTAAGTTAAGTTAAAGTTACTTGGTTAATTTCGTTGCGCGCGGATGCGATTAATTATTCAATTGATGAGTTTCTAGAGTTTAAACGAAAAATCTAAAGCCACTGCGAAGTGTTTTGTGGACTATTATTACATGCTATTTTGTGAACTGTTGGCATGCAGTTTATGGGTGTTTTAAGGGCTATTATGGGCTGTTGACATGCTGAGTTATAGGCTACTATAGTACAGGTTTTGCGAGCTATTTTTTTTTTATGGGCCGTTATGGACTGTATTACGTGTTGCTGTTTTGTCTTTGGGGCTATTAATGTGTTGTAAAAAAAAAAAAAAACTGTTTTCTTCATGTGTCATGGGCTGTTTTGATGTCAAGGCTGTCTTCGGTGATTTCATGAGCCGTTTTTTTTTTTTTTCATTGTAAGAGCTGTTTTGATTACAGCATAAGGGCTGTTTTGTGTTAATTTATTTCGAATGAGCGTTATGCGTTGTCTTGATGTGCGAACTATTTTAAGTATCTTTTGGAGAAGTTAATTCAAAAATCTTGATATTATTTGATGTTGTGTGATTGATGTTCGATGATGGAAATGGTTTCTCGAATAGCGTAGTTACGAAGTGCTTATATTAGGATGTTAAATTATTTAGGTATTGGTAAGGCGGAGGAAATCGAAGTTAAGGAAGTATCACGAGGTAGAAAATCGGGAAGTTTTCGTGAGTTAGATTTTGGTGAGTGTAAATTGTTTTATGAAATGATGAATGCACTATGATTACTACGCTTTCATGAAATATTGAAACATTTTAATATTTAAATGAATTTATATGAATGTTGTACGCTTATAAACGTTTTATCTATACATCTAAAGAATTATTGATTTTATGAATTTATTATTGAAATGCGCTTTTATGTTTTGATTTCTAATCGAAGAAATATGTTATACAACAATTATTTTAGCATGTAAATGTATTTCAAAACCGATGGCTACCCAATCCCCGTTATATGACTGAAATATGACTATTATGCGGCCGAAGTGCCTTATTGCGTGTATGGTATGTCTGTGGGGAAAAGTCCACTAACTATGGGTGGATCGAGTCTGTCATGTTGCCCTCTACGCGTATATAAGGTACTATTATGATTGATGCCCTATGTGCAGCGAGGTAACATTCCATGGCATAGTGGTTATGATTGAGATTGACCGTCCCTACCACTGGTGTTTTAGGACCGGGTGGTGATCATGATTTCCCCGGGTCTCATTGGATATATGTTTTATGACTGAAGATATGATTTATGAATTTATGATTATGTTAAGAATAAATTTTAATTGAGTTATGTTACAAACTAAATTTTTGATTTATGTAATCCTGTTTTCAAGTATGACATTCGTCTTTGAACAATTCTTTTCAGAACTTATAAATTTTTAAAGGATTTTAGAGAGGAAACTTATTTAGCAATGCATAACACTCACTGAGCCTTTTTAGCTCATTATTTTTTTCTTGTGTATTTTATAAAAATCCCCAGGTGCAGGTTCGAGTCCTCCAGGTGGCAGATCTCCAGCTCAAGAATAGGCAAGTGTATCAGGCGACCATCACTGTGAAATTAAAGTAACTATTTTGATGTATAACGGATTTAGTGTAATGTAAATATTTAAGTTTCATAACTATGATTACACTACCACGCATGTGAAATGTTTTATCTTAAGTTTGAAATGGTTTTGTTTTAAATACTTGAATTGTGTTTAAACATGGATTTTGAGATGGACCTGAGGTCCCATTTGGAAGTGGAAAAGAATGTATGTATTTTGAAATGCTTATAAATTATTTTACAGGTGTTTGAACAGGTTGGAAATATCGGAGAAACAACCGTTGTGCTGCCAAAATTTTTCCACCCTAATTTTTAAATGATGAAGAAATGAAATTGTTTTACGGTTTTGCTTCACGGAGTCCTTGAGTCACCTGCATAATGACTGCAAGGATTCTGTGAGGTGCCGGGAGGACTCCGCTCGGATCTCTACAGGGGTAATCCGGGTTGGGTCCTTTCAGTTTGCCTAGTAAACGAGTTATTTTAAAAAGCTTACGTAAAAGAAAATTTAGTAGGCCGATGGTTTACCTTAGCCCCAGTTGAGTACCTAGTATAATGCTCTATGCGTGCATGGTAGATATGAGAGAGAGAGAGAGTCAGTTGAGCGATCCTCTGCACGTATACGATAGTGTAGTTTAGATCGATTGTGTAGGGATAACACATGCTCAGAGTTCGCACATCGGTAACTACATAGGGTAGATTCCCTAATTCCTAGTGGCTAGTTAGAGATTTATGCGGCCACGACAGGAGTGGTTTTCCTGGGTTACCATCAAGGCGAGAAATGAGAAAGTTTCTAAAGAAATTCGAAATGAGTTTCAAAAACAGTTTGTTTTGGAAAGACTAAAAAGTATTTCAGAAAAATACTTTAGTTTATGGAGTTGTTTAATACTTATCTCACTGAGTAATACTCACTGTTTATCTTCCGTGTGTTTATTAAAATATTCCCTCAGGGGCAGGAGCGAGTCGTCCAACATACGAGGCTCAGAATGACGTGCGAATTGAGTAATGGACGACTACATTCCATTATATAGCTTATTCTTTTGCCCATGCATGTTTTGTATATAAATTTTGATGTAAATGATGTAAAGTTTTAAATATATATATGTAAGTAGTTGGATGTACGTTTTATGAAAATGTTTTGATTAGAAAATTGAGTTTTCCAAAAAATTTCGAAATTGTGTATATTTATGTTTTGATTGATTTTGGATGAGGGCTAGAGGCCCCTAGTAGTTGAGAATGAGAGGACCCTTCCCAGACTCCCTAACTCTCTAGTCTGAGAGGAACCTCCCCGGCACTCCAACGGAATCCCCTACGGTCTTCTTAAGGTGACTCGAAGGGATCTCTGTAGAGTAAGTCTAAAACCTCACTTTAACTTCTGTTTAAACCCTTTTTCTATATAATTATTTAAAAATCTTTAATGGAAGTGTATATTTGTAAAACTAAAATTTATAAAAATTTTGACAACAAAACGGCTGTTTTTCTATTATTCTCAACCTGCAAATTTACAAAAATTGTACACTTATAAAGAAATTAGATCTCAAACTTCAGTGGGCCTCAGGCCCTCTCAAATTTTTTCCACAAACAATCTCAAACATGCCAATAATTTATGAAAGCAATTAAATTAAAGCACATTTATAAAAACTTAATCTTATTTACAAAATAGTTACAATGCAAAACAAAGTTCTGTAAATATGTACATGATATGCTAATTTCTCAAAAAGAATGAGTGATCCACAGGTGTAGTAGAGACGTAGTTCTCAGTCGATCTACACATCTGGCTGAGCACCCTCGCTAGTCTGACTCGTCCCGATACCTGAGGAGGATTTTTTAAAAACAGTTTAAATACAATGGTGAGTACAACTCAGTGAGTGGTAATTTTTCCTTGGAATAAATTAACTTCTCAATTAATATATATTCCTCCAAAAATAATTTAAACATCAAACTCATAAATGCGCATTTATAGATAAATAACAAAAATTTACCTTAAAAAGGTAATACCAAAAATATTCTTTTTCTTTTAATTTCTTTTCTCAACTCGCTTTCAAAAACTTATTATATATATACTTTCTAAGTCTTCGCCTTATAGGCAACCGAGGGAAACTCTGTCCTATCGTGGTGAGAAATCTGTACCACTAGGATCTGGGAAGCTACCTCGTGTAGTCGCAGACGCGGGAATCCTGTGGGACTACAAATCCCTCCCACTATCGGTTGATCTACATTACCATGTAGGTGTAGAGGACGACCCACACTCGGACTCAACTCTCGGTTAGTAACCCTCAATCCTATGTCATACACGTACAGATATTTCGGCCGGGTATTCTAGGGATTAGGGTAAACCTAAGGCTTTTAAAAATTCTATTTCCTTTCTAAAGCATAAGCCTAAA
The DNA here is from genome assembly GCA_022984855.1 of Dimocarpus longan. NCBI lineage: Eukaryota > Viridiplantae > Streptophyta > Magnoliopsida > Sapindales > Sapindaceae > Dimocarpus > Dimocarpus longan. Next base: position 29,021,099 of record CM041016.1, on the reverse strand, counting down.
ATAATCTTTTTCTCTTCTAAGGCATAAGCCTAAAATTAACTTTCATTAACATATACCTTTATGTTTTCTTACATAATATACTAAAAATAATTACAATTATGAATTCTTGCAATATACTCAAACTTGCATGAAATTTAAATCATTTAATAGGCTATCAATAATTGAAATTTAAAATCAATTTCATAACCATAATATAAACAGTATGTAACATGCTATTTCGGTGTCCAAATAATTTACTAAATGTTGATTATTAATTAAGGGATAATGTAATTAATTATTCGTCCAGATCTGGAGGAGTAATTGAATTTTTATAAAATTCTCCAGACGGATCCGGGGATAATTATTTAATTCAATCTCATAAAATAATTTAGAGCGTCTGGATTCGAAAAATTATTCGAAATCTAATGAAGTTTCCATGTGTGAAATTGGATTTTTATTAAATTTCCAGGCGGACCCGAAGCGAATCCGAGCGAAAGCGAAATCATAGAGTGAGAACTGATGGCATTGGAGAAATAAATTGAATAAGTGGGTCCATAAGGGACACATGGCAAGCATACAAGAGAGATCAAGGACATGTGTCATGCAAAGGAATTAAATAAATTGTAAAAATTGAATGGTGGATGATGACTTATCGTGACAAGTGTACGACAAAGAGAGAATCATATTTAAATGAGTTGCAAAACACCCAAATGAAGTTCGGTCATCACTTTCAGATTTAAAGCAAAACCAAAGCCTCCTAGCAAAGTCAAGAAGCTCTCTATCCAAAAACATCATCAACCTTCAACCTTGGTCTTCAACTTGTGGAAGAGAGATTCTTGACCGTGAGCTGCTCGTGAGTGAAAGCCGAGAGAGTGTGAGACCAGCTGGGAGAATTGTGACTTGCAACAAGAAGAAATCGTGCAAGCTACCATCAGCTGTTCGTGAAACTGTGAGAAGGGAGAGGAGTGAGCTGGTGGTCGATGTTTCAGATCTGAGCCAACTCATGCATGCAAGGTAAGATTTGAAATTGAGAGCTTGTCACCTTTTCCTTCCATCCAAGCAAAAATAAAAAGTTGTTTTGTGGGAATGAAAGCTAAAATTGTTAGCCTGGTGCAGTCAGTGAGGCAGAAGTGCAGCGAAAAGAGTCTCGGAGTTGCATACGGCTTGTGAGTTGTCTTAGTGCAGGTCTGATCTGGTGGTGTCCTCCATCCTCCTCCTTGCTCGATCTTCACCAGATTTGAAGGTAAAACTGCAGAACCCAATAGCTGATGTGCTAGTTGAGGGACTGTTTTTGAGTGACTTTGGTTTGTGCATGCAGAAAAGGAAAATGAGAGCTGCTGCCGTGAGTTATTGGTAAGGGATTGCAGCAGCTCGTGAATGATTTTAAGGGGCTGTCTAGGGCATTTAAAAGCAGTAGTTTGAGGTAAGTTTTAGATTTATGGTTTCCGTTTCGGATGAAAAATATTTAGGATTGAGATATGAAATAAATTAATGTTGACATGTTTGGGATATAGGATTTAGAACCTCGTTAGTGTGGAGGTTCATTTGATTAAGTTTTGACGTGTTTTAGAATGATTTTCGATGTTGAATGTGCATTGCGAAATCTGTCATGGTGCAAAGTGTGGACTGTTTTATCGTGCATTTAGACTAAGAAACGGAAATGACTTTTGTGTATATGAGTATGTCGAATTGATGGATTATTAGAATGTAAAAATCAAGCAAATGAATGACGATGTGATTAAATTATGGGCTGTTTTGGCAATGTAGTTTTTATGGAAGTTATGTGCAGTTTTTTTAGCATGATTGAGAGCTGTTTTTGAGTTGATTCAAAGGCTGTCATGGACTGTTTTCATGCTATATAAATGAGCTGTTAAGGTGTTATTATACGAGCTGTAAACGTGCTAGTCATGAGCTGTCAAAGTACGGTCTAACAAGCTGTTTTTAAGGGCTGTTACATACTGATTTTAGAACTGTCATATGTGTTGTTTTTGAGTTCATTAAATGCTATTTTCGTATTGATTATTGGGCTGTCATAAGCTATTTTAATGTGTTGCTTTGAGGTTATTTTCAACATGGGAAAGACAGTCATAAAAAGGATATTATGAGTTGTTTCGAAATGTTATCAATCGGAAATGTTCAGGATACGTAATATGAAAGCATATAGTTATTGTGCATTAAGTAATATTAATAGTATATGTAAGTAAGCTTTTACTATGTTTGTTTTAATGAAAGGTCAAGGAGAACCTAGCGAACCGGATTCTCGATCAGAGAATAAGGGTAAAGCATAAGGGAGCATTCGATTCAAAGATCGAATCCTTTTGAGGTCGGTATACACATTATCTTTAATTTTACTTGAAAGTGTTTTTATTGTGAAGTGATTTTATTAAATGAGATTGTTATATCGTTTTAATACAATGCATTTACAAACCTATTTGCCTATACTTGAAAGGAAAAGCGGAATTGATTTGTTATGAAAATCTTGGTACTAAAACCAAAGTGTAAAATGTGATACAAACGTTATGTTGTAAATAACCATTGTAAACTTAGATATCGATAAATGGAAATTGGTAGTTGACATGTCAATAGGGAAATTAGTAGCTGCACTGTTTATTTGCATACACTAAATTGATTCATTATGGATTATGAGAGGCATTACGTGTCTGGTCCTGAACGATTATATGATATGATATACGACCCGGTGGATAATCACCGAGCGACTGATGCCGGGGTCGACCGTTATTCCTGCTGGAAGTCACTACGTGTTCGATGCCGGAAACCCATATATCAATACATGAGTATCAAACATATGTTTACTAAGGGCACTTAAAAATTTTATGAGTAATGAAATGAAAAATGTTATGTGAAATGAAATGTTCAATACTTTGAAATATGTTGAACTCGAAAAAAATTATGAACTATATGTTTAAGTATTTTTATGCAACGTATATATATATATATATATATATATTTATGAATGTAAAGTTAGAATGTTTTTAGTTACGAATGAAATTATATTTGAAATTGAGAAATTAGATTATGTGTATACCTATTAAGCAATTATGCTTAGCGCGTTGGTTTACCACGCGCAGGTTGAATCTTTTGACTCCATCTAAAGACAGGGGAAATAGCTCGTACGCAAAGGCTCAGATAGTCACCATCCATTCTACGCTTTTGGTAGTTATATATATATTGCATAGGATCATGCATTTTGAGACATATGTATAGTTATGTAAATTATTGTATTTCACTTAATTATAATAATATTCTATATGTAAAACGCTTATGTATATTTATTAAAAGCTTATTTTTGGTTATGTATGCATATAAATGTTTATGATATATTGAGTAATGAAATGTTTTGGAAACGGACGGGAGGTCCGAATGAGAATTTAGAAATTGATGTTTTAGAAATGTTAGAGTTTTAATTTTAGGAAATGAATTTTGGGATTTCAGAAAAATAAAGGAAACTCTGCTGGATTTATGTTTTAAAAAAAAAAAAAAAATTGCTCCATTGGTAATGAGTTTAATTAAGAATGATAATAGTTTTTCAAAAGAAATAGAAACGGATTTATTAGGAAAATAACGTTCTCCGTTCTGGATTCCTGACCGTAATGGAAGTCGGGCGAAGGGCGTTACACAGTAAACTTCATTAACAAAATCATTGATAAACAAATTATTGTAACAAATGAACCACTCACAATCCGTCACCCGTCTAGTTTTCCTCATTCGAATTTCTTTCGAATCCTTTCTCTTCCTCAACCTTATTTCAATAATCACCTTCATTAGGATTGATATAATAATCAATACACACATTAAACATTAAAATCTACATATAGCTCAATTTAACCACTTACTAATATTTTCTCAAAATCACTTTATCCAATGTATTTTTAATCACTTTCTTGCATGACATATATTCAATTTATGCCATAGTCATTCAAATGAGCTCAATAAGGAATTTACTTAAATGCCCTTCACCATTCCAACCACAAAATTATGCCAATTTTAACTCAATTCAATTCCATTTCGATTCATTTCATTTTCTTTTATTTTCTCATGCATAATTGGCATTCAAAATGCCTTAAACTCACATCAAATTATATCAAACAACATCACACCATCTCATTTGCTCCTTGGCCGAAGCTAGCATCATATCATACCATTTTATTTTATTTTTTCAATTTCATACTTCAAATCACCTTAATTCCATGCCAATACTATACTTCAAACATTAATTAAATCAACTATACTTTCCATCTTAAAAATCCATCAAAATCCTAACTAATCACTTACTACTTTATTTATTTATTTATTTATTTTTTCAAATCTTCATTCATGATATTCCTTTGTTAAACAACTTCAAATATAACTTTAATACACTTGATTTATCACAAATAACCCATCACTTGAAATTAAACATCATCACAAACCAAGAAACCCCAAAAACCCTAACAATTTACATACTAATTTATATTAGATCTTCATTCAAGTCATTTCTTTTTCAATTAACTCTCAATCAAGCATTAACACACTTAGTTTATGGCATCCAAACCATTCTTTACAAACAAACATCAATCCAAATCAAATAACTCAAAATTACACTAATTACACTTACTAGTTTCAAGCAACTTCACTAATTTCTTGCTTCCTCTTGTAAATCCTTGCTTGACCAGCTTTCTTGTACTTAATTAAAGCCTTTGGACCTTGACTTTTATAAAGAAATCACACAGCCCCCACTTGCTCAAGCTTGGCCGAATGTGCTCTCAAGTTTCTCTAAATTTTGTTTGAAAAATTTCTTTGCTAGTTGGCTTCATGTGTTGGACAGCACCCCACTATATATAGGCCTTATTATTATTATTATTAGTTTTGCCAAAAGGTCCCTCAATTGTCCTCTAATTATCAATTCAATATGGGTAAAAAATGAAGTCATATGATTGGTCCTTCATCAAATTTAAATTTAACCTCTACTTAACTTTAATTTATTCTCTAATCTCATAATCATTTCAATCCTTCACTTTGTCATTTGTTGATTGGTTCATTCACCTATCACATGGATTGTGCTTCTTGGAAGCATTCCACGTGGTACTCATACCAAAATTTGGGCGTTCGTTTAATAAGTATCTCACTTTAATTCTATTGATAAAAATTAATATATTTTTTCAATACAATCCGAATTTAAAAATATTCCTTGGTCATCAAAACTTCAAATTGACCTTGCAATACTCTAATTGGGTCCCTTAGCCTTGGATCCCATGCTTTGGAATCACTCAATTCGAATTTAAAATCATTTAATTCCATTATCCGGATAATAACGTATATTTATCCAATAACGTACGAATCCTTTAAAAACTATCCAAACAGACTCATTTTCACTCCATTTTAGTTCTACTTATCTTTATTACTTATTCTGGACATTTTCGACTATTAAGGTCATTTTCTGAAAAATCACTATTCATCTGGAATCCGTTCGTTCGAAAACACTATTTACTAAAAATTTTCAGTTTTATGCGGAAATGAATTCTAAGATCTTTTATAACTAATTCAGGTCCTAACTCCATCCTTAAATCTATTTTCGGATATAAAATTCACTATCTTAAGCACATATAATAATATAACTGGGAATCAGGATTGGGGTCTATCAGAGAATGTTTGACATAGAAGTGTATCTTAATTGTTTTTGAATTTTGTAGGGTGGCATTATTGAATAAACATCAGGCATGCTGCTGGATTTTTATCAGAAAAATGAAAAATTTTTACTTTGCCATCAGTAAAATGAATTAGAAAATAAGTTAAACTAAGTTACGGTGCTCTAATGGGATTTCTTCGAGCTAAAGTTAGGGTTTGTTGGAGTTCTATTGGGGTGTTACGAGGTCTTTTTCGGGGTTCAAAGTAGGATTCGGGAAGGGTCCCGTCAAAGGAGGCTAGACTCAGTTCTCAAGGAGAGTCGGATGTAGTATTTTGTGGGGAACGCAGAATGCTTCCATCTCATATCATATTAGCCATGATTGCTAGGAAGATGCTGAGGAAACTGTGTACAGGGTATTTGGGTTATGTGATAGATACTACAAGGAGGGAGGCTTGATTAGAGGACGTTCTTGTGGTTCAAGAGTTTCTAGATGTGTTTCCAGAGGATCTCCTTAGTTTACCTTTAGACAGGGAGATTAAATTTGAGATGAATTTGATTCCAGGAACAGTGTCTATAACTAGAGCACCCTACTAGATGGCATCCACCAAATTAAAGGAATTGAAGACTTAGGGGGGTGTATTCAATCATAACTATAAAAAAATTTTATAGACTTCTTTTAGTGAATGACTTTTATAGAATTTCATAAACTTTTAATGACTTTACAAATTTATGAAAAACTTTTAGAGACTTTTATAAATTCTTTTTAAAAAACTTTCATGAATTTGTATAGATTGTTATAGACTTTTAAAAAAAATAATATCAAAAACTTTCATAGACTTCCAATAGACTTTCATAGATATTAATAAAATTTCACTAATTAATATAATATTTACTTTATAAGTTAGTAAAATTATATTCATCATGTCGATAATTGATTAAAAAATATGATACATAAAATATAAGTATAGTCTATTTCAAATAATAATAATAAGAAAAGTATAGTCACCTCAACTACATAAATAGATAACTAAAATATCAAATATTTCAAGTATTTTATTATTCAATTTATATCTTTTATGAAAAATAAAATCTTTAATGTCCGTTATTGTTAATAATCTCAATATTATTCCACATATCAGCAGCTATAATAACATTTCATTCATTAGCATGCTCTCTTTTTTGTTCTTAAGTCTCAAAAAATGAGTTGAAATCGTCGTCTACATTAACTAGTAATGATGATTAAGATGACGAAGATTCATAGATATTAATAAAATTTTATAAATTTTCATTTACTTCTAAAATAAAAATATATTCATTTAACAAACTTGTTCAAATTATACACTTTATAAGTTATATTTTTCATCTCAATGAAAATATTTTTCTTTTGACATAATGTAAATAAACGGGTGAAAAACAACTATCAAAACTAATGTTTTACAAAATTCAAACTGATTAATTTTATAATATTTTACAAATATTAAAATTGATTATCCTACCCCAAATATTAAATAATAAAAAGTAATATGTATAAAAATTGAAAAAAAAAAATCACAAGTATAAATATAATTAAATTTAAAATTTTAATTTTCTTAATTAACCACTAGCTAAAAAATCATCAAATATTAATTTTTTTTCCTCTTTTAATTGAAATAGAGGTTTTTCTTTTTATTTTGTAATATAAAAAATAAAGATTCCATTGATTAATTTCATCAATAAAGTAATGAGATTTTTTATTTATACATTATGAAATATATTTTCATTATTTATACACAAGAAATACTAAATTGTTAGTTTACAATATAATTATTAATAATAGTTGTATTGTTTATTATAAGAATAATAAGATGATTTAGATCAATATTCATATATTGTATTTATATAAATATAAATTATAATATATTTTTTTAATTTATTTTGTCAAGATCTAACGTTTCAATTTTGATCCAAACTTTAAATTTTTTACAAACTAATAAATCGATGTCCTTTGGAAAAGAATGAGTTTAATAAGATTTAAAAAGCTAAAAAGTTAACAATTTGAATATAGAAAGAAAATATTGACCATTATAATTCACAATAAAATATGAGTAAAATATATATATGTGTGTGTGTGTGTGTGTGTATTTTAAAAATAAGTGAAATAGTTTTATTTATTAAAGATTCAAATATAAAATAATTGTGAGGTTTACTTTTATAGTAAAAAACAAAAGTCTACAAAAGTTTTAAAGAGGAAATATATATTGATCATTATAATTCACAATAAAATATGAGTGAAATATATGTGTATGTGTATGTGTGTGTGTGTGTGTATTTTTAAAATAAGTGAAATAGTTTTATTTATGAGAGATTCAAATATAAGAGGAGTGGAGGAGAATTTTTGGAGCTTGATTATTATAAATTTAACATAAAAGTCTACAAAAGTCATTAAAATTTTAAATTCTATAAAAGTCATTGACATTTTGAATACCTCATAACTTTTATAAACTCTTAAAAAGTTTTGATTGAATACATCTTAATTTTTATAGACATTATAAAAATCTTTAAAAGTCTATATTGAATACCAAATAACTTTTGCAGAGTCTTTAAAAGTCGTATTGAATACATACAAACTTTTAAACTTTATAAAATTTATTAAAAGTTTAGATTGGATACACCCCCCTTAGTTAAAAGAATTGATGGATAAGGGCTTCGTTCGGCCAAGTGTATCTTCCTAAGGAGCACCAGTATTGTTCGTCAGGAATAATGACAGGAGTATGAGATTGTGTATAGACTACCGAGAGTTGAATGAGATGATGGTATGTAATCAATATCCACTCCCGCGGATAAATGACTTGTTTGATCAGCTCCAAGGAGTGAAGGTATTTTCCAAAATTGATCTGAGGTCAGGGTATCATCAGTTGAAGATCAGAAGGGAAGATGTCCCTATGACTACTTTCAGGAGATGCTATGGACACTACGAGTTATTGGTTATGCCTTTTGGGCTAATCAATGCCCCAGCTGCATTCATGGATTTAATCAATAGTGTTCCATGATTTCTTAGACAAGTTTGTCATAGTGTTCATAGATGATATTTTGGTGTACTCGGGTAGTAACGAAGAGCATGCTGAGCACCTGAGAGCAATTTTACAAACTCTAAGTGAGCAGTAACTCTATACTAAGTTCAACAAGTATCAGTTTTGGTTGGATCGAGTCACATTTTTGGGACATATGGTTTCAACTGATGGTATCAGTATCGATCCTCAGAAGATAGAAACAATTCTCAACTAGAAGCAACCAACCATGGTAACCGAAGGTAAGAGTTTTTTAGGGTTGGCAGGGTACTACAGGAAGTTTATGGAGGGATTCTCTAAGATTGTCATCCCGTTAACGAAACTCACCAGAAAAGAGACCAAATTTGAATGGTCAAAAGCCTGTCAGAAGAGTTTTGACGAACTAAAGGCAAGATTGACCAGAAAAGCGATGCTTCCAAGCAATGTTTAGGTTGTGTTTTGATGTAGAACGGAAAAGTGACAGCTTATGCACCCAGACAATTAAACAAACATGAGCAGAACTACCCAACCCATGATTTAAAGTTGGTTGTAGTAATATTTGCACTGAGGATATGAAGACACTATCTGTATGGAGTTCCGTACCGGATATTCATCGATCACAAGAGTCTCTAGTATCTATTCACTTAGAAGGAATTGAATATGAGGCTGAGAAGGTGGATAGAGTTAATCAAAGACTATGATTGCACCATCGAGTACCATCCAGCTCAGTAGCGCACTTAAGAATGAAGTGCTTGTCATTACTGGTAGAAATGAGATCTTTTGGGGTTAAATTGGAAGTGGCAGATATAGGTGCACTATTCGTTACATTTCAAGTACTCATGACTCATATTCAGTGTTCCAAAACTCGCTACTCGGACCTGGATCGGCGAGGCAGCGAGCTGCGAGTACTCGGCAACTCGGGGAGTACTCGGGGAGTACTCGGTGAGGGGTAAAATTGGTAAAAATTATAAAAAGTATAAAAAACTATAAATATCATAAAGGAATGGGCTAATTGAAAATAATAAAAATGATTATATTATTAAGTGTGATGGTTTTTTTGAAATAATGAGGAATAAAGAAGGGTAATGTTGTCCAAAAACAAAAAAAAACTGAGGGATATTTTCGGAAATCTAAAATTATTATATTGTTCATTTCACTTCTCTTTTGTCTCAGATCTGATTTCTTTCTTTTTCTTCTTCTTCTTCATCCGATCTGCATGTCTTCTTCTTCTTCTTCCAATCTTCATGTCTTCTTCTTCTCCTTCACTTCACACACGGAGACGGCGACTGCGGCGGAGGAGCGACGGAGGACGACGAGAAGACAGCGCAGCAGAAGTCGATCGGCGATGGCAGGATTGGCAGAAGCAGCACGGCAGCAGGCAGAAATGCAGAACAGAACGCGGCAGAAGCAGCGCGGCGGCAGAAGAGAACGGCATTGAAGACTGACTGAGTGTTCGGAAACCGAGTAGACCGATTCCGAGTCGGTCCAAGTCGGCCTGAGTTGGGCCGAGTCAGCCCGAGTCGACTTGAGTTGGGCCCGAGTTGGGCCGATTGTGGACAGTAACCGAGTTGAAGCCCCCGATCTGGGGGTTCTCGGATCGGAAGCCGGCCGAGCGGCGAGTTCCCGGCGAGAACTCGGCCAACTCGGCCGAGTTTTTAAACACTGCTCATATTCGAGAATTGTAGGTTCAAAATCCTCAGTTGATCAAGATAAGATAAGAAATGGAATTAGGCCAATGGGAAGATTTTTCATTAAGGGCAGATGGTACATTGAGAATGGGCCAGAGACTATATGTTCCAACCCTGATAGAACTCAAAAAGGAGACTTTAGATGAAGCCCACTCATCTGTATATGCTATGCATCCAGGGAGCATTAAGATATACCATACCTTGAAGGAACATTATTGGTGGCAAGGTATGAAAAGGGAGATAGCTGAATACGTGTCAAGATGTTTGATATGCCAATAGGTTAAAGTTGAGCACCAATGACGGGACCCTTCTCGAATCCTTAGTCTGGATTTATGAAGGACCTTGTAGCATTCCGACAGAGCTCCAATGAACCCTGGTTTGGCCCATAGAAATTCTATCGGAGCACTGGGACTCACTTTAGACTTCTTTTTACAAAACATTTATTAGGTGGCAAGGGTAAAAATTTTTCGTTTTTCTAATAAAAATCCAGCAGCATGCCGACTGTTTATTGAGATATGCCACCACAGGTTCAAAGAAATTTACAAACACTTCTATGCAAACAATTCTCAACTACCAGGAGCCTCTGGCCCTCATCCACAATCAGCTATGTTGACACTCAATTTTGGCCAATCTGGTTCTTCAAGCCTAATACCTACGAAACAACATACTACAGACAAAACAAGTATGACCAAGACCAAAACACATAGAACACAATGAGTTTTACGTGGTTCGGTAAATAATGGCTTACGTCCACAACCGTCACCCCTTTTCTCTCTTGGAGTAACAGTGTATATTTCACTTTGCATTTTACACTGGATTTCGTCCCTTATTTATAGTGGAGATGTTACAATTGAAATAGGCTTGAGAATCTTACAGATAAGGCAAAAAATAATTTACATTAATTAAGATAATATCTTTCGAGATTATCTCTACTGTATCTGCAATATCTACCAATAATATCGTAATTTGATTTGCATAAAAATAGGCAAGTTGTCTCCTTTCCTGAATTGAATTGATTTGTCTTCTAGAATGTCAACTAGTCAACTCTAATGGGCACATCGAGCGAACAGGTTTCTCCAGCGATCCGATGCTACCTCTACCGAGCAGATTCTGCTTCCTTGACCACCGAATAGATGTAGGGACCTCCTAATCACTCTAATACCTTTAGAGGGCACCTTTCGAGCAATCTTTTGATTACGACTAGATTTCTTTATGCTTTATCATTCATTCACCTGATTACTTAACGATCAAAACGATCAGTCATATAATCAGGTGTGCCCAGGTACAAACTATCAAACGACCGTGTGTACCTTCCCTTGACTTTTTACTAACTTGACCAAACTTCTTGGGTATTTTCTTATAAGACAATACAACGAGCCTCATTTTTGGGCTTTTCTCCACCTCTTTCCATAATCGCCAAAATACCCACAATACTAGCCCCCTTGTTTTTCAGTACATTCTTTGTACTGGAAACAACATTCTCATACCCAGAGTAATTTTGGCGGGATATGAATCGTCATCTTTTTCAAACATTAACCTATCCCGTGACACGCGGCATTTCCCTAGGCGTAAGTTTTCTGTGCATCATGTGTCGTGTGCTATTAATATGCGCATTTAATGCACGTCTCCTCACTGGCTGCTCATGATGATGAAATCGCGGGTTTCGCGCCACACCGCATGATTAATGACGATTACTCAACTGTCTTGATCTGATGGCTAGGGCTTTAAGATAACAGCTATATATATGAATTTCCAGTCGTTTCATTTTCTTCCTTTACCCGTCACTTTCGAAGATAGATGCTTCACTGTTGCCATTGCTTTCCTGCATCATCTTCTTCTTCGTTAGCGGAACTTTCCATACTCAAGGTAACTTTTCATGATTTTTCTCAATTTTTTCAATTACAATTGGTACTTGCATTTGCTGGATCATATATGTGTATGCCTCTACTTCGGTATGATTAAGTCTGGTGAGTCTGAAATAAATATTTGTTTGATTGCTTTAAGTCATACCTACACGTGCCATTCCCTATTTGTAACCACTTGATATCCTAACTTCGGTAGAATTGGAAGTTCATCGGTTGTTCAGTAATCATTATAATCCATTAGGCTTATGAATAGAGCTTCCCTATGCTCGGTAGCCCCCTGCACGTGCAACTAGTCCTTTTAGAAAAGTAAAAATAACCTTAAACACTGAATTCTGGTCTGCTTTTTGCGACCTGATTTCCTTGTTGCTTTTGTAGATATCTGGTCGTAGTCGTCGCGGTCATAAAGTAGGGTCTGCTGACGTGGACTCCAAAGAGGAACTTGACAAGTCAGGAATACTAATAATACGACCTCTCAGAGTAGAGAGACTGCCTCAAACCCTTCCAGACACCGCGCTCCATCTGCTCGAACCCCTCTTTTTTAGATATGACTTTTCCCTTAGTCTCAGCGAGCTTGAATATATTGATGAGGACTTCTCCTTACCTTCTAGATGTCGGGCTATGGTATCGAAGACCCATGACCACACGGCCTATCCTCCTAAAGGCTTTTTCTCTATAAGCCGCTAGCACATAGAAGCTGGTTTTAGATTTCCGGTTCATCCTTATCTGGTCACCCTTCTGAACGATCTTAATCTAGTCCCTTTTCAACTTACTCCTAACTCTTATGTTCATCTTACTGCTCTTGCCACAATTTTCCTAAAAAATAGTCTTCCTCCACCGACTCCTACGATGATTCAACATCTTTTTCTTTTTAAGAGCACCACAGGCCCTAAATCCTAGAAGAAAGATGAATTTTATTATACCTCGGCCTGAAACTCTCCATACAAAGTGAACCTCCCAAAAGGGGTTGGTAAGTCCAATGTAGGTGATTACAAATCGCGGTGGTTCTACGCGTCATGTCTGTCTTTATCCAATCTCAAATACTTTTCTTTTTGCTCTTCTCCCAGTAAGTATACTTATATATATAATTATGTTGCTCACATTCTGCTCGTTATTAATGTTCACATCCATGCAGATGTTGCTAAGAGTGAGATTCCTTTATCCAGCTAGGAATTAGCTTTATTGGAAAGATTCTCAAAGGTAAAAACTCTCTCAGAAGACCACCCGTCGTCTGATCATCTCCTTCAATTACACGGTCTTGCCCCTACAGCTCATTAAAAATTACTTGACAAGCATTCTGATCTAGAAGCTCGTAAAGACAAAGAAATCTCCTCCGCTTTTGAAGCCTTTGGGAGGGAAATCCCTAATTTACCGGAAAGCTAACCTTCAACAATAGTGAGGCTCCACTTCGAACAACCCCTTCCTGGCAAGGCACTTGCTTCAAAGAAATCTGGTCAAGCGACTAGGGGTTCTGATTCCCAAACAATCGTTGAAACTCCTACGCGGTCATCTTTTCAAAAAGACTCTGACGCATCTCCTATTCGCATTATGAGGCATAAATCAGTTAGGAGAAAACCTTTGAACAAGGATGCCCATAAAGAAGTTGCTTTTCAACCAACTCATACTGCCAGCTCCTCGCCTCCGGAGCATTGATAAAGACAAGGGGATCGCCGAATCGGGGGCCGCAGAACCCCCCTCAAAGCATTAAAAGACACAAGGGAAAGACCCCGTGATTGAAGATCAAACCCAGGACTTTGATACAGGGATATACTACAACGATCTTCTAGATCACATGCCTCAATTTCTAAGCATGAAAAAACCTGCCCTTTACAATGAAGAGATGAAGGGCGAGAGGCTAATCAACTACCTGAGTTTCCATAATCTGCTCGTAAGTCCTTGCACTTATTATTATTGCTTTCTTTTTCGTTCTTCATTGCTTTATTAACAATTTGTTTCAGGCATCCATGGTGTACATGAAGCTCCTTAGGGAGATCTTAGATTGGCCCGAGGAAAAAGCTACCATGGAAGCGACTATAAACTCTCTGGAGGATGAAAAAAGTAGAACCCAGGATGAAGTGAGTTCTCTCAAGTTGGAGGTTGAAAAGTCACAAGAGGCTTTCCACAATTTGGAACGAGAACATGAAAAGTCCCTGAGCCAGAGAATTAAACAGCAAAAGAATCTCAAGGTGCAAAACGAACTTATTGCCTCGAGGGATAAAGAGATCAATGAGTTGAATAGGGCACTTTATCTTTCTTAGGACTCAGAGAAGAAAATGAAAATGGAAAACAGGCAGCTAAAAGAGGAGCTCGCCTCGCGTGAACATGGAGCGGTCGAGGCTAGAGTGGTCATGGTATCGATGAGATAAGAGGTGATTTCCTTCAAGGAACAATTAGTCCTGGAGCAGAGCCGTACTGAAGCCTTAGTTAAGGAAGCGGAGGAAAGGACAGGAAGTTTATTTTTATACAACCTATGGCTTAAACGATCAGACGTAGATATATCATTCTTTGGTCTGGAAGACATGGAGGAGGTGAAGTTGTATGCGGAGAGGGCTGCTCAAGAGGCTCAGTTAAAGGCTAATCTCCCAGCTTCTCAATCAGATCACTCTCCTTTTGATCGTGTCCTTCCAGCTTATGCAGGACTTTCCTCTAGCTCTCCTCATCCAATTGTTATAGAAGATGAAGGCGAGGCTTCGGGTAAAGCTACAGGCAAGCAGGATATTCCTCCTAGCACTTTTTAGAAATTTTCTATTTGTTTATTTGTGATAAATACAAATTCCTATTATAACAATATTATTCAACCTTGTGAATTTCTTGTCATTATTCTCTATTTGCACGTTTTTCTTGGTCACTTTGTTAAGTCACATAGATCGAAATAGCAGTTAACTTTATTCATTAATCAAGCAGAGTAGGTGTGAGGACAGCTAGTATGCTGAGATTACCCTTTTAAAGGCCCCTTACCTCTGCTCAATTAAACATCTGGACAGACCGTTTGCCTTCCAAAATTTGTTTACAAGTTATGTCAATTCTTCCCAGCATCTAAACCCACAGATCAAATGTCCCTTCCAGAGCCTGCTCGCCCACAGGCTACATAAATATTCCAGGGTTATTTCATAAGTCTACAGGCCATAAGCATTCCTTCCAGAGTTCGTCTGCTTACAGGTAATGCTAAGGCCTTCCAGGACGGTTTTAGCTCATAGATGATGACTATACCTTCCAGAGCCCGGCTACTCACAGGTGGTAATCATATCTTCTAGAGCATTCGCTTATAGGTATCGATTGCACCTTCTAGAGTCTACTCGCTCACAGGTAGCAATTGAACCTTTCAAAGCAATGAGTAGAAATAATAAACAGCCGAATATGAAATGATCAGGAATTGCCTTTTGAAGAGAATCTTTATTAACTTAATAGCTGCATTCATACAAGCCAAAAAATAAGTAATCAAAACATGAACTGAATAATTCAAACCTAATATGGCCGAAGATTCTCAGCGTTCCATGCTCGGGGAACTTTTGCTCCTTTTAAGTTAGTCAGGTGGTAAGCTCCGTTTTCCAGACTGTCATTTACAATATAAGGTCCTTCCCAATTTGGACCGAGAGTTCTATCACTAGTTTTTCGGGCAGCTGGTAGAATGAGTCGTAAAACCAGATCTCCTATCTTAAACTTCCGGACACGGACTTTTTTGTTGTAAAACTTGGCAACTTTTTGCTGGTAGACAAGAATCCTTATTTGAGCTTCGTCTCTTGCTTCCTCGATCAGATCTAAATTAGCTACGAGCAAATGGTCGTTATCCTTCTGATTGAACGTAGCTCTACGTTGACTAGAGACCTCATATTCTGCTAGAATCATCGGTTCTGAACCGTACACTAATGAGAAAGAAGTTTCTCTTATGGTGTTGCTAGTAGTGGTTCCCACAACACCTTCTGCAATTCATCCACCCAAGCTCCTTTCCTTGCTTCCAGTTTAATCTTTAAATTTTGCTTGATGATCTTATTGACAACTTTCACCTGCCCATTTTTTTATGGATGGTCTACTGCTAAAAAGCTCTTCTTGGTCCCAAGATCCCTGCAAAACTTTTGAAACTACTCACTATTGAACTGGGTCCCATTATCTGTCACAATCTGCTTTGGAACTCCAAACCTGCAAATAATAGTTTCCCAGACAAATTTTTCGACTTTGGCAGAAGATATTTCAGCAAGTTCTTTAACTTCTGCCCATTTTGTAAAATAATCCACGGCTACAATGTCATGCTTGCATCTTCCTTAAGCTATCAGGAGCGGTTCGATCAGGTCCATGCCCTAAATGGCAAAAGGCCATGGACTAACCATTTGCTGTAAGAAAGCTGGTGGAGCTCAAGGTACTTTGGCAAGTCTCTAGCACTTATCACACTTCTTGACTATTTTGATCGCATCCTGCTTTATTGTCAGCCAATAAAATCTCTACCGAAAGGCCTTCTAAGCCAATGATAGCCCCCTGGCATGATTACCACAATGTACAGAATGTATGTCACTCAGAACGGCTTGATAGTCCAAACCATCAATGCACCTAAGCAGTGGAACCGAGAATCCTCTTTTGTAGAGTCTGTCATCATAAATACAGTATGACGGGACCCTTCCCGAATCTCTATTTTGGATCCGTGAAGTATCCCGTAGCACTTCGACAGAACTCCAACAGCCCTAACTTTGACTCGAAGAAACTCCGTCGGAGTACCGTGACTTACTTAAAACTGATTTACTAAATTTCTAATAAAAATCCGGCAGCATGTCGACTGTATATTCGACAATGCCACCCTGCAGATTTAAAAGCAATTTAAAAAAATACTTCTATAGCACATAAATCTCAACTCCCAAGGGCCTCCGGCCCTTACTCAAAATCAACTCCAACACACAATAATTATATTTGCAAACTTTAAGGGAGAACTAAGATTTTCTCTTCAAAAACACTTTCGTAAAACGTGCATCCAACATTTGGTATTTATATTTACACATATTTATACTAAAATTTCCATACAACACATGCATGTGACAAAAGATGAGCTATACTATGGAATGTAGTCGTCCGTCAGTCAACTCGCGCGTCAGTCTGAGCCTCGTCAGCTGGACGACTCGCTCCTGCACCTGAGAGAAAAGTTAGGAAATACATAGCACACAAACGGTGAGTATAACTCAGTGAGATAAATAAATAATAGATTTATAAACTAAAGTATTTTTCTAAAATACTTTTTATTCCTTTCAATTAAAACTATTTCTGAAATTCATTTTGAATTTCTTTCTAAAACTTTATCATTTCTCGCTTTGATGGTAACCCAGGAAAACTACTCCTGTCGTGGCCGCATAAATCTCTAGTTAAACCACTAGGAATTAGGGAATCTACCCTGTGTAGTTACCGATGTGCGACTCTGGGCACGCATTACCCCTACACAATCGGTTTAAACTACACTACCCTATACGTGCAGAGGGTCGCTCAACTGACTCTTTTTCTCTCAGTTAGTAACTTTCTCACATCTACCATACATGCATAGGGCATTCTATTGGGTACTCAACTGGGACTAGGGTAAACCATCGTCGTAAGAAAATACTTTTTCTCAATATGCTCAAATAATCTAGTTTTTAAGGCAAAAAGCCTAAAAACTTTAAAGTCTCATAATTTCTTTACATAAATATATATTTACTTTAACAATTCATATAATAGGATCCAACTATATTAAAATCTATAAATCAATTACATAATAAAGTAAATGCATATAACATTAAAATAAGCTTTAAATAACTAAGCTTGGAGAAAAGTAGGTTTCTACTCACAAAGCGCTTCCGGATCTCTAACTTCCAAATTGAGAAACTCTCTTCACCTCTTACACGTCTCGATGTCCGTTAGAGAAACTTCCAATTCACCTAACGTTTAAATCATCAACTTATTTACTACTTCATTCCAATATAAACTCTAATGGAATTCTTTAAAACTAATTAAGCCATAAATCAACCCATCACAAGCCCTTATGTTATACCATTCATTTCCATGAAGTTTTCATGTCCTAATACATTTAAACACACACTTGGAACCACCCAAAATAACATAAAATAAAAACAAGACAGCTTGCACGTTATTTATTCAAATAACTATCTTTGAGCGTTACCCGTATTCCATACAATGCAATTTATCATCTATGACTTAATCACACTCAAATACACATTCAAGTACATGCTTAAGACCTTAAATCAACTTAAAATCACACAAATTTCACTTATAACCAGCTGCCCTTCATCCTAGTCGCAAATCACACAATAACACAATACGCGATTTTCTTTCGGTTCCAACACGCATTCATCTTTCATCATGCAATTATATACTTAGAAATCAATTAATTCTCATTTAACTAAACAAAATACAGCCCATACACACACAAATACTTACTGCTCGGCAGAACACACCCATATTTGTTCATTTCATCTCACGGCATACACACACATAAACTCTACACAACCATCTATTCCATTTCAGCATTTTATAAGATAAAATTAATTAAAACCCAACATAAATCACTTGTCTGAGAGTTTAGCAGCTGTTCATGAACTCCCACAGCAGTCCAAGGCTTCCATTTTTTCGAATCTAACTTGAGATACAACAAAAAACCCAACAATAACATCAAATGGACAGCCCATAACTCAAGAAACATCTCACAATAGTTCCAGCTGTTTCTCTTACCTACTATTCATCATCTTCTTCACGCCAACCCCTGCATTTTTCCTCCCTCTGCTGGCTTCACATGGCTGCTTTCAGCTCAGCCATTCCTTGCTTCAGCTGACCCGAATCTGTCCCCCTTCACTCGCGGTCTGCAGTGCTTGTCAACACCCGTCGCGCGACTTCAACTTCTTCCCGCTTCTGGTCAGCTTCTTCACTTTCAGATCTGGTTTTTCTAGGCTGAAATCAGATGCTGATCTTGCTTCTTCAAGCCTCCATCTGACCGTGAAGAAATCCCTTAGCTGATCGATCCTTTTGCTGCACTTTATTGCCGAAAAAGAGCTGCTGAAAATTGCCGAGCAAGAGATTGATTTCAAGTCTGCTATCGGGTCTGTTTTTGTGTTTATCTGGGGAGTGTTTTCTGATCTGGAAGAAGCACACTAATAATTTTCACATATTGCCCAAACACCCCTCAATTTTCTTCAATTATGACAACTAAAACTTCAATCTAAATGTTGCACTTAAACCCCTCTTTTATTACTATTTTTATGAACTTCACTTATCCATTTTCAATCATGTCCACACTCATTTTTAATCTCTAACTAACACTTCCTAATGACCTCTTTTAATCCTCATCACTTATATTTCTCATAAAAATTTTATCCCATAAAAATAAATACGTTAAATCCGTCAATTTCCATAATGATTTTAATATCGATAATATTAGTCATTATTTCTCTCAATAATATTTCTAAAATATTCCACACTTATCAATTAATCAAATTAATTTCATAAACAGTCAATTAGACTCATAATTGTTCACTTTCATCACATAAAAAAAATTTCTCACAACGGTGGAATATTTTAAAAATACAATCACATTTGACGTATTTATCGATCTGTATATATATTCTTAAGCATGAAGGACTTGGTCCTAACACAGTATCGGGCCGCTCGTGCTCGAAGACGACGAGACTCTAACTTACTCTCGGGTAACTTCCCATTCTGCAAATATTCCATAAGAGGGTTCATCCAGGAATCTTGTGCCACCACAATTGTCATCATTTCATCTCGTGATTCTATACTCGGGACTGGTAGAACTTCTACTGGTACAGCCCCCATGAAATCCGCGTCTTTAGCAGTGGCTAAACGAGCTAATGCATCTGTATGAGAGTTCTATGATTGTGGAACATAGCGTAATTCGTATCTCTCAAACACCGCCAAAAGTTCTCGAAACTTTTGCAGATAGATGGCCATCTTAGATCCTTTAGCCTGATATTCTTCTCGGACTTGGCATACAACAAGTTGAGAGTCGCTATAAATTCTAACCCGCTCTGCTCGTACTTCTTTGGCCAATCTTAACCCTGCTAACAATGCCTCATACTCGGCCTCATTATTGGTGGCCTTAAACTTAAACCTCAAAACGCACAAAATCCTGTGGCCCTTCGGACTTATCAACATCACTCCTGCTCCAACCTTCTGCTCACTTGAGTATCCGTCTACATACAGCTCCTAGAATGGTCATTCAAAAGATTCAGGTTCTTCACTGCCAGGTCCTGTGAATTCAGCCACAAAGTCTGCTAGCACCTGCCCCTTGATTACTGTTCGGGGCTTGAATTCTATCTCGTACTGGGCGAGCTCGATGGCCCACTTAAGTAGACGATCAGATGTGTCAGGTTTTTGAAGGACCTGTTTCAAAGGATACCTAGTTGGGACTTCTATGGTATAGACCTGGAAATAAGGGCGGAGCTTCCTGGATGTTACCACCAAACAATATGCAAGTTTTTCCATGGGTGTATATCTAGTTTCTGGGTCGAGCAACCTTTTGCTAATATAGTACACAGGAAATTGCTTTCTGTTTTCTTCATGGACCAATGCTTTATTAAGGGCGTGATGAGTAACCCCTAAATAAACGACTAGTTTCTCCCCTTCAACTGGTTTAGATAGCAAAGGTGCTCGACCCATATATTCTTTTAATCGCTGAAAAGCTGCTTCACATTCTTCAGTCCATTGAAAGTTTCTTACCTTTCTCAGCACATCAAATAATGGAATGCATCTGTCTGTTGACCTGGATATAAACCTGCTAAGGGCAGCAACCTAACCGTTTAGACTCTGCACTTCCTTAATCTTGGTAGGCGACTTCATGTCGATGAGGGCTTTAATCTTCTTGTGGTTTGCTTCAATTCCCCTACTGTTGACCATGAATCCTAGGAACTTACCCGAAGCCCTCCAAACGCACACTTCAAAGGATTCAACTTCATTTGAAATTTTCGCAGGATCTGGAACATCTCTCCCAAATCATGCACGCGTTCGCATGCTTGTTTGGATTTTACCAATATATCGTTAACATACACTTCCATTGTTCCCCTAATAAGATCTTCAAACATCATATTTACTAGCCATTGGTAGGTTGCTCCAGCATTCTTCAATCCAAATGGCATCACTTTATAGCAGTAAAGCCCACGATCAGTAATGAATGAAGTATGCTCCTTGTCGTAAGGGTTCATTAGGATCTGGTTATACCTTGAGTAGGCATCCATAAAACTAAGGAGCTGATGTCCAGCAGTTCCATCGACAAGTTGATCAATCCTTGGTAGAGAAAAACTGTCTTTTGGACATGCCTTATTTAAATCGGTAAAGTCGATGCAAATCCTCCATTTTTTGTTCTTTTTTACCAGAACAAGGTTTGCTACTCAGACCGGGTAATAGACTTCTCTGATGAAATTATTTGCCAAAAGTTTCTCTACCTTTTCCTTGAGTGCTTCATACGTTCCTCCATCATTAGCCTCCTCTTTTGGCGAATTGGTCTATGGAGGGGATTGATGTTCAGCTTGTGTGACATCATGTCTGGACTGATCCCTACCATGTCTTCGTGATTCCATGTGAAGACATCTAGGTTTTCCTTCTAGAACTTAGTGAGCTGTGCTTTAATATCCGGGAATAAACCTTTCCCTACCTTCAAACACTGCTTAGCATCCTGTTCACTAAATTGCACATCCTCTAGTTCTTCCACAGGGCCTGTTGCTCGGTCTTCATCTATTTCTCTTAGATCCAAGTCTTGGCTCACCCCTGTAGCACTAATTGTCGTGTTCTTTCCTTGGTCACCATGTTGACCTTTTTTCCTTTGATCCCTGCCTTTACTGCATTTTTATAGCATCTCCTTGCGATTTCCTATTCCCCTCTAACACATCCTACCCCATTTGGAGAGGGAAATTTAATTGTGAGCGTTCTGGTGGATACTGCTATATCTAGATCATTCATGGCCAGTCTTTTGAGGATAGCATTGTACGCCGACGGACAGTCAATAATCAAGAAATCTGCCCTCGTCAAAGCTATCTCCGACAGCGAGGGGGAGTCTAATCTGCCCCAATGGCATAATTGCATCTCCTATAAAACCAAAGAGGGAATCAGGGGACGGTGCTAACTGCTCGGATGTTAAGCCCATCTGCTCAAAACAACCCCTATACATTACATTCACCGAGCTGCTAATATCCATTATTATCCTCCTCACTTCGGCATTACCAATCCTTGCCCTGATAACTAGTACGTCATTATGGGGCCAATGTACACCTCTAGCATCTTCTTTACTGAACATAATGCCACCTGAAGTCATTCTGGCTTTCTTAGTTGGCCCTTCTGCCCTACTATGTCCTGTCAGTAGAACACGACTGGCCTCCCACACATAGCGTTCTTGTGATCTGTTGGATGCCCCTACAATGTGCAGTCCACCATGGATAGTAAAAATGGTTCTTACAACGGGCAGGTGACCCTGATCAGCCATCTGTTGGGGTTGTTGTTGGACAGGTTGCTGAACTGGATCAGGGCGCTCCTGTGCTGGTTGATACCTTTGTTGGGGATGCTGATTTTCTGGTCACACCACATACTCCCACAAATGACCTCTTCTGATCAATTACTCTATCGCATCCCTAAGTTCCCTACATTGAGAAGTATAGTGTCCATTTTCTCTATGATAAGCATAATACTTCCTCGAATCCTGAAATCTCTTCGGGATATTTGTGGGACTAGGTTTCCCGAAATTCTCCAAACTTTTCTTTGCTTCAAATATCCTGTCCTATCTATCTGTCAGGACGCTGTAATTTTGGTAGCAATTTCTTGGCGGGGATGTCTTTCTTCCAGACTCATTTCTTGATCGCTTCGCTACCTGATTACTGGAGCGATTCTTATGACCGCTTTCTTCGCTTTCACGTTGACCCCTCTTTTTTCCCTGATGTGAGCTGCTCGCTCCGTTTTTCTGCTCACTAGATTTCTTTTGTCCGAAAGTATCCTCCTAGCGAATCTCTTTCGCCGCACGATCATAAAATTCACTAAGACTTTTTACAGGAGACCTGTAAATGCTCTCATAAAGCTTCCTATCCTTCCTCAGTCCTATTGAAATTGCAGTTAGGATACTTTCATCTGAGGGGTTCTCCACATTGTTTACCTCACACCTGAATCTGGTAATATAGTCTCTTAATGTCTCATCCCGCTTTTGAAAGACAGTTGCCAAGTGGCAAGTTGGAGCGAGCTGTTTTCTCAACACCTTGTACTGGTTGGCGAACTTTCTTTGGCATTCATCCCAACTGTTCATACTACGGGTCGAAAGCCTCCTCAACCATGCCCTTGGCATATTCCCCAATGTAGCTGGGAACACTCGGCACTTGACCAGAGAATTAGACGTCTGCAGATCCATTTGAACGTTAAAAGCATTCAGGTGGTCATACGGGTCACTGTTCCAATTATAAAGTGGGATGCTTGGGAGCTTGAATCTCGGTGGTAGCGGCTCTGTCTTAACTTCCCTTGTGAATGGGGTTCTGTCTTCTCGTTCCTCTACTTGACCGCGGAGCCTAGGTCCCGCTTCCAGTTGCTGGATCCTCTATATTAACTCTTATACCATTGGGTCCCACTGTTCAACTCTACCCTCTGGGGACCGATGACTCCTCCTACTCTTGTTATCTCTAGAGAATCGATTTCGTGACATCTCTCGGTTAATAGGCATTCTTTCACGCGACCTGTTCCTTCTATGAGAACTCCTCGCGTGATGCGATTCTCTTCGGCCCACACCCTTTCCATTACGCCCATAAGCTCTTTCATTCCCACGAGCAGTCTCCACACGGCGGCTACCATCCTAGCTTACCCTGGTCCTTAGGCTGGGAGGGTGAGGTGCTACTTCTTCTTCATGAGCCGACGCCCTTCCCCTCTTAGGCCTAAATTTGAGTAATGAACGGAAACCACCGGCTGTACTCTTGCACTGCCAGCCTCCTCTCTTCTAGCAGGCATGACATCCACCGACTGGGGTTGGGGGTCCGCATTCCTAGGGACATCCTGAACCTGGGCTTGTGTCAGAGTTTTGATGGCCTCTGCCAATTGTGCTACTATATTCTCTAATGCTTCCTAACACTGCTGCCAAACTGGTACAGCTTCTCCACCAACGGTTGTTCGATGTGGGGGAAGCGGGGGTAAAGCTGCATTGGACGTTCCTGTCGCATGACCTTGGCCCTGGTGGCCCTCTGATTGGTCAGCCTCTGACGTAACAATCCTAGTTTTCTTGATCCTGTCCATGTTAACAAATCACAACCAAGCAAAAGAGAAAAGTATTGAAAAGGTTATCGAATCGCAGTCTGGGCCCTTCCTCTAGCGCCAAAAGATGTTGACATTCAATTTTGACCAACCTGGTTCTTCAAGCCTAATACCCGCGAAACAACACACTACAGACAAAACAAGTATAACCAAGACCAAAACACATGGAACACAATGAGTTTTACGTGGTTCTGTAAAATAATGGTCTACGTCCACAACAATCACCCATTTCCTCTCTTGGAGTAACAGTGTATATTTCACTCTGCCTTTTACATTGGATTTCGTCCCTTATTTATAGTAGAGATGCTACAATTGAAATAGGCTTGGGAATCTTATAGATAAGCAAAAAATAATTTACATTAATTAAAATAATATATTTCGAGATTATTTCTACTGTATCTGCAATATCTACCAATAATATCGTAATTTGATTTGCATGAAAATAGGCAAGTTGTCTCATTTCCTAAATTGAATTGATTCGTTTTCCAGAAAGTCAACTAGTCAACTCTAACGGGCACATTGAGCAAACAGGTTTCTCCAGCGATCTGATGCTACCTCTACCGAGCAGATTTTGCTGCTTCCTTGACCACCGAATAGATACAGGGACCTCCTGATCGCTCTAATACCTTTAGAGGGCACTTTTCGAGCAATCTTTTGATTACAACCAGATTTCTTTATGTTTTATCATGTGTCCACCTGATTACTCAACGATCAAAACAATCAGTCATATAATCAGGTGCGCTCAGGTACAAACTATCAAACGACCGCATGTATCATTCCTTGACTTTTGACTAACTTGACCAGATTTCTTGGGCTTTTTATTATAAGACAATACAACAAGCCTCATTTTTGGACTTTTCTCCACCTCTTTCCATAATCGCCAAAATACCCACAATAAGCCACCACATGAATATATATATATAATTTCAAAATTTTATGGAAACTTAATTTTTTTGAGTTAAAAACATTTTCATAAAACATGCATCCAACAACTAATATATAAACTCTATTTAAACTTATTTTAAATGTACATTTACACCATACTCGTATACAACACATGCATGATTAGAAGTGTGAGCTACACAATAAGAAATAGTTGTTCGTCACTCGATTCGCACGTCGGTCTGAGCCTTGTCTGCTAGATGACTCACTCCTGCACCTGAGGGAACATTTTAAGAAATACATAGCAAACAAACAGTGAGTATAACTCAGTGAGATAAATAATAAATAGCTTTATAAACAAAAGTATTTTTCTGAAATACTTTTTATTTCTTTCAATTAAAACTATTTCTGAAATTTGTTTTGAATTTCTTTCTAAAACTTTCTCATTTCTCGCTTTGATAGTAACCCAAGGAAACTACTCCTGTCGTGGCCACATAAATCTCTAGTTAGCCACTAGGAATTAGGGAATCTACCCTATATAGTTACCAATATGCGACTCTTGGCATGCGTTACCCCTACACAATCAGTCTAAACTATACTATCCTATATGTGCAAAGGGTCGCTCAACCGACTCTCTCTCTCAGTTAGTAACTCTCTCACATCTACCATACACGCATAGAACATTCTACTGGGTACTCAACTAGGGCTAGGATAAACCATCAGCGTAAAAAAATACCTTACTCAATATGCTCAAATAATCTCGTTTTTAAGGCAAAAAGCCTAAAAACTTTAATTCTCTTAAGTTCTTAATATAAACATATATTCAACTCAAAATTTATATAAGATAATCACAATACACAATTCAATTATATAACGAAATAAATGCAAATAACTATTAAATGAATTTTGAATTACACCATACTTGATAAGGTGAGATTTCTACTCACAAAGCGCTTCCCAATCAAAAGCGAACCTCATTCGAACTCCTCTGATACACTCCGCTTTCACCATAAAACATTCACTACTCATTTAGAATTACTTGAATCATTAACACAAAGCTAGAAATCACTAAAACTCAAATAACTCTATTAACTCCACTTTATGCCTAAACCTTCGCAACTAAGTTTTAACTTATCAGAGGCTTTCAAATTTCAATTTATTTACAAAAGTCTTACTTTTAGACCCCTAAGATCATCCCTATATGGTTCGTTTGGTTTCCGAAGGCTTAAAACAAAAAGTCAACTTTTTAATTAATCCATTGATCAAAAAAAAAATAGTTTAAACACTAGCCATCGTTTCGCATCCGTTCTTTTTTCTAGCATCTCTTTATCGCATAACTAAGTCACCCGTAAAGTTTCATCGAAAAATTCTGTTGTTTGCTATGTCAAATCTAGGAAAAACGCCCTATTTTGGGCACTTTTTGATGCACTTTTTTGGATCAAATGAGCGATGATAGTTTTTCTTTCATATCTAAGCTTCTTTTACCCAATTATGATCAAATAAATTCATTCCATGAAATAAAAATTGCATTTACATAGTTATTTCACTTATCGACTCTCTAACGGCACTATTTTGAGCATAACTTGCTCAATTTTATCGAAATCGATCCGTTTCAAAACCTATAGTTTTTTATGACTCCTAGGTATCATTTGAGGTGTAGAACAACCCCAAATAAATTAGAACAAGTCAGGTCTTACCAGATACTTCATCCCACTCGGGATTTTTGAACTTCACTTTATGCTTCTCTTTTTCCAACTCTATGACTTCTACAAGATTTCTTAGCATCTAAATGGCATGATTTAAGTCTCAAATGGATGAAAGCAATATGGGTTATACAAACCCTAACATGGCTGAAATTTACATCGCAAAGAATCATCATCTTTCCTTTTATTTCCAACACTAAAAATTACACCAAACTCATCACTAAACCATGAAATTTCAATCTCTAACATCAAATTTAGCTTTTAAAATAAATTAAAAATGGGTATTCATGAAATCTAAAATAATCAACATCAAGAAACTAGATTAAGATTTGATCTTGAGCCTAACTTGATCTAGTAGCCTTGGTTGGTCACAAAATGAGATTTGGTGAAGAATTACATGAAGAATGGCATGAAATACCCTTGCTTTTCTCTCTTTAATGGCCGGCACCTCTTTCCCCTTTTGCTCTTAGTTTTTCATGCTCAAATGTAAGAGAAAGTTACTTGCTTTTAAGTTTATATATAATGGTGCCACAATTACAAGTTAGTCCCTCTTGAAAATCACCAAAGAAACCTTTAAACTTTTCTAATTATGTCATGACCCCACTCTAGATAAACTATCTTTTAATTGGTCCACATGTTATCACTTTACACCACTTATTTTATCAACCAATCAATAAATGAAACGTGACACAACCTTAGCCACAACTTTTTAAAAGTCACTTATCTCATTTCTTATTGGTTGAATTAAAATATCTTTTACTTTATTCCGTGAGCTCACCTTATTTGATTAACACATAAATCACTCCTAATCACTTTGAATTCGTACCGGGGTCAGCCAAACAACATTTGACTTACGATACGAAAATTTAATCAACTTTAAATAATACTACTAGAGGCCTATGATTTGACCATAGCTCAATTCGAAGATCTCTAATACCATAAAATAATAAATCTAGGTGAAGGCTTACATTTTGACTTTAGGATTCTAAACTTATTTTATTTAAAAATTTTTCATCTAAATTCCTAATTCTCTTGGGTCCTCTAGTCGACACCCTATTCTTAATGTGAAATTAACTTCAACTTTCAAAACTATTATTGAAATATTACTATGCAACTGTAGCTCGAATCGAGGGTTTACAGTTAAAAACCAGTAGGACTTGTTCAGTCACTCTCCATCTCAGAATGGAAATGAGTGCGCATCACGATGGACTTTGTAGTAGGACTTCCATAGAGTCGGAATAGATATAATAGTATTTGGGTGATAGTGGATCGCCTCACGAAGTCCGCCCATTTTTTACCCATCTGGAGTACTTATTCCCTAGATAGGTTAATCAAGCTATATGTAGATGAAATTGTACGACTACACAGAGATCCAGTATCGATCATATCAAATAGAGATAAAAGATTTACATCCAATTTTGACTTAGTTTACAGAAAGCTTTGGGCACTTGATTACAGTTCAGCATAGCATTCCATCCACAAACAAATGGGCAGTCTGAGCATACTATTTAAACTTTGGAGGATATGCTGAGATCCTACGTGATGGAGTTCAAAGGGATTTGGGATGCTCATTTGCCATTGATCAAGTTTGCCTACAATAATAGTCATCAGGCCAGTATCAGCATGACATCGTATGAGGCACATTATGGAAGGTGGTACAGAATACCGGTATGTTGGGATGAGATGGGTGAGAGAAAGTTGATTGGACCTGAACTTGTTCAGATGACCACAAATAAAATCAAGATTATTAGGGACAGGTTGAAAGTTGCCCAAGATTGACAGAAAAGTTATGCAGACAAGAGTAGGAAAGATTTGGAGTTCCAGGTTAGGGATAAGGTATTTTTACGGATATCACCATGGAAAGGGGTAATCTAGTTTAGAAAGTATGGTAAGTTAAGCTCACGATATATTGGCCCCTATGAGGTGACTAGTAGAGTGGGAGAGGTGGCATATCGATTGGAGTTACCGGTAGAACTCTCCAAGATTCATAAGTATTTAGTAGATCCTTCACATATGTTGACATAACAGTTAATGGAACATAAGAAGAACCTAACATATAAACAAGCACCAAATTCAGATTCTTGATAGGAGGGAACAGGTTCTACATAATAAGGTCATTTCATTGGCAAAAGTGTTGTAGAGGAATCATGCAGTAGAGGAAGCCACGTAGGAGCACGAGGATCAGATGCACAGTCAATATTCGCAGCTGTTTGAGTCAGGTATGTGATTTAAATTTCGAGGACAAAATTTGTTTTAAGGGTGAAATTGTAGAACCTTAGGTGCCATTTTCTTTAAAAATAATTTTTTTGATAAATAGTATTTCCAGGTGAATACTATTCGTGTGAATAGTGATTTTCGAAAAACAGACCTCAAGGGCCAAAAGTCTTGGAATAGGAATTAGAGTCATTAGAAATTTAAACGGACCGAAAATAAGTTCATTTGAATAAGTTTTGAACAATCTGAAAGTAATTTACGATAACGCCCTTTTTGATGAATAATGGATATTAGTGAATTAACATCCATTAAATTTTTTTTTAAGTATGGGATTGAGAGGTATTATACCCAATTAGAGTATTACACGGTCAATTTGATGATAGAATGACCATGGAATATTTTTGGAATTTATTAATTGTGGATGGCAATTAATTACATTAAGGGCATAATGGTCGATTCAAGTTTAAAAAATACATGGATTTTGGTGTGAGCACTGCATGGAAAGAAGTGGACAAGAAGAACAATCCATGTCAAGTGAGATTAACCAATGAGATTAATTGAAAATTAGTTGGCAAGCATAAATGGAGTTATGATATCTTATTAATCAAATGACAAGTTTGCTCATTAAAAAGTCAAATGGATGTGAGATACAATTAAGGGCATTTAAGTAAAATGAATCAAAGGATTTGATTGCCATTTGATGAATTAATGAAGGGCATTTTAGTCAAGTGAATGGAAGACTATATAAAGTGATGGGTGGTGAATTTTTCTAGCAATTTTGGACAGCAAAAAGAGAGCAAAACAGTGAGGTGCAGGGCAACAAGGAATTCGACTAGCAAGGGGAGGGAAATCAAGGTTTTGATCCATGATTTCATGCCAAAATCATTCAAGAAAGGTGTTAGAGTGAAGATTAAGCAAAAAGGTAGAGAAAAGTAGGTAAAAAAATTGATTTTAGTATGAATTTTGATGGCATTTTCATGGGTTTTCATGGATGTGTGGTGGCTTGATGAATTAATGATGTTTTTAGTGTATTTTAAAGTAGAAATTCTTGAGATTGAGCTTGGAATTGGAAGAAGATTCAAAGGAGTTGTGGTGGCAAGTAAACTAGTAAGGTAAAATTAGGGTTTTATACAAGATGTTATGAAATTTAATTGATTTTGATTTTAAAGCTTTAATGGATCATTTGATGATTAATTGATGCCATTGGGTGTGATTATTGAGTTTGAAATGAAGAGAATAGATTGGTTATGTTATATACTAGTATATGGCCAACATAAGGTAATTGATGTAGTTGAATGACTTTTGATATATTAATGAGTTTATATGGGATTTTATGTTAAATTGAGATGAATTATGGAAGGAAAATCAAGTGAATGAATGGATGGGCATGCATGCTAGTGTATGGTCAAGTTATGTTTATTCATGTGTTTGTGTTGATTTTAATACTTGAATGGGTTATATGATGTTTTGGTATGGAACTGAGTTGATTAGTATCAAAAGAATGGAAGAAAAATTGAAATGGAGAAGTTAGGTGTCAAATTCGGCTAAGATCAATAATGGGTGTGCAATTTGCGATTCAATTCTTTTAATGTATTTTAATGATGTTTAGTATGTGTTTAAGTACAACTGTGCAAAAGAAATTAAAAGGAACGAATGTTAGAATATTAGTTGGAAATATGGTAAGGTTGTGAAATTGTTGAACATATATATTGAATTAAAATTAAGTTGTTAGTTGGTGCATAATATATTAAAAGTTAATTGAGTGAATTTTTGGACATTCAAATGGATATTGGATGAGTTTAATATGTTGATGCATGTAATTGAGTAAAGAAAAGCAAAGGAAGAGCTCGGAAGAGTGGTATTCTAGTTCAAGAAAGTAGTGAGCATGGTTAAATTTTAAAGTTTTTACAAGTTCATAAATCGATTTTATATATTCGCACATATTTATGTTATTATACAAATTACTATATTGATTGAGTATTTTAGTATGTCTTTATTTTAAATTCATATTATGAGTGTTTTTAGAAATGAAGCAATTTATTTATATTCACCTACATGCCTATAATAGACATGTTAGAGAATAATTTTTGAGATAAATCAATGTGTTCATGAGATAAAGAGAAGAGAAAGTTTTGAGTAGCTTGAAAAGATTTTTAAGGCAAGGTTTACCGTAATCCCCAGTATACTCGATCGAAATACCTCAGCTTGTAGGGCAAGATGGTTGGGAGAGTTACTAACTGAGGGGTTGAGTCAATGAGTCTCCCTCTGCATGTGTGGGGTAGTATAGATCTGCCTAAGGTTGGGAAAGGATCATGACCCCAGAGTTTCTCACCTCGAAGACTATACATGGTAGCATTCCCAAGCTTTAATAGCGATGAGAAATTCTGTTACGACAGAGCAAGTTTCCCTGGGTTGTCTTAGCTAGTTTTGAAAGAAAAAGAGCACGTCATTCAGCACAAAGTTCAGAAATAAGAAAGTTTTAGAAAGCAACATATTTTACGCCTTACTAAAGTTATTAACAAATTCCTAGAAAAGTTATATTTATTATTATTAGTTTTCATCTTTTTAAAGTTTAGTGAGAGATCATTATTTTCTAAAACTATTTTGGGAGGATATTAATATATTTTGGAAGGTAAATTATTGTTAGAAAATTTTACCCATTCACTGAGTATTATACACACCACTCTACTTTCATGTTTCTTGAAAAATCCTCCCCAGGTGTAGGAATGAACCAGAATATAAACAGCTCCATCGGACGTGCAGGTGGGGCCACAAACACGATATTCCTGCACTGGTCCATTTCTTTCACATGGATGAGCATGCATCATATATAATACTTCATTGTAATTTTGTAAATATTGTTTTTGAATGTTTATAAATCAATGATGAATTTATGTAAATGAATTTATTTTCAAGTTTGTTTTGAACTGAAAGCATGTTTACATTTGATTGTGAAAATGAGGGCCTAAGGCTTGGAAGTTGAGAAAATATGCGTGCCATGAAGTGTTTTCTTTAAATTTGCAAGGTGGCAAGTTCAAATAGCAACTGTTATGCTAAAAAAATTGTTATAAAGCCACTTTGCAATTCCTCATAAAAGAAAATGTTTTATTCATTTCCACGATAAAAGAGTTTCTAAATAAGATCGGTACCTCAACGAGACCTTTTTGGGCCATAGTGAGTGTTTGATTGAGTTTCATTGGGTGCTCCGTAGGAACTCTTGTCGAATCCAATGAAGGGATCCATGGCGAGTCCTTATAATGATAAAGTCATAGCATACGTTCCATGAAAGGACCCAACCCGGATTAACCCTGAAAAGACCCGAGCGGAGCCCTCCCGGCACCCCACAAAAGCCTTGCAATCTTGAAACAAGTGACTCAAAAGGACTCCGTGAAGCAAAGCCGTAAAACAGTTTTATTTCTTAATCATTTAAAAATTTAGGGTGAAAAACTTTCGGCAGTATAACGGCTGTTTCTCCGATATTTCCAACTTTTTCAAACACCTGTAAAATAATTGATAAACATTTCAAAATGCATACATTCTTTTTCACTTCCAAATGGGACCTCAGGTCCATCTAAAAATCCACGTTTAAACACAGTTCAAGTATTTAAAACAAAACAATTTCAAACTTAAGATAAAACATTTCACATGCGTGACAGTGTAATCATAGTTATGAAACTTAAATATTTACATTACACTAAATCCATTATACATCAAAATTGTTACTTTTATTTCATAGTGATGGTCGCCTTAGAAGCTCGCTTACCCTTGAACTAGAAAATTTGCAGTCTGGAAGACTCGCATCTGCGCTTGAGGAGTTTTCATAAAATAACAAGAAAATAATGAGCTAAAAAGGCTCAGTGAGTGTTATGCATTTCTACATAAGCTTTCCTTTCAAAAATCCTTTATAAATTTCTAAGTTCTAAAATGAGTTGTTCAAAACATGAATTTCATATTACGACATAATCATTTATATACATGTTTGCTTGAAAACCGGATTATATGCATAAAAACTTTCATAAGCTTTCATTACATAACATAACTCATTTGAAATTCATTCATAACATAATCATAATTTATACATAAATTCATAAATCATATCCTCAGTTATAAAACATGTATCTAATGGAACCCAGAGATATCATGATCACCACCCAGTCTTAGGTCACCGCTGGTGGGGATGATCAATCTCAATCATAAGCCACTATGCTGTGGAATGTTACCTCACTGCACATAGGGCATCAGTCATAATAGTACCTTATATACGCGTAGAGGGCGACATGACAGACTCGATCCCTCCATAGTTAGTGGACTTTCCTCGACAGACATGCCATATGCACAATAAGGCACTTCGGCCGCATAACAGTCATATTTCAGTCATATAATGGGGATTAGGGTAGCCATCAGTTTTGAAATACATTGATATGCTAAAATAATCATTGAATAACATATTGCTTCGATTAGAAATCAAAACATAAAAGTGCATTTTCAATAATAAGTTCACAAAGTCAATATTTCTTTAGATGCATATATAAAAACGTATATAAACGTGCAGCATTTATATAACTTCATTTAAATATTAAAAACGTTTCAATCTTTCATAAAAGCGTAGAAATCATAGTGTATTTATCATTTCATAAAACAATTTACACTCACCGATTTCTAACTCACGAAAACGTCCAGATTTTCTACCACGCGTTAGTTCTTCAACTTCGCTTTCCTTTGCCTTGTCGCCTATATAATTAACATTCTAATATAAGCATGTCGTAACTACGCTATTCAAATCCAAAGCAACATCATCGAAGCCACACTCTAATGGATTCAACAAAAAGAATAAGCGAAGCTGAACAAATAACATAAATCTTATGCTATTTTAACTAGCTATCGTGACTTATCGTTTTTAACGTTTCGCGCGATTCCTTCGTTTCTAATTAAACTTCAATTTCTACTCGAGACTTTACTTAAAACATGGCAACGAAGATTCAAACACTTAAAAGCACAAACATGAAAAATATGGCAGCAAGCTTAAACAATATTCATTTTCTGATTCAACTCCGAATTTCAACAATTTCTTATAATCGCGCACAACGAAACTATCTGATTGACTCTATTCCAATTCAAACTATCCTAACGTTAACATTTATCATCTTAAAGAGCTTAATAACATAAATGGCAGCTTGCTAATCATCAATTACTTACTCAAATTTGACAACAAAACATCGCAACCAAATAACATTCGCATTTGCGGAAAACTGATCCGAATCACTTGAAAACGATTTTCCAACATCCTAACGATTATTCGATACTTTAAAACACACTAAAATACATCATTTTTTTATGTTAACGAACTTGAAAATAAAAGCACGACATAACAGCCCTTAAATCACATCATAACAGCCCATAAACAAAACGCAACGAACACAAACGATGACCATATCATTTCATAAACACAATCGAACGAACCTCTGCACTAACGAGGTTCTAATCCTAAATCCCAAACATTTCATCATGATTTTCATTTAATATTACAACCTAAACACTTCCAACAAAATGAAAATCTTAAAACACAAACTTACCTCACGAATAACAATTGACACGCTTCGAAACTTACACGCGAAGAGCTGTCCGTTATCCGATAACTAACGGAACCTATAACAGCCCCTAATTAGCCAAAATATACAAACTTTTCAACATCCATATTCTTCCATAACACACCAATACACTATATTCCATAACATCAACATTTCAACCACAAATCTCTACCATCGGCGGACCAACACAAACACTCGTCATCACATTTTCAGCAACCATCACACTAACTTCACATGCAACACAACTATCCTAACATAATCACTTCGTCCGAACTCCCTTTAATCCAAAATAGACATGCAAGGTTTTAAAATTATTCAAAATCAGTTAAAAGGGACTGTTAATGCATTTACCTTACATGTGCTGATTTTCTTCAATAACAGCACTCAAACTTCCTCAAATGGCTCTCGGTTAGCTCACTACAGCTCTCGGCAGAAACAACAGCTCCATGGCAGTATCACGGTAGCAATAGCTCCAAGTTCGGTAGCAACAGCGCCTTCACGCCAGCAGCAGAACAGCTTTAGCTCGGCAGCAATAGCACTTGCACCACGACAGCAGTAGCTCCACGCACAGTGGTGACAGCAGCTCACTGCTCCCTCATGCTTGCATGCACACCCTCTGGTTCAGAGCTGCATCATCAAACTGCCAAGCCTTCCCTTTCATGGTTTTCACACTTTCACGAGCTCAGATCGACGCTCCATCAACTCACCATTAGTCCTCTCTTTGCTCCATCAGCTCACAATCAGCTCATAAACACAAACTGGTTGCTTATGCAGGTCACGGGCATGGCTACTCTCTCTCGGTCAGGAAGAAAGAAGGATAAAGAAGAAGATGATCGAATGCAAATGCTTCTCTCCTCTCACGGTTTGGTTTGCTTTGCTCTTACTTCTCTCTATCTCACTATCACTCGGGTAAAGAAAAACAAATGGTGACCGAAATGAATTAAGAATGCCTTCTGTTTAATTTCCATTTAATTAAATACATTAAAGTTGCCACTTGTCACACATTTTCCTTTTCATTTAAACACTTGTCTCAAACATACATTGCATGCCTTACACGTGGCACACATGCAATTGTCTCGCTTATCGCTTCCAATGCATTCCCCCATTCCGATTTCAGGCTCAAATCCGATTTCGTCCGTCAGTCCGTTCGGAAATCCGCTTACGACTTGATTTCGAAATTAAAAACTATCCCCGATCTTATCCGAAAATTTCATAAAAATTCAATTACGCATTAGAATTCGAACGAATAATTAATTCTATTATTCCTTGATCAAGAACAAAACTTATACATTCGAGGTTATCCGAAAATCTTATTAAACCCTTCCTAGACAATTCTGGAATTTTATCGGGACTTAATTTACCCATTCGAGCTCTTCGAGAACCTTGATAAATCCTTTATGGATGCTCTGAAAATTTTACTAATCATTCCCAGACGATCCAAAAATTTTCTTAATCATCTCTAGACACTTTAATTTATTTTATTACCTCAATAATAAGGGCATATACCATTATTCCACACATCTCTCGAACTAGAATCGGGAGGGTATGTTACATTCCAGACAGTTAAAGAAGCAGAGCATCAGAAGCCGACAGGATTGTTGCAACCCCTCCCTATCCCAGAATGAAAATGGGAGAAGATTACCATGAATTTTGTGGTAGGGCTTTCACATAGTTAGAAGGGACATGATGCTATATGGATGATAATTGAGAGATTGACGAAGTCCACCCATTTCTTACCGATCATAAGTGATTACCTCTTAAGCAAATTAGCACAGCTCTATATAGACGAGATAGTCAGACTACATGGTACGATGGTTTCTATTGTTTCAGAACGTGATCGGCAATTTACATCAAAGTTTTGGCCCAACTTGCAAAAAGCTTTAGGTACTCAAACCGATAGTCAGTCAGAGAGAACAACCTAGGCTATTAAAGATATGCTCAGAACATATGTCATAGAATTTAAAGGGAGTTAGGATACACACCTACCACTTGTGGAGTTTGCCTATAACAATAGTTATCAGGCCAGTATTAGTATGACTCCATACGAGGCACTATACGGAAGAAAGTGCAGGACTCTAGTGTGCTAGGATGAGGTAGGTGACAGGAAACTGATTGGTCCCATGCTTGTCCAGATCACTATAAATAAAGTTAAAGTTATTAGAGACAAACTCAAGATAGCGGACAATAGACAAAAGAGTTAAGCAGATAATCACCATAAGGATCTTGAATTTAAGGTTAGTGATAAAATATTCCTTAAGATATCCCCATGGAAAGATGTGCTCAAATTTGAAAAGTGTGGTAAGTGAGTCCACATTACATTGAGCCATTTGAGATCATAGATAGAGTGGGATTAGTGACGTACAGGTTAAGGCTGTCACCATAATTAGACAAAATTCATAATGTATTTCATATGTCCATGCTCTAAAAGTACATTTATGATCCCTCTCATATACTTAGAGATTAACATGTGGAACTAAAGGAAAACTTGACTTATGAAGAAGAATCGGTTCAAATTCTAGATTGCAGGGAACAGGTTCTACGTAATAAAGTCATTCCCTTAGTGAAGGTTATACGAAAAAATCATGATGTAGAAGAAGCCACATGGGAGCATAAAGATCAAATGTGATGTACATATCCCCACCTTTTTCAATAGATGAGTCTTATAAATTTCAAGGACGAAATTTTTATAAGGGGAGAGAATTTGTAATATACCCTTCCAGTTTTAGTATTATGAATGTATTGTACAAGAATACCCTTATTTATAGAATAAACAAATAATTTAAATTGCCCAGATGCTTAATCAAGTTCTGGTAGAATTTTCGGATATAAAACTGAGTTACGATAAAATTTTCGAGTAGATCGGAAATGATTTCGAATATGAAAGGTGGTATAATGATTTATTAAAGTATATGATGCAATTTGTATTAAAGAAATTTCCTAGAAAGAGCATGACTAAGTAAATGGGAAAGAGATATGTGCAAGGTATTTTTGGAAATTGGAAGTATGAAAGAATGAAGAGATAAGGATGGTATTATGGTGATTTTAGAGACAATATAATTATTGGCTAGCATTGGGTTGAAAGGTAATGAAATTAGTTAAAAGTGAATTGGTTTTTAAGTTTTAACCAATCAAATGCCTTTAATTTAAACCAATGGCGTGCTTGTAATTATAACCCAAACTTGAGGGGCCAATGTTAAGGCAATTAAAGACTATATATATATGTGTGTTCAATGGAAAAATGAAGAAGAGACTAGAAATTGTAGTAGGTTCGGCCAAGAAAATAGAATAGAGGAGAACAACTATATTTAATCACTTTGAGGCCATTTTTTAGTGTTTTAAGGCCATACCAAGGGTGTATACAAGCCTAGGAGTGAAATCTATCAATATCAAGTTGATTTCAAGTGGTAAGATCTAAGTTTTCTTGACTTTTATATGTGAATTATTAGATCAAAGTTTTCTAATGAGTTGTATGTGATTTTAATAAGATTTTTATGTATGGATTCAAGGATTTAAGACTTCAAATTGGTACAAAAACAAGGTTATATGTTCAAGATTATTTGGTAAGTATACTAATCGAGATGACTTTTTGATTTAAAGTTAGATTGATGTTGTTTAGGATGTTAGATTGCTTGCCATGGGACTCGGTATGAATTTGATTGGATTTCAAGTTGAAACTTAAAAAAATCATGGTATTATGCCTAGGTGTCCCACGATTCAGATTGATAAACCATGTCTGAGGAATCTCCAGACCTAATTTGAGGCTAATCCAAAGGTTAACAAAGGAGATATGGCTCAACAAGTAAGATTGTCCTAGTTGTGCCCTGTTATCCGACCAACCCTATTTCAAAAGCCATTACTCACTCTAGACACATTCAATTGAAAATCAAACCATTCAAGAATTAAGAACCATGTGTGTTTAACATACCCAACAAATTTCAGCTCGATCTGACGGTGGATGAAGGAGATATCCCGATTCTCTAAAAACTGTGCATATAGCTTCTACTTCAGCTCTCCCTCACGGTTTCAGCTTTTGTTTCTCATGATTTGGTGAGCTGAATGAGTGAAGGTTTCTGCTTCAATTTCTAGCTGAGAGTTTCTTTATATAGGCCCTCCAAAACTTGAAAAAAAATCCCTCAAATATTGCCTAATTACATAACACTCATTGATTAACTTTAACTAAAGTTAAATTCCAATTAACCTTAGTTAACTTCCATCATTTTCCACTTTTTCTTGGCAAAATCTTATTGGCTAATAAACTTTCACATGGATTTATGTTTCTTCTAGGATTTCATTACTCCCATTTACTCACATCAATTCCATATACACTTAAATTATAATTTACTCAAACAACCTTTATAATTTAATTCCAAGTTCGAAGTCAATAAAATTTCAAAAATATTCTATAATCACTTAATCATCAAATTGACCATGCAATACTATAATTGGGTGTTTAACTAATCAATCTTGAGCTTCGACAAAAAATTCAAACGGCCATCAGATCATTATTACTTTTAATAACCCAAAAAGGATGTTTTAATAATTTTCGTTCGGACCGTTCGAAATCTATTCAAATGAACTTATTTTTAATCTGTTTTAGTTCCAATGGACTCCATTATTCATTCTGGGGCTTTTGAATTCTAATGTAAAATTTTCAAAATTTACTATTCATCCATAAACTATTCACACGAAAAATCACTATTCATCCAAAATTAAAGGTTAGGGTATTATACTGCCAATCACCTCATAAGGATCGATATATCGAGGACTTAATTTACCACGCTTCCCGAAACGAATTATCCCTTTCCATGGTGATATTCGCAGAAATACTTTATCCTCGACCTGGAACTCTAAATCCTTCCTACGCTTATCTGCGTGACTTTTCTGTCCATCCTAGGCTATCTTCAAATTATCTCGTATAATCTGTAGTCATCTGCATAAGCTCAGGCCCAATTAACTTTCTCTTGCCTATCTCATCCCATTATATCGGTGTCCTACACCGTCTCCTATAAAGTGTTTCATACGGTGTCATGCCGATACTAGCTTGATAACTATTATTATAGGCAAACTCAATTAATGATAGATAAACATTCTAACTTCCTCTGAACTCCATTACGCAAGACCTAAGCATATCCTCCAGAGTTGAATAGTACACTCAAACTGTCCATCTATCTACGGATGAAGTGTTGTATTGAAATGTAATCGAGTGCGTAAAGCCTTCTGTAGACTAAGCCAAAATTGAGATGTAAATCTCAGTTCTCTATCTGATACGATCGACTTTGAAGTTCCATGCAACCTCACGATCTCATCACCATACAATTTGGCCAATCTGTCCAAGGAATACGTACTTTGGATAGGTAGGAAATGAGCTGACTTCGTAAGTCGATCAACTATCACCCGAATGCTATCATAACCATTTCGGCTTTGAGGAAATCCTACCATAAAATCCATTGTAATACGCTCCCATTTCCACTCCGAGATGGGGAGTGGCTGAAGAAGTCTTGCTGGCCTTTGATGCTCAGCCTTGATCTGTTGACAAATCAAGCACTTTGACACAAATTCAGCCATCTCCCTCTTCATATCTTTCCACCAATAATGCTCTTTCAAGGTATAATACATCTTCGTACTTCTTGGATGCATAGCATATGCTGAGGAGTGAGCTTCATCTCAAATTTTTTTCTTGAGTTCTGCCACATCTGGTACACACAACCTCTATCTCATCATCAGAGTACCATTATCCTTTATTGAGAAGTCTCCCTACTGGCCTGACTCCACTTCCTGTCTGATCTTATTCAACTGAGGATCCTAAATCTGCAACTTTCAAACCTTATCCACGAGTACCGATCGAATTTGAAATGTAGCTAGCAATGCACCTGAATTCGCTACTTCCAAATTAACTTCCAAAGATCTCATCTCTACTAACAACGAAATATACCCAGCTTTCATATGAGCAAATGAGTTGGTGGGTCTCCTACTCAAGGCATCGGCTACCACATTTGCTTTCCCTAGATGGTACTCTATGGTGCAATCATAATCTTTAATCAACTCTAACCATTTTCGTTGCCTCATATTTAACTCTTTCTGAGTAAACAGGTACTGTAGACGCTTATGATCCGTAAAAATCCGATAGAGAACACCATATAAGTAATGCCTTCATATCCTGAGTGCAAACACTACCGTTGTAAGCTCTAGGTCATAGGTTGGGTAGTTCCGCTCATGCATTTTCAACTGTCAGGAAGCATAAGCTATAATTTTATCAAACCTGCGTTGACAGACATTTGACCATTCAAATTTTTCTTCCTTTCTGATCAATCTGATCAATGGGGTCGCTATCCTGGAAAACCCCTTAACAAATTTTCTATAATAACCTGCAAACCCGAGAAAACTCCTAACCTCGATAACATTTGAAGGTGGCCTCTAGTTCATGATAGCTTTGATTTTCTGGTGATCCATGCTAAGTTCTTCAGCTGAGATAATATGGCCCGAGAAAGCAACCCTGTCCAACCAAAACTGGCACTTACTAAACTTAGCATATAAACTATGCTCCCGTAGGGTTTGCAACACTATCCTGAGATGCTTTGCATGCTCCTCATGACTGCCTGAAAACACTAGTATATCATCAATAAATACTATTACGAACTTATCTAAGTAAGCTTGGAAAACCCTGCTCATCAGGTCCATAAAGGTGGTCGGGGCATTTGTTAACCCAAACGACATAACTAAGAAATCATAATACCCATACCGAGTTCTGAAAGTAGTATTTGGAATATCTTCATTGCGGACCTTCAGTTGGTGATACCCTAATCTTAGGTCAATCTTTGAGTACACTCTAGATCACTGTAACTGATCGAACAAGTCATCAATTCTAGGGAGTGGATACCGATTCCGGATCTTTGCCCGATTCAGCTGCCTGTAATCAATACATAACCTTAAGCTCCCATTTTTTTTTTTTTTACAAATAGAACTAAAGCTCCCCATGGGGAAGTGTTTGGTCTCACAAAGCCCTTGTCCAATAACTCTTCCATCTGAACTTTTAATTCTCTTAACTCAACCGGAACCATCCTATAAGGAGTGATTGAGATTGGTTCAGTTCTCGAAGCCAAATATATCTCAAACTTTATCTCTCGATCTGGGGGTAAACCTGGAAGATCCTTCGGAAACACATTTGGGAACTCACTAATCATTAGGAACTTCCAATCGACTTTTATCCCCTAACTGATCAATCATATATGCTAGATATCCCTGACACCCTCTACGGAGCATCCTATTAGCTAATATAGTGGTCACAATACTGGTGGCAAGTACTTTTCATATCCCCCGGAACACCACCTTTGATTCCTCTTACCCGACCAATCTGACATTCTTTTTATAACAGTCAACCATGGCTTAGTGTCTAGACAGCCAATCCATCCCTAAAATTACATCAAAGTCTCTAATGTCTAACACAATCATATATGCTAAAAACTTCTTGTCCTCTATCATAATCTTACTATCAGGAAACACTTTATCAGCTAGTAACGAGTCTTCAGCAGGGATGGAAACTATCATATTATAGTCTAATGTCTGAACTTTCACATTTGCCTTAGTAGAATAATGCACAGATATAAAAGAATGCATAGCTCCAGGGTCTACCAATACATATGCATCAAGATCGAGGACATAATTCATACCCATGATAACTTGTAGGGTAGCATCTGACAGGACCCGAACCAGACCCTCTTTGGGCTCTAGTCTGGAGGATCCCGTCGGACACTTCAACGGACTTTCTAAACCCAACTCGTTGGATTAAAGAAAGCTGATAAGCGAACCCCTTAACTCACTTAGCCTGTTTACTTGTTTTAACTCAGAAATTTATTTTTCTTCTAAAATAGTTGGGTTGGTGTAAAATTTTCACATTTTCTTAAAACAGATTTTATAAAAATTCAACAGTGTAACAGCTGTAATTTGAACATTTCCAAAATTTACCTGTAAGGAAAAACACTTCGAACTATATCAAATCACCTCCCAACTTCTTTTGGCCACAAACATACACTTCCTTAATTCAATTCACATCACACGTTTTTCACAAACAAATAATTTTCAAAACATGCATGTTACAAATACTTTGGGAATAACACAACAATGCATATATCAAATATATGTAGATATATCAAGTGATAAGTGTGTATCATGTGTAAGTGTTCAGTTGTATATGCATATCAAAAATTTTGTTACAAATTTCCAACTATTTAAATCCTTTAGATTTATTATTTACAATGCCAAAAGTGTATTAAATGTTTATGCGATGCATCGAGACAATGCTCACCTAAAGTAATCGATGTAATGTCCAGGACGCAGAGTCACCTATATAAGCACCTACTACGATAAATAAGCTGCACAAAATAAAGAGGTTAGTTCAACGAATAATAATAACATCAAGCTATAAAATTCATCAAGATTTATAACTGTACTCATTTATCAAACGTTTTCGATTTAAAAGAAAACATTTCTTTCTAAAACTCCATGTATACCCCTAAGGAACTCAACCATCACATGACGATTTTTAACTGACACCAAACGTGAAGCTACTGGGATCTCTTAACCACTACGATGCGAAATTTACTACGTCGCAAACGTAGGGAAAATCGATCTCAAACCTGAGCAACTACAATGCAGAGTTTTCTGTATCGCAATTGTAGTGTTGTAACTCTAGGAGACTACGAGCGAAATTACTGCATCGCCACATTATGCCAAAACTGTAAATCTAAGCGACTACACGCGGAATTGACTGTGTTGCAACGTAGCGCTAGATATTCTAGAAAACTAAACAACTACAGACAGAATTTTCTATGTCGTCACGTAATGCTAAATACTCTGCAAACTAAGCGACTATGGACAGAATTTTCTACATCGTCACGTAACGCTAAGTCTCATATAATCTGAGGGTATATACATGAGTTTCGAAACGATATTGCTAAGTGCAAAAGCACAAAACCTCTTACTTTTCAAACTCTTAAAAATTTTCTCGATTTCAAACATTTGACAATCAACTTTGTTTTGATTTCTTCACTTGTGAATTCCATAAGGAACTCACATGATTAAAACTTGAATTTAAGATTTGGAAATCATTTTCATTTTCCTTTAACAACAATATACAAGTTTAAAATAGAATTGAAATAGATGCAAGTGAAAGACACTTACCTTGCTCCACTCAAGCTCACATGTCTCAGCAAGCCTCTCGTGCCTCGCTCGCTTGCCCGTCACCTACATATCATTTCCTTATTATTACTTGCTTAATTACATAACTTAAAATGTAAAATAACATTTCCAATACACTTTTCTCTATTAGCAACTCTTTACCCTATAACCTTTCCGACTAGATTTTAACTCAACCGAGACTCTCTAATTCCGATTTCTTTGTAAAAGTCTTACTTTTAGACCCCTAGGATCATCCCCATATGGTTCGTTTGGTCTTCGGAGGCTTAAAACAAAAAGTTAACTTTTTAATTAACCCATTTGACCAAAAAAAAAATAGTTTAAGAACCAGCGATCATTTTGCATCCGTTCTTTTTTCTAGCAACTCCTTATCCCATAACTAAGTCACTCGTAAAGTTTCGTCGAAAAATTCTATTGTTTGCTATGTCAAATCTAGGAAAAACGCCCCGTTTTGGGCACTTTTTGATGCATTTTTTTGCATTGAACGAGTGACGATGGTTTTTCTTTCATATCTAAGCTCCTTTTATCTAATTATGATCAACTAAATTCATTCCATGAAATAAAAATTGTATTTACATAGTTATTTCACTTATCGACTCTCTAACGGCACTATTTTGAGCATAACTTGCGTAATTTTTATCGGAATCGATCCGTTCCAAAACCTATGATTTTCTATGACTCCTAGACATCATTTGAGGTGTAGAACAACCTCATATATGTCAGACTTGCACAGGTTGTCTCTATCACATGGTTTGACCAAGGGATTCCCAAATTGCCCAAAACTAGCTCTTTGACAACTCTATCATTTCTAG
Organism: Dimocarpus longan; assembly: GCA_022984855.1. NCBI lineage: Eukaryota > Viridiplantae > Streptophyta > Magnoliopsida > Sapindales > Sapindaceae > Dimocarpus > Dimocarpus longan. Next base: position 28,976,275 of record CM041016.1, on the reverse strand, counting down.
ATGCTTTTCTAACTTTATTCATGCTTAAATTTAAGTTTAAAACCATCTAAACTCAGAGGTTATCTACTATCCTTCATATCCTTAACACACACACAAACACTACTTTTTCATTTTAACACTCACAACTCACTCACAATTTTTTACAAGTACTTAGAGTGCATGAAAATCACTTTTGTTTCCACTGTTATTAAGCTTATGGCAGCCCTTATATAACCCTAGCTTCATCTTTCTAGTATATTTTGGTGGCTTTTAGTCACCTAACAATTCAACATACATAGCCAAGCAAAACCCCACCAAATCTAGCCTACATATAAATATAAATTCTCATAAAAACTAACCAAACTCTCAACTTCAAATTGATACAAACTTACTTGTTCTTGCTTATAAACTATTTAAAGCCTTAAATATACATAAATTCTAGCCATCATAAACTTGAATAAACATGCCCTTCACTTGATAAAGCTTGCTAGAAATTGCTTCCATATTTTCTTTTCCAATTTCTTGTTACAAATCATATCCAATTACACTTAACTTCTATTTTTAACACATATACATAAAATTATGCAGCTCATACTTGAATATCAAGGCTGGTCCAAAATTCATACACATATACTCATCAATTTTCTTGGCACAAATTGCATGAAAAACACACTAATAATTTTCTAATACCTTAACACACTTCAATTTAATTTTTCATGCAAGGATCACATAAAAAACCTAACTCTTACCTTACTAATTTTTGGGTTTAAGGTTTCCTATCACTTCCAAACTTGAATCCAAGCTAAAATCTCCTCAAATATAAGCTTAAAACAAGAAAAATTCAGCACTTAAATGAGAACAGCCCATAACTTCATAAAATCTCACCAAAACTCACAAAATCAACATTAACTCACCTAGTTTTCTTTGCTCCTTATTGCTTGATCTTCTTGGCATCAAATCTGCAGGTATTCTTCTTCCTCTTCCTCTCCTCTTCCACCATACCAGACCAGCCCTTCTTTCTAATTTTTTTTTTTCTCTTTTTGCTACTGTATTCTGCTTTATGTGTGTCACGGTTTCAATTTTGATTTGGGCTGAAATTTTTAGCTGATAACTTCACTTATATAGGCCTCTCATCTTGTCCAAAACAGCCCCTCAATCATGCTTCAATTACAACAATGCCACTAGTTAAAAAAATGCAATTGGATTGACTTAAAACAAACCATAGTTAGATGTAACCACTTGAGTTAAATCTCATGCCACTTTTTCATCATTTCTTACTTTATGCTTGACATGATTTTATTTGCTCATTTTAAGTGGCATGGATTGTGCTTTTTAATGGGATTTCATTCCATATAAATCTCATGCTAAATCCATGTATTAGTGAATTGGAATTTACTAATTCACTCTTTAAAGATTTAATTCCAATTCCAAGACAATAAGATTCTAAAAGTATTATTCACTTGTCTAATTTCCCAATTGATTTAAAATTACTAAAATTCGTTAATCTCTAAATAAAGCATTTTTTTTTTGTACTTTATATTTCGGATCACTTAAAACTTACTCAATTTGACTCATTTTTTATCTGTTTCTATTTCTTTAAACTTTACTATCTATTATGCATATTTTCGATTTTCGAGGTCCATTTCACCGTAAGTTACTATTCATATGAAATCTAGATACTATTCAACGAAAATTTGCATTTCCTTCTAAAATGGTACTCAGGGCTTCATAAAGATAATCGAATCCTGAACTGGCCCTTAGCACTCTATTCGAACCACTTATTCGCTATCCTAATCACGGAATGGATTTTTCAAGGACACCAAGATCCGGTTCTATCAACATCCACCTCTTGCTGAGTAACGACAAACACCCTGGCCTGAGCATGGGCCCTCCCTGACTAACCTGAAAAAGGTACTCTTTTGCCTCCTGACCCTCTACCCGGACTGTGCAACTTGATCCTCTAGTATGGGAGCTTCTACCTTCCTACTCTAGCTTGAAGAACTCTTTTATTCTAGCATCTTTATAACTTTTACGATAAAATTTGTCAGTAAACTCTTCTGAAACTGCTCCCATGAAATACCACTTGGATTTCTCCTTTCATGGGCCTCCCACCAATCTTTAGCCATGTCTTCTAATAGGAAGCTGGAGAATATAACTTTCTGATCATTTGAGCACCCAATGACTTTATAGATTTTATCAATCCTGTTTAACCATAATAGGGCACTCTTGGGATCACCACTCTCGTTGAACAGTTTGACGCCCATCTTATAGACACGCTCAATAGAACATTTCAAAGATTCCTGGGTCTCTCGCAGCTACCGCATTGCTGCCATCAAAATCTGAGCCATTTGCTCAGCATTAAAATTCACTTCTAGCTATACTGCTGGTCTCGGTGGTTCCGAGTAAGGCTGATTCATAGATGCCTCTTTTGACCTAGTTTCATTTTCAACCTCCCGAACGGAGGGTGCCGCAGGAGCTAAAGCTTCTGGTAAAGCTTTGCGGGAAGCTCTACGACCAAGTCGTTGCATTATTCTATGATTTTAAACAAAGCAAAATTATATAACACTTGAATAATTCTGAAAACCAATGTATGAAAAATAGTGATGAAAATCAATCTGGGTTACTCTATTATCATATTAATATGAAAATGTTTCAAATAGTCATGACTTGAAAACTTGACAGATAACTATACAAATAATTTTGGTAATCCAGATTTAATATAAAAGCGGAAGTTTAAATATATTATCATACATTCAAAACTTTAGAGTAAAATTAAAATCAAGTAATTAAAATCAAAAGACATCAAAGTGCAATTTAAAACAACATTTAAAATAGTTTAGAATTCACATATAGATAGGTTTACAACTTTTTCAAAATATATTTAATATAATTCAAGTGTTAATATTTACAACCCATCCAGTAACCGGTATACCCGAGCACACCTGATTATGTGGTTGATCGCCTTAAATCGCTAAGTGCTCAGATTGACCATAAGAAGGTTTGACCGTTTGACAAAGCATAAAGATAATCAACTCGTGATCAAAAGGCTGCTCGACAAGTGCCCTTTAGAAGTTATCGCCGCGATTAGGAGGTCTTCCCGTCTACTTAATAGTCAAAATGATAGTTAAAACTGCTCATCTAATCGATAGTGGAAACACCTGATCGTTGAAATAGTCTGCTCGTCGACACCGCATCTAATCGCTAAAGTGGTCTGCCTGCTTGGTGCAATGTCTGACTGCTGAACAAGCTGTTCGATAGAATTGATCGGTTGACCTTCTGAAAGGCGAATCAATTTAAATCAGGAAAGGAGCTGGCTTACATATTTTCATATAAATCGAATCACAACATTTTTGGCAATTGCTACATACGCGGAAAAGATAATCTTGGAAGATATTATCTCAATTAATGAATATTATTTTTTGCTTTATCTGTAAGATTCTTAAACCTATTTTAATTGTAACATCCCCACTATAAATAGGGGATGAAATTCAGTGTAAAGGACAAGTTGAAATAAATACAATTACTCCAAGAGAAAGAAGGGGTAATTATCGTGGACGTAGGCCATTGTTCTTATCGAACCACGTAAAATCTCGTTGTGTCCTGTTTGTTTTGGTCCTGATAATACTTGTTTCGTCTGTAGTTTGTTGTTTCGCAGGTATTGGGCTTGGAGAACCGGGTTGACCAAAATTGAGTCTCAACAGAAGCTGACCAATCGGAGGGCTACTAGGGCCTAGGTCACACTGCAGGAACTTCCAGTACGACTTTGCCTCCACTTCCCTCGCATCAGGCAGTCGCTGGTGAAGAGGTTGTACGAATTTGGTAGTAGTGCTAGGAAGCGTTAAATAACACGGTAGCGCAACTGGCAGAAGCCATCAGAGCCCTGACACAAGCCCAAGTTCAGGAGGTCCTTAGGAATGCAGACCCTCAACGCCAACCAGTGAATGTCGTACCTACCGAATAAGAAGAGGCTGTTGGAGAGAGAGTACAGCCAGTAGGTTTTGTCCATTCTTCAAATTTAAGCTTAAAAGGAGGCGGGCGTCAGGCTCATGAAGAGGAAGTAGTGCCTTACCCACCCAATCTAAGGGTGAGGGTGAGTCAGGATGGTAGCCGCTGTGTAAAGGATGATCGTGGGAATGAGAAAGCTCGTGAATGCAATGAGGAACGTGTGTGCCGAAAAGAGTTGCATCGTGCGGAGAATTCTCATAGAAGAAACAGGTCATATGAAAGAACACCTGTTAACTGAGAGATATCACGAAACCAGTTTTTTGGAGACAAGGAGAGTAGGAGGAGTCGGCGGTCCCCTACAAGAAGAATTGAACGACAGGATCCAATGGTGGAAGAGATAATACAAAGGGTCTAGCAACTGGAGGCAAGGCCTAGGCTCCACGGCCAAGCAGAGGTACGAAAAGATAGATTTCATGAGGGAAGTCAAGATGGAGCCATTACCGCTGAGATTCAAGCTCCTAAGTGTCCCCCTTTACAATTGGGATAGTGACCCATATGACCATCTAAACGCTTTCAATGTTCAGATGGACCTGTAGACATCTAACCCTCTGGTCAAGTGTCGTGTGTTCCCAGCTACATTGGGGAACATGCTAAGAGCTTGGTTGAGAAGTCTTCCAGCACGCAGCATCAGTAGCTAGGAAGAGTGCCAGAGGAAATTCACCAATCAGTACAAGGCATTGAGAAAGCAGCTCGCGCCAACCTGCCACCTAGCAACGGCCTTTCAAAAGCGGGATGAGACATTAAAAGACTATATCGCTAGGTTCATGAGTGAAGTAAATAATGTGAAAAACCCCTCGGATGAAAGTATCTTGACAACGATTTCAGCAGGACTTAGGAAAGATGGGAAGCTCTATGAAAGCATTTATAGGTCCCCTGTAAAAAATCTCGGTGAATTTTATAATCGAGCAATGAAAGAGATTTGCTAGGAAGACATTTTTGGGCAAAGAAAATTCAACGATTAGAAAAACGGAGCGAATAGTTCTCATCAAGGAAGAAAGAGGGGTCAAGGCAAGAGCGAAAAGAGCGCTCGTAAGAATCACTCCAATAATCAGGTAACGAAGCGATCGAGGAATGAGCCCGAGAGAAAGACATCCCCACAACGGAATCGCTACCATAATTACAGCGTCCTGACAAATAAACAGGACAGGATATTTGAAGCAAAGAAAAAACGGGAGAATTTCTGGAAGCCTAGTCCCACGAATATCCCAAAAAGGTTTCAGAATTCAAGGAAGTATTGTGCCTATCATAGAGAAAATGGGCACTATACTTCTCAATGCAGGGAACTCAGGGATGCAATAGAGGAATTGATCAGAAGAGGTCGCTTGAGGGAGTATGTGGTGCAACCAAAGAATCAACATCCCCAGCAAAAATATCAACTAGCTCAGGAACGTCCTGATCCGATTCAGCAACCTATTCAGTAACAACCTCAACAGATAGCCGATCAGGACCACATGCCCGTTGTAAGAACCATTTTTACTATTTATGGTGGACCGCACATAGCAGGGGCATCAAACAGATCGTAAAAGCGTTACATGGGAGAGGCCGGTCATATCTTGCTGACAGAGCACAGTGAGGCGGAGGGGCCAACTAAGAAAGCTAGAATGACTTCAGGTGGCATTGTGTTTAATGAAGAAGATGCCAAAGGTGTACATTGGCCCCATAATGACGCACTGATTATCAGGGCAAGATTGGAAAAGCCAAAGTGGGGAGGATAATGATGGACACAGGTAGCTCAGTAAATGTAATGTATATGAGTTGTTTTGAACAGATGGGCTTGAGGTTTGAGCAGTTAGTGCCATCCCCTGAGCCCCTCTTTGGATTTACTGGAGATGTAATTATGCCGTTGGGACAGATCAGACTCCCCCTCGCTGTCGGAGATTTTGATCGGCAAGCTTTGACAATGGTAGATTTTTTTATTATTGACTGCCCGTCAGCATACAATGTTATCCTCGGAAGACCAGCCATGAACGATCTAGACATGGCAGTATCGACCAGAACTCTCACTATTAAGTTTCCCACGACAAATGGGGTAGGATGTGTTCGAGGAGAGCAGGAACTGGTGAGGAGATGTTATAAAAACACAATAAAGGCGAGGATTAAAGAAAAGATGGTCAACATGGTGACCGAGGAAAAATCGTGACCAGTTAGTAATATAAGGGTGAGCCAGGACCTGGACCGAAAGGAAATAGATAAAGACTGAGCAACAGGCCCTGTGGAAAAGCTAGAAGATGTGCAAGTCAGTGAGCAGGATGCCGAGCGGTGCTTGAAGGTAGGGAAAGATTTACTCCCAAATATTAAGGCACAGCTCACTGATTTCTTGAAAGAAAACCTAGATGTCTTTACATAGAATCATGAAGACATGGTGGGGATCAGCCCGGACGTGATGTCACACAAGCCAAACATCAATCCTCACCATCGACCAATTGGTCAAAAGAAGAGGCTGATGACGGAAGAGTGTTATGAAGCGCTCAGGAAAGAGGTAGAAAGACTTCTGGCGAATAAATTCATAAGAGAAGTTTATTACCCGGTCTGGGTAGCAAACCCTGTTCTAGTAAAGAAGAAGAATGGAAAGTGGAAGACTTGCATCGACTTCACCAATCTAAATAAGGCGTGTCCAAAAGACAGTTTTCCTCTACCAATGATTGATCAGCTTGTTGATGGTACTGTTGGTCATCAACTCCTTAACTTCATAGATGCTTACTCAGGGTATAACCAGATCCCGATGAACCCTGATAATGAGGAGCATACTTCGTTCGTTACTAATTGTGGACTTTATTACTATAAAGTGATATTGTTTGGGTTGAAAAATGCTGGAGCAACCTACCAGCGGCTAGTAAACATAATGTTTGAAGATCTTATCGGCAGAACGATGGAGGTTTATGTTGATGATATGTTGGTAAAATCCAAACAAGTATGCGAGCATGTGCGCGACCTGGGAGAGATGTTCCAGATCTTGAGGAAGTTCCAGATGAAGTTGAATTCCTTGAAGTGTGCATTCGGAGTGGCTTCGGGCAAGTTTCTAGGATTGATGGTCAACAGTAGAGGAATTGAAGCAAACCCCGAGAAGATTAAAGCCCTGATTGACATGAAATTGCCTACCAAGATCAAGGAAGTGCAGAGTTTGAACGGCTAAGTCACCACCCTCAGCAGGTTTATATCCAAATCAACAAACAGATGCATCCCATTCTTTGATGTGTTGAAAAAGGCGAGGAACTTTGAGTGGACTGAAGAATGTGAAGTGGCTTTTCAACAACTAAAAAAATACATGGGCTGAGCACCATTGCTATCTAAGCTAGTGGAAGGGAAGAAACCAATCATTTATCTAGGGGTTACCCAGCACGCCCTTTGACGGGACCCTTCCCGAATCCCTACTCTGGATCCGTGAAGTATCCCGTAGCACTCCGACAGAACTCCAACGAATCCTAATTTTGACTCGAAGAAACCCCGTCGGAGCACCGTGACTTACTTACTTAAAACTAATTTATTAAATTTCTGATAAAAATCCGGCAGCATGTCGGCTATATATTCGACTATGCCACCCTGCAGATTTAAAAGCAATTTAATAATACTTCTATAGCATATAAATCTCAACTATCAAGGGCCTCCGGCCCTTACTCAAAATCAACTCCAACACACAATAATTATATTTGCAAAATTTAATGGAGAACTAGGATTTTCTTTTCAAAAACACTTTCGTAAAACGTGCATCCAACATTTGGTATTTATATTTACAAATATTTATACTAAAATTTCCATACAACACATGCATGTAACAAAAGATGAGCTATACTATGGAATGTAGTCGTCCATCAGTCAACCCGCGCTTTAGTCTGAGCCTCGTCAGCTGGACGACTCGCTCCTGCACCTGAGAGAAAATTTTAAGAAATACATAGCAAACAAACGGTGAGTATAACTCAGTGAGATACATAATAAACCGCTTTATAAACTAAAGTATTTTTCTGAAATACTTTTTATTCCTTTCAGTCAAAACTATTTCTGAAATTCATTTTGAATTTCATTTTAAAACTTTCTCATTTCTCGTTTTGATGGTAACCCAGGGAAACTACTCCTATCGTGGCCGCATAAATCTCTAGCTAAACCACTAGGAATTAGGGAATCTACCCTGTGTAGTTACCGATGTGCGACTCTGGACACGCGTTATCCCTACACAATCGGTTTAAACTACACTACCCTATACGTGCAGAGGGTCGCTCAACTGACTCTTTTTTTCTCAGTTAGTAACTCTCTCACATCTACCATACACGCATAGGGCATTTTATTGGGTACTCAACTGGGGCTAGGGTAAACCATCGTCGTAAGAAAATACTTTTTCTCGATATTCTCAAATAATCTAGTTTTTAAGGCAAAAAGCCTAAAAACTTTAAAGTCTCATAATTTCTTTACATTAATATATATTTACTTTAACAATTCATATAATAGAATCCAACTATATTAAAATCTATAAATCAATTACATAATAAAGTAAATGCATATAACATTAAAATAAGCTTTAAACAAACTAAGCTTGGGGAAAAGTAGATTTCTACTCACAAAGCGTTTCCCGGTCGCTAACTTCCAATTCGAGGAACTCTCTTCACCTCTTACACGTCTCGATGTCCGTTAGAGAAACTTCCAATTCACCTAACGTTTAAATCACCAACTTATTTACTACTTAATTCCAATATAAACTCTAATGGAATTCTTTAAAACAAATTAAGCCATAATTCACTCCATCACAAGCCCTTATTTTATACCATTCATTTCCATGATGTTTCCATGTCCTAATACATTTAAACACACACTTGGAACCACCAAAATAACATAAAATACAAATGGGACAGCTTGTACGTAATACGTCCGCATGGTTACCTTTGAGTATTAAATACGCTCCATGCAATGAAATTTATTATCTATGACTTAATCACACTCGATTACATATTTAAGCACATACTTAGGACCTTAAAATCAACTTAAAATCACACAATTTCAACTTATAACCAGCTGCCCTTCATCCTAGTCGCAAATCACACAATAACACAATACGCGATTTTCTTTCGGTTCCAACGCGTCTTCATAATTCATTACGCATTTATATACTTAAAAATCAATTAATCTCCATTTATTTAAACAAAATACAACCCATACACACACAAACACCTACTGCCGAACAGAACACACCCATTTCTCTTCACTCAACTCACGACACACACACATCACACAAACTTTACACAATCATCTATTCTATTTCAGCATTTTATGAGATAAAATCAATTAAAACCCAACATAACTCACTTGTCTGAGAGTTTAGTGGCTGGTCATGGACTCCCACAACAGTCCAAAACTTCCATTTTTGAATCTAACTTGAGCTACAACAAAAAAACCAACAATAACATGAAATGGACAGCTCACAACTCAAGAAAACATCTCACAAGAGTTCCAGCCATTGCTTACCTACTGTTCATCATCTTCTTCACACCTACTGTTCATCATCTTCTTCACACCTACCCCTGCGTTTTTCCTCCATCTGTTAGCTTCACGTGGCTGCTTTCATCTCAGCCATTGCTTGCTTCAGCTGACCCGAATCTGTCCCCTTTCACACGGTATGCAAGACGCCTTCACTAGCCCGTCACGACTTCAACTCGTCTTCGCGTTCTGGTCAGCTTCTTCACTTCTAGATCTGGTTTTCTGGGCTAAAATCAGATGCTCATCTAGCTTCTTCAAGCCTTCATCTGACCGAGATAACACCCCTTGGATGATCGGTCTTCTTGCTTCTTCACTTGGCTGCCGAGAGAGATGAGATTACCGAGTGAGGAGGTCTTTAGTTCTGCTGTCTGGTCTGTTTTACGGGTCTGATTTGAGTGAGTTTTCTATTCCAGATCTAAGATGATATAACATCCAATTAATCTTTTAACAAATTTTCTAAACAGCCCTCAACTTTTCTCAATTATGCCAGTTTAACTTTCAACCAAAATTTTACATGTTTACCCCTCTTTTACTAACATTTTTTATTATTCTCACTTATTCTTTTCCAATCATGACCCTACTCATTTTTAACTTATAATTAACATTCCCTAATAACCTCTTTTAATCCTCATAAACTTATATTACTCATAAAACTTTTATCTCATAAAAATAAATACGCTAAATCTGTAAAATTTCCATAACAATTATAATATCGATAATATTAACCATTATTCCTCTCAATAATATTTCTAAAATATTCCACACTTACCAATTCATCAAATTAACCTCATAAACATTTAATTAGACCTATAATTATTCACATATAAAAATATCTCACAACGGTGGAATATTTAAAATATACGATTGCATTTAACGTATTTATCTATATATATAAATCCCTAAACATGAATGACTCGGTCTTAACACCCTTAGTGCGGCTTTGGTCTGTGAGGAAAACGGGACGCAACTTCCTGTATACTATATTAGCAAAAGGTTGCTCGATGCGGAAACCAGATATACACCTATGGAAAAACTTGCATACTGTTTGGTAGTAGCATCAAGGAAGCTTCGCCCTTATTTCCAGGCCCATACCATCGAAGTCTTGACCAGGTACCCCTTGAGGCAGGTTCTTCAGAAGCTTGACACATCTGGTCGCTTACTCAAATGCGCTATTGAGCTCGCCCAGTTCGAAATAGAATTCAAGCCCCGGACAGCAATCAAGAGGCAGGTGCTAGCAGATTTTGTGGCCGAGTTCACAGGACCAAGGAGTGAAGAACCCGAATCTTCTGAAGGCCCATTCTGGGAACTGTATGTAGACGGATCCTCAAGCAAGCAGAAGGCTGGGGCAAGAGTGATGCTGATAAGTCCAGAGGGCCATAGAATTTTATGCGCCTTGAGGTTTGGATTTAAGACAACCAATAATGAGGCAAAGTATGAAGCATTGCTAGTAGGATTGAGGTTAGCCAAGGATGTACGGGTAGAATGATTAAGGATATACAGTGACTCTCAGCTCGTCGTATGGTAGGTCCGAAAGGAGTATCAGGCTAAGGGGTCCAAGATGACCATTTATCTACAAAAGGTCCGGGAGCTCTTGACAGTGTTTGAGATATATGAAGTGCACCATGTTCGACGGTCGCAGAACTCTCACGCGGACACATTAGCTCGCTTAGCCACAGCAAAAGATGCAGACTTCATGGGAGCTGAACCAATGGAGATTCTGCCGGTCCCTAGCATAGAGCCACGAGATGAGATGATGCAATATTGGTGGCGCAAGATTCCTTTATGAATCCTCTTGTGGAATATTTGCAGAATGGAAAATTGCCTGAAGACAAGTTAGAGTCTTATCGTCTTCGAGCATGAGCAGCTCGATACTGTATTTATGACGACAGACTCTACAAAAGAAGATTCTCGGCTCCACTGCTTAGGTGCATTGATGGCTTGGACTGTCAAACCGTTCTGAATGACATACATGCTGGACATTGTCAATCATGCCGGGGGGCTATCATTGGCTCAGAAGGCTCTTCGATAAGGGTTTTATTGGCCAATAATGAAGCAGGATGCAATTGAGATAGTCAAGAAGTGTGATAAGTGCCAGAGGTTAGCCAAGGTACCTCGAGCTCTACCGGCTTTCTTGCAATAGATGGTCAGTCCATGGCCTTTCGCTATTTGGAGCATGGACCTAATTAGACTACTCCCGACAGCTCGAGGAAGATGCAAGCATGCCATTATGGCAGTGGATTATTTTACGAAGTGGGTAGAAGCTAAAGAGCTTGTCGAAATATCTACTGTCAAAGTCGAGAAGTTTGTCTGGGAAAATATTATTTGTAGGTTTGGAGTTCCGCAACAGATCGTGACATATAATGGAACTCAGTTCAGCAGCAAGCAGTTTCAGAAGTTTTGCAAGGATCTTGGGATCAAGAAGAGCTTTTTGGCTGTAGACCACCCATAAGCAAACGGGCAAGTGGAAGCTGTCAATAAAATTATCAAGCAAAACTTGAAGACCAAGCTGGAAGCAAGGAAAGAAGCTTAGGTGGATGAATTGCAGAAGGTGTTATAGGCTTACAGAACCACTACTTGCAACACCACAGGAGAAACTCCTTTCTCATTGGTGTATGATTCAGAAGCAATGATTCCAGCAGAGTATGAGGTCGCTAGTCAGCGCAGAGCAACGTTCAGACAGGAAGATAATGACCATCTGCTCGCAGCCAATTTGGATCTGATCGGAAGCAAGAGATAAAGCTCATATGAGAATTGTTGTTTACCAGCAAAGAGTTGCCAAGTTCTACAGCAGGAAAGTCCGTGTTCGAAAATTTAAGCCAGGGGATCTAGTCTTGCGCCTCATTCTACTAGCTGCCCGAAAAGCTAGTGATAGAACTCTCGACCCCAATTGGGAAAGCCCTTATATTGTGAAGGGTAGTCTGGAAAATGGAGCTTATCACTTGACTAACTTAAATGGAGCAGAAGTCCCCCGAGCATGGAACGCCGAGAATCTTCGACCATATTATGTTTGAATTATTTAGCTCATATTTTGTTCATTTATTTTTGTTTGGCTTGTATGAATGCAGCTATTCCATCAATAAAGATCCTCTTCGAAAAGTAATTTCTGATCGCCTCATCCTTATTTAACAGTTTATTATTTTATTTCTACGCATGCTTTTAAAGGTTCAATTGTTACCTGTGAGCGAGTAGACTCTGGAATGGGCAATTGATACCTGTAAGCAAGTGCTCTGGAAGATATGATTACTACCTGTGAGTAGCCGGGCTCTAGAAGGTGTAATCATCATCTGTGAGCTAAAAACGTCCTGGAAGACCCTAGCATTGCTTGTGAGCGAGCAGGCTCTAGAAGGGATGCTTATGGCCTGTGGACTCACGAAATAATCCTGGAAGATCTATGTAGCCTTTGAGCGAGCAAGCTCTGGAAGGGACATTTGATCTGTGGATTTAGATGCTGGAAGAATTGGCATAACTTGTGAGCAAGCAAGCTCTGAAAGGTGTGCCCATCACTTATGAATTCTTACAAGCCTTGGAAGGTTCAAATTACTATCATACAACTTGTGGGCGTCAGAATTACAACTTAATCAATATTTGTTTTATACAAGCGGTCTGTCCAGATATTTTACTACAACCGAGTAGAGGTAAGAGGCCTTGAATTTCAGCGCAGTATCTATCCCCATACCTACTTTGCTCGACCAAAGGATGAAATAGACTATTAGCTCGGCCTATGTGATTTAATAAGTGACCATGAAAGGCGCGTTAACGGTAAAAAGAGAATAAAGACAAGCAATGCCAAAACTCATAAAATTGAGTAATATTGTTCGCGACATGAATTTGTATTTATTACAATTAAATAAATAAAAATTCCTAAGAAACACTAAGAGGAAGATCCTGCTCGCCCATAGCTTCAGCTGAAGCTTTGCCTTCATTTTCTATAACGATTGGCTGAGAAGAGCTTGAAGAAGATCCTACATAAGTTGGAAGAGCGCGATCAGAAGGAGAATGATCTGGCTGGGAAGCTGGGAGATTGGCCTCTAATTGAGCCTCTTGAGCAGCCCTCTCTGCGTATGCTTTCACCTCTTCAACAGCTTCCGGACCAAAGAATGAGACATCCACATCTGGCCGTTTAAGCCATAAGTTGTATAAAAATAAACTTCATGTTCTTTCCTCCGCTTCCCTAACTAAGGTTTCAGTGCGGCTTTGTTCCCGGGCGAGTTCTTCTTTAGTAGAGATCACCTCCTACCGCATCGATTCAATAACCATCCTAGCCTCGACTGCTCCATGCTCGCGCAAGGCTAGCTCCTCCTTTAGTTTCTCATTCTCCCCTTTCAGTTTCTTCTTTGAGTCTTGGGCATGATAGAGCTTCTTCTTCAACTCATTGATCTCCTTATCCCTCGAGCAATAAGTTCATTTTGTTGCTTCATAGCCTTTTGCTGTTCCAGTCTCTGGCTCAAGGATTTTTCATGGTCTCGTTCCAGATTGCGGAAAGCCTCTTGAGACTTTTCAGCTTCTAACTTGAGAGAGTCCACTTCGTCTTGGACTTTATTCCTTTCATCCTCTAGAGAATTTATAGTTGCTTCCATGGTAGCTTTCTCCTCAGGCCAATCCTAGATCTCTCTGAGAAGCTTCATATAGGCCATGGACGCCTGAAATGAGTTGTTAGTAAGGAAATGAAGAACGAAAAAGCTAATAAAAGCGATAGTAATAAGTGTGAGGACTTACGAGCAGATTCTAGAAGCCCAGGTAATTGATTAACCTCTCACCCTTCATCTCTTCCTTATAAAGGGCAGGTTTCTTCATGCCAAGAAATTCAGGCGCGCGATCCAAGAGATCACTGTAGTATATTCCCGTGTCAAAGTCCTGGGTCTGCTCTTCGACAACGGGCTCTTTCCCTTGTATTTTTTGACGCTTTGAGGGGGGTTTCGCGACCCTCGGTTCTGCAATCCCCTTGCCTTTATCAACGCTCCGGGGACGTGGAGCTGGCGAGCTGCTAGCAGCAGGAGCTGATTATAAAGTAGTCTCTTTGTGAGCATCCTTGTTCGAAGGCTTTCTTCCTACTGATTTATGTCTCATAACGCAAACAAGAGGTGTGACAGAATCCTTTTAAATAGGTGACCCTGTGGGAGCTTCAGCAGTCGTTTGGAAATCAGAACCCCCAGCAGCTTGGCCAATTTTCTTTGAAGGAGGAGCCTTATCAGGAAGGGGTTGTCGAAGTGAAGCCGCACCATTGTTGAAGGTTGACTCTCTTGCAGGTTTGGAATTTCCTTCCCAAAGGCCACAAAAGTGAAGAAAATCTCTTTATCTTTACGAGCCCTTAGGTCAGAATGCTTGTCAAGCAACTTTTGGTGAGCCGGAGGAGCAAGACCATGTAGTTGAAGGAGGTGATCAGTTGGTGGCCGGTCGTTCGAAAGAGTTTTTACCTTTGAAAATCTTTTCAGTAAAGCTAACTCCTTACTGGTCAGGAAAATCTCACTCTTGGCAACGTCTGCATAAAAGCGAATATTAGTAACAAGCAGAATATGTACATAATAGTAATATGTAAACATATTTACTAGGAAAAGAGCGAAAAGAGAAGTTTTTTAGGTTGGACAAAGAGAGACAGAATGTGTAAAACTATTGTGTCTTGTAGTTACCTACATTGGACTTACCAACCCCCTTTGGAAGATTCACTTTATAAAGAGAGTTTCGGGCTGAAGTATAATAAAATTCATCTTTCTTCTCAGATTTAGGGCCCGTAGTGCTCTTAAAAAGAAAAAGATGTTGGATCATTGTAGAAGTCGGTAGAGGAAGACTTCTTTTGAGAAAAATTAAGGCAAGGGCAGTAAGATGAGCGTAGGAGTTGAGAGTAAGTTGGAAGGGGGCTAGGTTATGATCATTTAGAAAGGCGACCAGATAAGGATGGACTAGAAATCTAAAGCCAGCTTCTATGTGTTGGAGGCTAATAGAAAAGAATCCCTTAGGAGGATAGGCCGTGTGGTCATGGGTTTTCAGCACCATTGCCCGACACTCAGAAGGTAAGGAGAAATCCTCACCAATAGATTCGAGCTTGCTAGGACTAAGAAAAGATTCATGTCTAAAAAAGGGAGTACGAACAGGGGGAGTGTGGTGCTCGGAAGGGGTTGATGCGATTTCACCACTCTGAGAGGTCACGTTATTAGTATTTCTGACTTGGTCAAGCTCCTTTTCGAAGTCCACTTCAGTAGACCCCACTTTATGACCACGACGACTACGACCAGACATCTACAAAAGCAACAAGGAAATCAGGTCGCGAATAGCATACCAGAATTCAGTGTTTATGGTTATTTCTACTTTTCTAAAGAATAAGTCGCGCGTGTAGGGGGCTACCGGACGTAAGGGAGCCTTATTTACAAGCTTAATGGACTACATAAATTTTCAAACAACTGATAAATTCCCAACTCTACCAGAGTTAGGGTATCTGGTGGCTACAAACAGGGAATGACACGCATATGTATGACTTAAACAATCAAATGAGTGTTTAATTCAGGTTCTCCAAATTTAATCATACTAACGATGTAATGGGGACATTCACAAATTACAACAAACCCGTATATATATGTAATCCAACGACACAAGCACAACTCATAACTAAAAAGGTTGAGAGAAGTCATGAGGGGTTACCTTGAGTGTAGAAGATTTCGCTGACGAAGAAGAAGGTGATGCAGGGAAGCAATAGTAGACGAGAGAAAGTTGAAGACAAAAAGGCGACTGTTCTTGAAAATGACTGGTAAAGGAAGAAAATGAAGCGACTGGAAGTTTATATATAGTTGTCGTTTTGAAGCCCCAACCATTAGATCAAGATAGCTGTGTAACCGTCATTAATCCAACGGTGCAGCACGAAACCCGCGATTTTGTCATTATGCACAGTCAGTGAAGAGACGTGCATTGAATGCGTATTAATAGTGCATGACATATGATGTATGCTAAACTGACGCCTAGGGAGATGCCACGTGTCACGAGACAGGTCAATATTTGAAAAGGCGATGGTTTATATCCCGCCAAAATTACTCTAAGTACAAGCACGTTGCTTCTAGTACAAGGAGTGTATTGAAAAGCAAGGGGGCTAGTGTTATGAGTGTTTTGGCGATTATGGAAAGGGGTGGAAAAAGCCTAAGGATGAAGCCCAATGTATTATTTTGTGAGAGGAAGTCCAAAAAACTGGTCAAAACTAGTCAATAGTCAAAGAATGGAATATATGGTTATCTCTCAACCTGTGTACCCGAGCACACCTAATATGGCTGATCGTTTTAATTACTGAGTAATCAATTGGACGCGTGAAGGTTTGGTTGTATGTTAGAGCGTAAGACAATCTGGTCGTGTTTGAAAAACTGCTCAATAAGTGCTCTTCAAAGGGTATTAGAGCAATCAAAAGGTCTTCATATATGTTCGCTAGTTAAAGGGGCAGATCCCTTAGTCGAATTTGCTCACTAGAGGCAACATCTGATCGCTTAAGTAGTCTGCTCGTTCTGGGTGCTCGTTGAATTTAACCAATTGACCTTCTAGAAGGTCAAATCAATTCCATTTAGAAAATGAGTCAACTTGCCTATTTTCATTCAAATCAAATCACGATATTCTTGGCAATTGTTGTAGATACGGTAGAGATAATCTTGAGAAATATTATCTCAATTAATGTAAATTACTTTTTGCTTTATCTGTAAGATTCTTAAACCAATTCAAATTGTAACATCTCCGCTATAAATAGGGGATGAAATTCATTGTAAAGGACACAGTGAAAAATATATACTGTTACTCTAAGAAAATAGAAGTGACAGTCGTAGATGTAGGTCATCACTTTGCCAAATCACGTAAAAATTATTGTGTTCTATTTGTTTTGGTCTTGGTTATACTTGTTTCGTCTGTTGGTTGTTGTTTCGTAGGTATTGGGCTTAAAGAACTGGGTTGACCAAAATTAAGTGTCAACGATGTTATAATAAAAAAATTGATGTTTTTTCTATCAATTTTTCATTCACTAATCTAATCTTATTTGATTATCTAGTCAAAACTATTATATTTATACAAAGTAGAAAATTAATTACTAAACTGAGACATGTGACACGAAATTAAGGAAATCATACATTATATATTTCGTAATTAAGAAAATGATGATTTAGTTATAAAAGTTTTATAGTATAAAACAACTCAACTTATAATAATACAACATATTCCTTGAGTTTGGATGCAACAAGTTTATATCATAAATGCACAATATTAATGCTGCAAATTCAATTTAAAATTTTTAGATTAAGGTCTTGGTAAGGCTAAAAATATTATAGATAACAAAAACATTCAAAAGAATAATCATAATTAATAAAGAAAATACTAATTAATTTTTTTTTTTTAATTGAGAAGGTGAGATTTAAATTTGAGACCTTAGCTTTGTTGATTGGTGTGATTACCAATAAGGTTATGTCTGCAACCATAATTAAAAATAAGTTTTATAAAAATGTTAATAAGTAGAAAAGATTAAAAAAAAAAGCACATCATAAAAAGCTAGAAAAGAATAAATAAAATTAGATAATATTAAATTTATTTTAAAAATTATATACATTTATAATGTTTAAAAACATAAATTTTTTTTCAAAAAATTTTAGGTGGGGCGACTCCTAAGCTAGGTCCTCTTTTGTAAAAAAGTCCACAGGAAAATAAAATTTATCAACCTTCATCAAGACTTCCTTTATGATATTTCCAGGAATTTTAATGATCCTATCAGCTAATTGAAGGGTCATAAGAGTGGATTTTAATTTTTCTAATCCTAATTGCACATACACAATGTATGACAATAAATTAATGCTCAAACCTAGATCAAGTAAGGCTCTATCAATGATATGATCATTATAACACAAGAAATAGTAAGATATCTAGGATCTTTATACTTGATAGGAGTTTTCATTTGGATTGTAGATTTAATATGCTCAATTAGACATACAGTTTTAGGAACATTTGTTTTTCTTTTCACAATGCATATATCTTTCAAGAATTTAACACAAGCAAAAACTTACTAAATAGCATCAAGAAATGGGATGTTTATGCAACATGCCTAAACATCTCCAAAACATCGTTATATGATGTGTCTTTCTTTAATGTGGCAAGTCTCTATAGAAAAGGGGCCCTAGGGACATAAGAAATGGAAGCAACATCACTCTTCTTCTACTCTTGACTCCTAGATCTCTTAGATGATTCATTAGGGTGTAAGCCATCTATTGTGCCACTACTAGAGTCATTTTTTACCTTAGATTTTTTATCATGAGAAAATATACCATGATTTCTATGCTTTTAACTTGAAACTTTATAATGAAAAATCAAGTAAATATCAGTATTTTTAATAAATTTTGAGAATAATATGTAGATGAAGAAATTAAGGATCAAAAGGTAAATTGTTAGTAGAATCTGGCAAAATTGGAAAAATCTAGATTTAATTCAGGTTTCTTTGAGTGCAGGAAAAGTATTCATTCAAATTGAGAAATAAATCAGAACGAAACTGGAAAGAAATCATAGTTACTAATGCAATTTAATGACAATTAAAGAGGGGCCACAAAGTTTGCATTCTAAGAAAAGCAATTCGGGAAGTTAACTATTTCAGAGGCATGTCAATTAAGGAAAGTCAGGAATGGTAGCAGTTAGAAGCTCGCAACCCAAGCTCACCAAACAACAGAATAATAGGTTGTGAGGATTGGTGGTCACTGGTACGAAGGTCTTGACATAAGGTTGCGACACAACAGATAAGAGAGTCGCGAGCCTAAGATCGCGCCAACAAGTCGCAACACGTGATCCCACTAGATTTCAAAACTTTTCAAACACACATTAAATGTCTCAAGATTGTCGTTTAAAGTACCAACCATAGAGCCTTATAAATACCCACGTTATTCACCATGCAAGGGACATGAGTTCATAGATTGCTTCATACATCCAACACATTCAAGGAGAGAGAGAGAGCTGCGACACAACCGTAAGAGAGAAGGTTGAGGCTGGTATTTTGTGCATTATTTTCCATGTTTTTAGTCGCTCAACCACACATTGTTGTAACCATTGAGAAGGATTCATGTGCTCTTTATTTTTATTTATTTAAATATGTTGTTTAATTCTTGTTTGTGTGATTTAATTTATAATATGATGATTGACTAGATCTATGATCTAGGGTTATAATATAGCTCTAAATCCATAAAGTCACCTGATGGGACCCTTCCTGAATCCCTCATCTGAACTCGAGAAAGACCCCGTAGCACCTCGAAAGAATTCCCACTAACCCTATACTTAGCCCAAAGGAACCCCGTCAAGGTACCGAAAAATCATTTAGCTAGATATTTTAACTTTTTTATAAGGTGACGGTGATAAAAATTTTTCGTTTTTTAATAAAAATTTCGACAGTATATCATCTGTTTTCTAAATTATGCCACCCTACAAGTTTCAAATACAGTTTATAAAAACACTTCTATGAAATCCATTTCTTAACTTCTGGAGCCTCCGGCTCTTTTCTCACAACTCAACCACAAACAGGTAATTAAAATCTGAAAACTGAATTTCATAAAAGTTTAATAAAACATTTCGTTACTAATGCATCCATTATTTTTTTAAAATATTTATAACTATGTACATTAACATATACATGATCAAAATAACCCAATATATACATGTAGTAGGTGTCGTCCTATACGTCCGCCTGCACATTTGATTGAACCTCGTCAACTGGACGATTAGCTCTTGCACCTGTGGGAGAATTTTTAAGAAAAACATTTAAAGAAAATTATGAGTTTATACTCAGTGAGTGGTATAATCTTTATAAACTAAATTTCTTATTTTAAAATTTCTAATTTTTTTTTTCAAAAACATTTCATAACTAAAAGTATTTTATGAAATACTTGATAAATCATAATCTGAAAATTATTTCGGTAAATCATTAAGAAATCTTTTTCTAAAATATTTTCTGAAATCTTTTCTTAAAATCTTTTCTAGTTCTCGCCTAAATGGTAACTCAGGGAATATCTACTCCCGGCGTGGTAGCATATAAAATCTAGCTAACCACTAGGAGTGGGGATCTACCATGTGTAGTCACCGGAGGCAGGCCCACGCTGCGGACCGACTACACTACCATATACGTGTATACGAATCACTCATGTTTCGCTTATACAAGAGTCGACTAGACTCAAATTTTACTGACTGACTTCCTCTCATCTACCGTATCATACATATGGCATTCGGCCTAGTACTAAACTGGAACTAGGGTAAACCATAGTCTATTAAAATTTCTTTTTCTTAATACACTAAAATATTCTAAATCTCAAGACAATAAACTTAAAATATTTAATTCTAGCACATTCTCATATGCATAAATAATAAATTAAAATCTTTATGCTAGAATTATAATATAAATTCAATTAATAAAGGAATAACGATTTATAATAAATTCTTTTAACTTTACAATAAACTTTAAGAAAATATAAATATTAAAAATTTGTAGTTCCACTTACTACACGTCCTCGGATAAAATCCGATCCTTCTCCATATGCCTCCGAAAGTCTCCGCTTTTACCCTAAAACATCAAATATACATTTAGGGTCACTTAACTCATTCAAATAACATTCAAAATCAATAAAAATCTCATTTATCCCTATTAATACTCTTTTACATCTAAACTTTCGGATCTTAATTTCTATTTAACTGGGGTTTTCGAAATCCGTTTTCTCTACATAAATCCTACTTGTTCTTTCCTAGGAATACCTCAGTATACTCAATTTCATCGACAGATGCTCAGAACGAAAATCGATCAGATTCGCTTACTAACGAAAATCACTATTCGCTCTGGACTTCCGACAACTTCAAAAATCAATCTTTTAGTGTTCTAACACCCAACTATGATTAAATAAACTGTTTCGAACGTTAAACGAATGCGTGCGAAGGATTTCAGAAACCGCCCTTCAACTCGTTCGTTTAGCTCCGAAATCGATCATAAATTTTCGTTTTCGAAATCTAACTTCAAAAGATTATTTCCTAACCTCTAAAACATCCATCTAATGCCTTAGAATAAAAAACGAAATAGAATTCCATAAAAAACTCATTTTTGACCACGACTTTCCTCTCTCGTTTTATCTATTTTTCTTCCATCAAATCACTTATAAACTATACCAAAATCATCCTCACATCTCCCTCTTATCATCCCTAATCTTGGATTCGAAAAGAAATGAAAGAAAAAAAATGGGTTTCATATAAACATTAATCTTTAAACTGAAATAACTCACCAAATAGGCGATCTCTTCGCTTCAAATTTATTGGGTTAGTTAGAGGAGATGAAAAGGAACAACTTTTGTGAAGAAACCACAGCGAATCTTTTTCTTCTTCTCCCTCCTTCTCACGCGCGCATGAAGCTTTCTCTCACCCGAATCTCACTTTTCTCTCTTGTTTGCACATCAAAAATGTCTCAAATGAGACAAAATCACACTTATATATATATTTTATTGCTCAATTACTAAAATATCCTTCAAGAAAATCTCATTTTATTACCTCAAACTTTCACTAATTATACTAGTGCCTCAAAATCAATTCTATTGGTCCACGTGGCACACTTTAGTCCACTTATTTCTTCAACCAATCCATGGATGATATGTGGCACATCCATAGCCACTACTTTTTAAATCACTTATCTCATTTCTTATTGGTTGAATTAAAATATTTTTTATTTTATTCCGTGAGCTCACTTCGCTTGATTAACACGTAAATCTCGCTTAATCACTTTGTAATCGTACTGGCGTCAACCAAACGACATCCAACTTACGATATGAAAATATAGTAAACTTCAAATAACACTATTGGAGGCCTACAATTCGACCGTAACTCAATTCGAATATTTCTAGTACCATAAAATAATAAATCTGGGTGAAAATTTAACATAAACACAATTATAATTCAATTTCCATAATTTAATATACTATTCAATCCGAAAAATATTCTAAGAATATTTCACAGTTATCTAAACTTCAAATTGACCATGAAATACTCTAATTAGGTCCCTTACCTCTCAATACCATGCTTCGCGAATGTTTTAATATAGTTTAGGTCACGAAAACTCAATATTCGGAAAAAAGTACAATTTGACCGGAATCTTTTAGATCTCCTGAAACTCAATCAAACGGATTCCATTTCATTTCGTTTCAGTTCCCTTAAGGTCTATGACCTATTTCAGACATTTTCGATTCTTAGGGCTCTTTTCCAAAAATCACTATTCATCCAAAAATATTTTCGTCTGAAAATACTCTTCACTGAAAGTTTTCGTTTTTCACTGAAACAAACTCTAAAATTTTCTATACTCTAATCGGGTCTTAAATCATTCTTTGGCCCTATTTCTGGATCAATATTCCCTATCCTACTCAGGTACATGGGATATAATAGAAAATCAGGTTCGGGGTTTATCAATTCACCTATCCTTAAAAAAATTTCATCCTCGAAATTTAAATAACATACTTGAATAAAAAGATGAGGGTACTGCCTTCACATCTGCTCCTCAGGCTCCCATGTTGCCTCTTCCATTGAGTGATTCCTCTACAGGACTTTCACCAATAGAACAGTCTTACTGTGAAGAACCTGATCCGTCCTGTCTAAAATTTGAACCGGACCCTCTCCATAAGTTAGGTTCTCTCTTAATTCCATCGGCTGCTTTGATAACACATGTGAAAGATCTGGCATATAGTTACGAAGCATCGAGACGTGGAATACATTGTGAATCTTGGATAACTCTGGTGGCAACTCCAGTCGATAAGTCACGTCTCCAACTTTATCGATCACCTCATAGGGACCAATATATCGAGCTTCTCATGTCTGCCAAATCTAATGATCCCTTTCCATGGTGATATCTTTAGAAATACCTTATCCCCTACCTGAAACTCAAAGTCTCTTCTTTTATTGTCCATATAGCTTTTCTAATGATCCTGAGCGATTTTCAATCTGTCCTGGATAATCCTGATCTTATCTGTAGTCATCTAAACAAGCTCGGGCTCTAATAATCTCCTTTCGCCCACTTCATCCCAACTTAATGGCGTCCTACACCGTCTCTTATATAAAGCCTCATACAGTGCCATATCTGATAAGACTCGAACCAGACCTTCTCTAGGCTCTTGTATGGAGGATCCTACCGGGCACTTCAACGGACTTCCTGAACCCGACTTGTCAGATTGAAGAAACCCGAGAA
Source organism: Dimocarpus longan (assembly GCA_022984855.1). Lineage (NCBI taxonomy): Eukaryota > Viridiplantae > Streptophyta > Magnoliopsida > Sapindales > Sapindaceae > Dimocarpus > Dimocarpus longan. Next base: position 28,952,640 of record CM041016.1, on the reverse strand, counting down.
GCGGATCCCTAACTTTCTTAGATGGTTTACTCGTTTAAACTTAACAATTTGGTTTTCTTTAAAATGGTTGGGATTGGTGTAAATTTTTCGCATTTTCTCAAAACAATTTTTATAAAAATTTTGACAGCATAACGGCTGTAATTTGAACATTTCCAAAATTTACCTGTAAAGAAAAACACTTCAAACTATTTCAAATTTCCTCCCAACTTCTTTTAACCACAATCATGCCATTTCACATGTATGCGTTTTTATAAACATGAGAATTTCACAAACAATTCAATGATACGTGTATGCATTCATATAGTTATATAGTTATATATGTATGTAAACATATTGTGTAACAAGTGTGTAATATGTGCGAGTGTCTCATGTATATATACATACCAAATAAGTATTACAAGTTCTCAAACATACAATCCTTTAATTTTATTATTTACAATACCAAAAGTATATTCAAGGTTTATGCACATCATCTACTTGACTCCCACCTAAATCAATCGATATGGTGTCTACAATGCAGAGTCACCTATACAAGCACCTAATACGCTATATAAGCTGCACAAAGTTAGTTCAACGAATAATAATAACACCAAGATGTAAATTACATCAAGATTCATAACTCATTTGTTCATCAAACTTCTCGATTTAAAAGAAAACATTTCTTTTTAAAACTCCATGTATACCACTAATGAAGTCCACCATCACGTGGCGATTTTAATCTGACATCAAACGTGAAGCTATTGGGATCTCTCCACCACTACGATGCAGAATTTACTGTGTTGCAAACGTAGTGTGGGATGATCTCAAATTTGAGCTACTACAATGCGGAATTTTCTGCATCGCAATTGTAGTACTATAAGTCTAGGCAACTACGAGCGAAATTTATTGCATCGCCACAGTGCCAAAACTGTAAATCTAAACGACTATGCACGGAATTGTCTGTGTTGTATTGTAGTGCTAGATATTCTAGAAAACTGAGCAACTACGGACAAAATTTTCTATGTCGTCACGTAGTGCTAAATACTCTGCAAACTGAGCGATTACGAACGAAATTTTCTGCATCGTCACATAACGTTAAATCTCATATAATCTGAGGGTATATACATGGGTTTCGAAACTGTATTGCTAAGTGCAAAAGCACAAAACCTCTTACTTTTCAAACTATTAAAATTTTATCGATTTCGAACATTTGAAAGTTAACTTTGTTTCTATTCCTTCGCTTGTGAATTCCATAAGGAACTCACATGCTCAAACTTGAATTTAGAATTTAAAAATCATTTTCAGTCTCATTTAGCACTTATATACAATATTTAACACAAAGAAATAGAATTTAGCATAAGTGATAGTACATTTACTTCTAAGTCCCATAAATTAGAATCAAGCGTCACGATGAGTCTCTCAGACTTCGTTCACTCGCTCGTCACCTATATGACAATTTCTTATTATCACTAGTGACAATCTCATAACACAATTTTTAACTTTAAATTAATATTCTCTAAAGAAGACCCTTTTTACACTATGTTATGGGTAATTTAGCGATCAGATCATTCGGGCTAGGGAAGATCTACGGTGCAAGCCCAATGGCTCAACAATTCGTCCCTCTTCCAGTTCACCTTCCCGATAGGGGACCCGTCCATCAAACCTACTCTCCATTTTCCAACATGTCCCAAGTCCCCTCTATGATCATCAGTCTGGTCATGAATAGTATTTGATATGCTGATCATCGTACCTATCCGCTGAATCTGACCGTTCAGGCTGTCCGCTGAATCTGATCGTTCAGGCTGTCCGTTGAATCTGACCGCTCAGGTTGTTCGCTGAATCTGACCGCTCGGGCTGTCCGCTGAATCTGACCGCTCAGGCTGTCCGCTGAATCTGATCGCTCAGGCTGTCCGCTGAATCTGATCGCTCAGGCTGTCCGCTGAATCTGGTCACCCAAGCTATCGTTGGGTCTGTTTGCCTAGCCTGTTCATCACATCTATTCGTTTAAGTTATTCACCAAAGGGGCGATCATCGGACCGATTTCGTCCGAACTTGTTCGTTCAGAATTATTCGCCTGGTTGTTCGGTGACTCCTGAGCATGCCCACACGTCTGCTCGCTTACGAAACTGATTACCTAACTTTACAGCTGGTTGCGAAAGTATTAATTCATGATCCGCCTCCCAAACTCTCAAGGTGTCCGGTCAGCTAGAAGTTCGTCTGTTCGCCACTCCAGCTGAACATTCTGTCGGCAGGAAAATCTATCTCAGCCATGCCCCCTATAATCACGAGTCAACAGAAGTCAAAGATGCCATGCAAGATGCAGCTCCAAACGTGCCATGCAGGCCATATCAGCCAGAAGCTACAACCAAGATTTTGGTAGCTTCTCATGACCCCTACAGATCAGCCATCTAAAATCTCTCTCGGGCAGACCTCAGAAGCGACAGTTTCGGCCTCATTTAATGTATTTTCGATCGCATTTAATGCACTGTCAGCCGCATTAAATGAAATCCCGACACATTAAATGCAGTCCATCATTATATTTTCAGTTTACTGTATGCGTTTATCTTATTCTATTTTACTGTAGCTTCTCCATTTTCTCTATAAATAAAGGAGGATTTTCATTGTAAAGAGAGGAGAGGACAGTCTTTTTGAGTGCCGATACTCTGTGAAAATAGAGAGAGAGTAAACAGTGGATGTAGGCATCTCTTTAGGCCGAACCACTCTAAAATCTTCTTGTGTTTCTTGCTCCTCGCCTCTGATCTCCTCTAATTGTTTCACTTTTACTTTGCATAATCCACATCATCTACCTGGAACTACAGCTTGGGCCCAAAACAAACCTCGTTGACTAGGGAGCCAAATCCGGACGTCAACATTTTTGGCGCTAAAATGAGGGGTCCATCTTCAGTTTTGCCACCTTTTCTCTTTAGCTTGTAGAGCTCGCTCTTTTTATTCGCCATGGTCAGAGGGAGGATTCCTAGGAACTTCAATGTAACAGATAACCACCCAAAAGCTTCAGAACAAAAACATACCATGTCTACTAGAGGGCTACCCGATGCTGATGTAGGTACGTCTAGTGTACCCGTAGCAAGGAATGCTCAAGGTACACCTCCTCTTCCTACTCGCCAACCTGTGCCTAATGCTGCAAGGGGAGATGTTATACAAGTGCTGCAGTGGTGATAGGAAATGTTAGAAAACACAGTGGCACAGCTACTCGGTGAAGTCAGAATGCTGATTTGGACTCAAGTCCAACCTCCTCAGGGACCTCCCCAGACCACTCCCGGAAGGGATGCTCCCCGAGGGAGGCGTGCTGAAGACCCTGGCGCCAATAGGAGAAACGTTAGGGAGTTAGAATGAGAGGGATCGGTTCATTCTTCTAGCATGCATTCCAGCGCTCGGCTTCTTTGGGCCTAAGATGAACATCGACCGGAGCAAGCTGGCAGGGGCTATGATCAAATCCCAGCCCGTAGAGACCAGGACCTAATAATGGAGGACTAGAGGCTCGAGACCATAGATACCCGAGCAGGCAGGACGGACAATCCGCTATCAAAAGAACCGAAATACAAGGCCCATTAATTGAAGAACTCCTTAAGAGGGTTCGATAACTTGAAGCGCGACCCGGAGTGTAGGAACAAAAGAGCCAAAGCGGGGAGAGGACCCCATTTGCTTCAGAAATCGAGCTAGAACCACTTCCTCCAAGATTCAAGGTTCTTAACATCCCCTAGTATAAGGGGAATTCTGACCCCTATGACCATCTGGACTCTTTCAACATTCAGATGGATCTCCAGATGACAAGTCCGCTCATAAAATGTCATGTGTTCCCAGCTACACTTGGAGACATCCCGCGGACATGGTTCAGGAACCTTTCCCCCCGTAGCATCAACAATTGGGAAGAGTATCAGCAGAAGTTCCTGAACCAGTACAAGGCATTAAAAAGGCAGCTCGCGCCACCTACCACATTGCTACCATTTATCAGCGTCCTAGTGAGTTGCTAAAAGACTATATCAGTACGTTCAGGCGCGAGGTAACAAATGTGGAGAATCCGACAGACGAAGGGGTACTAACAGCTATCTCGTCGGGTTTGATAAAAGATGGGTAGTTATATGAGAGCATCTACAAATCCCTAGTGAAGGATTTAAAAGAATTCTACGAGCGGGCAGAGAAAGAAATCCGATGGGAAGAAGCAACCAACCCTTGTTGTGGGCATTTTGGTACTATGAAAAAGCCTAAGAACGAAGGCCCATTGTGTCGAAGAGCCTAGGAAGTACTGGTCAAAATGGTCAGAGGTCAAAGGAAGGAGAATAGCCATTTAGTAACAGATGTGCCCAAGCACACCTAATTATGCGGTAGATTGGCTTAAAACGTTAAGTATGGAGTGATTGTATGAAGGTTTGGCCGGTAGGCAAAAACATAGAGATAATCTGCTCGTAATCAAAAGACTATTTGATAGGTGCCCTTCAGAAACTATCACAGCGATTAGGAAGTCTACTCGTGTGCTCGATAGTCTCAGCAATCAGGAAGTCTGCTCGTCTACTCGATAGTCAGAGGGACGGTTAAGTCTGCTCGTCTATTCGGCAATGGAAACATTTGATTCTTGAAGTAGTCTGCCCGTTTGATGCAACGTCTGGTCGCTGAGCAGGCTATTCGCTAGAGTTGACCAGTTGACCTTCTAGAAGGAGAATCAATTCAAAACAGGAAAGGAGTTGACTTACCTATTTTCATGCAAATTGAATCTCTACATTCTTGGAAATTGCTGTATATGTGGAAGAGATAATCTCGAAAGATATTATCTTAATTAATGTATATTATTTTTTGCTTTATCTGTAAGATTCTTAAGCCTATTCTGATTGTAACATCTCCGCTATAAATAGGAGATAAAATTCAGTGTAAAAGACAGAGTGAAATAAAATATAATTACTCCGAGAGAGAGAATGGGTGAATATTGTGGACGTAGGCCATAGTTCTTGCCGAACCGCGTAAAATCTTGTTGTCTTGTTTGTTTTGATCCTGGTAATATTCGTTTCGTATGTGTGGTTTGTTGTATCGCAGGGACATCCAATAGATCACAAGAGCGTTATGTGCGGGAAGCCAGCCGAGTCCTTCTGACTGGGCACAGTGAAACGGAAGGACCGGCCAAGAAAGCCAAAGTAACTTCAGGTGGCATGATGTTTAACGAAGAGGATGCCAAAGGTGTACATTGGCCCCATAATGACGGACTGGTCATTAGGGCAAGAATTAGTAACACTGAAGTAAGGAGGATAATGATGGAAACGGATAGCTCGGTAAATGTGATGTACAGAGGAGATGCAATCGTGTCGTTGGGACAAATTAGACTTCCTCTTGCTATAGGGGATTCAGACAGACAAGCTCTCACGATGGCCGACAATGAAGAAGGACTCGATTGAAATAGTCAAGAAATGTGACAAATGTCAGAGGTTTGCCAAAATACCTCGAGCCCCTCCAACTTTTTTGCAGCAGATGGTCAGTCCGTGGCCCTTCGCCATCTGGGGCATGGACTTGATCAGACCGCTCCCCACAACCCAAGGAAGGTGTAAGCACGCCATTGTAACACTGGATTATTTCAAAAAATGGGCAGAAGCTAAGGAGCTTGCCAAAATATCTTCTGCCAAAGTTGAACAATTTGTCTGGGAAAACATTGTTTGTAGGTTTGGAGTTCCACAGCAGATCGTGACAGATAATGGAACCCAGTTTAGCAGCGAGCAGTTTCAAAAGTTTTGCAGGGATCTCGGGATTTAAAAGAGCTTCTCGACAGCAGATCATCCGCAGGCCAACGGACAAGTAGAGGCTGTTAACAAAATCATCAAGCAAAACTTAAAGACGAAGCTGGAAGCAAGGAAAGGAGCTTGGGTAGATGAGCTGCAAAAAGTAATGTGGGCATACAGAACCACTGCTCGCAACATTACAGGAGAAACTCCTTTCTCATTGGTCTATGGTTCGGAAGCGATGATTCCAGCAGAGTATAAGGTTGCTAGTCAGCGCAGAACAACATTTAACCAGGATGATAACAACCATCTGCTCGCTGCTAATTTGGATCTAGTGGAAGAGGAAAGAGATGAAGCCCAAGTGAGGATTGCTGTCTATCAAAGACGAGTTACCAGGTTCTACAATAGAAAGGTCCGCACCCGGAAGTTTAAGGTAGGAGATTTGGTTTTGCGCCTTATTCTACCTGCTGCCTAGAAATCTAGCGATGGAACGCTTGGTCCAAATTGGGAAGGACCTTATATTGTGAAAGACAGTCTGTAGAATAGAGACTACCACCTGACTAACCTGGAAGGAGTAGAAGTCCCCCGACCATGGAACGCTGAGAATCTGCAACCATACTATCTTTAAATCATTCAGTTTTTGTTTTGATAATTTATTTTTCGTTTTGTATGAATGTAGTTGAGTCAATAAAGATTTTCTTCAAATGGCAATTCCTGATCGTTTCACATTCGGCTGATTACTATTTCTACTCACGCTTTGAAAGGTTCAATTGTTACCTGTGAGCGAGTAGACTCTAGAAGGTTCAGTTGACACCTGTAAGCAAATGCTCTAGAAGATATGATTACCACCTGTGAGTAACCGGTCTCTGGAAAGTGAAATTATTATCTGTGAGCTAAAAACGTCCTGAAAGACCTTAGCATTGCCTAAGAGTAACCGGACTCTGGAAGGGATGCTCATGGTCTGTGGACTTATAAAATAACCTTGGAAGATCTATGTAACCTATGAGCGAACAAGCTTTGGAAGGAACATTTGATCTGTAGGTTTAAATAAGCAGAGGTAAGGGGCCTCAAAAAGGATAATTTCAGCACGATTAGCTATCTCCACACCTACTTTGCTCGAATAAATTTAAATGCTGGGAAAAGTTGACAATTCAAACCAACTGGAGAAAGCAAACGGTCTATCCAGATAATTAATCGAGCAGAGGTAAGGGGCCTTAAAAAAGGATAATTTCAGCACGCTAGCTGTCCCCACACTTACTCTACTCGGATACTGAGAAGAAAACTTTATAAAGCAAGCCAGCTGACCGGATACTTGTTCGAGCAGGGGTAAGGGACCTTAAAAAGGGATTATTTCAGCACAATAGCTGTCCCCACACTTACTCTGCTCGAATAAGTTTGATCACTGTTCCAACTTACATGATTGAACAGAGCGATTAACAGAGATGCAAATAAGGAATAATGGCAAATAATTCATCAGATCGAATAATATTGTCAAAATATGAGTTTATTACAAGGAGACAGGTAAAAAAAAAAAAAAAATTCCTAAATGTTAGGAGGAAAATTCTGCTGGCCAAACGCTCCGCTGTCATCTATGTTGATTGGACGAGGAGAGCTAGAGGAAGATCCTGTATGAGCAGAAGCGGTACCATCAGAAGGATGTCCGGATGAGGAAGCCAGAGGATTGGCTTTTGATTGAGCCTGTTGGGCGTACAACTTCACTTCTACGGACCAAAGAATGAAACATCCACATCTGGACGCTTGCACAATAGGTTGTATAGGAACAAGCTCCCTGTTCTTTCCTTTGCTTCCCGTACTAGGGTCTCAGTATGCTTCCGCTTCGAGGCAATCTGTTCCTTGAGAGAGATCGCCTCCTATCTCATTGCTTCCATAACCATTTTAGCTTCAGTCGCTTCATGCTCGCGAGAAGACAACTTCCCCTTCAGCTCCTCATTTTTTGTTTTCAGCTTCCTCTCTAAATCCTGAGCAAAATGAAGAGCATGCTTCAACTTCTCAATATCTTTGTCCTTTGGAGATAATCTGCTCGTTTTGCATCTGCATGGTCTCCCGCTGCTCGAGCTTTTGGTTAATAGTTTTCTCATATTCCTGCTCTAGGTCGCGGAAGGCCTCCCTTGATTTTTCAAGCTCCAGTTCATAAGAGCTTACCTCTTCTTACATTCTGTTCCTCTCATCTTCCAAGGAATTAATGGTGGCTTCCATGGTAGCTTTCTCCTCGGGCCAATCAGCAATCTCTCTAAGGAGTTTCATGTAAGTCATGGACACTTGAAACGAAGTTGTGAGTCAAACAGGAAGGATGAAGAAGGAAGCAACAGCAATAAAAAATAAAAGACTTACGAGCATGTTATGGAAGCCCAAATAATTGATCAGCCTCTCGCCCTTCATCTCTTCCTTATAGAGGGCCAGTTTCTTCATTCTTAGGAATTGATGTGCGCAATCTAAAAGATCGTTGTAGTATATCCCTGCATCAAAATCCTGGGTTTGCTCTTCAGCAGCAGAATCCGTCTCATGTGTCCTTTGGTGCTTGGTAAGGGGTTCTACCGTTTCTGAGTCGGCGATCCCTTTGCCTTTATCTACGCTTTGGGGGCGAGCAGCCGGTGAACTGCTGGAAGCAGGAGCGGATTGAAATGCAGCATCTCTGTGAGCATCTCTGTTCGAAGATTTCCTCGCCACTGATTTCTGTCTCATAAGGCGAACAGGAGACGCATCAGAATCTTTTTGGAGAGGTGATTCTGAAGGAACCTCAGCAGCAGGAGGAGAATCTGAACTCCTGGTAGCCTAGTCAGATTTCTTTGAGGTAGAAGACTGACCGGGTAAAGATTGTTGGAAATGAAGCCTCACCATTTTTGAAGTTTGTGTACTCACTAAATATGGAATTTCCTGTCCGGAGGCTTCAAAAGCAGAAGGGATCTCTTTATCCCCGCGAGAGCTTAAATCAGAACTTTTGTCTAGTAATTCTTGGTCGACCGGGGGAGCAAGACCGTGTAGTTGAAGCAGGAGTTCGGAAGGTGTCTGATCGTCTGAAGGGGTTTTCACTTCTGAGAACCTCTTCAGCAGAGAACGCTCCCGGTCTGACAGAGGGATTTTACCCCTGGAAACGTCTGCACAAGGAGAACATTAGCAACGAGCAGAATGTGAATAAAATAAATATAAATGTAAGTACACTTACTGGGAGAGAGACAAAAGGAAAAATTCTTCAGGTTTGATAAAGACAGACATGACACGTAGAACCACCGCAACTTATAGTCACCTACGTTGGATTTCCCGACCCCTTGAGGGAGGTTTACCTTGTAAGGAGATTTTCGGGCCGAGGTGTAATAAAACCCATCCTTCCTATCGGATTTGGGGCCCGTAGTTCTCTTAAATAGAAAAAGATGTTGGATCATCGCAGGGGTCGAGGGAGGAAGGTCGTTTTTAAGAAAAATTGAAGTTAAGGCAGTAAGGTGAGCATAAGAGTTAGGGGTAAGTTGAAAAGGGGCTAAGTTAAGATCATTCAGAAGAGTGACCAGGTAAGGATGAATTGGAAATCTAAAACCAGCCTCTATGTGTTAATGGCTTATAGCGAGGAAACCTTTAGGAGGGAAGACCGCGTGATCAGAAGCCTTTGGCACCATAGCCCAGTAGCCAGAAGGCAAGGAGTAGCCTTCAGCAATAGTTTCAAGATCGCTAAGGCTAAGAGAAGACTCGTATCTGAAAAAGGGGGTGCGAGCAGAGAAAGTGCGATGCTCAGAAGGGTCTGATGCAGCCCCTCTGCTTTATGAGGTCGCGTTACCAGTATCCCTGACTCGATCAAGTTTCTCCTCGGAGGCTACATCAGTAGACCTCACCTTATGACCGCGACGATTACGACCAGACATCTACAAAAATAACAGGGAAATTAGGTCACAGAAAGCAGACCAGAACTCAGTATTCAAGGGTACCCCTACTTCTCTAAAAAGACTAGCCGCACGTGCAAGTGGGCTGCCGGGTATATAAGGAATCTTATTTATAAACCTAATAGATTATAGGGAACGTTGAACAAACTAACGAATTCTTAAACCCACATGGTGAGGAAATCAGACGAACATCAACGATGAAGGGCATGCATAGATGTAACTTAAAACAGTTAAACGAATATCTATTCTAGATTCTTTAATCAAAATCATATTAAGATGCAACGAAAACGCTCGCAAGCAAGAGCTTATGCCCAACCAATCAAATACATGCAAGCGACAATTTTAATTAAGTAGATTGAGTAAGAACACGAGAAGTTACCTTGAGTATGGAAAGTTTCGCCAAAAAATGAGAGAAAAATGGATGCAATAAAGCACTTGTCTTCGAAAATGGTTGGGAAAAGACGAAGATGGAGGGGCAAGGGGTTTATATACAGCTGATGTCTTGAAACCTCAATCGTCAGGCCAGAGCATTCAAATCGTCATCATGAGCAACCATCGAAAAGACGCACATTTAATGCATGCATTAATAAACGCGACGTTTGATGTACATAAAGCCAGCGCCTGGGGAATTGCCACGTGGCGCAAATAAAGTAACACTTAAAAGGAGACGACGGTCCATGTTCCACCAAAAGAACCTTTTTTTTTAAAAAAAAAAAAAGTTGCTTTCAGTGCAGAAAATGCACTAAAAGCAAGGGGGCTAGTGTTGTGGGTATTTTGGTACTATGGAAAAGCCTAAGAACGAAGGCCTATTGTGTCGAAGAGCCCAGGAAGTACTGGTCAAAATGGTCAGAGGTCAAAGGAAGGAAAATAGCCATTCAGTAACAGATATGCCCGAGCATACCTAATTATGCGGTAGATTGGCTTAAAACGTTAAGTATGGAGTGATTGTATGAAGGTTTGGCTGGTAGGCAAAAGCATAGAGATAATCTGCTTGTAATCAAAAGGCTGTTCGATAGGTGCCCTTCAGAAACTATCACAACGATCAGGAAGTCTGCTCGTGTGCTCGATAGTCTCAGCGATCAGGAAGTCTGCTCGTCTGCTCGATAGTCAGAGGGACGGTTAAGTCTGCTCGTCTGTTCGGCAATGGAAACATTTTATTCTTGAAGTAGTCTGCCTGTTTGATGCAATGTCTGGTCGCTGAGCAGACTATTCGTTAGAGTTGACCAGTTGACCTTCTAGAAGGAGAATCAATTCAAAACAGGAAAGGAGTCGACTTACCTATTTTCATGCAAATTGAATCTCTACATTCTTGGAAATTGTTGTATATGTGGAAGAGATAATCTCGAAAGATATTATCTTAATTAATGTATATTATTTTTTGCTTTATCTGTAAGATTCTTAAGCCTATTTTGATTGTAACATCTCTACTATAAATATGAGATAAAATTCAGTGTAACGGATAGAGTGAAATAAAATACAATTACTCCGAGAGAGAGAAGGGGTGATTGTTGTGGACGTAGGCCAAAGTTCTTGCCGAACCACGTAAAATCTTGTTGTCTTGTTTGTTTTGATCCTGGTAATATTCGTTTCGTGTGTGTGGTTTGTTGTATCTCAGGTATTGGGCTTGGAGAACCGAGTTGACCAAAATTGAGTGTCAACAACCCTAAAAAAGCCAGTTCCCAGAAGGATGAAGCTGGAAGTTCTAATCAAGGGAGAAAGAGAAGCAATGGGGGAAATAACCTTGGAGGCGAAGAGACAGAAACTAGGTTGTAAAGAAGGCCAGGAATTGGCATAGACCAGGGAGTAGTCGGGGGCAGGCACGACCACGATATCAAGGCCGTTACAACACGTATAATGCCTTGTCTGATACCTAAGATAGGATCTTCACAATCGAGAAGAATAGGGAGAATTTCGGGTGACCAGCCCCTATCCACGCTCCTGAAGGGCGAAGAGATAGGAGCAAATTTTGTGCCTATCACAACGAAGTGGGACATAATACCTCAGACTGCTGGGCACTAAAAGATGCGATTGAAGAGATGATCAGAAATGGTCGACTGAGGGATTATGTTGTGAGACACCCGAGGCTACCATCCCAATAGTAATGTCCCCGCCAACGCTCATAAGACCCGCCATTCCAAACTCAACCAGAGCCTGACTCTACCCAAGGGCCGTCGGTCAGAACCATTCATACCATCCATAGGGGTCCCAAAGTGGGAGAATCTAATAGATCCTAAGAGTGGTTTGTACGTGAAGCAAGGCGTATTCAACTGGTGGTCAAAGAGAGTTGGGAGGGCCCGCGAAGAAGGCCAGGAGGGCGATAGAGGACATTATATTCACAGATGAAGATGTCCAGGACGTTCGCCTCCCTCATAATGACGCATTGGTGATTCGGACGCGTATTGGTGACTCGATGGTCAAGAGGACAATGGTCGACACGGGGAGTTCAATAAACGTGATGTATAAGGGATGTTATGATCAAATGGGAATTGGAGACGAACAGCTCAAGCCATCCCCTGAGCCTCTGTATGGATTCACTGAAGATTCAGTCATCCTTGCTGGACAAGTAAGATTACCTTTGACCCTTGGAGACGCCACTCATCAGTCCACAGTGCTAGTAGATTTTCTCATCATCAATTCTCCCTCTGCGTACAATGTGGTGTTAGGAAGACCTGCTATGACATGGTCACCTCCACCAGGGCTCTCACGGTAAAATTTCGAACTCCCAATGGGGTAGGATGTGTAAGAGGCGAGCAGTCTCTGGCTCGTCCCTGCTATGTGGACGCAATCGGAAGGGGAGTTCGAGGAAAGAAAGCTGAGGTGGCCCCGGAACGTGAGCTACAAACAATCACCTCATCAGGGATCAACCACAACCTAGATCCTAGGGAATTTGATGCGTACCAAAGCATAGGCCCAGTGGAAGAGCTTGAAGACATCCAGGTTAGTGAAGCAGATGCAACAAGATGTCTTAAGCTGAGCAAGAACTTGGGTCTGGAGATAAAGGCCCAGCTGACAAGTTGCCTCAAGGCCAATTTAGATGTGTTCGCCTGGAACCATGAGGATATGGTAGGGATTGATCCTAATGTAATGACCCACAAGTTGAACGTCAATTCTCACCATAGGCCAGTTTGCTAGAAGAGGAGACAGGTGAACCGAGAATGTTGTGAGGCCCTGAAGGAAGAGGTAGACAAGCTTCTAGCAAATAAATTCATCCGAGAAGTCCAGTACCCAGCTTGGGTAGCTAATCCCCGTATTAGTGAAGAGAAGAACGGGAAATGGAGGACATGTATAGACTTCACGGACTTGAATAAAGCTTGTCCTAAGGATAGCTTCCCTCAACCAAGAATCGACCAATTGGTGGACACAACGGCCGGATACGAACTCCTTAGTTTCATGGATGCCTACTCATGCTACAATTAGATCCCTATGGACCCTGAGGACAAGGAATGCACATCGTTCACTACAGACCAAGGATTATACTGCTACAAGGTAATGCCCTTAGGACTGAAGAATGCAGGGGCCATTTATCAACGGCTAGTGAACAGGATGTTCGAAGATTTAATTGGTAAAACTATGAAGGTGTACGTGGATGACATACTCGTAAAATTCGAGCCGGTTGCTAACCATGTCCGGGATCTCGAGAAAATGTTTCAAATCCTAAGGAGATATCAGATGAAGCTTAACCCCCCCAAATATGCTTTTGGGGTCTCCTCAGGTAAATTTCTGGGTTTTATAGTGAATAACAAGGGAATTGAGGCCAACCCAGAGAAGATCCAAGCCCTACTGGACATGAGGTCACCGACCAACGTAAAGGAGATTCAGAGTCTGAACGGCCAGATAGTAGCCTTGAGTAGATTTGTGTCCAAAGCCTCCGATAGATGTGCTCCATTCTTTGAGGTACTGAAGAAGGCCAAGAATTTCAAGTGGATAGAAAAGTGTGAGGTCGCGTTCTTACAACTGAAAAAGTATATGGGGAGAGCCCCGCTGCTGACCAAACCAAAGGAAGGAGAAACTTTGACAGTCTACGTAGGGGTATCCCAGCGCAGCTCTGACAAGAGAAGAAGGAAATGGAGCACAGGTCCCGGTCTATTATGTTAGCAAGAAGTTGGTAGAAGCTGAAACAAGATATACCCTAATGGAACTGCTTGCTTATTGTCTAGTGATGGCGCCTAGGAAGCTATGCCCTTACTTCCAAGCACACAAAATTGAAGTCTTGACGAAATATCCATTGAAGCAAATCCTTCAGAAACCAGATACCTTTGGCCTACTCATCAAATAGGCCTTCGAAATCGCTCAATTTGATATTGAATTCAAACTGAGACCTGCAATCAAGGGGCAAGTATTGGCAGACTTTATTGCTGAGTTTACCGGACCTATGGACGACAGGGCTGAACCCTTTGAAGGTCCGTACTGGGAACTGTTCGTGGATGGGTCCTCCTGTGAAAGGAACGTAGGGGCTAGAATTCTTTTGATCAGCTCGGAAGGGAGTAAGTTTCTCTGTGCACTCAAGTTTGGTTTCAAAGCAACTAACAATGAGGCAGAATACGAAGCACTGTTAGCAGGGCTCCGCTTGGCCAAGAAGATGCAGGTTGAGCGACTTAGGATATTCAATGACCCACAGCTAGTGGTCTGTCAAATAAGGGGTGGGTACCAAGCCAGGGGGTCGAAAATGACAGTCTATCTGCAGAAAGTCCTAGGGTTGCTAAGAATTTTTAGGAAATTCGAGTGGAATCAGATTCCACGTGCCCATAATTCCCACGCTGATGCGTTGGCCCGCCTAGCGACAGCTCAGGACACAGATTTTGCTGGAAGTGTACCCGTGGAATTCCTGCCAAAGTCTAGCACTGAGCCCAACATAGAAGTGATGATCTTGACAGTGGCAGCAGATTCATGGATGAACCCACTAATCAGTTACCTACAAGAAAGGAAGCTACTAGAAGATAGGATGGAGGCCCGTCGCTTACGCATTAAGGCAGCAAAGGTACTATATATATGGTGATGTCCTCTATAAAAGGGCCCTCTCGGCCCCTCTACTAAGGTGTATCGACGAGCTGGATTGCACCACGTTGATGAGGGACATTGTGGTAACCATGTTGGAGGACTCTCTTTAGCCCAGAAGATGCTCAGACAAGGATTCTACTGGCCAACCATGAAGCAAGATGTCATTGACCTGGTGAGAAAATGTGATAAATGCCAAAGATTCTCCAAAGTTCCCCGAGCACCACCGGCCTATCTCCGATAAATATTCAGCCCGTGGCCCTTCGCTATCTGAGGCATGGACCTGATCAGGCCTCTCCCAATAGGTCGAGTAAGATGCAAGTACGCCATCGTGGCGATTGACTATTTCACGAAATGGGCGGAGGCAAAAGAGCTAGCTGAAATCTCCAAGTCAAAGGTTGAGAAGTTTGTATGGGACAACATTATCTGCAGGTTTGGTATCCCTCAGCAACTCGTGACGGACAACGGGACTCAGTTCACAAGCGAACAGTTCTTGAAATTCTATAGTAGCCTTGGCATTTTGTTAAAAGCTTCTCGGCGGTAAACCACCTGCAGGCCAACAGGCAAGTGGAAGCGATCAACAAAATCATTAAACAGATTTTGAAGACCAAGCTTGAAGCTAGAAATGGGGTATGGGTAGATAAATTGCAGAAGGTGTTGTGGGCCTACCGGACAACTACTCGCAGGACCACGAGAAAGACCCCTTTCTCAATGGTTTATGGGTCCGAAGCCATGATCCCTACAGAGTTTAAAGTTTTCAATCAGCGAAGATCGAATTTCAATCCCGAAGAAAACGACTAGCTCTTGGCTGCTAACTCTGACTTGCTCGAGGGATCTAGGGAAACTGCTCATCTCAGAGCGGCCGTCTACCAGTAGAGGATGGCAAAGCATTACAACAAGAAGGTCCGGGTGCGTCAGTTCAAGCCAGGTGATCTTATGCTATCGAAAATTCTACCCGGTGCCCGCAAAACCAATGAAGGCGTATTGGGACCTAATTAGGAAAGACCCTACATGATCCACAAAGATTTGAAGAACGGAGCCTACCACCTGGCAGACATGAGTGGAGCGATGCTTCCAAGGGCATGGAATGCCACTCACTTAAGGCCCTATTATACATAATTGTTGTAATCTTGTTGATGTTTTGTTGTCTCTTTAGAGCTAATCATGTACAAACATAATGAAAGCTACTCATCTATTATTACGAATTACCACTAACACAAAGTGCTCATGTGTGTTCTTATGTGTGAGGTACACAACCATGAAAGGCAAAGAGCCAGCTTAAAGTTCAAACATTTGCTAGCCCTACGGGGATAAGGGGCTAAATATCGGTGAATACCAACCCCACGCCTGCCCTACAAGGCAATAGGGTTAAAACGGCCACGAGCTTGTGCAACTAATCATCGCTCGTTGATTGGCCTCACCCTCTATAAGTTGTTCTACAACACCACAACCCGATCCATTGTGCACGAACAGAATGGAAGCTTGATCACCATAGCACTCAAACTTAAACTGTCGCTATAAATGCTCAGATTACAACCTTGTGAGCGCAGCTTGAGAGGTTTATTATTCTGTAAATGCTCAGGTTACGACCTTGTGAGCGCAGCTTGAGAGGTTTATTATGTTGTAAATGCTCAGGTTACTACCTTGTGAGCGCAGTTGAGGCCTAAACATCCATAACTCTCACTGTAAATGCTCAAGCTTTGGCCTTGTGAGCGCAGCTTGAGAGGTTCAAAAGGCTGTATAGCTCAGGTATCGACCTTGTGAGCACAGCCCGTTGTAAATGCTCAAGTTTTACCTTATGAGCGCAGTCGACTGTATATGCTCAAGCCCTTACCTTTCGAGCACAGCCCTTATCGATTTTGGTAGCGATCAGAAAAACCTACGAACAACCTCACATGCTCATCATTTGGTCTTCTCTATTTCTCAACTCGTATCACTCTATCAATATTATCTTATGTTGTATATGTCACAGCTGCATAATGGTACAAGCTGGCCTAATCATCAACCGGTCAATGTTTGCAAGTAGACCAATTGACCTATTATTTCTAGCGAAATGACGCTCGTTTAGCAAGGGGAGTTGAGTTATTGATTCGCCCGCTGGAGTTCCTCCCTACGCCATACTATGATTTGTACTAGCAGTTATCTATTGAAAGGCCTCAGGATACATTCGCAACCCAGAGGATTATTTTCCTCGCTTTATCTCTCCAAAGGTATTTATACGGGGCAATCAGCCCCTTATCTATTTTGATCCGTTGCCTACTCTACAATGTGTACTTGTTCACAATCCATTCTAATAATACTCATGAGGCTCAGAAAATAGCAAAGCATATCGACAGAAATCCCATACCATTAAAAACAGTAGTAAAACGTTATGGAATTGAATGAAAATGATGTTCACAATGTCAATATTCGAAAAATAAGCCCTGTTGGTAGAGAGAACAAATTTTGCATGTATCTACTCTAAGAAGTCTTGGAAGAGTTGGTAGGAGCATTCTTCGAATCCTTCTCATTGGGGGCTCCCTTTGAGGGCGATCCCTATCCCTCGCTCGACGTCAACTTTTGGGGACCTGAGGAAGGACCACTGACAGGACCCGAACCAGACCTTTTCTAAGCTCTTATCTGGAGGATCCCGTCGGGCACTTCAACGAACTTCCCGAACCTGACTCGTCAGATTAAGGAAATCCGAGAAGCGAACCCTTAAAATACTTTGCCGATTTACTCGTTTTAACTTAAAACTTACTTTACTTTTAAAATAGTTGGGATTGATGGAAATTTTTCGCGTTTGATTGAAAACTAATTTCATAAAAATCGGACAGCATAACGGCTGTAAATTTACATTTCCAAAATCAACCTGCATAAGAAATACACTTCGAACTATTTTGGTCACCGTCCAACTTCTTTCAATCTCAAACATGCATTTTTCATTCATTTCACAAACATGCAATTCTTTTACAAACATAATTCACATATGTAATTAACATATAACAACTCATACTTATATGAAATATGTGCCTTGTGCAATATGTGCATATTAAGTGTAATGGTTCATTTATATATACATATTAAAATATGATTTATAATCCGTCAAGTATCTCATGTCAACACATAATTATTTGATTCAATATATACACATGTACACAATGTCAAAATACATTAACATCCATATATTTCGTCTCATTATTTCCCCCACCTAAAGTTAATCAAAATAATGTCCTTGATGCAAAAGCATCCGTGCCAACATCTACTAAAGTATACAAGCTACACAAAACAAAGAGAGGTTAGGCAATATATATATAAAGGTATAACTCCGCATAGACATTACTTAGAAAATAATCGATTTGATTCTTTTTCTTTCGAAAACCATTTCTCATAAGACAATCATGTGCAAAGCCACTACGCACGGAATTTGCTACATCGCGACGTAGGGCGAACTTTCTCAACTCTAGGTAACCACAATGCGGAATTTTCTACATCGCCGTTGTAGTGCCAATAGCTTATACTTTACGCAACTACATGCGGAATTTTCTACATCGCATATTGTAGTGCAATTTACTCATCACTTGCAATGAGATACGAAATTTTCTACATCGTATCACATTGCTATCAACCTTGACAACTACGAGCGGAATTTTCTACATCGCCGCGTAGTGCCAAGATGCTAATATCACAACATGCACATGGGTCTTAATTCAACTTTACTTTGCTTTACTTTTAAACCTTTTTGCAACTTACTTTCGCCTTCGAATCTCATTTCTAGATTCTAGGCATAACTCATTACTCAACATAAAACTTATGATTTTGGAAAACCATTTTTTTTTGCAAAACTCTTTGAAACAATATATTTTATCATTGTCATATAAATGCAAATCAACTAGATGTAAGTGAAGTGAAGGACACTTACCTCGATCCCAACGCTCTCAATGCCTTAACGAGCCTCTCGCGTCTCGTCCGTGTGCTCGTCACCTACACATCATAGTCTCGTTATAACTTACTCACTTTCATAGCTAAAACTAATAAAAATAAAGTTTCCAATACATTGAAAACTCACTACACCACACTTTTTCAACTCGATTTTTGACTCGACCGAGGCTCTCAAAATTTGGTTTCTTTGTAAAAGTCTTACTTCTAGACCCCTAGGATCATCCCCATATGTTTCGTTTGGTCTCCGGAAGCTTAAAACAAAAAGTCAACTTTTTTAACTATACGGTTGACCACGAAAAACAGAATTGAAACCAGCCATGGTTTCACCTCCGTTCTTTTTTCTAGCGTCTCCTTATCACATAACTAAGTCGTCCGTAAAGTTTCGTCTAGAAACTACATCGTTTGCCATGTCAATCTAGGCAAAACGCCCAATTTTGGGCACTTTTCAAAGCGAGTTTTTACATCGGACAAGCGACGATGATTTTTCTTTTGTATCTAAGGTTCTTTTACCTAATTATGACCGAATACATCTATTTTGGGCATCAACAAATGCATTTGCATCCCTATTACACATCTCGGTTTCCTACGCCCACTATTTTAGCTATAACTTCGTCAATTTTTATCGGATCGATCCCATTCCAATTTCCATGGTTTTCTATCATTCCTAGGCATCATTTGAGGTGTAGAACAACCTCAAATAAGCTAGAATAGGTCAGGTCTTACCAGACCCTTTTATGAGCTCGGGATTGTCAACATGCTTCTATGCATTATTTTAACCTCTACTAGATTTAGGCTATTCTTGTACCTATGTGTATCCATGTCAATTTTGCTGATTCCTACTCATTTATGCATGCTTTTATGACCCTAAATACGTCATAAATACCATCAAAACACAATGGGGTCACATGCCCCTTCATAGGTCGTGACATGCACACACACTACACATTGTTTCATGAGATTTACTTGGTTATTCTCTCAAACACATTATTCACCTAAACACAATTGCTCTTCATCTAACAAAATATTGCTAGGAGAGCTTTCATACTAATTCTTCATCATTCTTTTACTTCAATGGCTCATTTACAACCTAATCATCACATAATTGATAACATAAAAATATAGCATTTAACAAAACATAATTCTCTCATTATTTACTCTATAATAACTTGAAACTTAACAATTTCTTTCCTACACATTTCCTTCCAATTCCAACATTTAAATTTGGTATCTAAGCACATTTTTATATCTTAACATAACTCAAATAAACGATATATGGATCAGCCCTCATCTCAGCCCCTAAAACTTGAATTTTCCTCCATGCTACACAACATCTCTTTATCTTAAATTACCATACTCATTTTAATCATTCCAAGGCATAGCTACTACCTTAATTACTTCATTTAGATTCAATTTAATCCTCTAAAAAAAAACATTTTCACTAGCCACTTAAAATATCTCCAACTTTAACCCAAATTATAAATCAAACAATTTAAACTTTAAACAAAATAAAAAAAATAATACCACAAACCTAAAGGTACTGGTGACGGATTTCTTTCTCTCTACAGAAACATTTTCTCAAGAATCCCACCGTTCAGATTCATAAACAACGTCTGAGGAACCTCCAGACCAAATTTGAAGCTGATCCAATCGTTAACAAAGGAGATATGGTGAAATAAACAAGACTGTCCAGGTTGTGCCCTGTTATCCGGCCAGCGCCCTGTTATCCGGCCAGCCCTGTTACGAAAGCCATAACTCATCCTATACACAATCAATTGAAAATCAAACCGTTCATAACTAAGAAGCATGTGTGATTAACATACCCCACAAATGTTAGCTCGATCCAACGGTGGATAAAGGAGATATCCCGATTCTCTGAAACCTGTGCAGATAGCTCTCTGCATCAGCTCTCTCTCACGTTTCAGCTTTTGTTTCTCACGATTTGGTGAGCTGAATAAGTGAAGGTTTCTGCCTCAATTTCCAGCTGAGAGTGTCTTTATATAGGCCCTCCAAAACTTGTTAAAAAGTGCCTCAAATATTGCTTAATTACATAACACCCATTGGTTAACTTTAACTAAAGTTAAATTCCAATTAACCTTAGTTAACTTCCATAATTTTCCACTTTTTCTTGGCAAACTCTTATTGGCTAATAAACTTTCACATGGATTTATGTTTCTTCTAGGATTTCATTACTCCCATTTACTCACATCAAATCCATATACACTAAAATTATAATTTACTCAAATCATCTTTATAATTTAATTCTAAGTTCCAAGTTAATAAAATTCCAAAAATATTCTATGGTCATCTAATCATCAAATTAACTATGGGGTACTCTAATTGGGTATCTAACTAATCAATCTTAAGCTTCGAAAAAAAATTCAAACGGTCTTCGGATCATTATTATTTTTAATAACTCAAAAATGACGTTTTTAATAATTTTCGTTCTGATCATTCGAAATCTATTCAAATGAACTCATTTTTAATCTGTTTCAGTTTCTATGGACTACATTATTCATTCCAGGGTTTTTGAATCCCAAAGTAAAATTTTTGAAATTTACTATTCATCCGGATACTATTCATCGAAAGTCACTATTCACACGAAAATTCACTATTTACCCAAAATTAAAGGTTAGGGTATTACAACCACCCCGGGCTAACGGGGCATCAGTTTAAGCAAACGAAGATTCAGAACTATTATTTGGGGTTGCATGACAGGCCCCTTTCTAACTATACTTGCTAAGCGACCTACCTGGCACCCCACGGTGGCTTTCCACTCGAGATCTACTCCGATTGGAAAGTTCCCATTGAGTTATGTAACATTCCATAATTATGCCTCATAATTTATTTAATAGTGATTTTATATTATAGGACGATGTGAATAATTTCTCGTTCGGATCCAGGGGAGTGACGGAATTTTTATAAAATTTTCCAGACGGATCCGGGGATAATTATTTAATCTAATCTCGTAAAATAAATTAGCGTATTCGGATTTAAATATTTATTGGGAACCTAATGATGTTTACGTTTGTGAAATTGGATTTTATTAAATTTCCAGGATTGATTCGAAGCGAATCCGAGCGAAAAAGTGAAAATCCGTAAAGTGAGAATTGATGGCATGGGAATTAAATAAATTGAAAAAAAAAATTGAATGGTGGGACAAGTGTCACAAAAGCATGAGATGAGGATTTGCATGCATGACATGTGTGCAAGCAATAAATGAAATGAAATAAATAAAATGATAAATTGAAAGTAAAAAGAGTGCATTCGGCCATCTCTCTCATCAAGCTAAAAACTGAAGTAAAAAGGCAAGTGAAGTGAAAAAAAAAAAGAAAAGCAAAAATCTGCTCATGTGAACCGAGAGAAAGAGAGAGTGAAACCAAGAACCGTGAGAGCAAAAGTGAAAAAGAAGAGACCAAAGGCTGCTGTTCGTGAAGAGAAGAAGTGTGAGTTGGTCGTGACAAAGAGCTGTTCAGATCTGGTGCCATCCGTGAGTGAGAGAAGTGAGAGATCGAGAGAGAGAGCTGTTCAGTCATGAAAAAAAATATGCACAGCAGACCAAAAGAAGAAGCTTGAGCTGAACCGTGAAGAGGGGTGTGTGGATGCTGCTGCCAAGAGCCCATCAGTGCAGACCGATGGTTGCATGTGTCATCTAAGTCATCCAGGAGCAGATCTGGACCAAGAAATCGTGCATGCAAGCAAGAGGAGGCCGTGGTGAGCTGCTGTCACTCCGTTGTTGAACTGTTGCTGCTGTCGCCGTTGTTGAAGTGCTGCCGTGTGCTGTCGTCATCGCTGCCGTGAGCTGAGCTTGCTGTCGCCGTAAATCTGGTGGTGTGAAGTTGCTGGTAGTGGTGTGAGCTTGCTGCTGTTGCTGGAAGAAGTCATGCCATTAGCTGAGGTAACTGTTGCCTTGTTATCATTTCTGATGTTGCTGAAATTTGCTGTTGTTGCTGGCGTGTTCTTGTTGCTGTCATTGTTACGATTGCTGTTGTTGTTGAGTTGCTGTTGATGTGGTGCTGTCATTGCTGGTGTTGCGAAGCTGCTGTCGCGAAGCTGCTGGTGTTGCGAAGCTGCTGTCGCGAAGCTGCTGGTGGCTGTTGTGCTGTTGTGCTGTTGCGCTGTTGTGCTGATGTGCTGCCGTGCTGCTGTCTTTGCTGGTGGCGTGAGCTGCTGGTGCTGTTATCGTCGACGCTGCTGCGAGCTGTCGAGCTGAAGCCGTGTCGATGCTGTCTTCGTGTGCTGTCATCGTAAATAAGTTGCTGTCATTGTGCGAACTGCTGCCGAGTTGCTGTCTTTGTCATCGAAATTGTTCGCGAGCTGTTTTGAAGCGAAAAACAGCTCAAACGAAGGTAAGTCGCTGCCCCGTTAGTATTGTAATCATGATTTAAATAATATTGGGACGTTAATGATGTCCGTTTGGATTGAAGGAAGCTCGTTAATAAAAGGAGTTAATTGGGACAGTTTTTTTGCGTTAGTTTCGAAACTTTCAAAGTAAGCCTCGAAAGGTACGTTATGAGTTATTTGATTCCGTCTCGATTAAATAATGATTGAGCTTCAGTTGAGGATAAATTGTGATGATAATATGTTTGGGAAATAGGATTTTAGAACCTCGTTAGTGCGGAGGTTCGTTTGATTGAGCTTTGACGTGTTTTCGAATGATTCTTTGATGTTGAAATTTACGTTACGAAGCCGTATATGGGCTGTTATGTTAGGAAGGATGAGTTGTGATGTTTTGCTTTTCGTTTTGAAATGATCGGCATGAAAAATGGTTCACAATGATATGCATTAGAATATGGGAAAGTTATTTGAATATCGTTACAATGTTTTCAAGTGTTTCGATCTAGTTTTTCGTGATTTCGAAAGGCGTTAGTTTGCGAGTTAATGTCGAATGACTTGTGATTAAGATGCCATGTTGTCAAACGATATTTGAATGTGAGTCGAATGAATATCTATGATGAAATTGATTGAGAGGTTTCATAAGGGTTTGATAGAATTAAATTGCGTAAATGAAAAACGATATGACGATTTTTGGACTGTTTTGGGCATACAGTTTACATGGAAATTAGACATTGTTTTTAGCACGTTTTAAGGATTGTTTTGAAGTGTTTAAAGGTTGTTTCCGTGCTATTCGAATGAGCCGATAAAGTATTATCTTATGAGCTATAAACATGCTAGTTATGGAATGTAAAGTGAGGAGTAGCGTGATGTTTTTATAACGTTATTCGCGCTGTTTTGAGTTATTTGAATGCTATATTCGTATTGATTATTGAGCTATTATAAGCTATCTTAATGGGTTGTTTTGAGATTATTTTCAATACGATAAAGACAGTCATAAAAAGAATATTATGAGTTGTTTCGAGATGATAACCATTGGAAGTTTATAGGTTGCATCATAGAAAAGTATATAGTTATAGCGCATTTTGTAACGCTAGAAACTTGCTAAATAGATTTTGCTATGTTTGTTTAATGAAAGGTCAAGGAGAACCCGGTGAACCGGATTCTCGACCCGAGAATAAGAGCAAAACATAGGGGAGCATTCGATTCAAAGATCGAATCGTTTTGAGGTCGGTATACACATTATCTTTAATTTTACTTGAAAGTGTTTTCATTGTGAAATGATTTTCATTAAATGAGATTGATACATCGTTTTAAAACAATGTATTTACAAACCTATTTGTCTATACTTGAATGAAAAATTGGAATTGATTTGTTATGAAAACCTTGGTACAAAAAAAAAATATACCGTTTTAATACAAAGCATTTATAAACGTATTTGACTATACTTGAAATGAAACGCGAAATTGATTTGTTATGAAAATCTTGATACTAAAATCAAAGTGAAAAATATGTGATACAAACGTTGTGATATAAATAGCCCTTGTAAACATAGATATCGATAAATGGAAATTGGTAATTGACATGTCAATAGGGAACTTAGCAGCTGCACCGTTTATTTACATTGATTCGTTATGGATTATGAGAGGCACTACATGTCCGATCCTGAACGACTATGTGTTATGAAATACAACCCGGTGGATAATCACCGAGCGGCCGTTGCCGGGGTCGACCGTTATTTCGGCGGATACTACCACGTGTCCGATGCCGGAAACCCATATGCCAATACATGAGTATCGAATATATGTTTACTAAGGGACATTGAGAAAATGTGATAAGCGATGAAATGAAATTGTTACATGATATGAAATGTTTAATGTTTTGAAATATGTTGAACTCGAAAAAGTGTGAATCATATGTTTAAATATTTTTATGCAGCATATATATATCTATGTTTATGAATGGTAAAGTTATAATGTTTTTAATTACGAATGAAATTATATTTGAAATTTGAGAAGTTAGATTATGTGTATACCACTAAGCGAATATGCTTAGCGCGTTGATTTACCGCGCGCAGGTTGAACCTTGTGATTCCTTTCCCAGACAGGGAAGTAGCTGATATGCAGAAGTTCAGATAGTCACCATCCACTCCATGCCTTTGGTAGATATATAGATATATTGCATATGATCATGCATTTTTGGAATACATGTATATTTGTGTAAATTATTGTTTTCCATTTAATTATAACAAAGTTCTGTATAAAAGCATATTTTGGTTATGTATGCATATAAATATTTATGATATATTTGAGTAATGTAATGTTTGGAAAACAGACCGAAGGTCCGAAATGGAAATTCTGAAATTTATGTTTTAGAAATGTTAGAGTTTTATTTACAGGGAATGAATTTTGGATTTCAGAAAAACAGAGGAAACTCTGCCGAAATTATTTCAAAAAAAAAAATTTCGCTATATTGGTAATGAGTTTTATAATTTTGATAATAAGTTTTTAAAAAAAGGTAACAGAAACGGATTTATAAAGGAAAGTAACGTTCTCCGTTCTGGATTTCCGACCGTAACGGAAGTCGGGCGAAGGGCGTTACAAGTTAAGCCAATTTTCTTCCTAAAATTACCTGAAAACCTTTTAACTCTGAAAACGGGTAGGAATTTTGTTCATTGGAAATAACTTTATGAAAATAGAATTTTTCGGAATTCCGACAGCACAACGACTGTTTTTCTAAAATTTCTACCTTGTAAAAACTTCATAAAACCTGTATAAACTCATTCAATATCTTTTATCAACTATTGGGCCTCAAGCCCTTTTTCAAATTCACAATCATGCAATGATACGGAAAGTAACTAGATTAAAATCTTAAAACGTCATGCATGATATTTACATAAAATCCTTAACTCAAAATAATATTTACAAAACTTGAAGGATCTGAAAACGATAGTAAATGTAGTACATGATAACTTGTATAAAACTAGTGTAGCGTGGTCGCGTCTGAGCTTGCCTGTACGTCCGATAAAGATACCTCCGCTGCGCTGCTCGCTCCTGCACTTGGAAAGGATTTTAAATAAAACAGAAAATGATGGTGAGAATAACTCAGTGAGTGTACATAATAATAAATTCTGCTTTCATTATTATTTGGAAAACGATAGGCTTATTTAAGCAAAAGATTCTGAACTAACGTCTATTGACGTATTTCATTTCTTTACTAACTTAGAGGGGTAACTCTAAAAAAACTCATTCTCTTAAGCACTTAAAAATCTATATGACATGAAATACTAGAAATTTTCTGTTTGCGTGTGCTCAGATGCGGGAATTTGGGATTACGATTCCCCTCAACATCTGAAAATACGTGAACTTGGGATTACAATTCCCCTCGAATATTAAGCTGTACGGGAACTTGGGATTACGATTCCTCTCGTCTATTAGGCGTACGGGAACTTGGGATTACGATTCCCCCCGTCCAATACTATACACACATAGGGTACCTCGGCTGGGTTATAAACTAAAGACATCTAAAAAATCTTTTAATACACTTAAAACTTACGCTTAACTTATATTTACTTAGCATTCAAGCATACTAAATCACTTTTAGAATTATCTCATAAGTATTTCGTTTTCTAGTTACGGTTTAAAACCGAACAACTTGCTTTCTAGAGTAAAAACTTGATTATTTGAAATAACGTTCTCATGTATCTTCAAGACTAAATACATATATACAACTATACATGTATTATAAGGAAAGCGATAATATTCTAAAATGTTACTGGAATAACATAATAATCATAAACTAAAATAGTATCACATTAATAATTTCATATAACAGAATTAGCGAAAGCTTTATAAAAATGCACACTCACTACTTGCTTCCAATAGCTAATCAACCACTCCTGAAATAGCTCTCGTCCGCTCGTCGGTTCACCTACAATTGGTTTCGATCGAAATTTCGTTAAAATATAACTCGTGCACAAACTTGACTTTAAGCCACATGAGGATTTCTAATCACAACAATTCAAGCGACTATCTTCACAATAACACGATAAAAATATGGAATTTCGTTAAAATATAACTCGTGCACAAACTTGACTTTAACCCACATGAGGATTTCTAATCACAACAATTCAAGCGACTATCCTCACAATAACACGATAACATTACGGAAAAACTATCGTACGAGGAGACTATCTCAACATAAACTACTCAAAACTCTACGTTTACAAAACCGATACTATACCATTTGAAACCAAAGTAACATCATCGATATCACATTCTAAAGGGATACAATAAAAAGAAGATTCACAACCACACGACTAACATTAAGCTTACGCGATTTCAACTAGTTATCGCTAATTATTATTTTTAGCGTTTCACGCGATTCCTTCGTTTCCAATTAAACTTATCATCAATTTCTACTCGTGACTTTACTTAAAACACGGCAAACGAATATTCAAACACTTTAAAGCACAAACATGAAAAAATATGGCAGCAAGCTTAACGAATATTCATTTCCAATTTCTAACTCCGAAATTCGGCAATTTAATGATTTCGCGCAAAATAAAAACTATCCGATTAACTTTATTATAACTCAAACTATCCTAATATTAACTTTAACACTTTAACGGGCTTAATAATGACTCAGGGCAGCGAGATAACATCACAAATACTTTCATAGTCGACAACGAAAATCACAAACTAAAAACACTCGCATTCGTGGAAAACTCAACCGAATCGCTCGGAAACAATTTCTCAATATCCGAACGATTATCTAATGCTTTAAAATACACTAATACTAACCATTTTCCACGATAACGAACTCGAAACTAAAAGCGATACATAACAGCCCTTAACTCATCCTCTAACAGCCCGTAAACAAAACGCAATGAACACGATCGATGATAATTTCATTCCAAAGGCACAAACAACAATATCGAGCGAACCTCCGCACTAACGAGGTTCTCAATCATAAACCCAATCATAGCAATTTGATCCATATCTGAATGTACGCTTTAAAAATTACTCGAAACGCACAACACAAACAAAAGGGGACAACACCTACCTTAACAGTTTCGCTTCGAACCAACTCTCGGACAATTGCGACGGCGAGACAACTCTCACGGCAGCAAGCAATCTCTTTCCACCATCAAACTGTCTTCTCTTGATGTTGTTTCACTTTAGGTCTGAATGGTTGTGCTTGGCCTGACTTGACAATAGCTCGGTAGCAGCTACAACAGCTTGCAGTAGCAATGATGATAGCACCTAGTTCAATAGCTGTTAGAGCAGCTCACCACGGTAGCAGGACACGGTGACAGTAGCTGCACCTCTCACTAGCAACTCCTCTAGACCACAACAGCGCACGGCTTCAGCTCTTCAGTTCATGGCAGCAAGGCAGCACCTGGTTAGCATCCACGAGCTACACCAACACACCTACCAGACCATGGTAGCACCTAAGGACGACAACAGCAGCATCACGGTCTTCCTTACGCCAACAGCTGCTCAACTCATGGTCTGACTTCTCCCAGCTTGCATGCACGATCTGAAGTTCTCAGATTTGTCCTTGCATGCGTCCAGATGCTTCATATCTGAATTCTCCTTCACTTTAGCATCATCTTGGACCGACAACAGCAGCTCACAACTTCTTTTCTTCTCTCGATCACAATCTTTCACTCTCGGTCTCTCTTTTCTAACTTTCACGATGGTTTCCTGGTTTTGCTTGAATGGATGACCGAATCTCTCTCTTACACACAACTCTCTCTTGATTTCTTTAGGTGAAGCTCTTGGTTAGACTATAAGGAGATGGTAGCTGAATGAAAACTTGGATTGTTTCTTATTCTATTTGCTGCTATTATAATATATATATGGTTAAATGGCTCTCAGTTGAGCATGAGAGAGAGGTGACCGAATGCTATTTGCCTTTTTAATCATCACTTTCAATATTTTTGCTTTTCACTTTTATTTCTAGCTCTTCAATTCATTATTTTAATCCTTACATCACATACCTTAGCCACTTGTGTTGTTATCACCTTGCATGTGTGACACGTGTCACTATCATGCAATAACTTTATTTTATTTCACATGCATTCTCGTTTTTTAATTCCAAGCTTGGATTCTGTTTCCATCTGTCCGGGAATCCACTTTTAATCGCTTTCGCTTTCGAAATTATTTATAAATATCGAATCCATCTTCACGAACTCGAATTTATTTTTATTTATTCTAAAATAATTATTCCGAATATTTCCGGACGTGATAATTATATTTTTTCGATCGAACGTGATCCATTGAAAAAATATTTCGCTCATCGATGAACGCGGTTTTGGGTTTTACACTGTAGGAATGATCCCCTTCTAGACGGGTTGCGTGGTCTTTGCTTGGGTTTCTTTAGCGGCACGAGCAACGTACTTCTTCATCTCTTCCACCGCTTCCTCCTAGAAGAATGAGAAGTCCAGCTCAGGGTGATGCTTCCATAGAGAATATAGGAACTTACTGCTCGTCTTCTCAACCGCCTCCTGACGAGCTCGTAATACCCGGGTCTCCGACTGGCCAAACAGTACCCTTAAACGAGCAAGATTGTCCTTTACTGTGGTTAAATCCTGCAACACCGACTCGGTCTTCTTCTCGGCGTCCTCAGCCCGTTTCTTCTGGAAGAGAGCCTCATGAGTGACCTTGTCTATGTCTTTAGTGGCCTCTTTGAGTGAGGAGGCAGTGATATTTCAAAGCTTCTTCTTGCTCTCTAATGACTCCTCCGCATCCTTGAGTTTCTGCTCAAGCTCGTGAGCGATTTTAAGTTTCTGCTCGAGCTCACGAATAGTTTTCTTAACAACATCGGATTCCTCTCTGAGCTTCTTGTTTTCTGCCTCCAGCTTCCTGTTCGTCTCCTCGATTGAATCTTTCTCTCCTGCCAGGTCAGGAAAGTCCCGACGCATCTTCATCAGAACCAATGAAGTCTGAAATGATAATGTATCAGCAATAGGTATGAAAATAGTACATAATTACAAAGTGAAGAACAGGGTCTACCAGCACGTCGTAGCGAGTGGCACAGGCGATCAGCTAGTCACCGCGAACATGTTTTAGATAGACGTCTGGCTTGTCGGGTCCCAGCAATTCTGGCAGCTGATCCAACAAGTCATTAAAGTACTCCCCCGCATCGGCCTCCTGGACCTGCTCCTCATCACCCCCTCCTGTCATAGGCGCATTGCCCTTGAACCTCAAGTGCTTAGCAGGAGGCTCCATGGCCTATTTTCTTTTGTCTCCTACCCCTGAGGGTCTAGTTGATTCATCTCCAGGGACTGAGATTCCCTCGCTAGCTGTATCCTTTGGAAGGGGTATATACTTCACAGTCTTCTTCCCCACGGTCTTATATTTCATCCCCTGCTTTCCTTACCTTTTTATGGATGCGGCGGCCTTTGTTGGTGATGGTTTCGTTACCTGTGTTGGGGGCTCCTTCGAACTTGTTATCTCTACTTCAGGCTCCTATGTCTCAGCCGCTGGCGAATATGGGGGATAATACATCTCAAAGTGCACCATGGTTCTAGGCTTCTTTGGGGTTGGGGCAGAGACACCTTCGTCAGGACCTGTAAAGACAGAAAAGACCTCTTGACTCTTTCACACTCCAACGTCCAATGCTAGACTGAGGGGCTTAGTTCCAACCCCAGGTGGGAGCCTGAGATCCCTCAAGAAGTAGTTCGCTAGGAAATAATCGTCCGTAGGTCCTTCACCTCAGAAAATCTCTCAAGTGTCCTTGTTTCCTTGTCCGGAAGACTGATTGAGCCATTGCTAAAAGTTGCGCATAAGGAAAAGAAATGTCAGTAATAATGAGAAATGATGATGTATACGTGTATGCAAAGTCAGCGAGCAGTAGCATGCTCACCGGGATTGAGAGTAAAGTCAAAATTGGCAAGTTTCAGCAAGGATAGACAGGACACATAAAACCAACGGGATTTATAATCCCCCACATTTGACCTGCCAACCTTCTGTGGCAGAAACGCCTTGTAAGGCGAGTTACGAGCAGTCATGTAGTAAATGTCATCCTGTTTTTTGGCCTTTGGGCTAGTAGTGGACTTAAAGAAGAAAAGACTTTGGATTATGTTCGGGGTCGGTGGCGGAAGGCCGTTTTTGAGGAAGATATAGGCTAGAGTGGTCACTTGGGTGTAAGAGTATGTTGTAAGTTGGAAAGGAGCTATTTCCAGGTCATTCAATAGATTGATCAAGTATTGGGGGACCAAAAACCTAAACCCTAAGTCCACATGCTGACGGCTGATCGCTGTAAACCCTTTAGGAGGGGATGTCGCGTGGTCATGATGGGCAGGGACCATGACACGACACCCAGAAGGGAAACCGTATGTTTTGGCTATGGTATTGAGCTCCTCGAGGGTAACAGAAGAGTCGTGTTGGTAAAAGTACTCATGAGCAAGAGCTTCTTCTAGCCCAAAGAAACTCGGTGCGTCCCCACCGCCCTGGGTTGCGCTCTGAGAATCTCCGCCCCACTGAGAAGAACCCTCTTCAGAATCCTCTTCACTGGACATGACTCGTTGGTATCGGCGTCCACGACTTGACATCTACAAAAGAAGCAGCTAGTTAGGCCATTAACAACCAACCAGACCCAAGAAGCAAAGAAAACCTAACTCTACTGTCCCTAAGCGTCAAGTCGTGTGCCTGGGAAACCAGTAAGGGGCAAGGAGGGCATCATTTGATAAACTTCCCCCCTAAATTAAAACACAAGAAAGGAAGAAGAGGAAGAGGGAAGCAAGTGAAACTATTTCGTAGATATCTTAGGCCCAACCGAACCAGAGGCAGTACAGAGACACTTTGCCAGCACCGACCAAAACTCTTAGAAAAGGAATGCCATATAAAAAATAATAATAATAATAATAATATATGGAAGAAGAGAGAAGAAACCTACCTTGGATGCAATGGCAACCTGTGGCCTTGGTTGAAGATTGATAAACAGGGTGAAAAATCGAGAGAGAAAGCAAATAGCGAGGGAGTCTTTGGTTTTTGAAAATGTCAGAAGAGAGGAAAATGGAGCGTCGCCTTCATTAAAAACAGTCAGGCCCCAGCCGTTGGATCAAGACAGCCGTGTAACCACCTCTAATCTGACGATATGGCACGATTTTCTAGATTTTGCCACATGCAACATGTCAGTTGAGAGACGTGCAATAAATGCATATGGCGCGTGGTACGACTTGAAACCGCTGTCTGGGGAAGCTCCACGTGGCCTAGCAATAAATCGAAATTTAAAAGGTATTATAACTGTTCCCGCCTCATCTGCTCGCTCGAGAATTTGTAGCTCCTGGTCCTCTATAAAGCACAAAGAGCTAGAAGGCTTAATGTTATGGGTAATTTAGCGATCAGATCATTCGGGCCAGGGAAGATCTATAGTGCAGGCCCAATGACCCAAAAGCTCAACAATTCGTCCCTCTTCTAGTCCACCTTCCTGACAAGGGACCCATCCGTCAGACCTACTCTCCATTTTCCAACATGTCCTAAGTCCCCTCTATGATCATCAGTCTGGTCATGAATAGTATTTGATATGCTGATCGCCATACCTGTCCGCTGAATCTGACCGCTCAGGTTGTCCGCTGAATCTGACCGCTCAGGCTATCTACTGAATCTGACCGCTCAGGTTGTCCGCTGAATCTGGTCGCTCAGGCTGTCTACTAAATCTGTTCGCCTAGCTTGTTCGTCACATCTGTTCGTTTAAGCTATTCACCAAAAGGGCGATCATCGGACCGGTTTCGTCCGAACTTGTTCGTGTAGAATTATCCGCTTGGTTGTTCAGTGACTCCTGAGCATGCCGGCACGCCTACTCGCTTACGAAATCGGTTGCCTAACTTTATGGCTGATCGCAAAAGTATTAATTCATGATCCGCCTCCCAAACTCTCAAGGTGTCCGGTCCACTAAAAGTTCATCTGTTCGCCACTCCATCTGAATATTTTGTCCACAGGAAAGTCTATCTCAAGCATGCCCCCCATAATCACAAGTCAACAGAAGTCAAAGATTTCATGCAAGATGCAGCTCCAAACATGTCATGCACACCATATCAGCCAGAAGTTACAGCCAAGATTCCAGTAACCTCTCATGACCCGTACAAATCAGCCACCTGAAATCTCTCTCGGGCAGACCTCAGAAGCGACAATTTTGGTCGCATTTAATGCACTGTTAGCTGCATTAAATGAAATCCTGGTGCATTAAATGCAATCCATCATTGTATTTTCAGTTTACTGTATGCTTTTGTCTTATTCTATTTCACTGTAGCTCCTCCCCTTTCTCTACAAATCGGGGAGGATTTTCATTGTAAAGAGAGGAGAGGATAGTCTTTTTGAGTGCTGATACTCTACGAACATAAAGAGAGAGTGAACAATGGATTTAAGCATCTTTTTGGGCCGAACCACTCTAAAACTTCTTGTGTTTCTTACTTCTCACCTCTAATCTCCTCTAATTGTTTCACTTTTACTTTGCACAATCCACATCATCTACCTGGAACTGTAGCTTGGGCCTAAAATGAACCTCGTTGACTTGGGAGCCAAATTCGAATGTCAACACACTATAACTTCCCAACTTGTTTCTAAATCAACCAAGACTCTCTAATTTCAATTTCTTCGCAAAAGTCTTACTTTTAGACCCCTAGGATCATCCCCATATGGTTCGTTTGATCTCCGAAGGCTTAAAACAAAAAGTCAACTTTTTAATTAACCAATTTGACCCAAAAAAAACAGTTAACAACCCGCGATCGTTTCACATCCATTCCTTTTTTTAGCATCTCCTTATCGTATAACTAAGTCACCCGTAAAGTTTCGTCGAAAAATTCTATCGTTTGCTATGTCAAATCTAGGAAAAACGCCCTGTTTTGGGCACTTTTCGATGCACTTTTTTGCATCGAACTAGGGACGATTATTTTTCTTTCGTATCTAAGCCCCTATTACCTAATTATGATTAACTAAATTCATTTCATGCAATAAAAATTGCATTTACATAGTTATTTCACTTATCGACTCTCTAACGGCACTATTTTGAGCATAATTTGCGTAATTTTTATCAGAATCGATCCGTTCCAAAACCTATGGTTTTGTATGACTCCTAGGCATCATTTGAGGTGTAGAACAACCCCATATATGTCAGACTTGCACAGGTTGTCTCTATCCCATGGTTTGAGCTCGGGATTCCCAAATTGCCTAAAACTAGCTCTTTGACAACTCTATCATTTCTAGATGCTTTTTTAACCTTATTCATGCTTAAATTTGAGTTCAAAACCATCTAAACTCAGAGGTTATCTACTGTTCTTCATGTCTTTAACACACACACAAACACTACTTTTTCACTTTTACTAGTTAATCTCTTTTAACTATTTCATCAAACACTTAATCTACAACTACCTTTGCTTTTCCAACAACTTAAATCACAAGTTAGGGTTTCTCCCATAAACCCTAACCTACCATTTTTACATCATTCAAGTTCCCTTTTTGACAACTCATAACTATAACATTGATTTACATCAAAATCTCACCAATAACACATCAAGTAAACAAAATAATCCATCATCATATCATACAAACCCAGCATCATGGTTTTACACATTTCCACCACATTAAAGTCTATGGAGAAGATGATATCTTACCTTATCTATGCTTAGGGTTTGATGTTTTGGCTTGGGATCAACTAAAACAATTGTTTGGAAGCTTGAAAATGGGTTGAAAAATCACTTGTTCTTCTACCCCTCTAATTGCCGTCCATATCATGCTCTCCCTCTCAACTCTCTTTTCTATTTTTGTTGCTCACGGTTACTTCTTCCTTTTGAATGAAAAAGTGACTAAGTGTTGTATTTATATGGCTGTCTTTTTGCTAAATGACCACCATATCCTCTCTTGACTTGTTGGATTTACAAAATTGCCCTTAGTGATGTTATTTACTAATAAAAATCAATGATCATTTGTCTCATTTTTCATATAATTGAATTATTAATTTACTAAACTAAAGTTTTACAACTTTGCCATCCATTTATATTTCTTATTTACTAAATGATCATTTTGCCCTTTTTATTCGATAACTTAGTTTCTAAAGCTAGGAAACATAAAATCGAATATAGGGGTTTACAATACTGATACTGGCTTGATAACTGTTATTGTAGGCGAACTCGATCAGTGGCATATGAATATCCCAACTCCCGCCAAACTCCATCACACATGATCTCAGTATATCCTCTAAAGTTTGGATAGTATGCTCAGACTGTCTATCTATCTGTGGATGAAATGCTGTACTGAAATGTAATCGAGTGCCCAAGGCTCTCTGTAAACTAGGCCAAAATCGAGATGTAAATTTAGGATCCCTGTCAGAAACAATAGAAATTGGAGCTCCATGAAGTCTGATAATCTCATCAACATACAATCTGGTGGCTAGTCTATCTAGCAGATAAGTACTGCGAATAGGTAGAAAATGAGTTGACTTCGTAAGACGATCAATTATAACCCATATACCATCATACCCAATCCGACTACGCGAAAATCCAACCACAAAGTCCATGGTGATATGCTCTCATTTCCACTCTGGAATAGGAAGTGGCTAAGATAATCCTGTTGGTCTCTGGTGCTCTGCTTTAACCTGTTGACATATCAGACACTTGGATAGATACTCAGCTATTTCCCTGTTCATACCTTTCCACCAGAAATGCTCTTTCAAGGTATGGTACATCTTCATACTACTAGGATGCATCGCATAAGCTGAAGAATGAGCCTCATCCAGTATCTCTCTTTTAAGATTCGCTAGGTCTGGAACACACAATCTCTGCCCCATCATCAGTGTACCGTCCTTCCTCATTGAAAAGTCCTGACCTTTACCCAACTCAACTCCCTGTCTTATCGCAACCAACTGAGGATCCTATCCTTGAAGCTCTCAGACCCGATCGGAGAGTACCAGTTTCAGCTGAAACGTGGCTAGCAGTGCACCTAAATCCGAAGTCATCAACTGAACCCCTAAAGATCTCATCTCTCTCAACAACATATGGTACCCTACTTTCAGATGTGCCACTGAGCTACTAGGCTGTCTACTCAGGGCATCAGCCACTACATTGGCTTTTCCTGGATGCTATTCTATAGAGCAATCGTAGTCTTTAATCAATTTCAACCACCTTTTTTGCCTCATATTGAATTCTTTCTACATGAGTAAATACTGGAGGCTCTTGTGGTCTATGAAAATCTGACAAGAAACCCCATACAAGTAGTGTCTCCAGATCCTCTATGCAAATACCACTACTGCTAATTCCAAATCATGAGTTGGATAATTCTGCTCGTGCTTCTTCAATTGTCGGGATGCATATGCTATTACTTTCTAATTATGCATCAAAACACACCCCAAGCCCTGTCTGGATGCATCACTATATATCACAAATCCCTCTGTCCTAGAAGAAAGTGTAAGAATGAGAGCTATGGTCAACCGAGCCTTCAATTCATCAAAACTCTGCTGAAAAGCCTCTAACCACTCAAATTTAACATCCTTTCTTGTGAGTTTCATCAAAGGAATGACTATTTTGAAGAATCTCTCTACGAATTTTCTGTAATACCTTGCCAATCCCAAGAAACTCCTGACCTCTGTAACTGTAGCTGGTTGTTTCCACTGTAAAATAGCTTCAATTTTTTGGGGGTCAACACTAATCCCATCTACGAATACCATATGCCTAAGAAAAGAGACCTTGTCAAACCAAAACTGACATTTACTGAACTTAGCATACAACTGACGATCCCTCAAGGTCTGTAAAACTGCTCTCAAGTGCTCAGCATGTACCTCCCTACTGTCCGAATACACTAGAATATCATCAATGAACACTATCACAAACTTATCCATAAAATCATGAAACACCCTATTCATTAAATCCATAAATATTACGGGTGCATTGGTTAGCCCAAAAGGCATAACCAAAAACTCATAGTGTCCATATCTAGTCCTGAAGGCAGTCTTGGGAACATCTTCTGCTTAATCTTCAACTGATGGTATCCGGATCTCAGATTTGTAAGCCCTCACCCAGATTTATTATTTTACAGTATTAGAAACCTTCGAATTGAGTTACGTCGAATCATAAGCCTCTAGTAGTATTATTTGAGGTTGATTATAGTTTTGAATCGCAAGTCGGATATCATTTGGCTGACCTCGGTACGAATACAAAGTGATTAGGAAATTTAAACCCAATTAACTTATGATTTTGGTGTGAGTGGTGTGAGTATTACATGGAATGGGCTTGAATAAAAGTCAAAATCCATGTCATTAGATTTGCACCAATGAATGGATGACAAATTAAAAGTTAAATATGAATTATCATAAATTAGTTGTCATGCAATAATGACTAAATGATTAGTTTTAATTCATGAGTTACCAAAGTGCCCTTTTATGGATAAATTCCATGAGTTGAGTTAGTGGACATTTTGTGGTAGAATAAAGGGCATTTTAATCTCATGTAAGTAGCAATAAATGAATATAAGGGATGACCACATGCAAGCCATCGCTTGGACGGCAAAAGAGGAAGCAAAAGGGAAAAGGTGACCGGTCAACAAAGAAGAAAAATCAACAAAGTAAGATGAAACAAAAGACAAGGGGTCGGCAATCACAAAAAGGGGACATGATGGTGATTTTATAGAAGTTGACCATCTATATATCTATTCAACACTTAGAATATTTTACATAGGAAGCAAGAAGCAAAACCGAGAGTAATAGAGCAAAAAGAAAAGGTGTTGGTCGGCAATTGAAGGGGAGAAGGATAAGTGACTTTTTTTTTATCCCATTTCAAGTTTCTAATCCATCTTTCAAGTTGATTCCAAGCCAAGACACCAATCCTAAGCAAGAACTAAGGTGAAATATCATCTTTCTCAACTTTGATGGTAGTTAGATATGTTAATATGTTGATGGATTGAGTTGTTTATTATGGAATTGTTGGTGGGATTTTGATGTAGATTTATATTTTAGTAATGGATATGTGTTATGGATACTTAGATGATAAGTTAGAGAGCATGAAGTCATAGTTAGGATTTATATGGGGGAAACCCTAAGTAGAGATTTAAATATGATTTAATCAAAATGAATTGTAAAGAACTTGGTTGATGAAATGATTGAAAGAAATATAGCATGAAAAATTGAAAATAATGACATGTGAGTGCTTGGTGTGTGAAGGGAACTCCTAAGTGCCAAAGTATGAAAAGAAATTTTCAGAGCTGATCTGCATGGTACCTTTTATTACAGAAAACGAAAAACAGAAGATCAACAGGTTCATGGCAGGTCTTAACCCTACAGTTAGGACCATTGTTTCATTTTCAGTACATACTCGGTATGGATAGTTGGTGGAGGCAGCCACCAGAGTTGAATAGAGTGCAAGAACCGTTCTCAAGCCGAAGCCACCATTCAGTCAGAAGCGCAGTTGGAGTGGCAGTCAATAAGGGGGACTGAGTAAAGTGGACAAACGTGATCAGAAGTATGCATGGTTTAAGAACCGTAAACAAAGCCAGAGGTCCCAGACCAGCCAAAGTTCAGTCCAATCATCGAGGGGATCCAATAGGAGACCGAGTTGGACAAATAGACCTGCCTGTAGCAAGTGTGGTCGAATGCATCCAGGCAAGTGCCTTATGGGCCATACGACATGTTTCAGATGCGACTATGAGGGCCATTTCATGCCAGACTGTCCCAGTGTAGCTGCCTCTAGCCCAGTAGAGGCCAGATCTACAGTACAGGGACAAAGTAGCGGGGTGCGTAGATAAGACAGAAGAGGCCCTCATGCCAGAGCAACTGTAGTTCCAGAGCAGCCTAGTCGCGAATCGAGCAAGGGTATGCCTCCTAGGGGACAGCCTGATCGACCCCGTAGCCAGGTAGTCAGAGTTTACACCGTAACCCAACAGCAGACTGATGCAGCCCCGGAGGTGGTTATAAGTATTCTTACTGTATTTGCTTTAAATGCACATGTTTTGGTGGACCCAGGAGCCACCCACTCCTTTGTATTTGGAGAGTTTATTGGTAGAGTCGGTGTAGATATGAGACCGACAGAGTGCAGTATGAGAGTGTCACTTCCCACTGGTGAGTCACTTATGGCCGACCAGGTTTATATGGAAATTAAAGTGATTATAGCGGGTCAGGAGTTTGAGGCAGATCTAATTGTTTTAGCCATTCATGACTTCAATGTTATCCTAGGCATGGATTGGCTTTCGAAGCATCGAGCTACGGTTGACTGCTATAGAAAAGAAGTCAAGTTGAGTAGACCCGGTGCACCAGTAGAAATATACTCCCAGTTAGTTTAATCAGCACCCTAAAGGCAAATAAAATGCTTAGAAAAGCATGTCAGGGGTACTTGGCCTATATCATAGAGCCGGATGAAGACAAGCTGCGGCTAGCTGATCTACCAATGGTTTGTGAGTTTCTCGATGTGTTTCCTGAAGATCTTCCAGGGCTGCCACCAGACAGAGAGATAGAGTTCGAGATTGAGTTAGTACCTAGTACAGAACCTATCTCTATAGCACCCTACCGGATGGCATCGGCAAAGTTGAAAGAATTGAAGATCCAGATGGAAGAGCTGTTGAGCAAAGGTTTCGTAAAGACAAGCACATCACCATGGGGAGCTCTAGTATTGTTTATGAAGAAGAAAGATGGGAGCCTCCGATTGTATATTGACTACAGGTAGCTTAATAAGGTTACTATTAGGAATCAATACACACTGCCACGAATAGACTATCTATTTGATCAACTCCAAGGAGCCAAGGTATTCTCGAAGATTGATCTACGGTCGGGATATCATTTGCTGAAGGTACGAAGGGAAGATGTTCCTAAGACAACCTTCAGGACTAGATATGGGCACTACGAGTTCTTGGTTATGCCATTTGGCCTGACTAATGCCTCAACTGCTTTTATGGATCTGATGGATAGAGTCTTCCGACCCTACCTGGACAAGTTTGTGATAGTCTTCAGAGACAATATCCTAGTGTAATCGGGTAGTCGAGAGGAGTATACTGAGCACTTGAAGATTGTACTACAGACGCTGAGAGGGCATCGGCTTTATGCAAAGTTTAGCAAGTGCTTGTTTTGGCTAGATCAAGTGGCATTTTTGGGACACGTGGTATCAGTAGATGGAATATCCATAGATCCTCAAAAGATAGAAGCCGTAGTGAACTGGAAGCCGCCTACGAATGTGACAGAAGTTAGAAGTTTCTTGGGTTTAGCAGGATACTATAGAAAGTTCGTGGAAGGGTTCTCTAAGATTGCTACTTCACTGACCAGATTGACAAGGAAAGAAGAGAAGTTTGTATGGTTAGATGCATGCCAGAACAGCTTTGATGAATTGAAGAAGAGATTGACTTCAGCACTAGTGCTTACACTGCCATCCGTGAGTGATGGGTTTACAGTGTACTGCAATGCCTCCAGACAGGGTTTAGGTTGTGTGTTGATGCAGTATGACAGAGTAATAGCTTATGCTTCTAGACAATTGAAGAAACATGAAGCCAATTATCCAACACATGACTTAGAACTAGCTGCAGTAGTGTTTGCCCTACGTATATGGCGACACTATCTTTATGGAGTACCCTGTAGGATCTTCACTGATCACAAGAGCTTACAGTACTTGTTTAGTCAAAAGGAGTTGAATATGAGACAAAGACGATAGGTTGAACTCATAAAAGGCTATGATTGCACCATTGAGTATCACTCCAGTAAAGCTAATGTGGTAGCAATTGCATTGAGTAAGAAGCCTACCAACTCCCTAGCCCAGCTTAAAGCGGAATACTTACCCATGCTGATCGATTTGAGGGCGATGGGTGTCCGCTTAGAGACGACGGATACAAGTGCCTTGTTAGCAGCCTTTCATGTCAGTCCAGTGTTCGTCGATCGAATTCGGGCTTTACAACTTCAAGATCCTTACTTGATGAAGCTTAGACATGAGATAGAAAAGGGGCAGCAAAGTAGCTTCGCGTTGAGAAATGATAGGGCACTAATTCTGGGGCAACGATTATGTGTGCCAGAGGTAGTAGAATTGAAGAAAAAAATCATGAATTATGTGTGCGCTCACCCTTGAACATTATATCTGGTTCCTCTGGAGTACTGAATCTGACTTCATTTCGGAAGCAATCAATTGTGGCGCGATGAGTAGCTAAACAATCCATCCCCAGTATCACATCAAAATCATGAATATCCAATAATATCAGACTAACTGGGAATGATCTGCCCCCAATCACAACCTGAACACCTTTGAATACCCTCTCAGTCACCAATGTATCTCCAGTAGGAGTAGCAACTATCATCCCACTCTCTAAGGGCTCTAAAGACAACTCTACCCTACTAGCAAAGCTCTTAGAGATGAAAGAATGTGTGGCCCCTAGGTCTACCAAAACATGAGCATCTGATCCGAAAATCAAAACAGTATTTGTAACCACTTCTAGAGTAGTCTCTGCCTCTTGTTGGGTAACAACAAACACCCTCCCCTGTACTGAAGGTCTTCGTAGCTGTCATCTGGCTGAGGTACCTCGACCCATACCTCTACCTAGCTGTGTAAGAGTCCCTGGTCCTCTCCCCTGTGGACCTCTCCTACCTCTCGACTGCGTCGAAGTCACTGGTCTCGACTCACTAGTCTGTGCTGCAGTCCTTTGTGGGCAATCCTTCTTCAGATGTCCCTCCTGACCGCAAAAGTAACACCCAGTCCTGCCAAAGTAACAGTCTCCCCGATGCTGTCGACCATAAGTAGCAGATGGAGGAATACTACTCTGGCCACTGCCTCTGCCTTGAGAACCTGATGGCGGCCTCACTGATCCCTGACTGGAGGTGGCCCGCTGACTCTACTGTCTGCCTGAAAACCCTCTAGATCTGCCTCCTGTCTTGGGGGTCTTACTAGGTCCCCCTATTTGCCATCTCTGACTCTGGCCCCTCTTCTGCTGCTGTGCTCTTTCTACCTGAACTGATCTCTCCACTCTCAGAGCTGCCTCTACTAATCTCCCATAATCCCTATAATCTGTAGCAGCTACATAATCCCTATAAGCTGCCTGTACTATTCACCGAAAGTTTTCGTTTTTCACCGAAACAAACTCCAAAATTTTTTATACCTTAATCGAGTCTTAAATCATTCTTTGGCCCTATTTCTGGATCAATATTCCCTATCCTACTCAAGTACATGGAATATAATAGAAAATTAGGTTCGGGGTTTATCATCACCTATATAATATTATTTTTATTTAATTACTCATTATTGCATTATATTCTATTTTATGCTTAATGCTCTTATATTAATTAGCCACTAGTTTAGAAGATTTGTTAACTTTGAATGCGCTCGGAAAAAGTACTTATGATTTAAACCTAAACTAGGATGATGAATTACATGAGATAGGAATATACTTGTATGATTCGTGTAATCGTGATGAGTGGTTGAAGCTAATGTGCCTAAGTTAAGCTAATCATCAAAGGAATACAGTCAATTAAGTGATCTAGGTAATTCCACTTGATTATTCAAAAGAGGCTTATGGATAACTTAAAGGTACTCAATCAATCAAATAATGAGAATAAATTATTAATGATAAAAATATAAGTTGAGTGAAATGATAGGGTGAAATTTTAACTTTAGCATTATTGTGGGTATTTTCCAATCTTTTCAAATGGGCTGGTAAAAGCCCAAAAACCTAGTGAAACTGGCCTAGTGGATAAGGGCCCAGCAGATCGGGTATCAGTTCGCTAAAGCGACCGAACAGAACACTGAACAAGCAACTTGCGTGCATAGAAGTAGTTTATTATTACACGTTCTAGTTTTACCAATGATCAGCTCACTGTATAAGAGTCTTCAGTACAACTCGTTGAGATCAGGTTGCTAGCTACTCAGCACCTAATGAGCTCCAGCTCGCCCAGAGCGAAACCAGCTCGTGCAGTGGTGTGATGTGCACTGCTAGCTTTTCCAGATCAATGTCAACTTGACTTTCTCAACCACTAAGCATAGGTTAGTGTCAGAAACTCATGCTTTTGGTAGAATACTTTGACAAATGTATAATTACCATTTATTACTTTCCCACTTGTATTATAACTGTAGCACCACGTCCCTCTATAAATAAAGGTGAAAATTCATTGTAAAGGGGGATTTCTCTCTTCTCTCTCTCTCGTTGTAACCAAAGATAACACTCAATAATAGTGACTGCCGCCTTGACCAGAGCCGGCACTGGTACCGTGGATGTAGGCCAATTCTTAAGGCCGAACCACGTAAATCTTTACCTTCTATTCTTCCTCCTTGCCTGTCTTCTCCTTTATTTACTTTGTTGTGGATTGATTTGCAATTTTGGGCTTCAAAGAATCTAGTTAACCATTATTTTACATCAACAAGCATCTAATCTCCATTGGCTGTGATTTAATTTAATTATTTGTTTCCTATTATTTTTCTTAATTTTATTTTTATTTCAATTTAACAACTCATTATTTTGATAGTTTGAATAAGTTTAGTCTTAATCGGTTTAGTACTTAACATAAATAATTTGGAAAATCCTTATAGAACAATACTCTATTTATCACTATATTACTTATAAACCATGTATACTTACACATGTTTTTAGTGTGTGCATTTTATCTATTAGAAAATATTCCATCATTTAACTAGTTTATAAGACACACTAGAAATTCTTCCATCAATTTCCTAGGCTCATGTTTTATTACATGATTATCTATTTTCCTATTATACCCAAGAGAGGTTACATATTTGACTTTGTCATGACTCTTATCAGAAACAGATCCTAAGGCACTAGTTAACTAGGTAACTATTTCCCTTTCTTTCTCTTTCTCTTATGACAGTGGCTAACTAACCCAATTGTGTTTCAAGTTTCAAAATAGCTTGTTGGGTGACTATATAAATTACTGCTAAGATTGCATCATCTGCTGCAATATATCCTCTAAGGAAAGTTTCTTTTAAGGTGCAATAAAATAGGGAGTATATTGAAAACTAGGAAAGTGTAAAGGATTAGGAAGGGCAAATTGTTGCCTTCTATAACTCATTGGAGATTGGTTTTGCCTTCGTAAAAAGTTTAGATGATTTCTCCAAGTAGGATTATAGGCGGCTGAAAATTGGCTATCTAATGATTTCCCACAATTGAGTGCATTTGCTTATTTAGTATAGCTCTCTTCGAAAGAAAGGGATGGATTGAAGCACAAAACACATAACTCATAAGGGATGGATTGACGCACAAAACACATAACTCATTATAAAATTCATGGTTTGGCTCAAAGCTAAGACCTTTAGTTTCTTAGTGAGATTTTTTAAAGCTCTTTTCATATATAAATTATCTTTCACCTCATGCAAGCCTTCTTTCTTAGGTTTCTCCCTCTCATTCAAAAAATCCCACTATCGAGAATTTTCAAACAAAGTCTTTAAGAAATGTCAGACATCGATACTAACTAGACTCAAGAATTCTCCGTTATGCATAGACTCAATCATATAGAGGCAAGGCACAGCCAAACAATTGTAAAAATAGTGTACTAGTCTTCATAGTTCAAAACTATGGTGGGGACACATTAAAGTAGGTCTTTAAACCTCTCCTAATCCATATAAAACTGTTCACCATCTTTTTTACTAAAATCTACTATTTCTCTCTTAAGGACATTAGTTTTAGACATGTGAAAAAATTTAGATAAAAATTTATTAATTAATTGATCTCAACTGGTGAGAGAATTAAGGGTAAGTGAGTTCCTTGTCTTTTGAAGAAAATGGGAACGTACGAAGCCTAATAGATTTATCTGAAAAATTCTAGAAATGAAAGGTAGAACATATGTCTAGAAATTCCTTGACATGTAGATAAGGGTACTCAAAGTGAGTTGCCATAGTTTATAGTAATGCTATGCAGGAAGGATGATTAGTTGTAACTAATAAAAAGTATTCCCTAAAAGATTTCTCGATATGCAATACATTTTCAACTGTGTCATTGTTTTCTACCACATTTGATGGAAAATTAGTCAACATAGGACTACTGGAAATGTCTATCCTCCTTAAATGTTGATGTAAATCATGATTTCAAACACACATAAATTAGCACAAATCTTAGCCACAAGTCTCTAGTCCTAATTGTCTCTAAAACAATTCAAGAAAAGAAAAGTAAATCTCAAATTAAAAAAAAAT
This sequence comes from Dimocarpus longan, assembly GCA_022984855.1. NCBI lineage: Eukaryota > Viridiplantae > Streptophyta > Magnoliopsida > Sapindales > Sapindaceae > Dimocarpus > Dimocarpus longan. The sequence continues at coordinate 28,907,710 of CM041016.1, read as the reverse complement.
GAAAATTGACAAAATATTAAAACAAAATTAAACAAAACAAAAGCAATAAAAGTCAAAACACCAAATGTAAACTACTTGTCAAACAAACAAATGCAATAAAAACTAACATTATATAAACTGCTAGAAGCAGAACCAATCAAGTTGCAAACATACAAATATAATAATCACGGCAAAAAGGATAAGCACCAAAAAAAAAAAAAAAAAAAAAGTCAAAAGACACTGACACTGGCACTAACTTTTTTTCCCCTTTTCTTTTCTTTTTTTTTTTAACTGCAAAATAACAATGTAATCCTAAATGAAAACCGGTAGAAGAATTAAATAAATTTAATATAAACTAATTTTTCAATCAATCCCTGACAACATAAAAAAAAAAAACTTCTTGTGCAAAATTTTAAAAACACGTAAATGCACGAGTCTATTATAAATTAGAAATTAGGTTATTCAAGTATGCAGTCAATCCCATAAAGATTGATAACTTATTAATTTAATTTTAAATTAAATTAAATTCTAATATAGTTAACTAAAATTAAAAACTAAAAAATTAACAAAGACTAAATAGCAACTAGAATTCAAAATTAACAAGATAAAAAACCATGCAAAACTTAAGCAATGGGAAAAAGTTTGAGGTTTAGAATCCACTTTTATCAATCTGTAATATTTTACTATTCAAAATATTATTTTCAAAATTTAAAAAATAATTAAGAAATCAATCTGATGTTTTCTCAGAAATTATGTAACTACCTCAAATACTTTATACTTAAGGTGAAACTACTTTATTTTATCAATTAGTGAAACTAAGAATATATTATTTAAATATTAAAAATCAAATTGAGAATAATACTTGAATAGCAAAATAATTACAATATCAATATGGCTTCATCTTACATCTCAGAAAAAAAAAAAAAATTAATAGTCATTGTGACAACAAGAACAGAAAGTAAATTGAAACCCAATATGGTGTCAAAATTTTGGTTGTAATTTTGGTCTGAATCTGTTATGGGCATTTTGGTGACTATAAAAATGGGTTGATAAAAGCCTAGGGATGAGTTCAGTGTGTTATTTTATGAGAAGAAGCCTAAGAGGCTGATCAATTAGTCAACGCTCAAAGGAGGGAACATGTGATTGTTTAAATTATGAACTCGAGCACATCTGGACGAATTGCGGTCGTTTTAATTACTAAGCGACTGATCGTATCATTCGAACACATGTTTGATCGTGTAATGGTTTGATCGCATGTTATAATGCTAAGATAGTCTGGTCGTGGTCAAGATCTGTTAGATAGTACTCTTCAAAGGCTATCAGAAAGATCAGGAGGTCTTCTTATTTGACCGCTAGTCGAAGGAGCGGATCACTTGGACATTCTGCTCGTTGGGTGCAATATCTGATCGCTTGAGTAGTCTATTTGCTCAAGGTGCTTGTTGAATTTGATCAGTTGACCTTTTAGAATACCGAATCAGTTCAATTCAAGAAAGGAGTCAACTTGCCTATTTCCATGCAAATCAAATCACGACAATCTCGACTATTGCTGCAGATATGGTGGAGAAAATCTTAGGAGATATTATCTCAAATAATGTATATTATTTTTTACCTTATACGGAAGATTCTTAAACCTATTCAAATTGTAACATTTTCTCTATAAATAGGGGATGAAATTAATTGCAAACAACTAACTAAGAAATATATACTGTTACTCTATGAGAATAAGTGTAACAATCGTGGACGTAGGCCATTACCTTGCCGAACCACGTAAAAATTATTGTGTCCTGCTTGTTTTGATTTTAGTCATCATTGTTTTGTTTATTAGTTATTGTTTCGCAGGTATTGGGCTTCAAGAACCAGGTTAACAAAAATTAAGTGTCAACATTTTTTGGCACTAGAATGAGGGCCTAGACTCTGCGATTTTGTAATCTTTTTAATACAATTGTGATTCATGTACATAGCTAGGATCAAGACAACCAGAATTGTTGCATCGAAAGCTAACCAATCAGAAGGTCACCAGGGCCAAGGTCACATTGCAAGAACTTCCAGTGCGGCTTTGCCACTACTCCCCCCTCATCAGGCTACTGCTGGTGGAGATATTGTACCAATTTGGTAGCAACGCCAGGAAGCATTGGAAAATACAGTGGCACAATTGACAGAGGCAATCAGGGCTCTGACTCAAGCCCAGGCTCAGACGGTCCCTAGGAATGTAGATCCCAAGCGCCAGCTAGTTGATGTTATAATTGCCAGAAGAGAAAAGGCTGTTGAAGCGAGGGTACAACTTGCAAGTTCCATCTGTTCCTCAAATTTATGCCCCAGAGGAGGCGGACATCAGGTTCGAGAAGAGGAAGTAGTGCCTCGCCCACCTAGTCTGAGGGTAAAGGTGAGCTAAGATGGCAGTCGCTGCGTAGAGGCTGATCATGGTAATGAGCGAGCTCATGGACATAGGGAATAACGTGTGCGTCGAGAAGAGTCGCAACTTACGAAGAGCTCACGGAGAAGAAATAGGTCTCGTGAAAGAATGCCTGTTAACCTAGAGAGATCATGTGATCGTTTTTTAGGAAATAGGGAAAGCAAGAAGAGTCACTAGTCCTCTGTGAGAAGAATAGAGCGGTAAGACTTGGTAGAAGAATTAATGCGGAGGGTCCAGCGATTGGAGGCAAGACTTGGGCTCCACGGTCAAGCAGAGTTGTGAGAAGAGAGAGCCCCTTTACAAGGGAAATTGAGATGGAGCCATTACCGCCAAGATTCAAGCTTCCAAATGTCCCACTCTACAACGGGGACAGTGATCCATATGACCATCTAGATGCTTTCAATGTCCAGATAGATCTACAGACATCCAACCCTCTAGTCAAGCGCCGAGTGTTCCCAGCCACATTGGGGAACGTGCTGAGGGCAGGGTTGAGGAGTCTTCCTGCTTGCAGTATCAATAGCTAGGATGAATGTCGAAGGAAGTTCACTGATCAATACAAGGCACTAAGAAAGCAGCTCGCACCAACTTGCCACCTAGCGACGGTCTTTCAGAAGCGGGATGAGCCATTAAAGGACTATATCGCTAGATTTAGAAGTGTGGTGAACAATGTGAAAAACCCCTCGGATGAAAGTATCCTAATAGCAATTTCAGCGGGACTTAGAAAAGATGGGAAGCTTTACGAGAGCATTTATAGGTCCCTTGTAAAAAATCTTAGCGAGTTTTATGATAGAGCATCAAAAGAGATCCGTTGAGAAGAGACTTTTGGGCAAAGAAGATCCAGCAATCGGAAGAACAGAGTGAGCAGTTCTCACCAAGGAAGAAAGATGGGTTAAGGTGAGAGTGAAGAGAGCAGTCGTAGAAATTGCTCCAACAATCAGATAGCGAAGCGGGCAAGGAACGAGCCCGAAAGAAAGACATCCTCGCGACAAAATTGATACCAGAATTACAGCGTCCTCACAGACAGACAGGACAAAATTTACGAAGTAGAGAAGAGACAAGAGAATTTCAGGAAGCTGAGTCCCACGATCATCCCAAATAGATTTTGAGATTCAATGAAGTATGTCATGATGAAAAAGGGCACTACACTTTCCAGTGCGGGGAGCATAGGGATGCAATAGAAGACTTAATTAGGAGAGGTCGCTTGAGGGAGTATGTAGCATGACCAGAAGATCAGTGTCCCCAACGTAGGTATAAGTTGGCATAATAACGTTTTGATTCGGCCCAACAACCTGCCCAACAACAACCTCAACAAACAACCGATCAGGACCATATGCCCGTGGTCAGAACCATCTTTACTATTCATGGTGGACAGCATATTATGGGGACGTCAAATAGGTCACAGGAGCGATATGTGTGGAAGGCCAGTTACATTCTGCTGACGGGGCATAATGAGGCAGAGAGATCCTTTAAAAGGGTCAGAATGACTTCAAGAGGCATCGTTTTCAGTGAAGAAGATGCTAAAGGTGTACACTAGCCTCATAATGACGCGCTGGTCATCAGGACAAGGATTGGAAATGTCGAAGTAAGGAGGATCATGATGGACATAGGCAATTCAGTAAATGTGATGTATAGAAATTGCTTCGAGCAGATGGGTTTGAGGCCTGATCAAAGAACATCATCTCCTGAGCCTCTTTTTTAATTTACTATAGATGCAAATTGTGCCCTTGGGACAAATCAAACTCCCCCTCGTTATCGGAGATTCAAATCGGCAAGCTATGACATTGACAAATTTTCTGATCATTGACTGCCTATCAACATACAATGTTATCCTCGGAAGACTAGCCATGAATGATCTGGACATGGTAATATTGACCAAGACCCTCACAGTCAAGTTTCCAATGCCAAATGGAGTAGGATGTGTGCGAGAAAAACAGGAATTGACAAGGAAATGTTATAGAAATGCAGTAAAAATAGGGGCTAAAGGGAAGAAAGTCAACGTGGTAATTAAGAGGAAACCGCGAACAGTTAGTATAAGGGGAGTAAGCCAGGACCTGGATCCAAGAGAGATTAAAGTAGATCGAGCAACAGGTCTTGTGGAAGAACTCAAGGATGTGCAAGTCAGTGAACAGAATGTTGAATAGTGCTTAAAAGTGGGGAAGGATTTATCTCCAGATGTCAAAGCTCAGCTCATTGACTTTTTAAAAGAAAATTTGGATGTCTTCACCTGGAATCACGAAGACATGGTGAGAATCAGTCCAAATATTATGTTGCACAGATTGAATATCAATCCTCACCATCGGCCAGTTTGCCAGAAAAGAAGGCCAATGACAAAAGAGCGATATAAAGCACTTAGAGAAGAGGAAGAGAAACTCCTGGCAAACAGATTCATAAGGGAAGCCCACTACCTAGTTTGGGTAGCAAATCCCGTTCTAATGAAGAAGAAGAATGGGAAGTGGAGAACTGATATCGACTTCACTGCTTTGAATAAAGTATGTCCAAAGGATAGTTTTCCCTTGCCAAGGATTGATCAGCTCGTGGATGGTACAACTAGTTACCAGCTCCTCAGTTTTATGGATGCCTATTCAGGGTATAATCAGATCCTAATGAACCCTGACAACGAGAAGCACACTTCATTTGTCACTGACTGCGGGTTATATTGCTACAAAGTAATGTCGTTCAGGTTGAAAAATGCTGGAGCAACCTATCAGGGGCTGGTCAACATGATGTTTGAAGACCTTATTGGCAGAACAATAGAGGTATATGTAGATGACATGTTGGTAAGTCTAAGCAGAAATTCGAGCATGTGTGCGACCTGGGAGAGATGTTCCAAATCCTGAGGAAATTCCAAATGAAGTTGAATCCTTTAAAGTGAGTATTCGGGGTGGCCTCAGGCAAGTTTCTGGGTTTCATAGTCAACAATAAGAGGATTGAAGCAAATCTCGAGAAGATCAAAGCTTTGATTGACATGAAGTCGCCCACTAGGATCAGAGAAGTACAGAGCCTGAATGGCTAGGTCGCTGCTCGTAGTAGGTTTATATCTAGATCGACGGACAAGTGCATCCCTTTCTTTGATGTGTTGAAAAAAGCAAAGAACTTTCAGTAGACTTAGGAATGTGAAGTGGCTTTTCAACAACTAAAGGAGTATATGGGCCGAACATCATTGCTTTCTAAACCTATAGAAGGGAAAAAACTGATGGTTTACCTGGGGGTTACTCAGCACGCCCTCAGTGCAGTCATAGTTCACGAAGAAAACGGGGATACAACTCCCTGTATACTACGTAAGTAAGAGGTTGCTCGATGCAGAGACTAGATATACCCCTATGGAGAAACTGGCGTACTGTCTAGTAGTTGGATCAAGAAAGCTTTGCCCCTATTTTCAAGCCCATACGATTGAAGTACCAATCAGGTATCCATTGAAGCAGGTTCTTCAGAAGCTTGACACCTCGGATCGCTTACTTAAATGGGTCATTGAGCTAGCCCAATTTGAGATAGAGTTCAAACCTCGGACAGCAATCAAAGGGTAGGTGCTAGCAGATTTTATGGCTGAATTCACAGAGCCTGGGAGTGAGGAAGCTGAATCCTCTGAAGGCCCATTTTGGGAGTTGTATGTGGATGGATCCTCAAGCGAGTAGAAGGCTGGGGCAGGTGTGATGTTGATGAGCCTATAGGGTCATCGAATTTTGTGCACCTTGAGGTTCAAATTTAAAGCTACAAACAATAAGGCCGAGTATGAAGCGCTGCTAGCAGGACAAAGGCTGGCCAAAGAAGTACGAGCAGAACGAGTAAGGATATACAGCGACTCTCAGCTTGTAGTATGTCAAGTCCGATAGGAATATCAAGCCAAGGGATCCAAGATAACTATTTATTTGCAAAAAGTTCGAGAGATGTTGGCTGTGTTTGAAAGATATGAAGTGCACCATGTTCCGCGATCACAGAATTCTCATGCGGATACATTAGCCCGTCTTACCACAGCAAAGGATGCAGATTTCATGGGGGCTGTACTAGTGGAGGTTCTGCCAGTCCCAAGCATAGAACCACAGGACAAGATGATGGCGATTGTTATGGCACAAGACTCTTGGATGAATCCTTTGATTGAGTACTTACAGGATGGAAGATTGCCTGAGGATAAGCTAGAAGCTCGTCATCTTCGAGCCCAAGTAGCCCGGTACTGCATTTACAACGATAGGCTTTACAAGAGAGGGTTCTCGGTCCCTTTGCTCAAGTGCATTGATGGTATGGATTGCCATGTCATTCTTGAAGACATCCATGCGGGACATTATGGCAATCATGCCGGGAGGCTGTCTTTGGCTCAGAAGGCTCTTCGACGGGGATTCTATTGGCCAACCATAAAGTAAGATGAAATCAAAATGGTCAAGAAATGTGATAAGTGTAAAAGGTTCTCCAAGGTTTCACGAGTCCCACCAGCTTTCCTGAAGCAGATGGTTAGTCCATGGCCTTTCGCTGTTTGAGGCATGGATCTGATCAGCCTACTCCTAACAGCTCAAGGAAAATGCAAGTATGCAATAGTGGCGATGGATTATTTTACAAAGTAGGAATAAGCTAAAAAGCTTGCTGAAATATCCACTACTAAAGTCGAGAAGTTTGTTTAGGAGAATATTATTTGCAGGTTTAGAGTTCTTCAGCAGATCGTGATGGATAATGGGACCCCGTTCAGCAGCGAACAGTTCCAGAAGTTTTACGAAAACGTTGTAATCAAGAATAGCTTTTCCATTGTGGACCACCTTCAAGCGAATGGGCAGAGATTATCAAGAAAAACTTGAAGACTAAGCTATAAGCAAGGAAAGGAGCTTGGGTTGATGAGTTGCAGAAAGTGTTGTAGGCTTATAGAACAACTGTTCGTAACACTACTAGGCAAACTCCCTTCTCGCTGGTGTATGGATCAGAAGCAATGATTTCAGTAGAGTATGAGGTTGCTAGTCAGCAGAGGGCAATGGTCAAATAGGAAGATAACAACTAGCTGCTCGCAGCTAATATAGATTTGCTCGAAGAAGCAAGAGATGAAGCTCGGATGAGAGTGGTTGTTTACCAACAAAGGGTCGCCAGGTTTTATAACAGGAAAGTCCATGTTCGGAGCTTCAAGCCTAGTGATCTGGTCTTGCATCTCATCCTACTAGCTACTCGAAAAGCCAGTGATGGAACTTTGGCCCAAACTAGGAAGGCCCTTATATTGTAAAGGGTAGTCTTAAAAAGGAGGCTTATCACTTGGTTAACTTGAATGGGGTAGAAGTCCCTCGAGCATGGAATGCCGAGAATCTTCAGCCATATTATGTTTAACTTATTTAGTTCATATCTTATTTGATTTATTTAGTTTGACTTGTATGAATGCAGCTAATTCATCAATAAAGACTCTCTTGGCAAAGCAATTTCTAGTCGCATTTATCCTCGCTGGGCAATCCATTTTGTTTTTTCTACTCATGCTTTGGAAGGTGCAATTGCTACTTGTGAGCGAGTAGACTCTGGAAGGTGCAATTGTTACCTATAAGCCAATGCTCTAGAAGATATGATTACTACTTATGAGTAGCCGAGTTCTGGAAGGTGTAATCATTATCTGTGAGCTAAAAACATCCTGGAAGGTCTCAGCATAGCCTGTGAGCGAGCAAGCTCTGAAAGGAAAGCTTATGGCCTGTGGACTTATAAAATAATCCTAGAAGATCTATATAGCCTGTGAGCGAACAAGCTTTGGAAGGAACATTTGATCTATGGATTTTTATATGTTGGGAGGAACCAATACTACTTGCGAGCAAGCAAGCTCTGGAAGGGTTAAACAATCTCATATGAACCATGAGCATTACAATTTAAACGATATTTGTTATAATTTGATTTGGCTAACAATCAGAATTGCTTGACACTCAAATAACAATAAAGAATGAGGAAATGGAAAAAGATAGAAGAAACAAATTGGATTTATTAAAGTTCATGAACTGAATAAACTGTATTACAGATGAAGTTAAAAGAATTGAAAATTTTCTAAGTATTGCTAGAAGGTATATCCTGCTCGTTTGTGGCCTCTGAAGCTTTGCCTTCATCTTCTATAACTATTGGCTGAGAAGAGCTCGAAAAAGGTCCTGCGTGAGCTGGAGGAGCACGATTAGAAAAAGAATGGCTTGGGCCTGATTGGGAAGTTGGAAGACTAGCTTCTAATTGAGCCTCTTATGCAGCCCTTGTTGTGTATATTTTCACTTATTCCACAGCCTCCTGATCAAAGAATGAGATGTCTACATCTAGCCGCTTTAACCATAGGTTGTACAAGAACTGACTTTTCATTCTTTCTTCCGCCTCTTTAACTAAAGCCTCAGTATGGCTTTGTTCTCGAGCTAGTTCTTCTTTGGTAAAAATCATCTCCTACCGCATTGATTCAATAATCTTTTTATCTTCATCAGCTCCATGCTTGTGTGAGGCCAACTCTTCTTTCAGTCTTTTGCTCTCTTTTTTGAGTTGCTCCTCCAAGTCTTGAGCATGATGGAGTTTCTTCTTTAAATCTTCGCCTTCTTCCTTCAGCGAATTGATAGAGGCATCTCGAAATTTTACAACCTCCCTCAGACCTTCCCTTAGATTTAAGGACTTTTCAAGTTTCTGCTCTAAGATATGAGCGATCTTTTGAGACTTTTTAGCCTTCTGTTTGAAGAAGTCTACCTCGCCTTGGATTTTGTTCTTCTCATCCTCCAAAGAATTTATGGTCACCTCCATGGTAGCTTTCTCCTCAGGCCAATCAAAAATTTCTCTAAGAAGCTTCATGTAGGCAATGGATGCCTGAAACTAAATGTTAGTAAACCGATAAAAGACAAAAAAGTAATAAAAGTGACAGTAATAAGAACGGAAACTTACGAGCAGGTTATGGAAACCTAGATAGTTAATTAGCCTCTCGCCCTTCATATCTTCATTATAAAGGGTGGGCTTCTTTATACCGAGGAACTAGGGTGTGCGATCTAGGAGATCATTGTAATATATCCCCATGTCAAAGTCCTAAACCTGTTCTTCGACAATGGGCTCTTTCCCCAACGATTTTTGGCCTTTATGGGGGTGTGTGTTCTGCAATCCCTTTGCCTTTGTAAAGTCTTGGGGGCGTGGAGCAGGCAAGCTGCTAACAGCAGGAGCCAATTGTGAAGTAGGCTCCTCATGAGCATCTTTGTTTTAAGATTTTCTCCTTACCGATTTGTGTCTCATACTACGAGCAAATGGTGTGGAAGAATCCTTTTAAATAGCTGACCCTATGGGGGCTTTTATGGTTGTTTGGGAATTAGAACCCCCGGCAGCTTGGTCAGTTTTCTTTGGAGGAGGAGCCTCGCCAGGAAGGGATTGCTCGAAATGGAGCCACACAATTGTTGAAGATTGACTTTCTTGTAAGTTCGGTACTTCCTTCCCAAAAGCCTCAAAAGTAGAGGAAATTTCTTTGTTTCTACGACCCATAGGCCTCTGAAAATTTTTGCAGCAAAGCTAACTCCTCGCTTGACAGTGCAATTTCACTCTTAACAACGTCTGCACGAAAGTAAATATTAATAAAAAGCAGTATATGTGCAAAACAGTAATACAAAGACATACTTACTGGGAGAAGAGCAAAATGATAAGTTTTTGAGATTGGACAAAGAGAGACAGGACGTGTAAAACCAACACATCTTGTAGTCGCCTACATTAGATTTATTAACCCCCTTTGGAAGGTTCACTTTGTAGGGAGAGTTTCGGATCGACATATAATAAAATCCATCTTTGTTCTCTGATTTAGGGCTTGTGGTGCTTTTAAAGAGAAAAACATATTGAATCATTGCAAGAGTAGGTGGAGGAAGATCATTTTTGAGAAAAATTAAAGCAAGTGCAGTAAGGTGAGCATAAGAATTGAGAGTGAGCTGAAATGGGGCAAGCTCAAGGTCGACTAGGTAATGATGGACCGAAAATCTAAAGCCAGCTTCTATGTGTTGGCTGCTAATGGAAATAAATCACTTAGGGGGATAGGCGGTACCATTGCATGACAACCAAAAGGTATGGAGAAATCCTCAACGATGGATTCGAACTCGCTGGGACTAACAGAAGATTCGTGTCTAAGAAAGGGGATGCGAGCAGGGGGATTATGGTGTCCTAAAGGGGCTAATGTGGCTTCACAGCTTTGAGAGGTCGCGTTATCAATATTTCTGACTTGGTCAAGCTCCTCTTCAGAATCCACGTCAGTAGCTCCCACTTTACGGTCGCGACGACTATGACCAGACATCTACAAAAGTAACTGTGGCGCCCCTCGCCCCGACTTCCGTTACCGTCGAAAATCCGAAACGGAGGACGTCAACTTTTAATTTATTTTTTTACTTACGTTTACAAAATATCAAAATCCGTTTCTGTTACCTTTTTAAAAGCTTATTATCAAGATAGCGGAAATATATTTTTTTTTTTTTTTGAAATAATTTCGGCAGAGTTTCCTCTGTTTTTATGAAATCCAAAATTTATCCCCTGTAGAGAGAATTCTAATATTTCTAAAACAATAATTTCAGAAATTTCCGATTCGGACCTCCGGCCCGTTTTCCAAACATTTCATTATTCAAATGTATCATAAATATTCATTTGCATACATAACCAAAGTAAGTTTAAAAAAATATACATAACCCTTTTTACATAAGTGAAATACAATAATTTACATATTTATACATATGTTCCAAAATGCATGATTTTACGCAATATATATATATATATATATACATATAACTACCAAAAGCGTAGAAAGGATGGTGACTGTCTGAGCTTCTGCGTATGGGGGACTTCCCTGTCTGGGAATGAAATCACAAGCTTCAACCTACGCGCGGTAAATCAACGCGCTAAGCATATTTGCTTAGTGGTATACACATAATCTAATTTTCTCAATTTCAAATATAATTTCATTCATAACTGAAAGCATTATAACTTATCATTCATAAGCATAAATATATGTATATGCTTCATAAAAATATTTAAACATATGATTCTCAATTTTTCGAGTTCAACATATTTCAAATCATTGAGCATATTATAACATGTAACGATTTCATTTCATCGTTTATAACATTTTATCTCAGTGCCCCTTTGTAAACATATATTCGATACTCATGTATTGGCATATGGGTTTCCGACATCGGACACGTGGTAGTATCCGCCGAAATAACGGTCGACCCCGGCAACGGCCGCTCGGTGATTATCCACCGGGTCGTATATCATAACACATATAATCGTTTCAGGATCGGACACGTAGTGCCTCTCATAATCCATAACGAATCAATGTAAATAAACGGTGCAGCTGCTAAGTTCCCTATTGACATGTCAATTACCAATTTCCATTTATCAATATCTATGTTTACAAGGGCTATTTATTTCACAACGTTTGTATCATATATTTTCACTTTCATTTTCGTATCGAGATTTTCATAACAAATCGATTTCGCGTTTCATTTCAATATAATCAAATACGTTTGTAAACGCTTTGTATTAAAACGATATATCAATCTCATTTAGTGAAAATCATTTCACAATGAAAACATTTTCGAGTAAAATTAAAGATAATGTGTATACAGACCTCAAAAACGATTCGATCTTTGAATCGAATGCTCCCCTATGTTTTGCTCTTACTTTCGGGTCGAGAATCCGGTTCGTCGGGTTCTCCTTGACCCTTCATTAAAATAAACATAGCAAAGTCTATTTAGCATGTTTCTAATGTTAAATAATGCATAATGCTTCCCTATTATGCAACCTATAAACAACCAATGGATATCACCTCGAAACAACACGTAATATCACACTTTGATAGCTTATAAACTTAACCGTATCGTCTTTCCTTTACGCGAATTATTTCCAATTAACTTTTTCATGTCAACCATTGCGTAACAAAAAGCAAAACGTCACAATTCATCTTTCCAAATATAACAGCCCCTATGCGGCTTCACAACTCAATTTTTAACATCGAAAAAATTATTCGCAAACACGTCAAAGCTTAATCCAACGAACCTCCGCACTAACAAGGTTCTAAAATCCTATTTCTCAAACATGTTATTATCACCCTTTTTATCCTCAACTGAAGCTCAATCATTATATAATCGAAACAGAAATCAAATAACTCTTAACGTACCTTTCGAAGCTTACTTTGAAAGTTTCGAAATAAGTGCAAAAAGTTGTCCAAAATAATTTCTTTTATTAACGAGCTTCCTTCAATCCAAACGGGCATCATTAACGTCCAAATGTTGTTCAAATCATGATTACAATATTAGCGGGGCAGCGACTTACCTTCGCTTGAGCTGGTTTTCGTTTCGAAACAGCTCACGGACGATTGCGATAACAACGATAACAGCTCGGCAGTATTTCGCACCAAAAACAGCAACTTGTTTTCGATGACAGCACACGGCACAGCGGCGGCACAACTTCAGCTTGGCAGCTCGCAGCGGCGTCGTCGATTTCAGCCACCAGCAGCTCACGTACAGCAGCAAGGCAGCGAAGACAGCACACGGCAGCGCACAGCGCAACAGCGCAACAGCGCTCAGCAAAAACAGCACAACAGCTTGACAGCGCGACAGCAATGGCAGCACTTCGCGACGCAAACAGCTTCGCGACAGCAGCTTCGCAACGCCAACAGCTTCGCGACAGCAGCTTCGCAACACCAGCAGCTTCGCGACAGCACGATATCGACAATAGATCAGCACATAACGATGACAGCAACTAGTAAAAACAGCACAACCATAACCATGATTTCAGCAACAATGACAACAAGGGTACAAGGCAGCAGTTACCTCCGTTCAAGGCGAGACTTCTTCCAGCGACGACAGCACTTCCACGCCACCAGCAGCAACCTCATGCCACCAGATTCACGGCGTCAGCACCTTCATCACGTCAACAGCAGCGACAACCCCACGGTGACAGCAACCTCTCGGCAATGGCAGCGACGGCGACAGCAGCTTTCTTCTTCCTTGCTGCACCAGCTTCCTTCTTCACGATCAGCTCTTGCATGCACAACCAGATTTGCTCATTTTCAGCTCTTCAGCTCATGGTTCAATTCATAGCAGCAAGACAGCACCTTACCAGACCACGGCAGCAGCTGAGGACGACGACGGCAGCAGCACGGCCTCCTCACGCAGCAGCTCCTCTCGTCGCCAGCAGCTCTATGCAGCACCACCAGGCAGCACCAGATCTTCAGTCCTTGCTTGCATGCAAGGTCAGATCCACTCTCCCAAGCTTGCATGCACGAGCTTCCTTCTTCTGGTTTCCTCTTCCAGCAACTTCACGGTCGAGTGCAGCTCACGGTCAGCTTGCACCTCTCGGCCTTGACCCTTGCATGCACTCAGATCTGGTTGCTTCTTCTTCTCTTCCACGAGCTGATCACTTGCATGCACCAGATCTGGTCGACTTCCACTTCTCTTCCACGAGCTGATCTTCTTCACTTCGGTTCTTGCTTCTCACTTCCAGTTCTGGTCACGTCCAGATCACCGACCAGCACTTCTTCTTCTCGGTCACGCGAGCAGCTGGCTTCCTTCTTCCAGTTCTGGTCACGTCCAGATCTGCTCAGCTTCTCTCACTCACAGATGGCAACGACAGCTCGGCAGCAAGGCAGCAGCTTCCTCTGCTTGCATGCACGAACGGCTCTCTTCCTTCTTTTCTCCTTCACGGTCTCACGAGTTCAGCAGCTATCCTTTGTTTTGTTTTCAGTTTTTTTTGCTCTCAACTCTCTCTCTCTCTTGGTCTGACCGAACAGCAGCTCTCTCTCTCTCTCACTTCAGATCTGATTTTGTTGCTTTCCTTTATTTGTTTTCAGCTTTTGTTTTGCTTTTGATGTTGTTGACCGAATATAACAATTCTTCTTTCTTTTTGTTTACTAATTCATTTCCAGCTTTTTGCTTTTCATTTCATTTCATTATTCATTTCTTTTCATTTATTTATTTCCTCTCTTGACACATGGCATTGCTTTACCTTGCATGCATGCCATGTGTCCCTTTGGCCCACTCATTTTATTTAATCCTTCCATTCTGACAATTTTCGCTTTAGGATTCCGCTTTCCGCTCGGATTCGATTCGGGTCCATCCTGAAAATTTAATAAAATCCAATTTCATAGACGTAAATTTTATTAGGTTCCGAATGAATATTTAAATTCGGACACTCTAATTTATTTTACGAGATTGGATTAAATAATTATCCCCGGATCCGTCTGGAAAATTTTATAAAAATTCCGTTACTCCTCCGGATCTGATCGGATTATTACTAACATCGTCCGTTAATATATAATTACTATTAAATAAATTATGAGGTATAATAACGGAATGTTACAATTTTCCCCTCTAAAAGAAATTTCGTCCTCGAAATTTACCTTAACTGAATAGATGAGGGTATTGCTTCTGCATTATCTCTTCGCTCTCCCAAGTAGCTTCTTCAACTTTATGGTTCCTCCAGAGAACTTTCACTAACGGAATCTTCTTGTTCCCGAGTTCCCTGATTTCTCGATCTAGGATCTTTACTGGTTCGTCCTCAAAAGTCATGTCGGGCTGAATTTCAATAGCTTCATGAGAGACTATATGAGATGGATCCGATCTGTATCTCCTCAGCATAGATACATGGAACACATTATGTATCTTATCTAATTCCGGTGGTAAAGCAAGTCTATAGGCTACCGGTCCTATACGTTCAATGATCTCGTATGGGCCAATAAACCTAGGACTTAACTTTCCTTTCTTTCCAAATCGAAGTACTCGCTTCCATGGAGATACTCTAAGAAAGACTTTGTCTCCCACTTGATATTCAATATCTTTCCTTTTCAAGTCCGCGTAAGACTTTTGTCGATCGGATGCAGCTTTTAATCTCTCTTTAATGATCTTCACCTTTTCTTTAGTCTGTTCTACCAGATCAATCCCCACTAACTTGCTTTCACCCAACTCGGACCAACATAAGGGTGTTCGACATTTCCTCCCATATAAAGCTTCATACGGTGCCATTTGAATACTTGCTTGGTAGCTGTTATTATAAGCAAATTCTATCAGTGGAAGATGGTTATCCCAACTTCCTTCAAAGTTAATCACACAGCTCCTAAGCATATCTTCAAGCACCTGAATTACCCTTTCTGATTGTCCATCAGTCTGAGGATGAAAGGCCGTACTGAAATGTAACTGAGTACCCAAAGCTTCCTGCAATTTCTTCCAAAACCTGGATGTAAATCTCGGGTCTCGGTCAGAAATGATAGATATAGGTACCCCATGCAATCTGACAATCTCGCTAATGAATAGCTCAGCCAACCTATCCAATGAGTAATCAACCCTGATAGGAAGAAAATGTGCTGACTTGGTTAAACGATCCACAATCACCCAAACTGAATCATGCTTGTTCTTGGTAAGCAGTAGACCAATAACAAAATCCATAGTAATTCGATCCCATTTCCATTCTGGTATAGAAATCGGCTGTAGAAGACCTGATGGAACCTGATGTTCTGCCTTTACTTGTTGACATGTCATGCATTTATTCACAAAGTCCACGATCTCCTTTTTCATTCCAATCCACCAGAAATGATTTTTCAAGTCTTGATACATTTTAGTACTCCCTGGGTGCATAGCATAGGGACTACTATGGGCTTCTGTAAGAATAATCCTCTTTAATTCTTCATCTTTCGGAACACAGATTCTGTCTCCAAAATATAGGGAACCATCATCCCTCACGGAGAACTCAGTCTTTTTCCCTTGAGAAATCTGTTCTCGAATAGCCGCAAACTTTTCATCGAATTTCTGCTTTTCTTGAATTTGCTGCAAAAGACTCGACTTTGCTTTTAACTCTGCCACTAAAACATTGTCTTGAGTCATTTGTAAATCGGCATTCATGGCTCTTAAAGAAACCAAAGCTTTACGGCTCAACGCATCGGCTACCACATTAGCTTTCCCTGGATGATAGTCGATGATACAATCGTAGTCCTTGATTAACTCCATCCATCTCCTTTGTCTCAAGTCCAACTCTTTTTGTGAAGGCAAATACTTTAGACTCTTGTGATCTATAAAAATATAGCATTTTTCCCCATATAAGTAATGTCTCCATATTTTCAATGCAAAGACAATAGATGCTAACTCCAGATCATGCGTCGGATAATTCTTCTCATGAGTCTTCAGCTGTCTAGAAGCATAAGCAACTACTTTTCCTTCCTGCATTAGAACATAACCCAGTCCTTGATGAGAAGCATCACTATAAACCACAAAATCCTTACCGGTTACTGGCTGAGTAAGGATTGGAGCCTCTACCAACATCACCTTTAATCGATCAAAAGCTGTCTGACACTTTTCAGTCCATTCATACTTAACATCTTTATGGAGCAATCGAGTCAACGGAATCGCTATGGATGAAAATCCTTTGACAAATCGTCTGTAATATCCAGCTAAGCCCAAAAAGCTTCTGATTTCCGAAACATTCTTCGGAGGTTGCCATTCCATAATAGCTTCTATTTTCCTCAGATCTGCACGAATTCCCTCAGCAGATACAATATGTCCCAGAAAAGCAATTTCAGAGAGCCAAAACTCACACTTATCCAATTTGGCGAACAATTGCTTTTCTCTCAAAGTCTGCAAAACCACCCGAAGCTGTCTATCATGATCCTCTCGGGTCATAGAATACACCAAAATATCATCAATAAATACCACAACAAACTGATCCAGATACGGACGAAAAATACGGTTCATTAAATCCATAAAAGCGGCAGGCGCATTCGTTAGACCGAATGGCATCACCATAAATTCATAATGTCCATATCTAGTCCTGAATGCAGTCTTAGGAATGTCTGACTCTTTTACCCGCAATTGATGATAACCGGATCGAAGATCAATCTTAGAGAAGACACTCGCTCCCCTCAACTGATCAAATAAATCATCAATACGAGGCAAAGGAAAGGATATTTATTCTTGACTCTAAGCTTATTCAACTGTCGATAGTCCACACACAGTCTCAAAGACCCATCTTTCTTTTTAACAAATAACACAGGTGCACCCCAAGGTGACACGCTCGGTCGAATAAAACCCTTGTCAAGCAACTCTTGCAACTGAATCTTTAATTCTTTTAATTCGGCAGGAGCCATTCTATACAGAGCCATAGACACTGGCGCAACGCCTGGCGAAATATCAATGACAAACTCAACTTCCCTTTTTGGAGGCAAACCTGGTAATTCATCTGGGAACACATCAGGAAAATCACACACTGTGGGAATATCTTGAAGTTGAGATCCAGCCTGACGAGAATCAATTACATGAGCCAGATAAGCTTCACACCCTTTTCTTACCAATTTCATAGCAGACACGACTGAAATCACATTAGAGAGATAATCAGATCTCTCTCCCACCATAACTACTTCATTACCATCCACAGTCTTAAGTGTGATTCTTTTCAGACGACAATCAATCACAACTTGATGCCTGGATAACCAATCCATACCCAAAATCATATCAAACTCCCGAAATGGTAACACCATCAGATCACCCGGAAACTCATGTCCCTGAAGCCGAATGGGACAATCCTTATATACCCTATTCACGATCACACTGTGACCTAAGGGGTTACTAACCACTATTTCATTCTCAGTAACATCAGATTGTAAATTCTTATCGCTAGGTATGGAAGTGCAAATGTATGAATGAGTAGATCCTGGGTCTATCAATGCACGAACAGAAATATCAAAGATGGAAACCATACCAACTATCACATCTGGAGCATCCTGATCATCTTGAGCCCTGATAGCATATGCACGAGCCGGAACTCGAGTATCTCGTCTCTCTGCAGAATCTGGTACTCCCTTCAACCTACTGTTCTGAGCCTCTGACTGATTATGACCCGGTCTTCTCCCTTTAAGAACTGAAGGAGTTGATGCTCCTGATTGAGGAGTGGAAACGGTTCTGTTCTTAGGACAATTTTTCTAAAAATGGTCATGCGATCCACATAAATAACATGCTCCTGTAACTCTCCAGCATTCCCCCTTATGTCTTTTACCACAATGATCACATAGAGGCAAGGCTGATCTTCCCCCAGCATTTCCTGGTGCACTGGCAACGGAACCCATGGACTGAGCTGGTCGAGTAGCAGAACCCTGTCCTCGCTTTTGAGTCTGGCCACTAGCTTGCAGTCCTTTTTGCTTTTTATTGAAGGGCTGAGAAGAACTAAACTGTCCCTGACCCCTCCTTTGCTGGTTCCTGTCCATTCTTGCCTGTTCTTCCTTTTTAATCCTTTCCACATTTAATGCTGCGGCAACCAGCTGTGGAAAATCCTCAAACTGATGAGTAGTGACCTGTAGGCGAATATAATCATGCAAACCGTCCTCAAATCTCCTGCACCTGTCAGCCTCTGAAGCCACTATTTCCCTGGCATACTTGCTCAACCTGTTGAACTCTCTCTCATATTCTGTGACGGTCAACTGTCTCTGCTTTAGATTGATAAATTCCCTTTTTAGATTATCGATGTGGATACGGCCAATATACTTCCTTTTAAACTCTCTCTGGAAGAACTCCCAAGTCCTCCCCTCAGGCGGTACCGATTGAGTAAGAGAAATCCACCACTGATAAGCATCTTCCTGAAGTAAGGAAACCGCACACTCTACACTCTCCTCAGGAGTGCAATGCATCTGTTGAAAAATTCTCTCGGTCCTCTCTAACCAAAACTCGGCAACTGTAGCATCTTCGTCCTTTCTTCCATTGAAATCTGTAGGTCTAAACCTTGCCATCTTTTCAATCATAGATTTCCCAGGTGCTGCTCTAGCAACATGTTGAAAAAACTCAGCCATCTGTTCCATGAAGATGGGTTGACCCTGCGACGCCGGTCTTGCCCCTTGAGGACCCGCAGACCCTCCTGACAAACCTCCAGCCACACTAGCTGGACTACCCTGTTCTGACAAACCACCGCCCTCAGCGGCTCTAACACCGGAGGGTTCCATCCTGAACCCTACATAAGACAGAAGAAATGATTCCGCAGATCAGAGTCACATCCATTTCACTTTGGTAGTATATAATGCATGTATATGTATAATGCAATTATGTATTGGAAGCTTAGGTCTAGAATCGCCTAAACCACAGCTCTGATACCAATAACTGTGGCGCCCCTCGCCCCGACTTCCGTTACCGTCGGAAATCCGAAACGGAGGACGTCAACTTTTAATTTATTTTTTTACTTACGTTTACAAAATATCAAAATCCGTTTCTGTTACCTTTTTAAAAGCTTATTATCAAGATAGCGGAAATATTTTTTTTTTTTTTTTTGAAATAATTTCGGCAGAGTTTCCTCTGTTTTTATGAAATCCAAAATTTATCCCCTGTAGAGAAAATTCTAATATTTCTAAAACAATAATTTCATAAATTTCCGATTCGGACCTCCGGCCCGTTTTCCAAACATTTCATTATTCAAATGTATTATAAATATTCATTTGCATACATAACCAAAGTAAGTTTAAAAAAATATACATAACCTTTTTACATAAGTGAAATACAATAATTTACATATTTATACATATGTTCCAAAATGCATGATTTTACGCAATATATATATATATATACATATAACTACCAAAAGCGTAGAAAGGATGGTGACTGTCTGAGCTTCTGCGTATGGGGGACTTCCCTGTCTGGGAATGAAATCACAAGCTTCAACCTGCGCGCGGTAAATCAACGCGCTAAGCATATTTGCTTAGTGGTATACACATAATCTAATTTTCTCAATTTCAAATATAATTTCATTCATAACTGAAAGCATTATAACTTATCATTCATAAGCATAAATATATGTATATGCTTCATAAAAATATTTAAACATATGATTCTCAATTTTTCGAGTTCAACATATTTCAAATCATTGAGCATATTATAACATGTAACGATTTCATTTCATCGTTTATAACATTTTATCTCAGTGCCCCTTTGTAAACATATATTCGATACTCATGTATTGGCATATGGGTTTCCGACATCGGACACGTGGTAGTATCCGCCGAAATAACGGTCGACCCCGGCAACGGCCGCTCGGTGATTATCTACCGGGTCGTATATCATAACACATATAATCGTTTCAGGATCGGACACGTAGTGCCTCTCATAATCCATAACGAATCAATGTAAATAAACGGTGCAGCTGCTAAGTTCCCTATTGACATGTCAATTACCAATTTCCATTTATCAATATCTAGGTTTACAAGGGCTATTTATTTCACAACGTTTGTATCATATATTTTCACTTTCATTTTTGTATCGAGATTTTCATAACAAATCGATTTCGCGTTTCATTTCAATATAATCAAATACGTTTGTAAACGCTTTGTATTAAAACGATATATCAATCTCATTTAGTGAAAATCATTTCACAATGAAAACATTTTCGAGTAAAATTAAAGATAATGTGTATACAGACCTCAAAAACGATTCGATCTTTGAATCGAATGCTCCCCTATGTTTTGCACTTACTTTCGGGTCGAGAATCCGGTTCGTCGGGTTCTCCTTGACCCTTCATTAAAATAAACATAGCAAAGTCTATTTAGCATGTTTCTAACGTTAAATAATGCATAATGCTTCCCTATTATGCAACCTATAAACAACCAATGGATATCACCTCGAAACAACACGTAATATCACACTTTGATAGCTTATAAACTTAACCGTATCGTCTTTCCTTTACGCGAATTATTTCCAATTAACTTTTTCATGTCAACCATTGCGTAACGAAAAGCAAAACGTCACAATTCATCTTTCCAAATATAACAGCCCCTATGCGGCTTCACAACTCAATTTTTAACATCGAAAAAATTATTCGCAAACACGTCAAAGCTTAATCCAACGAACCTCCGCACTAATGAGGTTCTAAAATCCTATTTCTCAAACATGTTATTATCACCCTTTTTATCCTCAACTGAAGCTCAATCATTATATAATCGAAACAGAAATCAAATAACTCTTAACGTACCTTTCGAAGCTTACTTTGAAAGTTTCGAAATAAGCGCGAAAAGTTGTCCAAAATAATTTCTTTTATTAACGAGCTTCCTTCAATCCAAACGGGCATCATTAACGTCCAAATGTTGTTCAAATCATGATTACAATATTAGCGGGGCAGCGACTTACCTTCGCTTGAGCTGGTTTTCGTTTCGAAACAGCTCATGGACGATTGCGATAACAACGATAACAGCTCGGCAGTATTTCGCACCAAAAACAGCAACTTGTTTTCGATGACAGCACACGGCACAGCGGCGGCACAACTTCAGCTTGGCAGCTCGCAGCGGCGTCGTCGATTTCAGCCACCAGCAGCTCACGTACAGCAGCAAGGCAGCGAAGACAGCACACGGCAGCGCACAGCGCAACAGCGCAACAGCGCTCAGCAAAAACAGCACAACAGCTTGACAGCGCGACAGCAATGGCAGCACTTCGCGACGCAAACAGCTTCGCAACGCCAACAGCTTCGCGACAGCAGCTTCGCAACACCAGCAGCTTCGCGACAGCACGATATTGACAATAGATCAGCACATAACGATGACAGCAACTAGTAAAAACAGCACAACCATAACCATGATTTCAGCAACAATGACAACAAGGGTACAAGGCAGCAGTTACCTCCGTTCAAGGCGAGACTTCTTCCAGCGACGACAGCACTTCCACGCCACCAGCAGCAACCTCACGCCACCAGATTCACGGCGTCAGCACCTTCATCACGTCAACAGCAGCGACAACCCCACGGTGACAGCAACCTCTCGGTAATGGCAGCGATGGCGACAGCAGCTTTCTTCTTCCTTGCTGCACCAGCTTCCTTCTTCACGATCAGCTCTTGCATGCACAACCAGATTTGCTCATTTTCAGCTCTTCAGCTCATGGTTCAATTCATAGCAGCAAGACAGCACCTTACCAGACCACGGCAGCAGCTGAGGACGACGACGGCAGCAGCACGGCCTCCTCACGCAGCAGCTCCTCTCGTCGTCAGCAGCTCTATGCAGCAGCACCAGGCAGCACCAGATCTTCAGTCCTTGCTTGCATGCAAGGTCAGATCCACTCTCCCAAGCTTGCATGCACGAGCTTCCTTCTTCTGGTTTCCTCTTCCAGCAACTTCACGGTCGAGTGCAGCTCACGGTCAGCTTGTACCTCTCGGCCTTGACCCTTGCATGCACTCAGATCTGGTTGCTTCTTCTTCTCTTCCACGAGCTGATCACTTGCATGCACCAGATCTGGTCGACTTCCACTTCTCTTCCACGAGCTGATCTTCTTCACTTCGGTTCTTGCTTCTCACTTCCAGTTCTGGTCACGTCCAGATCACCGACCAGCACTTCTTCTTCTCGGTCACGCGAGCAGCTGGCTTCCTTCTTCCAGTTCTGGTCACGTCCAGATCTGCTCAGCTTCTCTCACTCACGGATGGCAACGACAGCTCGGCAGCAAGGCAGCAGCTTCCTCTGCTTGCATGCACGAACGGCTCTCTTCCTTCTTTTCTCCTTCACGGTCTCACGAGTTCAGCAGCTATCCTTTGTTTTGTTTTCAGTTTTTTTTTCTCAACTCTCTCTCTCTCTTGGTCTGACCGAACAGCAGCTCTCTCTCTCTCTCACTTCAGATCTGATTTTGTTGCTTTCCTTTATTTGTTTTCAGCTTTTGTTTTGCTTTTGATGTTGTTGACCGAATATAACAATTCTTCTTTCTTTTTGTTTACTAATTCATTTCCAGCTTTTTGCTTTTCATTTCATTTCATTATTCATTTCTTTTCATTTATTTATTTCCTCTCTTGACACATGGCATTGCTTTACCTTGCATGCATGCCATGTGTCCCTTTGGCCCACTCATTTTATTTAATCCTTCCATTCTGACAATTTTCGCTTTAGGATTCCGCTTTTCGCTCGGATTCGATTCGGGTCCATCCTGGAAATTTAATAAAATCCAATTTCATAGACGTAAATTTTATTAGGTTCCGAATGAATATTTAAATTCGGACACTCTAATTTATTTTACGAGATTGGATTAAATAATTATCCTCGGATCCGTCTGGAAAATTTTATAAAAATTCCGTTACTCCTCCGGATCCGATCGGATTATTACTAACATCGTCCGTTAATATATAATTACTATTAAATAAATTATGAGGTATAATAACGGAATGTTACAGTAACAAACGGGTCAGATCACGAATAGCAGAACAGAATTCAGTGTTTAAGGCTATTTCTATTTTTCTAAAGATCAAGTCACGCGTATAGGGGGCTATCGAGTGCGGGGAAGCCTTATTTACAAGCCTAATGGGCTACAGAAATTATCAAACAATAAACAAACTCCCAACTTGACCAAAGTTGGGGAATTACATGGCTACAGGCAAAGAATGGTATACATACATGTGGTTGATACAATCAAGCAAGTGTTCTTCAGGTTTTATCATGCCGAGAATGCAAATAGAAATATTCATGCAAGCAAAATGACAAACTCATATACATAATCCAACAATGCAAGTAAGAATAATAACTAAAAAGGTTGAGGAAAGTCATGGAAGTTTACCTTGAGTATAGAGGATTTCGGCGGCAAAGAAGAAGTTGATGCACAATAAGCAATGGCAGATGAGAGGAAGTTGAAGACAAAGAGACGACTGTATAGTAAAAGCAGAAAATGAAACTACTAAAGGTTTATATAGCTGTCATCTTGAAGCCCTAACCTTCAGATCAAAAACAGTTGTGTAACCGTCATTAATCTAGCGATGAACGCAAAACTTGCGATTTTTTTGGTATGTGTAGCCAGTGAAGAGATGTGCATTAAATGCACATTAATAGCGCATAACGTGGGACATGTAGTAAACTGACGCCTAGGGAGCTGCCGCGTGTTACGGGATAAGTCAATATTTGAAAAAGTGACAGTATGGATCCCGCTAAAATTGCCTCGAGGATAAGCACGTTACTTCCAACACAACGAATATATTGTAAGTAAGGGGGCTAGTGTTATGGGCATTTTGGTGACTATGTGACAGGCCTCTTTCTAACTACTAGCTAGGTGACCTGCCCGGCACCCCACGATGGCTCCCCAGTCGAGATCTACTCCAGCTGGAAAGTTCTCGTTGAGCTAAGCCTCTTTAAACTACTAAAATACTTGAAATCCTTTTAGTTCTGAAAATGGGTGGGAATTTTGTTCGTTGAAAATAACTTTATGAAAATAGAATTTTCACAGAAATCCGATAGCACGACTGTTGTTTTTTTAAAATTCCACCCTGTAAAATACTTTACAAAACCTGTACAAGTTTATTCACAATTATTTCCATAATCAATAGGCCTCAGGCCCTTTTTCCAACTCACAATCATGCAATAATACAGAAAGCAACTTGATTAAAATTTTAAAACGTCATACATGATATTTACATAAAATTCTTTATCCCAAAATAATATTTACAAACTGGAGAAATCTGAAAACGATAATAAATACAATACATGATAATAAGTCTAGAAAATAGTGCAGTTTGGTCGCGTGTCTAGCTGGCCTGTACGTCCGATGGAGATGCCTCCGTCGCATTGCTCGTACCTGCACCTGGGGAGGATTTTAATAAAACAGGAAATGATGGTGAGAATAACTCAGTGAGTGTACATAATAATAAATTCTGCTTTCATTATTATTTTGAAAACGATATGACTTATTTAAGTAAAAGATTCTAAACTAACGTCTATTGACGTATTTCATTTCTTTACTAACTTAGAAGGGTAACTCTCGAAAACTCATTCGCTTGATCTCTTAAGTTAAAAATCTATACGACATGAAATACTAGAAATTTTCTGTTTGCGTGTGTTCAGATGCGGGAACTTGGGATTATGATTCCCCCCAACATCTGGAAATGCGGGAACTTGGGATTACGATTCCCCCCGAATATTAAGTCGTACGGGAACTTGGGATTACGATTACCCCTGTCTATTAGGCGTATGGGAACTTGAGATTACGATTCCCCCCAAATAGTAAGTCGTACAGGAGCTTGAGATTATGATTCCCCCCATTTATTACCATACACGCATAGGGTAGCTCGACCGGGTTATGCTAGAGGTTAAGATAAACTAAAGACCTTTAAAAATCTTTTAATACAATTAAAACTTATGCTTAACTTATATTTACTTAGCATTCAAGCATATTAGTCACTTTTAGAATTATCTCATAAGTGTTTCGTTTTCTAGTTACGGTTTAAAACCGAAAAACTTAGCTTTTTGGAGCAAAAACTTCATTAATTGAAATAACGTTCTCATGTATCCTCAAGACTAAATACATATATACAACTATACATGCATTAGTAGGAAAGCGATAATATTCTAAAATATTACTTGAATAATATCGCATTAATAATTTCGTATAATAGAATTCGCGAAAGCTTAATAAAAATACACACTCACAACTTGCTTCCAATAACTGATCAACACTTCCTGTTACGGATCTCGTCCGCTTTCCGAGTCACCTACAATTGGTTTCGATCGAGATTTTGTTAAAACACAACTCGTGTGCAAACTAAACTTTAAGACATATGAGGATTTCTAATCACGATAATTCAAGCAATTATCCACACACAATAACAATACAGAAAACTATTGTACGCACGCGAAGACTATCTCAAACCGATTCGTTATCGTGACATAAACTACTCGAAACTCTACGGTTACAAAATCGATAATTATGCAATTCAAAACCAAGGTAACATCATCAATATCACATTCTAATGGATTCAATAAAAAGAAGATTCAAAACCAAACGACTAACATAAAGTTTACGCGATTTCACTAACTATCGCGAATTATCGTTTTTAGCGTTTCGCGCGATTCCTTCGTTTCCAATTAAACTTATCATCAATTTCAACTCATGACTTTACTTAAAACACGGCAACGAATATTCAAACACTTGTAAGCACAAACAAGAAAAATATGGCAGCAAGCTTAACGAATATCCATTTCCGGTTTCAACTTCGAAATTTCGACAATTAACGATTTTACGCGAAACAAAAACTATCCGATTAACTTAAATGTCTTTCAAACTATTCTAACATCAACTTTAACACTTTAATGGGCTTAATAACGTCTCGGGGCAGCGAGATAACATCACAAATACTTTCATATTCGACAACGAAAATCACAAACTAACAACGCTTGCATTCGCGGAAAAATTCAACCGAATCACTCGGAAACGATTTCTCAGTATCCAAACGACTATCCGATACTTTAAAACACACTAATACTAACCATTTTCCATGACAACGAACGCGAAACTAAAAGTATAACTCAACAGCCCCTAACTTATCGTCTAACAGCCCGTAATAGATTTCAGAATGGAACCAACCATTTACCATTTTATTCAAAACACAACCGAAACAACAACGAGCGAACCTCCGCACTAACGAGGTTCTCAATCCTTAACAGTTTCGCTTCAAACCAACTCTCGGACAATTGCCATGGTGAGACAACTCTCCCGGTAGCAAGCAATCTCCTTCCACCAGCCAGTTATCCTCTTTTGTTGCTGTTCCACTTCAGGTCTGAATAGGTGAGCTCGGCCTGACTTGACAGCACCAATCATGGCTTCAGCTCAACAGCTCGCAGTAGCGACGGTTCACGGCGACAGCACACTGCAGATCTGGTTCATAGCGACAGCATACGGCAGCACTTCAAAACATCGACAGCACCATGGCAGCTCCAGCAACTTTACACCAGCAGCAACAGCCTCACGCCAGCAGCAGCTCCTCTAGCGCTCGCTCGGCAGCAACTCACTTTCTGGCAGCAGCTCCACTTCTCGACAGCAGCAATATCATGGTCTAGCAACAGCAGATCTTCAGTTCTTGCTTGCATGCAAGGTCAGATCTTTCATCTGAAAGCTAGGAAAGCACATGCATGTGCTGGATCTCCTTCACCAGCTCACGCTCAGCATCCAAATAGCTCACGGTTCAGCAGCTTGCATTTCGTCCATCACTTTCTAGCTCTCTCTTATGTCTCTCTCAACATGCACAAGGATGAGCTCTCGGTCAATTCTCTCTTTAATCTAACACTTTGGGGAGGTAGAATAAGAAGGAGCTCTCGGTTCACTCACTCGAGATGGTTTTCGATTTTTGCTCTCAAATCTAAACTGATGACCGAGTTTCTTGTTTGTTTTCTTTGAATGTGAAACTGAGAGAGAAAAGAAGTGATTTTGATGTTGATGACCGTGAACTCCTTGGTTGACTTCACTTTGCTTTTTGTTTGCTTTTCCCGAATATAAAATGACCTCATTTGTCTCCATTTCTTTCTTAAACTTCACTTTATAAATATTTTATAATTTTCTTACACTTGTCACTAATTTCCTTTCCATTTTAACACTTGTCATCACTCAACCCTTACATTCCTTCCATGAGGCGCACACATGCAATTTTCTCACTTATCGCTTCCTATGCATTCTCCCATTCCAATT
Source organism: Dimocarpus longan (assembly GCA_022984855.1). Taxonomy (NCBI): domain Eukaryota; kingdom Viridiplantae; phylum Streptophyta; class Magnoliopsida; order Sapindales; family Sapindaceae; genus Dimocarpus; species Dimocarpus longan. The sequence goes on along the minus strand of CM041016.1, from coordinate 28,879,972 downwards.
TCAAGCTCGAATCTGATTTCATCCATCCGTCCGGGAATCCGCTTACAACTTGATTTCGTCTTCGGAATTATTTTAGATTTCGAATCCGTCTTCATGCTCTTGAAATTATTTTTATTACTATAAAATACTGATTCCGAAAATTTTCGAGCTAGAAAATTATATTTTTCTGATCGAAACGCGATCCATTGAAAAAAATAATTCGCTCTCCAACGAACAAGGATTTGGGTTTTACACTATGAAAATGGGTTGATAAAAGCCCAAGGATGGGCCTAGTGTGTTATTTTATGAGAAGAAGCCTAAGAGGCTGATCAATTAGTTAACGGTCAAAGGAGGGAACATGTGGTTGTTTTTTTTCTTTTAAATTATGAGCCCAAGCACATCTGAATGAATGGCTGTTCGTTTTACTTACTAAGCGACTGATCATATCATTTGAACACATGTCTGATCGCATAATGGTCTGATTGCATGTTATAACGCTAAGATAGTCTGGTCATGGTCAAGATCTGCTAGATAGTACTCTTCAAAAGCTATCAGAACGATTAGGAGGTCTTCTTATCTGACTGCTAGTCGAAGGAGCAGATAGCTTAGACAATCTGCTCGTTGGGTACGATATCTGATCACTTGAGTAGTTTGTTCGCTCCAAGTGCTCGTTAAATTTGATCAATTGACCTTCTAGAATACCGAATCAATTCAATTCAGGAAAGGAGTTAACTTGCCTATTTCCATGCAAATCAAATCACGATATTCTCGGCGATTGCTGCAAATATGATGGAGATAATCTTGGGAGATATTATCTCAATTAATGTATATTATTTTTTGCCTTGTATCTCTAAAATTCTTAAACCTATTCAAATTGTAACATTTTCTCTATAAATAGGGGATGAAATTCATTATAAATAACTAACTAAGAAATATAGACTATTACTCTGTGAGAATAAGGGTGACAATCATAGACGTAGGTCATTATCTTGCCGAATCACGTAAAAATCATTGTGTCCTACTTGTTTTTATTCTAGTCATTATTGTTTTGTTTGTTAGTTATTATTTCGTAGGTATTAGGCTTCAAGAATCGGGTTGACCAAAATTAAATATTAACAGAATCCAACTGAAATAGCTCTCAACTCTCCCAAACTTCGGCTCCTAGCTATAAGCACTTGTTGTCAGCTCTCTGCTTCAAAGTGGTCGTGCAACACCCAGTTCTCTCATCCAAAAACCAATCGAATCCTTGTTTTTACTATGCAACAAGAGCTGCTACTAGTCTTTGATTTTCTCTTCCAGAAAACCCCTATGCTTCCTTCTCTGTTTCTTCTTTTATATGCACCTTTTTTTTTAAAACCATTGCAAAACCTTCTCTCTGTCTTAGTTTCCTTCATTCAAAAGGAAGGAAATAAAAAAAATTAATTGTATGGACTCGACCAGTCCCCACGTATCCATTTATTTCTCGTTTCAATTTGTTTTATTAAAAAGCTTCATTTTAGGCCCTGAGATTTCGAAATATATCAAGTCATTAAAACTCTTTTTAAAACAGCTCTTTTCATTCATAACTTTTCCAAATCTCCTCAAAAATTGTCTAAACCATTAGTCAACTAAAAGTTAACAATAAATTTAGATAATTTAAATTATAATTTAACAACTTAAATTTAGTGGTATTTTAAATAATTTAACTTATAAATTCATCAGCTTATGAGGGTAATCTTGTTGCGTATATGCCATTAACAATCATCAAGAGGAAAAGTATTTTTTTACACATTTTGTTAATATTGACCATTGATTGACTGATGGTTTGAAGATTTTTGAAGAGTTTTGAAAAGTTAAGGATAAAAAGAGTTATTTTCAAAATATCTTTAAAAACCTGATATTCGAAACCTCATGGGTTAAAATGAAGTTTATCATTGTTTTATTCTTTTGCTTTCCTTAGTGCAACAGTTTTTTTTTTCTTTTTTTATTTGCTAATTAGGCTTCGATTTGGGGTCTAAATGTGGGCTACAAGTTATGTAGGCTAGGTGTCTACAACCAGTGGAGATTTATCTTCTGGTCCACTTATATATGAGCAAATTACTCATAAGTCCATCTAGTAGGAAAATAGTTTTTTCACTAATTGTGGATACCTCTCTTCCTACTATTAGGAAATAGAGTCAAATAAAATGTTGAGTTCCACACAGCACCTTAAAGTTATTATCAAGGGATCGTAGTTATAAATGTACTAGTAATTGAAAAAAAAAAAAAAAAGTTATGTAGGGTAGGAAGGATGATAAGCTACAAGTTTAGGGGTGCCACTTTATTATCTAAGAAGTGTTTATCTTACTATAATTTATGTATGTTTTTTTTTTCTCCTCAAAGAAATAATATAGTATCTTCCTAATGAAGAAGATGTCATATGCACTATAATAAAGGCTTCATTTATGACTTACAGCAATTATAAACCCTGTTTTCAAAAAGCAATTATAAACCTTGTTACAAAACCAATAGAGTTAAATTAATGGTGTCAACCATGTTCTTATCAATATTTGGTTGGTGATTAAAATCATGTAATTGTCATTATATATTCATATATATGCAATAAGCTAAATGAACTATTCCATATTTAATGATACGAAATATATATAAATTTACATGATTGATAATGACATCAATAAATTTTAGAATGTATGAAACAAAAAAAAAAAAAAGAAAACTGATTATTACATTATGTAATAATCATTATAAATAAATAAAGGTACTACACCAATCATATTGAAAGTTATCCAAGGTGATCATCGTGGGACCAATAATGTTTTGAAAGTGAAATTAAAAACTACTATACATAAATAAAAGAGATTGATATTAGTATTTGAGAAAAAAACTAAATTTATTTAACTAAAGTACACTTTTTATGTTTAAAAGAAAAATGAATATGTTATTATTACTTTCTTCAACTTTTTTGCATTCAAAATATCTTATGTAAAATAAAAATTATTTACTTTTGATATTGACTTCAAATTCTTCTACAACTTCTACAAAATTTTAATCTAGTCTATATATATATATATATATATATGGGGTAATTGTGATCTAATTAACAATATTAGCACGCTTTACAATAGACAGTTTCGAACGTCACCGCCTCTTCTTTTTTCTTAGTGACTCAAGTGTTCTTTCACCATAGAGGCAAAAAAAAAAAAAAAAAAGAGAGAGAGAGAGAGATTAGAATACCAGTTCATTTTTAGTTGTCTTATTATAAGTACAAGTAGACATGACCGCGGTTCGGTTCGAACCATGCGGTTCAAACCGAACCGTAACTGTAGAACCGAAACCAGAACATAAGGTTCTGGTTTCGGTTCGAAACCGAACCAGAACCGTCACTGTAGCGGTTCCGGTTCCGGTTCTTTTAAAATTAGAACCGAAACCGCCGGTTCAAGAACCGGGGGAACCGGAACCGACTTGAACCGGCGGTTCCGGTTCTTAAATAAATAAAAAAATTAAATTAATTAATTAATTAATTAATTTAAAAAAAAAAAAACGTTGGGACTCAACAGACATTAATCCAGGTTATTCAGCATCAAATAGAGCCAAAATATCAATTCCATGTACAATAAACACAATCATCAACGGTTCAACACAATCATCATCATCAACAAACAGTATAAATCAATCCAAACGGAAACCCAGCAAATCATCTGGGCTTCCCGATCTGAGTTTCTCCGAAACCTAGATCGACATTATGGAAACCCAGAAACCCAGACGCCGATCTGGGTATGGGTTTCCCCTCGAAACCCAGGAAACCCAGACGATCTGGGTTTCCAAACGCGACTGGAAACCCAGACGTCGCGTCTGGGTAACCCATACGAGATCTGGAAACCCAGACGCCGTGGGTTTCCAAACCCAGATGGAAACCCAGACGACGTCTGGGTTTCTAGATCTGGATCTGGAAACCCAGATGCGTCTGGGTTTCCAGATCACCCAGACGCATCTGGGTTTCCAGATCTGGAAACCCAGATCCGTCTGGGATTTGGAAACCCAGACGTATCCACCAGAACTCGGAAACAAAAAAATCAAAGAGAAGAAGAGAAGAAGGAGAAGCCAAGAAGAGAGAGACTGAGAACTGAGAAGCCGAGAAGAGACTGAGAGAGAGAAGAAAACACTAGTGACTAGTGAGTGAGAGACGTGAGTCAGCGACTTCGTGAGTGATGATGAGTCAATCTGTGACTGTCAGTGATGAGGGACCAAGGTAAATCAGTAAATGGATAATTCGATAATGGTAATGGTCCTAATGAATTTTATAAATTAAAGTTAGTAATTATAAGTAATTTGACTTCAAATAATTAAATTTTTTATTTCGTTTGTGTATGAGTGTATCCGGTATCGATTTATTTTTTTAATTTTAAAATATATTTTAATACTAATTTTTAAATTTTAAATTATCATTCTAAAAAAAGGTTCCAGAACCGGAATCGAAACCGTTATAGAACCGAAATCGAAACCGAAACTGAAACTTAAACCGTTATAGAACCGGCTGTTCCAGAACCGAACCGGAACCGTTTTATTTCGGTTAAGGTTCCGGTTCTAACTTTTTAAGAACCGGAACCGGAACCGAACCGAACCGTGGTCATGTCTAAGTACAAGATTCAACCCTCTCTCTATGGAACGTTGGATGTCTTCCATTCATTGAACAACAAAAATTAGGGTGGACGTGGGGGCCCACAAAACGAATATACTCTCCTTAATAAGTCGAGAATCCAATATATATCTATCTGATTTAGGATTGTTATAGCCAAACAAACATCCCATATAATAAGTCTTATGGTTTCTAGAACATGTAAAATAACAAAATAAAGTATTTTTTTTCAAAAACAAATTAATAATAAATGGAATCAATGTATTTCTGTGTCTTTTGGTCGGTTTCGATCGATATGAAGAATGATAGCTGGTCTTTTTAGTTGATTGGGCTTCTTCAAAATGCTTAAGGAGCCCTATTCTTTATCAACCTTTTGTAAAGATTGTAACCAAGCTTGCTTTCAATGACCAAATATAGCAAATAATAATGGTATGATTTCTTTGTCTATTTTAAAATTATTCTTCAGTTTTCTATCCAAAAGCTGTAATGTTTTGTGAATCTTGGATACCTAGATAAAAGCTATGGGCCAGGCAACAAATCTTGATATGGAAGGCCACAACTGAAAAGGTAAATAATTGGTGCTAAGAAAAACAAAAACAAAGGATAATGGTCAAAAGGATAAATATTTTTTTCTATGAACATATACCAACTTTATCTTTAAATAAAGCTCTTCTTTGAATCTGGACTAAACAGTCACCTCCACTGTCATGAGATATAAGATGCTTGGGGGGAAACTTAAAGCCTATGAGGTATCGAAAACTATTAGGTTTTTAAAGATATTTTGAAAACAGTTTATTTTATTTCTAAAATTTTGAAAACTCTGTAAAAATGTTCAAACTGTCAGTTAACTAATGATCAAAAGAGATAAAATATTTGGATGGAAAGGGAATTTTTGATATTTCACAATGAGAGCTGAGATGATGATATGTTAGGACAAGATTTATATACATATATATATTCATTAAAAAATTATTGAAATGAAAAAAAAAAAAAAATTAGGGTGAACCCATCACCTTTATCTCCTTGGAGATTGATTCTCCATGCAGATCCGATTGCCTCTTCATCAACATTCATCAAACTCAATGTCGTCCATCATCTTCATCAACACAAACAAATAAAAACTCATTTTTATTAAAAAAAAAAAAAATCTTAGGTTTTTCTTTTTTTTTTGGGTTTTCCAGTCATTAAAAACCTAGATTTCTTGGTTTCTAAGTTCTGGAAACCTGAACCTCCTCGATTCTATGTTTCTAGGTAGAAAATCATCACCTCTCAACGTAAAAAATTAGATTACCAACACAAATGCACCTGACAACCTAAAAAATCACTATCACATTTTGGTTTCCACCAACATAAAGACAAAAAAAAAAAAAAAAAAAAAACCAATCGTCAAGACGATCTGGGTTCGACGACTACGTCATCTAATGATTTGGTTCTTGAAACCAAATTATCTAATTTCAGGTTTTAAAACCCAAATACCTAGATATGGATTATGAAAAGCAAATTGTTCGATGAAGATCGTGTTGGGTTTTGTGCCCTAAGAGCTTGTAATAATGTAAACGGTTTTATAAATAATAAAGTATTCATTTTATTCAATTTATATATTTTGCAAAAATTGGATATATCATGAGAAACATCCTTGATTACTAATGTAATTTCAAATTAAGTATATAAGTGTTATATACAGGTGTATTTAATTTGAAATAAGTAATCTAAAGAGTCCGTAGAAAGCAAGTAAAGCTGGGTACTTTATTTGTGGTAAATCTACAGTTGCGGTCCATTTTGTATTCGGTACGATAGTTTTATCCGAGACTATTCATGTAGTGACATGGAAATGGAGGCATCTTATATAATAAAGATTATATAGGACTGGACCACGATAAACATAATTCTCTTATTAATATCCGTTAAACTCAGAGATTTATATTTATCAACCAGATGATCATATATGAATTGATCTTAATCCTGAGTGTATTATGGACTCCTGCTTGTTGAGTTATATCCTTTGATTTACATGGGTGAGATCGGTGTAGATGTCCGGTCAATAACTTCGTACTTTGGGGATATGATTTAATAAGTAGCTGGGAACGTTCTACACGATAGTGGAATCCACTCCTTCTTACAAGAAGTAGAGAAGTAGTTCTCTTAAGTGTTGATTTAGGTCTTGAACAATATGAGCGCTCAACTTTTCATTCATATGAAAATGGAAAGATAAATTCATAAGTTGTTATGGATATATTGTTCATTAGAGAATCAATGGTACTTAAGGACTAAGAAATAATTAGAGGGGTAAAACGGATATTTTGACCTAGCTCTAATTATGAACTATTTGTGGAGGGTCAAATCATATGTAGTGATTAAATCAATGGACACTGAAAGTTTCAGATTGTATAAAAACATCTACAGTTTTGAGAGTGCAATCTTAGGTTTTTAGTGGAGTAACTCTAAGATTAATAATAGTAAATTATTAATTAAAGAGTTTAATTAATAATTTCGATATTATTGGAGCTCAAAATTGTAGGTCCATCGGGTCCCCTTGATAGCTCATTTCACTATAAGAAACTTGTATATAGAATATTGTAATTGGACCATCCAATTATAATTGTTACGCAAGTAGCAAAATTTGTGTTCACTTAATATTTGAATAATATTGATTATTCAAATTATTTGATAATTAATTAGTTAATTATTAATTATGAATTAATAATTATTTAATTAATTTTATAAGAGGTTTTGAATTTGATTCTCAGTTGTGACGGGGTATAAATTAATTATGAATTAATTATAAGTCACATGTTTAATTGTAAAATATAATATGAATTAATTTTGAATTAATTATGTTATATGAGGCAAAAGTTTAATTTTAACAAATTTGGGGTTTAATGTTAATTTGATTAATTAAAACCCTAATTAGTTGCCTATAAATAGAAAAGGAAATAGTTTTCTTTTCCTAACACAGAAGTTATATTTTGTTTTTACTTTACGTTCTTTGAAAAGAAGAGAAAAAGTTTTCTTTTAGCATAACCAAAATCATAAACCCATTTCTTATATATATTGTTGATTCTTTTTAGAAAAGAAATCAAAAGAAAGTGAGCACAATACTATATAACTGTGCCCACTCACTAGTTTCTTGGTGTCGAGTCATATCGAGGAAGGCTAGGTGGTGAGCAATCCACAGAGATCAATACATCAGGTAAAAATCTGATTTTTATTTTATCTTGTATTATTTTATTTCATTGTTTTATGGATCTAGGGTTTATTGAGTTTTCTAAAAATTTTTAAAACTCAGTGTTCCTCAAAATTCATATTTTTCATAAAAACAATTGTTGTTTTTCCTTCAGATCGATGGTGGTTTTATGATGACAACATGAAGGTTTGATGGTATTGATGATTGGTTGATGGTGGTGATGATCAAACATAAACTTTTGATGGTTGTATTGACTGGTATGATGGTGGTGATGATTGGACATGAAAGTTTCGTGGTGGTGATGATTGGACATGAAGGTTTGATGATGGTCATAATCAGTTTGACAGTCAATTGTGAACTCTCCATCTAGTGGAGTTTTCTAATTTTTGAATATTATTTTATTTAAATATTTCATTTAAAATAATTAGCATTGAATCATCTATGGTGAAAGGTGTTTTTAATTTGTTTAATTGTTTAATTCTATTTTATTATTATTTAATTTATTTTTTTTTAAAAAAATAATCGATTTAAAAAAAAAATTAATGAAATCATTTAACAGGTGTCAATTTATTATTGGACGAATGACATTATAATATGTAGGGTAAAATGATCGTTTTAGAAGGTGAGTGGCAATTGTGTCTTTTTCTATTTGTTTTGTTTAATTTGATCATTAGTAGACTAACAGGAAAGATTTTTTTTTGAAAAGTTTTAAAACAATGAAATGAGCTATTTCTTAAAATCCTTTAAAATTCTGATAGTTTTTGATAGCCCAAGGACAAAAATGTATTTTTTGCTATTATTGGTTATAAAGATGTAGAATAAAGAAAAATCTGAAAAACAAAATTCAAATTATAAAAAGAAAGAACAAATTTACAAATATGCATTTGGCAACACAATGCTGTAGCTAATACATTATACATCTAAATTGTTTTTAAATACATCCACGTTTGGAGAGTATAATTAGAAAGGTTAAATGAGTGTATTAAGATGATAAGATCACACATTATGTAATTAAAAATAATAATAATAATATACAATACATGGGATAGGTCCTTCTTTATCTGATTTCTAATCTTTATTAAAAAATAAAAAAGAAAAAAGAAAATCACACGTCTGAATAAATACTTGTTTGCGAAACTTTCTTTTTTCATCAAATCTTATATAAGAGGGTGGCAATTTTCTACACGAACAAAAAATATGACAAAAATATTTGATAAATTAACAGATTAAATTTACAGCTTTTAAACATTGGAATTTCCAAAACCTATATATTATTAATATTTTGCAGTTTCTAAACTTAATATGTGGTTATATATAAGGTTGTAAATATTAGTATCAATATGGATAGTAAGCTTGTAAATTTATAAAAATATCGGGGATAATATTGATATTGATCAAACATTAGGTAAAAATATGAAAAAAAAAAAATGATGATATTTACTTTTAAAGTTGAAAACTTAAAAATTGAAATTGAAAAGTTGCATATTTTCACTAAAAGTCGCATCTCTTTATGTTCTAATTCTGAATTTGAAGAGTTGCATCTCTTCACCTAAATACGAGTGGTCATTTGTCATACATTGTAGTTGCTTTTTCATTCATCAAATTCTCTATATTTTCTTCTCCATTTTCTTCACTCATAAAAAAATAAAAATAAAAAAAAATAAAAAAAAAAACTTTGGTTCAAAGTTGAATATTGATTCTAGTGTTAAGAATCAATATTATAGAATGTTGTGAGACAACCATCAAAGAACTTCAAGCACAGAAAAGGGTGGAAATTTATCTTTAGAACATTGCAAAATACTACTATCGACGTTGTTTTTTAGTCGACTGGGTTCTTCAAGCCCAATACCTGTAAATCAATAGCAAACACAACAAAAACAAAGAAAGAGAGAAGGAATAAGAACAATATACACACCAGTTTTACGTGGTTCGGCTAAAACCAGGCATACGTCTACGACTGTCACTCTCTATTTTGGCAGAGTAACAGTATAATATTTCTCTTCTGTCCCTTTACAATGAATTTAATCTCCTATTTATAGCGAGGGGTGATACAATTTGAATTGATTTGAATTACATCCAGATAAGATAAAAAATAATTTACATTAATTCTAATAATTATGATACCCAAAATCCTCTCTACTGAATTAGCAACTGATTTCGAAAATTTCGATATTTAATTTGCTGCAAAACAGGAAAGTTGATTTCTTTTCGAATTAGGTTACTTCAAGCTTCTAGAAGATCAACTAGACCAGTCATAACGAGCTGATATTTTGGCGAGCTGATATGTCACTCATCGAGCTGATGGAGAGTCTCAAAACACGAGCTGATGATAAGAGACAGCGCGCTCTTACAGCGAGATCTTTATAGCAATCAGATCAACGAGCTCTGATACAGCGATTAGATCACCAAGCTCTCATTTAGCGACTAGATCACCGAGCTTTTAGCCTTCTAGCTATTGGGCTTATCCCTTGGACTTTTAGTGGCCTATTTATCCAGAGCGCTAAAATATCCATAACAACTACAAACCTCAATCATCTTCATCAATTTGTTACTCAAGGTAGTCTATAAATTGTTTCAATTTTTTTTTTTTGGTTGTTATATTACTGTTATAATATTGATTTTATATATATATATATATATATAATATTACACATTAAGTTTATTGTTGTTCTTTATTTAATTCTTGTACTATAGATTCCAACAAAAGTTTGAAGTAAACTTTAGTATAAAATAAATCTAACTAATAATGCATCAACAAATTTTTGCTAAAAAATTAAGGGTATCATATAGTTTTTTTTACTTGAAGATTAAATAACCTTGAAATTTATTGAAAACTAAAATTTGAATAACACATTTTATTTTTCTTTTAACATATGAATATACATGTCTTTAAAGGAAAAATATATATATATATATATATATACATGTTGATTTCTTTTAGTCAAAAAAATTTTAAAACAGATAAACTTATATTTGGTATATTAGCAGCTAGTAATTAAAAAATAAATAATTTTTTGGAAGCATAAAAAAATTAATAAATTTAACATCGAAATTGTTTAAATATTGACAATATTTCATAAATGAATTGTCTTTACTGAAAATAGTAAATAAATTATTATTTATTTGATAGTATTTAAGGACAATATAAGTTCATGTAATTTAAATTAAAAATATGTCATTTTTAATTTATCAATAAAAAAAAAAAAAAAAACCTTCTAAGGGAATAAATGCATATGAAACTATTTTAATTATGTTTTAGAGATAAGACTGACCAGTGCTGAATTTTACATAATAATAAATAATGATGGAAAACTAAATGTAATGCTTGTTTTTATTTTAATTCAAACTAAATTATATAGTAAGGGTGGGCAAAAAAACATGAAACCGACCCGAACAACCCAAACCAACCCGATCCGTGGGTGTTCGGGTCAATTTCCATGTTTAAACTTAAGGTGTTTGGACCTTATAACAAAAAAACACCATGTTTCGGTATTCGGGTCGGTTCCACAGGGTCAAAACCGACCCGATCCGTGAACAGGGGCACATGTGTAATTTCACATGGCCCTATATAAACCCACACCCAACCCTAGCTCAAAAGCAGATCAGGTCCTTACTTCCTGCCATCGTATCCCCCTTCTTCCTCCTCCCATCCCTCGCTGTCTATCGCCTCTCCTCGCCATTGCCGTTGTTGTGCCATGGCTATGAACTTCTTCTCTTCGTTCGCGTCATCACCATGAGTCCGAAGCTTCTCTCATCTTTCATCTCTCATCTCCTCTCCTTGTTGTTGTTGTGCTCGCTGTCACTCTCTCCTTGTCATTGCCTTTTTTGTCGTCGTTATCCTTTCCTTGTCGTGGCCGTGGCCTAGAAGCTCTTATCCAGGTCGGCTTCGTCATGGTGAAACACTGAAACTCCTCTCATCTCTCAACTCTCATTCCTCGCTGTCTTGTGCCACCGTAAAGCTGTCCTCGTCGTAGCCGTGGCCCATGGTCGTCAATCTCCCTTCTCATGGCCGTGAATCTTCTTTCCCCGTTGCCGTGGTCATCGCTTATTCTCTCATTTCTCACCGTCTAAGCGTTGTCGTGCCGTGCCGTTGCTATGGCCGTCACCTTTTCTCGTTGTTGCCGTAAAGCTATTCTCCTCGCCGTCACCATCACCAGCTTGGTACTCATCAATTTGTTTCAGTTTTAGTTTCAGATTCAGCTTTAGTATTTTACATTTTGTATTTGTTGTTTTGAATCTTGTTGTTGCTTGGCTGCTGTGGTTTAATTACTGTTATTATTCATTATGTGTTGTTGGCTACTGTGGTTTGAATTTTGTTATTGCTTGGCTACTGTGTGTTATTGTTGTGAATAGATGGGAAAAAGTGTAGAGAGCGGTTCTGGGTCTGAATTTGATGATGATGGGGTCGAGTTAGTTCGGCCCAAAAAATGAAGCGCAAATTTGGGCCCAAACATGGAACCCGAACCTAACCGAACCAAACACTGGGTGTTCGATTAGGGTCGGTTCCTCTCCCTTACTGGACCATGTTTGGACCCAAAACTTTTGACCCACGAACTTATCATGTTCGGGTCGGTTCCAGTCGATCCGAATATGGTCATGCCCACCCGTATTATATAGATTATGAAATAATAGATTCATTTTTTCTTTTCAATTAAACGAAAATTAAAAATTTTTTTCTTTTTCCATTAAGTGATTTTAGGAGTTATTTAAGTGATATAATCACTTAAGAATTCAAACAAGCTCTAAATGTTCACTAATAATTCAAAAATACTAAATTTTTTGTTTTAATTTATAGGGACCCACCCCCGATCCGTCTATTGAACTCAACGGGAGTTCCTACGAAGCACCCCGACGGAACTCAATCTAACTCTCACTTTGGCTCAAAAGGGTCCCGTGGAGGTATCCATCTCAATTTAAAACTCTTTTCACGTGGAAATAAATAAAACATTTTCTTTTAAGGTAATTTGTAAAACTGAGTTATAAAAATTTCGGCAGTATAACGGCTGCTTTTTGAACATGATATCTTACAAATTAAAAAAAAAAAAAACACTTATATGACATGCATCTTTCTCAACTTTCAAGCCTCAGACCATCATTTTCATAATCAAACGCAAACATGCTTTCAGTTCAAAATAAATTTGAAAATAAATTCATTCACATGAATTCATCATTTACACTCAAAACTTAATTTATAAATGAAAATTCTCAAAAGATTTATAAACATTTCAAAGAAAAACAATTACAACATATACATTAAAATGTGAAATGTGATGCATGCTCAAAATTTTTAAAAGAATTACACAAGTGCAGTAGTCTCATGTTCGCAACCCACCTACACGTTCGATGGAGCTACATCTGAATGCTAGCTCGTTCCTGCACCTGAGAAGGATTTTTCAGAAACATTAAAGTAGAGTGGTGAGTATATTACTTAGTGAGTGGATAAACTTTTCAAACAATTATTTACTTTCTAAATATAATAATATCCTTCCAAAATAGTTTTAGAACATTTACGATTTCTCACTAAACTTTATAAAACTAAAAAAAAAAAAACTAGTATAAATATACATAACTTTTCTAGGAATTTATTAATAACCTTGGTAAAGCGTTAAATACATCGCTTTTTAAAATTCTTTTGTTTCTAAACTTCGTGCCTAATGACATGCTCTTTTTCTTTCGAAAACTAGCTAAGACAATCCAGGAAATCTTGCTCTGTCATGACGAAATTTTTCATCACCATTAGAGCTCGGGAATGCTACCATGTGTAGTCTCCGAGATCAGAAACTCTGGGGTCATGATCCCCTCCCAACCTCAGGCAGATCTACACTACCTCACACTTGCAAAGGGCGACTCACTAATTTAACTCCCCAGTTAGTGACTCTTCTAACCAACTTGTTGTATGGCTGGGGTATTTCAACTAGGTATACTGGGGATTAGGATAAACCTTCCTTATATAGTATCTTTTCAAGCTACTCAAAACTTTCTTTACTCTTTATTTTAAAACACATTGGTTTAGCTCAAAAATGTTCTCTAGCATGTCTTTTATTAATACGTAGCTAATCATAAGTAAATTGTTTTGCTTCTAAAGTATATAAACATTTATAATATAAATTTTAGGAACTTATATGAATTATATAAAATAAAGACATGCTTAATATAAATCAATTAAATATAATAACTTGTATACTAAAATAAACAAGTGCAAATATCCATAATCAATTTATAAATTCATAAAACTTCAATATTTAACCACACTCACCACTTTCTCGAATTAGAATGCCACTCTTCCGAGCCCTTCCTTTGCTTTTCTTTAATATGAACTCCTCCTACACTTAGTATAATATAATCTCTATTTAGAATTTACTCAATTACATGCATAAACACATTAAAAACTCATCCAACAATTTAAACAACCCTTTGTACATTAGTTACCCCTTTTGGCCGAAACACACCTCCCCACTAATCCATAAATTTTCTTTTTAATTTCTTGATTTAAAACACTTCAGAATCATGCAAAATATCATTTAAACACATCAAAATATCAAAATCAACTTAGGTGCGCATTATTTCCATTTTGGCCGAACTAACACCATAATTAGATACAAGTTTTTTCTTTTCATTCCAATGACACATATCAACTTAAAATCATATTAACCATCATATAATTTCATCAAATAACAAAAATCCATTCAATCACCTAACAAAGCTAGCTTGGTCAAATTTCACCCCTAATATATCCAAATTGTTTTCTTCAATTTCATGTTAAAAAACACATCAAAAATCAACCAACTAATCATCTAATATCATAATAACAACCCAATTGAAATTTTCAACAAAATTCATACAAACCCTAACATTAACCTTATTAGTATGCTTGTAAAATCTACTCCCTTGAATCTCCTTTCAATTTCAAGCTCAAACATAAGGTCATCAACCTTTAATCAAACCAAAAATTCCATCAATAAATAAAACCATCATACAATCATAAAAACCCATGAAAATCCCATCAAAATATCATCAGAACTCAACTTTCTTACATAGTTTTCTCTACCTTTTTGCTCAATATTCTTCCTAGCAAGTTATTTGATAATTTTTTGCATGAAAAATGATGAAAAATCCTTGTGATCTCCTTCTCTTTTTGCTTGGCCAAACTACCCTAATCTCTATCACTTATTTCTTCTCTTTTGCCATCCAAGAAAATGCATTGAAATGGTCATGATTTCACTTTATATATTCGTCCAAGAAATGGACTAAAATGCCCCTCATTAAATCATCAAATGGTCATCAAATCCTATAGTTAATTTTACTTTAATGACCTTAATTTTATCTCATAGAAACTTATCCATCAAAGGGCAAATCAGTCACTTGGTTAATAAAATATCATAAATTGATTTATACTTGCCAACTATTTTTCAATTAATCCCATAATTAAATTTAACTTGTCACTCTCCCATTGGTTAATCTCACTTGACATGGATTGTGTTTCTTGCTCAAGTTCATTCCATGTGATGCTCACACCATTTTGCCTTTAATACATTAAATTGTCATTTACACTCAAATAAATTCTAAAAATATTTCATAGTCATCCTATCATCAAATTGACCATGTAATACTCCAATTGGGTATAAATCTCATACTTTAAAAAAAAATTAATGGGTGTTAAATCACTAGTATCCATTATTTGCCAAAAAGGGCATTATCGTAAATTACTTTCGAATCGTTCAAAACTTATCCAAATAAACTCATTTTCGATCTGTTTCAGTTTCTAATAACTCTAACTCATATTCCGATACTTTTGATATTTGGAGTCTATTTTTCGAAAATCACTATCCATGCGGATACTTTCCATCCAAAAATACTATTCACTTAAAAAAAATTATTTTCCGTGAAAATGAGACCTAGGGTTTTACAATTTCACCCCTCCTTAAAAAAATTTCATCCTCGAAATTTAAATCACATACCTGTCTCAAATAGCTACGAATATTGACTGTGCATCTGTTCCTCGTGCTCCCACGTGGCTGCCTACGCTGCATGATTCCTCCATAGCACTTTTACCAATGAAATGGCTTTATTGCGTAGAATCTGCTCCCTTTTATCAAGAATCTAACTTGGTGCTTCCTTATATGTCATGTTCTCTTTGAGTTTCATGGACTGTTTTATCAACACATGCGAAGGATCCGCTAAATACTTCCAGAGCATTGAGACATGGAACACATTAAGAATCTTGGAGTTTTGTTGGTAACATTAATCGATATGCCATCTCTTCCTGACAAGACCCAAACTAGATTCCATTTAGGTTAGTACCTAGTAGGCCTCGCCTGGCACTCCAATGCATCCCCTGTTAAGCTCGACTAGTCAGCTTACTGGAATTCGTGGAGCAAACCCTAAAATTTGCCCGTTTTGCGCTTTTGCTTTGACACTTATTAGACACTTTATTTTAAAACTAGTCGGGTTGATTCAATGCATTTCAATTTCATTTCATTTAAAGTTATGAAAATGATCAATTTATTTTCAAATGTCAAAACTATTTTTAAAGAAAATCCGGCAGCATAACGACTGCATTTATAAGGTTTCCAAATTTACCTGCAAATAAAATACACTTTCAAAAATGTTCACCTCAACCCAACTTCATTTATCCACAAACATATATCTCAATACTCAATTGTTCATTCATTTCCATCACATTCACAATTTAAGATCAAAATATTTCATATCATAAAAGAAGTTATACAAAATATTTGCAAATTAATTTACATCACAAAATACTTTACGAGTTCATGCATGTACTTAGTTTTTGACTTTAGCAAAACACAAAATATGATTTACATAATATGTACATCAAAAGTGTCCACCTATATAAATGAAGTGATTCTTCTTATTTTTGCCGTTTGATTTTTTTTCTTGTGAGTACCTGTGGGAATTTTTCTAAAATATAACAAAAACAACATTATGAACTTAAACAATTTCAACACTAAATAAGTCACAACCTAACAATTATTCACTTAATAACAATTATAACATATTTAAATTGTAGAGATTTTTCAAAAAATTCTTTTGCTTCTTAAAAGCATAGTTCGTACCCCCTACCCCCTAACTTCACATGTCACATGGCGACTTTAATCTAATACCAACCGTGACGCTACTAATACTTCTCAGCAACCACATAGTGAAATTTTCTGTATCGCCAACTGTGGTGCGAGCTACTATATAGGCTTGGCGACTACGTGCGAAATTTACTGCATCGCAATCATAGTCGAAAGCACTATATCAAAATTTAGGCAACTACATTGTGAAATTTTTTGCTTCGCAATATGTAGTGCCACACTATACTGAACATTTGAGCGACTACGGGCAAAATTTTCTACATCGCTCACCATAGTGCTTAACTCATACAAAACTTTGAGGGGTTATACGAAAGGCCTTTGAAAACGTTTTTTCTTTGTTAAGTGCTATAAGCACCAAAACATTTTTTCTTTCAAAAACTTCGAACTAAAACTCATACGTTTAGTTCGTTTAAACGCTACTTTATTTCAAAACCTCTTTGAAGCTCATACATTGCTTTTCATGATCAAAATAGTCATTTGTTAAAAAACAACTTATTCATAAACTTTTATTAGTCAAGCAAATAAATTACAATTTATTATATAATCAAATATAGTGTGAGTTAGTATATTCACCTCAAATCTGTGTTTGCCAAAGAGCTCTAATGGGCCTTCCTCACTCCACTAGCTTGCTCCGCACCTAAACATCATATTCTCATTCAAATTTTGCTAGAATGAATTTCATTTAACTACAATTGAAACTTTCAATGAAATGAATTCTATTAAATCCTATTTAGACTATAACCTTTCTGACTCGATTTTAACTCAACCGAGATTCTCTAATTCTGATTTCCTTACACGGGCCTTATTTATTATCACTTAGGGACTCTTCAGAATGTTTAAAGTGGTCATTGGAAGCCCGAAACGCAAAATCACTGTTTTTTACCCCCCTAAAATCGAGACTGATTTAGGCCCATTCGGAGTGATTTTCTTCGCTCTGTTTTCACTCAAATCATCTTCCTACTCGCACTTAAGTTGCCCGAAAAACGGTTTCAAAAAATTATAAGTATCGAAGGTTGAAACCTAAGAAAAACGCCTATTTTTCAACACTTTTTGATACACATATATGACATCCTACATGTGACGACTTCATTTCTTTAGTATCTAAGTTTATTTTACTTAATTATTATCAAATACATTCATTTCATGCATCAAAGAATGCATTTACACTCACATTTTATATTACGACTAAACACATGCACTATTTTAGCTATAACTTAATTTTTATCGAAAACTTTCCCTTTTAGTTCCTATGGTTTGCTATGTCCCCGAGGCATGTTTTGAGGTCTAGAACAACCCCAAATAAGCTCGAAGGGTATAGGTCACTATAGCCCATTCATCAAGCTCGGGATTCTCAACTTCACTCTATGTTTCTCCTTTGACAATTCCATCATTTCTATATACTTTTCTAACCTTTATTATGCATGAATCTAAACTTATTTGGTCAAAATAACATGATATTACACATCCCTCATATGGCCGTGACTCCTCATGCACACACATCACACTTTACTTCGTTTAGTTTTCATGATTTTTAACTTAGAATTTCTCCTAATCATTTAATCAAACACTTTAACTATCACCATAATTACTTGGATATGTTTTACCATATACTTAGGGTTTCCTACCCATAACCCTAACTTCTACTTCATACATGATTTCTTGTAAACCAAGCTTCCTTCCCAAACTAATAGAGTTTTACACTTAATTTCAATCAAGACTCCATCAAAACTTATATTAAAACTAACTCATCCATCCATACTTTACATAGATCCAATTAGCATCAAATTTAATTAAACTCATGGAAACTTACCTCAAGTTTGGTTAGGGTTTACTCTTATTGCTTTGAATTACCTAAAAAGTTTGATTGGAGACTTGAAAGTTGGTTGAAAAAGCTTTCTTCTTCCTTTCTTATGATTGTTGTCTAACACCCCTTTGTTTTCTCTCTATTTTTGTTTAAAAAACGACTATGTGTTTATGACTACTACTCATATATATATAGGCCTCCACCTGGGAAGTTGCCCTTGGAATTTGTCATTTATTTACTACTTATGCCACTACTTAAAAATTAATTAAAATATCCTCTAACTTACTATAATTTCTATGGCATTCTACTACCCTTTTATGTATTTTCATAACTTCCACACTTTATTCATTTTATTCATTTTTACTCATATGTATAATTCTCTGCATTTAGCAAAATGACCATTTTGCCCCTTTTTGCATTTATTTCACTCTTTAGTGTGTGTTAGTTTCTAAGAGTTTTACTAACACTTCAATATCACCCATAAAGATGATATTGACAAAATTAAATCTTGTAATCCTTTTATATAGCTTCTAACATTAAGAAATCTAGAATTGAGGATAAGAGCTTACATTTTCTCCCATTCTTTTAAAAATTTCATCCTCGAAATTTTAAATTACATACTTATTTCAAACATCTACAGGTACTGCGAGCGCATTTGTTCTTCAAGCTCCCATGTGACTTTTTTTTATCTATGATTTCACCATAATACTTTCACTAGTGGAATCACATTATGGTGCAGTACTTGCTCTCCACGATCCAAGATCTCCACTAGTTGTTTTTTGTAGGTCAAGTTCTCCTTCGCTTGCACTAGTTGCTCTTTTAGGATATGTGATGGATCAGCTACATATTTTTGGAGCATAGAGAAGTGGAACACGTCTTGGATATTTGCTAGTTTTGAAGGTAGCTTCAATCGATAGGCTACTTCACCCACTTTTACTATTATTCTGTACGGCCCTATGTAACGTGGACTCAACTTTCCGCGTTTTTCGAATCTCAGAATACCCTTCCATGGCAAGATCCATAGAAATACTCTATCACCCACTTCAAACTCTAAATCTCTTCTTCGATAGTCCGTATAGCTTTTCTGTCTGTCGCTTGCTATCTTCAACTATTCTCTAATTATATTTATATTCTCGGTTGTCACTTGGATAATCTCTGGACCAATCATCTTTCTCTCACCCACTTCATCCCAACAAATTAAGGTTCTAGATTTTCTGCCATACAACACTTCATATGGCGCCATGCCAATACTGGACTGATAGTTGTTGTTGTAGCAAATTCTATTAGAGGTAAGTGATTATCCCAGCTCCCTTTGAACTCCGTCACGCAGGCTCTCAGCATGTCTTCAAGAGTCTGGATGGTTCTTTTTGATTGGTCATCTATTTATGGATGGAAAGTTGTACTAAAGTGCAATCTGGTGCCTATGGCTTTCTGTAGCTTCGGCCAAAATTTGGAAGTGAACCGCTGATCTCTATCTGAAACAATTGACACTGGGGTGCCATGCAACCTCACAATCTCATCTACATATAGCTGTGCTAACTTTTCTAAGGAATAAGTATTCTTGATGGCAAGAAAATGAGTGAACTTCATCAATCTGTCAACTATCACCCAAATAGTATCATGTCCGTGGGAGTCTTACCACAAAATCCATTGTAATCCTCTTCCACTTCCATTCAGGAATAGCTAAGGGTTGCAACAAACCTACTGGTTTCTGATGTTCTGCTTTAATCTACTGGCAGGTTAAGCATTTGGATACGAACTCTGCTATTTCTCTCTTCATGCTTTTCTACCAGTAATGATCCTTCAGGGTTCGATACATCTTAGTACTCCCTGGATGCATGGCATATGCTAAGGAGTATGCTTCTTCCATGATCTCTCTTTTCAACTCTTTCACATTTGGCACATATAACCTCTATCCCAAAACCAGGGTTCCATCACCTCTCAAATTGAAATTGCTCTGCTGCCCAGCCTCTATTTCACTTCTCAACTTTACTAAGTATGAATCTTGGGCCTAAAGCTCTCTAACCAGATCTACTAATACTGGACGGATATAGAAGGCCACGAACAAAGCACCTAAATCCGTCGTCTCCAATCTAACACCCATGGATCGTAATTCTACGAGCATAGGCAAATATTCAGATTTTAATTGGGCTAACGAACTGGTAGGCCTTCTGCTTACTACGTCAGCTACCATATTCACCTTGCTAGGGTGATACTCAATGGTATAGTCATAGTCTTTAATGAGCTCCACCCACCTTCTTTGCCCCATATTCAGATCCTTCTAAGAAAATAAGTATTATAGGCTTTTACGATCCGTGAAGATCCTACAAGGTACCCCATAAAGATAGTGTCGCCAAATCCTCAAAGCGAACACTACAGCTGCTAACTCTAGGTCGTGTCTGGGGTAGTTTAGCTCATGCTTCTTTAATTGTCTCGAAGCATAGGCTATGTAAACCCCTAAATTCGATTTTATGTTTCCTAACCTTAGAAACTAAGTTATAGAATAAAAAGGACAAAATGGTCATTTAGTAAAAAATATATATATATATTATAAATGGATGGCAAGATTGTAAAACTTTAGTTTAGTAAGTTAATAATTCAATTATATGAAAAAAAAAATGAGACAAATGATCATTGATTTTTATTAGTAAATAACATAACTAAGGGCAATTTTGTAAATCCAACAAGTCAATAGAGGATATGGTGGTCATTTAGCAAAAAGGTGGCCATATAATACACCACTTAGTGACTTTTTCATTCAAAATGAAGAAGTAGTCGTGAGAAACAAAAATAGAAGAGAGAGTTGAGAGGGAGAGCATGAGATGGAAGGAAATTAGAGGGGGAGAAGAACAAGTGATATTTTCAACCAATTTTCAAGCTTCCAAGCAATTGTTCTAGTTGATCCCAAGCCAAAACATCAAACCCTAAGCATAGATAAGGGAAGATCTCATCTTCTCCATAGACTTTAATGTGGTGGAAATGTGTAAAAGCATGATGTTGGGTTTGTATGATATGATGATGGATTAGTTTGTTTACTTGATGTGTTATTGGTGAGATTTTGATGTAAATCAATGTTATAGTTATAAGTTGTTAAAAAGGGAACTTGAATGATGTAAAAATGGTAGGTTAGGGTTATGGGAGAAACCCTAACTTGTGATTTAAATTGTTAGAAAAGCAAAAGTAGTTGTAGATTAAGTGTTTGATGAAAAACTTATGAGAGATAGTTTTGTAAAAACTTGAAAGTTTTACTCTAGAATGAGTGTGTGGGTGTGTTATGGCTGTGAAGATTAGTGGAAAACCTCTGAGATTAGATGATTTTGAACCCAAATTTTACCATAAATAAGATTAAGAAGATAAGTAGAAAAGATAGAAGTTCAATGGAAGTGGTTTTGAGCATATTAGAAATCCCGAGCTTAATGAAGGGTCAGTAGAGACCAGACTTGTTTTAGCTTATTTGGGGTTGTTCTACACCTCAAAACATGCCTCGGGAACATAGAAAACCATAGGAATTGGAACGGAATCATTCCGATAAAAATTGGCGAAGTTATGGCCAAAATAGTGCGCGTAGAAAGTGTCATAGAGTAAAAGTGGAATCCCGAGCTCAAACCATGAGCTAGAGAAAACCTGAATAAG
Organism: Dimocarpus longan; assembly: GCA_022984855.1. Taxonomy (NCBI): domain Eukaryota; kingdom Viridiplantae; phylum Streptophyta; class Magnoliopsida; order Sapindales; family Sapindaceae; genus Dimocarpus; species Dimocarpus longan. The sequence goes on along the minus strand of CM041016.1, from coordinate 28,857,656 downwards.
TCTGACATATATGGGGGTGTTCTATACCTCAAATGATGCCTAGGAATGATATAAAACCATAGAAATTGGAATGGGATCGATCCGATAAAAATTGACGAAGTTATAGCCAAAATAGTGGGCGTAGGAAACCGAGATGTGTAATAGCGATGCAAATGCATTCGTTGATGCCTAAAATACATGTATCAGGTCATAATTAGGTAAAAGAACCTTAGATACGAAAGAAAAATCATCGTCGCTTGTCCGATGTAAAAGCTCGCTTTGAAAAGTGCCCAAAATGGGGCGTTTTGCCTAGATTGACATAGCAAACGATGGAGTTTCTCGACGAAACTTTACGGGCGACTTATTTATGCGTTAAGGAGACGCTAGAAAAAGGAACGGAGGTGAAACCATGGCTGGTTTCAATTCTGTTTTTCGTGGTCAACCGTATAGTTAAAAAGTTGACTTTTTGTTTTAAGCTTCCGGAGACCAAACGAAACATAGGGGGATGATCCTAGGGGTCTAGAAATAAGACTTTTACAAAGAAACCAAATTTTGAGAGCCTCGGTCGAGTCAAAAATCGAGTTGGGAAAGTGTGGTGTAGTGAGTTTTCAATGTATTGGAAACTCTATTTTTATTAGTTTTAGCTAAAAAAGTGAGTAAGTTATAACAAGACTATGATGTGTAGGTGACGAGCACGCGGACGAGACGCGAGAGGCTCTTTGAGGCATTGAGAGCGTTGGGATCGAGGTAAGTGTCCTTCACTTCACTTACATCTAGTTTATTTCCATTTATATGGCAATGATAAAATATATTGTTTCAAAGAGTTTTGCAAAATGGTTTTCCAAAATCATAAGTTTTATGTTGAGTAATGAGTTATGCCTAGAATCTAGAAATGAGATTCGAAGGCGAAAGTAAGTTGCAAAAAGGTTTAAAAGTAAAGTAAAAGTAAAGTTGAATTTAGACCCATGTGCATGTTGTGATACGATGTAGAAAATTCAGTATCTAATTGCAAGTGATGAGTAAATTGCACTACAATATGCGATGTAGAAAATTCCGCATATAGTTGCGTAAAGTATAAGCTATTGGCACTACAACGGCGATGTAGAAAAATTCCGCGTTGTGGTTACTTAGAGTTGAGAAAGTTCGCCCTACGTCGCGATATAGCAAATTCCGTGCGTAGTGGCTTTGCACATGGTTGTCTTATGAGAAATGGTTTTCAAAAGAAAAAAAAATAAAATCGATTATTTTCTAAGTAATGTCTATGCGGAGTTATACCTTTATATATATATTGCCTAACCTCTCTTTGTTTTGTGTAGCTTGTATACTAAGTAGACGTTGGCACGGACGCTCTTGCATCAAAGACATTATTTTGATTAACTTTAGGTGGGGAAAATAATGAGACGAACTATATGGATGTTAATGTATTTTGACATTGTGTACATGTGTATATATTGAATCAAATAACTACGTGTTGACATGAGATATTTGACGGATTATAAATCATATTTTGATATGTATATAAATGAACCATTACACTTGATATGCACATATTGCACAAGGCACATATTTCATATAAGTATGAGTTGTTATATGTCAATTACATATGTGAATTATGTTTGTAAAAGAATTGCATGTTTGTGAAATGAATAAAAAATGCATGTTTGAGATTGAAAGAAGTTGGACGGTGATCAAAATAGTTCGAAGTGTATTTCTTATGCAGGTTGATTTTGGAAATGTTAAACTTACAGTCGTTATGCTGTTCGATTTTTATAAAATTAGTTTTCAATAAAACGCGAAAAATTCACATCGTTTCAACTATATTAAGAGAAAATAAAAATTTTTAAGCCTAAAACAAGTAAACCGGTTAAGTAAAGTAAAGGGGTTCGCTTCGCGGATTTCTCCAATCCGACAAGTTGGGTTCGGGGAGTCCGTTGAAGTGCCTGGCAGGATCCTCCAGACAAGAGCTTAGATAAGGTCTGGGAAGGGTCCTGTCAAGTTGGTATCAGAGCCCGGTTCTCGTTAAGTTGAAATAAATTTTAAGAGAAGTTTGAATTATTTTCGCGTAAAGCATGCGTCAAGGATGCATGAATTATGCAAAAGGAGTGAAATAGTTATATGCATTCATGTTTTTCAAGATTATATGAGTTATGTTTTTTTTATTGATTACATAAGTTAAAGCATAAGCTATATGACTTGAGTTGAGCAAAGTGCATGACACGTTCCCAAACCGAAACCACCATTTAGTCAGAAGTGCAGTTGGAGCGGTAGCCATCAAGAGGGATCATGACACGACCCTTCCCAGACCTTATCTATGCTCTTGTCTGGAGGATCCTGCCGGGCACTTCAACGGACTTATCGAACCAGACTCGTCGGATCGAATTAATCCGAGAAGCGAACCCTAACTTTCTTAACCGGTTTACTCGTTTAAAACTTAGTAACTCAGTTTTCTTTAAATTGGTTAGGAGTGAATTACTTTTATAAAAAAAAATTCAGCAGCATAACGGCATAAAATTGAACATTTTCCAAATTTTTCCTGTAAAATAAACACACTTCGAACTATAGAAATCACCAGCCAACTTCGATTTTTCCACAAACATGCAATTCACATTAAATTTCACATCCATACATGTCATATGACATTCATATCCAACCATTCACAACATGTATACATATTCCATGGGTATCACAACCTATACAGATATATCATGTGTATTCTGCAATAAGTGTGAATGTACAGTTTTATATATACATATTTAAGTATAAGTTACAATCTGTCAAACATTCATATATCAAACATGCGATCATTTAGATAATAACATTTACAACAATCTCAAAATATATTTAATATTCACATAGTCCATTCATTCATCCCCACCTATAAGTGGAACGTCGCTTCCTCGACCACAAAATCACCTATAATTATTCTGGATAAAACAAGCGAGCTACACGACAAAATAAATCGTTAGTTCGTTACATAATAATACAACCCTTTCAAGTTCATAGTAAAGCATAACTTAAAGAAATATTTAAAGGTTAATCTTTGCAAACTATTTCTTATGAAACAACCATGTGCATCTTGAAGCTACTATAGTATTTAGACCACTACGTGCGGAATTTACTTCCTCGCCCGAGTGGGGTAAAATTATCTCAGTTGTAAACATCTATAATGCGGAATTTCTTCATCGCATTTGTAGTACTAAATTTTTATAATTCTAGCAACTACGTGCGGAATTTCTTCATCGCAACTATAGTGCCCATAAATCAGATTTTGGCGACTATGTGCGGAATTTCTACTTCGCAATGTAATGCCAATAGCTCTCAATATACTCGACTACGTGTGGAATTTACTACGTCACAACGTATCGATATATACTCTAAGAATCAAGGGATTACACATGGTTTTTACAACTCTTTTTCTCTTATGTGCAAAAAGCACAAAATTTCCTTTCTTCCAAGGTTTTACTTAAACCAAACTTACGATCAGAAAGTTATTTTATAAAACTCTTTAGCAACAATTAAAATAATTGAAATTACAATTGAACTAGTGTAAGTGATGTAATACTTACCTCAATCCGCACAAATGCAACGATCTCAACGAGCCCCTCGTGCCTCGCTTGCGTGCTCGTCACCTACACATTAATTTCCCATTATATTTTACTCAAATAAAACGTAACATTAGAGTTTTCAATATAAATCAGCCTATTGAAAACCCGTTACGCTATAACTTTTCCGACTCGATTTTAACTCAACCGAGACTCTCAAATTCTAATTTCCTTACAATAGTCTTACTTTTAGACCCCTAGGAATAGCCCCATGCTGTCCATATAATTGTTAGAGGCTCAAAACGAAAAATCAAATTTTTAGGCTCAATCGATAGCCCATAACAGAATGCATGACAGCTCACTGCTCGGGGCTCCGTTTTCCTTCATTCTTTTTCCTACGGTTCACTTATCTCACATTCTGGTCACACGTCAAATTTCGTTGAAAAATTCTATCGTTTACTATGTCAAATCTAAGAAAACACACATTTTTGGGCACTTTTAGTGTGCGTTTTATGCACTTTTTCGTTTCGGATTAGCGACGGTAGTTTTTCTTTCATATCTAAGCTTCATTTACCTCATTATGATCATCTAAACTTATTTCATGTAATAAAAATTTCATTCGCATAGTTATTTCACCTATCGACTCTCTAACGGCATTATTTTGCACATAACTTGCGCAATTTTTATCGGATTCGATCCGTTCCAAAACCTATGGTTTTCTATGACTCCTAGGCATCATTTGAGGTGTAGAACATCCCCATACCTGTCCGACTTGGTCAGGTTTTCTCTAGCTCATGGTTTGAGCTCGGGATTCCACTTTTACTCTATGACACTTTCTACGCGCATTATTTTGGCCATAACTTCGCCAATTTTTATCGGAATGATTCCATTCCAATTCCTATGGTTTGCTATGTTCCCGAGGCATGTTTTGAGGTCTAGAAAAACCCAAATTAAGCGAGAATAGGTCAGGTCTCACCAGACCCTTTATCAAGCTCGGGATTTCCAAGTTACCTCTATATTTCTCTCTTTGAAATCCTATCACTTCTACATGCTTTTCTAACATTTATCTTGCATGAATCTAAGCTTATTTAAGTCAAAACAACATGTTATTACACATCTCTCATAGGGCCATGACCCTCACTTACACACACACAATCATAGTTTCTTTTAATTTCTCATGCTATTTATTATTTTTTTTTCCTACATCATTTCATCAAACACTTGATCTACAATAAAACTTTGACTATAACCATGTTTTAATCATCACTTTGATTTTACTTACAAAACCCTAGCTATCTTTATACACATGCCTAATTATTGTTTAAGCTTCCTTTTCATTTATCCCATACTAAGGCATGAAATTGCAACAACATTCTATGAATAATATTCTAAGGAAACAATCCCATTCATCATCATGTCACAAGCCCAACATTACACTTTACACAACTCTAACTACCATCAAAACTTGTAGAGACATGGATATCTTACCTTATTTGTGTTTGAGACTTGATGTCTTAGTTTTTGAATTAACTATGGAGATGAATTAGAAGCTTGAGAGATGATGAAAAATTGCTTGGTATCTTCCTTTTCTTGTTGTTGCCGCCTATTACTTGCTCCCTCTCAACTCTCTCTTTTTTTTTTCTTTTAAATGTTTGTTAAGTGTTACCCGTGTAACACCACATCCCACCATATTTATGGAAAGCTTTTAAAAAAATGACCCCTATGTCCTTGTTGACTTCCTTTTATTATCCTAATTTACCATATTGTCCTTGGTCATTTTATTTTCTAATAAACATAAGTGGTTTTTAAGTCATTCCTATTTCTCATAAAATTGAATTATTAAATTCACTAAACTAAAGTTTTACAACTTTGTCATCCATTTATATTTCTTATTCACTAAATGACCATTTCGCCCTTTTTATTTGATAATTTAATTTTCTAAAGCTAGGAAACATAAAATCGAATACAGGGGCTTACAGATCAGGTAAAGTGGGCAAAAGTGATCAGAGGCCCACATGGTCTGAGAGCCGTAGACAGGGTCAGAAGGCACAACCTAGTCAGAGTCAGAGTTCAGTTCAGTTTTCTGGGGGATCTAGGAGGAGTCAAAGTTGGAAGAGCAGACCCATTTGCAGCAGATGTGGTCGATCACACCCTGGCGAGTGCCTTCAGGGCAGGACAGGATGCTACCGATGTGGTCAGGAAGGCCACTTTATGAAAAATTGTCCCAGCTTAGTCGCTTCCAGTCCATCAGAGGCTCGATCAACGGTACAGGGACAACCTAGTGGGAGCCGTGGACCCGATAAGAGAGGCCCCCAAACCGGAGGAGCTACTAGTACAGGACAGCCCAGTGGCAGATTAGGTAGAGGCTTGCCATCTAGAGGACAGCTCGGCAGACCTCGCAGTCAGGCCGCTAGAGTATATACAGTGACCTAGTGGGCGGCAAATGCAACACCAGATGTAGTCACAGGTATCAGTTCTCTATTCGATACTGATGCTCATATATTGGTGGACCCAGGGGCCACCTATTCTTTTATTGCACGAGAGTTTATAGATAGAGTCAGGATAGAGTTAAGACCGACCGAGTGTAGCCTGGTAGTGTCACTTCCCATAGGTGATTCGCTTATTGCGGATAAAGTTTACATGGGAAGTAAAGTGACTATAGCAGGTCATGAGTTTGAGGCTGATCTGATAGTGCTCAATATTCATGACTTTGACATTATTTTAGGCATGGATTGGCTATCCAAGAATCGTACCACCGTAGATTGCTACAAGAAAGAGGTTTAGTTTAACAAGCCTGGGGAACCAAATGTGATCTTTTGTGGAGAGAGGAAAATACTCTCTACAAGTTTGGTGAGTGTGATTCAAGCCAACAAAATGCTCCGTAAAGCATGCTAGGGGTACTTGGTTTATGCAATAGAAGTTGGCAGTATTGAGTTGCAATTGACGGAAGTCCCTGTGGTTAATGAGTTCCCTGATGTATTTCCTGAAGACCTACCAGGGTTGCCACCAGATAGGGATGTTGAGGTCGAGATTGAGCTAGCACCCGGTACAGAGCCTATTTCTATAGAGCCATATCGGATGGCGCCAATAGAACTAAAGGAGTTGAAGGTGCAGATGGAAGAACTATTGAGCAAAGGCTTTGTTAAGATGAGTACATAACCATGGGGAGCTCCAGTGCTGTTTGTTAAAAAGAAAGATGGAAGCCTCCGCTTATGCATTGATTATAGGCAGCTTAACAAGGTAACCATTCAGAATCAGTATCCGTTGCCAAGAATCGATGATTTGTTTGACCAGCTACAAGGAGCCAAGGTTTTTTCGAAGATAGATCTACGATCGGGGTATCATCAACTGAAGGTGCGTAAGGAAGATGTTCCCAAGACAGCCTTCAAGACTAGGTATGGGCATTATGAGTTTTTGGTGATGCCATTCGGCTTAACTAATGCCCCAGCAGCTTTTATGGACTTAATGAACAGAGTTTTCAGACCCTACCTGGACAAGTTCGAAATTATGTAGATTGGAAGCCATTGTAGATTGGAAGCCACCCACGAACGTGACCGAAGTTAGAAGTTTCCTAGGTTTAGCTGGGTATTACAGGAAGTTTATGGAAGGGTTTTCAAAGATTGCCACCTCGTTAACTAGGCTAACAAGAAAAGAAGAAAAGTTCATCTGGTCTGATGCGTGCCAAAGCAGTTTTGATGAGTTGAAGAAAAGGCTGACTACGGCACCAGTGCTTACACTTCAATTCGGAAGCGATGGATTTGCAGTGTATTATGATGCTTCAAGATAGGGTTTAGGTTGTGTGTTAATGCAGCATGACCGGGTGATAGCTTATGCTTCAAGGCAGTTAAAGAAGCATGAAGTAAACTATCCAACACATGACTTGGAGTTAGCGGCTGTAGTGTTCGCATTGAGAATTTGGAGGCATTACCTCTATGGAGTACCATGCCGAATATTTACTGATCATAAGAGTTTACAATACCTATTCTCGCAAAAAGAGTTGAATATGAGACAGAGAAGGTGGATTGAGCTCATCAAAGACTATGATTGTACCATTGAATATCACCCGGGTAAAGCTAATGTGGTAGCAGATGCGTTAAGTAGGAAACCTACCAGTTCCTTATCCTAGTTGAGAGCCGAGTACTTGCCCATGTTAGTAGAGTTGAGATCTATGGGTGTCAGATTGGAGGTGACGGATTCTAGCTCTTTATTGGCAACTTTTCATGTCCGTCCGGTATTGGTGGATCAAGTTAAAGAGTTGCAAGCTTAAGATCCCTACTTGATGAAGCTTAGAAGCGAGTTAGAAGCTGGTCAGCAAAGTAACTTTGCATTGACAGACGATGGGGCACTAATTCTGGGGCAACGATTATGTGTGCCACAAGTAGCAGAATTGAAGAGAGAAATTATGGATGAAGCTCATCGGCATATGCCATGCATCCAGGGAGTACCAAGATGTATCGGACTCTAAGAGAGCACTACTGGTGGAAAGGAATGAAGAAAGAGATAGCAGAGTTTGTTTCAAAGTGTTTAACCTGCCAACAGATTAAAGCAGAACATCAGAAGCCAGCGGGTTTATTACAACCTCTATCAATTCCTGAGTGGAAATGGGAGCGGATTACCATGGATTTTGTAGTAGGACTTCCACGGACATCGAGTGGACATGATGCCATTTGGGTGGTAGTCGACAGATTGACAAAGTCTGCTCACTTCCTAGCCATCAAGAATACCTATTCCCTAGAGAAGTTAGCTCAACTATATGTGGATGAGATAGTGAGGTTGCATGGCGCACCAGTATCTATTGTGTCTGACCGAGATCCGCGGTTCACTTCTAGATTTTGGCCGAAGCTACAAGAAGCTATGGGTACCAGACTGCATTTCAGTACGGCATTTCACCCACAAACAGATGGCCAATCAGAGAGAACTATCCAGACTCTTGAAGACATGTTGAGAGCATGCGTAATGGAGTTTAGAGGGAGTTAGGATAATCACCTACCTTTGATAGAATTCGCCTACAACAACAGCTACCAGTCTAGCATCGGCATGGCACCATACAAGGCGTTGTATGGTAGAAAGTGTAGAACCCCTGTTTGTTGGGATGAAGTAGGTGAAAGGAAGTTGATTGGTCCAGAGATTGTTCAAGCTACAACCGAAAAGATTAATAGGATTAGAGAACGGTTGAAGATAGCAAGCAACCGACAGAAGAGCTATGCAGACAATCGAAGGAGAGACTTAGAGTTTGATGTGGGTGATAGAGTATTCTTACGAATCTCGCCTTGGAAGGGTGTTTTAAGATTCGGAAGACGTGGAAAGTTAAGTCCACGATACATTGGACCGTATGAGATTATAGCAAGAGTGGGTAAAGTAGCCTACCAATTGAAGTTGCCACCAGAGCTCGCGAACATTCATGATGTGTTTCATGTCTCCATGCTTCGCAAGTATATAGCTGATCTGTCACACGTTTTAAGAGAACAACCAGTGCAGTTAAAAGATAACTTGACCTACGAAGAGCAACCGGTGGAGATTTTAGATCGTAGAGATCAAGTTTTGCGCCATAAGGTGATTCCGCTAGTAAAAGTGTTATGGAGAAACCACGGATCAGAAGAGGCTACATGGGAGCCTGAAGAGCAAATACGCACCCAATATCCGCGCCTATTCGAATCAGGTTAGTAGTTTAAAATTTTGAGGACGAAATTTCTATAAGGAGGGGAGAAATTGTAAATCCCTATATTCGATTTTATGTTTCCTAACCTTAGAAACTAAGTTATCAAATAAAAAGGACAAAATGGTCATTTAGTAAAAAATATATATATATATATATTATAAATGGATGGCAAGATTGTAAAACTTTAGTTTAGTAAGTTAATAATTCAATTATATGAAAAAAAAAATGAGACAAATGATCATTGATTTTTATTAGTAAATAACATAACTAAGGGCAATTTTGTAAATCCAACAAGTCAATAGAAGATATGGTGGTCATTTAGCAAAAAGGTGGCCATATAATACACCACTTAGTGACTTTTTCATTCAAAATGAAGAAGTAGGCGTGAGAAACAAAAATAGAAGAGAGAGTTGAGAGGGAGAGCATGAGATGGAAGGAAATTAGAGGGGGGAGAAGAACAAGTGATATTTTCAACCAATTTTCAAGCTTCCAAGCAATTGTTCTAGTTGATCCCAAGCCAAAACATCAAACCCTAAGCATAGATAAGGTAAGATCTCATCTTCTCCATAGACTTTAATGTGGTGGAAATGTGTAAAAGCATGATGTTGGGTTTGTATGATATGATGATGGATTAGTTTGTTTACTTGATGTGTTATTGGTGAGATTTTGATGTAAATCAATGTTATAGTTATAAGTTGTTAAAAAGGGAACTTGAATGATGTAAAAATGGTAGGTTAGGGTTATGGGAGAAACCCTAACTTGTGATTTAAATTGTTAGAAAAGCAAAAGTAGTTGTAGATTAAGTGTTTGATGAAAAACTTATGAGAGATAGTTTTGTAAAAACTTGAAAGTTTTACTCTAGAATGAGTGTGTGGGTGTGTTATGGCTGTGAAGATTAGTGGAAAACCTCTGAGATTAGATGGTTTTGAACCCAAATTTTACCATAAATAAGATTAGGAAGATAAGTAGAAAAGATAGAAGTTCAATGGAAGTGGTTTTGAGCATATTAGAAATCCCGAGCTTAATGAAGGGTCAGTAGAGACCAGACTTGTTTTAGCTTATTTAGGGTTTTTCTACACCTCAAAACATGCCTCGGGAACATAGAAAACCATAGGAATTGGAACGGAATCATTCCGATAAAAATTGGCGAAGTTATGGCCAAAATAGTGCGCGTAGAAAGTGTCATAGAGTAAAAGTGGAATCCCGAGCTCAAACCATGAGCTAGAGAAAACCTGACCAAGTCTGACATATATGGGGGTGTTCTACACCTCAAATGATGCCTAGGAATGATATAAAACTATAGAAATTGCAATGGGATCGATCCGATAAAAATTGACGAAGTTATAGCCAAAATAGTGGGCGTAGGAAACCGAGATGTGTAATAGCGATGCAAATGCATTCGTTGATGCCCAAAATACATGTATCAGGCCATAATTAGGTAAAAGAACCTTAGATACGAAAGAAAAATCATCGTCGCTTGTCCGATGTAAAAGCTCGCTTTGAAAAGTGCCCAAAATTGGGTGTTTTGCCTAGATTGACATAGCAAACGATGGAGTTTCTCGACGAAACTTTACGGGCGACTTATTTATGCGTTAAGGAGACGCTAGAAAAAGGAACGGAGGTGAAACCATGGCTGGTTTCAATTCTGTTTTTCGTGGTCAACCGTATAGTTAAAAAGTTGACTTTTTGTTTTAAGCTTTCGGAGACCAAACGAAACATAGGGGGATGATCCTAGGGGTCTAGAAATAAGACTTTTACAAAGAAACCAAACTTTGAGAGCCTCGGTCGAGTCAAAAATCGAGTTGGGAAAGTGTGGTGTAGTGAGTTTTCAATGTATTGGAAACTCTATTTTTATTAGTTTTAGCTTAAAAAGTGTGTAAGTTATAACGAGACTATGATGTGTAGGTGACGAGCACGCGGACGAGACGCGAGAGGCTCTTTGAGGCATTGAGAGCGTTGGGATCGAGGTAAGTGTCCTTCACTTCACTTACATCTAGTTTATTTCCATTTATATGGCAATGATAAAATATATTGTTTCAAAGAGTTTTGCAAAATGGTTTTCCAAAATCATAAGTTTTATGTTGAGTAATGAGTTATGCCTAGAATCTAGAAATGAGATTCAAAGGCGAAAGTAAGTTGCAAAAAGGTTTAAAAGTAAAGCAAAAGTAAAGTTGAATTTAGACCCATGTGCATGTTGTGATACGATGTAGAAAATTCCGTATCTAATTGCAAGTGATGAGTAAATTGCACTACAATATGCGATGTAGAAAATTCCGCATATAGTTGCGTAAAGTATAAGCTATTGGCACTACAACGGCGATGTAGAAAAATTTCGCGTTGTGGTTACTTAGAGTTGAGAAAGTTCGCCCTACGTCGCGATGTAGCAAATTCCGTGCGTAGTGGCTTTGCACATGGTTGTCTTATGAGAAATGGTTTTCAAAAGAAAAAAAAATAAAATCGATTATTTTCTAAGTAATGTCTATGCGGAGTTATACCTTTATATATATATTGCCTAACCTCTCTTTGTTTTGTGTAGCTTGTATACTTTAGTAGACGTTGGCACGGACGCTCTTGCATCAAAGACATTATTTTGATTAACTTTAGGTGGGGAAAATAATGAGACGAACTATATGGATGTTAATGTATTTTGACATTGTGTACATGTGTATATATTGAATCAAATAACTACGTGTTGACATGAGATATTTGACGGATTATAAATCATATTTTGATATGTATATATAAATGAACCATTACACTTGATATGCACATATTGCACAAGGCACATATTTCATATAAGTATGAGTTGTTATATGTCAATTACATATGTGAATTATGTTTGTAAAAGAATTGCATGTTTGTGAAATGAATAAAAAATGCATGTTTGAGATTGAAAGAAGTTGGACGGTGATCAAAATAGTTCGAAGTGTATTTCTTATGCAGGTTGATTTTGAAAATGTTAAACTTACAGTCGTTATGCTGTCCGATTTTTATAAAATTAGTTTTCAATAAAACGCAAAAAATTCACACCGTTTCAACTATATTAAGAGAAAATAAAAATTTTTAAGCCTAAAACAAGTAAACCGGTTAAGTAAAGTAAAGGGGTTCGCTTCTCGGATTTCTCCAATCCGACAAGTTGGGTTCGGGGAGTCCGTTGAAGTGCCTGGCAGGATCCTCCAGACAAGAGCTTAGATAAGGTCTGGGAAGGGTCCTGTCAGGCTATCACTTTGTCATTTTGCATTAACACATAACCTAACCCCTGCTTGGAGGCATCACAGTATACTATAAATCCATCCTGCCCCAATGGAAGTGTCAAAGCAGGTGCCGAAGTCAATCTCCTCTTGAGCTCATCAAAACTATGTTGGCATGCTTCTGACCACTCAAACTAATTCCTTTCTAGTCAATCTCGTTAAAGAAGTAGATATCTTCGAAAACCCTTCCATGAACTTCCTGGGTAACCTGTTAATCCCAAGAAGCTTATAACTTCTATTATGTTCATGGATAGCTGCCAATTTATTACAGCCTCTATTTTCTGAGGATCCACAGATATCCCATCTGCCGATACTACATGGCCCAGAAATGCTACTCTATTTAGCCAAAATTGGCACTTACTAAACTTTGCACACAACTAATGTTCCCTCAACATCTGCAGAACAACCCTTAGGTGTTCAACATGCTCCTCTTGACTAACATAATACACCAAGATATTGTCAATAAAAACAATCACAAACCTATCCAAGAAAGGCTTGAAAACTCTGTTCATGAGGTCCATGAAAGCTACTGGGGCATTGGTTAACCCAAATGGCATCACCAAGAACTTGTAATGTCCATAACGAGTCCTAAAGGCTGTCTTAGGTACTTCTTCCTTACGGACCTTCAACTGATAATAGTCTGACCTCAAATCAATCTTGGAAAACACCTTAGCTCCCTGAAACTGATCGAACAGGTCATCTATCCTTGGTAACTGATACTGGTTCCTGATAATAACCTTGTTGAGTTGCCTATAATCTATACACAATCGGAGGCTCCCATCCTTCTTTTTCATGAACAATACTGGAGCTCCCCATGGTGATATACTCGGCCTAATAAATCCTTTAGTCACCAATTCCTCCATCTGAACTTTCAGTTCCTTCAACTCAGCTGGTGCCATTCAATACGGCGTTATAGAGATGGGTGTTGTACCAGGTACTAGCTCAATCTCAAACTCTATCTCTCGGTCTGGTGGTAGCACTGAAAGGTCCTTCGGAAAAACATCAGGAAATTCACTAACGACAGGGACCTCTGATAGCTGTAACTCATTATTCCCAGCTTGTATTGTATACACCAAATATCTCTGATAGCATCTTGTCAGCTTTTACTGCACTTATCAAATTTGTGGAGAGTAGCTTTCTTACGCCACAGAAAACCACATCCGGTTCCTCAAGCCTGCTAAATCGGACTTCTTTTATGCAACAATCCACGGTGGCGTAATGCTTGGATAACCAATCCATGCCCAATATAACATCAAAATCGTGGATGTCTAACGCGATTAATTCTGCTTCAAATTCTCGACCTTCTATATGCACTCTACTTCCCACATATACTTTATCTGCTAGAGGTGAATCACTTGTGGGAAGTTACACTACCATATGACAATCTGTGAGACTCATCTCTACTCTCACTCTACCCAAAAACTCCCTAAAAATAAAAAAAATGGGTTACCCCTAGGTCAATCAGAACACGTGCATCTTAGTCAAATAAAGAAACAATATTTGTCACTACCTCCTGCGTTGCCTCAACCTCTTGTTGAGTCATTGTATAAACTCTGGCTGTCTGGCTGCGAGGTTTACCAGGCTGTCCCCTGGGTGGTATGCCCCTGTTGGATCCACCGCTGGGCTGCCCTGCACTAGCAGCTCCTCTGGTCTAAGAGCCTCCTCTTTCGGGTCCACAACCCCCACTAGTCTGTCCCTGTACGGCTGATCGGGCCTCTAATGGGGTGGAGGTGACTAAGCTAGGACAATCTTTCATAAAGTGGCCATTTGGACCACATCGGTAGTATCCTGTACGACCTTTAAAGCAATGCCCTGAATGTGCTCTTCCGCATTTACTACAATGAGGCATCGCTCTCCAACTCTGTCTACTCTCCTAGATCCCCTATAAGCTAGTATCTAGTAAACTTCACCTGGCACTCCAACGAACCCCCTCTTAAGCTCGACCAGTCTACTTACTGGAATTCGTGGAGTGAACCCTAAAATTTCCCCGTTTTGTGCTTTTGCTTTGACACTTATTAGACACGTTATTTTAAAACTAGTTGGGTTGATTCAATGCATTTCAATTTCATTTCATTTAAAGTTATGAAAACGATCATTTTATTTTCAAATGCCAAAACTATTTTAATGAAAATCCGGCAGCATAACGGCTACATTTACAAGGTTTCCAAATTTACCTGCAAATAAAATACACTCCCAAAAATGTTTACCTCAACCCAACTTCATTTATCCACAAACATATATCTCAATACTCAATTGTTCATTCATTTCCATCACATTCACAATTTAAGATCAAAATATTTCCAATCATAAAAGAAGTTATACAAAATATTTGCAAACTAATTTACATCACAAAATACCTTACAAGTTCATGCATGTACTTAGTTTTTGACTTTAGCAAAACACAAAATATGATTTACATTATATGTACATCAAAAGTGTCCACCTATATAAATGAAGTGATTCTTCTTATTTTTGCCGTTTGATTTTTTTCCTTGTGAGTACCCGTGGGAATTTTTATAAAATATAACAAAAACAACATTATGAACTTAAACAATTTCAACACTAAATAAGTCACAACCTAACAATTATTCACTTAATAACAATTATAACTTATTAAAATTGTAGAGATTTTTCAAAAAATTCTTTTGCTTCTTAAAAGCACAGCTTGTACCCCCTAACTTCACATGTCACATGGCGACTTTAATCTAATGCCAATCGTGACGCCACAGATACTTCTCAGTAACTACGTCGTGGAATTTTCTGCATCGCCAATCGTGGTGTGAGCTACTATATAGGCTTGGTGACTACGTGCGGAATTTACTGCATCGCAATCGTAGAGTAAAACACTATATCAAAATCTGGGCAATTATATTACGGAATTTCAGCTTCTCAATATGTAGTGCCACACTATATTGAACATCTGAGCGACTATGGGCGAAATTTTCTGCATCGCTCACCGTAGCGCTTAACTCATACAAAACTTTAAGGGGTTATACGAAAGGCCTTTGAAAACTCGTTTTCTTTGCTAAGTGCTATAAGCACCGAAACATCTTTTCATTCAAAAACTTCGAACTAAAACTCATACGTTTAGTTCGTTTAAACGCTACTTTATTTCAAAACCTCTTTGAAGCTCATACATTGCTTTTCATGATCAAAATAGTCATTTGTTTAAAAACAACTTTTTCATAAACTTTTATTAGTCAAGCAAATAAATTACAATTTATTATATAATCAAATATAGCGTGAGTTAGTATACTCACCTCAAATCCGAGTTTGCTAACGAGCTCTAATGGGCTTCCCTCGCTCCGCACCTAAACATCATATTCTCATTCAAATTTTGCTAGAATGAATTTCATTGAATTACAATTGAAACTTTCAATGAAATGAATTCTATTAAGACCTCTTTAGACTATAACCTTTCTGACTCGATTTTAACTCAATCGTCGAGACTTTCTAATTCTTATTTCTTTGCACGGGCCTTATTTATTATCACTTAGGGACTCTCCGGAATGTTTAAAATGGTCACTGGAAGCCTGGAACGCAAAATCTTTGTTTTTTATCCCCCTAAAATCAAGATTGATTTATGCCCATTCATAGTGATTTTCTTCGCTCTATTTTCACTCAAATCATCTTCCTAACTCACACTTAAGTTGCCCATAAAACGGTTTCAAAAAATTATAAGTATCGAGGGTCAAAACCTAAGAAAAACATCTATTTTTCAACACTTTTTGATGCACATATATGGCATCCTACATGCGACAACTTCATTTCTTTCGTATCTAAGGTTCTTTTACTTAATTATAATCAAATACATTCATTTCATGCATCAAAGAATGCATTTACACTCACATTTCACATTACGACTACACAAGTGCAACTATTGTAGCCATAATTTCTCAATTTTTATCGAAATTGTTCCCTTCCAGTTCCTATGGTTTGCTATGTCTTCGAGGCATATTTTGAGGTCTAGAAAAACCCTAAATAAGCTCGAAGGGTGCAGGTCACTATAGCCCCTTCATCAAGCTCGAGATTCTCAACTTCACTCGATGTTTCTCCTTTAGCAATTCCATCATTTCTATATACTTTTCTAACCTTTATTACGCATGAATCTAAACTTATTTGGATCAAAATATCATGATATTACACATCCCTTATATGGCCGTGACCCCTTATGCACATACATCACACATTGTTTCTTTTAGTTTTTATGATTTTTAACTTAGAATTTCTCCTAGTCATTTAATCAAACACTTTAACTACCACCATAATTACTTGGATATGTTTTACCATATACTTAGGGTTTCCTACCCACAACCCTAACTTCTACTTCATACATGATTTCTTGTAAACCAAGCTTCCTTCTCAAACTAATAGAGTTCTACACTTAATTTCAATCAAAACTCTATCAAAACTTATATCAAAACTAACTCATCCATCCATACTTTACATAGATCCAATTAGCATCAAATTTAATTAAACTCATGGAAACTTACCTCAACTTTATTTAGGGTTTACTCTTCTTGCTTGGAATTACCTAAAAAGTTTGATTGGAGACTTGAAAGTTGGTTGAAAAAGCTTTCTTCTTCCTCTCCTATGATTGTCGTCCAACACCCCTTTGTTTTCTCTCTATTTTTGCTTCAAAAATGACTAAGTGTTTATTATTATTACTCATATATATATAGGCGTCCACCTAGGAAATTGCCCTTGGATTTTTTCATTTATTTACTACCTATGCCACTACTTAAAAATTAATTAAAATGTCCTCAAACTTACTATAATTTCTATGGCATTCTACTACCTTTTTATGTATTTCCATAACTTCCACACTTTATTCATTTTATTCATTTTTACTCATATGTATAATACTCTTCATTTAGCAAAATGATCATTTTGCCCCTTTTTGCATTTATTTCACTTTTAGTGTGTGTTAGTTTCTAAGAGTTTTACTAACACTTCAACGTCACCCATAAGGATGATATTGACAAAATTAAATCTTGTAATCCTTTTATCTAGCTTCTAACTTTAAGAAATCTACAATTGAGGATGAGAGTTACACTCCCACTCTGCCAATTACATCATAGGGGCCAATATATCGTGGGCTTAACTTACCATGCTTTTCAAATTGGATTACCCCTTTCCAAGATGATATCCGCAAGAATACCTTATCCCCAATCTGGAACTCTAAATCTTTCCTGCGCTTGTCTGCATAGTTTTTCATCGATCCTCGGTGACTTTCAACCTACCCCTAATAATCTTGATTTTATCTACGGTCATCTGTATAAGCTTAGGTCCAATCAACTTCCTCTCGCCCATCTTATCCCAGTATACAAACGTCCAGCATCGCCTCTCATAAAGTGTCCCATACATTGTCATGCCGATACTAGCCTGATAACTGTTGTTGTGGGCAAACGCAATCAATGGCAAGTGAGTATCCCAACTCCTTCGAACTCCATCATGCAGGATCTCAACATACCCTCCAAAGTTTGAATAGTACACTCAAACTGTCCATCTATCTACGAATGAAATGTTGTGCCGAACTATAATCGAGTGCCCAAAGTCTTCTGTAAACTAGGCCAAAATCAGGATGTAAATCTTGGATCTCTATCTGATACGATCAATACTAGAGCTCCATATAGTTGTACAATTTCATTTACGTATAGCTTGGCTAACCTGTCTAAGGAATAAGTACTTCGGATGGGTAAGAAATAAGTAGACTTCGTGAGGCGATCTACTATCACCCAAATGCTATCATATTCACTCTAACTCCGCGGAAGTCCTGCTACAAAGTCCATCGTGATACGCTTCCATTTCCATTTTTGGATGGGGAGTGACTGAACAAGTCCTACTGGTTTTTGGTGTTCAGCCTTAACCTATTGGCATATCAAGCATCTTGACACATACTCAGCTATCTACCTCTTCATACCCCCATTCTCAGTGTACCATTCACTCCCAAAGAAAAATCTTCCCCATTGGCCTAACTCTACTTCTTATCTTATCTTAATCAATTGAGGATCTTGAACTTATAATTCTCGAATACAATCTATGAGTATTAGTCGAACCTCAAATGTGGCTAACAGTGCACCTATATCTATCACTTCTAATTTAACCCCCAAAGATCTTATCTTTACTAGTAATGAAAAGTATCCTATTCTTAAGTTGATGGGTCTTCTGCTCAATGCATCTACCACTACATTCATTTTTCCTGGATGGTACTTAATGGTACAATCCTAGTCTTTGATTAACTATCCACCTTCTCTATCTCATATTTAATTACTTTTGGGTGAATAGATATTAGAGACTCTTGTGATAGGTGAATATTTGGCATGGAACTTTATATAGATAGTGTCTCCAAATCCTCAGTGCAAATACTATCGAGACCAACTCTAAATCATGGGTTGGGTAGTTTTGCTTATGTTTCTTTGATTGTCTGGAAGCAGAAGCTATCACCTTTCCATTTTGCATCAAAACACAACCCAAACACTATCTCGAGGTGTCATTGTATACTATGAAACCCTCATTTTTTATAGGGAGTGTAAGCATAGAAGCTATAGTCAGTCTTGCTTTCAGTTCATTAAAACTCTTCTGACAAGCTTCTAACCACTCAAATTTGGTTTCTTTTTTATTGAGTTTCATCAACGGGATGACAATATTGAAAAATCCCTCAACAAACTTCCTATAGTACTCTGCCAAGCCTAAGAAACTCCTAACTTCTGTTACCATGTTTGGTTGCTTCTAGTTGAGAATTACTTCTATCTTCTGAGGATCGACACTGATACCATCAGCTGAAACCACATGTCCTAGAAATGTGACTCAATCCAATTAGAACTGACACTTGTTGAACTTAGCATAAAGTCGCTGCTCCTTTAGTGTCTATAAAACTGCTCTCAGGTGCTCAGCATGCTTCTCCTTACTACCCGAGTACACCAAAATGTCATCTATGAACACTATGACAAACTTGTCTAAGAAATCATGGAACACTCTATTTATTAAGTCCATGAATACGCCTGGTGCATTGGTTAGCCCGAAAGGCATAACCAATAACTCATAGTGTTCATAGCGTGTCTTGAAAGCAGTTTTAGGGATATCTTCCTCTCTAATCTTCAACTGATGATACCCTGACCCCAAGTCAATCTTGGAAAACACCCTTGCTTCCTAGAGCTAATCAAACAAGTTGTCTATCCATGAGAGTGGATATTGATTACATACCGTCACCGTATTCAACTCTCGGTAGTTTATACATAACTTCATACTCCTGGTCTTCTTTTTGATGAATAATACTGGTAATCCCCAGGGAGATACATGGCCGCACGAAGCCCTTATCCACCAATTCTTTTAACTGAGTCTTCAGTTTCTTCAATTCGATGGTGTCATTCAATAGGGTGTTCTAACTATAGGCGTTGTTCCCGGAATCAAATTAATCTCAAATTCAATCTTTTTATTCGAAGGTAAACCCAGGAGATCTTTTAGGAACATATCTTATACAATTTCCTCAGCATCTTCCTAGCAGTCATGGCTGATATGATGCGAGATGAAAGCATTCTACATTTCTCACTGAATACTACATCCGACTCTCCTTGAGAACTGAGTCTAATCTCCTTTCTGAAGCAATCCACTGTGACATAATGTCTAGCTAGCCAATCCATCCCTAAGATGATGTTAAAATCATGAATGTTTAACAAAATCAGATTAACCGGGAAGATTCTATGACCAATCACTACTTCACTATCTCTATAAACACTTTTTTGCTACCAATGAGTCTCCAGTTGTAACATTCCATTATTATGCCTCATAATTTATTTAATAGTAAATATATATTAAAGGACAATGTAAATAATTACCCGTTCGGGTCCGGAGGAGTAGCGAAATTTTTATAAAACTCTTCAAACGGATCCGGGATTAATTATTTAATCGAATCTCGTAAAATAATTAGTGTGTCCGGATTTAAATAATTGTTCGGAACCTAATAAAGTTTCCGATTTATGAAATTGGATTTTTATTGAATTTCTAGGATTGACTCGAATCGAATCCGAGCGGAAAGCGGAATCCTAAAGCGGAAATTGATGGCATGGAAAGATTAATTAAAGAGTGGGGCCAAGTGGGACACATGGCATGCATGCAAAGGAAAAACAATGACAAGTGTCACAAAAGCATGGGATGACTAATGCATGCATGACATGTGTTCAAGCATTAAATGAAAAGAAAAAAAAAATAATAAAAATGAAATGATGATAAAAAATGAAGTCCATGTGTTCGGCCACCTATCTCATTAAGCTCAAAACTGAAGTGAAAATCAGAAAAACAAAATCTGCTTGTGTGAGACCAAGAACCGTGAGAGCAAAAGTGAAGAGCGAAGAAGAAGAAGCTGCTGTTCGTGCATGCAAGGTCTAAACCGTGAAGGAAGTGCTGTTCGGTGATGTTGGACGTGATCAGAACTGGAACGTGAAGCCAGAGCAACAGATCTGGTCGTGGAAGAGAAGAAGAAGTGCTGTTCGGTGAGGTTTGAAACAACCAGATCTGAACGAAACTCGTGCATGCAAGAACCGAAGTGAAGAAAGGAAATTCAGATCTGTTCGGTGATGCTGGAAGCAACTAGAGCTGTCGTGAGCTGTTTCTGCCTTGGTGAAGTTGCTGCCGTGGTCTGGTAAAGTCAAGGAGTGATCAAACCATGAGCTGAAAGTGTTACCATCGCTGCCATTACCGTGAAGAGGTGAGCTTGCTGTTGTTATTGCTGGAATTTTCGTTGTTGTTGTGTTGTCGTTGTTGTCGAAGTGCTGTCGAGCTTGTTGTTGAGCTGTCGTGATTGTTGCTTGCTGTCATGGTTACGATTGTGCTGTAGTTGCTGTAATTGTTGTGCTGTCGTGCTGTTGATAAGGTGCTGTTTTTGCTGCTGTCGCGAAGCTGTTTGCGTCGCGAAGTGCTGCCATTGCTGTCGCGCTGTTGTGCTGTTGTGCTGTTTTTGCTGTGCGCTGTGGTGCTGTGTGCTGTCATCGCTGCCTTACTGCTGGTGGCTGAAATCGACGACGCTGCTGCGAGCTGTCAAGCTGAAGTCGTGCCGCTGCTGTGTCGTGTGCTGTCATCGAAATCAAGTTGCTGTTTTTGTGCGAACCTCTGCCGAGTTGCTGTCATTGTCATCGAAATCGTTCGCAAGCTGTTTCGAAATGAAAAACAGCTCAAGCGAAGGTAAGTCGCTGCCCCGCTAATATTGTAATCATGATTTGAACGACATTTGGACGTTAATGATGCCCGTTTGGATTGAAGGAAGCTCGTTAATAAAAGGAGTTAATTGGGACAGCTTTTCGCGCTAGTTTCTAAACTTTCAAAGTAAGCCTCGAAAGGTACGTTATGAGTTATTTGATTCCGTCTCGATTAAATAATGATTGAGCTTGAGTTAAGGATAAATTGTGATAATAATATGTTTGGGAAATAGGATTTTTAGAACCTCGTTAGTGTGGAGGTTCGTTTGATTAAGCTTTGAAGTGTTTTCGAATGATTCTTTGATGTTGAAATTTACATTGCGAAGCCGTATAGGGGCTGTTATGTTAGGAAGGATAAGTTGTGATGTTTTGCTTTTCATTTGGAAACGGTTGGCATGAAAAAAAAAAATGGTTCGAAATGATATGCATTAGAATATTGGAAAGTTATTGGAATATCGTTACAATGTTTTCAAGTGTTTCGATCTAGTTTTCTGTGTTTTTAAAAGGCGTTAGATTGCGAGTTAATGTCGAATGACTTATGATTACGATGCCATGTTGTCAAACGATATTTAAAGGAGATTCAAATAAATATTTATGACGGAACCAATTGAGAAATTTCACGATAAATTGTTAGAGATTAATCGCGTAAAGGAAAGGCGATGTGACTAAGTTTATAAGCTATTTAAGTGTGATTATACGTGTTGTTTCGAGGTGATATCCATTGGATGTTTGTAGGTTGCATAATAGGGAAGTATTATGCATTATGTAACGTTAGAAACTTGCTAAATAGATTTTGCTATGTTTGTTAAATGAAAGGTCAAGGAGAACCCGACGAACCGGATTCTCGACCCGAAAGTAAGAGTAAGGCTTAGGAGGAGCATTCGATTCAAGATCGAATCATTTTTGAGGTCGGTATACACATTATCTTTAATTTTACTTGAAAGTGTTTTCATTGTGAAATGATTTTCATTAAATGGGATTGATATATGGTTTTAATACAATGCATTACAAACCTATTTGTCTATACTTGAATGAAAAATTGGAATTGATTTGTTATGAAAACCTTGGTACTAAAAATATATCGTTTTAATACAAAGCATTTACAAACGTATTTGACTATACTTGAAATGAAACGCGAAATTGATTTGTTATGAAATGAATTTCTTAAATGAGATTGTTAAGTGAATATTTTTAAATGATATTGTTATATCTTTTGAATATGATGCATTTACAAACGTATTTTACTACACTTGAAATGAGATACGAAATTGATTCGTAAAGAAAATCTTGTTACAAAAATCAAAGTGAAAAATATGTGATACAAACGTTGTGATATAAATAGCCCTTGTAAACATAGATATCGATAAATGGAAATTGGTAATTGACATGTCAATAGGGAACTTAGCAGCTGCACCGTTTATTTACATTGATTCGTTATGGATTATGAGAGGCACTACGTGTCCGATCCTGAACGATTATGTGTTATGATATACGACCCGGTGGATAATCACCGAGCGGCCGTTGCCGGGATCGATCGTTATTTCGGCGGATACTACCACGTGTCCGATGCCGGAAACCCATATACCAATACATGAGTATCGAATATATGTTTATTAAGGGGCACTGAGAAAAATGTGATAAGCGATGAAATGAAATTGTTACATGATATGAAATGTTCAATGTTTTGAAATATGTTGAACTCAAAAAAAATTGTGAATTCATATGTTTAAGTATTTTTATGCAGCTTACATATATTTATGTTTATGAATGATAAAGTTATAATGTTTTTTTATTATAAATGAAATTATATTTGAAATTTGAGAAATTAGATTATGTGTATACCACTAAGCGAATATGCTTAGCGCGTTAATTTACCGCGCGCAGGTTGAACATTTTGATTCCATTCCTAGACAGGGAAGTAGCTGATACGCGGAAGTTCAGATAGTCACCATCCACTCCATGCCTTTGGTAGATATATAGATATATTGCATATGATCATGCATTTTTTGGATACATGTATATTTGTGTAAATTATTGTTTTCCACTTAATTATAACAAAGTTCTGTATAAAAGCATATCTATAATTCTTAAAAGCTTACTTTGGTTATATATGCATATAAATATTTATGATATATTTGAGTAATGTAATGTTTGGAAAACGGACCGGAGGTCCGAAATGGAAATTCTGAAATTTATGTTTTAGAAATGTTAGAGTTTTATTTACAGGGAATGAATTTTGAATTTCAGAAAAACAGAGGAAACTCTGCCGAAATCATTTCAAAAAAAAAAAAAAAAAAAAATTTCCGCTATCTTGGTAATGAGTTTTATAATTGTGATAATAAGTTTTTAAAAAGGTAACAGAAACGGATTTATAAAGGAAAGTAACGTTCTCCGTTCTGGATTTCCGACCGTAACGGAAGTCGGGCGAAGGGCGTTACACCAGTGGGAGTGGTGACTATCAATCCACACTTTAAGAGCTCTACCTCTACATCAACCTGCCTAGCAAAATTACTAGAAACAAAAGAGTGTGTAGCTCCCGAATTTATTAAAATATATGCATCTACACCAAAGGCTGTCACTGTACCTGTCACTACCTCTAGGGTGGCCTAAACATCTTGCCAGGCCACTGTAAATACTCTGGCCTAGGCTCGTGGTCTCCCTGGCTGCCCTCTGGATGGGGTGCCTCTACCTACTCATCTACTAGGCTGATTAGAAGTCCCTGGTCCTCTCATCTGGGGACCTCTCTTATCTAAGGACTGATCTCTACTGGTCTACCCCTGAGTACCAACTTTGGACTCCCCACTGTCTTCGATCGCTCTCTACGGACAGTCCCTCATAAAGTGTCCCTCTTAGCTGCAATGATAATAACTTGTGATACATATGTAGTATTCTCCTCGATGGAATCTATTGCACTTTCTACATGGTCCTGATCTGCTCTGGGTACCACCCCGGCCTTGGGACCCTGATGGTGGTCGAACGGAACCTTGACTCAATGCTGCTCTATAACTCTGTTATTTACTACCAGACTATCTAGACTTGCTTCCAGTCTTGGGAGCTTTATTGGGGCCTTTTGAATGCCATTATGAACTCTGCATGTGCTTCTGTTTTTGACCTGGCTTGCTATTCGCCTGTACGGTCCGCTCAACTCTGAAAGCTGCCTCCACTAGCTGCCTATACTCTCGATGCTCTACAGCTACTACATAGGCCTTGATCTTTTTATTCAAGCCCTACTCGAACTTGCGGCACTTGTTCACTTCATTATCTACAATGAATGGGGCCACTCTAGACATTTCGGTGAACTTCCACTCATAATCTTCAACCATCATATCGCCCTATACTAAGTTGTAGACCTACTTTATCTTGGCGTCTTGATACGCCCTAGGTAGAACTTTTCATTAAACTTCTCCCAAGTGATAGAAGTAGTCGCTCTCCGCTTCACTAAATCCCATCAATTACGAGCTACGGCTTTCAGTAGAAAGAAAGCAATGGATATTTTCTATGAATTGGTGCACTCCATCTACTCTAATACTCTCTCAATATTGTCCAACCACTCTATCGCCACCTCTAAGCCTCCCGATCCATCATAAGACTCGACATCTAATTTATGTGCTCTTTTTATTGAGGCACTAGGTACGCACGACCTCCTACTCTCAATGATCTGAGCTAGTCTCTTGATAGGATCTATCTCTAGCTCAACTATAGGTGGCTCGGAAGACCTGCTGGCTACGGATCATTTACTGACTCATTTACTTATTCCTCTACCTCTGGTGGAGCAGGCAAAGCCTCAACTGTGGCTCTCTGCGTACGGGGACGGCCAACACATCTTATAATTTACTACACATCAAATCATGTTATATATCATGTAATGCATAATGTTTGAAAACACTAAAAATGTTCTAAAAATATGTAATGTACTTAAAACCTTTACTTTGATACCACCATTGTAAAGACCCGCCCCAAATCGCTCTACTGAACCCGACGGGAATCCCTACAGAGCACCCCGATGGAACTCAATCGAACCCTCACTTTGGCTCGAAAGAGTCCCGTGGAGGTACACATCTCAATTTAAAACTCTTTCCATGCGAAAATAAATAAAACATTTTCTTTTAAGGTAATTTGTAGAATTGAGTTATAAAAGTTTCGGCAGCATAACAATTGCTTTTTGAACATACCACCCTACAAATTTACAAAAAAAAAAAACACTTCTATAATATGCATCTTTCTTAACTTCCAAGGCTCAAACCCTTATTTTCACAATGGAATGCAAACATGCTTTCAGTTCAAAATAAACTTGAAAATAAATTCATTTACACTCAAAACTTAATTTACAAATGAAAATTCTCAAAAGATTTGTATATATTTTGAAGAAAAACAATTACAACATATACATCAAAATGTGAAATGTGATGCATGCTCAAAATTTTCAAAAGAATTACACAAGTACAGTAGTCTCGTGTTCAATGCCCATCTACACGTCCGAAAGCTGACTTGTTCCTGCACCTGAGAAGGATTTTTCAAAAATATAAAAATAGAGTGATGAATATATTACTCAATAAGTGGGTAAAATTTTCAAACAATTATTTACTTTCTAAATATAATAATATCCTCCCAAAATGGTTTTAGAAAATTTACGATTTCTCACTTAATTTTATAAAATTGAAAAAAACTAGTATAAATATATATAACTTTTCTCGAAATTTATTAATAACCTTGGTAAAGCGTAAAATACATCACTTTCTAAAATTCTTTTATTTCTAAACTTTGTGCTTAATGATGCATTTTTTTTTTCGAAAACTAGCTAAGGTAACCCAAAGAAGCTTGCTCTGTCATGACAGAATTTTTCATCGCCACTAGAGCTCGGGAATGCTACCATGTGTAGTCTTCGAGGTGGGAAACTCTGGGGTCATGATCCCCTTCCAATCTCAGACAGATCTACACTACCTCACACGTGCAGAGGGCGACTTACTGACTCAACCCCCCAATTAGTGACTCTCCCAACGAACTTATCAAACACGTTGGGGTATTTCGATTAGGTATACTGGGGATTAGAGTAAACATTGTTTATATAAATTTTTTTCAGGCTACCCAAAACTTTTTTTACTCTTTATTTCAAAACACATTGATTTAGCTCAAAAATTATCCAACATGTCTTTTATTAGCACGTAGCTAATTATAAGTAAATTGCTTTGCTTCTAAAGTACATAAACATTTATAATATAAATTTCAAGAACTTACATGCATTATATAAAATAAAGACATGCTTAATATAAATCAATTAAATATAATAACTTGTATACTAAAATAAAAAAGTGCAAATATCCATAATCAATTTATAAATTCATAAAACTTCAAAATTTAACCACACTCACTACTTTCTCGAACTACAATACAACTCTTCCAAGCCCTTCCTTCGCTTTTCTTTAATCCGAACTCCTCCTACACTTAGTATAATATAATCCCCATTTAGAATTTACTTAATTACATGCATAAACACATTAAAAACTCATTCAACAATTTAAACAACCCTCTGTACATTAGTTACCCCCGTTGGCCGAAACACATCTCCTCACTAATCCATCAATTCTGTTTTCAATTTCTTGATTTAAAACACTTCAGAATCATGCAAAATATCATTTAAACACATCAAAATATCAAAATCAACTTAGATGCACATTATTTCCATTTTGGCTGAACTAACACCATAATCAAACACAAGTTTTTTTTTTTTTTTTTTTTCATTCCATTGATACATATTAACTTAAAATCATATCAATCATCATATAATTTTATCAAATCACAAAAATTCATTCAATCACCTAACAAAGCTAGCTTGGCCGAATTTCACCCCTAATATATCTAATTTGTTTTCTTCAATTTCATGCTAAACAATGCATCAAAAATCAACCAACTAATCATCTAATATAATAATAACAACCCAATTGAAATTTTCAACAAAAATCACACAAACCCTAACATTAACCTTACTAGTATGCTTGACAAATCTACTCTCTTGAATCTTCTTTCAATTTCAAGCTCAAACGCAAGGTAATTAACCTTTAATCACATCAAAAATTCCATCAATAAATAAAACCATCATACAACCATCAAAATATCATCAATACTTAACTTTCTTATCTAATTTTCTCCACATTTTTGCTCAATCTTCTTCCTAGCAACTTATTTGATCATTTTTGGCATTAAAAATGGTGGAAAACCCTCTTGATCTCCTTCCCTTTTTGCTTAGCCGAACTGCCCTGGTCTCTCTCATTTTTTTTTTCTCTTTTACCGTCCAAGAAAATGCATTGAAATGATCATCCATTCACTTTATATATTGCTCCAAGAAATGGACTAAAATGCCCCTTATTAAATCACCAAATGGCCATCAAATCCTCTAGTTAATTTTAATTTAATGCCCTTAATTTTATCTTATAAAAACTTATCCATCCAAAGGCAAATTAGTCACTTAGTTAATAAAATATCATAAATCCATTTATACTTGCCAACTATTTTCCAAGTAATCCCATAATTTAAATTTAATTTGTCACTCTCCCATTGGTTAATTTCACTTGACATGGATTTTGTTTCTTGCGCAAGTTCATTCCATGTGATGCTCACACCATTTCCATGTATTATTTGATCTTGAAATGACCATTTTGCCCTTAATGCATTTAATTGTCATTCACACTCAAATAAATTCTAAAAATATTACATGGTTATCCTATCATCAAATTGACCATGTAATACTTTAATTGGGTATAAAACCTTTCAATCCCATACTTTAAAAAAATTTTAATAGGTGTTAAATCACTAATATCCATTATTCGCTAAAAAGGGCATTATCATAAATTATTTTCGGATCATTGAAAACTTATCTAAATGAACTCATTTTCGATCCGTTTCACTTTTTAAAAACTCTAATTCCTATTTTGAGACTTTTGATATCCGGAGTCCATTTTTTAAAAATCACTATTCATACGAACACTTTCGTCCGGAAATACTATTCACCCGAAAAAATTATTTTCCGTGAAAATGAGACCTAGGGTTCTACATAGTTTTTTCTTTGTCATTTTTAAGTTATTTGATAGCTTATAAAAGTAAATATAAGCAACTTAATGAGTTGTTTGATGTCTAAATATAGGTTGAATCTTAATGAGTTGTAAGTGAGATTCTATCTTGAAACATCGAAGACATGACCAAAACTCTTTCAAATAAACTAATTGATACCCACCATAAAACTGTAATAAAAAAATATTAAATAAGAAAATAACGATTAGTTTCATGTGCTTTGTTCAAGTCCGTGGGAATAAGGATTCTTTAATAATCTTTTGTTTGTGCTAATCTTTTTGTAAAAACAATTTAAGCTTGAGTTATGCATTAAACAAAAGAAAAAAAATCTTTGTTTATGCTAATATTTTTGTAAGAAAAATGAATGGTTATTTACTATTTTTTATTCTGATATTTCACTAGATCATCAAAAGATTAAAAAAAAAAATGATGAAAGAGAATCTTTACTCAGTCCATCAAAACCTCCTGTAAGGAATTTATAATGATTTTGTAAGCATTTTCAAAAGTGATTAGGGCAATTTTGAAGGCAGGATCATTGACAATGTAATTATGAGTGTTTGTTGCATTGGATACAACTTGAATCGGGGTTATTTTGGTTGGACCAACAATGTCGGTGGATGACAAACCCCGAACCTAATTTTCTATTATATTCCATGTACGTGAGTATGATAGGAAATATTGATCCAGATTTAGGGCCAAAGAATGATTTAAGACCCGATTAAGGTATAGAAAATTTTGGAGTTTGTTTCGGTGAAAAATGAAAACTTTCGATGAATAGTATTTTTGAAAGAAAACATTTTCGGATAAATAGTGATTTTTGAAAAAGATCCCTAAGAACCGAAAATATCCGAAATAGGTCATGAACCTTGAAGGAACTGAAATGAAATAAAACGAAATTCGTTTTATTGAGTTTTAAGAGATCCAAAATATTCCGGTCAAATTGCACTATTTTTCAAATATTGAGTTTTCGTGACCTAAACTCTATTCAAAAATTTCGCAAAGCATGAGATTGAGAGGTAAGGGACCCAATTAGAGTATTTCATGGTCTATTTGAAGCTTAGATAACCGTGGAATATTTTCAGAATATTTTTCGGATTGAATAGTATATTAAATTGTGGAAATTGAATTATAATTGTGTTTAGTTTAAAGTTTCACCCAGATTTATTATTTTATGGTATTAGAAATATTCGAATTGAGTTACGGTCGAATTATAGGCCTCCAGTAGTGTTATTTAAGGTTTATTATATTTTCGTATCGCAAGTCGGATGTCATTTGGTTAACCCCGATACGATTACAAAGTGATTAGAAGAGATTTACGTGTTAATTAAGCGAGGTGAGCTCATGGAATAAAGTAAAAGATATTTTAATTCAACCAATGAGAAATGAGATAAGTGATTTAAAAAGTAGTGGCTATGGATGTTCCACGTGTCATCCATGGATTGGTTGAAGAAATAAGTGGATTAGAATGTGCCAAGTGGATCAATAGAATATAAAATATTTTATTTTTGGGCACTAGTGAGATTAGTGAAAGTTTGAGGTTCTTAAGTGAAATTTTCTTGAGGGATCTTTTAGTAATTAAGCAATAAAATATATATATGTGATTTTGTCTTATTTGAACATTTTGACCGTGAGAATTAAAAGAGAAAAGAGAGAGAGAATTGCGTGAGAGAGGTCGGGTGAGGGTGAGAGAAAGCCGAGAGAGAGCCATAGGTGCGCCGAGAGAGAGAGGGAGGAAGAGAAAAAGATTCTGTCCGAATTTTGCTGTGGTTTCTTCACGAAAGTTGTTCCTCGTCATTTCCTCTAGCTAACCCAACAAATTTGAAGCAAAACGATCTCCTATTTGGTGAGTTATTTCAGTTTAAAGATTGATGTTTACATGAAACCCATTTTTTTTCTTTCGTTTCTTTTCGAATTCGAGATTAGGGATGATAAGAGGGAGATATAAGGATGATTTTGGTATGTTTTATGAGTGATTTGATGGAAGAAAAACAGATAAAACGAGAGAGGAAAGTCGTGGTCAAAAAAATGGGTTTTTTTGGAATTTTATTTCGTTTTTGATTCTAAAGAATTATATTGATGTTTTAGAAGTTAGGGAATAATCTTTTGAAGTTAGATTTCGAAAACAAAAACTTTAGGATCGATTTCGGAGCTAAACGGACGAGTTAAAGGGCGGGTTTTGAAACCCTTTGAAACACGTTCGTTTTATGTTCAAAACAGTTTATTTAATCATAGTTGGGTGTTAGAACATTAAAGGATTGATTTTTGAAGTTGTCGGAAGTTCGGAGCAAAAAATGATTTTCGTTAGTAAGCGAATCCGGTAGATTTTCATTCCGAATTTTCGACGATGAAATTAAGTATACTAAGGTATTCCTAGGGAATAATAAGTAGGATTCATGTAGAGAAAACGGATTTCAAAAACTCCGATTGAATAGAAATTGAGATCCGAAAGTTTAGGCGTTAAAAGATAATAATAGAGATAAATGAGATTTTTATTGATTTTGAATGTTATTTGAATGAGTTAAGTGACCCTAAATGGATATTTGATGTTTTAGGGTAAAAGCTGAAAGTTCTGGAGGCATTCAGAGGAGTATCAGATTCTATCAGAGGACGTGTAGTGAGTGAAACTACAAGTTTTTAAAATTTATATTTTCTTAAAGTTTATTGTAAAGTTAAAAGAATTTATTATAAATAGTTATTTATTTATTAATTGAATTTATATTATAATTCTAGCATAAATATTTTAGTTTATTATTTATGTATATGAGAATGTGTTAGAATTAAATATTTTAGGCTTATTGCCTTGAGATTTAGAATATTTTAGTATATTAAGAAAAAAGAAATTTTAATGGCCTATGGTTTACCCTAGCCCCAGTTTAGTACCCGATCGAATGCTCTATACGTGATACAATAGATGAGAGGAAGTCAGTCCATGAGATTTGAATCTAGTCGACTCTTATGTGAGCGAGGCATGAGTGATCCGTATACATTTATAGGGTAGTGTAGTCGATCCGCAGCGTAGGCCCGCTTTCGACGACTACACATGGTAGATTCCCACTTCTAGTGGTTAGATTTTATATGCTACCACGCCAGGAGTAGATATTCCCTGGGTTACTATTTACGCGAGCATTAGAAAAGATTTTAAGAAAAGATTTCAGAAAGTATTTTAGAAAAAAAAAATTTCTTAATGAGTTACCGGAGGAATTTTCAGATTGTGATTTATAAAGTATTTCAGAAAAATACTTTTAGTTTTATGAAATGTCTTTGGGAAAATTTAGAAATTTTAGAATCAGAAATTTAGTTTATAAAGATTATACCACTCATTGAGTATAAACTCATATTTTTCTTTAAATGTTTTTCTTAAAAATTCTCCCGCAAGTGCAGGAGCTAGCCGATGAGGTTCAGTCAGACGTGCAGGCGTATAGGACGACACCTACTACATGTATATATTTTGTTATTTTGATCATGTATATGTTGATGTACATAGTTATAAATATTTTGAAGAAATAGTGGATGTATTAGTTAAAATGTTTTATAAAACTCTTATGAAATTCAGTTTTCAGATTTTATTTACCTATTTGTGGTTGAGTTGTAAGAAAAGAGCCGGAGACTCTGGAAGTTGAGAAATGAATTTTATAGAAGTGTTTTTATAAACTGTATTTGAAACTTACAGGATGGCATAATTAAAAAAACAGACAGTATGCTATCGAAATTTTATTAAAAACGAGAAAAGAACAATGTATCATTGTCACCTTGTAAAAGAAGTTCAAATATATAGTTAAATGATTTTCGGTGCCCCAACGGGCTTCCTTCAGGCTGAATATAGGGTTCGTGGGAAGGGTCCCGTCAGTGGATGGGCCTGGTAAGTTCTCATTGATGGTATATATGAAAATACTAACCTAAATTCCTCCATTTGTCTACGGATTTTGTCTATCTAGTTGCTGTATCTGCTGATCAGTATGAAATGCTGAGTGATTAGAGAACATAAAATTGAGAAGAAAAAGGCATTTTAGACAAAAAAAAAAATAAACGAAGGGAACATTGGAAAAACAATAAAGGGTTTCGTGAATTCATGTTTTCTTATAGTTTCTGTCCAAATGGAAATTAGCTCCTTTGTTTTAACTTTTAAGCAATTTGAAATAATATTAATTAGTAACAAATATCAATGGTATATATATTATATAGGGACAAGTACAAAAATAGCACATTAAATTAATGACTTAACATTTATGTCATTTTTTTAAAAATGTAACAATTGAGTTCTAAATCATGTGTAAAAATATCAAAATATTCTTACAATAAATGTAATAATTGAGTCCTTTTTAAAAAAATGTAGTATTCTCATTAATTTTAATAAGGGTATTTGTGTAAAAAAAAATAAGGCTTACGACTCAATTGTTAACTTTATTAAAATGGGACAAGATTATCAATCCAATATTTAAAAGTATCATTTAGTGACATTTTCTCTATTAATATATTCATAATCTATTTCAGGCATATTAAAATAATCTCTTTTATCCTATTTCTATTTCATATTACAACTGGTGAATGGATACAGAGTAATGATAATTTATTTTACTTATAAAGATATATCCATTTATTAATTTTCATATTATCGATTGAGATACAAGTAAAATAAAAGAGGTAAGATATCCAAAATTATTGTAAACATATATATAGTGCATATTCTTCTTTCAGTTGCCATTTTCTTGACTCTATTGTAAACTAGATAGTTGTTATATAAGGAGTTGGATCGATCAGCTACCACAGATTTTAACACAAAAATTTTATAGGTTCGTACTTTGATGTAAGTGTCAGGGCATGGCTGGCCCTCTGCTCTGTTTCTCGGTCGGCTATGTGTTCAATGACCTCTAGGATCCAAAAGTCAAGCAGTTTACAGTGTCGTGAAAAAAGAGGGGCTATAGAGGCCATGGCCTTCGTCAACCAACGAGATTTCTTTTTTAATAATTCAATTATATAAATTAATTATATATATTTATTTATCAATTTTAAGACACATTATCTAGATTTTAATTTTAATAATTTAATTATATATTCATGATATATGTATTCTCATTTTGGGAGATTTATTTTATTTAGATTTTAATTTATATACATTGATACATGATTTACATCTTGTTGACATCTTATTTTGGTCAACCTAGTTCTTCAAGCCCTATACCTGCGAAACAACAACTAATAGACGAGACAAATATGACCAAAACCAAAACAAGACACAATAATTTTTATGTGGTTCAATAAAGTAATGGCCTACATCCACGAGCTCACTCATTACCATGACCAGTCTCTACGTGGCGGCTCCCATCCTGACTCACCTTGACCCTCAAACTAGGTAGGCGAGGTGCTACTTCTTCATGAACCTGACGTCCGTCTCCCCGAGAACGCAAATTTGAGGAGATGTTAACACCTTATTTTGGTCAACCCAGTTCTTCAAACCCAATACCTGCGAAACAACAACTAACAGACGAGACAAGTATGACCAAAATCAAAACAAGTAGAACACAATAATTTTTACGTAGTTTGGCAAAGTAATGGCCTACGTCCACGACTGTCACCCTTATTTTATCAGAGTAACAGTATATATTTCTCTCTCTCTTTTTACAATGAATTTGATCCTCTATTTATAGATGAGATGTTACAATTTGAATAGGTTTAAGAATCTTACAGATAAGGCAAAAAATAATATACATTAATTGAGATAGTATCTCCCAAAATTATCTTCATCGTATCTACAGCAGTTGTCGAGAATGTCGTGATTTAATTTGTATGGAAATAGACAAGTTGACTCATTTTCTGAATTAAACTGATTTGACTTTCTAGAAGGTTAACTAGTCAAATTTAGCAAGCATCTTGAGGAAACAGATTACCCAAGCGATTAAATATTGCACCCAGTGAGCAGATTAGGAGATGACTAGTCCATTCATGATTTAATAAGTATTCTGGAGAAATCACGATATCTGGTCGCACCATGGACGACTTCCTGATCGTTTTGATTACCTTTAAAAAATACTATCGAATAGTTCTTGGACCACAATTATATCAGTTTAGTGATCATAACATGCGACCAAGCCTCCACACAATCAGAGACGTCATCAGGTATACAATTCAAACAATACAATATGTCATACAGTAACATAAACAACCAGCCTTATTGGACCAGCCCTTTGGGCTTTTTCCCATTAAAACAACATACTGAGCTGATGATTGGGTCTTTGTCAACCCACTTTCTATGATCCCAAAAATGCCCATAACACATCTCTTTGTTGATTATATAACCATAATTTTATATTTATTATATAGTTTTGAGCTTTTATTTTAGGAAAATTACAAATAGGGTGATCTAGTTTCACCTAACAAGGTTTTCCCTACACCTTTTTTTTAATAAAATTTTTAATTACTAATGTATCCATACATCAAATTACTTAAAAAGATATAATTAAGCAATTTCAAAATATCCTTACAAATAATAATACTCTTATAAAACAATTTTTTTTTTTTTGGTACAAGAAGAGAGCTTAAACAAAGCTAAGAACCACGAACATGACAACAAGAAACTACACCAACTTTATCTTGAAGTAAAATATTCTCCAGGTCTCTGAGGACACTAGAAATCCAATGGGAACCAAGAGGAAGCACCTTTCCTAAGCATAATTTGCAAGGAAATCCGTTGCTTTGTTAGCTTCTCTATAAACATGTCTTAGTACCACATGCTAATCCTTTTGAAGCAGCACTTTGATACAACGAACTAATTGCAAATGAACATTAATCTCATCAATAGGTTTCTTCACCATCTGGATTACACACTTGCTGTCCACCTCAACTTCTAACCTTCTTATTCCTTCATCCCATGCGTAAGTCAAACCTCTAAATAAACCCCAAAGCTCAGCCTCCATGATCGCACAACAACCTATATTCATAGCAAACCCCCCTTTCCACTCTCCATTATGATCTCTAAGAATGCCCCCAACCCTAGCAAGACCTGTTCTCGAATTAAAGGAGCCATCCGTATTGAGCTTGTAATAGGACTATAGAGGGGGCAGCCAACTAATCCACTTCTTTGCCCCTTCAGGTCTGGGATCATTTTCCAGATTCTTTATTATCTCCCCCGTCAAAGAATAAATATCATTAATCATATTGTCAACTCTAGGCAAACAGGCATTAAAACCCAACTCATTTCTCCAGCCCCAAATCTTCCATATTGCCATCCCAAATAAAGTCCCCCAATCTATACCCTTCTGACAATTCATGTCACTCATCAGATTAGAACAAACTCAATTCTTTAACTCAAGAGAAAAAAAATTATGAAGACCATTACTTGGAACTAATCTTCTCCATATTTGTCTTGCCATAACACAATCCCTCAAAACATGGAGAACATCTTCCAGATCACCACCACAAGTACAACATTTTTACTTTTATACTATGTATAGTCTACTGAATTTTATTTCTTTGAGATAAATTATTTAGATCAATATAGGACCAAATTTTCTTTAGATTGATAACTTAATAAATATTTTACATGGAATTTTTTAAGAAAATGAATAAATGTTTTATATATTTATTGTTTTATTTGATTTCCAAAACCGGTCTTTATTTCCCTAAAAAATTTAGTCTTTATTTATATAGTAAATTTTAATACCATTGTATTAAATGTTTAAGTTTGCTTGTAACCTTTTTTTTTTTCTTTTTAATATTAGTACATTCAATTTGTGTATTACTTAAAATTAAATTTTTTTTGGCCCCTCTAAATTCAAAATCCTAGCTCTGCCCTTAATTTACAAGAAGTGTTTCACATGAAACGTATCACTTGCCACATTTTATGTGAAAGAATTTATGTAAAACGTTTCACGTGAGATGTTTCACGTGAAATATTTCACATAAAACATTTCACATCTAACGTAACATGTTTCATGAATCGTTTTAGGCAAATTAGTTTCTTTTTTTAAAAAATAAAAAATAAAAATTAGGGACATTGATTAATAATATTTAGAAAAGAGCAAAAAATAAATGACATTTTATTTAAGGCTAAAAATGCTTTTATGTTTTATTGGTGGACCACTTATGTATTTTTCTCACACATATATATACACATTCATGCATACAAATGTACATGCATATGCATGCGTAAGAGCGCACGCACGTGCACGTGCACATATATGTATGTATGTATATGTATATATATATATATATATGACACATTTCAGCATACACTTAATAAAAAAAAAAAAAAAAAAACTCGTGATTACATTATAAAATATGTGATTGTAATTTATTATATATTATTATAACTAAACATGTGTGATTACAATCAATAAATATGATTATATTTATTGATTTACTGATTATGATTATATTTATTGATCGTAATTAAATATATTTAGTTGTAATCATATATAACAAATTACATTTGAGAATATAATTATGCATTTTTTTTGTCAAGTGTATGTCTACTCAAGTGTACCCAAGGGAATCTCATATGTGTGTATATATTACATTTTGAGGTTAAAAATGACTTTACATTTTGTTTGTGGACTAGTTTCACATTTTTCTCACACATACGCACACATGTGCATGCATATAGTCGTACATGTATATGCACGCGCACGTAACATATACACAAATAAATAAATATAAATGGGATTGATTTATTTCTTGTTATTTTCTCTTTCCTTTCTCAATTAGACATACACGCACACCTGTTATTTCTTTAATTTTTTCTCTTTCCTTTCTCCATTGTACATGCATGCATGCACACACACCTTTTTCTTTTTCTTTTCCCTCTCTTTCCTTTCCCCAACATATGTACGCGCATGTACACACACATACATATGCCCACACACACACACACACACACATATACACAGGGACGAACCTAATATAGGGCCAGGAGGGGCATGTGCCCCCCCCAAGATTTTACAAAAATTTATTAGGTATGTGTTGTTAATTATTATTTATTTAAATATATTATTAAATTGATATATATAATTTCAAAGCAAATATAATCGTAAGAAGCGGAATGGTCAGGCGGTAGTAGGTGCGGTTTTTGACTTTGATCGCCACCTTGGTCTATGGTTCGATCATCACCCATGCAAGTGGTATTTCTCATTTTTTTTAAAAGTAACACACACAGCACACTCCTCACTCACTCGTACATGTGTTTTTTTTTTTTTTTTCAAAAGGTAATGAACAACACACTCCTCACTTATGCATGTCATTATACATGTACTTATACATAGCATTATATGGGAAAGGGTAATGAACAGTGTACATCCCCCACTTATACTTGTGTTTTTTTTTTTTTAAAGGTAATGAACAGTATGTATGAATTTATCGGTGTTCATATCTGGGTTGTAAAAACAAATAACATAGATATTTACCAACCAAACAAATTTTCACACTTGAAGTGTTTTGACTTTGAAAACTTTCATAACCTACCATGAACTATGATTTTTTTTGTTAATAATATATATTTATGAACAATTATCAATAATTAACATATATATATTTTTATATAAACTATTGACTATATAAACTATATCATATTTATATAAATTATTGACTAATTTTTCTTCAATTTTTCAATCTTTTGAGTTTTTTTTCACATCTCGTTTATAACTTAATGTACGTTGTGAATTTATTTCTATTCTTTAGTGCTAGTGTATAAACTTACTAGTATTTTAGTGTTATTTTATGGTGTTTACTCGTTAAAATAATAGAGGTTATTATGATTAAATTTTAAAAATAAAAATATGTTTAACTATGAATGAATTACACCTCTATTTATAGTTTAAGTAATTAGTATACTTTCCTTTCATATTCATGATTAGAGTTTAAGTTTCATATTGTATATTTAACAATATACAGAAAGAGTTTTTTCTCACTTTATATAATAAATAATTTCATAATTAAAAAAAAAAAAAAACTCATGAACCATAATTATTTTTATTTTATTTTACTTTGTTGTAGTACCTCCCTAATATAAATGTCTGGGTCCGCCACTACATATACATATATACAAATGATCGGGGCCTCTAGGATGAAGATGGTTAAGATTAAATGATTTTTTTTTCTTCGTCAATTATTATTATATTTGATTTCGTATAGCCTCTCTCCTAAATTCTTATTCCTAAATCTAAGATGTTGTTCTTTTAAATATACAATGCAATAAGTTGGATTTGTTATTGACAAACTGAATGATTGCTCTTTGTCATCAACCATATTTTCTCTCTCCTCTCCCAAATTATTTGTAGGCCATTGATTAAATATAAACAAATATTGACTAAGTCAAAGTAAAAAATAACAAGTGAATCTAATCGGCATTAATTATATGTCAATCTTTTATTTGTGTTAATCTTTTTATGATGATAAATTAAATTTAAATGATGTATAAGAGAGAAAAAATGAAAAAAGAAAAACTCTTGGTCAGCTATTATTTTTTATGTTGATATGTTATTAGATTATTAAAAGATTAATAAAAAAATAAAAAATAAAAAAAAAGATAGAGATTCCTTTCTCAAATCTAACAATTAATAATTTGTTATTTCTCAAATCTAACAATTAATAATTTGTTATATCAATGTGCATTAAGAAGAACATAACTTTATATATATATATATATATATATATATATTCCATCTCTTTCAATGATTATATATATATATATATATATATATATATTATAAACTTCCATCTCTTTCATTGATATTGTGAAATTAAAGACATGCATTCCCCAGTATATATACATACATATATATATATATATATGAGGCTTATTTCTAAACTTCATCTTGGCTTATTTTTAAACTTCATTTTCTTATGGAGTGAGGAAGATATATATATATATATACTTCCAGCTTTGCTAGCTTTAACATGCAAAGCAGAATGCTCATTATGGATTTTGCTTGATAATTAAGAGTTTATCATTAAGACTTCATCGTCTCCTTCCACCGGAGCCACTCTCCCTCTGGCAGTTGAAGTAGACGGCGGCCACCGGAGATCCAAGGTTGTAAAGTTCAGCAAAGTCTTTGGTGTTGAAATTCTGGCGCCACCCCGGTGCGTACACAGTCTGCCTGCTCGGTTGCTGGAACAGCACGAATACGAACCTGTGAATCCCCGCAGTTGGTCTGGGGCTCTCATAACTCACAACCTCTTGCCCTGAAATTCACAGTACATAATTGTAAACAATCACGTTCATTATCACTACTTCATGAGAAGCCTAGGGTCATACGATCCATGGACTGACTATGGCCACTTGATTGAGTCTTGGAAATTCTGATTAATTTGATTTTACCATAATTACAAGGGATAAAGGAAAAGAAAAACAAATCTAAATTGGGATCCAAAAATACAAGTGTCTTATTTATTAGTATATTTAAATAATTAAATTATCATGAATGTTACAGTTTAATACATCTGTAGTGCTTGATCGAGTGTTATGGCTTGACGTATTTGTAGTGCTTCATCCAACCAAGTTATTATATTATCATAGTGCCAATTATATACATAGATACATATATATATTATTTTTAAAGCGTGTAACAATAATATAGCATACACCCTTTGAAAAAAATAATATTATATAAGCATATGTTGGAAGAATATGTTATTGTTATAAGAGAAAATACCTAAACTAATCCCTTTTTGATAGTCTATTTGAAAACTAACCCTTTTTTTTAGGTTGAAAAAAATCTCAACCCTGAAGTTGAGATTGAATTAAATTAACACTATGATTCACAACCTGAAAATTGAGATTCTGAACCTAGTGGTTGAGATTCTCTACCTTGAAGTTGGGATTTAAAAAAAATGGTTATTTTTCAAATGGATTATCAAAAAGGGGTTAAATTTCAATTAAACCCTTGTTATAAATGATCAATGAAAACGACAAAACGATCTCTGAGGCTTTGGAGATGTCAAAATCATTGAGCTCTGTAACGATTTTGCTTTCAGTTTCTTTGTACAGTAAATATAAAGCTGCAACTCAATATGCTAGGACCCATTTCAATTACTACATGTGCAAGCAAAGCAGGCACTTACCAAAGGTTGGCCCAGTGGTTGCTGGAATATCAGTCACCAACCTACAAAAAAGTTCATTTTCAAGAACAAGAAGTTAGCTCATTATGATAAACACCAAATAAAAATAAAATAAAAGTTATATATTCATGTGTTTTAGTGACAATTT
This sequence comes from Dimocarpus longan, assembly GCA_022984855.1. Taxonomy (NCBI): domain Eukaryota; kingdom Viridiplantae; phylum Streptophyta; class Magnoliopsida; order Sapindales; family Sapindaceae; genus Dimocarpus; species Dimocarpus longan. The sequence continues at coordinate 28,816,770 of CM041016.1, read as the reverse complement.
TTTTTTTTTTTTTTAAAGTTAGTTCTATATTTATATAATTGGATTCAATTTTTCAGTTTCTTTAACTATTATGATACTTTTTTTATCCAAGTATCTATTTCAATGAAATATTATAATTAAAATAATATAAAATAAAATATTAATAAATAATTTAAGCACAAGCCACCAAACACAGTTCTATTGAAAAAAAATGAAAAAAAAAAAGGTGCGTGAATAAACGAAAGGTTATAGGGTACATGTAGGACCACAGTAATTATTAGAAACCTAGTCCATCCGATGTTACGTTTAGGGTTGTCAAGTACTTATGATTTTCCTTCTTTTTTTCTCAATAGATATATCACCAACTTGGTCGAATACAAAGACAAAGAGATGTCCTTTTCTGTAAGCAAAAACAGCATGTTATCAGCTTAACAAAATGTCTTTTAGCCATTTGTACTTGCAATCATAAAAGCCTATGAAACTCGACCAGTTGCCAAAGTTTGGCTTTTTCTCTCTAATATTATTTATATCTTCTATTTATCGTTAGTTAGAGAGAAAGAGAGAGAGGGTTATAACCAATGCAAGTATTCCCTCAGGCTAGGTTCACTTGGGCTGGGTGCATCAGGATCCACCATAACCTGCAATGGGAGTAAACGTTTACATTTTAGGATTTATTGATTGAATATATGTCAAACTAAAATTTTTAATGTAAAAAATAGAAAGAATAAGAATTAATTTAAAATAAAATAAAGTTATGTTTACTAATTTAGAACAAAGGAATAGATATCAAGGTTTTGATCATAAAACGACATTATTAGTATCGTTGTGCAAAAGAAGATGAATGGCCATAAAAAAATAAAATAAAATAAAATTTAATGTTGGTTGCTAGAAAACAACAACGTAGGAAATAAAATAAACATTGCGAAGTCAGGAACCGGTAAAAGCAAATCAAAAATGAAATTATGCGTAAGGAAAATTCTGAAATTTTTATGAAATAATTATTTTCTAGAATTTGATGGGAGCCATTTGCCTCCCCTCGACCCTATATGGGTCCGCCAGTGCGTAAGCTCATATGACAGAATGTTATGGACGAAAAATAAATATAATTTTTATTCAAGTTTTTTAATCCTTGATATGTATGATCAAAACCAAAACAGTTTCCGAAACTTAAATTTAAAAAAAACTCCTTAGAAAATAAAAGCAAGGAAAAAAACAAGATGATGATGATGATGAAGGGTTAGATCTTAAATACCAAAGTGTAGCAGGTCCTCAGATCATCACCACCAACATCAACCCTAGGTTGGTTGACTATCTGAGAGGGTTTGAGCTCACAACCATTGTTGATTTCCCTGTTGTTATAGGACACACTAAGAGAAATTGACTTTGTAAAGGGGTCAAGAACATCCCCTATCACTCGGCCAACCACAAGAGGATCCCTTTCTCTAGGCATGATCCAAAAAGCAAAAAAGCAGAAGTACAACTTGTAGTGTTAAACAAAAGTATTCAAGTGAAATATTGTTCGTTGAGTGCTGAATTTCAATACATGCAGCACAGCTATTTATATATTATTCTGTGGGTCTACTTTATCTTTAGCGCCACCCAAGCAGAATCTGTTGTTTTTTACCTCTGGATTCCTAGCTAGATCAAAACAGTGATACCTGCAATTGTAAAACGTAAAATGGACCTATCTATTAAAAACTATAATTACTTAATTACAATTAATTAAAAGAATATGCCAAAAAAGATAAATGACAAAAAAAAAAAAGAAAAAACTTTGGGTACATCATTTTCTTAGTTCAATGACGATCATCTTGTTTACGCCGTCACCCAAATTTAATATGACCGTTGATCAGAAAATTAAGGATTATGATTTATCATAGTTCATTTGATTAAGTATTTAATTTTCAAAGTTATGATGTTTCCTAATTAAAGCTATTATAAGATATCCTACAATCGAAAAGAGTAGTTAAACTGAACCAAGGCTAGAAAGACTTTGTTGCTTAACTTAATTTATCAACATACTTGGGCTATATATAGATCAAATCATGACAAAATCAAATCCACTCAAAATTATAGAAATTTGAAAGCTTTTACATAAATAGATATAGATAATTATGATTAACAGTTAAAAACAAAAGACAAAAAAAAAAAAAAATCATCTTCACCATGTGTTAATAGTAATGACTGCATGTTAAAAACTAGTTTAAAAATCTTCAAATCAAAAGGGGATCTTTATTCTTTTATTGTTTGTTTCATGAAAAGTAACACATAAAAAATGCATATTTAAGAACTTGATAATTAGAGACGAGTTCTTGTTGAGAAGTCGCTCAGTGGCAATTTGGCAACCCAAGAACTCCCAAATTAGGGGTTTTACATGCTGAGCCACCTAGGCAACTAAGTCGGAAACTTGAGGCCCCACACTAGGTGCTATTAAGCCTTTATTATTATTATTATTTAAAAAAAAAAAAAAAAAACCAAAAACACCAAAATGGCAGACAAAAACGATGTTGTTTTGGTATCTAGACACTTAAAAGAAAGTTTGAAAAATCAACCTTTTTAAAATGTCGCTCCTCAAAACGACGTTGTTTAGACCTTAGACTCAAAAAAAAGAATAAAACACAAACAAACAAAGGAGCTTTAAGAAGCTTTGACTTCAACTTTCAATTGCACCAGGCACCACCACTTAAAACAACCCCAACTAGAGATGAGACATCACTCACCAAACCACTTAACGTAATTGTCCACTTAAAAGCGTCAACTGTCATTGCACCAGACCACTTGAAGTCGGCTTTGAACTAGAAGAAGACTAAGAAGCCATATATAAAGATGGACAAAAGCTCAGTGTGAAGGTGGAGATCTGCAACAAAATAACGATTGAGGGGCGATGTAAGTGAGGGAGACGAGTGGGGAGAAAAAGGAGACAAAATGAGATGAGAGAAGAGGCTGATTCATGAGACATGTGAGAGAGAAGGAGTTTAAAGACATGTAAAGTGTAAACCGGTTAGGTCAAGGATTTTGACTTTTTGTAATCAATATTTATTATATAATTTTTAATTTTATTAATATTTATTAAATTATGTTTTGTTCATTTACTAAAGCCCAATGGTGTTTTAATGAATGTGTTAAATTAGAGGGATCATGTTGGGAATATTCCTAAAAATAATTTTGTTGAACACAATTCAACTGCCTAGGCGCCATGCACCCAGCAGCAGCCGAATACCTGGCTCCTAGCGAGTTTTAATACATTACTTTTAATATACTGACCTCAAAAGAAAAGTAGAGAGATAATTACCATAATACTGAGTACAGCCTTTAATATATTGATTGGGATTATTTCATAAAGGATATCTTTTATCTAAATGAAAAATCAATTTAATTTTTCATTTTAAAGAGTTTTGGAATGTCAAAATTTAGGCTTGGAATAGTTTGATGGTGCCAATTATTTATACTATTTCTTTTAGCACATAGCATGCAAATCGCAAACCTATCTTTTTTCATTTTCCATCTTCCTGTCTCTTATATTTCTCTTTTTGTTATTTCTCTTTCTTTTTGCATCTCTGATAACGTATTATGTCTCTTTTATTCATCTCTAATTTATAGATCCCTACTTTCTTTCACTATCACTCCCTATCATGCTCATCTCATGTTCTTAAATTTTTTACTTTAAGGTTTACAATTTAAAATTTACATTTTTTCAATCCCTATTTAAAATTGTAGAGATCTCTCTCTCACCAAACTAGGAATTAAATTTGTTTTTAATGGCAATGAGTGAAGAGAGATTGAGCAAGAGAGAAAAAAGTGATGAAGAGAAGAAACATGATGAAGACAGAGAAAAAAAGAGAGAAAAGTGTGATATGCCCACCACCTTGATGAATAGAAAGGTGCATAACAACTTATGCTTAAAGGTGATATGCATAATTTATATCAACTCTTCATTATTATATTATCTCTTTCATCTTTCTAATCAATATTATATATATATATATTTTAAAACTTCTCCAACTAATATTAAAAACCAATCAATTAATATTATTCTTACTCATTGGAATTTTTGCATCGTTATTTTTTATTTACTTTTAAATTATGTTATTTTTAAATATATATATACATTTAATAATATCTCAAAAAAGACTCACATGTATATATATTTGAAAATAATATAATTTAAAAGTAAATAAATAAAAAAAAAGATGCAACTAATTTCAATGAGTGAGAATAATATTAATTGATTGGTTTCTAATATTTGTTGGAAAAGTTTTAAAAAAATATATAAATAATATTAATTAGAGAGATGAGAAAGGTCATATAATGATAAAGAGAGAGGAGATGAATATATTAATATAGAGTTGTAATTAACAAAATAGATGAGAGAGGAGACATGATGTAATTAATGATTAAGAGAGAGACGAGAAAACACATTTATGTAATGTGTAAAATTAAATTGTGTATAAATATGTGAATAAATATAAGTCATTGAAATTTTCATAATCCAATGGTCAATAAATTGTGTCAAAACTTGTGTTCTCCGATTCTGTCCCTCTATATATATAGTGTTTTTAAAATGAGGATTTTCTTACTTTTTAAAATAAAGACCTACCAATCAAATTCATCTATTATATTTGAATTAAATAAGTGAAAAAATTTGTTGTAAGAGAGAGAATACAATTAATGAATTTAATTAGTTAGTTCTTACTTTTTAAAGTAAGAGAGTCCTTATTTTAAAAACATTGTGTGTATATATATATATATATATATAGAGAGAGAGAGAGAGAGAGAGAGAGAAACAACTAGTTAAATGTAGTGAGAGAAAAACATTCAAATGAGTAGGAGAAACCCAACTAAATTCTAGAATGGGAAACCATTTCTATAAAACGAAACAAAAAGTGAGTGTGTGCGTGTGTATAGGTCCCTTGGGGACTTGGTTATGCATACTAAATATAATCATAATCAGTAAATCAATAAATGTGATCATATATACTGATTGTAATATCACATATTTAATTGTAATCATATATAATAAATTACAATCACATTTTAGAACGCAATCACATATTTTTTTTGTTAAGTGTATAAATAACCAAGTGTATATTAGAATGTGCTATGTATATGTATAAATATATACATATATATTTATATATATAAACATTTAAAGTGCGCAGTATAAAAATTTATCAAAAAAGGTAAAAACTAAAATGAAAACAAAACCATTTTTGTACAACAGAAGTTGTCCTGAATTCTGAATTATTCAATTAGTCGAAATATGATCACCAATTATGGAATTGAGTCCTTAAATCATAGTGTTAAATGTCTTGCTAACACTATTTTCTCTACTGTTCTATATATTCTGTGTGTTTTGTAAAGTGATTTTCTTATCAATCTTAAAAAAACATAAACCATGATGTATTTATAAGCCAACCAAAATGGTAACTATCTTCTAATAACTTTTAATAACTGCCAAGCAGTTATTTAATCTAATCCAAAATATATGGATTTGGATTAGGTCATGGCTTTGGGTCATTTTTGGTGGACTAAACCCACAACTTAATAACCTAACAATAAATACATGAGATTCTTCTCTAGTGAAAACGTTCTAAAATTTTTATTTTAGATCACATCATTTTGGTATGATCCACTGACTATGAATAGTTGTAAGTTATGATCCTAAAATAAAAGTTTCAAAATATTCTTACTTAAGAATTATCGTCCCCCCCTCTCTCTTTCTCTCTCGTGTGTGTGTGTGTGTGTGTGTGTGTGTGTGTGTGTGAGACAGACACGATACAATTTCTGCATACAAGATTTACTAATAATTGAGTGTAGGGTGGATCTTAGTTGTTTTTTTTTTTTTTTTTACTTTTTTTCTTTTTAATATTAAATTTTAACTTTATTTTCTCTCTTATACTCTTCTCTTTCATAAATTTGTTACTTTCTGTTTCTTCTCTTTCATTTTTTCCCTTTTTATTCTTCCTTTGATAGTATTACTATATATATATATATATATATAAAGAGAGAGAGAGAGAGAGAGAGAGAATCCCATTTCTTCACACAAGATTTGCTAACAATTAAGCATAGGCTGAATCTTATTTGTTTTGATTAAGAAAATTTTACCTTTATTTCCTCTCTTATACTCTTCTCTTTCATAAATTTATTATTTTATGTCTCTCATCTTTCATTTTTTTTCCCTTTTTTGTTCTTTATTAGGTGGTACTGTGAATGCAGACTTCAAACATATTCCAAAACATTGTTTACATTATTCAAATTTAGAGAATAATTCAAAACTCTTTAGTCTCAAAACCTCATTTCTTTATTTGAATTAATTATAGGGTTATAATAATAATAATAATAAAATTCTAATTTGGGTTTTTACTCAAAATTCCACCTCTAGTTTCATTTTTTATCAAGAACTCTCCCAAATTTATGTTATTCACCAATTTATCCAACCAATTAAAATCTCATTAGTAAATCATCAAACCCATAAGAGTAAATGGGTGAATTAATTAAAATATGACTTTTTTGAAAAAAATCCACATTAATTATATTAAAATTATAAGAAACTTAAAATTGAAAAAGAAATTAAAAAAAATTAGAAAACCTCAAACACCAAATTTCACTCTTTCCTTCCCTCTTTTTTCTCTTTGTCTCTTTTTGAAAAACCTCTTCTCTCATTGAACGGATTATTATGAACGAAGTTGTAATAAGCAGATCGAGCAGAATAAGGCAGTTTTCATTCAATTCCGTTCTCACTTTCTCTCTCCCCCTCTCCCCCTCTTTTCATTGCTTTATCCTTTTTACCTATATTCTTCTTTTCTCTAGTCTCTCCTCTTTCTCCTTATTGGGTGGTGGTTTTATTAAGTAATGTTGGTGGTTTCAACTATCATCCTTATGGAGGATATTAAGCATTAATCTCCTCTACTCTATCCTCTTTATTCATTTTTCTCTTTTCTCCACTCTCTCCTCTTTCTTCTCATTAGTTTTAGTTTCATTAGGCAATGTTGGCAGTTTCAAATATCCTCCTTATAGAGGATATTGACCATTGATCTCCTCTATTGCAAAAAAATCGACAACTCATCTTTCTCTCTTTTTGTGTGGTCTCTTTCTAATTTTTCTTCACCTTCTTTCTTCTATAGTGTCGTTGATGGTATTTGGGGATTTTAGTTGTATTTTAGAGGTGGGATATCTAGTTGTTTTATTATTGGAGGTGAGAATTATTATTTTGGTGTTTAGAGGCTATAGTATTAGATTGTGGTGGCGTAGTGTTGTTTGGGTGTTTGGAAGTTTTTTTAGTGATGGTGATGGTAATGTTTGGGATGTTTGGGTAGGTTTTGGTGGTGTTTAGGGGTTGTGTTGTCTAGCGTTGGTGTTTGGTGTTGTTATGGGGTCGTTGTTGGGTTATGATGTTAGATGCTTGTGTAGCCAAAAATATCTTCGTAGTGGAGATAGTCAAAAAACATTTAAGTTCACTAGTTATATGTATATTTCTTTGTATTTAACATTTTTTTTATTATTAAAATTGGAATATTATTTGAATATTGATTTTGATAAATATCTTGTAGTAGAATAATCATTTTCTAATTTTATGGACACACAAAATTGATGTTTTTATTCTTAGTTTAGATATAACTTAAAAGAGGGGGGAAATAGGGGAGAATGAAATTAAAATGGGAATTTTGGGAAAAAACTTAGAGGGAGGGGAATTTTTTTAATTTAACCCTTAAATATAAAGATATTGAGAGAATAAGAAAAAAATATGACATACTGAACGCTAACAAACCAAAGCTTTAAATAATGTTTCTAATCTTAAAACTATTAGAAATAGGAATCCTAATTTAATCTTAATCCTAAACTAAAAGATAATAACATGGAATAAAGAATCATAAAACTCCTAAAAGAATACAAAATTAGAAAAATCATAATTATAATAACAAATTATGAATTTTCTTTGTTATGTTCCCTCAAGATAGAGTTTCGAGACGAGAGTCCAATCTTAGCTTGTAGAAGTTGAAATTGGGCTCACAGAAGTAGTTTGGTAAAGAGAGTGAGAGAATAAAGGAATAAGAGATAGGGTGACAGAGCCAACGAGAACATTAAAGATTAGTTTGTCCTGTTGTAGCATGTTTGATACTCTGGATTTTGAGAGAGGATGTTGTTGATAGTGACAATAGTTAGAGGTGCTATGTGACCCACCACACTCAATTAAAAGTTCTTCCATCTAAAGTTTTCAAGAAAGATAGTTGATAAACGAAAGTTCAACAATGTTATTGATATTGACAATGGTGAGGGGTTTTGTAGATTCATGTATGTTGAGAATTGTGAGTTGATTATTGTTGTTTGCCATTATTGTAGATTAAGCTATTGTAGTCGCGGAGGAGAGGAAAGAAGAAGAAATTTTTTTGTTTTTAAAGCTTCAGGGTCAGGGCCCTGATACCATAAAGAGATTGAGAGAATGAGAAGAAATTATTTCCTACTAAATAATAACAAATCATGCTTTTAACTAATGTTTCTAATCCTAAAACTATTAAAAAACGAAATCTTAATTTAATCTTAATCCTAAACTAAAAGATAATAACATAGAGTAAGGAATTCTAAACTTATAGAAATCCTAAAACTCCTAAGAAAATATAAAATTAAAAAAATAATAATTATAATCACAAATTATGAATTTCCTTTATTAAAAAATAATAGTTTAAAAAGTGAAAATGTTTATTCAATTATTTGATTGTTTTAATTTCAAAAAATCCCAAAAGTGATAAATTTGATTGGTGTTTTGTCTCTTCTAACAACTTGAGCTATTAACAAGTTTATAAGCACAAATGTCTCTGCATTTGCTGGTACATATTTGTTGTTAATGATAATATTGTTTTCTAACTTAGAGAAAATAGTAATTACTTAAAAGAAAGTAACTGTCCAAATCCTGCTAGAAAAAAAAAATTTCTTTTTAAATAAATATAATTAACGATAAATTTAGAATTTAGAAATTATGAGATACCTTGAACTCACAACCTTTAAGGTATAACTGTATAAGTATAAAGAGCTACTGCTAAGCCAACCTCATCTTAAAAGGAAAAAAAATATTTAATAAGTAAAAATAAATATAAAATCTAATGACGGAACTCGAAGATACCTTCTTAAATGAGATGGGATAAGACATGTAAAACAAAAGAGAATATGCTCATGTTGGGAATTGATGTGTATAATTAACGATAGATTTAGAATTTAGAAATTATGAGATACCTTGAACTCACAACCTTTAAGGTATAACTGTATAAGTATAAAGAGCTACTACTAAGCCAACCTCATCTTAAAAGGAAAAAAAATATATTTAATAAGTAAAAATAAATATAAAATCTAATGACGGAACTCGAAGATACCTTCTTAAATGAGATGGGATAAGACATGTAAAACAAAAGAGAGTATGCTCATGTTGGGAATTGATGTGTATAATTAACGATAAATTTAGAATTTAGAAATTATGAGATACCTTGAACTCACAACCTTTAAGGTATAACTGTATAAGTATAAAGAGCTACTGCTAAGCCAACCTCATCTTAAAAGGAAAAAAAAAATATTTAATAAGTAAAAATAAATATAAAATCTAATGACGGAACTCGAAGATACCTTCTTAAATGAGAATGGATAAGACATGTAAAACAAAAGAGAATATGCTCATGTTGGGAATTGATGTGTTGTAATTCTAAGCAATTAAACATTAATTTTTGTGAAAAATTGAGATTATAAATTTATGAAAATATTGGTCAAAATATCGACAATATTCTCAAAGTATTGAAAATACTTAGAAATATTTTGAATACCGATTATCCAAAATAAGAAAAATATCGGATGTGCTTAAATATAATTGAATTTGAGGGTTTAAACATTATGTCTGACATTCAAATTCACAAATTTAATTATAAAAGATAATAACTATTTTAACTCTATAATAATAACATTTAAAAATTTACTATCTTTTGGATGTCTAATGTTAAAGGATTACTTTGTTAGGAAAAAAAAAAAAACAATGTTAAAGGGTTGTCACAGACAATAGATCTTTCAAGGCAAATAAACAAGGATATTATCAAAATATCCACAGGAATCAAAACTAATATGCAAGCATGTTTGATTTCGAAAATATTAGCTGAAATAGTCCAAACATTATTGAGATGCTAATTTCCGTCCATAGTTGATGGTTCTATTAGGGTTTAAGGGCCGGTATTCTTGTTAATTCAAAAAAATAATAACAAATAAATCATGTAGTCATCTAATAATAAAAAAAATAAATAAATCATGTAGTCATCTAACTCTACCACCTTTCAAAACATCATTATCATCCTAACCCACTTTCTCTATTTCACATCTTTCAAAATCTCTCACCCTTACTCTCTTTCTCTCAACTAATCAAACTCACTACTCTATCTCTAACCAAACTCGCAGCGGCTTCGTCTCTGACGAAACCTACCAGAACATCACCACCAAACATCTATGGTCTAACAGCTTGGAACTCAAAACTAGAAAACTCATCCCACTCATTCTATCAAGTCACCAAGTCATTGGAACCTGAAATGAACCTAGATGACGATCTAGGTTCGAATATGTTTGCTCTCAATTTGTTCTATCTTGCAGCACGTGCAAAGGTTGTCTCTGACACAGGAGTTGAGTTTGAAAATAGATTGTAAAAGGGTGGGATGGGTTCTTAGATTGAACCAAAGGTCATCATTGCTGCAAAGGCTATCTGGTGGTGGGTTTGCTGACGTTGGATGTGGGATGGGTTCACCATTGATTTGAGGATAATTCTCGGTTGGTTGTTGGTGGTGGGATGGGTTTAACGCTATTATTGGTGTGCAATGAGGATGGTTGTTGGTTGTCACTTAGGTTTTTTTGTTTTCTTTTTTCATTGATTGATTGTTGTTCATTTTTAGTATGTTGATTATAACGGTTGTTGGTATGTTTATCTATGATGATTATGGGTTTCATCGCTGATGGTAGGTCTGCCGACTAAGGTTAATGTGGTTCATCTTCTGTATGGTAATTGTGATGATTGTTATTCATCTTAATTTTTTCTTTTTGTTATTTGTTTTAGTTTTTTTAATTTTTTTAATTTTTAATTTTAGTTTAATACAAGTTGATGGTTTGGTTATGTTTACGGATGAAGTGTGTTTGTTATTATAGAGACTGGGTGTTTGATGGTGGTTTGGTTGGTTGATATATGGTTTGGTTTTGGTCGCTAGGTGAGAGTTGAATAAGGAAAAGTGTGGTTGATGACACCAAAATTTTTTTTATTATTATTTTTAATTTTTAAGTTTTTAATAAAAAAGTGGATATCCTTTCATTTATTTTGAGGGAAAGTGGATATTATATTTGGGATATCCGCCCTCTTTTTTTTTTTTAATTTTAATTTTTTGATTATTTATTAATTTATAATTTTTATAAATATAAATATCTTTTCATATTATCTTAAAAGCAAAAGAGAATTTCTACTTCTAGTTAAATAGTTCAGCAACGTCATTTTGGTCTATTAGTGGCTTTGTCACAAAATCACTAAAAGATTGGATGGAAACTACTTTTGGACTAATGGCAGGGTTTCTTTGGTCAATATTTTCAAAAGTTTGGGTGAACCGAAAATATTTTTTACTTCAAGGGTTTTTTTAGAAATTTTTTAATAAACAAATTTAAAAGATCTAAATACAAAATGGTACCAAAGATAAAGCTTTTTTTTTTTTTTTTTTTTTTTTGACGTAACAAGATAAAGCATTGTTTTGCAAAGAGTATTATTATTATTTTGATGTTACAAATATATGTACATTTTTATGTATCTCTTAAGAATGATACTAAAAAACCGACATAGACTACAAGATAATTTCTAACTCTACTGTCGAACAAGTGGGAGAGATGGATCTACATATAGTGGGAAAATCACCTTTAAGCTAAAGGGATTTTAAACATAAGTTTACCCGCACACATAAAATGTCATATTCAAATTATCCATATTCGCAGATGTCACTATTCGAACCTAGTCTCTGCATTTAGAGGAAAGGCCATCAAGCGTGCTTTACCACTATGGCAAGCATCTTGTGAGTATTGCAGAGATTTGTTTTGGAAGGGTTTGAGAGAGAATCTGATTGGATGTTCATGTTTTTGTCATCTTTCACTTCTTTCAACACCTGTCGGCAGCGAGAAAATGAAGGCAAAGAAAGAGAATCTTTCTCAGTCTCACACAACAAAAAGCATGCAACTTTTTCTCATGCATATCCACCCATGTAAAATTCCAATCATTTATAATATTTTCACGGTATCTTACTGTAAACAATTTATTATCATGTGCGGATCGATTCATGCATTATTTATGCAAACCGAAGTACCACGACTTAATATTTTATATTTTTTACATTTTATATAGTTGCTATAAATGGGAATTTCACATTATTTCTAATATCCAAGCACCACGACTCAAGACTCATAAATGTTGTTAATGATCAAATTATTGGTGTCAACCATGATTTTATTAATATTTTTGGTGGTGATTCAAATCATGAAATTATCATATTATATATATATGCTGAGTGAAAATGTTCAAGGTTCAATATCCTATGATAAGAATCATATTCAAAGGTATTTGATTGGTCACAGGATCAATTAAGTTTAGAAAGTAAATTATGAATATGTAACTTGTAACGTTGAGCGAAATGTCCAAACTATTAAACAAAGCATGATTATAAAGTTATCCAACTAATAGTGTAACTAGTACGTTTTGAAAATAAAGTCAAATTAATTACTAAACATAAATAAAAATAATTAATTTTATTACTTGACACAAAAATTAAATTTGTTTGACAAAAGTATCACCTTTACAATAAAAAAACAAAAAAAGCTTTTATCTTATGAAAAATTAAAATTCCTTACTTTGGATATTGACATCAAATTCTTTTACTAAGATGTAAATTCACTACTCCCACTAAAGCTTCTTTCTTTTTCTTCGTCATTTATTTTCTTCTTCTTCTTCTTCTTCTTATTTTTTTTTTAATTGATGTTGACATCACGTTAAGAGTCTATTGAACCCAATCCAGTACTAGCACAATTAGAATAATTACTCGCACTGCCCCTTTCTTTTTCTTTTCCAAAGGATCCCTTTTCTATTTTTTGATGAATCATGAAGTTCTTTCATTTTAGAAAGTAAAAAGATAAGAATATTAGTTATTTCTTGTTGTCATGTTATAAGTACAAGATTCAACCCCTCTTTATACAAAGTAGAGTGTATGATTCCGCGCACATACTGTGAATGTGAAGGCCACAAAGTTAAGGGGCTTGTCGTGATTCAATACCAATGCCTCTACGAATCTAAGTGATTGGCCTCTGGATGGTGTTGTATACCCTCGGTTGAGAACTCATTATATTTTATGTGATATGATGAGATGGTGACGGTCTAACAGATAGCACTTATCATAAGTTCCATGGTCTTTAAAAAGTTAAAAAATATCATAGATTTTTTGTTTTATTTTTATTCTTTTAAAAAAAGATAATTGTAGGAAATAGTGGGAATCATATCTAGATAATTTCTCTGTTGTCATTCGGTCGGTTTCAACGTAGAGAATGATAGCCCATCTTTAATTTCAATTGGCTTCTTCAAGATGCTTTTAAAGTAAGAGTGGTGGTGATATTTGCACCACTAAAAAATTGTATGTACACCCCAAATTAATATTTTTTTTAATATCCAATATTACTCTCAAATAAAATTACTAAAAAGATAAATATTTTACAAGTAGATCTACAAATTATTAATTAAAATATCATATAACTTTTATTCTAAATGCTAATCTTAAACATCAAATTCTTTTAAAGATATTCAATTTGATTACAAAGTATTGAAAATGAAACAAAATCTTCAAATAAAACAAATTGTAAAAGAGTAAATTTTAAATTAATTGTTGTTTTAGTGTCGAAAATGTTGTTGTATATAAGTTTAATAAGTGTAAACTTCTTATTGTAAAAAACTTCATTTAGACAATTCATCGAATACATGGTTGACATATCTTACAACTAAAATTTTTAGAGCTGCAAAGTTGTTGTATATAACTATAGGCTTCTTGGTGTAAAAAACTTCATTCAAACAATTCATCGAACATATGGATGATGTAACTATTGAATAGATTTTTTTTTTTTTTTTTTTTTTAAAAAAAAAAAATCCAATATTGCAAAATGTCATAGTTGAATATAATCATGAATCTCTCATAATAATTGGTTGCTTAACTGAGTTTGGTCTTTGATCGGTAGTGGTAGATACGTTTGGGTATAAAACAAAAATTGACGTTACTATTTCAATCCAAAAAGGAGGACACACTCATTTATAAAGGAGAAGATAAAGTTTTCTCAATGATTAAAAAATATTAATATCATAAAATTAAATAAATAATCAAATATGAATAGATGAGGTGTAATTATAAAAACAGAATATAATAAAATTAAATAAAAAAGGGTAATCTTGATATTAAGTGAAGTTTAAAAACAAATTAAAGAAATTTAAAGTTTTTCTTTTTTTATAGAGTGACCGATTAAAAGAGGTGTACATACCATTTTTTAGGGACAGAAATATTGTCACTCTTATGAAGCGTTTACTTCACTTAGAGGAATCGAATTGGAAATCGGAATGAAGTATCGAAATCAGAATAAGTTATTTACTTCAACTGCAGGAATAAGAATCAGAATCGGCAGTATTCTCATTGAGTTGTTCAATTTGCTTTGGAATCAGAATGAATTAATTATAAATTATAAAAATAACCTTAATTAAATAAATTAATTATAATAGTGTGCAATTTTTTATTATAATATGCAGTTTTTTTTAATACCAAATAAAAAATTGTACATTACAATTAAAAAAAAAAAATTGCTTTAATAGTCCACTATGATAATTAAGAAATTGGTGATGAAAAACAAATGATATACAATTTTTTATTATAATATGTAATTTTTTTTTTAATATCAAATAAAAAACTGTACATTACAATTAAAAAAGAATAAAATGTATATTATTTTTAATAGTCTATTATGATAATTAAGAAATTGATGATGAAAAACAAATGATATATAGTTTTTTATTATAATATGTAGTTTTTTTTTTTTAATATCAAATAAAATTGGTTTTTCTTTACTTTTTAAAAATTGTATAAGAGACTTTTTATCTTGGCAAAGGGAATGAGAATAAGATTCCCAAGTAGGTTGGGGGGAATAAGATTCCCAAGTAGGTTGGGGGGAATGAGATTCCCATTCCACAATCCCAAATTGATATGGGACCCACACTTTCATTCCCATCATGGAATAAATTTTAAGCAAGTAAACACTATCAATCAATCTCATTCCTCATTCTCATTCTCCAATCCATAAAGTAAACACACCTTAAAGTAATACAATTGGGCCCTTAGGAAACCCTTTCCTTATCAACATTTTATAAATATTGTAACCAAGGTTGCTTTCAATAGCCAAATATAGTTTGTGATAAAGACAATAATTGACGAACAAGGAACCGTAAAAGATCATAATTTGCATTCTTTGTTCACGGACACTATGGTGTCAAAAAAAAAAATTCATTTAATTTTTTAATGTTAATTTGAAAACTTACCTTCAATTTTTTAGCGCTATTTTTTTTTTTTAAACAATACTCGTAATTTTGTTCATTATAATTGATTGTATAGGAAGTTTTCAAGTTTAATGAGTTATTTGGTTAGACTATAAGAATTTATAATGGGGTCATATGGCCTCAGAGTCAATAAAATTGTAAAAATGAAAAAAAATATTCTACTCATTTTCAATACACAAATCAATACTTCAATCATGCACATAGGCATAGCACACTACAACAATATCTACATAACTTGGTGGTGAAAGTTGGGCCAAGTCCTACAACATACTCATCTTAATGTTTTTTTTTTAAAATTAAATCATTGAAAATTCATCTAATTCCTTTTAAATCCATCCAGTTTTATTTAAATCCATATAAAAAGTCTAACAAACTCTAAATAGAATTCTAATAAAATTTACATAAAATTCATTAAAATCTATCATTTAAAAAACTTAACCAAACTCCAATGAAATTTAGGTTGGATACACCCATCATAGTATATAATGAAAGTGATTTCTTTTTCTAGTTTTATTCTTCTGTTTTCTACCACCAAGTAATGTTATTGAGAATCTTTGGTCCTTGAAAGCTGTGGTCAGGCGCCAAGGCAACCATTCTCGATAAGAAAGGCCACAAGCCGACAACCAAAAAAGACAAATAAATGGTGATAAAGTTAAAAAAAAACGAAAAAAAAAAAAGAGAAAAAGAAATATATATATATATATATATATATATATATATGCTTGGTGATACAATATGCTTGGTGATAAAAAAGAAGCGGAATTGAGAAAATTTTGAGAAAATGAATACTCAAACCGTAAATAAAGAACAAATTTACGAATATGGGTTCTATTGTATGTGAGCTAGTTTTCTAGGGAGAGACCATTTTGCAACACAAAATATTGTCACCCAAAAAAAAAAAAAAATCCAAAAGTTAATCAAACTTATGTGATAAGTGATTTGTCATTATTTTTCATTTACCAAATCATCCACAAGCCCACAACAAAAAAGGACAAACAAATGGTGATAAAGTTATAAAAAAAAAAAAAAAAAAAAAAAAAGAGAAAATGAATATATATATATATATGCTTGGTGATAAAAAAGAAGCGGAATTGAGAAAAATTTGAAAAAATAAATATTCAAACCGTAAATAAAGAACAAATTTACAAATATGGGTTCTATTGTATGTGAGCTAGTTTTCTAGGGAGAGACCATTTTGCAACACAATGTTGTTACCCCAAAAAAAAACACAAACAAAAAATCCAAAAGTTAATCAAACTTATGTGATAAGTGGTTTCTCATTATTTTTTATTTACAAAATCATCCATGATTAATATGATAAGGATAAATTATTTACCAAATTGGGTTAATTTTTTGATTGTATATTACTATATCCAAATATCTTTTGTTAGGGAAATCTAAAAGTAAATAACGCCTGAAACAATTTCTTTAATTAGACTCTTTGTCCTAAAAAATATTTTTATTGATTCTTGATATTGTTTTCATGTTGTTTAAAGTTCTTGATACTCAAACTTCGTAACCAACTCAGCCTGCTTGAACATCTCTACAACGAGCAATGGTAGCATATGGTAAATGCTCTCCCTCAATGACGCTAGTCGGCTCCGGCGATGGTCAGATCTGAAACAGTCGACGACATTAAGTTTGATGGTCTGGTTTGTTTCGTTACATTCACGGCAGATTGGTATAGATTTGACAGCGAAACTCGTAGTATGAATTCATAATATATCATACATGTATAAACATATATTAAGTACATATATTTGCGCTGCTGCTCTTCTACTCTAAATTCTCCTAGACCTATTAGATCTTTGCTCCAAATCTTTTCGAAATTTTGCCAGATTTTCTAGATCTTGAGCTCTGTGAGTTGATACTGCTTATTAAGAAAATTTAGAAATAAATAATGCGGAAGCAATTTCCTTAATTAGGCTCCTTTTCCAAATTGTTTTTTTTTTTTTAAAAAAAAAAATTGATTATTGAAATTGTTTTCATGTTGTTGATTACTCAACTTAATAAACAATAAGCCTATAACTAGTGTTATATAACTCGGTCAAATCGGCCAACTTCTCACCAAGTTTTGGAACGCAGGTCTGGGAACCCTAAATTAGGGGTTCAACCCGCCTCCGACAAATACTTGTCGAGTTGGGCCGATAGCCAGGTCGGTCAAAGGTGAGCCCAAGTGAAACACATAAAAACCATATCTTGATCTTCCTCCAGCAGTGGGGAACTCCTTCGTTGGAAAGAGATCTAATCATTGATCTCCATCAAACCCACCGCCACTCAACATATATTCACAAACCTCTAGACAAATAAAAAAAAGAGGAGAGAACTGACGAGGGAACGAGAGGAAGGAGAGGGGAGATATCAGTGAGGGAGAGAGAGTAGAAAGACAAACTGGTTATGTTTGATAGAGGAGAGACGAAATTAGTTTGTGAGAAAGAGAGAAAGTGAATGCATTTGAGGGAGAGAGACTTAAATAGGGGAAAGGTGAGAGGAAGGTTTATTTTCAAGACTTGTATGGTTGTCCTTTTAATTTTTGCATTAAAATAATAATTCTATTTTCATTTTATGTTTTTTGCCCTTCCGTTTAACACTGTTACTTATTTTTCAACGACAAGAGGGAGTTTAACCAATAATTTATGAAGCAGGATTAAATTCAAATTAATTTGTTTTTCGGAGGAATTTTCATAACATCTTTGATAAAATGTGATAATTTATGAAAAAGTTAATGACTAAAAAAATTTTCTGCAATTTTAGTACAAATGCTTATTTTTTAAGGACAAGGAGGAGTTTAACCAATATATAAAAAGTGGAATTATGTTCAAATTAATTTGTTTTTCAAATGATTTTTTTGTAAAAATCCCTAATGTAAATATGATATTTTATGAAAAAGTTAGGTATTGTTTGGATCTATTTTTTAAAATAATTTTCCATTTTCAAAAACAAAAAATAGATTGAAATGTTTAATTAACTATTTTGTAAAATATGTTTTTGAAAATAAAAAACATCATTTTGAAAACGGTAACTAAAAAGTGAAAAACTTATATATATATATATATATTTTAAATGGTTTTTACCATTTCCAAAACATCAAAACACTATTGTTAATATTTGTAGAGGAAATAATTATGTCTTCACATTAATGTTTTGTGATCATATGATTGTATTTTGTCTCTACAAATTTTTTTTTCATGATTTTTAAAGTTGGGTATTGGTAGGATCTGTTTTTTAAAATGATTTTTCATTTTTAAAAATAGAAAATAGCTATTTTGTAAACCGGATTTTCGAAAATGAAAAATATTTTTTGAAAATGATAACTAAAAAGTGAAAACCATTTTTTTTCAAGTGTTTTCTATAATTTTCAAAACATCAAAACCTTTGTTGTTAATATTTGCAAAAGAAATTATTGTGCTCTCGAATTAATGTTTTATGATCATATAATTGTATTTGGATGCTTTGAGATATTGATGCAGGACGGAAGGATTATAAAAGATTGCAAACGCAAATCTTAAGAAACGTTCACTGGAATCCACCAGAAAATTATAATAGCCACCAAAATAATAATAATGATAATGTGTTCATCCAAAACAACATAAAAAGGTTTAAATACTCTCTAAAAACCCTAATTAAGTTTAAAAAGACTAAAATAGACATTTCCTAATTGAATAGCAACTATTTAAAAAAACCGTAAAGTTATGCCCGTTTCTTCGAACCAGCTCTTCTAGCTAATTTTCTATCCATCTCTTCTTCAAATTCCAAAGCCATTTGTCCTACATCAGTCCTTCCCACCTGTGAAAAACTCGACCCCGAGTTATAATCTGGATAAAGCTGAACATCATCACAAAACTCATAAAGATCAGTTACATTGAAAGTTCGAGAGATGTTCATATCAGGAGACAAGTCAATCACGTAAGCGTTATCATTGATCTTCTGAATCACTTTATAAGGCCCATACTTCCTTGGCTTCAACTTGTTATAAGAACCAGTCGGAAATCTTTCCTTACGCAGAAACACCATAACCTGATCTCCCTCAGCAAACAGTTTCTCACGCCTTTTGATATCTGCTGCAGCTTTATACTTCGCATTCTTCTCCTCCAACCGAGCTTTCACTTCAGCCTGGGCATCACGGACCTGTTTAGCCATGTTCTCAGTGGCAGTACTTGCTATAGTAACCTTAGGGAGATGTGCCAGATCTAACGCATGCTTAGGCGACTGCCTATACACTAAAGCAAAAGGAGACTTACTAGTGGCAGAATGCACTGCATTGTTATATGCAAATTCGGCTTGTGCTAGTGCCACGTCCCACTGTTTAGGCTTATCACCACAAATGCTCCGAATTAAATTCCCCAACATTTGATTCAGATTCTCGGTCTGTCCATCAGTTTGCGGGTGCGCAGTGCTACTGAACTTTAGAGTAGTATCCATCCGTCGCCACAATGTAATCCAAAAGTGGCTAAGGAATTTCGAATCCCTGTCAGAAGTAATAGATTGAGGAACCCCATGCAAACGAACCACCTCACGGAAGAACAGTTGAGCAATATGGGACGCATCAGATGTTTTCCGACAAGGAATAAAATGCCCCATCTTTGAGAACCTATCAACCACAACAAAAACAGAATCAACCCCACGCTGAGTCCTCGGGAGACCCAAAACAAAATCTATCGACAGGTCCTCCCATATGCCATTTGGTACAGGTAGAGGTGTGTAGAGTCCGGTATTCTGAGCTTGCCCCTTAGAAGTCTGACAAACATAGCATTTGCGAACAAAGTTACCCACATCGCGTTTCAATTGAGGCCAAAAATACCGCTCAGCTACCCCACTGATAGTCTTGTCACGTCCCAAGTGTCCACTCAAACCTCCACCATGTATTTCACGAATAAGTTTCTCCCTCAAAGAGCTCCGCGGAATACATAACTGATTGCCGTGGAATAGATAGCCATCGACCATGTGAAATTCTCCCTCTGTTTGTTTGAGAACACACTTCTCCCACATTGCAGCGAAGTCTTCATCATCCGAATACAACTCTTTTAGAAACTCAAACCCAATAATCTCTTGCTGCATAGTGATCAGTAACTGTGCACGTCGACTCAACGCATCGGCCACCTTATTCAGAACACCTGATTTGTGCTTTAGAACAAACGGGAATTTTTGCAAATAGGTTGACCATCAAGCATGCATATTACTTAAACCCCTCTGACTATTCAAATACTTTAAAGCTTGATGATCCGTGGAAAGAATAAATTCGCGCTAAATCAGATAATGCTCCCAATGTTTCAAAGCACGAACAATGGCATAGAATTCTTGGTCATAAGTACTCCATTTTCGTCGTGCATCACTGAGTTTTTCACTGAAAAACGCAACTGGTCTCCTTTCTTGTGACAAAACTGCTCCGATTCCAATTCCACTAGCATCACACTCCACCTCGAATAGTTTGTCAAAACTGGGTAAGGCAAGAACAGGAGTAGTACATAATTTTTCTTTGATGACTGCAAAGGCTGTATCAGCTGCTTCACCCCATGAGAATTTGTCCTTCTTAAGACATTCTGTAATAGGTGCCACAATACTACTGAAATCTCTAATAAATCGACGATAAAATGTTGCCAACCCATGGAAACTCCTTACCTCTCCTACCGTTTTTGGTGTAGGCCAATCCCGAATGGCTCTTACCTTTTCTTCATCAACCAAAATGCCCTTTGAACTAACCACATACCCAAGGAACAATAATCGCTCTGTCATCCAACTGCACTTCTTAAAATTAATAAAAAGTTTATTTGCTGATAACACTTCTAACACTGCCTTAAGGTGCTCCATATGATCTTCCTCACTCCGACTGTAAATCAATATGTCATCAAAATAAACAACAACATATTTCCCAATGAAAGGGCGTAATACCTGGTTCATATTACGCATAAAAGTACTAGGTGCATTGGACAATCCGAACGGCATAACCAACCACTCATAGAGCCCATCCTTTGTCTTGAAAGCTGTCTTCCATTCATCCCCAAGTTTGATCCGAATTTGGTGATATCCACTTCGCAGATCTATTTTGGAGAACAACTTCGAACCTTCTAGCATATCTAGCATGTCGTCTAACCTTGGAATCGAAAAACTGTACCTGACAGTTATTTTGTTAATCGCGCGACTATCGACATACATCCTCCAACTGCCATCTTTCTTTGGAACCAATAATGCGGGAACAGCGCAAGGACTCATGCTCTCTCGAATAAATCCCTTCTTCATTAACTCTTCCACTTTCTCTTGCAAAATCTGATTCTCTTTGGGACTCATCCGATAGTGGGGTAAATTGGGTAAACTTGCACCTGGAACTAAATCAATATGGTGCTGTATATCTCTCAATGGCGGAAGGTCGTTCGGTAAATCTTCTGACACCAATTCACTAAACTCAGCCAAAAGAGACTGCACCTTTTCAGGAACTACCATTCTCTGCTCTTCTTTTTCTTCTATCACTAGAGCCCGCACAACCACAACATGCACCTCATGTACTTCTGTAACTGCAGCTTCCAACTCTGTTATTGAAGTGACGAAAGAAAGTAAGGACTGTTCTGCTATTTTGGGACTATTTGAGCCACCTGAACTTCGTTTCGGAACCATTGCAATCTTCCTGCCATTCCAATTAAAAACATAAACATTGTCGTGCCCCCGATAAGTGACATCTACATCAAACTGCCAAGAACGTCCCAATAACACATGACTAGCATCCATGTCGACTACATCGCAAACCACTTCATCTCTATAATGCTGTCCGATCGAAATAGGAACTCTGCAAATCTCCGTAACGTTCATCTTAGGCCCATTCTGAATCCAACCAATCGCATAAGGCTTGGGATGTTTTTCTACTCGCAACTTCAGATGTCCCACCAATTTCTTGGACACAAAATTCTCACAACTTCCGCTGTCAACAATTAAGTCACATACCTTTCCCTGAACACTGCAGCAAGACTTAAAAATATTGCTCCTCTGAGAGAAATCGTCCAACTTCGTTGAGCACATGACCCGCTGAATCACACAGTTGACTTGATCTCCTTGTTCCTCAGCAATTTCCGCACCCTCCAAGAGTTCGTCCATGTCTACACCTCCATCAACATTCTGTTCGTACTCATCATTATCTTCCACATCTACGAAATTCACTGGTCTTCTGGTTGGGCACTCATTTGAACGATGTTCTGGCTGTCCACACCTATAACACTTCAAACCACCTGGTCTAACATACAGGTTTGGTGCCCCCCGTGTTTCCTTCGTAGCCGCTGGTATAGGACGCACCCCAGCAGGATTAGTATTAGGAAACGTTACCTTTTGAGTCTAATCTCCAGCAGTTTTGGACTGATTCTGTCCCTCACTTGCTGCAAATCTGTTCTTATTCGCCACTGCATTGGAGGTTTCAGCCATGTCTTTCTTGTAGTAAGACGAGCGATTGGGTGTTTTCTCCAGCAACTCTGCCTTTAAAGCCATATTATACGCCTCATCCACTGTCCAAACAACCTGCAATCCAATTCTGTCTCGAATGGTAGGCTTCAACCCCGCTAAATATCTGGAAACCTGCTGCCCCTCAGTCTTATTCAGGTTGTTACAAACTGACAACCTGGACCATTCCTCAGTATAATCTGCAACAGTTTTATTTCCCTGCACACAATTCTGATAACTCTGAAAAATAAATTGCTCATAATCTGGAGGTAAAAACCTGCTTTTCATAAGTTGCTTCATTCGCCTCCAGGTTCGTATGGGAGCCTTGCCTTGTCGTCGCCTTTCCATCTGCAACTTCTCCCACCAAACAGCAGCCCCGCTTCGCAACTTGTATGCTACCATCTTAACTTGTCGATCCTCCGTAACTTCTGTCATCTCAAAGAACCTCTCAACTTCCGAAATCCAATCTAAAAATTCTTCAATCTGCAGTTTGCCATAGAACAGTGGTATGTCTGCGCGAATTCTATAGTCGGGTTGATGTTGGTTCCAGTTTTATTGACGCAGCCCTTGGTAACCCACAAACTCCTCATCAGAGTCTTCTTCACTCAAATCTTCGAACTGCTCAAGTCTCGCCATTCTTGGCGGATGTCTACCTCCAGGACGGCCAAGGGCAACTCCCTCAAATCCACCTCTATTGGCAAGGGCAGGGAGAGGAGCGTTGGCAACAGGGGCGTTGAGATTAGGTCGCTGCTCCATCAGTTGCTGTAGCATGGCTTCCAATCTCACCATCGTCTGTCGCTGTTCATCAATCGCTGCCCATAATTCTGCATTCCCACGACCAGCGTCAGCAGGGTTGTCTCTTCCGGCTTCGTTGTTGGCCATCGAACAAGGCAAAATCCAAGCTCTGATACCACTTGACGCAGGACGGAAGAATTATAAAAGATTGCAAACACAAATCTTAAGAAATGTTCACTGGAATCCACCAGAAAATTATAATAGCCACCAAAATAATAATAATGATAATGTGTTCATCCAAAACAACATAAAAAGGTTTAAATACTCTCTAAAAACCCTAATTAAGTTTAAAAAGACTAAAATAGACATTTCCTAATTGAATAGCAACTATTTAAAAAAACCGCAAAGTTATGCCCGTTTATTCGAACAAGCTCTTCTAGCCAATTTTCTATCCATCTCTTCTTCAAATTCCAAAGCCATTTGTCCTACATCAGATATATATATATATATATATTTTTTCATTTTTCTTTATAAGTTTCATCAAATTTAGCTATCATCATTCATCAATAATCATACTGAGTACTCGCTATTTCCTGAGCCGCTAGTCAAGTCACGAACAACGATTTTTGAAACATTTTCTAAAACTGATTACATCATTCGAATCCCATTGGAATTCAATTATCAATTTTAACTTTTGCAATCCAACAATGCCTCTAGCTACACACCTCTCCGCTAAGCAGCATACCGTGCGATGCCTACATTGTCTGATTTCCAGCCCAATAGCGTGCCCACCTGTGCACTGTCTTGTCCAACAGCATGCGCAACAACGCACTCACTCCCAAAGCAGCAGACTAGTGCGCTGTCATGTGCTCGCTCGTCCAGCAGCCCCTAAACCAGCGCACACAATCCTTCCAGTCCACCGCGCGATGACTTGTTCATGCACAGTCTAGCACGCTATCATGTGCGCCCCTTCACAAACCAGCATGCTAAGAGGCGCCACACACTGCCACAACTTTCCTCTCGTGCCCTAATCTTGTGGAGCTATAAATATGTGCGAAAATGATGAAAAGAGGCAGCTTGGAAGAGTAGGAGCAGCCCTAAGATTCCTACAACATCAAGTTCAGCAGTTGAGGTCAGTTTTGAGGGGTGGGGTTGAGAATGGGGCTCTAATGCCCTGTCTCCCACCCTTGATTCTTAATCTCACACACCTCTGTTTCACCTTTAAAACTGCACCACCGATATCGTTCACCTAAACTTTGAAGAGAAGGCATAACATGAATGGAGAAGAGGTCGCAAAGATTCGAACTTGGAAGAGAGAAGCTTTATGAATTCAAACTTAGAGAATACCTAGGGAGGTTCATAGGTCGTGTCTTCAACTTCTTTTGTGTTTTTGTGATTTTTTCATTATATGTAGCCATTTATTTTATATTGTGTTGGGATGATAATGAATTTTGATATTTTAAATTAATAGAATTTATTATCATTGGCTTGAGGATGGTTAGTGCATACTGAGTAGGGATTTTAGAACTTAATATTGAGTAGAGATTTGACTTTGTGTGTTGAGACTGGAAGGAATGGCACACAATGTGCTCGATCAAAAGCCTATCCTAGGTCGTTCGTGCAACAGTCGAATTGACTGTAAATGCTCAAGTGACGATCGAGTATCTCGTCAAAAAACTCAATCCGACTTAGATAGTAGATTATCTTGAACCAAATAAGTTTTTGTTCATTTGATAGCCATTAGAAGTTAGATATCGGTGGATGAGAGTATGTTCAATGCATTATTGAAAGAGATGTATTGAGAGGAATAGTTATAAACTAATGACAACACAACCAATAAATCTTCAATACCTTGATAGTTAAATTCTATACATAAGTGGAATCCAGAATCCTAACACATTATAGTTAGTTTATTTTTCGACTAGGACTAGTTTGATAATTGATTCTCATATTCTTGTGGAGACGATCTTCCAACTGCTATATGAAATCTATACGATTCATATAGTACTTGCTAGATTTATTTCTAAATGAGAATTGAAAAGTAACCGATAGTTATGACAAGAGGTCAGCCGATGGATTGCATCGCCTCCCTTGCATGTCATTTGGTAGTTGAATGGGTTGCACCATTGATTTCTGACCCCACCGCACCCAGTAATCATGTTTATAGTTGGTCTTTTTTCCGTACGTTGGTCATCTGCGCGAGGCACCGTATTTTGGCCCTATCACTTGGAAATTGCCTGAGATGGCCATTCTTTAGGAGATGTGCGAACTTAGATCGTAGAGCAATGAAATCCTCCATGTGATGACTATAGTCGTTGTGAAATTCGCACCATCTAGTCTTGTCTCTAAATTCAGGTGGAACTCTTGTCTTTTTCGACCATTCCACTGTGCTCCCCATCCCCTTCATTATTGCAACCACCTCAGTTGGACTGATACTGAGATTGTAGGTTGGGATTGGTCTTTGGTATCCCTTTGATCATTCAGGCTGTCTAGCAGGTCTCTTATAAAGACGATTGTAGGGTTGATCATTCTATCGACGTCTCTTCTATTAGCATAAGAATTTGTTCTATTGGAGCTACTCGGTTATTTGGTTGAGCGAATCTATTGTCTTTCCTGGCATTGGACTCCTTAGGCTTATAATTAACCACATATTCCTGCCTCTTAATTTGTACCCAAGCCTTTTGCAAACACATCTTCCATCGTTTTGGGTGGGTATTTGGTCAACTTCTTGTACAAGTATGAGTTGTGCAACAAACCCTTTCTGGAAATTGATATTGCCGTGGAAACATTGCAATTAGGGATGGATATCTTTTTTTGTTAAACCAACCGACATAGTCCTTGAGTCGTTCCCCCAGACAATATTAAGTAGAGGTCATCTTAATGCTTTTCCAGGTTTCGACTACTGGCAAACTGCTCCACGAAAACACCTATTAATTATGCGAGTGACTCGATGCTATCGTTTAGTAGGTTGTAAACCATCATAGCGTAGGCCCTACTAAACTTGAACCAAACCCCTTACATATAACTGCTTCTCTGAGGACGCGGGCAATGACAACCGTGAACATCCACTCCTTGTACTGAGTGATATGATCATTTGGGTCGGTCGTTCCATTGAACATTTTCAAATGAGGCAGGTTGAATTTCTTTGGCATCTCTACCATCGCATTGGAATCGACAAATGGTGAATCTGCATAGCTTGTTAAGGTTCTCTTCTTGAGTAGTGCTGGCACGCTAGGGATTCTGTTAGTCATCGCCTTAATCTCTATAAATCTCCTAGAGAGTTCGTTCGACACTAGTGCTGATTCCCTGGTTCCCCTGTCTCGCATGCTGCCCCTTCTCGAATTGGATCGACGCTGTGCCATTTATCGTCTGACATCATGCATTTGTTATATTCTGGAAAACTCATCTGAGAACCTTTGGTCGACTGCTTATTGGATCTTTTTCTATTCCCGCAGTGTTGAGGTTTAGAACCAAATTAGATGGTTGTCGCACTGGGATGCTCCAGAATCTTGGAGTTGATCCATCGGCCACTAACGGTATTCTCCTTGCTTCATTAGGTGGTGGTGTACCATTCTGCTGATCTACTCTTGGAGTTGCAATGGTTAATTGTTTGACCCTGGCTTGCAGCTCTTCATTTTCAATTTGGATTGCCTACATTTTAGTCTGGAGTTGCTCAAGTTGTTCTGCATAAGTTGACATCCTATTCGGTTGATAGAAAACCTTAGAGCATCCATACCTCCTTTTTCTGTTGTTCCAGTGATCACTGCTGCATGATACTGCCTGTCATCTGTTTGCGCCTGATCTACTGTTTTGGTGCACGGGTTGATGGGCTATTGGTGAACACTGGCGGTGGGTGAAGGCTGTCGACTTCCTTGCGGTTGAATCTTGGTGCCGCACGACGGGTTGTGCAGATTGGTAAGATGTGCTAGTGGCTGCTGTGGTGGGTGGTGCGCTAGTGCAGTTTGGTCTGCAGGTGCGTTGGTACAGCTGCTGGTTGCTGGTGAGGCGCTGTTATCTGTTGTGGTGGTTAGTGTGCTGGTGCAGTTTGGGATCTACAGGTTGGAACGCTGGTGCAGTTGCTGGTTGAGACACTGCAGTTCCGGAAATTATGGCGTTTGGGGATGCCACTAGGCAGGTTCATAGTGTTTTATCTGCTGCTTCTGAATCAATAATACAACCAGAAATTGGTAAATCATTTGCTCAGGCCCTTGCTATCTCAAGTGAAGGTATCACATTGCAACCAAATTTGCCTATTTCTTCTATGCAGGATGTTGTAGTATCGTCAATCCCTCGTAAGAAATGGGACTATATGGCTGTTCGTGTGAATGTTGCTATTTATCAAGAGAGAATAAATTATTTCCGAGACTCTTTGATTGGTTGTATTATTCTCTCCAAAGGGGAGGAGTCAAGGAAATTAATTGCTTTAAAAGAAAAGCTTCAGTCCATATGAAATATCTCATCTGATGAATGGCGTCTTATTTCTCTAGGAAGGAGATTCTACCAAAATTTATTGCACTCTGATGTGGATAAGAATAGTTTGGGATATTGGAGCCTTTATCTCTTAAGCCAGGTGTGCTCCATCTTTAGCCTTGGGTTTCGAATTTTAATCCTTATTCTCAATGAACAACAAGTAGATAGGTTTGGATAAGATTATATGAGCTTCCTTGGGAATTATAACATAAATATCTTCTTATGAAAATTGCTAGAGTCATTAAGGTTCCTTTGCATTTTGATATAGGTACTTTGGAGGGTAACTTAGGTCACTTTGCTCGTATTTTGGTTGATACTGACTTATCAAAGCCCTTTCAAGACACTATTATGGTAGAAATTAGTGATGATAATCATTTTTTTGTTCCCATCCATTATGAAAATGTTTCGGCTTTCTACACCACCTATTTTGCAATAGGTCATCTTCATTCTTCTTGCCAATGGTTGCATGGCCTAGTTGAAAAGACAAAGAAGGAGATAAAAAGAAGAATAAATCTCAAGAACGAGAGATCCAGAGTGAGACAAGTTTATCGTCCTAAAGTTGGTCTAGTGGAGACTGAAGCAAATAAATCTACGGGTAATAAGAAGCAAAATTTTCCTTGTACATATAACAATAATTCATCAAACATGATTTCGGCTTGGCCAGCACATTCTCTACCATAAGTTTTGACACATTCTCTAGAGCATGTTTCAATGGATGGCCAAAATAATGTTTCTTTGGAAAAACGAACAGTTATGGCAAAAAATGATCCTCTGGTAGCTAGTTCTCTTAGGAATTTGATTACTGTTGACTAACATAACAATCATGGCACTCCTTCAATTAATGCCGTGGAGAATAAATATATTCATAGTGATGTTGATGATGCTGTTAATAGCACTAATTCAGAGTATGATTTAGATGACGTTACCTATTTAATTGCCAAGTCTGCAATGGTTCCCTTGCATTCTGATGGGCATTCTTCTTGGGTGGATGTGATAGAGGAAGGTGTTTGGGAACCGCTTACTTTTAGGAAGAATAGAAAGAAAAATGTGACCTTCTCATCTAAGACAAGAGTAGCCAAGAAGACCATTGTTAAATGAAAGCTCTATATTGGAATTGTAGAGGTATCTTTAATACAGATACTCAACGGGCCTTAGATGATTTTTAATACAGATACTCAACGGGCCTTAGATGATTTTTGAGACAATTCCAATCACTCCTCATGTGTTTATCACTCGGCACTCTTGATTTAACTTCTTTTGCCACAAGTAATGCTGCCATGTCTTCAAAGCTCGAACCAGTGCGTACAATTCTTTGTCATAAGTGGGGTAATTAAGTGTAGCCCTATTTAACTTCTCACTAAAGTACGCAAGTGGTCTTCCATCCTGCATAAGCACAGCGCCTATACCTACACCAGAAGCATCACATTCGATTTCGAACGTTTTAGAAAAGTCAGGTAAAGCTAGTAAAGGAGCATGAGTTAATTTGTGTTTGATAAGCTGAAATGCCTTATCTTGCTCTTCACCTCACTTGAATGCAACGTTCTTCTTGATAACTTCGGTAAGTGGTGCGACAATGGTGCTAAAATCTTTCACGAACCTCCTATAAAAACTAACAAGTCCATAAAAACTTCTCACATTGCCTATACTGGAGGGGGTCAGCCAATCTTGAATGGCCTTGATCTTCTCATCATCAACCTCGATTCCTTTTGCACTCACAACAAAACCTAGAAAAACAAGCTTATCGATGTAGAAAGTACACTTTTTGAGGTTAGCATACAACTTTTCTTTTCGAAGTACATCTAACACTGAATGCACATGTGAGACATGGTCATGTAGATTCTTGCTATAGATCATAATATAATCAAAATAAACAACTACGAATTTACCAATGAAAGCACGCAACACATGATTCATTAAATGCATGAAAGTACTAGGTGCATTAGTTAATCCAAATGACATGACTAACCACTCATACAATCCATATTTCGTTTTGAATGTTGTCTTCCATTCGTCTCCCTCTTTCATTCGTATTTGATGATACTCGCTCTTAAGGTCAATCTTTGAAAACACATAGGAACCATGCAACTCATCTAACATGTCATCTAAGTGAGGAATGAGGTGTCGATACTTTACCGTTATATTGTTGATGGCTCTGCAATCCACACACATTCTCCATGTCCCATCCTTCTTAGGCACTAAAATCACCGGAACTGCGCAATGACTCATGCTTTCCCTTATGTATCCTTTTCCCATCAACTCCTCAACTTGTCTTTGCAGCTCCTTTGTTTCCTTTGGATTACTTTGATATGCTGGTCGGTTTGGAATTGATGCTCCGGGGATAAAATCTATTTGGTGTTCGATCCCTCGGATTGGTGGTAATCCATGGGGTACTTCCTCGGGAAACACATCCTCGAACTCCTGCAAGAGAGAAACCACAACACTAGGCAAAGAAGAAACAAGTTGGTTAGTGTTGAAAAGGGCTTCCTTGTACATGAGTACAATCATTGGCCGTTTTGAAATCAAAGCTCGCTTAACCTCACTTTTCTTGCATAGAAATTTCTTTGTCTTCTCTTCAATTTTACCTCCTTGGCCGAATCTTTCTCTCTTTTTTTCTCCTCACCAAATTCGACCTTGCTCTCACCCTTATTCTCTTTCTTTTGCTCACTCATTTTCTTGTGATCACTCATTTTCCTTTGTTCACTCAAATTCTTTTTATCACTCAATTTTTGTAATCTCACTTGGTCTTCATAAACTTGCTTGGGTGTCATTGGAACAAGAGTAATTGTTCGTTGATTTAGCTCAAATGAGTACTTATTGGTGAGGCCATCATGTTGCACACGTCGATCAAATTGCCATGGTCTTCCTAGTAGAATGTGTCCTGCTTGCATCGGTACCACATCACATAACACTTCATCTTCATATTTTCCAATGCGGAACGGCACCACAACCTGTTTTGTAACCCTTACCTCACCACTATCATTCAACCATTGCAGCTTGTATGGACGAGGGTGTTTAAGCGTCACGAGCCCTAACTTCTCAACCATGGAAGTGCTAGCCACATTAGTGCAACTATCGCCATCAATAATAATACTACATACCTTGCCCTTCACGTCGCAACGAGTGTGAAAGATGTTTTCCCGCTGCGCTTCCTCTTCTTTTTCTTCTTCTTTCGCTTGCAAACTCAAGGCTCGTCATGCAACTAGTCCAAGCATCTCTCAATGCTCGGCTCCAAACTCCTCGTCTCCTATGGAAACATCCTCCAATGGTGGCATATCATCTAAATCATCCTCATCTTCGGATTGAATCTCACCACTCTCTAAGATCATCATAACTCGCTTGTTTGGACATTGGCTAGCTATGTGTCCTCTTCCCTGACATTTAAAACATTTAATTTCACTAGAACGAGTCGATGTATGAGCTGTTTTACCTTTAGAGGCTGTGTTAGTGATGGCTATCTTTGGCTCGAATTTGGCCTTGGAAGTGGATGGGTTTTCTTCTTTCTTTGGATAACCCGTCCGCCAAGGTGCGGCACTCGGATTTTGTGGGGTTGATTTGGGCCGAGAACTACTTCTTCTCTTGAGTTGCTGCTCAACTTTGATGGCCATGTGTACCATATCCTCTAACTCCACATAATGTTGCAACTCCACCCTATCATGGATCTCCTTATTTAATCCCATCAAAAAACCGGCCATGGTAGCTTCTCGATCTTCCTCTACATTAGCCCGAATCATTGCAATCTCCAGCTCCTTGTAGTAGTCTTCCACACTTAGACTCCCTTGTCTAAGTCCCTGCAATTTCTTGTACAACTCCCGGTAGTAGTGGCTTGAAACGAACCGCTTCCTCATCACCGCTTTCATCTCCCCCCATGTCTGTATTGCACGTTCCCTATTCCGTCTCCTATTTATAACAAGCTGATCCCACCACGTAACAGCATAATCAGAAAATTCAATTACAGCAAGTTTTACTTTCTTTGCTTCGAAATAGTTATGGCAATAAAAAATGAAGTCCATTTTCTTTTCCCACTCAAGGTAAGCTTCCGGATTTGACCTGCCTTGAAAAGACGGAATCTTCATCTTAATACTACCTAAATTGTTGTCTTCTCGATGCCTAACTCCTCTATTCCGACCACCATACCTCCTATTGCTAGCAATCGAATCCCTATCATCTTCTTCCTCAAACTCATCCCCAACGTACTCCTCATCTCCATCTCTCACTCCCCTAGACTGAATTCTATCTCTCCTATGCATATTATGAATGTTTTGTGGCTGCCCCCGTTGTGTTCCCTCTTCTACCTATCCAACCTCTCGTGTATGTGCTCTAATTCTACCCTTATCATCCGCCTCATCTCTCCCAACAACGCCTGCATTTGTATGTTCGGGATGGTTGGTTGTTGATTGTTTTCGCTTGAATTTTCTTCTTGATTGTGTGACATATTTGACCCTGCAAAATCAGATTAGGAAACATACAAAAAAAATAAAAATAAAGGATCTCACTACAATTCCTCACGTGTTTTACTCAAGAATATGATTCGCTCAATTCCACTCGTGTTTTACTCAATTAAATCTGGCTTTTACCCTCTGATACACTCACACTCTCTTGCCTTTTCCACTCGTAGTATCCTCTATAGGTTCTTATCAAACTAATCAAACAAATATCAAAATTTCCAACAACAATTCACCCCAAACTCATTAAGAAAAAAAATTTGGATTCAATGGCTAGGGAAAGAGAAAAGAATACAATATTGTGTGTGATGGAATTTGATGGGTTTGATGGTAACAAGAAATTTGGGTTGGGAATCAAAAAAAAAAAAAAGGAAAATAAAATTGTAAAATTGAAACAAGATTGTAGGAATTAATTCTCAATATCACACTGTTTTTTTTTTGGATTTTTTTTTTCATTGAATAAAATAAAGAAGATAGGCAAACTTGAGACTAAACCGTGCTCTGATACCAACTAATACGAACCACGCCAAGAACTGATGAAACCCGTGAATCAAGTAGAGTTCCAAGATCGCTTAGAATCAGATTTGTATAGAAACCTTGACCCGTTGCTTATATGGAAGCAAGAACCTTGGTATGATGAAGACGCCACAATAAACGATGGAAGAATTGACTGATAAGTCTAGAAAGAATGCCACAGGAAAATCCTGATAAGTTCGAAAAGTTCTACGAAGAACCAAAGAGAATACTCTCACAAATATTATTAATCATGAATTGAATTCCCTTCAGGGTTACAAGAAGAATAAAAATTGACAACCAATTGTCTTGAAAATAATAGGCAAGAAATCAATCCCAAATTGGAAGTCTTCATGACCAAGAAATCAACTTCATGGGCAAGAAATTAGCTAGAATCAGGCCCATCAATTGCTTTAATTAAATTAATTAAGCATTGATCTTCTTTTGGGCCCATCTTGGAATTCGCCACTTTAACATCAGCCCAAATCTCTTGAACCAATCCATTAAGTATTTCTTTGAACCTCTTAGCTCTTACTTTTGTTATTGGTCCAACTGGAATATGCAATGGATCATTTGGTGATGCTTTTTTATTCTCATCAGGGATTTCTTTGTTTAGTTACCTTTTAGTTCTTTGGATGGTGTTCTTTCTTGATATTGGGCTTCTTTAGAGCTTACTTTTCTTAACATGAATAATCATTCCCCACTGAACTTATGGATGTTTATTTCTTCTATAATTTTAGATGCTTTGATTTATAGGATCTCAGATCAGGAAGTCCTGGCTTCAACTTCTTTCAACGAGTCTTTGCATCTTTTTACCTTTGTTTATGGCAATGTTGACTATGTTAAACGTTGCTCCCTTTGGACCTCTTTGCTTGACATGGTAGATGTTGATTACCCTTGGGTGATAGTTGGTGATTTATCATGGGACATCATAAGACCACAAAGATAGTCAATAAATGTTCTTTAGAATATTTTGTGGCTACTATTGTAGCTTGCAATCTTCAAGAAATTCAAAGTAGGGGTGCTTTTTTTTTACCAGAATTAAGCTTTCATCTCGAGGCATATTGTTTTCAAAGTTAGATAGATCATTTTGTCCATCTTCTTTTCTTGATTCCTGGACAAATGTCTCTAGTCTCATGCTACCTAGAATACATTCGGATCATCGTCCTATATTGATTGTTTGTAATGGCTCTATCTCCCCAAGACCATGTCCTTTCATAGTTCAGAGTATATGGACGTCGCATGATACTTTTTTAGATTTGGTTAACACTACTTGGAATGTTTATTTATTGGGTTCTCCTATTAATGTTGTCGTTTGTGAACAAAAACTAGTCAAGTCTGCTTTAAAGTAGTGGAATTTGAAGGTTTTTGGGGATCTTTCTTTTTGCACCTCTCAGGCCATAGATCAAGTTATGCATATTCAATAGCAACTTGGTTTGGAGGGTTTTTCTGATTCTCTTTTTTATATGGAGACTGATGTTTTATTTGAGTTGGATGCAGCTGTGAAACATGATACTTTTCTTCGTAAGAAAAGTGATGTGAAATGGTGACGAGATAGGGATTGTAACATCAGTTATTTTCATTCTCTTGTAAAAAGGAGGGGTGCGATGAAATCTTTATCGATACTTCAAATTGGGGATAATATTGTTTTTGATTATCGTTGCATCGCCGATCATGTTGTTCCTATTATTAGAATCTTTTTCATTAGTCTGATGATTTGAATGTCGATCTATCATTGATTCAGTAGTATGTGCCTTCGCTTTTTTTTATGGAGGAAAATTTTACTCTTATTCATGTTCCTTTTGCTTCGGAAGTGAAAGATACCAATTTTTGATATGGATCCATTGAGTGCTCGTGGGTTGCATAGTTTTACTGGCAGGTTCTATGTGCATTGTTGGGACATTGTAGGGAAGGACGTGGTTAATGCTGTTTAAGATATTTTCTGCACTAGTGTTCTCTTTTCAAGCGTTAATTTGAACTTCATTATTCTAATTCCCAAAACTCTTAAAGCTATCTCAATGGATCAATATCGTCCAATTGCTCTGGATAATTTCATATTCAAGATTATCACTCGAATTTTGACAAACCAATTGAGTTCGATCTATGCTTGCATAATCTTTCCGAATCAATATGGTTTTATTCCTTGCCGACAGATTGGAGATTATATTGCAGGGGCTTCCGAATGTTTTAATGTTCTAATACTAGTCGTAAATGTCTAATGGCTTTGAAGATTAATATTCGCAAGGCTTTTGATTTGATTAGCTGGTCATTTTTATTGGAGGTGCTGAGATGTTTTGGATTCTTATCTAGCTTTAGTAATTGAGTCTCTCTTATTTTTAAGTCTGTAAGAATTTTGATCCTCATTGATAGTTATTTGGAAGGATATTTTTCTTGCTCTCATGGAGTTCGTCAGGAAGTTTCTCTTTTTCCTTTACTTTTTTGCTTTGCTAAAGATTTTCTGAGTAGATATTTTTCCCATTTGGTTTCTTCTGGCTTGCTTCTTGGTATTTTTGGTCCAAAGAGGTATATACAACATCCTTCTTATTTTTTATATACTAATGATATCCTTTTGTTTTCTCGAGCTTCAACTTCATATATTAAGGTTATCACAGAGACTTTTAAAATTTATAGGGATTTGTCTA
Organism: Dimocarpus longan; assembly: GCA_022984855.1. Lineage (NCBI taxonomy): Eukaryota > Viridiplantae > Streptophyta > Magnoliopsida > Sapindales > Sapindaceae > Dimocarpus > Dimocarpus longan. Next base: position 28,780,951 of record CM041016.1, on the reverse strand, counting down.
GTCAGCGGGTTAACTAGCAGAATTCTTGTATCTACTATGGAGATGGAATTCGTTTTTCACTATTAGAAAGTATCCTTTCGCTTAGTGTATAAAAAGAGTGGATTCTTTAATGGCTTACCTTAGTGTTTCTCTTTTTCGTGGTGCCCCCCGCAGACGGTGGTTCTTGTCTTTGACTGATAATATTCGTCTTAAGCTTCATTCTTAGACAAGATCTACTCTTTCTATGGTGGGTAGACTTTGTCTTATTCAGTCAGTCATCTATAGTTCATTTCTTCACTTATTTCAGAGTTATCGATGGCCTTCATCTCTTTTACACTCTCTCACTTCTTCAATCATAAATTTTTATTGGACAAGCTCTGTTGATAAGAGAAAATTAATTTAGATCTCCTAAAAGGTTTGCTATTGGTCTAAGCCTGAGGAAAGAAGGGGGCTAGGTTTGCATGATTTACATGTCCTTAACAATACTTAAAAAATTTACTTAAAGATTCATGACCAAGGATTCTATAGTTTTCAAGTTTCTTTGTGTTAAATGCCTTTTTGCTGTGCTTCTTCACAAGGCAAGCTATCTTTCTTCCTTCATTTGGCTTGGTATGAAAACTCATTATCTCTCTCTGGTACTTGAGTCCAAGTGGTTGGTGGGGCATAATTCAAAAGTTTGCTTATGATTAGATAATTGGATGGATGGTCCTCTTAAGGTTAGAATTTTTGATCTACCTCTTTGAGAATTATTGCTCTCAACCTATATTGGAGACGTTTATCATGATGGTAGTTGGCATTTTCCTCCTACAGTACGTCAAACGCACCCCAATTTAGTTCATGATATTGAGTAGGTGGTTATTAGTATTTCTTCTTATTCGTGAGTTTGGACCCTCTTCTGAGGAGAAAATGACTATTACTAGTGTTTATAATTCGTTATTTCCATTACATCCTCAACTTCATTGGACAAGATATATTTGAGTTGCTTTCATTCCTCTTTTAAGATGTAATATACTCTTCCGATTTTAGTACTGTATATATACTGTACTGTGTAAAGTTTGTCTTTATTTATGGAATAATAAAGTAATTTTAAACATCTAGATGTGTAACCGAATTCTAGTAGGATTTTTTAACATACTGAAGATAAATTCGAATATGAGAAGTGGCATGATGATTGATTAGGGTCTAATATGAAGTTAGTGATGACGAAATTTCCAAGGGAGTCGTGGTCGAATACCCCAGTTAAAATACATGTAAGGGCATTTTAGGAAATTCAAAAGTATGAGAGACTGTAGAGATAAGGATGGTATTATGGTGATTTTGGAGACAAATGAGTTATTAGTTAGTAATTGGTTACAATGAAGTGGACCTAGTGGGAATTGAACTAGTTTTTATCTTAACCAATCAAATGTCTTAGAATTGAATATTGGCAAGTTAGTAAATTTCAACTTAGTTTGTGGGCAATTATCAATGGCAAGCTTGTAAATTTAAGGACAATTAAAGGTATTTGTTAGTTTAATCAAAAGCTATATATAGTAAGTGGTTAGAAGAGAAAACAAAAGAGAAGAATTGAGAGATTGAGAGGTGTATGTCGGCAGAAACAGAACCATCTAAGGGTTGTACACAAGCTTAGGAAGGTTATCTTGCAAGATCAAGTGAGTTTGAAGTGGCAAGGTTCAATTTTCATAGACTTTTATATATGTGGATTGTGTGTAAAATGTTTGATTAAAGTTCCAAGTGAGATGTATGTGATTTTTATGAAGTTTTTATGCATGAAATTAGAGAATTAATACTTCAAGTTGGGGTATGAGCAAAGTTAGGATTTCAAGAAGAATTGATAAGCTTACTAGTATAGATGAATTTTTTATTTAAATTCAAATGGATGTTATTTGGAATAGTTGCTATCTTGCCATGAGAAGTGATGTGAATTTAGTGTGATTTCACATGGAAAACTTGAAAAATTCTTGGTGCTATGTTGAGTGATGTCCACGGCCGAGCTAGGGTTTTCATGATCCAAATGGTGTTTGATTAGTTTAAGTAAATTCTGGGCATTAAAAGTGGTAAAACTATCAAGATTTGATGTTAAAATGAGAAGCAAAAGAGGTGTAATAATATGGTATACCAAGTTGCCATTTTTCTGCCCTAATATATTTAAGTGTTATATGATTGTGTTTGAATGTTATGGAGAGTTTTATAGCTTGTGTGAATTATAGAGTCAACATGGAATTGGAAATAAATCAATTGGATGAAATAAATCAATTGGATGAAAAAAGGGGTGTATTCGGTCAAGCTATACTATATTATATGGTTGTGAGTTTTTATGAATTTTACTTGATTTAACATCATTTTACATGTATTTAAGCATGATCATGATGAGAAAATTTAGTGAAGTTAAAGGTGTAAATGTGTGGTCAATATTAGACTAATATGAATTAGTATGATTCAAAGTTTTGTTTGATTTATGGATGTGAATTTAAACATCGTATGAAGTATTTTATGAGCTTAGAAATCATGAATTTTTAATAGGGAGCTTATACGAACAAATTCGGATGTGATGTTGTCTAAATCTAGAATGTGAATTTATGTAGGTGAAGTAGAAGACGAGGGAACCCTAAAATGTGTTTTACCGTGAACCACTACAACTAATAGGTGAGTGTCTTTCGAAATATTTTGATTTGATATGGTAATAATTTATGCCATGATTTGTAAAATCAATTTTGAATTAAATATATCATACACGAAAATGTTTTACATGTGTAACATGCTGTTTCGGTGTTCAATTAAATTATTAAATGTTGATTATTAATTAAGGGATGGCGTAATTAATTATCCGTCCAGATCCGGAGGAGTAATTGGATTTTTATAAAAATTCTCCAGATGGGTCCGGAGATAATTATTTAACCCAATCTTATAAAATAAATTAGAGCATCCGGATTCAAATATTTATTCGGAATCTAATAAAGTTCCCGTATGTGAATTTGGATTTTTATTAAATTTTCAGGCGAACCCGAAGTGAATCCGAGCGAAAAGCGAAATCATAAAGCGAGAGTTAATGGCATTGGAGAAGTAAATAGAATAAGTGGGCCCATGAGGGACACATGGGAAGCATTCAAGAGAAATCAAGGACATGTGTCATGCTAGAGAATTAAATAAAATGAAATAAAAATGTAAAGTGAAGAGAACAATGCATTCGGTCACCATCTCCCCAAAGTCTACCGAGAGCTTCACCTAGAGAAATCAAGAGAGAGTTGTGTGTGAGAGATTGAGAAGTGTGTGAGCTTTAAGCAAAAGCCTTCAATCGGTCATCCATTCCAGCTCAAAACCGAGATAGAGGATCTTGGTGAGTGAACTTGTGAGCTCGTGAAAGTTAGAAAAGAGAGCCGAGAGAGTGATCGAGAGCGAGAGTTGCTGCTCGTGGAAAAAGAGAGAACTGAGAGTTCAGATCTGAAGCAAAGGAATACATGCAAGGGCAGATCCAGTGTAAGGGTCGATTCAAAGCCAAGAAGCCGTGCATGCAAGCTGGAAGAAGTCAGATCATGAGCTGAGGAACTGCCACCATTCGCTACCGAGTCCTGTTGCCGTAAAGCTACTGTTGCTGGTGGAGGAGCTGTCAGGCCTGGAGGAGCTACTGTTGCCATTGTGAAGTGCTGCCGTGATCTGGTAGAGGTGCTGGTGCAGCTCGTGGACTCTAACCAGGTGCTGTCATTACTGCCGTGCCGATGTCGTCGTCGCTGCTGCGAGCTGTTGAGCTAAAGCTGTGCTACTGCTGTCGCCGTGTGCTGTCATCATGAACCAGTTGCTGCCGTTGTGCAAGCTACTGTCGAGCTGCTGTCAAAACAATTGGAACACCATTTTAGACCTGAAGAGAAGGCAGCTTGCTGGTGAAAGAAGAAGTTACTGCCGAGAGCTGTCTTGTGCAGGTGAGATGTGCAAAAATCTGTGAACTTATGAGTGTGTATGTGCAGCCATGGAGTTGAGAGAACAGAAGAGCTATTCGTGCAACTCAAGTGCAGACCGGAAGTAAAGATTATGAGGCACTCGGTCAAGCATCATTCAAGCCGTGAGAGGGCTGCTCGGTGCTGAAGTTGAGAGCCGATTCAAGTTCAGCTAGTTGGTAAGTTTTCTTGAATCTGTTTTGGGCGTGAAATCTGACAGCTTTATATAGAGTTTGAGTGCTGTTTTGGGTCTTCAACCAGCAGTTGTAAATCTAGTGGAGGTTTGAGGATTGTCTTGGAGCAGCATCAGCTTGTGCATGTAGATGGAATAGGTTGCTTGCTGCCGTAAGTTGCTGAGAGTGTCAATTGTCATCGCAATCGTCCGAGAGCTGTTTCGAAGCGAGAAACAGCTCAAGCGAAGGTAAGTTGCTGTCCCGTTGATATTATTATCATGATTTGAGTAATGTTTAAATGTTAATAGTGTCCATTTGGGTTTAAGGAAGCTCGTGGATAAGGAAATTAATTTGGACAGCCCTTCGTGCTAGTTTTCAAAGCTTCTGAAAACGCTTGTGGAGAGGTAAGTCCGAATTTATGGATTTTGTTTGCAATGGAAATATTTATGATGTAGATGTGGATTAAATTGATGATAACATGATTGAGATATAGGATTGAGAACCTCGTTAGTGCGGAGGTTCGTTTGATTAAGTTTTAACGTGTTTGAGAATGATTTTCGATGTTGAATGTGCATTGCGAAATCTGTATAGGGGCTGTTATGTTAAGAAAGTATGGGCTGTTGTGTTTTTCTTTTCGTTTCGAAATTGTCGGCAAGAAAAAAAATGATTCGCAACGATATGCTTTAGAGTATTGAAAGTTATTTGAATATCGCTAGATTGTTTCTAAGTGTTTCGATCGAGTTTTTCCGTGATTTCGAAATGCGTTAATTTGAGATTTAGTGTCGAATGAATTGTGATTAAAATGTCATGATGTTAAGCGATATTTGAATGTGATTCAAATGAATATCTATGACGAAAATGATTGAAAGATTTCATGATGGTTTGTTAGAGTTAATTCGCGCAAATGAAAGCCGTTATGAATAAATTTTAGGGGCTGTTTTTACATACAGTTTTTATGAAAATTAAGTGCAATTTTATGTGCAGTTTTTAGGCCAAATTAAGGGCTGTCTTGGATTGTTTAAAGACTGTTTTCATGCTATATAAATGAGCTGTTAAGATGTTATCATATGAGCTATAAATGTGCTAGATATGAGCTGTCAAAGTGCGATATAACAAGCTGTTTTAAGGACCGTTGCATGCTGTTTTTAGGACAGTGATGTAGGCTGTTTATGGGCTATTTAATTGCTGTTTTAGTATTGATTGTTGGGCTGTAATAAGCTATTTTAATGTGCTGTTTTGAGGTTATTTTTAACACGGGAAAAACAGTTATAAAAAGGATATAATGAGTTGTTTCAAAATGTTATCAATCGGAAGTGTTCAGGATACGTTATAGGAAAACATATAGTTATAGTGCATTAAGTTATATTCGTAGCATATGTAAGTAAACTTTTGCTATGATTGTTTAAATGAAAGATCAAAGAGAACCCGGTGAACCGGATTCTCAATCAGAGAATAAGGGTAAAGCGTAAGGGAGTATTCGATTCAAAGATCGAATCTGTTGAGGTTGGTATACACATTATCTTTAATTTTATTCGGAAGTGTTTTCATTTTGAAATGAATTTCTTAAATAAGATTGTTATATCATTTCAATATAATGCATTTACAAACGTATTTGACTTTACTTGAAATGAAACGCGAAATTGATTTATTATAAAAAACTTGGTACAAAAACCAAAGTTGTAAATATGAATTAAATGTTATGTTATAAATAGCCCTTGTAAACTTAGATATCGATAAATGGAAATTGGTAATTGACATGTCAATAGGGAAATTAGCAGCTGCACCGTTTATTTGCATACACTAAATTGATTCATTGTGGACTATGAGAGGCACCTCGTGTCCGATCCTGAACGATTATGTGATATGATACACGACCTAGTGGATAATCACCGAGCGACCGATGCTGGGGTCGACCGTTATTCCGGCGGGTGATCACCGCGTGTCCGATGCCGGAAACCCATATACCAATACATGAGTATCGAATATATGTTTACTAAAGGCACTGAAAAATGTTATAAGCAATGAAATGTTTAATGCCTTGAAAAATGTTGAACTCGAAAAATTGTGAACTATATGTTTAAGTATTTTTATGCAACGTATATATATATTTATGAATGTTAAAGTTAGAATGCTTTTAGTTATGAATGAAATTACATTTGAAATTGAGAAATTAGATTATGTGTATAACTATTAAGCAATTATGGTTAGCGCATTAATTTACTGCGCGTAGGTTGAATCTTTTGACTCCATCTTCAGACAGAGGAAATAGCTTATACGCGAAGGCTCAGTTAGTCACCATTCCCTCTACGCTTTTGGTAGATATATAGATATATTGTATATAATCATGCATTTTTTTTGGGATACATGTATATTTGTGTAAATTATTATATTCCACTTAATTATAACAAAGTTCTGTATAAAAGCATATGTATATTTCTTAAAAGCTTACTTTTGGTTATGTATGGATATAAATGTTTATGATATATTTGAGTAATGAAATGTTTTGGAAACGGACAAGAGGTCCGAATGGGAGTTTAGAAATTGATGTTTTAGAAGTGTTAGAGTTTCAATTACAGGAAACGGATTTTGGGATTTTAGAAAAACAAGGGAAACTCTACCGAATTTATGTTTTTAAAATAAATAAATAAATAATTTTTTCTATTGGTAAAGAGCTTTAGAATGATAATAGTTTTTCAAAAGTAATAGAAACGGTTTTATTAGGAAAGTAACGTTCTCCGTTCCGGATTTCCAATCGTAACGGAAGTCGGGCGAAGGGCGTTATAGCATGAACTCGAAAGGATTATAGAAAAGATGTATTTTATCATGAAAATAATTATTGAAAATGTATTTGTAAAACTATGGTATATCTGGTAAACATTACAGATATCTCCGGTTAAGAATGAGTACTCTTAGCGTGCATTAGTAGTGTCAGGGGTGTCTATTACTAACGGCGGGAGGAAACCTGTAGGAAGAATTGTGGCAAGTTTGACGGAACCCTTCCCGAATCCCTTCTCTGGACCCAAGAAAGACCCGGTAGCACCCCGTTAGAACTCCAACGAACCCTAACTTTGGCCCGAAGAAATCCCGTCAGAGCACCGAAACTTACTTTAAACTTCTTTTTAAACTCGTTTACTAGGTGGCAGGGGTATAAATTTTTCGCTTTTCTATTGAAAATCAGGCAGCATGCCGTCTGTTTTCTAAACTATGCCACATTGCAAGTTTCAAATATATTTTATAAAAACACTTCTATGAAATTCATTTCTCAACTTCCAGAGCCTCCAGCTCATTTTTCACAACACAACCACAACCAAATAATTAAAATCAGAAAACTGATTCATATAAAACTTTAATAAAACATTTTTAACTAATACATCCACGATTTCTTTAAAATACTTACAACTATATATATAAACATATACATGATCAAAATAACATCATATATACATGTAGTAGGTATCGTCCTATACGTTTACCTACTCGTCTGACTGAATCTCGTCGACTAGATGACTAGCTCCTGCATCTGTGGGAGAATTTTTTAAGAAAAACATTTAAAGAAAAACGTAAGTATAACTCAGTGAGTGGTAGTAACTTTTAAACTAAAACTCATTTCTACATTTAAATTTCTCCCAAAAACATTTTAATAAAACTAAAGTATTTTTCTAAAATACTTTCTAAAACTCATTTAAAACTGCTTTTGAATCTCGTTTTAAATTTCTTTTTAAAACTTTCTGAAATCTTTTCTTAAACTCTTTTCTTAAAAATCGTTTCTGGTGCTCGCCTGAATGGTAACTCAGGGAATATGTACTCCTGGCGTGGTAGCATATAAACTCTAGCTAACCACTAGAAGTGGGAGATCTACCATGTGAAGTCGCCGAAAGCGGGCCCACGCTGCGAACCGACTATACTACCCTATACGTGTATACGGATCACTCATACCTCGCTCACACATGAGTCGACTAGACTCAAATCTCACTGATTGACTTCCTCTCATCTACCGTATCACGCATAGGGCATTCGGTCGGGAACTAAACTGGGGCTAGGGTAAACTATAGGCTATTAAATTTTTTTTTTCTTAATACACTAAAATATTCTAAATCTCAAGACAATAAGCCTAAAATATTTAATTCTAGCACATTCTCATATACATAAATAATAAACTAAAATCTTTATGCTAGAATTATAATATAAATTCAATTCATAAATAAATAACTATTGATAATAAATACTTTTAACTTAAAATAAACTTTAAAAATATATAAATGTTAAAAACTCATAGTTCCACTCACTACACGTCCTCGGATAAAATCTGAGCCTCCTCTGTATGCCTCCGGAAGTCTCCGCTTTTACCCAAATAGGCAACCGTTTTGCTTCAAATTTGTTGGGTTAGCTAGAGGGGATGACGAGGAACAACTTTCGTGAAGAAACCATGGCGAAATTCGGACTGGATCTTTTTCTTCTTCTCTCTCTCTCTCGGCGCACGACACTTTCCTCTTTTTTTTTTTTTTTTTCTTTTTCTCTCTCTCGGCTCACCCGATTCACTCTCTGTTTTCTCTCTTCTCTCTCTCTTTATTTCTTTCTTATTCACAGCAACACACATACCAAATAAGACAAAATTTCATATATACATATTTTATTACTCAATTACTAAAAGATCCCTTAAGAAAATCTTATTTTATCACCTCAAACTTTCACTAATTATACTAGTGCCCCAAAATCAATTCTATTGGTCCACTTGGCACATTCTAATCCACTTATTTTTTTCAACCAATCCATGGATGACATGTGGCACATCCATAGCCATTACTTTTCAAATCACTTATCTCATTTCTCATTGGTTGAATTAAAATATCTTTTACTTTATTCTGTAAGTTCACCTCGCTTGATTAACACGTAAATCTTGCCTAATCACTTTATAATTGTACTGGGGTCAACCAAATGACATCCGACTTGCGATACGAAAATATAATAAGCCTCAAATAACACTACTGGAGGCATATGATTCGACCGTAACTCAATTCGAAGATTTCTAATACCATAAAATAATAAATCTGGGTAAGGGCTTACACTTGGTGAATTCTCATTTCAATATCAATACCTAATCCTTCTGAAAAATATTCCACAAATATTCTACACATATCTTATGGTCAATTCGACTTTATAAACTTCAATTTCGGTCTAATACCTCTCATATATACTTGATAAAGGAAATGTTCCTAACCGAAATCTGATCGAATCAACCGATATCTTTTTATATGTATCTATAGCTTAAAAACTCGATTTTTACACTCATTATCATTAACTCATTCTCATTCACTTGGGTTACACTCCTTGAAACGTCCACATATTATTCTCATGCATGATCCATGAATACTTAACTTAAAATGTCCATTTTGCCCTTTTTATGATATAATTTCACTTTGATCGAAAAATATTCTGAAAATATTTCATGGTCATCTAATCTTCAAATTGACCATGAAATACTCTAATTGGGTGTCTTATCTATCAGTCTCATGCTTCGAAAAAAATTCAATTGGATTTAAACTCATTAAAACATATTAATCTCTCAAAAGAGCAATATCGTAATTTTCTTCGGATCACTTAAAACTGATTCAAATGGTCTTCTTTTTGATCCATTTCTGTTTCTCTATACTCTCATACTATTTTCAGACCTTTTCGACCCTTAAGGTCAATTTTCAAAAATTTTACTATTTATTCGAAAATTTCCGTCCAAAAAATACTATTCATCGAAAACTTTTGTTTCCCATCGAATCTAAATTCATGACCCTGAACAATATAACCGGGTCCAAATTCGATCTTAAACACAAACTTTCGGATCTTTTTTAAAAAAATCACTATTTATCTAGATTCGAATACTATTCACTGAAAATTCTCATTTCTTCCTAACACGATACTCAAGGTCTTATAAATATAATCAAATTCTAACCAAACCCCTTGCATTATTTCTGGACTCTTTATTCTTTATTCGATCGCTGAAAATGAATTATTTGAGGAAACTAGGATTGGGGTCTATCAAAGTCATTGGTTCAATTTAGTGTGTCGCTTAATGCACGTACAGAGTATATTATTAGCTAGCTTCTACATGAACGAGGAAAAATGCCGATCTGTAGTGAGAGAAAATTTTGCTACGTAATACCAGATAGATGACCTGAATAGGGGAAAATTTCAAGAAGATCGGAGTGAGGCAAAATTTCGTTCCATACCCAGGATACCATGTGGTACGGATCGATAGTGGTTGGCTTGTTTTATTTAGAATTTTTTTTTTAAATAGTAGCACAACCACTATTTACATTTTTCATTGGAATACTAGAAACATACAATATTTTGTTTTATTATTCAATTTTATATTGAGATCAAATGATGTTTATGAAAAATTGTTTATTCATGCACTTATTTGAATTGTGGTTTTCAGAGAAAAATCAATTTTAATATTACAATGACTAATGATTTATGAAAGGTTTTAAAACAAAAAGGGAGGATTATTTTATAAAGTAAACTTGAAATGAAAACTTATGACATTCACTGGGCTCATGTAGCTTATATTATTTTATGTTTTATAAACAAAACATCTCCAGGGGTAGATACAGGAATAGGTATATTGGCGGCAGAGACTCTAGCTCAGGATTAGACAGATCGAGTCAGGAGTATTGCTGTGATTGCATAAATGTATTTAGAATGTTCTCAAAACTTTGTATATAAATAATTGTATAACTTTTCTCTAGCTTTTGAAAATATGTAAATAAATATATGCATGACTTATGATTGTATTTCATTTTATATATTTTAAATTAGATGACATATTTGTGGTTGCTTGTATATTGACAAAATTGAGGGTCTGAGGCTCAGTAGTGTTTTAAATTGGTTGATTTAAACATCATTTGGGGAAATTGGTTGATTTTAGAAGTGTTTTAAATTTTATACAAAATTTGCAGAGTGACATTCCCAAAAAAACAGTCATTATGCTGCTCAAATTTTTATTAAATATATTTTATAATCTTATGATAAAAAGAAGAAGTTAAGTTTTTAAATAATGGAAAGTGACTTAGTTTCATGAGAACCTTTCCGTCGGATTCGAGATCGACTAGAAGGTCACCATAAGGTTACCGATAGGCTGCCTGTATAGAAAGGAAACTACAGAAATGGGATCTATCATAAGATCTATGCTGATTTGGTGAATTAATAGATTGCTCGTTGATTTGTCTTTGCAGTGTTGTAGGTTTATTTAGCATTCATGTTGTTGTTTGTGCTGGGCTACGAAGGAAAGTTTAGAGCACCTATTTCTCAGTTGTCCTTTTGTGGTTGGGCTCTAGCTTATCTTCTGCCTTTGATCACACCATTTTTTTATTTGGGATTGTTAGAAATTTAATTTATGGCAAACTGCTATGTTTGGTAGATTTTGTTCTCAATTTCAACATATTTGGAAGGCTAGTATCATTGTAGTTTTTTGGGTTATTTGGATTACTCGAAATGCTGCCATTTTTTAGGGCAAATGTTATTCTTTTGTCTGATGCTTTGTTTGAGAGTTAGATTTTCTTAGTTTTGGGGTATGCGAAATTCAGTAGATGATTTATTAGCCCTGCATAAGCTTCGTATTTCTGCTCGGCCTCCTAAAGCTCCTCATATTATAGAGGTGGTTTAGTTTACCCCTCCACTATAATGGATCAAGGTTAATACTAATAGTTTTGCTTATGGGTCTCCTAGTTTAGTTGGCTACATGGGAATTTTTTAAACCTTCATTGGGTTCATCAAAAATGCCTTTACTGTTCCGTTAGGAATAGGTTATGCTTTTAAGACAAAGTTAGCAACTGTTATTCATACCATTCATTATGCTTAGAATATCAGTAGAAGAAGCTTTAGCTGGAAAGTGATTTTGCATATGTGATCTCTCTTCTTCTTGCTCATTCTTCTAAAGTCCCTAGCGTTAGTGACCAGCTTGGGAGCAATGTCTTGATTATTTGCATAGTATGGATTTCAAGATGACACATATTTATCATGAGAGAAATACTGTGGCTAATGCGTTAGCTTCTCGATCCCCTTCATTTATTTGTTCCAATTAGTAATGGATGACTTTTGGTTTTTTGTGCCATTTTCTTTCTGATGACCTTCTTGGCAAATGCCGATATTGGTTTTGTTAGTTTTGACTTTAGAGGGTGGACACTCTTTTTTCCTTGCCGAGCTTTTCTTAATGGTTTTTTCTGATAAGGTTTTTTAATAAGGTCTTCTTTAGGGATTGTTCTGCAAAGTTTTAGTTTCGACTGAATCTTCTACTGTCCATCTCTTCCCCTGGTCGGTTTTTTCCTTCTTTAAATGGTTCTTATTTTTGTATGAGCTTTTCGTTTTGTTCTCTTTTTGTAATCTTTTATTTATTTTCAATAATAAATTGGCTTTAACTAACAACTTTACAGGAGAAAAAAAAAATCTGATTCAGTTTTGACCAAAACCAAATGTCTTTGGTTTTTTTTTTTTTTTCATAAAACTGACCTTACTTGATTAGAGGAGCAAAATTAATATGAACCGATTACAATCTTGTCAATTTGGTTCTATCAATTTATATCAGTTTTCCATCATCAACTAAAGCCAAAATTTAAACAACCAAATCAACAAAATTAAACATAAATCAACAAATCTTCAAAGAGAAAACTTCTCACAATTAGACATGCATCAAAACCCATAAAATTCCAATCAAAATCAAATTTGCAGTAGATCTACAAGACCCAAAAAACTCACACTAACAAATCTATAATCAAAATCCAAAACTGACAAAACATACACCAACAAATCTACAATAGATTTCATATCAAGACATGACACCATTCCTATAAGTCCATAATTTTTTTAGCTAAAAACCATAATAAGAAATGGTAAGAGCGAGATAAGAGAATAGTGACAGTAAAGATCAGAGAGATAGAGGCATAGTGAGAGGCAGCCATTACGAGAGAGTTAGTGATGGTAGGAGAACACCCGAGGGAGGACCAGCTACCTGAAGTTGGGTAAAGGAGATTGGAGACGGAGACAACAGTAGGGATGGTTGGTAAGAGCAGTAGTTAGGAAGGATTTCTTATGGGTCTAGTGGAAAGAATTGGAAGGTTATGTGTGTGTGTGTGTGTTTAGGGATATTTAGGCCTTTTATACTTCATAGCTTTTTATTTTTTATTTTTAAAGTCGGTTTCAATTCAAGTTGGGATTTTCTTTTTTACCCAAAGTAGATCCAAAACCTAATAAAATCGGTTATTATCATTTAAAATCGATCTGACCCGAATTTAAAGTAAAAATCGACATTTTTGGATCAGGTTGGATTGGTCACAATATTATTGCCCACCTTTAGTAGTGACTTAAGCATCAAGAGAATAATTCTACAAGTTAGCCATTCTACGGTGCTAAGCGGTTTTATTTGTGCCAAGTTCAATTGCTAGTTCCCCATAGATGGAGCCAAACTATAAAGGATAGATCAACAATATGCTGACATAAAGTAGGTCTCATCAGTTAACTTTCCTAGAATCTAGCAACCTATATCTTGCACAAATCAAACAAAGGAAAATGTGACCTTGACACCGGTGTGGTATTAACCAAAAACACTTTGATACTCAAGTCAGTACTAAAAATAGGGTAAACAAAAGAAATAAATAAAGCAACATAAAAAAATTGCAATGTTGCTCGACGTGATGGTATAATAAGGCAGATAGGGTTATAACTAGGCCATTTGTATGTTAGTAATTCTTTCAATATAAGAGTAGTTATCTGACACTAGAAGGGTCATTATCCTTGATCATTGATATCCCTTTCAAAACAAGATGGATAGAGGAGAGAGAGCCAATGAAATAAAGTCAATGGAACAAGAATCAAAGGTTACATTCCCCTCTTGATTCTTGTTACTGAGCTACTACTTGAGTAGTCATCATTTTGTTTTTTTAAGTTTTTTATAATCTAGTGATAAATTAGTATTTTAAAAAAAAAATAATGGATGACCAAGATTGTTAGATTTTTTTTTCACTCATAAATCACTTGAACTTTTCTTATAAAAGGCTTAACACAAACCAAAAATTAACAAAGAATCCTTGCTCATTCTTGTGATGTTTTCTCCATGTCGGTCGCTTACTTTACTGCATGTATTGCCAATTTTGAATTTCTCATTCAATGTGGTCAACTTTCTTTAATGGATCATGAGTTGACGAAAGTTACTCTACTTGGGCTTTTGGGCTTTGGGCTTCGCTTGGGTTTGATCAACATTTAGACTTATCATTTGGGCCTTTCCCTTTGGCTTTACTCTTTCCAATCGGGCCTACATAATTTTGACATTACAATTACCATCTCTGATACGAACCTCACAAAAGAAAGTGAGACCTGAAAACAATAATAATATACGTTCCTAGGATCGTCCTAATTCAGCTTCTCAACAAACAAAACAACGACCTTGACCCGTTATTTATTAAAGAGATAAGAACCAAAGGTATAAGAAGAAGAAGCTACACTCAATAATAATGAGAAGGATTATGTGAGTGATAAGTCAAGTTTTAAGTTCAAAAGAGTTCTTTGAAGAACTAGAGAGAAAACTCTCTCAATAATTTTATTGATCATCCAAAAAACAAACCTTCTGTAGTGATTACATAGCCTTATAAATAGATACTAGAAATAAATTGACAGGCCTTGAACTTTCTAATATTGTTATCGTACAATCGGCGGCCTATCAGCAACTCCATAGTAGCCTTTTAGTCCATATCAAAATCTGACTAGAAAGTTTCTGTAAAGTTAAGCCGTTTTCTTTTACTAAAATCTCAGTATGAAATCTCTTTTTCAAGCGAAAGTGGTGGAAATTTTTCTAATTTCTAACATTTCTTTTACAAAATGATTCTATAAAATTTTTCAATAAATTATTTCTTAAACACAAACTAGCTTTAGATTTTAAAGTACAACCCATAATTCCTTTACATTTACCGAATTAAGCTTAAAAATAATTTGAATTCATTTATAAGTCATGCATATATATAACTATTTATACATTTTGCAAAAGAATGTGAGCAAAATCTAAATCATATATAATATACAAAGCTTTCGGATATATTCCAAATATCTTTATTCAATCACAGTAATACACCATCTAGTCTACCTACCTTGGTGTTGGAGTCCCACACCATTGTCATACTTGACTCGGCACCTGTACCTGTCGTTGAGAAGGTTTTTGAAAAACATAAAATAAAAGTATGAGCCAAAGTGATAGACCCCGATCCTAGTGTTCTCAAAGAATTCATTTTCGACGATCAGATAAAGAATAAAGAGTCTAGAACTAATGCAAGAGGTCCGGTTAGAATTCGATTATATTTATAAGGCCCTGAGTATCGTGTTAGGAAGAAATGAGAATTTTCAGTTAATAGTATTCGGATCCAGATAAATAGTATTTTGTTTTTAAAAAGATCCAAAAGTTTGTGTTTAAGATAGAATTTCGACTCGGTTATATTGTTCAGGGTCATGAATTTAGATTCGATGGGAAACAAAAGTTTTTGATGAATAGTATTTTTTGGACGAAAATTTTCGAATGAATAGTAAAATTTTTGAAAATTGACCTTAAGGGTCGAAAAGGTCTGAAAATAGTATGAGAGTATAGAGAAACAGAAACGGATCAAAAAGAAGACCATTTGAATTAGTTTTAAGCGATCCGAAGAAAATTACGATATTACCCTTTTGAGAGATTAATAGGTTTTAATGAGTTTAAATCCAATTGAATTTTTTTCGAAGCATGAGACTGATAAATAAGATACCCAATTAGAGTATTTCATGGTCAATTTGAAGATTAGATGACCATGGAATATTTTCAGAATATTTTTCGATCAAAGTGAAATTATATCATAAAAAGGGCAAAATAGACATTTTAAGTTAAGTATACATGGATCACACATGAGAATGATATGCAGAAGTTTCAAGGAGTGTAACCCAAGTGAATGAGAATGAGTTAATGAGAATAAGTGTAAAAATCGAGTTTTTAAGCTATAGATACGTATAAAAAGATATCGGTTGATTCGATCAGATTTCGGTTAGGAACATTTCCTTTATTAAGTATATATGAGAGGTATCAGACCTAAATTGAAGTTTATAAAGTCGAATTGGCCATAAGATGAGTGTACAATATTTGTGAAATATTTTTTAGAAGGATTAGGTATTGAAAGTTCTATTGAAATGAAAATTCACCAAGTGTAAGTCCTCACCCAGATTTATTATTTTATGGTACTAGAAATATTCGAATTGAGTTACGGTCGAATCATATGCCTCCAGTAGTGTTATTTGAGGCTTATTAGATTTTCGTATTGCAAGTCGGATGTCATTTGGTTGACCCCGGTACGATTACAAAGTCATTAGGCGTGAATTACGTGTTAATCAAGCGAGGTGAGCTCACAGAATTTAACCAATAAGAAAATAGATAAGTGTTTTTGAAAAGTAGTGGCTAGGATTGTACCACGTGTCATCCATGGATTGGTTGGAAAAATAAGTGGATGAAAATAAGACAAGTGGACCAATAGAATATAAAATCATTTATTTTTGGGCACTAGTGAGATTAGTGAAAGTTTGAGGTTATTAAATGAAATTTTCTTGAGGGAGTTTTTAGCAAATGAGCATTAAAATATATATAACTTAGTTTTGTCTCATTTGAGACATTTTTTATCGTGAAATGAGAAAGAAACAGAGAGAGAAGTCGAGAGTTGCCGAGAGATGCCGTGAGCGCGTGCGAGAGAGAGAGAGAGGAAGAGAAGGTGATCCGATCTGATTTTCGCTGCGGTTTCTTCACGAAAGTTGCTCCTCGTCATCTCCTCTAACTAACCCAACAAATTTGAAGCAAAACGGTTGCCTATTTGGTGAGTTATTTCAGTTTAAAGATTGATGTTTATATGAAACCCATTTTTATTCTTTCGTTTATTTTCGAATAAGAGATTAGGGATAATAAGAGGGATATGTGAGGATGATTTTGGTATGATTTTGGAGTGATTTGGTGGAAGAAAAACAGATAAAATGAGAGAGGGAAGTCATAGAGAAAAATGGGTTTTTTATGGAATTTGATTCCGTTTTCGATTCTAAGGCATTAGATTGATGTTTTAGAGGCTAGGAAATAATCTTTTGAAGTTAGATTTCGAAAACAAAAAGTTTAGGATCTATTTCGGAGCTAAACGGACGAATTGAAGGGTGGTTTCTAAAAACCTTCGAAATGCATTCGTTTAACATTCGAAACAGTTTATTTAATTATAGTTGGGTGTTAGAACACTAGAGGATTGATTTTTGAAGTTGTCGGAAGTCTGGAACGAAAAGTGATTTTCGTTAGTAAGCGAATTCGGTCGAATTTCGTTCCGAGTTTCCGACGATGAGATTAAGTATTCTAAGGTATTCCTAGGAAAGAATAAGTAGAATTCATGTAGAGAAAACGGATTTCAAAAATCCCGGTTGAATAGAAATTTATATCCAAAAGTTTAGGCTCTAAAGGATATAAATAGAGATAATAGGATTTTTATTGATTTTGAATATTATTTGAATGAGTTAAGTGACCCTAAATGGATATTTGATGTTTTAGGGTAAAAGCGGAGACTTCCGGAGGCATACGGAGGCCAATCAGATTTTATCCGATGATGTGTAGTGAGTGGAACTATAAGTTTTTATTTATATCGTCTTAAAGTTTATTTTTAAAGTTAAAAGAATTTATTATAAATAGTTATTTATTTATTAATTGAATTTATATTTTTATTCTAGCATAAAGATTTTAGTTTATTATTTCTATATATGAGAATGTGCTAGAATGAAATATTTTAGGCTTATTGTCTTAAGATTTAGAATATTTTAGTGTGTTAAGAAAAAATAAATTTTAATAGCCTATGATTTACCCTAACCCTAGTTTAGTACCTGACCGAATACTCTATACGTGATACGGTAGATGAGAGGAAGTCAGTCAGTGAGATTTGAGTCTAGTCGACTCATGTGTGAGCGAGGTATGAGTGATCCGTATGCACGTATAGGGTAGTGTAGTCGGTCCGCAGCGTGGGCCCGCTTTCGGCGACTACACATGGTAGATCCCCACTCCTAGTGGTTAGCTAGAGTTTATATGCTATCACGTCAGGAGTAGATATTCTCTGGGTTACCATTCAGGCGAGCACCAGAAAAGATTTTAAGAAAAGATTTTTAAGAAAAGAGTTTAAGAAAAGATTTCAGAAAGTTTTAGAAAGAAATTTAAAATGAGATTTAAAAGCAGTTTTTCCCACTCCTAGTGGTTAGCTAGAGTTTATATGCTACCACGTTAGGAGTAGATATTCCCTGGGTTACCATTCAGGTGAGCACCAGAAAAGATTTTAAGAAAATACTTTTAAGAAAAGAGTTTAAGAAAAGATTTCATAAAGTTTTAGAAAGAAATTTAGAACGAGATTCAAAAGCAGTTTTAAATGAGTTTTAGAAAGTATTTTAGAAAATACTTTAGTTTTATTAAACTGTTTTAGAGAGAAATTTAAGTGTAGAAATGAGTTTTAGTTTAAAAGTTACTACCACTCACTGAGTTATACTCATGTTTTTCTTTAAATGTTTTTTTAAAAATTCTCCCACAGATACAGGAGCTAGTCATCCAGCTGACGAGGTTCAGTCAGACGGGCAGGTGGACGTATAGGATGATAACTAATACATGTATATATGGTGTTATTTTCATCATGTATATGTTTATATATATAGTTGTAAGTATTTTAAAGAAATCGTGGATGTATTAGTTAAAAAATATTTTATTAAAGTTTTATATGAATCAGTTTTCTGATTTTAATTATTTGGTTGTGGTTGTGTTGTGAAAAATGAGCCGGAGGCTCTGGAAGTTGAGAAATGAATTTCATAGAAGTATTTTTATAAACTGTGTTTGAAACTTGTAGGGTGGCATAGTTTAGAAAACAGACGGCATGCTGCCGGATTTTCAATAGAAAAGCGAAAAATTTGTACCCCTGCCACCTAGTAAACGAGTTAAAAAAAGAAGTTCAAAGAAAGTTTCGATGCTCTGACGGGATTTCTTCGGACCAAAGTTAGGGTTCGTTGGAGTTCTGACAGGGTGCTACGGGGTCTTTCTCGAGTCCAAATGAGGGATTCGGGAAGGGTTCCGTCACAAAGAGCTCAGTGAGTGCTTAGGTTTTCTATCTAAAAAATCTATTTCTTGGGAAGAATATTTTCTTTTGAAAAGATTTTATTCTGAAATAGTTTTCTATTTCGGAAACTGTTAATTTTGAAATCTTTTCCTTTTGGCATAATTTTATAAAGCTTAAAACATGCTAGCTTTTAAGATTTTTTGGAAAACTTTCTTTTTAAAATCTCATTTTTAAAACATTTGCTGAAATCTTTGTGCAATCTCATTTTTAAAATCTTTTCTGAAATCTTTCTTAAATCTTTTTTGAAATCTTTCTTTTTAAAATCTAAACCAATGAAATTCTCCATAAAATCTAATCACATGACGATTAAACTAGCGCTGCTCCATGTGACAAATCTAATGGCCGAAGCCGCAATCTAAGTCACGTGACGACTAACTAACGCCAGTCATCATGACCAATCTATCTAAGACATACCCCAACCACCCAGCGGAATGCTACGTTGCAAATGTGGAGGGAACCAATACCCCATGTGTGTAGAGGGCAACTTAACAGACTTGACTATGACAGACTCAGTCCCCCCGAGGTTAGTAGGACTCACTCTCCTAACGAACTTGCCATACACGATGGGGTATAATGGCTGGGTCTATATCTGAATCTGAAATTCGATATATGTAATATGAGATCTGAAGATCTATAATCTGAATCTGATGGGTATACCATTGGCCTTTGAAAATCTTTCTTTATAATAAATCCAAATACAAATTTTCTAATTTCAAAGGCATATAATCATAATGATTTTGTTAAAAATTTTCTAAATTATAAAATTTTCATAAACTGATAAAATTAAATAACTGCCTTTCAATATCTGAAATATAACATTATTTATCATAAGATTGATCTAAATAAGTAATAAAAATTCATAAAACATTTTAAATTAAACTAAAATACTTCGAACATTTTATGAAAATGTTTTGCACTCACCTGGCTTACTTGTTTTCTAAATTTCGCTTCCCTAATTTTCTTTCGATTTCTTTTCGCTTCGCTTCCACCTATTAGGCGCATTCTAAGTCTTTAGAATCCATATCCAATTCTAACTAAAATTATTTTAAATATAACTCTCCATATAATTGTATAAACTTATTCTAACATCAATACATGTTTTCCATTCCATTCTAATTAATTTAATCATGTATATGCTTCACTAAAATTCATCAAACATCATCTCCACTTCTTGGCCAAGCCTTAAATGCATCCATTTCAACTTTTATTTATTTCGTTTCCACACTTTAGTTTTCACCCATGTTGTTCCGTAATCTTGCCTAAACTCTTTTATGAAATTTACCTATCCAATTCCCACCATTTTTTGACCGAACTTACACATGTTAATGTTCAACATTTCCACTTCACATCCATGTATTTTTTGGGTCATTTGCAGCCCCTTAAAGCTGCCATAATAGTTCATGGGTTTTGGCGAAGAGCATTCATCCATATTTAGCCTCTTGTGACCGAATTACCTTCTATAAATTTCACCATGATTCATTTCTTATTTTGACATTTCTAACATCATTCTAACATGATTTCTAACACATGAACTCACCAAAATGAATTAAAATAAAATCGATGCATAATTAATTTCTCAAGTTAGTCGAATGTGATGCATTTAATCAAACAATTTGAATTCATTTAATCTTTCACATCCTAACTTAATTCCAATAGCCCTTAGACCACACTAAATCAACATCATTTCATTCACAACATTACAACCTAACACAAACAAGATGCATAGCAATTTATATTTCAAGATTTCATCAGCTTAATCGCACAAACTTCCATTACAATCTTCATACAAAAATTTCCAGCATCCTTCCAAGTCACTTAACATCATCATATCTCATTCAATTCTCAATATTTTTCAATCGAACCACTTACTAAGTGTTCCTTGATGTCTTGGCTTGCTTCTCCATTGGTTTTGTGCCTTAAAACCTTGAATTAAACTATCAGGACTTCATCATGAACAGAACTGGTCGGGAATAACGTTTTTCACAAAATTTATCTAACTTTCTCATCCAAAACTCAATCTTACCTCTTCCTTTTGGCTTGATTTTTCTTGGAAACCTTCCTTGACTTGTTCTACACCTTTTTAGACTTGAAATCACTTGAAAAATGGCTAAAAATTGGCTTAGATCAAATTCTGTTCTGCCTCTACTCTGCTAACCCGAATTTTGCTCTCTCTCCACTTCTCTTCTTCATTCTTCTAGTAACTTCACACACACACATATATATATATTTATGGTGTAAACTAATTGCCCTCCAAGTTTTTCACTTAATTGCATGTCATGCCACCACTTTTGTTTAACCAAAATAGCCCCTTTCGATTGCATAATTTTCATGTATACCACACTAGTTTTAATGAAATTTCACCATCCATGCAAATAAATTTTTCTAATCACTTTTAACTCTTTTTGGATGTCCTTTGATCATGAATTTCATCTCATATTGTCGATAAATCATCATGTCTTTGATTGCGTTTGAATTCGTTTCCGTTCCGTTCGAAAATTCTATAAAATCGAGTTACGCGATTTTAAGAGAAAAATTAATAATTTTATAAATTCTAACGAATATATTTTATATTATCCATTTACATTGTTTATACATTTTCACAATAGAGAATTCAAATGAGGGACATCACACAATCTCATGCTTTTAAAAATATTTCGAATAGGTATAAAACCCTCAATACTCTTATTCCTCCAAAAAGTGTATTTCCACCCAAAAATCTTCGGAGCTCTTAAAATCTACTCAGATGAATTCATTTTTGATCTATTTTAGTTTTATTAGACTCCAATACTTATTCCGAAACTTTTGATTTCGGGGTCCGCTTTCCAAAAAATGCTATTTACACCTACACTATTCATCCAAAAACATTATTTATCGAAAAATTTTATTATCATTATTACTATTATTATTATTATTATTTTATAACAATAATATCTTAACTAGTACATGCCATATTTCAAGCATAACCGTTCGGTAGGATTCTGAATTTGCTCTTAGTGCCATTTCCGGACCGGTTCATTCACTATCGCTATCCATCGAAAAGTGCTTATTTGAAAATAATATTCTGAGGTTTACATAAATACACAAGAAACCCTAGTGCAATTGCCATACATAACTAGAAAACTGAATAGGAACAATCTTATGGCCATAATGCTTTACAATTCTAGAAATTAAGAGGCCATTTGTTTTTTCCACTTAACACTTATTAATGCTGAATTGTACCTATTAAGATGTTTTCGTTTGTTTTTTTAAGTGGTCAAACCACTTAAAACTACCAAAAAACAACTGAAAAAATTAAGTAAAAATTTTTAACTTTTCACTTAATTGCAAATTACTTAATAACATTTAAAAGTTTTTATTCCAAATCTATCATTCCCAAAATAACATAATTTTAAATTTATCCTAACTTTATATTACTCAAATTTTCACTTTTTTTTTTCCTTGTTACTTATAAAAATATATTTGACAAGTAAAACCTAAACACATCTCATCCTAAATTGTCTTAGAATTGAACTAATATATTTTAATTTATAATTTAAACATTTATTTTTTAGTTGTTTTCTTAAATATATTAATATATTTAAATATAAATATGGCTAATACTACTATTTTTTTAATCATATTTTAATTATTAATAAAACATTATTAATATGCACATACAAAATGTTTTAGAATTTATTAAATTATTTAAAATTACATAACAACAAATAATAGAATGAGTATAAATGTCAACTTACTAGTTTTCAGACAATTTTAAATTTAAAAAACAAACAAGTTTACAACATATTCAGATATAAGGGAAAAAAAAACAAACATGTTATTCAAATTTCAGATTTCAGTCACTATTCAGTCTTTAGTCTTCAGCAGCACTATTCGGTCTTCAGACAAAAAAACAAACGACAAATTTTTTATAACTAAGGAAATAAACAAAAACTAAAATGGTATCTAGTTGACTTGAAAATTGGGAAAGCAATCAACCAATTCTTGGAAAGTCAACATGCCAATTAATTGCTCTGATTTTGGCAAATAATCTCCAACAATTACTAATAATCAGCCCCATTTATTGCTTCAATCACATTAATTAATTTTTGATCTTCTGTTGAAACCATCTTAGTCTTCTCCATTTTAAAATAAGGTCATATTTCTTGGATCAGCCCATTAAGTATTTCTTTGAATCTCTTAGCTCTTGCCCTTATAATTGGCCCAACCAGAATATGTAATGGATCCTTTGGTGTTGCTCGTTTATTCTCATCATTCCCTCCCTCTTGAAAAGGATTTGTCCTCAAATCATCACCTACATCAAATGGAGATAAATCAGCAACATTAAAGCTTACACTTACATTGTACTCACTTGGAAGGTCTAACTTGTAAGCATTATTATTGATCCTTTCAATCACTTGAAACGGACAATCTCCCCTTGGAAGTAGTTTAGAACACCTTTGAATAGGAAACCGTTCCTTTCGTATATGCAACCCAACCCAATCACCAGGTTCGCCCTTTATTAGCTTGGTTAGCATATTGTTCAGTTTTTCTCTCAATGTTTTGTTGAGCTTTTTCATGAATTTGTTGTACAAAATCAGCTTTCTTTTTTTTGTCTAAATTAGCATGCTCAGCCATAAGTAAAGGGGTTAAATACAAATAAGTTAATGGATTAAAACCATACACAATCTCAAAAGGTGAAAATTTAGTTGCTGAATGTACACTCTTATTATATGAAAATTTTACATGAGGCAAACAATCTTCCCATGTTTTCAAGTTCCTTTGTGTAATAGCACGTAACATGGAAGATAAGGTCCTATTAACTACTTCAGTTTGACCATCGGTTCGTGGGTGACAAGTAGTAGAAAATAAGAGTTTAATTCCTAACTTACCCCACAAACTTTTTCAAAAATAGCTTAAGAACTTTGCATCTCTATCTGAAATAATACTCTTAGGCATACCGTGTAATCTTACAATCTCCTTGAAAAATAAGTTAGCAATATGTGATGCATCATTGGTTTTATGACAGGGAATGAAATGTGTCATTTTTGAAAACCTATCAACAACCACATATATAGAATCCCTACCCCCTTTTGACTTAGACAAACCCAACACAAAATCCATAGATATGTCAATCCAAGGGTGATTAGGTATAGGCAAAGAAGTATACAAACCATGAGGTTTAACCTTAGACTTAGCTTGTCTACAAGTAATACACTTCTCACAGACTTGTTCTACATCACATTTCATATAAGGCCAAAAGAAGTGTTCATGCAAAACATCTAATGTCTTAGATATACCAAAATGCCCCATCAAACCACCCCCATGAACTTCTCTAACAAGTAAGTCACGCAATGAACATTTAGGCACACATAACTTATTCTCTCTAAACAAAAACCCATTATGCCTAAAGAACAAATGCTACTTTTTCACATGCATTGAATACATTACCAAAATCAGAATCATCAATATACAAGTCTTTAATGTATTCAAAGCCTAGAAATTTTGCATTTAAAGTAGAAAGTCAAGCGTACCTTCGAGATAATGCATCAGCGACAATATTTTCCTTACCTTGCTTGTACTTGATCACATAAGGAAACGTTTCAATGAACTCCACCCACTTGGCATGCCACTTGTTTAGCTTGTGTTGACTTTTCAAATGCTTCAAAGATTCATGATCAGTGTGAATCATAAACTCTTTTGGCTAAAGATAGTGCTGCCAAGTTTCCAATACCCGAACCAATGCACAAATCTCTTTGTCATATGTAGGGTAATTCAAGGCTGCCCCACTTAGTTTTTCAGTAAAATATGCAATGGGACATCCTTCTTGTATTAGAACAACTCCAATACTTATTCCTGAAGCATCACACTCAATTTCAAAAGTTTTAGTGAAGTTAGGTAAAGCAAGTAAAGGTGCATTAGTTAATTTCTCTTTGATCAAATTAAAAGCTTTTTCTTGTTCATCACCCCACTTAAAACCCACATTCTTTTTGATAACTTTAGTTAAATGTGCAGCTAGGCTACTAAAATCTTTCACAAATTTCCTATAAAAGCTAGCCACCCTATGGAAACTTCTAACATCACCCACACTTGTAGGATTTGGCCAATCTTGTATTGCTCTTACCTTTTCTTCATATACCTCAATTCCTTTAGCACTAATAACAAAACCAAGAAATACTAGCTTATTTGTGCAAAAGGTACACTTTTTGAGGTTCACAAATAACTTTTCTTTTCTCAAAACGTCTAAAACAAATTTTAAATGTTCAACATGCTCATCCAAGTTTTTACTGTAAATCAAAATATCATCAAAGTACACAACCACAAATTTGCTAATAAAAGCACGCAAAACATTATTCATTAATCTCATGAAAGTACTAGGTGCATTAGTTAATCCAAATAGCATAACTAGCCACTCATATAAACCATATTTTGTTTTAAATACAGTTTTCCATTCATCACCTTCTCTCATCCTAATTTGATGATATCCACTTTTAAGATCAATTTTGGTAAAAACATAAAAACCATGCAATTCATCAAGGATATCATCCAATCTAGAAATGGGATGTCTATACTTTACAGTGATATTATTGATGGCATGACAATTAACACACATCCTCTATGATCCATCCATCTTTGGAACAAGTAGCACCGGAACTGCATAAGGACTTATGCTCTTACGCACATACCCTTTCTTTATGAGCTCACTAACTTGCCTTTGAAGTTCTTTTGTCTCCTCAAGATTACTTCTATAGGCTGGCCTATTTGGAATTGATCCTTTGAGTATAAATTCAATTTGATGCTTAATTCCCTTTATTGGTGGTAAACCATTAGGTATCTCTTCGGGGAACACATCTTCAAAGTTCTATAAAAGAGAAATAACAACACTAGGCAAAGAAATGTTAAGTTCATTAATACTAAAACAAGACTCTTTGTACAAAAGTACAACCATAGGCTGATTTGAAAACAAAGCTCTTTTGATCTCACTCTCTCTTGTATAGAAATTCATTTGTTTTCTCTCTTTTCGTTCCTCACTAACTGAAAATTCTTCTCTTTTCTCACTCTCATTTTCTCTCTTTTTAATCTCAGTCTCTCTTGCTTTTGTACTCTCACGCTCTTTTTTCATTTCAGTCTCTTTTTTTTAACCTCACTTGATCCTCATACACTTGACTTGGGGTTAAAGTTACAAGAGTGATTGATTTTTGATTAAGTACAAAGGAGTATCTATTGGTGTAACCATCATGAGTGACATGCTTATCAAATTGCCATGGTCGCCCTAACAGAATATACCCAGCATGCATTGGCACCACATCACACAAAACCTCATCTTTATACTTCCCAATTGAGAATGAAACCAACACTTTTTTATTGACTTTAACTTCTCCACAATCATTCAACCATTGTAGCTTATATGGCTTAGGATATTTTGAAGTTGTCAAGTTCAATTTTTCCACCAAACTAGTGCTAGCCGCATTAGTATAACTTCCACCATCAATAATCATACTACATACCTTGTCATTGACATGGCATCTAGTATGGAAAATGTTTTCACGTTGTATCTTCTCATCATCTTTGATTTGCACACTAAGAGCTCTTCTTGCAACCAAAAGCTCGCCATTGACCAGATACTCAACATCATTTACATCCTCCAAAGATGGCATGGAATCTTCATTATCATCGGATTCGCCTTCGGTCTCAATATCACCATCATCTTTCAAAATCATTATTTTTTTGTTTAGGCATTGAGCTGCAATATGAGCTCTTCCCAAGTATTTAAAGTATTTGATATCTCTATTTCTAGAAGGTTAGGAATTAGTTTTACCTTTGTTTGTAGTGTTTCCACTTTTGTGATCTTTGGAGGTTTTGACTTTAGGCTTAGAATGAGTTGTGTCATCCCTTTTGCTCCAACTCGGCTTCCGTGTTGAAGAAGAACCAGAATTCTACCCAATCCATGGTACAACAAATACTGCCTATAGAAATTAGCTTGATGGCCATATGCACCATATCATCGAACTCAATTCCATCCTTTTCTTCCACTTGAAATTAGCTTCAGGATCATTTTTGCCTTGGAAAGATGGAATCTTCATCTTAATATTACCCAAATTGCTATCGATCCTAACCCCATATCTACCTCCTCCGTTCCCTCTCCCAAATCTGTCAAAGTTTGCATTAGAGAAGCTATCAACATCATCCAGGTCATCCCCATACTCATCTTCATTTTCATTCCTAAGTGTATTTCCCTCTCTTCGTTGCATATTAGGAGCTTTACGTGGCTGTCCCTTTTGTGAACTAGATTCAACTTTATCTATTCTCTCATTTATCTTTTCAAACCTCAACTGCATTTGATTAAATTTTTGTTCTAAGGCTTTATAGAAAAGTCTCAGATCCATCTTTTCTTGAACATCATCCGAAGAGCCTATAGAGTTTTCTTGAGACATGTTTAATAACCTACAGAAAACAAAGTTAGAAAAAAGTAAAAAAAAACTCACAAACACTCCCTCATGTGTCTCTCAAAGATGATAGCACTCACACTCGTGTTTACTCACAATTGGCTTTTAACCTCTTATGAGCTCACACTCTCTTGCCTTTTTTTTTTTTTTTTTTTTTCACTCTTTAGTCCTCTCTTTTAGTTCTTTATTGAACTCAAAATTCCCTTACAACAATCCAAATTCAACAAATCAATTCACTAAGGAGAGAATGGTTAAACACAAAGAACAAAAGGAAAAGGAAGAATTTTATAAGCAAAGGAAACAAAATAAAGATAGGAACAAAAGACACAAATTTGATGCGACAACACTTCAACTGAATTCAAATTTCAATTTGAAGCTTGAATATATTTTTTCAGGTTTTTTTTTATAATTTTCGTTCTTTTTTTTTTTTTTTAAGTTGCAATGATAAATAACAGAATCAAAATGAATTTTGGTATACAAGAAACTATGTTAAATTTCTACTAAGAAGAAATAAAGTAAGAAGGCTAGAATCAATGCAACAAAAACAAGAAAAAAAGGTGTTGGAACTTTAAAGAAATAACAGCAAGAGGAATAATGATAGATCAAACCTGATTTAGAATCGAGCTCTGATATCAAAATGATATGAACCTCACAAAGGAAAGTGAGATCCGAAAACAATAATGATATAAGTTCCTAGGATCGTCCTAATTCAGATTCTCAACAAACAAAACAATGACCTTGACCCATTATCTATTAAAGAGATAAGAACCAAAGGTATAAGAAGAAGACGCCACACTCAATAACAAGGAAAAGGATTATATGAGTGATAAGTCAAATTTGAATGCCACAAGAAAACCTTGATAAGTTCAAAAGAGTTCTTTGAAGAACTAGAGAGAAAACTCTCTCAATAATTTTATTGATTATCCAAAACACAAACCCTCTATAGTGATTACATGGCTTTATAAATAGATATAGAAATAAATACACAAGAAACCCTAGGGTAATTGCCATACATAGCTAGAAAACTCAATATGAACAATCTAATGGTCATAATGGTCATAATGCTTTACAATTCTAGAAATTAAATTGTTTATAACTAAGAAAATAAACGAAAACTGAAATGGTATCTAGTTGGCTTGAAAATTGGGAAAACAATTAGCCAATTTTTGGAAAGCCAACATGCCAATTAATTGCTCTGATTTTGGCAAATAATCTCCAGGAATTACTAATAATTAGCCCTATTTATTACTTCAATCACATTGATTAATTTTTTATCTTCTGCTGGAACCATCTTGGACTTCTCCATTTTAAAATCAATCCATATTTCTTGGATCAGCCTATTAAGTGTTTCTTTGAATCTCTTAGCTATTGCCCTTGTAATTGGTTCAACCGAAACATGTAATGAATCCTTTGGTGTTGCTCCTTTATTCTCATCAATCTCTACCAAACATTCTTAATAAGTTTTAAATTTAAGATTTTTATCAGTATAAATCTTCCTTGCAAGAATAGATAGTTAGGGTATAATATATATGTTGACGTTTGGATCTGGTCAACTGAAATTCTTGATGCCCAGAACTGCAAATGACACAAACAAAGCGAAAAATAGAAGAAAAGTAGAGAGGGAGAAGAAAACTACAAGCTTTATGTGGTTCGACCTTAAAAAAGCCTACGTCCACGATGTCTACTCTACTTAGAGAGACAGTCTTTTCTATTCAATTTCTATGTGTTTTTTCAGCCGACCCTTTACAATGATTTTGAGCTCCCTATTTATAGAGAGTGAAATGTTACAGTTGTAATACAATAAGGAAACCATTAATTATATTTTCCCATACCGACACTTATTAAATGGAAGGTCAAATCCCATGAAATCCGGGTCTTGATTTGATAGTTGTGTATTCTTTAATTTACATTGCTACCATTCTGAGAAAGGCTGAATGTGTATGCCAAGTAACAAACTGATTCTACTCCAGACGGGCTAGAGCTCGTTTTGGGCGAGTTGATGAGCTGATGGACGAGCTCATTTAGAGAGCTAATGGACGAGCTCATTATTAACCAGTTGGGACTCTGTCTGCTAGGTCGGTTCATTGGATCATTTTCGTTGGGCTTTTACTAGCCCATTTAGGCTGTCCAAAAAATACCCATAACGGTTCTGAGCCTTTTTCTTGTATTGCATGACAAACCTCTCGAGCTATGTTTAGGTAGGTTGTAACCTCAACTAACATAGCGAGAGTTAAGGAGGTCGGAACCTCAACTGTGCTCAAAAGGTCGAAACTCGAGCTTGTACAGTGTAATATCTTGCGAGCTATCCAGGAGGTTGTACCCGACAACATAGTGCAATTATTTACAAGCTATGTCTAGGAGGTCGTATCTGGCGACAACATAAGCGGTTAGGGCTGTCCAGGGGGTCGTCATCCGACAACAACGTAATAGGTCGCGAGCTATGCCTAGGGGGTCATCACCCGACAACATAGCTCGAGCTGCTTATTTTTTTGCCAAAAAGGCTCAATATTTAATATCATAGAAATAATCATAGTACAACAATGTAATTTATTTATATTCAAAAATTGAATTTGAACATCAAGAGCATGAGCTCAGAAAGTTATCGAACATGGAGCAGTACCCGTGAGGTGATGTTCACCGTGTATGGTGAAGATCTCTTACAGCAAGTTCATGTTCTGGATTAGGAGCTCGTTGGGATTGCTACCACACTACTTACTAAGGTCGTTGAGGTCGCTAGCCTACCTACTGTACCACATAGTCATTCAGTCGACCTTGCTTAATCAAATTTTTAATGGCATCCCTCAGCTCTCTACAATCCTAGGTGTTGTGTCCGACCTCATTGTGATACTCACAAAACTTCTTCTGGTTTCTACTACGGATGGAGGATCCCATGGGATTGGGCTTCTCAAAGTCCTCCTTATCCTTTATGGCCACATAGATCTTGTCTTAAGTATCTAACAAGGTGCTGAAGCCACTGTGATGACCTTGATGCTAAGGTCGCTTATGCTTGGCTTTCTTGGTGACCTAATTATCTGAGCCACTGTCTTGACCTCTATCCCCATCATGATCTCTTTTCTTTGGTAGGTTGGAGCTACTGGTTTCTCCCTTCTGGTTGGGCTGCTTTGAGCTGAAGGCTTCTTCCCACCTAATTTTCTTGGTAGCTCACTCATAGAATTCGCCTAGGTCATTGACTGGGGTCTTGTAAATATTCTGGTATAAGTTTCCATCCTTGTGAAGTCTGGCTAAGATTGCCGTCAAGATGGTGTCATCCAAGGGATTTTCTACCTTGCTGATCTCGCATCTGAATCTAATAATGTAGTCTTTTAGCGATTCATCTCGCCATTGGAAGACTGTCGCGAGGTGGTAAGGTAGCACGAGCTGTTTCTTCAAAGTCTTGTACTGACTGGTGAACCTTTGTTGAAATTCTCCCCAGCTATTGATGCTACGAGCTGGGAGATTTTTAAACCAGGTCCGTGGATTGTTCCCTAGACTTGTTAGGAAGACACGACACTTGACCAATAGATCGGTCGCTCGAAGATCAATCTGGATGTTGAATGCATCCAGGTGATCATAAGGGTTACTATCCCCATTGTATTAAAGGATATTGAGGACTTTGTGTAACATGCTGTTTCGATGTCCCAATAATTATTTAATGTTGATTATATATTAAAGGATGATGTAATTAATTATCCGTCCAAATCCGGAGGAATAATTGAATTTTTATAAAATTCTCCAGACGGGTCCGGGGATAATTGTTTAATTCAATCTTATAAAAATAAATTAGAGCGTCCGGATTCAAATATTTATTCGAAATCTAATAAAGTTCTCATATGTGAATTTGGATTTTATTAAATTTTTAGGCAGACCCGAAGCGAATCCGAGCAAAAAAAAAAAGAAATCATAAAGCGAGAATTGATGGCATGAGAGAAAGTAATAGAATAAGTGGGCCCATGAGGGACACATGGCAAGCATGCAAGAGAAATCAAGGACATGTGTCATGTAAGGAATTAAATAAAATGAAATAAAAATTTAAAGTGAAGAGAAATAAATCAAGCATTCGGTCATCATACATTCACCAAGAGACAAAAACCGAAGTGAAAGCAAGTGAAGCAAACAAGAGGTAGATTTGCTTGTGGGAGAAAGATTCTTGATCGTGAGCTGCTCGTGAGTAAAAATCGAGAGAGTGTGAGTCCAACTAGGAGAAATGTGACCTGCAGCAAGAAGAAGAAGCTATGCAAACTACCATAAGCTGTTCGTGAAACCGTGAGAAGGGAGAGGAGTGAGCTGGTGGTCTGTGTTTCAGATCTGAGTCAACTCGTGCATGCAAGGTAAGAGCTGAAACCGAAACCTTACCATCTTCTCTTTCCATCCAAGCAAAAATCAAAAATTGTTTTGTGAGAATGAAAGCTGAAATCTGTTAATCTGGTGAGGGAGATCGAGCAACACCAGCTGATGCATGTGCTGTCTAAGCAATCCAAGTGGAAGGTCTGATCTTGCATGAAAGCAAGGACTGGAATTGCTGTTGCCAAATCGCGACTTGCTGAGCTGCTGGCTTGTTGTCGCCGAGACCTGCTGGTGCCGTGAAGCTATTGGTGGCGTGAAACTACTGGTGACGTGAAGCTGCTGCTGGTGGCGTGAAAGTGCTGTCGTTGTCGTTGCTATGAACTGTTGAACTGAAGCCGTGCTGCTGCTGTCGCCGTGTGCTGTCATCGTGAACCAGTTGTTGCCGTTGTGCAAGCTACTACCGAGCTGTTGTCAAGACGTACGGAACACCATTTCAGACCTGAAGTGAACAGCATCAAGGGAAGACAGGTTGCTGTCGTGCTGCTGTCGTCGTCATCACAATTGCCCGAGAGCTGTTTCGAAGTAAAAGACAGCTCAAGTGAAGGTAAGTTGTTGTCCCGTTGATATTGTTATCATGATTTGAGTAATGTTTAAATGTTAATGGTGTCCATTTGGGTTGAAGGAAGCTCACGAATGGGAGAATCGATATAGGCAGCCCATTCGCGTGAGTCCCGTAAAGTTTCAAAGCTTCCGGATTGATTTCGGAGAGGTAATTCGAAATTATGAATTTCGTTTGCAATGGAAATATTTATGAATTAGTTGTGGATTAAATTGATGATGACATGTCTGAGATATACGATTTAAAACCTCGTTAGTGCGGAGGTTCGTTTGATTAAGTTTTGATGTGTTTGCGATTGATTTTCAATATTGAATTTACATTGCGAATTCTGTATAGGGGCTGTTATGTTAGGAAAGTATGGACTGTTACGTTTTACTTTTCGTTTTGAAATTGTCGGCATGAAAAATGGCTCGCAACGATATGCATTAGAGTATTGGAAAGTTATTTGAATATCGCTAGATTGTTTTCAAGTGTTTCGATCGAGTTTTCCATGATTTCGAAAGGTGTTAGTTTGCAATTTAGTGTCGAATGAGTTGTGATTAAAATGTCATATTGTTAAACGATATTTGAATGTGATTCAAATGAATATCTATGACGAAAATGATTGAGAGATTTCATGATGGTTTGTTAGAATTAATTCGCGTAAATGAAAGATGATGTGACGATTTATGGGCTGTTTTGGACATGCAGTTTTCATGGAAATTGTGTGCAGTTGTTGGCCTGTTTAAGGACTGTTTTTGAAGTGTTTAAAGGCTGTTTTCATGCTATACAAATGAGCTATTAAAGTGTTATTATATGAGCTATAAATATGCTAGTTATGGGATGTCAAAATGAGGAGTAGCATGCTGTTTTTAGAACGTTATTCGTGCAGTTTTGAGTTCATTAAATGCTGTTTTCGTATTGAGTTTTGGGCTGTCATAAGCTATATGAATGTGTTGTTTTGAGGTTATTTTCAATTTGGGAAAGACAGTCATAAAAAGGATGTTATAAGCTGTTTCGAAATGATATCAAGCGGAAGTGTTTAGGATGCATTATAGGAAAGCATATAGTTATAGTGCTCTAAGTAATGCTAGAAAGATATTAAATAAACTTTCGTTATGTTTGTTTTTATTGAAAGGTCAAGGAGAACCCGGCGAATTGGATTCTCAACCAAAGAATAAGGGTAAAGCGTAAAGGAGCATTCGATTCTAAAATCGAATCCGTTTGAGGTCGGCATACACATTATCTTTAATTTTACTTGAAAGTGTTTTCATTGTGAAATGATTTTTATTAAATGAGATTGATATATCGTTTTAATACAATGCATTTACAAACCTATTTGCCTATACTTGAAAGGAAAAGCGGAATTGATTTGTTATGAAAATCTTGGTACTAAAACCAAAGTGTAAAATATGATATAAACGTTATGTTGTAACTAGCCCTTGTAAACTTAGATATCGATAAATGGAAATTGGTAATTGACATGTCAATAGCGAAATTAGCAGCTGCACCGTTTATTTGCATACACTAAATCGATTCATTATGGACTATGAGAGGCACCACGTGTCCGGTTCTGAACGATTATGTGATATGATATATGACCCGATGGATAATCACCGAGCAACCGATGCTGGGGTCAACCGTTATTCCGGTAGATAACCATCGCGTGTTTGATGCCGGAAACCCATATACCAATACATGAGTATCGAATATATGTTTACTAAGGGCACTGAAAAATGTTATAAGTAATGAAATGAAAATGTTATGTGAAATGAAATGTTCAATGTTTTGAAATATGTTGAACTCGAAAAATTGTGAACTATATGTTTAAGTATTTTTATGCAACGTATATATATATATTTATGAATATTAAAGTTGGAATGTTTTTAGTTACGAATGAAATTACATTTGAAATCGAGAAATTAGATTATGTGTATACCTATTAAACAATTATATTTAGCGCGTTGATTTACCGCGCGCAGGTTGAACCTTTTGACTCCATCTAAAGACAGGGAAATAGCTTGCACGCGAAGGCTCAGATAGTCACCATCCCCTCCACACTTTTGGTAGATATATAGATATATTACATATGATCATGCATTTTTGGGATACATGTATATTTGTGTAAATTATTGTATTTCACTTAGTTATAACAAAGTTCTGTATAAAAACTTATGTATATTTCTTAAAAGCTTACTTTTGGTTATATATGTATATAAATGTTTATGATATATTTGGGTAATGAAATGTTTTGGAAATGGACGGGAGGTCCGAATGGGAGTTTAGAAATTGATGTTTTAGAAATGTTAGAGTTTCAATTACAGGAAACAGATTTTGGGATTTCAGAAAAACAGAGGAAACTCTGTCGGATTTATGTTTTAAAAAAAAAAAAAAATTTCTCTATTGGTAACGAGTTTTAGAATGATAATAGTTTTTCAAAAGTAACAGAAACGGATTTATTAGGAAAGTAACGTTCTCCGTTCCGGATTTTCGACAGTAACGGAAGTCAGGCGAAGGATGTTACACTTTGAACCTTCTTAGGAGAAGTCGCATCTCAATTTCTCTGGTGAGGGGGCCTTTTTTTCCATACTAATCATGTTGATTTGTGGCGTTTGGGCGTGCTTCGAGTTGCTGAATTCTCTGAAGCAGCTTTTCTATCTTAGGTTCTGAGGCCTGTGCCTTCTGAGCTCGCGACCTGGGAGATGGCAATCTGGGACGTTTACTTGACTGGCCCTTTGCGAGCTATTAGTTCGGTGGGACACTTCATGTCATAGATAGCTTGCTCCTTCTTTTCGAGCTCGTTGACATTCAGGTTTTGAATGCGAATGAAAAGGACGAGCTGAGTTGGGAGGTTACAGCTCCTCTCTTATGTGCCTTTCATGAGCTGACACTTCCTCTTGCTACTGGTAGGCTTCTCTAGGAGCCTCAGCCTCAAATTTGGGTGTGTTTTGTGTTTGGGCCTGTGTCTACATCCTTAATACATCTGCAAGCTGCTGCATTGAATTCTCCAGTGCCTTTTGTCACTAGTACTATATCCGAAACCCCCCGGCTACAAGGATTGTCGGATCTGAGGCTGAGGCTCCTAGAGAAGCTTGATGAGCTACTAGATGAGCTCATTGCTAACCAGTTGGGCCTCTACCTGCTAGACTGGTTTATTGGATAATTTTCGTTGGGTTTTTACCAGTCCATTTAGATAGTCCAGAAAATACTCATAACAATTTATAATAGGTTAAATTTACCTAGTTGATAACATTCACCTATCAATCAATCTTCCATGAATCTAGGACAATAGACACTTAAATAAATAACTCAATCAAGTCTTTCGAACAAAGAAAAAAACCTCCGCTAAGAATAATTAAATTGGTGAGTATTGTCATCCAAATTTCTACTCACTACATCTAGTTTCTCATCCACCCATTTTAAATAAAAAATCTAAACTAAAATTTTTACCCTTCAAACCCATAATAGTTGGAGAATATCTTTCCTTCTCTTCTCAGTTTCTTAGTCATCAAACAGTCTTCTCTCCAATTTTGTAATTACGTCAACCATTTCTTCTCTTGAAATTAATAACATTTTCGTTACATCAAATAGTTTTTAACATTTTTCCTCATAAAAAAAATAGTTTTTAACATTTATTGAGTTTGAATATTAGGGGGAACAAATAACAATACAGATTATGATGAATTTTATAAAAATAAATTAAGATAAAACATGATAGTGGACAAACATGAGATTCAGATTTACAAGATTGGACTTAATTAATTGACACAAAAGTTGAAGTAACAAATTCATTATCAGTTATTTAGTTTCAAGAAGTCATGATTTTAGAGAGAAAGGGCAAATACCATGTTAAGAGTTCAATTTTGACGTTTAATTTAAGCGGAACTCATAAATTCTTGACACAAGTCAATTTGGAGATGATGATAATCATTCAAGATTAAAAAAAAAAAAGTTGAATTACCTATGGGAAAGATCAATGAACTTTTATATTCAGGAAGTGTAAATGTGTATATATGTATGTATATACTATATACACATTTTGTCCATAAAATCAAATGTGTTTAAAAGCATTCCTGTAAGAAAGAACAACTTAGTTAATTGTGGTGCAGAGAGAATTGTTTTGGGTTGCACTAGAACCATCTTTATTAAATATCTCACTTCATAATATAAACTCCCCTCTCTTTTATTGATAATTTGAAGTAATAGACATGTATTCCCGCACATTTTTGAAGCTAAATTCTATACTTCCAAGTTCCATCTCCATAGAACCATTACAATGGTGTGGGAAACATAGAGAGAGTTAAGTAGCTTTGCTAGCTTCAACATACAAAGCATACAAAGCCTAACTTTGATATTCACTAATTTATACTATGTTATATATTACCAGATATATAAGACTTTTTATATCATCTAGAATTTAATTATCTTCTGCTTCCAC
The DNA here is from genome assembly GCA_022984855.1 of Dimocarpus longan. Classification (NCBI taxonomy): domain Eukaryota; kingdom Viridiplantae; phylum Streptophyta; class Magnoliopsida; order Sapindales; family Sapindaceae; genus Dimocarpus; species Dimocarpus longan. The sequence goes on along the minus strand of CM041016.1, from coordinate 28,743,963 downwards.
CAGAGATAATCTCCCTCTGGCAGTTGAAGTAGACAGCGGCCACCGGTGATCCAAGGTTGTAAAGCTCAGCAAAGTCTTTGGTCTTGAAATTCTGTCGCCAGCCAGGTGCATTCACTGTCTGCCTGCCTTGTTGCCGGAACAACACGAATACGAACCTGTGAATCCCCACAGTTGGTCTGGGGCTCTCATAACTCACAGCCTCTTGCCCTGAAATTCACAGTACATAATTGTAAACAATCGCATTCATGATCTGTACTACGACTTCATGAGTAAGTTAACTTATCTAGATCTATAATAGGTTAAGTAATATTATTTTCAAATTTTTTTCCTTTATTATATTTCAAATATAGTCTTTTATACTAGAAACATTATATTATTGTGAAATATTTAGATATCGCAATCCAAAATTTTTATCAGTTGGCAAAATGTTGCAATAAAATAAGTTGTACATAAAAATCAACTAGAACAAATTTCCATGTTGGATATCAAATCATGATCATAAAAATTATTTATTCTAACTTATATAATCTAGTAAACACATAATAGGAAATTAAAACAATTCTAATCAAATCAAATATATATGTAAAAAAAAAAAAAAAAAAAAAAACTAAACAAAAGGAATAACATCTAATAATAATCATAAAATATTATTTATGGGAGCACTGCAAAAACCCAATAAAATTCGATTATTTTAAAAACAGCCCTCTGGTTACAAATTTTGTTTAAAGACCCGTTATTGTATATCAAAACCACCTTAAATTTTCGAAATTCAATTTAAAAATCCCTTAGTTGTGCGTCAAAAACCTACTATAGTCAGGATTGTTTTTCAGTCTTAATGATTTCTTATTCAGTTCTTTGCAAAGCAAATATATGAAGCTACAACTAAATATGCATGGTTGATACCATCTCAATTACTACATGCAAAAATGCTAATATGGAAAGCAGGCACTCACCAAAGGTTGCCCCAGTGGTCGCGGGGATGTCTGTCACCAGCCTACAAAAAGTTCATTTTCTAGAACAAATTATTTCATTATGATAGAAATATAATGTGAAACAAGAATCTGTATTGATCCGAGTTCCAAGATGAGTTCTAAGATAAGTATATGTACTACAAACATTTCAGCACTAGGAGCAGTAATTATGATTTGCTTCTTTTTCTTGTCATTTCATGCTAAGGACCAATAACAATTAGCAGTGATGATGATATTCAGATAAAAATTCATGTTAATAAAAGGTCTTAAAAGCCATTTTTCTTTTATTTTTCAAGTTGACTGCTTTTTTCTCTTCTTTTTATTCATATATAGTACAATACTTGAAAATTTAAAGTTTTTAGGTAATCTATTAGTAGTGTATCTATCAACAGTAGATATAAGAAACTGTTAGATTTTATTTTGATTTCATTAATGAAACTATAATGACTATTAGTTGTACTAGTTTAATAAAGTATAATCACTAGGCTCTTCTATTTATACTTTCGTTAGGATATGGACTTAAAGGTAAATTTTAAATAATATTGTTATTAATTAAAGTCCACTGGAAAAAAAAAATGTATACAACCATTCTTTTAAGAGAATTTTGGGTTATCGGAAGTGTGGTTTCTCAATGTGTTGAAAAAGATAATTGAAACACAGGTAGGACACCCAAAGTTACTTGCATGAATGTCCAATAGCTATAATTTTTCTTCTCTCTCTAATGAAATTGAAAGGTTGTACATGCCTATCAATCATAGGTAAAAGCAGGGGTGGACATAACTTGGGGTGAGGAGGGACACGTGTCCCTGAAATTTTTTAAAAATTAATTAAGTTTATGATATAAATTACTAAATATTTAAATATATAAATAAAATGTTACTTTTTTACTTGAACACAAAAGGGCGCTAATGGTTTAGATCTGCATAATTTCTGAAAATCGCCGTTTACGCCCCTTGCTTCATCAAAAAAATGGCGTTGCTTGTCCTTTTTCTTGTCATCAAATATATTATATAAAATAAACGTCATGCATAGTCACAAGCACATGAATGCACTGATGGTTGGAACTTGTCTTTCCTTCTGCGCCGCATCCGAGTTGGATCCTCCTGCCTCATCCTTTTTTTTTTTTTTAAGGAAGCTTTTGTCTATGTTTTTAAGTCATGGAATATATAATATTAATAAAATACTACATGTTATCACAAATGTGGAAAGGAGTTGATGGTATGGATTTTATTTTCCTTCTCCACCATGTTCAATCCATTTTCCCATCAAAACATGTTACTTTTTTTTCTTAAATCCAATTTAATCCCTTCCCCTATCAAAACATATTAGTTTTTCTCATTTTCTTCCCATTATACAAATTGAACTTTAAATTTAAAAAGTTTTGACTTCGTAAATTATCATACTCATTTTAAATTATTTTTCTTATCACACATTAGAAAATAAAATATGTAGTGTTAGATCTTAGTTTACTCATGATTATTGATGTGAATTATTTTTCTTTTACATAACTTATTTTATATGATAAAATTCACAAATAAAAAAATCCTATGAATTATAATTATTTTTATATTTAATTTTTATTTTATTTTAATTTGTTACACATCACATACATTTATTACATAAAAAAGGATTACAAATATAGCTTAATTAATATCTTTAATAATAAATGTATGTAGTTTGATTATATATATTTATTTGCAATATAATGAAAACTCTTATAATAAATGAGACATATCATCAAATTAACATCAAATTAATTTTTTATTTTTTTTAGTAATATGAAATGCGAATTTCTCTTATTAAGAAGAAAAGAGCTAGTGCACAATCAACTTATAATTGGTATGCTTTTGTTTTTATACTTGTATAAAAGATATTATTTTAAAAAAATTTTATTACAATCTTATATGGGGTAAAATTGTATATTTCCTAATGGTTATATATTTTAACTATTTTTATTTTATATAACGTCATTCTAGTAACTAAATGAAACATTGTAAAAAAAAAAAATTACATATCTTAATTTCTTAGTATTATAATTATTATATAAAAGTGTCTCCCCAACACAAATTATGGGTTCGCCATTGGGTAAAAGATATATAGTAAATGTATCACCAGTACACGCACTCAAATACGACGACAAATAGATGTCTAGCTATCAATTATCATTCTTGTGCTTGAATTCAAAGACAAAGATATATTTTTATTTCTTGAAGCAAATCTTATGAATAGCATTAGTTTCCAAAGTTTGGCTTTTCCTCTCTATTGCTATTTTCATCTTCTAGTTAATATTAAGAGGGAGAGAGGGAGAGGGAGAGGTTTCTAACCAATGCAAGTACTCTCTCAGGGTTGGGTCACTCGGGCTCGGTGCATCAGGATCCACCATGACCTACAAGGGGAGTAAATGTTTCAATTAAGTACAAACTGATCAAAACACCAATCTGATTAGCATGCGAACTCATATCTCAAAAAACCGTGAGAAAAAAAATAAATATGATATTTTTGTTCAATTTTTCAAATTCTTAATATGTGCAATAAGAAGGACCCAAATTCCAAAACATAAAAAGTAAAAGCCTTAGAAAGCAAAGGAAGATGAAGAGGATGACGAAAAAGAGTGATTTTTTCAAGGATGATCATGTTAACATCCAAACTCAGATAATAGAAAACCATGTAGAAAAATTAGATATAACTTTTTTATCCCAATTTTTAGATCTTTGATACGTGCGATCATGAGAACCCAAATTTCAAAACATAGACTAAAAGCCTTAGAAAGCAAAAGGATGACGAGTAAGAAGAGTGAATTTAATGATCTTATTAACATGCAAACTCATAAGACAACAAACTGTGATAAAAAAAAAAAAAAAAATGTAAGTTTAATTTCTTATTTAGATTTTTTAGATCTTTAATTAATATGTACGATCAAAATGAATCAGATTCATAAATTTAAACTAAAAGTCTTATAAAATAAAAGGAAGAGTGAGAACATGACGATGAAGGATTAAGGCGTAAGTACCAAAGTGTAGAAGGTCCTGAGATCATCACCACCAATATCAACCCTAGGTTGGTTAACAGTCTGAGAGGGTTTGAGCTCATAACCATTGTTGATTGCCCTGTTGTTATAGGAAATACTTAGAGAAATTGACCTTGTGAAGGGATCAAGAACATCCCCTATCACTCGGCCAACCGCAAGAGGATCTCTATTTCTAGACATGATCCAAAAAGCAAAACAATAGCTAAACAGCACAAACACAACTAGTAGTATTAAAGAATCATTCAGGTGAAATATTGTTGGTTGATAGCTGAACTTCAAGACATGCATCACAGCCATTTATAGATTGTTCTGCGGGTCCACTTTATCATTAGTACCATCCTAGTAGAATCCGTGTGGGCTACTTTTACTTCGCAACAATTTTATTTTATTTTTTTCCCTTGATTTCTAGCTAGATCAAAAATTGGTGATACTTGGAATTGTAAAGTCAAAGTGGACCTATCTATCTTATATTCTTGATTGAAACAGCCTATTCTCAAGCGGCGTCCAGAGCATCCATCGTTGTACCACATGTCTATATCAACTTTTCAGTTAAAAATATAATAAAATTATCAATTAATTAAACGAATATATAAAAAATAAAAACTTAATATGTAAGAGTATTAGCTTGCAATTGTAATTGGCCCCATAAGGCAAATAAAGCTTTTTGTCTCAAATTTTAGGCATAATTTTTTTATTCAGTTTTTTTTTTTTTTTTTTTTTTTTTTTTTTTTAACTCAAGAGAGATCATACTAACATCTAATTAGTTCAATAGGTCGACCATCTTGTCGATACCATTGCTTAGCTAGAATCTTTGATTACTGAATTGTATATTCAATGTAAAATTACCAAAATTTATTGTAGTTTTAACTGATTATCGAAGTTCGATTTAAAGCTATTAAAGTTATCATGCAATTTTGTTATGTACAAGATTTCATTTGGTGCCACTTATCTGTACTTCCTATTTATTGAACCCAAAACCATTTTGTATCTGATGTTGTACATGGTCAAAGAGAAAAAATTATTCACGAATTTTTATGGTAATTTTTTCATTGCTTTTCATACGTTTATTGGTTATTTCCATAAGTTTCAAGTTGTATTCAAGGGGCAACAAATTTTATCAATGTTGACATTGTATTAAGCTCTTGATGAGAAAAGTTTAAGTTGGAATAATATATGAAAGATAAAAAATATAACAATTTTAATTATCTATTATTTCTTATACTGATATATCATTAGATTATCAAAAGTTTAGTAAAAAAAAAAAAGTTGATAGAGAATCTTTGCTCGTATTCAACTACCAAAAGATCCATCGAAGAGAATTTTTTTGGATAAAATTTAGCAAGACATACACGATTTCGTAATTGTACTCAAAAGAAGCAAAAGAGTCATTTGCACTTAGACATGCCAAACAAACAATAATTCAATGTTTGCCTCATTTAAACGGTTATTACTTTTGAAGTTGCGTATCCAAATTAATGTAAAATAGCTTAACTTCAGAATGATGGATATTATTCACTTTTGAAGTTTTAAGTTGAATTAAATGGTTAACTAGTTATATATTACACTGAAATTTAAAGAAAAATCAATGAAAGAATTATTTTGGCAATAGTAATTAACTTAATTGAAATAAATAAAAGACTGAATTACAATTTAGCTACCTGGTTGAAACGCTTTTACAGGCGGAGTAAATGTTTCAATTTTATTGCAATTTACCCCCCTACCGTTAATGAATCTCGTTACACTTAACTGAGAGAGGGGTAAAATTGTCTTTTGATATTAATTTTAATTTTTTAAAATAAATAAAAAAAATATTAACCAGATCTCCACCGTCCATCTCAATATGGACGGTAGAGATCAATTTAAGAAAATAAAAAAATTAAATCCATCATCATCAACTTCACCGGTTCCAGCCAATTTCAATCCATCATCATCAACTTCACCGGTTCCAACCAACTTCAATCCATCGTCATCAGCCAACTTCAATCCATCATCATCAACTTCATCGGTTCCAGCATAAAAAAATCAACCAAATCCAGCATCAAAAAATCAACCAAAGTCACAGGTTGAACATTAACCAGAAAAATTAACTTCAATCCATCAACCCAAAGTCATCAACTTCACCACTTTCAACATCAGAAAATCAACCAAACCAGCATCAAAAAATCAACCAAAGTCACCGTCAACAACCCAAACTGAATCACCAAACTCTGGGTAGAACCAGAGATCTGGGTTCGTCAACTTCACCAGTTCCAACATCAGAAAATCAACCAAACCAGCATAAAAAAATCAACCAAAGTCACCGTCAACAACCAAAACTGAATCACCAAACTCTGGTAGAACCAGAGATCTGGGTTCGTGATCGCGAACCCAGATCTCTGGGTTCGTGATCGCGAACCCAGATCTCTGGGTTCGTCGTCACAAACCCAGATCTCTGGGTTCGTGCTACGAACCCAGATTTTTGGGTTTGTGCGAACCCAGAAATACGAACCCAGAGATCTGGGTTCATGTGACGAACCCAGAACCCAGATCTCTGGGTTCGTCAGGAACCCAGATCTCTAGGTTCATCACGAACCCAGATCTCTGGGTTCCTCACGAACCCAGATCTAGGTTCGCTGACGCTGACGAACCCCGCGTCAGGAATCCAGCCCGTTGACGTACTCCGATCTGCACGAAGAAAAAGAAGTAGAAGAAGGGAAGAAGAAGAAGAAGAATGAGAGGAAGAGGGAGATTGGCAAAGAACGAGAGACTGATGAGTTGACCCTTGACCGGATTTATATTTGGTCAACTGGTCAACTCCAGTCAAAGGGTAATTTCATCTTTTTACCGTTTTAATACTGTTTGCCGTTAAATATAACGAATCTTACTGACGGTAGGGGGGTAAATTGCAATAAAATTAAAACATTTGCTCCGTCTATAAAAGCGTTTCAACCAGGTAGCTAAATTGTAATTCAGTCTAAATAAAAATACCGAATCAATTGTATGAAATCAAAAAACAGTTGAAATATATTTATCTTTTTATTACACAATACCCCCACTTCGTTAGTCAAATTCTATTAAATTAATTTAATTTAAGGGTAATTTCATCAATTATATTTCATTTATTTTCTTTTAGAATTTAAAATTATAAAATACATATAAGAATTTACAAATAATTAAGAATTTGTTTTTTAAAAAAGAGAGAGAGAGAGAGTGAGATCTAATTCGATAATAAAAATGAAAAATTTGTTGTAAAAAAATTAGAAAAATAGAAAAAATAAAAAATAATAATTTTTTTAAAAAATGGTGATCCTATTTCCTTACAATCCATCGCATGATCGAATGGTGGGAATCAATTTAAAAATAAAAATAAAAATATTATTGAAAAAAATATTTTAAAAAAAAACAAGAGATTAAAGATCTAGGTTTTAAACCTAGATCTTCATCTTCAGTTGAAGATTCCATAACAGAACAACTCGGTTCATCTGATAGAACAAACAATAGATTATCAATTTAGTTTTTCATTAACAAACATCCCAATTCATCAACAGAAGAACCAATCCTAATTCGTCAGCAAACAATCAACAAAACAATCAGACTCAATTCATCAACAAACAACCCAGCACATAGCTCCACCATAATCAATTAAGATAATCTATCAAGTTCATCATCACCAATCATCAACCATAAAAAACAAAATAAAAATAATAATAATAATAATAATAATAATAATAATAAAAGAACAGTCGCGCTTTACCATAAATTCTAATTGGCAACCTCAAGTTGGCGCTATAGCTCCACCACTGGCTACTTTAGTCAATGCCATAGCAACAATATAACACCACCAAACTAGTGAAAGGCACTGTCGATCTTAGGTTTTCTTCATCATCAAAAGCTAAAAACCCAAAAAAAAAAAAAAAAAAAAAAACCAAAGATTTCCAACAAATGAAAGCCTTGATTCTCCATCGTCATAAACCAAAAGTCTCCAACAAAGTCGGGTCTCATTCATTGAGACCTGAACTGGTCTTCATGCACGATAGAGACCATATCATGCATATAGACCCTCTATCACCTCCATCGTGCGATGGAGATGATGGATGTAGGTCTTTATCATCGACTATGACTATGGAGACTTATAGCTTTATCGCAGACTATGAAAATGGAGAAGGCAAGTCCGAGATGGATAGTAGAATCCATCTCTGAAATGGCTTTTGTTTTATTTTTTTATTTTTTCCCATCATTTTTATTTTTAAAAAATTTTATTTAAAGACTTTTATCATTTTTTTTTTAATATTGTTTGTGGATTTCCACCATCGGATGGGATCTATCCAATGGTGGAGATCTAATATTCCACTGCTACTTTTTTTAAAATTTTCTTTTTGTCTTATTCAAGGATAATACGGTCATTTAACCAATATTCTTGGTCAACTATTATTATGGGTATATTTGGGGTTACATAAGTTGGTCGGTAAAAGTCCAATAAACTGATCCAATGAAAAATCCCAAGTGATGAAAGCCCAGTTCGCCAACATCCAGCTCGCAGAAACAAGCTCCCAATTCGTTAAAGGTAGTTCTCATGTTGCTAGTCAACTATAGTTAAGACTGCCTTATTCTCAACTTTAAGTCGTTCAGAGTAAGATCTAACTTGTAGCTCGAAGTGCTCATTAAAAGGAAATTTTCTAGAAAAGAAACAGCCTAATTTGAGAAAGAATCAACTGCTAGAATTGGAGATAAAATCAAACTCCTATTTGGTGGAATTTATCTCTAAATTGAGGGATGCAGTTTTGGAACACTACAAGAAAACAGCCCAACCATACCGGGCAATGCCCGGTATGGATAAATATCCATACCGGGCTGGCGCCCGGCGTGCTTGCCCCCGGTATGGATAATTGAATATCCATACCGGTCGGGTAACCAGTATGGATAATTAATATTCATACCGGGCACGACCCGGTATGGATAACTGAAATTGGGCGACGTGAGTTGGGTCGACCCGACATTATCCATACCGGGCCGCCCGGTATGGATAATAATTACCCATATTATCCATACTGGGCTTCTGCTCGGTATGGAAATTATTAACCAAAAAAATATATATTTTTTAATTATTTTCAAAATGATAAAATTAAATTAAACACGTAATATTTATATTACACAAACACTAAATCCGTACATAAATATAAAACTCACAGCATAAAATATAAAACTCCACAATTTTAACAGCAACCAAACAATAAAAAATCCACAATCTAACAAACCTACAACCATTTTTTTTTTTTGATAGGAAACAAACATTCCTACCAACATAAAATATCAAACTTCACATTCTACCATACACCAAACAATCCCAAATATCCAAAATTTAAACAAACCCACAACATAAACCCAAAACGCAAACAAACTCCCCAAACAAAAACATCAAACTTCACAATTCCACCACAAACCAGACCACCCTAAAGGTCAAAAACTCATAAAAACATCAAACTTCACGAACCAAACAATAAAAAAAAATATCTAAACTTTAAACAAACCCACCACACAAGACTCAAAACTGAAACAAACCCACCGCATAAAAACACCAAACAATCAAAAAAATACAAACTTTAAACAAACCCACCACTCAAAACTCGAACAAACCCACCACACAACAACATCAACCAATCGAAAAAATCAAAACTGTAAACACAAAACTCAAAACTCAGACAAAGCCACCACATAAAAACATCAAACAATCAAAAAAATCCAAAACTGTAAACTGATATACCTGAGCCGAAATCTCCTCGGCGGCGAACTGCTTATTAATAGCAGGGCACTCGAGCTTGACATTGCCATTCTCATCTCTCACAAGCTTATAAGAGACCTGCTTCGACTCCTCATCGACCTCCGACATCTTCTTCCCAATAAACCTCTTTACCGAGAAGAAGGTATTCTTCGGGTTCACCACCGTCTGCCTCTTAGCAATCTGCCCCACAAGCCTGTCCCCCACCTTCGTATACGCCACCACCGACAGCGTCGTCCGCTGCCCCTCCGCATTCGTCACAATCGTTGGCTTCCCACCCTCCATGGCCGCCACCGTCGAGTTGGTAGTTCCCAGGTCAATCCCCACCACCTTCTCCACCGACACCCTTACAGGCCCGACCCCACATCTTCTTCTACCATTTCTATCTCTACTCAGCCTCAAGAAAGCCGAAGTGGGTAGTCCAAAGTTGGGGTTTTGAGTGAGTCTCCGCCCAAAAAACACCATTTTGGGGTTGTTACAGGAGGTGGGTCGTCTGGACCCACCAAAAGAGAGGTTGCTGAGAAAGTCCGGCCACCACTTCATGAGCATCTGAAGATGAACACGAAGAAGAACAAGAAGAAGATGTGATCACCGAGACGAAAGAAGAAGAAACGGGCAAGAAGAAGATCGAGCAAATAAGGAGAAGAAGAAGAAAAGGCAACTTACTGGCGAGACGGCGATGGAGGAGCACGGCGAAGAAGTCGGACGATCGGTGGAGCGACGGCGAGGAGGCAGCAGGGTCGGCAGCGGCGGCTAGGGTTTCTAGAGAGAGAAGATGTGAGAAAGAGATAGAGAGAGAAAGTGAAAGGCGAAAAATGGATCGCATATGGGCTAAAAAGCGCCCAGATTATCCATACCGGGCTCGTGTACCGCCCGGTATGGATAATTAATTTTTATATAAAAAATTAAAAATATTTTTATCCACACCGGGCGACCGACCCAACTGGCGTGGATAATTTGATTATCCTTCCCGGGCGGGTCGGGCGCCCGGTAAGGATAGTTTACATTTTTTTATAAATATTTTTCAATCCGGGCAGCGACCCGCCCGGTATAGATAATTCGAATATCCACATCGGGCCCCGGATCCGACCGGCGTGGATAAATTTTTTGAATTTTTTATTATAAAAATAGAATATCTATACCGGGCGGAATGACGCCCGGTATGGATAATCGATTAAGCATACTGGGCCCTAATCGCCCGGTATGCTTAATTGCCAATAATTTTTTTTTTTCTTTTTTATATTGATTATCCATACCGGGCCTTTAGTGCCCGGTATGGATAGTCCGACGTTAATACCGTGTTTTCTTGTAGTGGAAACATAATTAATGTAGAATTCTTTCCTATTTTAAATGTACTCAAATTGTAATACCCCACTCTATAAAGTTCATTGTAACAATAAGAAGAAAACACTTAATAATATACTTTGACTCTGCTAAAATCGCCAGAAAAGCAGTCGTGGACATAGACATCTTTTTGGACTGAACCACATAAAAATCTCCTTGCATCCCTGTTCTTCCTCCTTTTTCCATTGTTTTTTTGTCTCTATCCCGTTTATTTGCAGTAATTAGGTCGAGAACTTGGGTCTACTAAATTTAGACATCGACACTTTGGTGCTAGAGGAAAGGCCCAGACTGCAATCTTCTAAGTTTTCAATTACTATGATAAGAGGAAAAACCACTAGAAATTCTGACGTGGTAACTGATTAACCAGAAAAGCAGATTGATCAACAATAGTGCGACATCCAACAAATAGAGGATATATTTATGCACGTGGCATACGTGTCTCATGTCCTTACAAACGATGCTACCATGGGTCTACCTCCACTAGCCCCTTGCCAACTAACACCGGTGGTCCCTACAGTCGAGGGGCTACAAACGCGGTACCAGCGGTAGAAGATGTTGGAAAATATAGTATAACAACTTACGGATGCAATCAGGGCATTGGCATAAGCCCAAGCATAAAACATGCCCATATTTGAGGCTATTGCTCCTAGAGAAATTTACTAGTAGCAACGAGAGGAAGTGCCAGCCCATAAAAGACTTAACAGAGAGGTATCGTGACTTATCAACTCAGCTCGTTTCTCCAACTCACGCACAAGAGTTGGAGGTTGCTGAGCTCATAAAGAGGAGAAAGTTCTGTGTTCTGCAAGCTTAAGAGTGAAAGCGAGCTAGAATAGAAGTTGCCATGTAGAGGATAGTTGCGACCGAGTTCAAGCCGTATCTCGATATGAAGAAGATGAACTAGACTATTAGCGATATGCGAAGTCGTACCAAGCTGGCAGCTCACAAAGTCAGAAATATGTTCCAGACGATAGCTCTCAAGGTCGCGAGCATAGGAGAGGTCACAGGTCTCAGGACGCAAGAATAGAGGAGCTCCTTTAAAGGGTTCAATAACTTAAGGCACGCCTCAGTACCTCAAACCAATGTGATCAATATGGGGAGAGAACCCCCTTCACTGTGGAGATCGAGACACGACCTTTCCCCCCTAGATTTAAAGCCCCTAACATTCTTAAGTACAATAGAGATAGCGACCCTTATGATTACCTGGATGAGTTCAATGTCCAAATGGATCTCCATACAGACAATCCTTTGGTCAAATGCCACGTTTTTCTAATCACCTTAGGGGACGTTCCACGGACCTGGTTCAAAAGCCTCATAGCTTGTAGCATAGATAGCAGGGAGGAATGTCAACAAAGGTTCACCAGCCAGTATATAGCTCTAAGGAGGTAGCTCGTGCCATCTTGTCACCTCGCTACGTTCTTCTAGCGACAAAATGAATCGTTAAAATATTACATTACCAGGTTCAGATGTAAAGTCAGCAATGTAGAGAACCTTTCTGACGATTATATTCTAACTGTGATCTCAACTGAGTTTTGCAAGGATGGAAAGTTGTATGAGAGCATCTACAAATCTCTAGTGAATGACCTGAGCGAGTTCTACGAGCGAGCTGCCAAGGAGATTAGATAGGGGGAGACCTTCGGCCCTAAGAAGTCTAATTAGAAAGGTGAAACGAGTAGTTCTAGCTAATCAAAGAAAATAAATAATGGTGGGAACCGAATCGAAGGTCGGAATAACAACTCAAACAATCACGTCACCAAGAAGGCCAAGAATGAACCAAAAGGGAACGACCTTAGAATCAAGATTGTCATGATAGCTACAGTGTCTTATCAGATACACAGGATAAGATCTTTGTAACGGAGAGAAACAGAGAGGATTTCGGGAAGCCCAATCCTATGAGGTCTCCTGTTCACCTAAAAAACAAGAATAAGTTTTATACCTATCATAATGAGGTCGGGCACAACACTTCGAAGTGTAGGGAGTTAAGGGACACCATCGAGGATTTAATAAAGAGAGGTTGCTTAAAAGATTATGTGGTGCGACCAATGAACTCACGACCTCGATAGCAATGACCTTAATAATCGCCATAACCAACAAAACAACAGCTCTAGCAAGCTCCCGAACAAGAGCACGAGCTCGTAGTGAGGACCATCTTCACCATACACGGTAGCCCTCACATCGCAGATACATCCAACAGGTCGCATAAACATTACATACGAGAAGTAAACCATGCCCTGCTTACAGATCATAATAGTTGAAAGGACATGCGAAGAATGCAAGAATGGCATTGGATAATATTGTTTTCACTGAGGATGATTCCAGAGGCTTATGTTGGCCTTATAATGATCCACTCATCATTCGAGCAAAGATTAGTAACACCGAGGTGCGACAGATCATGATTGATACGGGGAGCTCAGTGAATGTTATGTATAGAAGGTGCTACGACCAGATAAGACTGAGGGCATAATAGTTTAAACCTAACCCAGAGTCTCTTTATGGCTTCATCAGAGACGCCATCACTTCAGTAGATCAGATTAGACTTCCGCTTACATTTAGGGATCACGTCGTCAAACCACTGTGCGGGTAGACTTCTTAATAATTAACCACCCTTCAGCATACAACGTGGTTATAGGGAGACCAACTATGAATGACTTAGATGTGGTCACCTCCATCAGGACCCTCACAGTCAAATTTTTAACTCTTAATGGGATTGGTTATGTGCAAGGTAAGCAGCACCTTGCTCGGTGTTGCTATAAAGACATAGTCAAGAAGGGGATCAGATGAGAGAAGGTAAACGTGGTTTTGGGGGGAAAGCCACATGTTATGAGTGAGAAAGGGGTAAGTCACAACCTTGACCCACGTGAGGTAGACGCGGACAGAGCAATTGGGCCTATAAAAGAGCTTAAGGATGTCCAAGTCAGTGAAGTAGATACTGAAAGATGTCTCAAGATAGGATGAGACCTAACTTTAGAGGTAAAGGCCCAGCTCTTTGACTTCTTCAAAATGAACTTGGACATTTTTACTTGAAACAACAAGGATATGGTGGGAATAGATCCCAAGGTCATGTTGCATAAGCTGAACATTGACCTCTACCATAAATCAGTTTACCAAAAGAGGAAGCCAATGACAGCGAAACGTTATGCCACTTTAAAGGAAGAGTTAGATAAGTTGTTGGCAAACAAATTCATCTATAAAGCTTACTACCCGACCTGGGTCGTCAATCCTATGCTTGTAAAAAAGAAAAATGGGAAGTGGAGAACTTGCATCGATTTCACGGACCTAAACAAATCATGCCCTAAAGATAGCTTCCCTTTACCCAGAATTGATCAGCTCGTGGATGCTACAGCTGGTCACCAACTTCTAAATTTCATAGATGCCTACTCGAGCTATAATCAAATACCTATGAACCTAGAGGATAAAGAGCACACCTCATTCATCACTGATTGGAGCCTGTAATACTACAAAGTAATGCCCTTTGGGCTAAAGAATATAAGGGAACCTATCAACACCTGGTCAATATGATGTTCGAGGAACAAATTGAGAAAACGATGGAGGTGTACGTGGATGACATGATGGTAAAGTCCAAACAAGTGGTTGACCATGTGCGTGACCTGGAGGAGATGTTCTAGATATTGAGGAACTACCAAATGAAGCTGAACCCACTCAAATGCGCATTTGGGGTGGCTTCCGAGAAATTCCTTGGCTTTATAGTAAACAACAAAAGGATTGAAGCCAATCCCAAAAAGATTAGTGCACTAATTGACATGAAGTCCCCTACTCGAGTCAAGGATGTGCAAAGCCTCAATGGATAGGTCACAACTCTTAATAGATTCATCTCAAAGGCTAATGACAAAAAGCATTCTCGGTCTTTAACATACTGAATAATGTTAAGAACTTCGAATGGACTGAGCAATGTGAGGTGGCATTTCAACAGTTGAAGGATGACATGGGATAACCTCCACTCCTATCCATGCTAAAAGAATGAGAAAAGTTCATCTTATACTCGGGGTATCTCAGTATGCTTTGAGAACGACCTTGGTACGAGAAAAGGAAAGGACACAACTTCCCGTATACTATGTGAGTAAGAGGCTGTTCGATGCCGTAATCAGATACTCACAGATGGAGAAACTTACCTATTGCCTAGTACTCGCATCAAGAAAGTTGCGCCTATATTTCCAAGCCCATAGAATTGAAGTCTCACATAGTATCCACTGAAGCAGGTCCTCTAGAAGTCAGATACTTTGGACCGATTTCTCAAGTAGGCAATAAAGTTCGCATAGTTTGACATCGAGTTTAAGCCGAGATCGGCAATAAAGACTCAGGATCTAGCAAACTTCATAACAAAGTTCACGGGACTTGTAGAAGAGGAGGCTGGATCTTCTGAAGGCCAAACTTGGGAGCTATATGTGGATGGATCTTTCAGTGAACAAAAAGTTGGGGCTAGGGTGCTACTAATCAGTCCCAAAGGGCATAAGATTCTCTGTGAATTAAGGTTTGGTTTTCAGGCCACTAACAACGAAGTTGAGTATGAGGCACTACTAACAGGTCTGCGCTTGGCTAAAAAGATATGAGCTCAGCAACTAAAGATTTTTAGTGACTCTCAGCTTGTGGTCTACCATATCTGAGAGGAATACAGACCAAAGGGTTTAAAATGGCTATTTACCTCTAGAAGGCTCAGAAGTTGCTTGACACTTTTCAAAAGTTTGAAGTGAACCAGATTATGCAAGCTCAAAACTTGCATGCAGATGCACTAGCTCGCCTAGCAACTACCCGAGATATATACTTTTTAGGAGCTATTCTAGTATAGTTCCTGTAGGCCCCGAGCACAAAAAAGAAGGATTTGATGATGGCCATAGTTTTCCAGCCAAATTCATGGATGAACCCGATCTTGGACAAATTACAGGACTGAAAACTGCCAACTGACAAACTTGAGGCGTCGCTTAAGAGCTAGGACAGACAGATACTGCATCTACGATGATATGCTCTACAAGAGAGGATTCTCAACTCACTCTTGAGATGTATCGATGGCTAGGACTGTGAGACCGTGCTAAAACAGATACACGCTGGCCATTGTGGAAATCAAGTTGGGGGGCTGTTCTTAGCTCAAAAAGCACCCGGATAAGGATTCTACTAGCCTACCATGAAATAAGACTCCGTTAACTTAGTCAAGAGATTTGACAAGTGCCAAAAGTTTGTCAAGGTTCCACAAGCTCTATCAGCTTATCTCCAATAAATGGTGAGCCCATGACTTTTTACGATTTGGGGGATGGACTTGATTGGACCTCTACCAACAGCTCGCGAGAATTATAAGCACACTGTGGTCATAGTAGAATATTTTACCAAGTAGGTAGAAACCAAAGAGCTAACAAAGATATCCACCATAAAAGATAGAAAGGTTTTTGAGGAATAATATTATTTACAGGTTCGAAGTCTCTCAACAAATTGTGATAGATAATAGGACTCAGTTCAATGGTAACAAGTTTATCAAGTTCTGCAATGACTTGAAGATCGTCAAGAGCTTCTCAATCATAGACAATCTATAGGTAAATGATTAGATCAAGGCTATGAACAAAATAATAAAACAGATATTGAAAACGAAGTTAGAGTCAAAGAATGGAGCATAGATGGACGAGCTACAAAAGTTCCTATAGGCCTATAGAACCACAACTCACAGCACCACTCATGAAACTCCCTTCTCTATAGTGTACGAATTCGAGGCCATGATTCCGATAGAAGTAGAAGTGACTTCGCAGCATAAAGCGACCTTCAATTCAAAAAATAACAACTAACTACTTGTCGTTAACCTCAACCTCTTCGAAGATGTAAGAGAAATAACCCGTTTTAAGGTAGCTATTTATCAGTAGAGGGTCACGGGTACTCCAATAGAAAGGTCCGAGTTCGATGATATAGTATCGATGATCTCGTATTGCGCCTTATCCTACCTAGAGCTCGCAAGGCTAGTGACGGGTCATTAAATCCAAACTGAGAAGGTTCTTATACTATCAAAGAAAACAAGGGAAATTGAGCATATCACTTCACTAATATGGATGGAGCTAAGGTCCCGCGAGCTTGAAATGCTGAGTACCTTTGCCCATACTTTCAGTAACTTTTTGTATGCATACCTTTAACTTTAAATTTAGTCTGTGAATATCAATAAAAGCTTTGAATTTCCCAGACTAATATTCTAAATAGTGTATTTATTGATATCTTATTAAATATTAAATAAAAAGCGACCTCTCCAACAAGGCTCTTTATGACAAAACGACCTCACGAGCTCTCACCAGCTTTTATTACCACTTATTTATACATTGATTACTTATTAGTTCGCAGGAAACTCAAAGACAAAGGAAAAAGAGGAATGAAAACATAAGGCCACATTGAAGTAAAAAAATTTAAAATAAACCTCACAACAAGGTGAATCAGTTCAACAATAATAACCTTAAAATGAGATCCAAATATTTATTACAAATGATCTCGTGAAACAAGGTGAATGAAATACAAAGTCGTGAAAAGCTTCAAAGAAGAAGAAAAAGATTCAACTCGGTAAGTAGCTTACTCAAAGCCTTAGCCTTAGAGGGCTGATTCTCTGGAAGCTATATCATCGGAGGCTGCTTCTGGAGGCACTGTGACTTAAGTTCCTAGCCTTATCATGGAAGGTCGCACCTTGGAGCTCAGTATTCTAAAGAGTTACATCTGCAACTGTTTCTTCACCAAAGATCGAAAAGTCCAACTTGAGATGAACTTCCCATAAAGTGTAGAGGAAACTACTGGAGGTCTATGATTGTGCCTCCTTCCTAGCATTGATGACCCGTACCTAAGCTTCTTCTTTAGCTTTAGTGACCTCCTTCTTGGAAAGAGCGGCCCCTTTTCAGTAGCCTTAGCTCACTGCATGGCCTTCTCTAGCTCGCTTTTTACCTTGTTCAACTCCTATTCACTCTTGAGCATTTTGATGGCGAAGTCTGACCTTGCAACTATATAAGTACTCTTTCTTGCAAGCCAGAGCGTCCTCAGCTTCTTTTCTAACTTCCTCAGCATTCCTCAATGCTCATAAAGGTTATCGGTGTTTGCATTGAAGTGGCAGAATATATATATATATATATATAAAGAGATGTGATTTTCAATGGGTAGGATTTTTCATACATTTCACTATTCTCAAAGCTTAATCACACATCATCTCAATCCTATTTTGGTTCACCTATTTCAATCCTTGAAAATGCTTATTCTACGCATCCATTACGTTAGTCAATAGGTCTTTAAAGGCCACTTGTAATAGATGCAGTTGATGAAATTTCTCATGTGCAAAATTGTCAATCACAACCTCACTCTTTTACACACTCACCTGTAAGCATTCCTTTTGTATTGATCTAACCAACACAAATTCTCATCCAAAATCCAATCATCATATGGTCACTAGGTCTAAGGCACATGTATTCACAAACACTTATACATTACATGTTGCAACTTCTGTTCCTAGTGAATCATTAAGTGTGAGTTAAGCAATGCAATATTCAGAATGGAAGCAAGCAATATTTGATGAGTATGAAGTCTTACTTAGAAGCCATACTTAGGAGCTAGTGCCTAGAACAGCTAACATGTGCCCTGTAGGTTATAAAAGGGTTATTTAGAATTAAGTACAATGTCGATGGATTAATTCAAAGGTACAAGGTAAGATTGGTTGCCAAGGGATACCATCAAACTACTAGGGTGAACTTCCTTAAAACTTTTAACCTAGTAGTCATCAACAATTCAGGTAGTCTTCTCTTTGGCTATAAACTTTGATTAGGAAATTAGCAAGCTAGATATAAATAATGTCTTTCCAAATGGAGAGTTGAAAGAAGTTCTCCATATAGAGCAACCTAAAGGGTTTGAAAGCGCAACTCATCCCAATTATATGTGTAAGTTAATTAAGTCCCTTTATGAATTGAAACAAGCTCCAAGAGCTTGGTTTGACGAGGCTTAAAATGCTCTCTTACTGTGCAATTTTGTTCATTTAAAAGTAGACCTATCCTTGTTTATCTATAAAAAGAACTCTAGTTTTGTCATTCTATCAGTATATGTAGATAACATTCTATTGACAGGGAATGATACGAAGATTATTGCTCAACTTGTGCATGATTCGAATAAGAAATTTGCTTTAAAAGACTTAGGTCCACTAAGATACTTCTTAGGGTTTAGAGCAAGCAAAAGTGATAAAGGAATCTTACTCACACAGAGTAAGTATGTTGTTGAACTACTTGGAAAGATCAAGATGATAAATTGTAGATCATGCCCCCCTTCTATGAGCACAGGATTAAAGCTGCTAAAGATTGAAAAGGATTCTTTTGCTGATCCATCATTGTATCGAAGTGTGGTAGGGAGTTTGTAGTATTTGACAATACATAGGCCTAACTTATCTTTTGCTTTTAACAAGTTAAGTCAGTTCTTGGCCTTTCCAATAACCTTTCATTGGTAGGCACGTAAGAGAGTGCTTAGGCATATCAAAGGCACACTGAATGTAGGCTTGAAGTTTTAAAAGGCTAATTCAAAAACTCTAAAGGTTGAAGGTTTTGCTAATACATATTGGGTAAGCAATCTTGATGAAAAAAAATCAGCTATTGGCTAGTATGTGTTCTTTGGCTCAAATCTAGTCTCTTGGAGCTCAAGGAAACAAAATGTGGTTGCAAGATCAAGTTATGATACATAACATAGGGCACTGGCTCATGTAATTATAGAAGTGGTTTGGTTAGTAACATTGCTTAATGAAATAAGAGTCAAGTTACTCACTGTGTTGTAGTCTGATAATACAGGAGCTAGTTCACCTGCTACGAATCCTATTTTTCATTCAAAAACCAAGGTTATAGAACTTGACTTGTATTTTGTTAGGGACAAGATTGAATTAAAGTAGTTGGATGTAAGGTATATTCCAACTAAAGACCAAGTTGTAGACAAACTAACTAAGCCTTTGGGAATTATTAGAATTGATCAGCTAAGAAGCAAACTAATGCTTGAAATATACCAAGCATCGTTTAAGGTGGGATGTTAGAGCTAATATAAAAGTAACTTAGATAGTACACAATAGCAAATCAGGTAGCTCCAATTGTTCTTCATTCTTCAAATACTTTGTAACAATACCAATAATTGCTTGCCATGTAAACCTAGTTGTTACTCGCTAAAGTGAAAAATAGTGTAGTTAGTTTGTTAGTGTTAGTTAGTAAAAGCTTAATGGAATTACAGAACTTCTCTTGCTTACGTCTCTAGTTCTTTCTCTCATTCTCTTACATTTTCTTGACTTCTTGAAACTATAACAAAACCTAACACCTAAACTATTGAAATGTGTTTCTTTTAGTACCATTAGAGTTCGTAAATTGTAACTTGTGAAATAGGTCATAGATAGTTGACAAACAAATGGTGATACAAGGATCTAAATTCTAATTTTCGCGATCTATTGTCTTTATTAGTGAAATAGTTCATAAATAGTCATAATGCTAAAATATTAATTCAATAGTTGTTAGTTTTAAAACTCATATTAATTTTTATTAAAAATTCCCTTATTTGTTGAACAATTGACAAAATATACTCTGTTTTTTTTTCAATTATTGGAAAACACTATTTTCTGTCAAACCTATTAAAATTGAAAATTTGAAAAGTAGTTTTACCTTTCAAACAATATATGAAATCCTTATTATATCGTTAATAAATTATAAAATAATAAAAATATAAATATAAATTAATTGAAAATTAATTTAACAAAACACTAATACACATTTCTATTCATTTTTTCCATTCTCCCTTATTTTTGTTTCTCATGCCGACCTTTATTCACTTTCCAATCAAATTCTTCAGTTCCCATTCTTCCACCTGTCACTCTCTCTTCCCTTTCTTTCTCTTCTTTCTAATCCTTAGCCTCTTCTGCCTTTATCTATTTTATTTAAATATATATATATTAAAAAGGTTAAATCCTAAAAAACCAATCACCTTTTGAAAGATTACCCATTTTCCTTTATGCAATTTCATTTTTATCCAAAAAACCACATTTTGTCACTCTGATAATAGAGAAATTTTACTGAGGCAAAAAGATCAAACTGCTTCTATTATAATATTTTAAAAAATAAAACCAAACTAAATCAAAAAAATAAAAGAAATTAAAAAAAAAAATTTGAAGATCCAGATTGGATCTCCAACGTCCATCCAATTGGATGGATTGGATCTCCACAACCATGATCCATCCTTATCTTCAACCTTCCATACTCCCTGATCCCCTCGTTCTTTCTCTCTCCCAATTTCTAGGTTTTTAGTAGCTTGAAAACTTAGATTTCTTATCATCAATCTCCTATAATTATCAGCAAACACTATTAAAAAAAAAAAAAAAAACACTGATTTGGAAACCATAGATTTCTCATCATCAATCTCCACAATGATCAGCAAACACCATTTAAAAAAAAAAAAAAAAAAAAAAAAAAAAAACCTAATCAATGGAACATAATAGGGAAAAAAAAAAAAAAAAAACCCACTAGTCTTTACCATAGAAGACCCACCACCTAGGTCTCCAATGGTGGAGACTATATGGTCTCTATGATAAAGACCCAGTTCGGGTCTCCATCGTGGAGACCCAGACCCAGGTGGGTCTCCAACGATGGAGACCCTTCTGGGTCTCTAGTCTCCGACCGTGGAGACCATTCTAAGTCTCCGATTATGGAGATCCAGAAGGATCTCCACGATCAGAGACCCAAACTAGGTCTCCACGATTAGAGATTGGAACTGGGTATCCAATGTGTCTCCAGTGTCTCCACCATGCCGTCATCGTCGAATCAACCTGCAAGCCAATCGAAGATAGAGAGTGAGAGAGGGAGAGAGGGTGAAGGGAGACATAGAGAGGAACTGAGAGGAAAAAATAAAAATACTCCATATGTATTTTTTATTTTTTATTTTTAAATAAAAATATCTTATTTAATATTATTTATTTTATTTTATATTTTAATTAATAGTTTTATTGAATTTTCTTTTTTATCCCTAGAGTCAAACGGTCAATTATAACAACCTAACGGAATCTGTTATTATCTGAGTTATTATCGTCCTTTTATACGCCTTCAGGGATTGTTTTGGATGTTTAATTTAAAGTCAGACGGTATTTAGATAAAACAAAACCATATGGGGAAAATGAAAAATTTGTTAAAAGTCAATAAGTTTTTTTAGGATTATCCCTATTATAAAAAAAAAAAAAAAAAAAAAAAAAAAAAAAGTTAGAGGTAGCACTGAATGGAGGATATCTAAAATTGATCTCTTCCACTAGGAGAAGATTGATGTTAGGGCATCCTCTCACTAATACTATACCTCATTGGTTTGGTTGGTTTAGTGTTAGGATTTGCCGTAAGGATTATAGATTAAAATTTGGATTTAGTTTTTGGTTGAGGGTGATGATAGTGACGATGGTTGTAGTGTCTAGTTTTAGTTGATTCATTGAACGTGAAAAGCAGTTTCTTTATCTGGTTTTGGTTTTGGTTTTGTTTGCATTACTTTTATTTATTTATTTTTCTGACTTGGGTCTTGGTTGTGGGTGTGATAGGTTGAATTTTCACTTATGTTTTAAATTGATATATCAAAATACCCCCCTTAAATCGAAACTAACGTCAAACCACTCCTTTGTTTTTAAATTATTACCCGAAATGCTCCAACTGTTAATCGATTAGTGATTTTCATCCCAAAATGATAGATTCATTAGGGTGTAAGAGTATTTAGGTAAATGTGTTAGGGCTTAAAATTGACAAAACCTTAATTCCATTTTCTTCATTCTCTATCGTCATCTCTCTCTACCCTCTCAACCCTACATCTTTGTCTCTTCTCTTTTCAGTCTCTTCATTCTCTTCCCATTCTCCGTCTCTCTTTCCAATGGTTTTGTCAAAAATCTTCTTCCAACCTCTATCCTAGTCATCCTGTGGATCACACAGCTCTAACATCTTGCTTCTCTAGTTCATCCAACTCTATTATCTATACAACAATAGCATCATGTCCACCACGTAAAGCCCCAAATGAGTTGTTGTTAATGGTTGGCAATTGGCCTCGTCAGCGACCTTGGGCTAGAAATTGCCAAACCACTTGTAACATCCTTCCCTTAATCCCCAATGCGATGGTAATCGAGACGATGGATATTACATTTTCTTATTAAAATAATGGTTGGCAATTGGCCTCGTCAGCAACCTTGGGCTAGAAATTGCCAAACCACTTGTAACATCTTTCCCTTAATCCCCAATGTGATGGTAATCGAGACGAAGAATATGACATTTTCTTATTAAAAATTTGTTTACTAAAAATTCATTTAAAACGTTTATTATATTTTTATTTCACAGAAAATCTGGCAGAATTTCTCCTATTTTTCTAAAATCCCAAAATATTTATAAATCTTGCAGGGAGAACAAAAACACTTCTAAAATTACATCTATATTCTCGATTTCCATTTCGGACCCCCCGTTTGTCTTCATTTTCACTTCACCATACAAACATTTATAAACACAATATTTAATAAACATCAGTTTAATCAAAATAAAACGCTAATTAAAAGACAATTAACCATTCATTTACAAATCACTTTACAAACCAATTTTTTTTTTCTTATACCATTCATATACATTATTATTTTACAAAATCTCATGAATACAAATATCTACCCAAAAGATGGAGAGATGTGACTCGCTGGTAGCACGGCAGCTGTCTTCTCGTCAGTCTCTATCTACAATGCCCAATTTTCAACCTATGCGTAAAAAATCCAACTTGGTAAGTATTTTTACTTAGTAGGTATACACTTGATTTAAAAGTCACAACGCTTTATTACACAACAACATAAACTCACACTTAAAACATTTTTTAAATTTTAGAATATAACAAAATAAAAAGTGAATCACTAGTGAAATTTAAACGTTGCTTTAACAACCATTTTAAACTTTATATCAAAAATTCATAAAAATCAATTTACTCACAATTACGCATAGAAAATACATAAAATCATCTCTTTCCCATTATAATCACACGATTTTTCACCAAATATTAACATTCCTCAAAATACAAGTCATAAATTAATATTTCATGAATTTTCAAACTTTTACAAATAAATTACAAAGAACTCAAATTACAATTTAATGCACACATAAAACACAATAATTGTCAATTTTAACCATATTAACACGATTTTCTTTTATTTCTTTTCAGCGCCCTTCATAAACACTAACACGATACCATGGACCAGATTCGGGTTTCCTAGCATCGGCCACTCGGTAGCTACCCGCTAGAATCAATGGCAACCCTAACATTAGCCATTCGGTGACTACTCATCGGGTCGTATATTACAATCGGTTTCGACTTCAGAACCGGACACCTAATGCCTCTCATAATCCATCCATCCAACACTATGTATCGGTGTAATGATGCAGTACTGCTAATTCACCATATTGGCTAGCCAATTTTCAATCCCCACTTAACAATGTTTAGGTTTACTCGAACTCTTCTCAATTTTATTAATTACCAAAAATTTCATATTTTTTATAACTTTTATTTCTAAATAAAATTTCATTCGGAAAGCGATAAACACAATTTCAATCACATTTTTTCCCATAAATTCAAATTATCAATATGGACATCACAAAATTCAATTTCGTATTTAATTAAGTTAGCAAATCTTTTTCCAAAACATCTGTGCCCTTCTTCCGATATATGTTCGGTCAAGGCATTAAACTTGTCCATTTTTTTCCGATTCCTTTCCATTTTCGTTCAGAAATATTTTATTACAATTTATCAAAATAATTTCATAATACATCTAATTTCAATTTTCGATCAAGTGTGCATATTTTCCAAACTTTTAAATTTTTCATTACACAATGTCGTAAAATCATTCATATTATAATTCTCATAAAACATAAACTCACATCAATTAAAAATAACAATATCATACAATTTTTTAAACCAAACCTTTACTAGTAAAAATGAAAAATTGCAAGTGAGTGTACACCAACATTTTGGGCAATATTTCTAGCTTTTCCCTTGAGCACCTTGCTTCAAGCTTAGATAATTCTTTTGCTTATTTCTGGATCTAAAACGCGTTCCCATTTGATTTCTTTATCATCCCGAATCCACCTTATCTGGATAATCGGACTCCAAAATATTTTGCTTTTCTTTTCTTCTTCTTATTCTTCTTCATGCCATTTTTTTCCATTTTTTTTTCTTCGTTGGCCAAATGGCCTCTCTCTCTCCCTCCCTTTTTGCCAAGAACACACACACACACACATATATATACCTCCCTCCACCGCCTTAGTTCATGTCTATCTTCTAAATTTTCAATTTTTTTTTTTTTTTTCGTTTACTTGTTGTTGCCGGAAACACATATATAAATATATATATATATTCTCCTTTAGCCTTAACTATGCACCACCGCCTCTTTTGCTTATATATATATATATTTTTTCCTATTATTTTATCATTATCTTATCACTAATTGATATATATATTATTATATTTATTATAATTATTATTTTGAAAAAAGGCCACCATTTTTTACTTTTTGGCAATATCTGTAAATTTTCATTCACCCCTCTGACCTTTTTCCTTTTAGCCCAACTTTTTTAATTTCTTTTAAAAATATCATTCAATTAGATATTTATCCATAAACTTTTGTACTTCTAAGACTTGAACTGGACCAAATTGATAACAATAAATTAAATTTCAATTAATCTCTTGGGTCCAGTGGAATTTAGGCCTTACAATTCATCTCCCTTTGTGAAATTTCAATATTGAAATTTAAGAATCATCTCAGTTCAAAATATCTTACTCTAAAGTCATTATTCTCATTTAATCATCAATGACCATAATAATTTTATTGTAAACAAATCTCCAATTTTTCGACATACATAAAATCATATATTTTACACTATAATAATTCACACTTGTATAAATCATCATTAATCAAGACTCTCCAATAATCATAATTGTACCCTTATAAAATTTTTCATACATTTCTTTATATAAAATATTCAAAACCATAACAATTAACACCTAAATAGACTATCATTAAACAAAATTCTTCAATTAGAATCATCAACAAGAATCATACTCATATAATTTTAAACAATCACACTTACAACTATTCTGAATAATAAATATTTACAAGATTCTAAATAATAATTAATTTTCTTTTCATCACTTCCAATAATATACAAAACTTAATAAATCATTCCCTATAACTTTTATATTTTATGTGGTTTCCGAATAATAAATTAATGCACATCAATAAATAATTAATCACACATTTTTTTTTTTACTTTTAGATAACACTCTCTCATTGACAAATTTTACATGACATGGATCATCAATTTGAACCTCCTTATGTCACTCTTTTATTGGTTCATTTTGCATGACATGGATTTACGTTTCTTGGTGATAATTTCTTAGTGAAATGTTTACTTTACCCTTTAATGTATTTAATTCACAGTCCTGCCCAAATAAATTTAAAAAATAATCCATGGTCATCCAATCATTAAATTGACTATGTAACGTCCAAATTCGACTTTTTTGAATTTTTTTTTTCGAAATCCTTTCAAAATTTTTCAGGGTCTATATTCAGACTTCCTACATACTTTTAGTAACCTTGGTGACTTTTAAAAGTCATTTCATACCCCTTTTTGACTATCCAAATTTTACTAAATTGCCTTTAGCGATTTCTGGATTGATTTTATTTCCATCCAAATCTGCTTTAAGAGTGCTATTTGAGTTTTTAAAATACTTATTGAGTATTTTCATACTCATTTTGACACTTCTCTAAATTTTCAAATTTTCTGGAAATTCTTCCGAATTTTCGGTCGTTTCCGAAAATTATTCTATTTTACCTCAAATTGACTCGTTCTTACTCTGTTTCAGTTTTTACTAACTCTAATTTCTATTTCAAGACTCTTGATATTCAAAGTCCATTTTTCAAAAATCACTATTCACGATGACTATTTCTGTTCGAAAATACTATTTATCAAAAATTTCAATGATTTTCAGGATTCATTTCTCAAAAATCACTATTCATTCGAAAAACACTATCCATTCCAAAATACTATTAATCCAGATACATATTTTTGTTATTTTTTTCTTAAATAGAGAAAATTCGGGATGTTACGCCACTACCAAGCGAAGTCGTGCTTTGGTCCGTCAAGATGCAAAACAGCAGACGCCTTGTCTGATAGGGCACCTTCTGTGTGGTAAGTTAGGCCTTGAATCTCATATCCAAGTTATGTTAGTGGAGGTCGGCCATGTTGTTATTAGATAAAATTTTAAAATTTTAGATGCTTATTGTGTTGATTTCACTTCAATTAGGGTGTTCTAAGTGGGGATTTGATCATAATTTTAATGTTTGAGATAGGAGTGTTAATTGCATGTTGGATTCTATCAATGGATCTGGATCTTTACTAGGTTTTGAGCAATATTTGATTGTTTTTTAATATATTGGTATTGAATGATTTTTAACTCTTTTGAGATTATTTCTTGAATTATTTAATATAATTAATTTTGTTCTAAATCAAAATTTATTTAGTATTTTGATATGTTCTGCTTGTAAACCATTGGGATTTTGCCTTATTTGATCTCATAATTTTTTGTGTAAATTTGTATCTTCCTCAATGAAATTAGCTTTTTAATATTTTTATGTTTTTAATTTATAAAAAGAGTTCTGTTTAGTTACTGATAGAATAGAATGTTTCTATATTTTGTGCTTTTATCTTTCAACTTCATTTTTATTCTGCTTGTTTTCGTATCTAAATTATGGTTAAGTTTGCATTAACTGTTTTTTGTACTGTATTGGTTTGATTACATCTAGTTTTTTTCATTTGATTAATTTCTCCATTTTTGTTGCCTTTTTCAGGGTTTAAGCATGTTTGGCTTATGTTTGTGCCGTTTGATTTGTATGTTTTTAAAACAGATATTTGATTTTGATGAAGGGTGGAGATTGATCTATTTAATTTTAAATTTTTGATAATTTTTATTCTTTATGTATTTTTTCAAATCTTCAAATTTTGAAGCTTTTTGTTGGCTTTAATTAAAAATTTTAAAATTTTAATTTCTTAATATATTTTCATTTTTTGGTTTTTTAATACAAGATGTTTTCAAGGTTTCATGACAAAATCACTTCAGTATTAAATAGAAATCGCTTTTGGACTAACATTAGGGGTTTCTTAAGTAAAATTTTCAAAATTTGGGGTTGACTGGCATTATTTTCCCTTCAAGGGGGCTACGGTCTCCTTTTAAAAAGAAAATTTGGGTAGAATTTGTTGAAGATAAGCAGACAAAATTTTGGTTTTTAATGTTTGTGTTGTTGCTGGTTCTTGGACTGTTGAATGAGCTTTAGGTATTTTAAGTTTTTTCCTTTTTTAATATTTTTTTTAACATTCTTGTTTTAATCTTAGCTGAGCAAAACTGTGGATTTGGTTGTGCCTAGAGAGTAGGGATGGCTTTATTTATTTATTTATTTTTCCTTTTTAATCATTTCCAATTCCAATTTCCAGTTAAGTTTTAATTTTTAATTATAATTTTGTTTTAATTTATAATTTTTAAATATATTATATTATTTTTAATTATAGACATTTAGGATTGAGTTTGTTTTTACATATTTGCCCTTGATATCTGAACTTTCCATTAATTTTCTAATAGAAAAGGTAATGACAAGGGGTTTTTCGGCTAATAGTTTAAAGTCAGGGTATATATGTATATTTTTTAATAATAATATTCCATATTATTAATTCTTCTTAAAGATATACTAAGGAGGATAATGACTATATGTGAAGTTATATTACTATCTCTTTGTATAATAAACAAAATTAATTCAAAAATATTTTTAAACTGACTCTTAACAAATATCATAGGGATTACAGTGACAGTTTTGATTTCTTCTAGTACAGAAAACAGTAATTTCAAAGAAAACACAATTTCCCAAAAACAATGGTAAGAACCGATCATGAAACTGGAAGATACCTTCTGGGCAGACAAGGAATAAGACATGTAAAACAAAAGAGAATATATTCATGTTCGGAATTGCTGAGTTGTGATTCTAGGGCTTGTTTGTCGATCCCCATAGTATGAGAATAAGTAGCAGAAGGTTTTGGAGCCATTAATGTATGGACCTGAATCCGATGGTAATATGAGATATGGTCATATTTTAATGCAAGGGAAGAAAAAATACAATATATATATATATATATATATATATATATTGTTTTTCAAAACGAGAGAGAGAAAATAAAAAGTAAATGAATTTTATCCATTTATTTATAAAGTTTGTTACATGTCAGTGCTAATAGGTTTTCAAAACCTCAGTATGTATCGGATCATCATTGCATCTGAATTTATATGTTTAATTTAATAAATTATGCGCGCTCCAATGCATCAAAAGTGAAAAACAGAAAAAAAGAGAAAGAGGGGTTTACAGTATACTACAAAACTAAAACATAATATTAAACATTCTACCTTTTTATATGCCAATTTATAATAATAATGTTTTATTTCCCTTGAAAAATATATTAATAATCGATTATGTTGAGATACCAGATGTAGAATTTTTCTAGCATTATAGAACCTAAAATTGACAATTTTTTCCTCCAATCAAATTTTTCATATATAGAAAAGATAAAGATGTAATACTAAAAATATTAATTAAATAGAATATAAATATTCAAAACTTTTTCTAACATAAATTTGAAAATAATATTAACAATATATTATTATTATTTTTCTTAACTAAGAAAATGAATTATATTATTATCACTATTTACTATTTTTATTATTAACAATTCACAATTAAATATTAAATATTTAAGAAAAATAATATTATTGGTGTTCAATATGGCTTGATGATAAAAAAATATTTATTTAGTCTAACAATTTTATAAGTTCAAGTCACTACAACGTTTATTATATTTAAAAAAGAAAATATAATATTAAATAGGTACATTAATTTTGTGTATGCACTAAAGTTGTGTGATACTTAAAAGAAAATATATATCAAATGCTTATGCACTAAAGTTGTAACTTGATATAATTGAGTACAATCTTAATCAAACACATGATCTACAAAAAAATTGTATGGTTAAATCCAATTCAATCTAATTCAATATAATTTAATGTAATATAATAATTGTGGTTTACAGTTTAAACATTATCTCCTATATTTGAATGCATAGATTATTTTTTTCTTAAGATATCATTTATGATAGGATTAACTTGAATTTAAAATATTATCAAGTTGAATGGATACTCTCTAACATCAAACTGCAAAGGGTGATGATAATCAAATGTACAACTTTTACAATTTGAAAAAGAAAAACATCTTAATGAGACCTCGATCATTGGATGACGAATGTTAAAAGGATTGTGACAGACAATCGATCTTCTGAGGAAAAGAAAGCTTAAAGGATCCGATCTGAATGCAGAGTGGGACCAGTGATAGACCTGGTGGACCGCTGCATGTAAGTGCATTGCTATTGGAGATACTTTTATTCTTATGGTTGAGTGAGAATTTTTTTCATTTATATGCTGATTGGATGTTTTTGTTCTTATCATCTTTCAGTTTTTTCAATATTAGTTGGTAGAAAAAAATTAAAAAAAATTAAAAAAAAAAAAAAAGTGTTGGTCACAGAAGAGCCTTCCCAAAGTAGACGTGAGTCACAAGCCACTTAAGAAAAAAAAAAAGTGACCGACAAATCATCCAATTTGTTCTCTTGCTTTCTACAAGTAAAATTCCAGCCTTCTATAATAGTTGTCCATTCGATTTTTAGCAGATCCCACAACATCATTCTTGTTCAAAGATCAATATGATCTTTGAACAGGAATGATGTTGACCATAACAACAATGGCATAACAACATCATTCTTGTTCAAAGATCAATATGATCTTTACCAGCAATAATGTTTTCATTTTTTTTTTATGCAAAATTTTCTCAATCCTTCTTTCCCCTTGTTCAGCAGTTCTTAAATTGTGTATATTAAGCAACAAAATGAAATCAAGTGTAAATTTTTTTGAAACCAAGTACAATTAAAAACCAAATATATGTTCGTTGAGTGATGATATATTATCCAAAATTTACATGGCAAATTTTTTGATTAAATGATATGATGAGGTTAGGTACAATTATCCCATGTTTACGTAACTTGCATGCTTGAAATTTTGCGTAGAAAAATGATATGATGAGGTTAAGGAAATGTCAATCGCAAACACAAAATTATGTACACACATAATACAGAAAAATAAAATAGAGGTAAGAAATTTTGCATGGTTCGAGAAATCTCTATATCTATGGAGCGCAGCAATATTATTTCCACTATAAAATAATGTTTACAAGTAGAAGCTCTCTTTCACACTTTTTATCTCAATCTTACTCTCATTTTCTCAATATAAAAGAACACAATGAACCCCCAATTGATAGGGTAAAATTTTCCTTTCATAATAGGAATGAAATCTTAAACCTAAAGGGTTTAAAAAAAATTCTAAAAAAAAGCACTTAATTATTCTTTCTAAACTAAAGTAAAATTTTTCTTTTTTATCCTAAATTGGACTTGTATTCTTTTTTCCCACCAAAGGTTAGTTTCCAAAATTAAAAACAAATTTCCTAAATTGATTCAGGCTTCGCCATCCAACAATCACCCGTTTAAAAGATTGAAACACAAGTAAACATCCTTCTCCAATGGCTCGTGGAACCGGTGCATTAAAATCCTCTCCTTATCCTTGAAGACCAACTAAAGTTGCACATAGTTCTAGTTTCTCCTATTCTTGCTTCTTTAAATCTTTACGAGTGTCAACACTCCATCATTAATTAATGATCTAATGAAGTGGTAACTCAATCTTAGATGCTTGATTCTAGAATGAAATGCTAAATTCTTGGCCAAGTGTATTATATTATGACTATCATTATGCAATACATTCACCACTTGCTTGAATCCCAACTAGGGTAATTAACAATCCTCGTAATTAAGGGGGTATATTCAACTTAATAGTCTATTGGAATCCAAAAGATTTTGAAATCTAGATGTATTCAATCTAGACTTTTTATAATTCTATTAAAGTCCGGGTATATTCAATTCAGATTTGTAAGGATTCTAATAAAATTTTTGCATATTGAATTAAGCCTTTTAAGAAATCTAAATAAGTCTATGTGTATTCAAAAAATTAATGATTTTGTAAGAATTATATTCTAATAGATTTTAATGGATTTTTTGAACATAGATATGAATAAAAAAGCTCATATGAAATATTGTCCTACCCCCAAAGGTTTTATAAATTTCATACCTTCATTTTTTTTCAGTGATTAAATGACCAAAACCTATAAGTTTTTCAATAATCAACAAGTCTTTTTGTCTCTAATGGAACCCAAAAATCTACAAAAACTCAATATTTTGATTGGCAATAATTAAAATCTCACGTTAATATATACAAAACCTAGTAGTTAAGTTTCGAAAAGGAAAATGAAATTTCTCTATTTGTTGATACTTTACGAGTTGATGCAATTGAATATTGACCCACCTCTTGATTCTATCTATGTTTATTCTGCTTTGACTTATTATGGCCGTGATTTCATAAATGATAATTTCATAATACACAATAACAATCACGAAAAATGGATAAATGTTGCATAGGTATAAATGAAGAACGGATAGAAATTAAGCGATGGCCGCTAAGGTTCCTAAGCAATAATAACACATAGGAAATATGATAATTTTACCCTGAATAATGTTATTAATATTTTTAAGTTTTTGATAATTACTCTCACCTATTTTATTGATACGTTACACTTACAGTTTACATGTTGTTAGTTCTATTAAACATTGGCACTAAAAGTTTGCTAATTTGAAAATATGAAACTATCAATCTTCTACATATGTACATGCAAGCACATATACATACAGAAAGAGGTTTTACTGGTGCTACAGATTTGCATTAATTTTTAAACTTGATATTTTTTAACTTTATTGAATGTGACACACTCTTCAAAAATGTATAAATACGATATGATGTGATTTTAAGTTGATATATACATACTAGTATTTTTTTTTTTTTTAAAAATAACAAATAATTAGATGTGAAAAAACGAATATCATTTTATAATATCAACATTTTCATTAATGTGATTTATAAAAACAAAATAATTATATTCATAATTTATATAATTTTGACGGTGAAAGTTGGGTTAAGCCAAGTAAAACATGCTACTCATCATATAATTTTTATTATTATTTTTTTAAGATAAAATCATTAACAATTCCTTATAAATATGTCTAATTTCATTTAAATTTATGTAAAAAAATCTAACAAATTCTAAATAGAATTCTAACAAAATCTGATGGAATCCATTAAATAATCTAACAAACTCTTAAATAGAATTATAATAAAATCTGATAGCATCCATAAAATCTATAGAATTCATCAAAATCTGTCATTAAAAAGAAATTCCAACAAACTCAAATAAAATCAAAATTGAATACACCCCGCTAAATCAATTCCTTGCTTACAATAGAAACAGCCACATATGCCATAATGCTTTACTCCTATCATGCATCTTATCAACAATGTCAACTTTCTTAAAGCCATGTACCTTTAAATCTCCTCTTTTAAAGTATAGACATTTTTCTATAGTACCTCGTGGATACCTAAGCATCCACTTGATTATTTGCCAATGTTTCTTACCGCGATTTGAGATGAATCTAGTCACTACTCCTAGTACTGCATAGATGATATCTAGCCTCGTGCAAACTATGGCATACATCAAACTATACATGAAACTCTCGATAGCTAAGGCATTAGATATAATTGTGATTGTTCAGTTGATGGAATCAAACGTACCATGTCCCACGGGATATAGTATGTCTGATTCCATCCATTGAACAATCACAATTATAGCGGAATGTGGGGCCCAATATAATTCAATGATCCCATAACAATTGTCTCAACCATTGCAAGCCCTCTTTTATAAGTTAATGATAAAATATATTTCTATCTGAAATAGGATTATGATAATCTAAATAGATATCTCATGTGATAAGTTGTATGCTTTCAAAACCGTTCAAATAACTAAAAGTTGTTTAAAAAAAAGAATAGTTGGAATCAAAAGTCGGATTTCTTTTATGTTGTTTTTGGTCGTTTTCAATCTAGAGAATTATAATCCATCTTTGAATTTCATACGGCTTCTTCAAGAGGCTTTTAAACATGATCAACATTTTGTAAATAATGTAACCAAGTTTGCTATCAATAACTAAATATAGTAAATAAGAAAAGTGTGATTTCTTTTTCTAGTTTATTCTTCTGCTTTCTACACAACAGTTGTAATGTTTTTGTGAATCTTGGTTCCTTGAAAGCAACAAATATAATAAGGTAGGCCATAACAAAAAAGATAAGTAAATAATTGGTGATAAAGTGAAAGAGAATGATAAATGCCTTTTTCCTTTAAGAAAAAGTATATATCCTACGTTATCTTTCAAATCAGATCTGGAATTGGGTTGTAATAGTGAGCCTGAATTGGACTGGTTAAGTTATTTTTAGAGTGGCGATGTTTGCACCCCTAAAAAATTGCATGCACATCCTAAACTAGCATTTTAACAAAAAAAAAAAAAAAAAAATCCAATTCCTTGAATAAAATTATTAAAACATAAATGTTTTATAAGTGTTGACACTCAATTTTGGTCAACCCGGTTCTCCAAACCCAATACCTGCGAAACAACAAACTACAAGCGAAACAAGAATGACCAAGACCAAAACAAATAAGACACAACGAGTTTTTACGTGGTTCGACAAAACAATGACCTACGTCCACGACAATTACCTCCCTTTTCTCTCTCGGAATAATTGTATATATTTCAACTTGTCTTTTACACTGAGTTTTTATCCCTATTTATAGCGGAGATGTTACAATTTATTTGAATAAGTTTAAGAATCTTACAGATAAGGCAAAAAATAATATACATTAATTGAGATAATATCTCCTAAGATTATCTCTGTCGCATATATAGCAATTGCCAAGAGTGTCGTGATTTGATTTGCATAAGAATAGGTAAGTTGGCTCATTTCCTAAATTAAATTGATTCGCTTTCCAGAAAGTCAACTGGTCAACTCTAGCGAACAGCTTATTCGGCGATCAGGTATTGCCTTTATCGAGCAAACTGCGTCAACGATCAGTTATTGCCTCTATCGAGCAGACGAGCAGTTTGCAATACCCTTTCGTCTATCGAGCAGATGCAAGGACTTCCTGTTTACTTTGATATCTTCTGAAGGGCACTTATCAAGTAGCCTTGTAATCACGAACAGATCGTCTTTATGGTTTATCAATCGGTCAAACCTTCATGCAATCAACTGGTTATTCAGCAATTAAAATGATCAAACACGTAACCATGCGTGCTCGGGCATACAAGCTAATAGATGCCTATGCCCCTTGTTTTGACTTTTGACCAATTTGACCAGCCCTTTCCGAGCCTTATCCTATGAAACAACACAATGGGCCTTCTCTCTAGGCTTTTTCCATTTTTGTCCATAATCGCCAAAATACCCATAACACTAGCCCCCTTGCTTTTCAATACACTCTTTGTACTAAAAACAACATTCTTAATTTCAGAGTACTTTTGGTGGGATATGAACTGTCACCTTTTTCAAACGTTATTTTATCCTGTGCCACGTGACAACTCCTTAGGCGCCAGTTCTCTGTACATCAAGTGTCGTATGCTATCAATGCGTGCATTTAATGTGCATCTCTTCAATGGCTGCTTATGATGACAAAATCGCAGTTTTCATGCTAAACCTCTAGATTAATGACAACTATTCAGCTGTCCTAGTTTGACGATTGGGGTTCAAAGACGACAACTATATATAAACTCCCCGTCGCTCCATTTTCTTCCTTTATCAGTTACTTTCGAAGACAAACGTCTTTTTGCCTCTAGCTTTCTCTCGTCTGCCATTACCTTTCGTTATCCTCTTCTTTTTCAACAGCGAAATCTTCCATATTCAAGGTAATTTTTTCATTTCGATGGGTATTCACATTTTCTAGATTACATATGTATAAGCTCGTCTATTGTTCATGAATGCTTATGTCATATTCTTGGCATATTTTGACCTGGAGAGCCTGGGGAAGATATCTGCTTGACTTACTTTAAGTCATATCCATACATGCCACTCTTTGCCTATAGTTACCTAATACCTTTGGTAGAATTTGGAAATTATTGATTGTTTAATAATCTCTGTAATTTGTTAGGTTTGTAGATAGGTTTTCCCTGCGCTAGGTAGCCCCCTTGTACATGCGACTAGAATTTTAGAAAAATAGGGATAACCTTAAGCACTGAATTCTGGTCTGCCCTTTGCGACCTGATTTCCTTCTTGTTTTTGTAGATGTCTGGTTGTAGTCGTCGTGGTCACAAAGTGGGGTCTACTGACGTGGCCTCCGAAGAGGAGCTCAACCAAGTTAGGAATACCGATATGTCCTCACAGAGCGGTGAGGCTGTTTCAGGCCTTTCCGGGCACCGAGATCCTTCTGCTCGCACCCCCTTTTTTAGATATGAATCTTCCCTTAATCTTAGCGAGCTCGAATCCATCGTCGAAGACTTCTCCTTACCCTTTGGGTGTCGAGCTATGGTGCCAAAGATTTCTGATCATGTAGCCTATCCTCCTAAAGGTTTCTTTTCCATAAGCCGGCAGCACATAGAAGCTGGCTTTAGATTTTCGGTTCATCCTTATCTGATTGCTTTTTTGAACGACCTTAATTTAGCCCTTTTTCAGCTTACTCCTAACTCCTACACTCATCTTATTGCCCTTGCTTCAATTTTTCTTAAAAACGGTCTTCCTTCTCCAACTCCCGTAATGATCCAACACCTTTTTCTGTTTAAGAGCACTATGAGCCCTAAATCTGAGAAGAAGAACGAATTTTATTACACCTCGGCCTGAAACTCTTCGTACAAAATAAACCTCCCAAGGGGGGTTGTTAAATCAAATGTAGGTGATTACAAGTCCGATGGTTCTATGCATCGTTTCTGTCCTTATCCGATCTGAAAAATTTTTCCTTTTGCCTTTCTCCCAATAAGTATACTTATATATATTTATAATTATTCTACTTACATTCTACTCGTTGCTAATGATCTCTTTTTCGCAGATGTTGCCAAGAGCGAAATTTCCCTATCCGACCAGGAGTTTTCTTTCTTGGAACGATTTTCTAAGGTCAAAACTCCTTCGGACGACCAGTCGCCTTCTGACCTTCTTCTTTAACTACACGGTCTTGCCCCCGTGGCCAACCAAAAGTTACGGGACAGAAATTCTGATCTAGGAGCTCGCGAGGACAAAGAGATCTATTCTACTTTCGAAGCCTTCGGGAAGGAAATTCCACATTTAGGAAAGACACAAACTCCAGAAATGGTGAGGCTTCACTTTGAACAGCCTTTACCCGGTCAGGCTCCCCTCTCAAATAAACCCGGCCAGGCTGCTAGGAGCTCGGACACTCCACTGGCCGCTGAGGCTCCTCCAGAGTCACCTCTTCAAAAAGATTCTGACACGTCTCCTGTTCGCCTCATGAGGCCAAAATCAGTTGGGAAAAAGCCTTCGAACAAGAACACCCACAAGGAAGCTGTTCCTTAACCAATTCCCGCCGCCAGTGGTTCGTCTACTCCTCGCCCCCATAGCGTTGATAAAGGTAAGGGGATTGACGAATCGGGGGTCGTAAAACCCCCCTTAAAGCATCAAAATGTGCAAGGGAAAAACCCTGT
Organism: Dimocarpus longan; assembly: GCA_022984855.1. Lineage (NCBI taxonomy): Eukaryota > Viridiplantae > Streptophyta > Magnoliopsida > Sapindales > Sapindaceae > Dimocarpus > Dimocarpus longan. The sequence continues at coordinate 28,706,154 of CM041016.1, read as the reverse complement.
CACTGAAGAGCAGTCCCAGGAACAGGACTTCGATACAGGAATCTACTACAACGATCTTCTAGATCGTGCACCTCAGTTCCTTGGCATGAAGAAGCTAGCCCTTTATAATGAAAAGATGAAGGGCGAGCGGCTAATCAACTACCTAGGCTTCCATAATATGCTCGTAAGTCCTTATATTTTCTACTGTTGCTTTCTTTTTTATCCTTCCTTGCTTTACTAATAACTCGTTTCAGGCATCCATGACATACATGAAACTCTTCAGAGAGATTTTAGACTGGCCCGAGGAGAAAGCTGTCACGGAAGCGACCATAAATTCTCTAGAGGATGAGAAGAACAGAATGTAAGAAGAAGTAAGTTCTCTCGAGTTGGAGGTTGAAAGGTTAAGGGAGGCCTTCCACGATTTGGAGCTGGAGCATGAAAAGTCTGTGAACCAGAGGTTTGAGCAACAGAAGAATCTGAAGATGCAAAACGAGCAGATCGTCTCCAAGGACAAAGAGATCAGTGAGTTGAAGAAAGCTCTTCATTCTTCCTAAGCCTCCGAGGAGAAACTGAAAGCAGAAAACCAGCAGTTAAAGGAAGAACTAGCTACGCGCGAACATGGGGCAACCGAGACCAAAATAGTCATGCAGTTAATGAGGCAGGAGGTAATTTCCCTTAAGGAACAACTAGTCCTGGAGCAGAGCTGTACTGAAGCTCTGGTCAGGGAAGTAGAGGAGAGGACAAGGAGCCTATTTTTGTACAACTTATGGCTTAAGCAACCAGATGTAGATGTATCTTTCTTTGGTCCAGAAGCCGTAAAAGAGATAAAGTTGTATGCTCAAGAGGCTCGACTAAAAGCCAATCTCCCAGCTTCTGAATCAGATCAGCCTCCTTCCGACCCCACATAAGCAGGACCTTCTTCCAGCTCTTCTCGTCCAATTATTATTGATGATGGAAGCGGAGCCTCGAGTAAAGCTACAGGCGAGCAGGATATCCCTCCTAGCACTCCTTAGGAATTTTTCATTTGTTAATTCATACAGATTTTTGTTACAAACAATTTTGTTCAATCTTGTGGATTGCTCTGTTGCTATTTTCCATTCGCGTGTTGTTCTTAATTACTTGATAGATCGAAACAGTAATTAAATTTATCTTTCAATCGAGCAGAGTAGGTGTGAGGACAGCTAGTGTGCTGAAATTATCCATTCTAAGGCCCCTTACCTCTGCTCGGTGAAATATCCGAACAGATCGTTTGGCCTCTTGAGTTGGCTTATGAGCTGTGTTAATTCCTCCCAGCGTTTAAACCCATAGATCACATGTCCCTTCCAGAGCCTATCCGCTCACAGGTCACATAGATCTTCCAGGGTTGTTTGATAAGTCCACAGGCCATAAACATTTTTTCTAGAGTCCGTTTGCTCTCAGGTAATGCTAAGGCCTTCCAGGACGTTTTTTTTGGCTCATAGATGATGATTACACCTTTCAGAGCCCGACTACTCACAGGTGATAATCATATCTTCCAAAGCATTCGCTTACAAGTATCAATTGCACCTTCCAGAGTCTATTCGCTCATAGGTAGCAATTGAACCTTCCAAAGTATGAGTAGAAATAAACAGCTAAACATGTAACGATCAGAAATTGCCTTTTGAAGAAGATATTTATTAGATTAATAGCTGCATTCATACAAACCAAAAAATAAGTAATCAAAACATAAACTAAATAATTCAAACATAATAAGGCCGAAGATTCTCAACGTTCCATGCCTGGGGAACTTCTACTTATTCCAGGTTAGTCAGGTGATAAGCTCCATGTTCCAGGCTGTTCTTTACTATATAAGGCCCTTCCCAATTTAGGTCGAGCGTTCCATCACTAGCTTTCCCAGCAACTGGTAGAACGCAGAACCAGATCGCCTGTAGTAACTTTCGGACACGGACTTTCCTGTTGTAAAACTTGGCAATTCTTTGCTGATAGACAGCAATCCTCACCTGAGCTTCGTCTCTTGCCTCCTCGATCAGATCTAAATTAGCCGTGAGCAGATGGTCATTATCTTTTTGATCGAACATAGATCTACGCTAACTAGCGACCTCATATTCTGCTGGAATCATCGCTTTCGAAGCATACACCAACGAGAAAGGGGTTGCTCCTGTAGTGTTGCAAGCAGTGGTTCTGTACGCCCATAATACCTTCTGCAGCTCATCCACCTAAGCTCATTTCCTTGCTTCCAGTTTAGTTTTTAAGTTATGCTTGATGATCTTATTTATAGTTTCCACCTGTCCATTCGCTTGCGGTGATCTACTGCCGAAAAACTCTTCTTAATCCCAAGATCCCTGCAAAACTTTTGAAATTGCTCGTTACTAAACTGGGTTCCATTATCTATCACGATCTGTTGTGGAATTTTGAGCCTGCAAATAATATTCTCCTAGACAAACTTCTCGACTTTGGCAGAGGAGATTTTAGCTAGCTCTTTAGCTTCTGCCCATTTTGTGAATTAATCCATTACTACAATGGCATGTCTGCATTTTCCCTGAACTGTTGGAAGCGGTCTGATCAGGTCCATGCCTCAAATGGCGAAAGGCTATGGACTAACCATCTGCTGCAGGAAAACTGGTGGAGCCCGGGGTATTTTGGCAAATCTCTAGCATTTATCACACTTCTTGACCATTTCAATAGCATCCTGCTTCATCGTTGGCCAATAAAACCCCTGCCGAAGGGCCTTCTAAGCCAACGAGAGCCCCCCGGCGTGATTGCCACAATGCCCAGAATGTATGTCACTTAGAATGGCCTGACAGTCTAAGCCATCAATGCACCTAAGCAGTGGAGCTAAGAATCCCCATTTGTAAAGTTTGTCATCATAAATACATTATCGGGCTGCTCAGGCTCGAAGACGGCGAGACTCTAACTTGCTTTCAGGTAGTTTTCCATTCTGCAGTTATTCCACAAGAGGGTTTATCCAAGAATCTTGTGCCACCACAATTGTCATCATCTCTTCTCGTGATTTCGTACTTGGGGTTGGCAGAACTTCTATTGGAATGGCTCTCATAAAGTCTGCATCTTTAGCGGTGGCTAAACGAGCCAATGCATCTGCATAAGAGTTCTGTGATCGCGGTATATGATGCAGCTCATATCTCTCAAACATTGCCAAAAGTTCTCGGACCTTTTGCAGATAGATTACCATTTTAGACCCTTCGGCCTGGTATTCTTCTCAGACCTGGCACACAACAAGTTGGGAGTCACTATAAATTCTTTCCTGTTCTGCTCGTACCTCTTCGGCCAATTTTAATCCTGCCAACAGTGCTTCAAACTCGGCCTCATTATTGGTGGCCTTAAATTTGAACCTCAAAGCGCATAAAATCCTATGACCTTCCGGACTTATCAGCATCACTCCTACTCCCGCTTTCTGCTCGCTTGAGGATCCATCTACATGTAGCTCCCAGAATGGACCTTCAGAAGATTCGAGTTCTCTACTGCCCGGCCCCGTGAATTCAGCCACAAAGTCCGCTAGCACTTGCCCCTTGATTGCTGTTCGGGGCTTGAATTCTATCTCAAACTAGGCGAGCTCGATTGCCCATTTAAGCAGATGACCAAAGGTATCAGGTTTTTGAAGAACTTGCTTCAAAGGGTACCTAGTCGGAACCTCAATGGTATGAGCCTGGAAGTAAGGGCGGAGCTTCCTCGAGGTTACCACCAAACAATATGCAAGTTTTTCCATGGGCGTATATCTGGTTTCCACGTCGAGCAACCTTTTGCTAATATAGTACACAGGAAGTTACTTTCTGTCTTCTTCTCGGATTAGAGCTCCACTTAGGGCATGCTGGGAAACGCCTAAGTAAATGATCAGTTTCTCACCTTCCACCGGCTTAGATAACAAAGGCGCTCGACCCATGTATTCTTTTAATCGTTGAAAGGCTGCTTCACACACTTCAGTCCACTGAAAGTTCCTCGCCTTTTTCAGTGCATCGAAAAATAGAATGCATCTGTCTGTCGACCTGGATATAAACCTGCTTGGGGAGCATCCTGGCCGTTTAGACTCTATACCTCCTTGATCTTGGTAGGTGACTTCTTGTCAATGAGAACTTTAATTTTTTTGGAGTTTGTTTCAATCCCTCTGCTGTTGACTATGAATCTTAAAAATTTGCCCAAAGCTACTCCGAATGCACACTTCAAGGGATTCAACTTCATCTGAAATTTTCACAGGATCTGGAACATCTCCCCCAAATCATGCACATGTTCTCGTGCTCATTTGGATTTTACCAACATGTCATCAACATATGCTTCCATTGTTTCCCCTATAAGATCCTCAAACATTATATTTACCAAACGTTGGTAAGTTGCTCCAGCATTCTTCAATCCAAACGGCATCACCCTATAGCAGTAAAGCCCTCGATCAGTAACGAAGGAGGTATGTTCCTCATCACCAGGGTTCATTGGGATCTGGTTATACCCCGAGTAGGCATCCATGAAGCTAAAGAGCTGATGTTCAGTAGTACCATCAACGAGCTAATCGATCCTTGGTAAAGGAAAACTGTCCTTTGGGCATGCCTTGTTTAGATCGGTGAAGTCGATACAGGTCCTCCATTTTTCGTTCTTCTTCTTTACCAGAACAGGGTTTGCCATCCAGTCCGGGTAGTAAACTTCTCTGATAAATTTGTTCGCCAGAAGTTTTTCCATTTCTTCTCTAAGCGCCTCATAGCGTTCATCTGTCATTAGCCTCTTCTTTTGGCGAATTGGCTTGTGGAGGGGATTGATGTTTAGTTTGTGTGACATTACGTTCAGGCTAATCCCTACCATGTCTTCGTGATTCCATGCAAAGACATCCAGGTTTTCCTTCAAGAACTTAACGAGCTGTGCTTAATATCTAGGAGTAAATCTTTCCCTACCATGAAACACCGTCTGGCATCCTGCTCGCTAACTTGCACATCCTCTAATTCTTCCACAGAGCCTGTTGCTCGATCTTCATCTATTTCTCTTGGATCCAGATCCTGACTCACTCCCGAAGTACTGATTGGTCGTGTCTTTTCCCCAGTCACCATGCTAATATTGTTTCCTTTGATCCCTACCTTTACCGCATTTTTATAACATCTCCTTGCCATTTCCTATTCTCCCCTAACACATCCTAGCCCATTCGGAGTGAGAAATTTAATAGTGAGTGTTCTGGTGGATACTGCTATATCTAGATCGTTTATAGCTGGTCTTCCAAGGATAGCATTGTACGCCAAAGGACAATCGATAACCAAAAAATCTGCCATCGTAAGAGCTTGACGATCTGAATCTCCGATGGCGAGGGGAAGTTTGATCTGCCCCAATGGCACAATTGCATCCCCTGTAAAACCGAAAAAGGGTTTAGGGGATGGTGTCAACTGCTCGGAAGCTAAGCCCATCTGCTCGAAACAGCCCTTATACATTAAATTCACCGAGCTGTCAGTATCCATCATTATCTTTCTTACTTTAGCATTGTCGATCCTTGCCTTGATGACCAGTGCATCATTATGGGCCCAACGTACACCTCTGGCATCTTCTTCACTAAATATCATGCCACTTGAAGTCATTTTGGCTTTCTTAGCCGGCCCTTCCGTCTCACTGTGCCTTTTCAGAAGGATACGGCTGGCCTCTTGCGCATAGCGTTCTTACGATCTGTTGGATGTCCCTACGATGTGTGGTCCTCCATAGATAGTAAAAATGGTTCTTATAATGGGTAGATGGCCCTGATCAGTCATTTGTTGTGGTTGTTGTTGGGCAGGTTACTGAGATGGATCAGGGTGTTCTTGTGCTGACTGATACACTTGCTGGGGATGATGATTTTCTGGTCGTACCACATATTCCCACAAATGACCTCTTCTGATCAATTCTTCTATCGCATCCCTGAGTTCCCTACATTGGGAAGTATAGTGCCCATTCTCTCTATGGTAGGCACAATATTTCCTTCAGTCTTGAAATCTCCTTGGGATATTTGTGGGACTTGGCTTCTCGAAGTTCTCCCTTCTTTTCTCTGCTTCAAATATCCTGTCCTGTCTATCTATCAGGACGCTGTAATTCTGGTAGCGATTTCTCTATAGAGATGTCTTTCTTTCGGACTCGTTTTTTGATTGCTTCGCTACCTGATTACTGGAGCGATTCTTATGACCGCTCTTTTCACTTTCACGTTGACCCCTCTTTTTTCCCTGATGTGAGCTGCTTGCTCCGTTTTTCTACTCGCTAGATTTCTTCTGTTCGAAAGTATCTTCCCAGCAAATTTCTTTCGTCGCACGATCATAAAATTTCCCAAGACTTTTTATAGGATTCCTGTAAATACTTTTATAAAGCTTCCCGTCCTTCCTAAGTCCTGTCGAAATCGCAATTAAGATACTTTCATATGAGGGGTTCTCCATATTGTTTACCTCACGCCTGAATCTGGCAATGTAGTCTCTTAAAGTCTCATCCCGCTTCTGAAAGATAGTTGCCAAGTGGCAGGTTGATGCGAGCTGTTTTCTCAATGCCTTGTACTGGTCAACAAACTTTCTTTGGCATTCCTCCCTGCTGTTTATACTACGGGCCGGAAGACTCCTCAACCATGCCCTCGACAGATTCCCCAATGTTGCTAGGAACACTCGACATTTGACCAGAGAATTAGACGTCTGCAGATCCATTTGGACGTTGAAAGTGTCCAGGTGATCATATGGGTCATTAGCTCTATCATAAAGTGGGATGCTCGGGAGCTTGAATCTTGGTGGCAGTGACTGTGTCTCAACTTCCCTTGTGAATGAGGTTCTTTCTTCTCGCCCCCCTACTCGACCATGGAGCCCGGGTCCCGTTTCCAATTGCTGGACCCTCTGCATTAATTCCTGCACCATCAGGTCCCGCCGTTCAACTCTGCTCGTTGGGGACCAGTGATTCCTCCTACTTTCCCCGCCTTTAGAAACACGAGTTCACGACCTCTCTCGGTCCATGGACATTCTTTCACACGATTTGTTTCTTCTATGAGAACTCCCCGCATGAGGTGATTCTCTTTGGTGCATACGCTCTCCATTATGTTATTGAACTCTTTCATTCCCATGGTCAGTCTCCACACGGCAGCTGCCACCCTAGCTTACTCTGATCCTTAAGTTAGGAGGGTGAGACGCTACTTCTTCTTCATGAGCCTGACACTCTTCACTTCTCGAGCGTAAGTTTGAGGAGCAAACAGAAACTGCTGGCTGTACTCTCGCTCTGCCAGCTTCCTCTCTTCTAGCAAGCACGACACCTACCGACTGAAGTTGAGGGTCTGCATTCCTGGGGACCTCCTGGGCCTAGGTTTGTGTCAGGGTTCTGATTGCCTCTGCTAATTGTGCCACTGTATTTTCTAATGCTTCTTGACGCTGTTGCCAAACTGGCATAGCTTCTCTACCAACGGTTATTTGATGCGAGGGAAGCGGGGGCAAAGCTGCGCTGGACTTTCCTGTCGCATGACCTTAGCCCTGGTGGCCCTTCGATTGGTCAACCTCTATCGCAACGATCCTAGTTGTATTGATCCTGGCCATGTCAGCAAATCAAAGCAACAGATAATAATATTAAAAAGGTTGTCAAACCGCAGTCTGGGCCCTTCTTCTAGCGCCAAAAGATGTTGACACTCAATTTTGGTCAACCCGGTTCTCCAAGCCCAATACCTGCGAAACAAGACACAATGGGTTTTTACGTGGTTCGGCAAAACAATGGCCTACATCTACGACAATTACCCCCCTTTTCTCTCTCGGAGTAATTGTATATATTTCAACTTGTCTTTTACACTAAGTTTTTATCTCTATTTATAGCAGAGATGTTACAATTTGAATAAGTTTAAGAATCTTACAGATAAGGCAAAAGATAATATACATTAATTGAGATAATATCTCCCAAGATTATCTCTGTCGCATATATAGCAATTGCCAAGAGTGTCGTGATTTGATTTGCATGAGAATAGGTAAGTTAACTCATTTCTTGAATTGAATTGATTCGCCTTTCAGAAAGTCAACTGGTCAACTCTAACGAACAACTTATTCGACAATCAGATATTGCCTTTACCAAGCAGACTGCATCAACGATCAGATATTGCCTCTATCGAGCAGACGAGAAGTTTGTAATACCCTTTCGTCTATCAAGCAGATGCAAGGACTTCCTATTTACTTTGATAGCTTCTAAAGGGCACTTATCGAGCAGCCTTGTAATCATGAACAGATCGTCTTTATGGTTTATCAATCGGTCAAACCTTCATGCAGTCAACTGGTTATTTAGCGATTAAAACAATCAGACACGTAACCATGCGTGCTCGGGCATACAGGCTAATAGACGCCCATGCCCCTTGCTTTAACTTTTGACCAATTTGACTAGCATTTTCCGAGCCTCATCCTATGAAACGACACAATGGACCTTCTCTCTGGGATTTTTCCATTTCTGTCCATAATCGCCAAAATACCCATAACAGTAAGTAAATCCACAAATTATTAATTAAAATATCATATAACTTTTCTTCTAAATGTTAATTTTAAACATCAATTTTTTTTTTTTATAAAGAATGCAATTTGATTGCAAAGTATGGAGAATGAAACTAAATCTTCAAAAGTTTAAGTTTTAAATTAATTATTGTTTTAGTAGATAGAAGTTTGTTGTATATAAGTGCAAGCTTTTTATTATAAAAAACTTAATTTAAACAATTAATCGAATACGTGATTTACGTATCTTACAACTGAAATTTTTAGTGCTGAGAAGTTGTTGTATATAAGTGTTGTCAATATAGGAATTTAGTCGACCTAGATTCTTCACCCAGTATCTATAAATAATGCAAAATATAAAAGAAAAGAATAGTTGGAAGAGAAAGAACATTGTTGCAAAGTGATTTTTACGTGGTTTGGCCTAAAAAAAATGTCTACATCTACGACTGTTCTCTAGTTATTTTGACAGAGAGACAGTAGATTATTAATTTCTTGGTTGTCTTACAATGATCTTTTAACCTCTATTTATAGGGGAGGAGACTATAATATTATTACAATTAAAATAAGAAATTTACACAGTTTACATTTCCCAGACTAACGTCCATCAGTGTAGAGTCAAATCTACTTTATTTCCTTACCAGGCAGTTGAGTTTTTCCGTAAATCAAACTGCTACCTTTATGAGAAAAATCGTTTTTACGTGCACGTCAAACTATGGGCTGAATTTCGCTTAGAACGACTTGGAGTCAAATATTGAGTAGCTCTGGCCATGGTTGACTATCGATCTGAGAACTGTAGTGGCAAACAGAGAGCGATGATAAATTCTGCTCCATACCTATGGTACCATGTGGTACGGATTATCAATGGTTAACTTATTTCATTTAGAGGCTTTCTAAAAATTTTATTACCACCACTGTTTATATTTTACAGCTATAAATAAAATCATGCAAAATGTTATTTTATATAATTCAGATTTCAAAAGTGTTTCAAAATATTTTTTCAAAATTAGAAAACTCACTTTTCAATATATTACTGAGATTCAATTTTATGGTGTATGATTTATAATTATTATAAATGTTTATTCATGCAGTTAGATCAAATGTGGTTTTCAATATTAAAGTATTTATGAAAAGTTTTTAAACTTCAGGGAGGTTTAATTTTGAAAATAGAGTTTGAATAGAAATATATGACACTCATTGAGCTCATTTAATTCACAAATTATTTTTATGTTTTATAAATGAAACCTCCCCAGGGGCAAGTGCATATATTGCTGCATCAGTTACAGGGACTTCGATACAAAAGTAGACGGATTTAGTCGTGTATAGCTATGTTTATGCATGTTTGTTATATATATGCTTTGAAAACTTAAATAATAACTTCTGTATATAATTAAATGTAGTTTTTGGAAAATGTGCAACTGTAATTATTTATAACATGTAAATGATTTTCATATTGCCTTTTAAACTGAAAACATGGTTGTGGTTGAGTATGGATAAAGAAAAAAAGGGTCTAAAACTCAGAAGTTGAGAATTTAATTGTTATAGAAGTGTACAAGCCTTCTATAAATTTTTGCAGGGTGAAATTTTTTTAAAAATGGCCGTTGTGCTATCAAAATTTTTATAGAACCTTGTTTTGGAAATATACACTTAAAAGAAAAAAATTTCCACCAGTTTCCATTAGAAAAAAGATTTCTAAAAGGTTATAAAAGGATTTTCAATGTAAACAACGACTTAACTTTACGGGAACCTTTCAATTGAGGTAGATTTCATTTGGAATGCCACCGTAGGATTGCCGACGAACTGCCATAGTTGTATAAGAACAAGGCCAGTCATCTTTTTTGTGCTCTCTTCAGTTTACGTTGTCGTTTTTCAACTTCCTGTCTTCTCCTTTAAACCAAGAACTCATTACGAGTTTGCTTCTACTCCCCAAGTGTTCTTAGTGCACTACATCCTCTAACATTAATGGTTACTCTCATTGTTTGATCCCAAGTCCATTCAGACCTAATATTTGCAAACTTCAAAAACACTTTAAGAAAAATTTGTCATCCAACTCATTAGCATAAGTTAATTGCTCTTGCTAGATAGTCTTCTCTTCTAACGCAGCATTAGCATTTTCACTTGTCACCATATTTTTCCATGTTTCTTTTGTATTTTTCCCAAGAACTTCATTTGCAACTGACAAGTTAATGGTATTTTTTACTATTTCAGCATCCATAATGACAATTGTTTGAATTTCATCTTCAAGGTTGACAGAATAAGTTACAACAGAATAGTTGATGATGTTGAAACCATATCATCCTTAGTGATTGCATCAATCCGACCTTCTCTTCTAAATCTTCCTTGAACTTCATGCAGATTGCTTTTATCTAACATATTTGTTATCACATTCGTCTCACGTCTATGACTTTTGGATCGCCATTCTTCTTACTTAACTCTCCTATAACACTTTAAACCTTTCGGCTTCCATATTTTTCAATGAAATTATCGTTGAAACATTCTCAACAACTCCCTACACATTTCAATGAAATTATCATGCAAAACTCTCTCAACACCTCTAAACGAAACCTCCAAATGAAATTATCATTGGGAAACAAACATCAAAGTCTAAATAAAAATAGAATTCTAAAAACCCTAAGTGCTATAAAAGTCCTTGATTCTTGGAATTAGCGAGCCCACACCAACCGTCTTTCCCGCTATTTGCGTCATGAGTTACATCTCGTGACTCAAGTCGTGATCACTCTCTAGAATAATCTCACAACGTACGCCATTGGATGTCACAGTTGTTCTTTGGAATAATCCTACAGGTTGCACCATGGTATGTAGCGGCGTAAGTTGCACTGATCTTTTTTCCTATTGGATCTGATCTTTTAATGTTTTTGTCAAATTCTAGGGCTTATTTCTCGCGCGCTCTTCCGTCTCCATAGTGTTGTACATAAGAGAATTAGAAGGCATTTGATAATGTAGTATAAGTTTTTGGACTAATTAATGAAACATTTTTTTTTTTTTACTATTATAAATTATGCACTATTGAATAAATAATAATATAAAAAAAATGAGGGAAAAAGAGGGGTTTGCATTGTACTACAAAACTAAAATTGACAATATTTTGTCCAATCAAGTTATATAATATATTGAAATAATTAGACAGTATTAAAATTATCAATTAATTTTATTAACTAAGAAAAAATATATATATATCATTATTACTTTATTAACTAAGAAAAAAAATTATTTGATATTGTAAATTCAAAATTAAATATCAACTACTTTTTTAAAATGTTAATATTTTAACCGTCTAATATAGTTTAATAGTAGAAAAAGCTCGTTTAGTCTGATAATATTATATATTTAAATTGTTGTGATGATATCTTTAAAAGAATTAATATTAAATAAACGTTAATTTTGCTTATGCACTAAAAGTTGCAACTTGATACGACCTTATACAATCATCGTCAAACGCATGTGTTTATAAAATACTACAGTTTAATCCAATTCAATGTAATTCATTATAATATTACAAGACATTGTACTAAATGTTGCCTGGGGTTTAAATATTATCTTCTATAATCGAATACACAACGTTGAAGGATTGTGACAGTTTAATAGATCTTCTGAGGAAAAAACAACTGAGGAGCTGAATACAAAGTTGGGAACAAAAGTAAATATGGGCCCCGCTGGGTATAAATGGATTGCTACAGGAGAGATTTTTACTCTTTTTATTTGATGGCAGAGATTTTTTATTCTTATAGTTGAAAGAGATTCTGATAGAATGTTTTTGTTCTTGTCATCATTCAGTTTTTTCAATTCAGCTGGTGGAGGATAAAATTAAAAACAAATGATTAAAGAAAAAATAAAGTGTTGGTCACAGAAGATTAGAAGAACCTTCCTGAAGTGGACAAGTTTAGCCTGATGAAAATTGCTAGCCACATGTCTTCGATCTCCATCCCACACAAAGCATACAACTTTTTCTCATGCATTTCTACCCTATCCTTTATAGATCCCACTCCTTCTTACCACAACTGATAACGTGGTGTGCTTCGGTCCAAACATTTTCTTGCAAAAACTAGCTAAGATTCCAAATGTGTGACTAGTTGTACCTGTCAGATAATGATAGCATCGATCAATTAATAATAAATCTTTCATGCAAACCCAAGTTGCAATTGCAAACATCAGGGTTAGTGTATGAAGCAACAAACATTTAAGTCACATGACTAATAATTTAATCATGAGACTATATTCGGAACCGAATAAAGTGTATAGGCAGGATAATCCTAGTTTCTTATCTCTGTTATTTGACGTAATCACTAATTATCCTCCTATAGGTTGTAAAAATCCTATAGTGAAAATTGGATTCTGATAATGATAGGACAAGAAAAGACCAAACTTGTCACGACCCGGACCCTAGGCCGTGGTAGAATCGTTAATATTAATAAATAGAAATTTTCAATTTTTAAAAAAATATAAAGAAAATTTTCCTGTTTTGGATATTCCGGAGTACCAAAATAAAACATTGTGAATAATGAAACGAAAATATTCAAAAACACTTTAAATTAATCCCGGTGGGGACCATTCCCACAGATATGTAAACACCTGCTAGAAATCATAGATTCAGAGTAAATTATAAAATCATAAACACTTAGTCGTGCAATCAACTTATCATAATTAAGCATTCACATTTATTTAGAATCTCAAATGAAATTCCAACACTCTAGTGTTCTTAACACAATGTCTTAAATACATCGAATGCAAGTCCCTTAAATGAGTTGTAAAGACATTCAATTCCAAATACCAAGCTTGAAATGAAATAAACTAAATATCCATATCACGAGCATAATCTCTGATTTCCTTGGTCCTCTACCTAATCCGCCTGATAGCCACCTAAATCACCTTGCACATTTCCTGGAAGGGAAAAAATAAAATAGGGGTGAGCTAGTGCTCAGTAGGATTTCATTCCCGATAAGGTTTTGGAAACCGCTTTCTAAAATCATTATTAAAACTCTACATGCTTAACTGTTTAACAAATTCAACAACCATTTCATAAAATATATAGGCTACTAGAATAGTCATACAATATTTAAGTGTTTATATAAAGTCATGTCATTTTCAAAACAAGGTAAATCCCGTCCCCTAGTCATATACCCGGTGGCCTACAGTTTTCAGTAAATTATTTGAATAAGAAAAACAACATTTGGCACACCATGACCCTGGTAGCCATACCAGAAAATATCCTGCGTAGTAACCTCGACATAAAGTCTTATCATATGAATAGCAGAAAATATAGTGACTCTAGTAGCCATACCAGAAAATACCCTACGCAGTAATCCCGACATAGAGTCATATCATATGAATAGCTATTGATAACATCACATAATGACTAGGACAGTGGATTTTTACCTTATTTAAGTTAACAAAACAATTCAGATGAGTTACCATGCAATCAATACAATATATATATAATTCGATATTTTGAAAATTTTCCTTTTTATTTATAAAATTTTGGCAGCATAACGACTGCTAATTCAATAAGCCAAAATTTATAAACTTATTATAAAACCACAAATTTTCACCAAACAAACTACAAAATACTTCCAAAAGCAATCCACAATATATCTCCATATATAATCAACATACTTTCAAAATTATACATATATATTTTAAATAAATTCCACTTTAAAATAAAAATTACTAAAAGATCAGGATAGAACTTCTACCTCAATATAAGCTATTAATTACTCAAAAAACCTCGATTCCTAAAGTAATTATTGCTGCTCCGGATCGAATCTACATGATAACGCAATATAAATAATTTTTAACACGTTTGCCCTATAGGGAAAATACCTATAAAAATGGATTCTACACTTAAAAACGAGTTCGTAGACGCGTCCGGAACTAAATTTCAAGTTTGGGAGGTCGGAAACTCACCTTCACCGTAAGTGGCAGTCGGTGGCAACTTTTCGGCGACAGATTCCGATGACCACGGTGGCGGGACGTGCGGCTAGGCGAGTTTTGTTGTCCTCAACACGCTTGTCACGAAAATGGGGTTGGTCGGAATTGAAATCGCTTAGTTTCGTCGGGATCTAGAAAAATAAAAGTTGGTTAATGGCAGACCTTCCTCTACTTAAACGAACACTCAAACGATGATAAAACTTGACAAAATTGGTACCTATGGAATCTATGTCGCACGAGCTTTTCAACGGTACCAAATTTGGCCAAAATAGAGGTCGGACGAGGTTGGAAAGATAAGTCAAAGTTGGGCTCGCGAAAATGGAGTGGCTGGAGAGAAAATAAGGGGGGAGAGAGAGAGAGAGAGAGAGCTGGTCGGCTGGAGGTTGAAGAAGGGTGATGTAATCCGGTCAAATTACAATTTGATCCCCTCAACTGTTTAAAAATTACAATTTTAATCTAAAGTTTTAGAAATCTAACTTTTTGACCCTTATACTTTTACACAAATTTTCATAATATTTTCAATTTCACCCTTTATAAAAATTAAGTTTTTACAAAACTACCCCACAATTAAAAATAAATAAGTAATTTTTTATGAAATAAAATTTAAGAAAGAAATTGTTATTGTAACCTAGCTAGCAGCATGAAACCTAAAAAATCTGGTTTTCAACTTGAATTTCTTTCCTTTTTTCTTAAAAAATAAAAAGAAAAAGAAAATCATTACCTATAATCTCAACCATCATTGATATACCATAATCAATGCCTAAACCATCATCTCACACACAACCAACATAAACTTAGATAACACAAAGACCCAAAATGATATCGTGGAACGAACCCTTAACTATTTATCAAATTCTAAACATATAAATTATACATTTTAAAATCTCATTTCAAATTTTATCGGATGAATAAACATATAATTTAAAAGTATTATCATAAATAGGTGAGTATCTAAAACATGCATGCATCCTATTAACATGAAAAGTTCTACAATATTTGTTTACAACCCGAAAATATGTAAATTACATTATTAAAATTTAAATCACAATCTTTAAATAAGAGACTATGCGGCATTGTTAAATGTGATTGCGATAAAAGTAATCAAAAGTAATAGATGGTATAAGGTCAAATTTAAGTTCTATTAACATGGAGAAGTTAATTCGAAAATCTTTATATTATTCGATGTTGTGTAATTGATGTTCGATGATGGAAATGATTTCATGAATAGTGTAGTTACGACATGCTTATATTAGAATGTTAAATTATATAGGTATCAATAAGGCAGAGGAAATCGAAGTTGAGGAAGTATCGCGAGGTAGAAAATTGGGAAGTTTCCGTGAGTTAGAAATCGGTGAGTGTAAATTGTTTTATGAAATGATAAATGCACTATGATTAGTATGTTTTTATTAAAGATTGAAGCATTTTTAATATTTAAATGAATTTATATGAATGATGTTCGATTATAAATGTTTTTATATATGCATCTAAAGAAATATTGATTGTGTGAATTTATGATTGAAATGCGCTTTTAAGTTTTAATATCTAATCGAAGAAATATGTTTTACAATAATTATTTTAGCATGTAGATGTAATTCTTAAGAAAAGTTAAAGACAATTTTCAAAACCGATAGCTACCCTAATCCCCATTATATGACTGAAATATGACTGTTATGCGATCAAAGTGCCTTATTGCGTGTATGGCATATCCATGGGCGAAAGTCCACTAACTATGGGGGGATCGAGTCTGTCATGTCGCCCTCTACGCATATATAAGGTACTATTATGATTGATGTCCTATGTGCAGTGAGATAACATTCTAAGACATATTGGTTTATGACTGAAATTGACCATCCCCACCACCAGTGTCGTAGGACCGGGTAGTGATCGTGATTTTCTTGGGTCCCATTGGATACATGTTTTATGACTGAGGATACAATTTATGAATTCATGATTATGTTATGAATGGATTTCAAATAAGGTATGTTACGAAATTAATTTTTTATGATGCATATAATTTTGTTTTCAAGCAAATATGTATACAAATGATTATGTAATAACATGAAATTCATGTTTCGAATAATTTATTACGGAACTTAGAATTTTTCAAAGGATTTTTAGAGAGGATATTTTTGAAATGAAAGCTTATTTAGAAATCCGTAGCACTCATTGAGCCTTTTTAGCTCACTATTTTCTTTTTTATTTTTATGAAAAACCTCCCCAGGTGTAAGCACGAGTCCTTGAGGCGATAAATCTCTAATTTGAAGTTAGACGAACTTATCAGACGACCGTCACTATAAAATTAAAGTAAATGTTTTGATATATAACAGATTTAGTATAATGCAAATGTTGAAATTTTATAATAACGATACGATGCCACGCATGTGAAATGTTTTAGTTTTAAATGGTTTTGTCTTGAATACTTGATTTGTGATTAAACGTGGATTTTGAGATGGACCTGAGGTCCCATTTGGAAGTGAAAAAGAATGTATGCATTTAGAAATGTTTATAAATTATTTTACAAGTGTTTGAAAAGGTTGGAAATATCGGAGAAACAACCGTTGTGTTGTCGAAATTTTTCCACCCTAAATTTTAAATGATTAGGAAATGAAATTGTTTTACGACTTTGATTCATAGAGTCCTTTTGAGTTACCTACACAAAGACTACAAGGATTCTATGGGGTCCCGGAAAGGCTCCGCTTGGATCTCCATAGGGGCAATCCAGGTTGGGTCCTTTCATCTTCGACTTTCCCCCACTCTTGGATTGTTTACTGGACCCGTCTTGCATCCAACTTGACCTACTATGCTTTAGACTCTGGGTGCCACTCGTAGGTTTATCGTTTATGCTTATTTCAATCTTGATTGTAGCTTCCACCAGTTATGACGAGACCCAAACAAGATTTCCTCTAGGTTAGTATCTGGTAAGCCTTGCCTAGCATTCCAACAGGCCTCCCATAAGCCCTACTAGATGGCTAAAAGTGATCTGCGAAGCGAACCCTAAAAATTTGCCCAATGGAGAGTTGGCATATGTAATGAGGGGCTTGAATGTAATTAAAGAAAAATTGAGGTAAAAGTGAAAATCCAAAAAGATGGTTAATATATATAGTGAACCAAAAATTGAAAATTTCATTTTCTCTTTTCTTCCCCCTCTTGTTGACTTCTTCGTCATCCTTTTCTCTCAATTTCTTTTCTCTTTTCAAGCTTCCAAATCATCAAATCGCTTGTTCTTTCCATCATCTACCTTTCTAAAGCTCCAAGTTGTCAAGTCAGATTTTGCAAGAGCTTTATCAAGGTATGTTGATGTGGGTTTTTGATTTTATGATGGGTTTATGTTAGATATGATCTAGATACTCTCATGAGCGTATAGATAAAGTTGTTTTTGCATTTGATTATGTGTGTGTGATTGTTGTTGATGAAAATTACTTCATTTGAAATCCTAGGTGAGGGTTTGCTTCAAGAAGGCCAAGAGAAGCATAAAGGAAAGCCATAATCTCTTATTGGGAGTGTGATTAAGCTAGAAATCAAGCCCAAAAGGTTAGCATGCACTTATATTGAAATTTTGCTTTTGTTAGTAAGCTTAAAGTGGGAAAAATCCTTAGAATTTTGATGATTTTGTTTATGTGATGTGCTAAATGTGTATGAATGATATTTATATGCTATTTGGATTTTTTTGGAATGAGTTTTGAGATAAAAAATAATTTAAAATAAAATTTTTAAAATGTAACCCCCTTAGGCCGAATTTAGTGCAAAGAGAGACCTAGGGGTATTTTCGTCTTTTCAAGCTCATTTACATGTTATTTTAATGATGTTTGAATGGTTTATGTAATGAAATTTGGAGTGGAAATAAAATTTAAAAAAATACACTCCTAGGCCAAATGTCATGCAGTATTTTTATCATATCGCACCTATTTACGTGTTAACTATATGATGTATTGATGATACGTGCGATAGATTAGAAATTTGAAATGAAAATTTTAATAACTTCCTATTTTGGGCCAAACTGAAGCAAGAGAAAAGTGGATATTGTTTTGTTAAAGTGTGACACTAAAACTGGAGGCAAAATGGTCATTTGAAATAGCCACAAGTTATTCTTTAAAGAATTTTGAAGAATAGATTTAAATATACATTAAAATATTTATGCGACTAAAAGTTTAGTTTTAAATTAAAAATTTTATAATTTTGAAAAATAAAAGGGCCCACGTAAAACTAGTCATCGATAGCTAGAGATTGGTAATTGGCATGCCAATATGGTAATTATTAGCAGTACTGTATCGTTACAAATGCTTATCGAATTTGAATGACGAATCCTAAGAGACATCGAATGTCTAGTCCAAAAACTGAAAAAGGTTGCGAATTGTGACCAGGCAGATGGTCATCGAGTGTCCGATGCTAGGGCCACAATTTATTTTTGTGGAAAGCCACCAAGTGGTCGATGCCAGGAAAACCCATTACCGATCCAAGGTATCATGTTAGATTTTACAAAGGACTCTAAAAAGTTCAATATAGTTATATTGTAAAAACGTATGAAAAAAATAATAAATTTTGTAATGGCAACTTCATAAATGTTTTTAACAAAGAATTTTTGAAAATTTATATTGTTAAATTTTTACTTGAGTAATGTATGATGCATATATTTGAAAAAGTTGATTATCAGTGCATGTTATTTGATTTTATCATTACATTATTGAAAATAATTATAAGTTCAAAAGTTTTATACGTACACTCATTAAGTAGAAATACTTAGCACATTGGATTTTACCATGCACAGGTAGTTGAGTCTGGCTTAGTAGATCAAGACTGAAGACGAAGTATATCTACAGTAAGACCAGCAAGTTACATCCATCCTCCTTTTTGATAAATATCATTTTGGGTTCACCTGTGCATGTTAGCCCATATATATGCATGTTTATATATACAGTTATGAAGTGTGTATATTTTCGTAGAGTATGAGTTTTGTAAAGAATGAATTGTATAATGTGTGGACACTTTTTGTAAAATGTGTAAATTAAGTTTGTATTAAGAATTTATATGGATGTGAAGTTTTACTGAACATTTGTTTATTATGTATATTATGTGGTGAAGTGAATTTGAATACAGGCGGAAGGTCCGAAATGGAGATTGAGAATTGGATATATTCAGAAATGTTGTTTTCCCTGCAAGTTTTCAAAATTTCGAGATTTCAGAAAAATAATGATAACTCTATCGAAATTTTCATCAAACAAAATAAGTGTTTTAGTAAATGAATTATTTTTGTAAACGGTTTAAAGGAATGAATTTTAGTAAACGAATTTCTTTATAATAAAGGTAATATCCTTCGCCTCAATTCTTGTATCACTACGGGTCGAGGGAGGGGTGTTACA
Organism: Dimocarpus longan; assembly: GCA_022984855.1. NCBI lineage: Eukaryota > Viridiplantae > Streptophyta > Magnoliopsida > Sapindales > Sapindaceae > Dimocarpus > Dimocarpus longan. The sequence goes on along the minus strand of CM041016.1, from coordinate 28,686,461 downwards.
AAGAAAGTGTTAAGATTTGAAAGGAATGGTAAGTTAAGCCTAGGTTTATCGACTCATACGAGATCATTGAGCGTGTGGGACTGGTAGCTTATCAACTAGCTTTACCACCTGAGTTAGATAAGATACATAATGTTTTTCATGTATCAATGTTGAGGAGATACATATCAGATCCTTCTCATGTAATACCAGTCGAATCTATTAAGGTGCAACCTGATCTATCATACGAAAAGGAACCTATAAGAATTTTGGATCGTGAAATTAAATAGCTGAAGAACAAAAGGATATCATTAGTCAAGATTCTTTGGAGGAATCATAATGTCGAAGAGGCTACCTGGGAAATTGAAGAGATGATGCGACAACAATATCCATAGCTTTTTGAATGAAGTAAATTTTGCTACCAAAATTTCTTAAGAGGGAAAGAGTTGTAACTCTCCGATATTTATTTCCTTATGATTAGTATTCATTGATTAAATAATTGAATTTGACAAATTGAATTAAATTAGAATTTAGCGAAATTAGTGTGATATGAATACAAATTGTTAATTATTTAAGGGATTTAATAATTTTTAGAATTATTTCTCTTAGTAATGGATTTAATTAGAGATTAAATGGAAGAGATTGAATGATGAAAAAATGTCATTGGACAATTAAGTGAGAGCCATGGGAATGCATCGTATGAAATTAATTTTAGAACCAATCAAAATTTGCCAACTAAAAGTCAAACGTTAGAAAGACCAATTGAAAAATATGACAAATGTGTGGTGAACGGAGTTAGTGGAGTGCATAAGCCCCTTTAGAGATAGGAAAAACCTTAGAAATGGGCAGCACTTACCCAAGAAACAAGCTGTTCTCGGCTTCGAAATAGCTTCCGAACGTCCAAAACAGCAATTTGTTTTCTGCTTTCAACTCCAAAACAGCTTACTCTACTCCCTCACTTTCCAATTACTCGCTGCATGAAATGCCTTCTATCAAAACTACATTCAAAACCTTCAATAAACTGTCATCTAACATCCTAATACTGCATCCAAACAAAACCCAACAGCCACTTACCTCAAATACAGGTCACGGCAGCTTGGGTGCCAATCTCGACAGCAGCACACGGCAATGACACTCCTCCAAAACAGCAGCTTGAATGCAATCTAACAGCAACAACTTCTAGCGTTCAACAGCAACACTAAACCAAGACATCAACTCTACACAGCAGCATGGCAGCAGCAAGGATAGCGTCTGGCAGCGGCAGAACAGCTCCGTTTAGCAGCAACAGCGCTTGGCAGCAGCTCTTCCAGCACTCGATCAACAGCAACAGCACCTGCACCCCGACAGCAACTCTACACGGCGACAGCAACACACCTTGGCAGCAACACTCCTTAAAGACAGCAACTGACAGCTTCAACTCCACGCCAGCAGCATCACGCCATCAGCAGCGACAGCCTCTCTTCACGCCAGCAATTCACTCACCTTGATGCTCTTCACTTCACGGCCTAGATTCACTTCTTCTTGCTTCTACCCTTGCATGCATGATCACTCTGCTCAAATCTGCTCTTGCATGTAACCAGATGCTTCAGATCTGATCACTTGGGAGGCTTAGACAGCACATGCATCAACGGTTTTAGCTCGATCTTCTTCACTAGCTCACGGCTGCATCTTCTTTGCTTTTCACGGTTCAGCAGCTTACACAACCTAGCTCCCTCTATTTTCTCTCTCAAACTGCATAAGAACGAGCTCTCGATTTGGGAGGGGAAAAAAAAGAAGGAGATGAAGGCTTCGGTTTGGCAAGCAAAAATGGGAGCTCACTCTCGGATTCTCCCTCTCTCAATCTCTATCTCTCACTCTCTCACACTCTCACGGTTTTATCAAAAATGAAGACCGAGTACAAGTTTTGAAAGTTTGCTTTTTGTTTTAAGAAATTTCATTTTCTCTTTTTTTATTTTTTTAAAAAAAAAAATTTATTTGAAAAGCTTTTAACACAAAAAGCTGACACTTGTCTTCATGCATGACATTTTCATGCCAATTGTCTAGCCTTCATTCTTGCATGACGACACGTGTCAAAAATTTGAAATATTCATGCAACATACTCATTCATGCGTTCTCCCATTCCGATTCTAAGCTCGAATCTGATTCCGACCGTCCGTCTGGGAATCCGCTTACGACTTGATTTCATCTCCCGGATTATTTTTAAATTTCGAATCCGTTCTCACGCTCTCATAATTATTTTTATTACTATAAAAATACTTATTCCAAATAATTTCAGACTTGAAAATTATATTTTTTTTCGATTGAAACACGATCCAATCAGAAAAATAATTCGCTCATCAACGATGAGTATTTTGGGTTTTACATCAAAAACGAGTCAGTTTGAGATAAAATAGAGCAGTTTCCAAATCCGACCAAAAATTCGGAAGGATTTTTGAAAAATTCAAAAATTTTGAGAAATGTCAAAATGAGTATTAAAATACTCAAGAGATATTTTAGAAACTCAAATGATATTTCTGAAGGAGATTCGAATTGAAATAGGATCAATCTAGAAATCGTTAAAGGCGATTTAGTGAATTACGAAGAGCCAAAAAAGGGCATGAAATGACTTTTAAGAGTTACTGAGATTACTAGGAGGATGTAGGAAGTTCGAATATATGTCTTGGTAAATTTTGAAAGGATTTCGAAAAAGTCCCGAAAAAATAGAAATTGGACGTCCTAGTAGAGTCAAATCAAAAAGAAATAAGAAAGGATAAGCATATGAGGCTAAGCAACCATAGGACATGTGGCAAAGTGGATAAGGATAAGGACACGTGTCAAAATTCGATGGATGGTATTTTTGTAGTTTTGAGAAAGTTTTAAGGGCAAAATGATAATTTGGAGAATTATATACATATTTAAGTGTGAAATGAGATGAGAGAAGAATGGTGCTCGGGCAAATAAAGAAGAAAAACCAAAAAAGTGAGAAAAGAGAGAAATCGTGAGAGATAGGTGAAGCCGAGAGGAAAAAGAAGAATTCGGTCGTGGAGAGTAGGAGGAAGGAAGAAGAAGAATAATAAGGAGGAGGAGAGGTGACCTAACATCCCTAACTTCTTCAATCCATCAAGATTTCACAAGAAAAAGTGAAGGTAAGTTAATTTAAATTTATGTAAAGTTGATGGGGTTTTTTTTAGTTTGGTGATTTAATGAGTATTAATGAATTTTATAGGTTGATTAGAGGATTACCACCATCCAATTGAGCTTGGAAGGAAAGGAAAGCATTAAGAATTGGTCAAGTAATTTGGTAAGGTAAGGGTTCGGGTTTGGAAAGCTAAAGTTGATGGAAATTTAATTGATTTTGAGTTTAATGTTTTATTTGATGTTTGGATGATTAATGAATGCATTTGGATGTGATTTTGAGTTTGAAATGAAGAGGATGAAATGATTTGGTCATTATTAGTATGAGTATAACTTGGAAAAATTTGTATATTTGAATGAATTTTAGTATTTAAATTGATTTTTGGATGTTGAATGAGTTTTGTAGTGTTTTGAGTGTGATTGATGTGGTTGGAAATGAAAAATGATAGAGGATGGGTGTAGGTTAGTGTTCTGCCAAGGGGGGTTTGTGTTGGTGATTTTGTAGCTTTTGATGTTTGATGAATTTATATAAAGATTTAAGTGAATTTGAGTTGGTTTGTGTAAAGAAATTGGAAAAAACAAAAATTCATTGGAAAGCTTGGTGAGGAATTTGGTTAGAGTAGGGATTTTATGTGTTGTGTTGAATTTTGAATGATTAAAATCTTTTTGATAACGTTTTATGTGGTTTTGAATTACATGAAATTGAGTTTGTAGAAGGAAAATAAAATTGGAATTAATTGGATGTAATTATTGAACTTGGAATGAAGTAATGAGCATTATGTTAGTGTACGGATAATTTGTATATTTACATGTATTTAAGTGATTTTAATGGTTTGAATGGTTTGCATAAGGTTTGGAACATGTTTGAGTTAATTTGATAGCAAATGAATGAGAGAAAAATTTAAAATCGAAAATTTGAGTGTTAGGGTGGGTAAAATGAAAATGGGAGTGTAAAGGGATATGAAAACATTCATGAGCATGTAGGAATAGTTATTCTTGCATTTAGACTAGTTGATTTGATTTTATGTTGATAAAATGCTCTCTTAAAAACCCTAGATATGGGTTGAGAGCAAGGTGATCGAAAGAAGAGTAAGGAAAAATTAGGGGCTTCAATTGAAGTGGTGGAGAAGTTAGAATTATTGCCCAAAAAGGTTGGTGTACACTTCCTTTAAAAATATAATTTTATTAGTAAAGTTTAGTATTTACGAGTTTTTAAAATAATATAAATTCGATTAAATTAATGTAGTAATTATGTTTGAATATTAATTTCATGTAAATTGGATATATTTTGAATGATGCTCAAGTAGAATTTAACTTGGAAATAAAATTTTAAAAGAAAATTGGGTATTTGACCGAATATGTGCATAAAAAAAAAAAAATGATTTTGTTAAATTTTGATGCCAAAACTGAGGGCAAAATGATCATTTGAAATTACCAAGATTAACGTTTTGAAAGATTTTGAAAAATTGTTACAAATATGTGATTAAATATTTACTTGATTTATTTTTTTTATTTTAAAATACGTAAAATTTTTCCAATAAATTGTAATAAAGAGTGTTTAAATATGATTTTAATAAATTTCGAATGGAAACGAAAATGAAACGGAATGAAATAGAAAGAAACGAACAAGTTCAATGTTTTGACTGAACGTATATCGGAAGAAAGGCGCAAACGTTTTGGAAAAGATTTGGTAAGTTAATTAAATGCAAAATAGAGTTTTACAATGTTCATATTGATAAATTCAATGAGGGGACCCTTCCTGAATCTTTTATCTGAACCCGAGAAGGACCCCGTAGCACCCCAATAGAACTTCAGCGAACACTAACTTTATGCCAAAAAAATCCCGTCGGAGCACTGAGACTTAGTTAAAACTTATTTTCTAAATCATTTACTTGGTGGCAGAGGTAAAAATTTTTCGTTTTTCTAATAAAAATCCAGCAGCATACCGGTTGTTTCTTAAACTATGTCACCTTGCAAATTCAAAGACAATTTAAAAACACTTCTAATGGTAATCAATCTCAACTACTATGAGCCTCTAGCCCTCATCTCAAAACACCTTTTAGCATGGAAAACCCCAATCACAACATTTGATTTAAAACTAAAACTTTTTAGCCTTCATTTTCATAATACTACTTTATAAAGTTATGCATCCAAAAACTTGTATTTACATTGACAATTTACATGATATTTTAATGTAAAACATATACAAGACGTGATCATGAGCTATACAATATAATGAAAGTCATTTGTCAATCAATCTGTGCGCTCGACTGAACTTCGTCTACTGAACGAATTCACTCTTGTACCTGAAAGGAAATTTTTAAGAAAACACATTGACAGCGAACTGTGAGAAAAACAGTTTAATAAAACTAAAGTATTTTTCTGAAATACTTTATAATAATTCATTCAAAAATTGTTTCTAAAACTTGTTCTGAATTTCTTTCTAAAACTTTCTCATTTCTCGCCTGAAGGATAACCCAGGGAAACTACTCATGTCGTGGAAGTATAAATCTCTCGCTAGCCACTAGGTATTAAGGAATTTACCTTGTGTAGTCACTGATGCGTGAACTCTAGGCACGCGTTACCCCTACGTAATTGGTCTGAACTACACTACTCCATACGTACAAAGAGTGACTCAACTGACTCTCTCTCTCTAAAAAGTCATCCGGACTCCACTCTCAGTTGGTGACTCTCTCACATCTACCATGCATACATAGAGTATCCGGCTGGGTACTTAACTGGGGCTAAGGTAAACTATCGGCGTACTAAAATACTTTTTCTCATTATTTTAAAATAAACTCATTCTCAAGGAAAATATTTACTTCTAGCACATTCTCGGTATAAATATATACTTAACTCAAAACTCACGTGCTAGAATTTTAGTATAACTTCAATAAAAAACTTAATTACATAATGAATAATTTCATATGAACATTAATTAAAATACATTTATTCATATAAACAAGAAATAAAATTTAAATATAATAACGCTCTAAATAACTAACTTTTTACTCACAAAATGCCCTCCAATCAATGACGATCCTCCTCTGAAATCCTCCGATTCTTTTTGTTTTCACCCTAAAACATCCAATACTCATTTAGAATCAATAAATTCACTAAGACAAAGCTATAAATAGTTTCTAAGACAACTAACTCTATAAAATCCTTTTTATGCCTAAACCTTCGCAACTAGGTTTTAACTCATTTGATGCTTTTGAATTCTGATTTCTTTTCATGAATCCTATTTATTATCACCTATGAATACTCTGGTATGCTCGAAATAATTTTCTGAAACTTGAAATAAAAAATCCCAAAATAAGACCTTATTTGGTCGAATGCTACTTGGGAAGAAACCCTTAGGTTTTCTTCATCCGCTTTCACTCCAATCATCTCTTTAACTTGCGTTTAGGTCATCCATGAAGTGAATCTGAAAAGAAACGACCGTCGGGTGGGCATTCCTAGCCAAAATCCACATTTTTGCAACACTTGTTAAAGCACATTTTTACCTCACTTGAGCAATAAACTCAATTCTTTCATATCTAACATTCTTTCACTCAAATATAATCAATCATATTCATTTCATGCATCAAAAAGAGGCTTTTGCATGAAATCCCTTAATATCCTTCAACTAAACTTAAAAACATCTAACTTGACTCTACACTTTGATTTTCTCAATTTTATCACTGCTAAATGGTTTCTTAACCTTAAATAGGCCTAGATGCAAGCTCAATGAGTCACAAACTAGCTTTGGCCGTGACACCCCGTAACATGAATACATACTTTTCTTTCGAATTCTATCACAATAATCACACTAAAATAATCACCAACCAACCTAGTTTTAATCCCTAATCTTAAATTAAGATTTGAAGTAAGGTAGAGAATGGGTTTCTAAATCATTAAGGTTGATTCAAGACAAGGAAACTCACCTGTTAAGACCTCAATCTGACTCCAAACTTGCACAAATAGCTTTGGTTGATGACAATAATCAATTTGGTGATGAAATTCTTGAAGAACCTTGCTTAATCTCCCTTGGTTTCTCTCTTCTATGTGGCTGGCACCACTTCTCTCTCTCCCTATCGATTTTGGACGTGAAAATGGATGGAAAAGTTGAATGAGAGCTTTTATTTATATTTTTAATTACAATTTAGCCCTTTAAACTTTGCTTAATTTCACTTTGAGCCCTAAATTATAAGATTGATTCTAATTCGTCCATTTGTTATATTGTAACCCACCTATTCTATCTACCAATAAAATGACTTCTAGTGGCTCTCTAATAACTACAAAATAAGTTACACTAGGCTAATTCTCATTGGATAGACTTATAAATTTTTTACTTTGGATGGTAAGTTTATCTCACCCTATACTCTGCCATCTCATTTCCTAATTCTCTTGAGTCCTCTAATCGATATCCTACTCATGATGCAAAAATAAATTTAACTTTAAAAACTATTACTAGAGTGGTACTAGTATATCATAAATAGAATTGAGGGTTTACATTGAATATATAGGAAAAAAATTTGTGACTGAAATTGTGTTTACCGTTTTTTGAATGAAACTTTTATTTAAAAATAAAAGTCATTAAAAATATGAAATTTTTGGTAATTAATAAAATTGAGAATGGCCCGAGTAAACCTGAACATTGGTAGGTGGGAATTGGAAATTAATTAGCCAATAAGGTGATATTAGTAATACTGCGTTGTTATACTGATACACAGTTTTCGACGGATGGATTATAAGAGGAACTAAGTGTTTGATCCTGAAATTGAAACTGATTGTGATATGCGATTGTGATATGTAACCCGATGGGTAGCAACCGAATGGTCGATGACGGGGACACCATTTATTCTGGCGGGTAGCCACTGAGTGATCGATGCCTGAAGACCCAAATCCAATCCATGGTATTGTGTCAAAATTTATGAAAGGCGTTGAAAGATATAAAAGAAAACCGTGTTAAAATGATTTACAATGAAAATTATTATGTTTTATGTATGCATCAATTTGTAAATTGAGTCATTTGTAAAAGTTTGAAAATTTGTGAAATCTTGGTTTACGACTTGAATTTTGAGAAATGAAAAATATTTAGTGAAAATCGGGTGGTTATAATTAGAACGAAATGATTATATATGTAATTGTTGATGAATCGATCAATTGGTGAATTTGATACAATAGTTAAGAAAGGTCATTAAAAGCGATTTTTTTATACACTTATATGTATTTCTCAATTAATAGATTTTAATGTGTTTTATTATGAATATTTGAAAATAGTGAAATTGGATTTTGTAAAGTCATACTTGAAAAATAACTTTTATGCACTTCATGGGTGTGTTTACTAGTAAATTGATATCTTTATGATTTATTATAAAAATTTGAGAACTATAAAATCTTTTTTTATAATCTTATATTGTTGGAAAATGGTAAATTTAAAGTTAAGTGTACACCCACTAAGTAGAAATACTTAGCGCATTTAATTTTTCATATGCATGTTAGGTATGGGCATTGTAGATAAAGATAGACGAGAAGTCAGCTGTTGTGCTTTCTACGAATTACATCCTCTATCTTTTGAGTATTCATTTGTGTTCATGAAATTTTATAAATGATAATGCATATAAATGGTATAAAAGCTTTTGGATTGTAAAGTGAATTTGTAAATAAATTGTTAAATATTTTTTTATTTGTATTTCCTTTCGAATAAATTGATTTTTTTATTAAATGCTGCATATATAAATGTTTGCATGGTGAAGTGTTTTTGGGAATGGACAGGAGGTCCATATGGAAGTGAAGAAAGAGTTATTTTAGAAGTGCTATGTTTGCCCTTTGCCTCGATTCTTGTACCGCTGGGGATCGAGGGAGGGGTGTTACAGCTCGAGTGTTGGCAGCAACGCTTCATCAGCTGCGGGAGTCATGAATCTCCATTGAGCACCCTCGAAAATTAGGCACTAGGTCGTTTGATGGAACCAGAGATCCGAAGAGCACCTTGTCATGGTTAGAGACTAGCGAGGAGATCTTTTAAGTAATGGGCTGCTTCGAGGATCAGATGTTAGCATTTTTCGCCTTCATGTTAAAGAACAGAGTTAAAGATTGGTGGAAGGCATTGCAGACACGGAACTCAGTCGGAGTACCTTAGGTCTATTCAAGCAAGAATTCATGAACAAGTTTTATTTGAAGAGTTATCAGGATGTGAAGATTGAAAAAAAAATTTCTATTAGAGCGAGGGTACCTTTCAGTGGCCGACTACGAGAAGAGATTCTTAGAGTTGGTTCATGTTGTGTCTTTTATAGCAGATAATGAAGAGTAGAAGACCAAAAGATTTGCAGTGAGTTTAAATCTGAAGATGCAAGCTTATGTTGTTTTTGCAGTCCATATACAGTATAGGGAGCCTGATGTCATTTTTCGTGGAGTATGAAAATCGTTTTCTTTTAGTATTATGTCAGAAATTGAAGCTAGCAAGGTGCTTAGAAAGTCATGCCAAGGATTTAGCTTGTGCAGTTGTTACACAAAATCGCAAGTGAACGAGCCGAACAAGTAATATAATGATGAGAGAAGTATCGTCCCACGAGTATTGTTGTTAATTAATGTCCAAAATTAAAGTAACTCAATTTTTATTTGGTAGACGAAATTTGAGTAAATGAGTTGAAAACTATAACTAAATTTAATTACAAATATAAATGAATTAATTCAATGAATAAAAGTTCTAAAGTTCTGATTTCACCATAACTAATTTATTCCTCCTCTTTGTTCTTTTTAATCAAAAATTAATTATCCGGTTGCTAGTCGAGATTCCCTTAATTATTCACATAGCCCCTCCGAGGTCTAAAAAAAATACCCTATAAAACTTAATTGCTGACAGAACCCGAACCAGACATTCTCTAGACTTTTGTCTGGAGGATCCCGTCGGACACTCCAACGGACTTCTCTTAACCAGACTTGTCTAGTAAAAGAAAAGCCACATAGTAAACCCCTTAATCTTGCCCATTTACTTCTTTTACTTAAGTTGAAAACTTGTTTTCATTGAAAATAATTGGGTTGGTGTAAATTTTTTGCGTTTTCTTAAAACAGATTTTATAAAAATTTGACAGCATGACGACTGTATTTTTATTGTTTCCAAAATTTATCTGTAAAGAAAACACACTTCGTACTAAGTCAAATCACCACCCAACTTCCTTTGGCCATAAACATGCATTTTCTCAAGCGATTTCAAAACATACATTATTAGCAAATATATAATTTCCATAACATAAAATTTTCCACAAGCTTATATTACGACAATCTTCAAGAAAGTAATTCATGTGTATTTATATATATAGAAATACCACCTATTTAATGTGTCATATGCAAGTGTTTCGACTATATGCCAATAGCAAAATATGGATTTACAAGTTTTTAAATGTCTATAAGTCAAACAAACAATCATTTAATCATGATAATTACAACAACAAAATATGTGATTTATTTGATGCATTCTTGGATTTCGCCCACCCATTTGTATTGTGTAAGTCTTTTCGAACACCCAGTCACCTGTAACGATCCCAAAAATAATGTACAAGCTACACAACAAGTAAACGTGTTAGCGCATATTACAAGATAATATAATCATATAATTATAATTCAACTCATAATTTATTCGTATGTTATAATTTCTCGATTTTTAAAACTTTTCTATCTAAAACTACATGTATACCTTTAGTATACTCAAACTATCACGTGGCGGTTTTCACAATACGTCAAACATGAAGCTAGTCAAATATCTCGACCACTACGATGCAGAATTTATTACATCACAATTGTAGTGTGAAACCATCTTAATTTGAACAACTACAATGCAAAATTTCTTCATTGCATATTGTATTGCTCAATTATATAATTCTGGCAGCTTCATGTGGAATTTCTTCATCGCTGCTATGGTGCCCATAAACCAAACCTTGGCAACTACGTGCGGAATTTCTTCATCGCAACATAGCGCTAGATAATAAGAAAACTAAGGGTATACACATTATTCTTGAAACTATTTTCTCTAAGTGCAAAAAGCACAAAACCTCTTACTTTTCTAACTCATAAATTTTCTCGATTCAAGCATTTTAAAATTGACTTTATTTTAATTCCTTCACTTTGTGATTTCCATTTGGATATGACATATTCAAAACTTAATTTTAGAATTTTGAAAATCATTTTTGATTTCATTTAATTACAATTCACAAAGTTTTAAAAAATACAAATCTAAATGGGTGTAAGCGATAAGGCACTTACCTGACACCTTTTGCAAAGCTCACAAACTATTCGATATTTCCTTCGCATTACCTATATATTTAACGTTAATTTTTTAGGTAACGTCGAAGCGAATTCAATCGCATATATAAATATTACATAATGGCTTCGAAACACTTCTAAATGAACTCAAAGAAACTCGTGCATTAAGACGACGCATAACACTCATCCGAAACCATGATTATCATCAAAACAACACGCGACATTCATACCAATAGTTTTGATGCAAAAACAGCACTTACATCACTTTGAAATAGCTTGTATTCATTAAAATAACTTACGAAATCATTCGAGATAGCTCAACATAAAATAGCCATGATTTTTAACTCAAAACAGCATGATACAGTATCCTAACAGCTCTTAAAATAGCATCGAAGCAGCTCTAAAAACAACACGTAACAGTTCGCGAAACAACACGATGATAGCCCGTTACGTGACACTTTAACAGCTCAATACTTAGCATTTTTACAACTCACTAAATAGCATATATATAGTCTAAAATACTGCATGTTGACAGCCTTCTAACAGCCTGTAAACAACTCAATAATAGCTCTTAAACAATGTATAAAACCAGTACACAAAACAACCCCAAAATAGCACACATAACAGCCCATAAAAACAGCTAATAAAAACTGCATATAACAGCCCATAAAAACAGCATGCTGACTGCACCATAAACAACATGATGACAGCACTATAACAGTACAATGATAGCATCGTAACAACAGCTCATAAAAATAGCATATTATGGCAGTTTGACAGCTCATAAAATAGCTCGTAATGCAGCACTTATAATAACATCAAAACAGCACCTATGACAGCATACTAACAACCCACAAAAATTGCATGTTATAGCTCACAAAACAGCATATATATCAGCTCAGAAAACAACACACAACGCATCATTTTGACAGCCATTACACGATGTCTTGACAGCCCTTTAAAGTGTGTTTTAACAGCTCCTTAAAGTGTTCTTTAACAGCCCTTAAATCCTCAACATAACAGTCCCTACAACATATTTTCACACCAATTCAACATCGAAATTCATCCGCTAATACAATGAAATACAAACAAACGAACCTCTGCACTAATGAGGTTTTAAATCTTAAAACCCAATCATTTCGTCATCAAATTTCATCTGATAACACATCAAAATTATTCCAATGAAATGACGCTCTTAAAAACATAACTTACCTCATACCTTTACAACCCAAAAAGACACAACAACAGCCCACAATTCGAACACCGCTTCTATCCACAAAAATCACTTCATCCGAGCTCCCTAGAATGAGTGAAGTTCGCCTAAAAACAACTTTTAACTCTTCCAACGAGATGTTATTGTCATTTATCAACAGCGAACAACTCACACTCTTCTTGTTAATCGAGTACCATGATCTCCCTTGCTTGTATGTGCTGATTTTCACCTCAAAACAACTTTAAAAAAATTTCCAACATCAAGTTGTCTTCTTTGAAACTCACGGCAGAACACCCCTTGACTTGACCGAATAATCTCCCTTCTTCCTTCTCGAATGAGTTGTTTCTTGCATGAGTTGAAAACCATCAAAATCAACTTTCAAAATTAACAAACAACTGCTATCCTCTGTTGTAACTCACAGCAGAACAGTCCAGCTTTCTTGCACAAAATAAATTATTCAAACAGCTTCCAAACTTACCAAGCAACCAGCTGTCTTGGTTTTCTTCTTCAAGGTAGAATAACTCCCTCATCTCTTTTTTTCTCGGTTTCAATGGCTACGAAAATGGGGTACTTGCTACTCAACTTTGAGGTTGATGATTGCACATGCAGCTCGAGCTTGAAGATGCTGCTCGCTCCTCCTCGCTTGCTACACTTTCTCCTTCACTTGAACTCTCGGGTTGATGGTGAGATTGAAGGATGAAAGCATGAGCTGCACTCTCTCTCTCTCTAGCTGCTCTCGGCTTTGGATAGAGGAGATCGAACTCTCTCTCTTTTAATCACTCTCCCTTTCTCACGTTCTCTCTTTCTTTAGTTTTGGTTTTTGCTTGATGTTTGACCGAGTCCACCATCAAATGTTCTCTAAATAACTCTATCACTTTCACTGGCTTCTTCCACTTCATTTGCTGCTTTTGCTTCATTAATACTTTGTACACATGTCATACCCACATCATTATCCACCATTTATTTATCAATTTATTTTCCTTGCTTGCCACTTGTCCATCATCCATGGGTCCATCTCTAATTTTGTGACACTTGTCTTGCATCCATTCACTCATTCTCTCATTTCTTGACATGTGTCCTATTATGCACAATCTCCTATGCCTATTCTTTTATGCTTTCATTTCACACTTTTCGTTTTGAAATCGCTTTGGGTCCACCTGAAAACTTTATTATGATTCATTTTCACATTCGGAAACTTCATTCGAATTCAAATGATTATTCGGATCCGATCGCTCTAATTTATTTTATAATTTCGAATTTAAAACTTATCCCCGGACCCATCCGGGAATTTCATAAAAATTCATTTACGCATCCAAATCCGAATGGATAATTAATTCTATTATCCCTTAATCAATAACAACATTTAATAAATTACTTGGATGTCGGAATAGCATGTTACAACTGCTATGTTCCTATGCAAGTCAAAACATTAAGATTTATGAATCTCTTTTATAGACTACACAAACCATGCAGGTATATTCCTATCCTGTATGTAATTTATGACATTCAATACAATGAACTAGACACATAAATCAACTTCTACTATCATTATGATTAACAATTTAACTAAATAGTGGCAAGTTATTTAGAAATATTAAGAACGTATTAAATGCATTAGCCAAGATAGAAAATCTTTAATTAAATTGAATAAATGGTTAGAACATCAAATTTAGGCTACATCATAACCTTAGAAAAATAAATCTATTCCATACTTAAATTAAAATTAACAAATACTAGAAAACAAAAGATAAGAAAACTTAGTGGATTGAAGCTTTTTTGTAGAATTTCTTCTTCTACTTTGCTCCTCCTCTCCAAGCACTCTCTTTCTCTGATCTACTTATTTTGATCTCTGGTGAGATGTTTGGAATGGTGATTCTAAAGCCAATTTATAGGCAAAGTTCACCTCCAATTACATCTTGCATGTATCATCTCTTTATAATTTTTCACTCTTCTGCATCATCGCTTACATCATAATTCACCTACCTCATTCATGTCAAATTTCATATTACATCATTGCTTACATCATAGTTCTCATTATATCACCACTTACATCGTAATGACAGAAGTCTTTACATCAGCATGACATAATATTTATTTCTAGAATACTCGATTTTTAAACTGCAATAACTTTTTTATGTGAGCTCTGATTCAAGTTATTCTTGAAATTATGACTTGCTTCGAATGATATTAATTTTATAGCAATGATATTGTCATGAACAATAACACTTGGTGGGGTCCACACGCGATTTTTTACCAATTTTACTCTGAAAATGAAAAATGTAAAAAGAAGTAATAATTTACTTAATAATAATAATAAAAATCTTAGGAATTAAGCAAGAATTCAGGTTTAAAAAAATAAAATAACTCTATAAAAATAGAGTTATCACACCCCCTAAACTTAAGATTTTGTTTGTCCTCAAGCAAAACTAAAAATAACACCCTAAGCTAAAAACAAAAAAAATAAAAACACAATCTATTTTCGTAGGTAAACACGATGGTATTGAGCATATGTCATAAGCTTTTAAACCCTTAGGTGTCCCTAGTAGGAGAAGTTGTGTCCACTAAGGGTTTATCAGTAACGATACCCACAAACGTTAAAAGATTCCACCTATAACTCATCAACATCTCACTAAATGCAAATTAACAGAAATCTCATACATGTATAATCTTGTATCAGGACAAAAGATAAGTCACTAATGATCTAAAACACAATCATCAACAATCTCACACCACTCTTAAAGCAATTTCATTTCAAAACACCATATTCACATGTCATGGACTTATTTCGCCTCGACTCTAATCCTCACAAGATATCTCTCATAACTCTCATAAATCCTAAAGCAAACACTTATGCAATCATACGTGATAGAGGTTATGTAAAGGTACAGCAAGCATCATTTACATCACATATGAATATAGATGTTTAAAAAGAACGACATTTTTAAGTGAATAGATCTCATTATTGAAATCAAATACTAAGAACGTAGATAGAGTATGATGACATACTTCAACTCTCAAATTGGACTTCCTCTTGAAGATCAATAGGTTTTATTAAATATTGTATTTGGGTTATGGTTAATTGATATGTAAGATATTTTAAGGTACAGGTTCAACAAGAACTTAATATCATACCAAAATACTTCATTTATTCTCTTTAATTCATCACAACTTCTCTTTTCTCATTTTTTTTTTTTTGCACCACAATGCTATTAAGAAGCACATCATATAAATGTTAATACTTCAATTCCCTTATCTTTTTTTACTACATAGCATGATCCCAAACTTCATAAGGTATGACTAAATTTAAAGGCTCAATAGGGTCATTTAGTAAGGGTAAACAGAGAAAAGTGTTTAAAGTGTTTGACTTTAAAGGGTTTATGATGTATCTCAATTCAAAGTAGGAAAGTAGGATTTTATGGAGTAAAGATTACCTATATTACTTCTAAGAAGTTGATCCAATTTTCAAATCAAAGCAACTCATGTTATCTACAATGAAGATTTGTTCTTTAGTATTCAATACAAAATCTATAGAGATTATCTATTAAGAACAAAGTAAAAGTGTTTAAGAGTAGAAACAAATAATTCCCTAAAAGAGAAACGTTTAAAAAGCTCAAATTCTCACTAAGGATAATCTCCACTAATAGTCCACAATTCATATAAACATGATATTCATCCACTCAATTAACTAAAATCATGACATTCAAATGTCTTAAATCATGCAAAGATGTTCATGACTATTCCCTAGTAAAGATATCCAACCAAAAACATCTATTAAGACTCAATTAATAAACACAAAGTAATTAGTTAACTTGTTAGGGCAGAATTCAAAAACAAAAAAAAAAAAATTAATGGGAAAAATAATAATTTTTTTTTTTTGTTTTAGAAAAGAAAACAAAGATGTGCATTAAGAGTACAAAAGTACTCCTTACTCTACCATTTTTTGGTTTCAACTTGGACTAGTTTTTGAATCTTATGGTTTTAATGATAGCAAACTCCACCCCCAAACGTGTTTGAGACATTGTCCCCAATGTCTAGTAAGATAAAAAGAAGAAAAACACAAATGGAAATGCTATCAATAAAATCATAGGGTAAAAAGTTACAACCGGAGATTAAAATCGAGTGCACACTTCTTGTTACTGCTTGCTTCAGAATCACAAACCACATGCGACATGATTGAATCAACTTCGGACACAAAGTCTTGCAGTCGGTCAAGTAGCTCATCAGCACTTGAAGCTAAGACTAAAATGCATCAGTTTGCTTGAGTCATAATGTAAGCCCTCATTCTCACCCGTGAACTCCCTAGTAATATATGATAAATTATGTAATAAAATTACATAAGTGTAAATGGTCCACGTAGAAAGTATTGAAGTTGTTGTATACTAATTGCAATGCAAAAATGTCGACAAGGGTAAAATGGTCATTTTGCTAAATTAAATGCCTATGATCATGATTAGAATACGTTAGTTAGGGAGGATTATGAAAGCATATAAAAGCTAATAGAATATTATGGAAATGAAGCAAAGGTGGAGGAGATTTAGGTAAAATTCCAAGGAATGGCATGCATGTAATTAAGTAACAAACTTCAAGGGCATTTTCCTAAGTGAAGACCTATATATATGTGATGTTAGTCATGATACTTAGAGAAATTTTGAAGCAAAAATAGAGAGAAAAGAGAGGAGGGATGTCCATAAGGAGGAGAGGAAGAAGAAAGCTTGTCTAACCCATGTTCTGAGCCTCCAAAACAAGAATTTAAGCCATTTCAAGCTAGAAAATCAAACCCCAAACCAAATTAAGGTAAGTTATCCTTAATCTCTTCAAGTATGATGTTAGTAAGGTGGTATCATGAGTTGTGTCATGAGTTGAAGATTAGCTTAGTTTTGATGTACAAATTGGTGGGGGTTTTGATGTTAAGTAAGTGTAGAATCATAATAACCAAAAAGGGAAGTTTGTTTTGAAAGAAACATGCATGAAAGATGATCTAGGGTCAATGTGGGAGAAACCCTAAGTGTTGATTAAAGCATGCATTTAGTAAACTAAGTTGTAGATTAAGTGTTTGATAGAAGGTTTAAGAGAAGATAACTTGAGAAATTGAAAAAGGAAAGACATAGAGATAAATTAAGAATTTCGAGCTAGATGAAGGGCCCATAGAGATCTGAGCTATTCTAGCTTATTTGGGGTTGTTCTATACCTTAAAACATGCCTCGAGAACATAGCAAACCATAGAAATTGGAACGGAATTATTCCGATAAAAATTGACGAAGTTATGGCCAAAATAGTGCACGTAGGAAGTCGTAATGTGAAATAAGGATGCAAATGCATTTTTCGATGCCCGAAATGAATGTATTCAGTCATAATTAGGTAAAATAACTTTAGATACGAAAGAAATGAAGTTGTTGCATATAGGATGCCATAAGTATGCATCAAAAGTGCCCGAAAAAGGGTGTTTTTCTTAGATTTGACATGGCAAACGATGAAATTTTTTTATGAAATTTTGTAGTGACCAGAATGAGAGATGAGAGGATCGTAAGAAAAAAAATTAAAGAAAACGAAGCTTCGAGTAGTGTCGTGCATTACATTCTGGTTTGGGGTGTCAAAAAAAGCTTAAATTTTTAATTTTTCATTCCAAGCTTCAAAAAATTATGGCGAGTGTTCCGACGTGTCCTTAGTTGATAATAACTGAGGTTCATGCAAAGAAATCAGAATTTGAAAGTCTCAGTTAAGTTAGAAACTAGATGAGAAAGTTGTAGTCAAAAGAGGTTTTAAAAAGTTCATTACTTTGAAAGTTTCAATTGTAGTTTAATGAAATTCGTTCTAGCAAAGTTTGAATAAGAACGTGATGTGTAGGTGCAAAGCAAGCTAGTGGAGTGAGGGAGACCCATTAGAGCTTGTTGGCTAGTGTGGATTTAGGTGAGTTCACTAACTCAAATTGTGTTCAATATTGTTGTTAATTGATATGTTATTTTTTTCAAAAGAAATATCAAAAATAAAGTTGTTTTAGTGCTATTAGCACTTAGTAAATAAAAAGAGATTTTTCAAAGCCTTTCGTATACCTCTTAAAGTTATGTATGAGTACGCACTACGGCGAGCGATGCAGAAAATTCCACCCGTAGTCACTCAGAGTTTCAGTTTAGCACAGTGCTATATATTGCGATGTAGAAAATTCTGCAATGTAGTCGCTCAGATTTCGATATAGTGTCTTATACTACGATTGCGATGCAGAAAATTCCACAATGTAGGCGCTAAGCCTATATAGCAACTTGCACCACGGTTGGCGAAGCAAAAAAATTCCTTCATGTGGTTGCTGAGAGTGTTAGTAGTGTTACGGTTGGTGTTAGTGAAAATCGCCACGTGACATGGCAGTTGGGGTTACGAATGGTGCTTTTAAAAGTAAAAAGAGTTTTGTAAAGATTTCCATAAATTCAATGAGTTTATGATGGTTTGGTTATGAATTGTTGAATTATTATAAATGATCTAAATTATATTGTTGTTTTCATTATATCCTATCAAACTTCTACAAGTACTTGCATGGAAAAATAGAAGCGCACAATCAAAAACGAAATTTCCTCAATAAATTTAGGTGGGCTAATGCTCGAAGAATAATTGTCATATATTATGGTTACATGAAAACATACTTTTGCATGTTGATCTATCATCATGAAAGTTGTATGTATATGTTATTTTGTGATGTAAATAAATTTCATAGCCTCTTTTTTTAATATAATCAAATACTTTGAGTATTATATTGTGGATTTGGTGAAAATGAATAATTGTTTAAATGTATGTTTGTGAATGAAAGAAGTTGAGTTGAGATTGATTTATTTTTTGGAGTGTATATTTACATTGTAGGAATTTTGGAAACCTTATAAAAGCAACCGTTATGCTACTGGATTTTTGTTAAAACAGTTTTGTAATTTGAAATTAAAACGATCACTTTGTGACTACAAATGAATGAAAATTGAGATTTAACAAACCGATCCAACAAATTTGAAGACACTGATATAAAAGTTATTTCAAAGCAAAAGTAAAATGGGCAAGTTTCAGGGTTCGCTCCATGATTCCATTTAGCCGACTAATCGAGCTTAAGAGGGGGTCGTTGGACTGCCAGGTGAGGCCTACCAGATACTAGCCTAAAGGGGATCTGGTTTGGGTCTCATCACATAAAACCCTGTTCCACAATATGATCAAGAAAAGCCAATAAACCATCATAGAAACCATTAGCATTCAACAAACCTAATGACTTTTTATGAATGTTGAGATGGGCCCAGGACACAATGTTGAAGATTTCTTTAAACGTTTCCAAACCATCAAGTAACGCGATAAAGACATCAGCATTGAGTAATATGTACGCCATTCGCCCATGCATGCTCCTGACTTGAAACTCATTACCTATACTCATACCGATGATATCTCTCCTTTCAGCCAAAGGCTTTACTGTGATACATAAGATTCTGCTGCCTGTAATATTTGCAGTTACCACGACAGAACCCCTCAATGCTAAACTACCTCCCCCATACACTAGATCTATGTTTCAGTCAACTAAAGTCTTACCAAGTTCAACGGCTACCTTTGAATATTAAGTACTCACACCAGACTTCGAGCCACAAAAAACACAGATGATTTTGAATCTACTACACGAGGACTCTACCATTTTTTTTTCTCTTTTTTTTTCCCTCATACAAAATTAATTGTTTATTATCAGCAATGAACGCTCATTTAAAGAAAAGGAAAGAGTAAAAGAACAATTCTACGTGCTAAATAGTTGTGATCAGAGGGAAAAGAAAATGTTAAGTGTAGAAATGTCAAAAAGAAAGCACTATCTTAAAAAAAAAAAAAAAAAAAATTAAAACACACCACTAGGAAAAAAAAAATTCAAAATGTTAGGTGAAAAAACATAAAAGTAAACACAATTATCGAAAAAGTTTAAAACAAGCTAAAAAATCCAAAATAGCAGGTAAAGAATTGTCAAAAAGTAAACAAGATTATCGTAAAAGTTTGAAACAAGCTAAAAATTCAAAATGACAGGTAAAAAAATGTCAAAAAGTAAACACAATTATCGTAAAAGTTTGAAACAAGCTGCTAAACAAAGAAAAAAAAATGATGTTATAGTAGTTGTGATTGTGGCTCACATCTTTCTCTGGTTTTACATCTAGAAATGGCTTAAATACCTTATATGAGTTGAGGATCGGCTTCCTATCCAGTTTTCTTATAAACTGGCAAATAGGGTCTTTTAAAGTGTAAAACTCAAAACTTTGTTTGTCAGAAAACGAATTATTTTTCGATGGATTGCGTTTCTGAACGGAAAGTATCCGTGAGAATATAAAATTTTTCGAAAAGTGGATTTAGTGATTAAAAAATTTCAAAATTTATTTTCAAGTTGAATAAAAGTGAAACGGATCGAAAATGAACCCATCTGAATAGATTTCGAGTGATTCAAAAATTTATTGGACGGAAATATATTTTTCAATTTCGAATCGTATGGAATATTTTTAGAAAAATAAATAATTTCAAGCGCTCAGAGGTGAAATCGAAATTTAAAAATATTTTCGGAGGCATAATTGAGTTATAAGCGGATTTCCGAATGAACGGAATCGAATTTGAATTCGAAACCGGAATAGGAGATTGCATGAAATTGGAACGATATGTGGTTCGAATAGGATGCATGAATTGGACATGTGTCAAGCATGTAAAGATGAGAGAAGACAAGTGTTAGAAAACTTAATGCATGAATGCCATGTGTCAAGGAATTGTGAAGCATATATGTATTGAAATCAAAAGAAAACATTTGAAGCAAAAATCAAACATTACTCGGTCATTTCTTCCATGTTCAAAATCGAGAGTCATTTGAGAGAGAGAGAGAGAGCATTTTGGGAGAGAACCAGATCATGAGAGCTCATGAGAAGTGAAAGAAACCTCACCCATTCGGTCATCCAACACCATCAACTAGAGAGCAAAGTGAGAGTTCAAGAGAAAAGGGCTGTAATCAACTAAAGAGCCAAGAGTGAGGAAGAGTAGCACAAGCAGCAAGCTTCATTCATTCAAGCAGCCTAAGAGCACCATTTAGAGAGGGAGCTCGTGAGGGAGAGGTCTAGTGAGAAATAGAGAGGGAGCCATAAGAGAACTGCTCGGTTTTGGAAGTTAAAAGCTGAACCAAAATTGTTGTGCATGCAACCCGAGAACTCACCAAGTAAACCCGAGCTGTACAGCTATTGTTCTTCCCTCATTTACTCTATTTTTAGCTAGATCTGGAGGGGAATCTCATAGTGTAATAGCTATAGCAACCAAGTGAAGATGACAGCTAGTGCATGCAAGTGAAGAAGAAGGTTGCATGCTGTCGTGAACTAGAGTTGAAGGATAGCTTGCTGTCAAGAGCATTTTGAAGCTGTTTTTGGGTGAATTTCACTCATTCAAGGTGAGTTGTTGTCCCATTTGGCTTTGTTGTGATGTTTTGATGTGATTTATAAGCTTGCATGCACATTTAGATTTAAGGAAGCTCTCGGTAAAAGGAAAGAAATTTGGCAGCACCTTCGCGAGTAATTTTTAAGCTTTCGAAACGATTTTGGAGAGGTAAGTTTTGATTTTATGGTTTTCGTTTGGATGAAAAATATTTAGGATTGAGATATGGATTAAATTGATGATGACATGATTGGGTTTTAGGATTTAGAACCCTATTAGTGCGGAGGTTCGTTCGATATTTTTTCGTTGTGATTTCGATGTGATTCCGGAGGATTTCAATGTCGAGATATTTGTGTAAAATCTGATTTATGGACTGTTAGAATTAAAAGTATGGGCTGTTTTGTTGTGCATTTAAACTAAGATATGCAAAGGATTTTCATGCATAAGAATATGTTAAGTTGATGAATTTTTAGAGTTAAATCAATCAAGCAAAATCCGATGCGATTAAGTTTTGGGGTTTTATTGAAATCTAACCCCTTTTTTATAACCCATGTGAAAAATAACCCTTTTTTTTAAATCCCAACCTCAAGGTAGAGAATCTCAACCTCTAGGTTCGGAATCCCAACTTCCAGGTTGTGAGTCATAGTGTTAATTCAATTCAATCTCAACTTCAGGGTTGAGATTTTTTCAACCTATAAAAAAAGGGTTAGTTTTCAAATAGACTCTCAAAAAGGGGTTATTTTATGTATTTTCTCTTAAGTTTTATGGGCTATCATTATACGCAGTTTTTATGAAAGTTTAAAACTATTTTATGTGCAGTTTTTATGCAATGTTTAAGGGCTATCAACATGCAGTATTTTAGGCTACATTTGGGCTGTTTAGTGAGTAGTGAAAATGCTAAGTATGGAGCTATCAAAATGTCGCGTAACGGGCTGTCATCGTGTTGTTTCGTGAGTTGTTTCGATGTTGTTTTTTTTAGAGCTGTTACATGCTGTTTTTAGAGTTGTTTTGGGGCTGTTTTAGAAGCTGTTTTATGGGTTATTGTGATGTTGTAGCATGCTGATTTGGTTTAGAATTACAAGCTGTTTGACATCAAAATTGTCTCGAATAATCGCGTACACTAGTTCGATGAATATAAGCTGTTTTGAAATGATGTTAAGTGCTATTTTTGTATTGAAACTAATGGTTTGATTGTCGCATGTTGTTTTGATGATAATCATGGTTTCAAATGAGTATTACATGTTGTTTTAATGTGCGAGCTACTTTAAATTCATTTAGAAGTGTTTTGACGTCGTTATGTAGTAGTTATGTAATTGATTATGCGATTGAATTTGCATGCGGCGTTACTTAAAGAATTAACATTAAATGTATAGGTAACACGGAGGCAATATCGAATAGATTGTGAGCTTCACAATAGGGTATCCGGTGAGTGTTATGAAATTGTTTTGAAACTATTGTTTAATTCTAAATCGTTTCAATTTTATAAACGTTTTGGAATGAATGAATTTATTTTAAGTCTTATGATTTCATGCAAGTTTATTTAAGTTAAATGACGTTATAAGATTTTAAAGTTACAAAGTTTTACATGACATTATATTCTATGATCAAACATGTTATGCTATGAATTATATTAATTATGATATCCTTCTTTACGAATTTTTATGTTAAAGAATGATATGTGGATTTTATATAAAGTGCAGCTTGTTTATAAATCTTTTATCAAGCCTATGGTATTCCTTATGACGATTTTATGATGTTGTCGGTAATGGTAGAATACCCTAAAACAATGTAGGATTTCGCTTGGGAGTTGTGATGAAGGATTTCACCTCTCCCTAGGGTATATTATGAGCTAGCTTACTACCTGAGCGATGTAGGATTCCGCTTGTAGCGATGTATGATTCCGCTACTTAGTTACCGATCATATGACCTTGCGATGTAGGATTCCGTTTTACCATATGCCTGGGTATACCATTTGGTGATTAAAGTATTGGTGGTTGATTTACTATATTTTTATGAAATGAATTCTTATTAATTTGTATCCATCACTTTAAATTTACAAGTTTATGATATATATTGAAATGATATAAGCTGCTGAATTTTGTTTCAGAATTCATAAATTATATTTTATGAATGTGTTTAAAGTTAAGTGAAATGATTCGATAATGTTTTATGAATAAATTTGTAAATGATAGGGAGGTGACTATTTTGAAACTGGATTTTACTTAGAATAATATATCACTTATTGAGATTATTATCTCATTCTATTATATGTTTATAAAACCAAACTCCCCAAGTCAAGGTGCAGGTTTAGGTGTTACAGCTTCAACCGCTGGAACTCCAACTCACGAATAACAAGACTTTGTTGCATTGTAATTGCTGTGCGTGTTTATCTACAACTTTTGTTATAAATATTTTTGAGTTGTAAATATTAACACTTGAATTATATTAACTATATTTTGAAAAAGCTGTAAACCTATTTATATGTGAATTCTAAACTATTTTAAATGCTATTTTAAATTCCACTTTGATGCCTTTTGATTTTAATTACTTGATTTGAATTTTACTCTGAAGTTTTGAATGTATGAAAATGTATTTAAACTTTCGCTTTTATATTAAATCTGGATTACCAAAACTAGTTGTGTATGTAAAACCCAAAACCTCGTCCGTCGGATAACGAAATATTTTTTTGATGGATCGCGTTCAATCGAAAAAATATATTTTCGAGTCTAGAAATATTCGGAATAATTATTTTAGAATAATAAAAATAAATTTGAGTTCATGGAGACAGATTCAAAATTTTAAAATAATTTCGAAAGCGAAAGCGATTAAAAGTGAATTCCCGGACGGACAGACGGAAATGGATTCGATGTCGGAATCCAAAACGAGAGAATGCATGGAAGACTTTAAATAAATTGGCATTAGTGAATGAAAGTGACACATGTCACACATGCAATAGGTGAGCAATGACAAGTGGCATTGTGAAAGTGTGCATGAATGACACTTGTCAAGAAATTGAAAAAAAAAAATTGAAAAGCAAGGATTAAAGGCAATAAACATGTAGTCACCATTCATTAAAACCAAGAGAGTGAAAAAGTGAGTTTGTAAAGATTTCAAACTTCATTTGGTCTCCTATCAAGCAAACCGAGAGCTTTCATAGAGAGAGTTCAAGAGAGATAGAGAATGAGAGAGTGAGAGTAAGAGAAAGAGAGAAAAGCAAGCAAAAGGTATTCGGTCTTCAGTCATTCATCATCATTACCCATGAGCAAGAAAGAGAGAGGGAGAGAACTCAACATTCGGCCTCCATTCTTCAAGCAAAATCGAGAGCTACCTTATTGCATATGAGAGGAGTGAACAGCTATCAACAGACCAAGATGACGTGAGGTTGAAGGAAGAAATTCAGATCTGAAGAAAACTGGATGCATGCAAGGACAGATCTGAGAACTCTAGCCGTGCATGCAAACGAGAGAAAGACCGTGAGCTACTGTCGCAGTCCTCAGGTGCTGTCATTGTCGCTGCCATTGCCGAGCAGCTATTGTCAGGTCGTGTGTTATCCAAGTGCAGACCAAACTGAAGCACCATCCTCTCTCCTGCCTATTTGATCTTCTTCTAGCTAGAAACTCACACCTATAGGTAAGGATGAAAGAGCTACTGTCGTGACTTTGTTATTGCCGTGAGCTCACCGTTATGAACTGCTGCTGATTAGATACTGTCAGGCTGTAAACAAAGAAGACAGCTGCTGGTTGATCTGGAGAGGAAGAGCCACAAGGAAGGGTCAAGCCGTGAGCTTAAGTGTTGTAGTCGCAGCTGCCGTGGAGAGCTGCTGTCGTGAACTGAAGTTGTTGCCCCGTGACCTGCTACTGAAAGAAAGTGAGTTGGTGAGTGAGTTTAATGTTGTCAGGTGAGGTTTTGAGTGACATCGAAATAATTTCAGCTTGATTGTGTATTGTTTGCTACCGTAAGCTTAGGTGAAAGTCGTCTTGCTGTCGGGATTGTCCGAGAGTTAGTTCGAAGTGAAAAATAGTTCGAGTTGAGGTAAGTGCTGTCCTATTAACTTGTTAAGATGTTTCGAGTAATTTTTAAAGTGTGCATGTGAATAAGAATTGAGATATGGATCAAATTGCTATGCTTGGGTTTTAGGATTGAGAACCTCGTTAGTGCGGAGGTTCGCTCGATATTGTTTGGTTGTGTTTTTGGAATGAAATGGTCATCGGTCGTTTTCGTTTTGAAATGGATTACGGGTTGTTATAGGAAAGTTAAGGGCTGTTATGTTATGCTTTTAGTTTCGAGTTCGTTGTCGTGGAAAATGGTTAGTATTGGTATGTTTTAAAGTATCGGATAGTCGTTCGGATATTGAGAAATTGTTTTCGAGCGATTCGGATGAGTTTTCCGCGATCGTGAATGTTTTTAGTTTGTGATTTTTTTGTTGTTCAATATGAAAGTGTTGATGATGTTATCTCGCTGCCTTGAGATGTATTTAAGCCGTTAAAGTGTTAAAGTTTGATGTTAGGATAGTTTGAAATATATTGAGTTAATTGGAAACGAAAGAATCGTGCAAAACGCTAAAAGTGATCATTCGCGATAATTAGTTGAAATCGCGTAAGTTTTATGTTATTCGTTTAGCTTCGAATCTTCTTTTTATTGAATCCATTAGAATGTGATGTCGATGATGTTACTTTAGTTGCTTTTGTAACCGTAGAGTTTTGAGTAGTTTTTGTTGTGATAATGAATTGGTTCGAGATAGTCTCCGCGTGCGAATATTAGTTCTCCATATTGTTATTATGTGGGGATAATCACCTGAATTGTCGTGATTAGAAATCCTCATGTGGTTTAAGTTTAGTTTGTACACGAGCCATGTTTTAACGAAAGCTTGATTGAAACCAATCTTAGGTGAACTGACGAGCGGACGAGAGCTATAACAGGAGTGGTTATCAGTTATTGGAAGCAAGTTGTGGGTGTGCATTTTATAAAGCTTTCACGAATTCTGTTATATGAAATTATTAATGTGATATTATTTTAGTTTATGATTATTATGTTATTCAAGTAACATTTTAGAAAATTATCGTTTTCCCTATATACATGAGAACGTTATTTCAATAATTGAGTTTTTCCTCTAGAAAGCAAGTTTTTCGGTTTTAAACCATAACTAGAAAACGAAACACTTATGAGATAATGTTAAAGGTAATTAATATCTCTTTAGTTTATCTTGACCTCTAGCAGAACCCGGTCGAGATACCCTATGCGTATATAGTAATAGACAGGGGGAATCGTAATCTGAAGTTCCCATACGCCTAATAGACGGGAGGAATCGTAATCCCAAGTTCTCGTACGGCTTAATATTCAGGGGGAATCGTAATCCCAAGTTCCCGCATCTGAGCACACGCAACCAGAAAATTTCTAGTATTTCATGCCATATAGATATTTAGCTTAAGAGCTTAAGAGAATGAGTTTTTCTAGAGTTACCCTTCTAAGTTAGGAAAGAAATCAAATACGTCAATAGACGTTAGTTTAGAATAATAAGAAAAATTCAATTGCAAAAAGTTTACTAAAAGAATCTTTTGCATAAATAAGTCGTATCGTTTTCAAAATAATAATGAAAGCAGAATTTATTATTAAGTACACTCACTGAGTTATTCTTACTATCGTTTTCTGTTTTATTTAAAAATCCTCCCCAGGTGCAGGAGCGAGCAGCGCAGCGGAAGAATCTTCATCAGACGTACAGGCGAGCTACAGACGCGACCATGTTGCACGAGTTTTAGACAAGTTATCATTACTGTATTTACTATTGTTTTTAGATTTCTCAAGTTTTGTAAATATTGTTTTGGATTAAGGATTTTATATAAATATCATGCGTGACGTTTTAAGATTTTAATCAAGTTACTTTCCGTATCATTGAATAATTGTGAATTTGAAAAGGGCTTGACGCCTATTGATTATGGAAATATATTGAATAAACTTATACAGGTTTTATGAAGTATTTTATAGGATGGAATTTTAGAAAAACAGCCGTTATGTTGCCGGATTTTCGTAAAACTCTATTTTCATAAGTTATTTTCAACGAATAAATTTCCTACCCATTTTCAGAATTAAAAAGATTTCAAGTAATTTCAGGAAGAAAATAGGCTTAGCTCCCCGATAACTTTCTAGCCGGAGCAGATCTCGATTGTGAAGCCACCGTGGGGTGCCGAGCAGGTCGCCTAGCTAATATAGTTAGAAAGGGGCCTGTCAATGTAGTTATTTTTCAAGTTATCAGGAAAGAGATTTAGCTTCACAAGAACCTTTCAGTTGGATTAGATATCCTCTGGAGGGCCTCCGTGGGGTCACTGGACGAGTCGTCGGATCGTATTAGGGTAAGGCGAACGGGGCCTATCAAAAAGTCAGATTCCTAAGACTGTAACGTTGTTTCTTTTTGCTGAATAACTCTCATAAATCTAAAAGAATGCTGTGAACTTTCCCACAAGGATGCGTCTTAAGAGTCTTAAGGATATTATCCAAAGACTTATTACTCAGCCCATCCTTTATGCATTTAATTTTATCTTCTTAATTTATGGACAAATGTCCAGGATTTTTACAGCGTGTATCGTAGTTCCATCTTGCACACTTATGACAGACTCTCATTGACACGACCCTTCCCAGACCTTATCTATGCTCTTGTCTGGAGGATCCTGCCGGGCACTTCAACGGACTTATCGAACCCGACTCGTCGGATCGAATTAATCCGAGAAGCGAACCCTAACTTTCTTAACCGGTTTACTCGTTTAAAACTTAGTAACTCAGTTTTCTTTAAATTGGTTAGGAGTGAATTACTTTTATAAAAAAAATTCAGCAGCATAACGGCATAAAATTGAACATTTTCCAAATTTTACCTGTAAAATAAACACACTTCGAACTATAGAAATCACCAGCCAACTTCGATTTTTCCACAAACATGCAATTCACATTAAATTTCACATCCATACATGTCATATGACATTCATATCCAACCATTCACAACATGTATACATATTCCATGGGTATCACAACCTATATAGATATATCATGTGTATTCTACAATAAGTGTGAATGTACAATTTTATATATACATATTTAAGTATAAGTTACAATCTGTCAAACATTCATATATCAAACATGCGATCATTTAGATAATAACATTTACAACAATCTCAAAATATATTTAATATTCACATAGTCCATTCATTCATCCCCACCTATAAGTGGAACGTCGCTTCCTCGGCCACAAAATCACCTATAATTATTCTGGATAAAACAAGCGAGCTACACGACAAAATAAATCGTTAGTTCGTTACATAATAATACAACCCTTTCAAGTTCATAGTAAAGCATAACTTAAAGAAATATTTAAAGGTTAATCTTTGCAAACTATTTCTTATGAAACAACCATGTGCATCTTGAAGCTACTATAGTATTTAGATCACTACGTGCGGAATTTACTTCCTCACCTGAGTGGCGTAAAATTATCTCAGTTGTAAACATCTATAATGCGGAATTTCTACATCGCATTTGTAGTACTAAATTTTTATAATTCTAGCAACTACGTGTGGAATTTCTTCATCGCAACCATAGTGCCAATAAATCAGATTTTGGCGACTACATGCGGAATTTCTACTTCGCAATGTAATGCCAATAGCTCTCAATATACTCGACTACGTGTGGAATTTACTACGTCACAATGTATCGATATATACTCTAAGAATCAAGGGATTACACATGGTTTTTACAACTCTTTTTCTCTTATGTGCAAAAAGCACAAAATTTCCTTTCTTCCAAGGTTTTTACTTAAACCAAACTTACGATCAGAAAGTTATTTTATAAAACTCTTTAGCAACAATTAAAATAATTGAAATTACAATTGAACTAGTGTAAGTAATGTAATACTTACCTCAATCCGCATAAATGCAACGATCTCAACGAGCCTCTCGTGCCTCGCTTGCGTGCTCGTCACCTACACATTAATTTCCCATTATATTTTACTCAAATAAAACGTAACATTAGAGTTTTCAATATAAATCAACCTATTGAAAACCCGTTACGCTATAACTTTTCCGACTCGATTTTAACTCAACCGAGACTCTCAAATTCTAATTTTCTTACAATAGTCTTACTTTTAGACCCCTAGGAATAGCCCCATGCTGTCCATATAATTGTTAGAGGCTCAAAACGAAAAATCAAATTTTTAGACTCAATCGATAGCCCATAACAGAATGCATGACAGCTCACTGCTCGGGGCTCCGTTTTCCTTCATTCTTTTTCCTACGGTTCACTTATCTCACATTCTGGTCACACGTCAAATT
Organism: Dimocarpus longan; assembly: GCA_022984855.1. Lineage (NCBI taxonomy): Eukaryota > Viridiplantae > Streptophyta > Magnoliopsida > Sapindales > Sapindaceae > Dimocarpus > Dimocarpus longan. The sequence continues at coordinate 28,656,212 of CM041016.1, read as the reverse complement.
TCGTTGAAAAATTCTATAGTTTACTATGTCAAATCTAAGAAAACGCACATTTTTGGGCACTTTTAGTGTGCGTTTTATGCATTTTTTCGTTTCGGATTAGCGACGGTAGTTTTTCTTTCATATCTAAGCTTCATTTACCTCATTATGATCATCTAAACTTATTTCATGTAATAAAAATTTCATTCGCATAGTTATTTCACCTATCGACTCTCTAACGGCATTATTTTGCACATAACTTGCGCAATTTTTATCGGATTCGATCCGTTCCAAAACCTATGGTTTTCTATGACTCCTAGGCATCATTTGAGGTGTAGAACATCCCCATACATATCAGACTTGGTCAGGTTTTCTCTAGCTCATGGTTTGAGCTCGGGATTCCACTTTTACTCTATGACACTTTCTATGCGCATTATTTTGGCCATAACTTCGCCAATTTTTATCGGAATGATTCCATTCCAATTCCTATGGTTTGCTAAGTTCCCGAGGCATGTTTTGAGGGCTAGAAAAACCCAAATTAAGCGAGAATAGGTCAGGTCTCACCAGACCCTTTATCAAGCTCGGGATTTCCAAGTTACCTCTATATTTCTCTCTTTGAAATCCTATCACTTCTACATGCTTTTCTAACATTTATCTTGCATGAATCTAAGCTTATTTAAGTCAAAACAACATGTTATTACACATCTCTCATATGGCCATGACCCTCACTTACACACACACAATCATAGTTTCTTTTAATTTCTCATGCTATTTATTATTTTTTTCCTACATCATTTCATCAAACACTTGATCTACAATAAAACTTTGACTATAACCATGTTTTAATCATCACTTTGATTTTACTTACAAAACCCTAGCTATCTTTATACACATGCCTAATTATTGTTTAAGCTTCCTTTTCATTTATCCCATACTAAGGCATGAGATTGCAACAAAATTCTATGAATAATATTCTAAAGAAACAATCCAATTCATCATCATGTCACAAGCCCAACATTACACTTTACACAACTCTAACTACCATCAAAACTTGTAGAGACATGGATATCTTACCTTATTTGTGTTTGAGACTTGATGTCTTAGTTTTGAATTAACTATGAAGATGAATTAGAAGCTTGAGAAATGATGAAAAATTGCTTGGTATCTTCCTTTTCTTGTTGTTGCCGCCTATTACTTGCTCTCTCTCAACTCTCTCTTTTTTTTTCTTTTAAATTTTTGTTAAGTGTTACCCGTGTAACACCATATCCCACTATATTTATGGAAAGCTTTTAAAAAAAATGACCCCTATGTCCTTGTTGACTTACTTTTATTATCCTAATTTACCATATTGTCCTTGGTCATTTTATTTTCTAATAAACATAAGTGGTTTTTAAGTCATTCCTATTTCTCATAAAATTGAATTATTAAATTCACTAAACTAAAGTTTTACAACTTTGTCATCCATTTATATTTCTTATTCACTAAATGACCATTTCGCCCTTTTTATTTGATAATTTAATTTTCTAAAGCTAGGAAACATAAAATCGAATACAGGGGCTTACACTCATTCTCTTAGCTCTCCTCTTTTTTGAGTAAGAACTTCTTCCCAATCCTGGTAAACATTTGATGAATGAATCGTTCAACCCACCTGTTAGATGTACTTTACTTTAATGATCCACCTAATATGCTCCAGAAGACCTAAACATGTTAGTGTCCTCATTCTTCCAAGTCTGTACTTGTAAATCTTTCTGAATACATCTTGAGGTAGAGTCGAGAAATTATTTTTTAGTGTTGCAAGACTTGCCTCCATCTCTAAAAGAAAAAATAAAATAAAATTATCAAAGAAAACAATCACACACAAACAAAAGAAAACTAATTAAGAAAGAAAAACTTGGGTTGCCTTCCAAAAAGCGCTTAATTTATAGTCGTTAGCTTGACTGTTGAAAAAAGCTTTAAATTGAGTTTGAAAGCGCGATGGTGAATTTCTATTGAGGCTTTCCTTTATCCATGTAAGCTTTAAGTCATTGTCCGTTGATTTTTAAAAAAATCACATAATCTCGTAATGCTCGAGTATTTTCAGCATTTATTGGTGCAATGTTTTATACGTTGTTTGATTCTTCAGTCATGTCTACGAGAATAGCACTTGCTGAAGGAACCCAACCCGGATTTAACCTCTTGAATCCGTGGGAAGCCCTCCCGGCACTCCAACGGACTCCGAAAACCTTTCCTTTAAACAATGAACTTAGGAATCCGTGGAGCGAACCCGATTAAAACATTTATTCTTTTCGTCAACTAACAGAAAAGGTGGTGGGAATTTTTTTTTTTCTATTAAAACCAATAAACCATTTATTCACTAAAAAGTTTTGCAGAAAAACGGACAGAGTTCCCTCTGTTTTTCGAACATCCTAATTTTACAAAACCTGCAATTAAAATCATAAACACTTCAAAAATTCATTCAATTTTCTCCGCTACCATTTTCAGGACCTCAGGTCCACTACAGTTTAACCACAAAAACATTTAAAAGCTTTCAAGGAAATCCTTTTCATCCATAAAGAAAAACATATGCATTGTGTGTAATTCAAAATATTTTCTAAAGTATTTTGGACTTGAGTTTGGGCACTCCCAAACGCCTACGTACCTCAACTATCTACAGAGGATCAAAGCCCTCGTAGTTCAGAGTTTAATTATGCATATACGTATATACAATACAAAAATAATGATGCAAGTATCAAAACCATACTATGACATATTTATAGCCCAAAAATTATATACATATTTTCAAGTCATTGTCGTCGTCTACTAGTAGGCTGCCTACGACTATCCTGGAGGATGCTCAGATTGCTCCCTAGTCTCAGTTCCTGAAATTTTTATTAAAACATTTTGGAAGAGTGAGCTAAAAATAGCTCAGTGAGTGTACAGTTTAATAACAAAATACCTTTCAATATCTTTCAGTAAAATCATAACATTTACATAAATAAATAAAGCATTTCATTTCATTTATTAATCATAAAAATCATAATTATAAATTTGAAACAATCTTTAACATTTCCGTCACTACCAATGGAACCCAGGGAATAATTCACCAACCGACCTAAAAGCGACGGTGGCGGGACGATCCATTTCCAGTCATAAAAATCTTACACTCACAACTTATTTCCGTCCTTTAACTTTCGATTCAAAGAACCTCTTTCACTTCCTGCACGTCTCCGTTTCCGTTCGAAGAGTTTCCAATTCACCTAAAATTTAATCACCAAGTTATTTAAAATTCTCTTCAATCACAACTCTAATGACAATATAATTTTCCTTAAAAATCTCTTAAACTAATTAACCCATATTCTTTCTGTTACATGCCCTTATCTTAATACCATTCAATTCCGTGATATTTTCATGTCCTAATACATTTAAATACACACTTGGAATCACCAAAATAACATAAAATGTAAATAGGACAGCTTGTATGTAATTTATTCAAACAACTATCTTTGAGCGTTACACGCATTCCATACAATGTAATTCATTCCCTATGACTTAGTCACACTCAATTACACATTCAAGCACATGTTTAAGACCTTAAAATCAACTTAAAATCACACAATTTTAACTACACGCAACTGCCCTTCATCCTAGTCGCAAATCACACAATAACACCTTACGCGATTTTCTTTCGGTTCTAACGCGTCTTCATATTTCATTACGCATTTATACACTTATAAATCACTTAATTCTCATTTAACCAAACAAAATACAGCCCATACACACACAAATACCTGCTGCTCGGCAGAACACATAACACATACTCACTCATTTTCATTTGATTCACGGCACACACATCATGCATAACTCTACACAATCAACCATTCCATTTCAGCTTTAATAAGATAAAATCAACTAAAACCCAACCTTACTTACTGGTGTTTGATATCAGTAGCTAATCAGAGGCTTCATGGCAGTCCAAATTCTTCCATTTTCGAATCTCAATTGAGTTACAACAAAAAACCCAACAATCACATGAAATGGACAGCACAGCTCAAGAAAACATCACACAAACTCAAGTTATTTCTCTTACCCACTGTTGACCATCATCATTCACGCCTACCCCTACCATTTTCCTCCATTCCTTGGCTTCTTCCAGCTGCTTTCAGCTCGTCTTTTGCTTGCTCCAGCTGACCCGAAACTGCTTTTCCTTCACTCGGCCTGCCGAGCTCGTCAACACCCACGCACGACTTCAACTTCTTCCCGTTTTCGAGCTGTCTTCCTCACTTCCAGATCTGGTTTTTCTGGGCTGGAAATCAGATGCTAACCTTGCTTCTTCAAGCTTCCTTTTGACCGTGAAGAACCCTTGGAGGATCGGTCTTGATGGCTGCACTTGTTGGCCGAGAGAGACGATCGCGCGAGAGAGAGATATGGTCTACTTCGGGTCTGTCTTCGGGTCTATTTTATGATTGCCTGGAGACCAGATTTGAGCTGGAAGAAGACACTAGAATTTACTTAACATATTGCCTAAACACCCCTCAATTTTCCTTAATTATAACAGCTTAACTTTCAATCCAATTTTGTCACTTACACCCCTCTTTTATGACTATTTTTATGTACTTTATTTATCCATTTCCCATGCTCATTTTTAATCTATAATTTACACTTTCTAATAACCTCTTTTAATCCTCATCACTTACATTTTTCATAAAAAAACTTTATTCCATAAAAATAAATACGTTAAATCCGTCAATTTCCATAACGATTTTAATATCGATAAAATTAACTATCATTCCTCTCAATAATATTTCTAAAATATTCCACACTTATCAATTCATCAAATTAACCTCATAAACATTCAATTAAACTTATAATTGTTCACTTTCATCACATAAGAAAAATTTCTCACAACGGTGGAATATTTTAAAAATACCTTCACATTTAACGTATTTATCGATATATATATATTCTTAAGCATAAAGGGCTTGGTCCTAACAATTTCTCCCCTCCTTAAAATAAATTTTGTCCTCGAAATTTAAATATGCATACCTTAAGTAAACAAGTGTGGATACTGAGTCTGCATTTGGTCCTCGCGCTCCCATGTAGCTTCCTCAACTCCATGATTCATCCATAACACCTTAACAAAGGGAATCCTTTTATTGCGAAGAACTTGCTCTTTCCTGTCTAAAATCTGAACTGGTCTCTCCTCGTAAGTCAAGTTCTCTTTCAATTCTATCGGTTGATCCCTTAAAATATGCGAAGAATCGGGAATGTATTTACGAAGCATAGATACGTGAAAAACATCATGAATCCTGGCCAATTCACTAGGTAGTTTCAATCTGTACGCTACTTCCCCAATTCTTTCTATAATTTCATAGGGTCCAATGTACCTAGGACTCAGTTTTCCTCTTTTTCCAAACCTCAACACCCCCTTCCAGTGTGATATCCTCAGAAATACTTTATCTCCAACCTGAAACTCTAAGTCCCTCCTTCGATTGTCCGCATAACTTTTATGTCTAGCATTTGCTATCTTCAGTCTGTCTCTGATAATTTTAACTTTTTCTGACGTAAGCTGGACAATCTCTGGACCAATCAATTTTCTCTCGCCTACCTCATCCCAACAAATTGGAGTTCTACATTTTCGTCCGTACAAAGCTTCATATGGAGCCCTTCCAATGCTAGACTGATAGCTATTATTGTATGCGAACTCCACTAAAGGTAAGTGCGTATCCCAGCTTCCTTTAAAATCCATAACACAAGCTCTAAGCATGTCCTCTAGTGTCTGGATAGTCCGTTCAAATTGACCATCTGTCTGAGGATGAAAAGCAATACTAAAATTCAACTTGGTGCCTAAAGCTCGCTGTAAGCTGGGCCAAAATCGAGAAGTAAACCTTGGATCCCTGTCTGACACAATTGACACCGGCGTACCATGAAGCCGTATAATCTCATTCACATATACCTGAGCCAACTTATCCATAGAATATGTATTCTTGATGGGTAAGAATGGGCTGATTTCGTCAGTCTATCAACAATCACCCATATCGCGTCATGTCCACTCTGGCTACGCGGAAGTCCTACCACAAAATCCATCGTAATCCTCTCCCATTTCCATTCAGGTACCGAAAGAGGTTGCAAAAGTCCTGCAGGCTTCTGGTGTTCAATCTTTACTTGCTGACATGTAAGACATTTGGAAACAAAATCTGCTATTTCTTTCTTCATACCCTTCCACCAATAATGTTCTTTTAGGGTACGATACATTTTCGTGCTACCCGGATGCATTGCATAAGCAGAAGAATGAGCCTCTTCCATAATTTCTCTTTTAAATTCAGGAACATTCGGTACACACAATCTCTGTCCCAATACCACTGTACCATCATCTTTAACTGAATAATCTGTTCTCTTTCCTGACTTCATTTCTCCTTTCAGTTTTACTAACCATGGATCCTGAGTCTGTAACTCTCTGATTTGGTCTATCAAAATAGGACGAACATGAAATGCAGCTAGCAATGCTCCTGATTCTGTCGGCTCTAGTTTCACACCTAAAGACCTTAATTCTACTAGAAGTGGAAGATACGTGGTCTTAAGATGAGCTACTGAACCTGTAGGCTTCCGATTGAGAGCATCTGCTACTACATTAGCTTTCCCTGGATGGTACTCAATCGTACACTCATAATCCTTAATGAGCTCAATCCATCTTCGCTGTCTCATATTCAATTCCTTTTGTGTAAACAGGTACTGTAGGCTCTTATGATCCGTGAAAATTCTGCAAGGCACCCCATACAAATAATGTCTCCATATCCGTAAAGCAAAAACTACAGCTGCCAATTCTAGGTCATGTGTAGGATAGTTCTGTTCATGTTTTTTCAATTGCCTGGAAGCATATGCTATCACATTTTCATTTTGCATTAGCACACAACCTAAACCTTGCCTAGAAGCATCACAATATACTGAGAATCCGTCCTTTCCTGACGGAAGTGTAAGCACAGGTGCTGAAGTCAATCTCCTTTTCAATTCATCAAAACTCTGCTGGCACGCCTCTGACCATACAAACTTTTCCTCTTTCCGTGTCAGCTTAGTTAATGGAGCAGCTATTTTCGAAAACCCCTCAACGAATTTTCGATAATACCCTGCCAAACTCAGAAAACTCCTTATTTCAGTCACATTAGTAGGCGGTCTCCAATTCACTATAGCCTCTACTTTCTGTGGATCCACGGAGACCCCTTTTGCAAAAACCACGTGCCCCAGAAAAGCGACACTGTCCAGTCAAAACTGACATTTATTGAGTTTGGCGTACAACTGATGTTCTCTTAATGTCTGTAAAACTGTCCTCAAGTGTCCTGCATGTTCTTCCTTACTGCCAGAATAGATCAGTATATCATCGATGAACACAATTACAAACTGATCTAAATAAGGTCTGAAAACCTTATTCATAAGATCCATGAAAGCGGCTGGGGCATTAGTGAGTCCAAATGGCATGACTAAGAACTCATAATGTCCATACCGTGTCCTAAAGGCAGTTTGAGAACATCCTCTGCATGAATTTTCAGCTGATGATAACCTGACCTCAGATCGATCTTAGAGAATACCCTAGCTCCCTGCAGTTGGTCAAAGAGATCATCAATCCTCGGAAGTGGATATTGATTACGTATCGTTACCTTGTTCAATTCCCTGTAATCAATACATAACCGCATGCTTCCATCTTTCTTTTTCACAAACAAAACCGGTGCTCCCCATGGGGAAGTACTCGACCTAACAAAGCCCTTATTTACTAACTCTTCGATCTGTGCTTTTAATTCTTTCAACTCTGAAGGAGCCATTTCTATAAGGTGCTTTAGAAATTGGTTCAGTTCCTGGAGCTAACTCTATTCGAAAATCAATTTCTCTATCTGGAGGTAATCCCGGAAGATCTTCTGGAAACACATCTGGAAATTCTTGAACCACCGGAATATCTTCCAATCTCATTTCAGAGCCTCTCGCCTCAATTGCATAGACGAGATACCCCTGGCATAACTTTCGAAGCATTTTTCTAGCTGTAATAACTGACACCATGCTAGTGGGAAGTATTTTCCGTACCCCACGAAAAATCACATCTGACTCCCCTACTTTACCAAAACTGACTTCTTTTCGAAAACAGTCTACAGTTGCATGATGTCTCGACAACCAGTCCATCCCCAATATCACATCAAAGTCCTGGATGTCTAATACAATCAAATCTGCCAAGAACTCTCTACCCTCAATAATAACTGTACTACCCAGATAAACTCTATCTATAATCACTGAATCCCCTGTAGGAAAAGATACTGCCATACTACAACCTAAGGGCTGAGATTCTGCATTTATATTTATAGCAAAATTCTTGGAGATAAAGGAATGAGTAGCACCTGGATCAATCAACACATAAGCATTCCGATCAAAGATTGTAATTGTACCTGTCACAACCTCTGGAGCGGTATCTGCCTCCTGCTGAGTAACTGTAAATACTCTGGCCTGAGACGGAGGTCTACCAATCTGTCCTCTAGATGACTGACCTCTACCTGCAGATGCACTGGGTCTGCTAGGGGGGGTGGGGCCTTCAGTCGGTGTACCTCTCTGATCCTGACCTCGACCAACACTAAAAGGCCTCTGTCCTACTGGTCCAGCACCTGATCCACTGCTCGATACTAACTGTGTACACTCTTTAGCAAAATGACCAGGCTGCCCACATTTAAAACAAATGTCTGTACCAAATCTGCAGTCTCCGAAGTGCCTCTTTCCACACTGTGTACATTCTGGTCTCGAACCTTGTGTGCTGCCAGTCGATGATTTTGCAGAGCTCTGACTTGATTGCGCCCCTTGACTAGGCTTATTGCCACCTGTCCACTGTGTTTTACCTCCTCTCTTTATCTATTTACTGGAGCCTCCTTGAACCCAAGTTGACCCACTTCGTTTCTGTCCTTGAGTGAAGGTACTAGCTTGAGACTTCAATCCCAAACTTCTCTCTACCCGGACTGCGACTTCAACCAATGGACCATATTGAGTATGCGCAGTCGATGCTACAATACTTCTGATTTCAGGATTTAAACCCACAGCAAATCTTTTACTTTTCTATACCTCTTCCTCTGAAAACAAGGGAACATGTCTGACCAACTCTGAAAACTTTCGCTCGTAATCCGTCACTGAGAATGTTCCTTGCCTTAACCTGAAAAATTCTTCAATCTTTGCATCTTTGTAACTGGCTGGAAAGAATTTATTATTGAATTCTTTCTTGAATTGGTTCCATGACACTCCCTCAGGAAATCTCCTCTGCACTGCTTTCCACCAATCTATTGCTCTATCTCTGAGTAAGAAGGCCGAGAAAGTCACCATTTGTTCTTCATTACAATCCATCACCTGAAAGACACGTTCGTTTCCCTCTAACCATGACAGGGCTTTTTCTGGATCCCCTGTACCATCAAAATTTCTTGCCCCCAATTTTCGTGCTCTTTCAATAGACACTCCTAGTTCACGGGGTTGCCTAAGGGCGGCTGCTAAAATCTGTGCCATTTGCTCTACGGGTATATTTCCTCCCGCCATCTCTGGAGGCACTGGAGGTCCTGCCTGGGACGGCTCAGAAGGAGCTGGAGGTGGAGGAACATGTGAGGACTCTTCTACGCGTTCCTCCTCTGGTACAAGCTCTCGAGTAGGAGCTCTCCTCGTGGGAGGTCGGCCTCGACGACGCATGTCTATTAAATAAAACTTATTCATTATCATGTAAAACATATGCGATTTCAAACTATATGAATAAGTCATGCAATTTTGAAAAACACATTAAATCATTTCAGGAAGTGGAGACTTTTCAAAATCATTTTTATTACTATCAAAACCATTTGCTCTAATACCACGTTGAAGGGACCCAACCCGGATTTAACCTCTTGAATCTGTGGGAAGCCCTCCCGGCACTCCAACGGACTCTGAAAACCTTTCCTTTAAACAATGAACTTAGGAATCCGTGGAGCGAACCCGATTAAAACATTTATTCTTTTCGTCAACTAACAGAAAAGGTGGTGGGAATTTTTTTTTTTCTATTAAAACCAATAAACCATTTATTCACTAAAAACTTTTGCAGAAAAACGGACAGAGTTCCCTCTGTTTTTCAGACATCCTAATTTTACAAAACCTGCAATTAAAATCATAAACACTTCAAAAATTCATTCAATTTTCTCCACTACCATTTTCAGGACCTCAGGTCCACTACAGTTTAACCACAAAAACATTTAAAAGCTTTCAAGGAAATCCTTTTTATCCATAAAGAAAAACATATACATTATGTGTAATTCAAAATATTTTCTAAAGTATTTTGGGCTTGAGTTTGGGCACTCCCAAACGCCTACGTACCTCAACTATCTACAGAGGATCAAAGCCCTCGTAGTTCAGAGTTTAATTATGCATATACGTATATACAATACAAAAATAATGATGCAAGTATCAAAACCATACTATGACATATTTATAGCCCAAAAATTATATACATATTTTCAAGTCGTCGTCGTCGTCTACTAGTAGGCCGCCTACGACTATCCTGGAGGATGCTCAGACTGCTCCCTAGTCTCAGTTCCTGAAAATTTTATTAAAACATTTTGGAAGAGTGAGCTAAAAATAGCTCAGTGAGTGTACAGTTTAATAACAAAATACCTTTCAATATCTTTCAGTAAAATCATAACATTTACATAAATAAATAAAGCATTTCATTTCATTTATTAATCATAAAAATCATAATTATAAATTTGAAACAATCTTTAACATTTCCGTCACTACCAATGGAACCCAGGGAATAATTCACCAACCGACCTAAAAGCGACGGTGGTGGGACGATCCATTTCCAGTCATAAAACCACTACGCTGCGGATAAATCACGTCTTGCGCAGGGTAACAGTCATAAGAATACTTTATAATGTGTAAAGGTAATCCTATAATTTCTATCCCTTCCCTTAGTTAGTAACATATTTCTTTACCCATACCTTTACACATTTAAAGTATCTCGGCCGATTATCCAGTCATTTCAGTCATTCCAGTCATGATAGGGTTTAGGGTAACCATTGGCTACAAATCCTTTTATAAACCACATTTCATTTAAAAATCAAAACCATTTCTTTTATACTTTTCATAAACATTCGTTTGTCAAAACTTTTCTTAAAATCAAAACCTTAACATTTGATTCTTTTTCCTTAAACTTGATATCCACACTTAAAACATTTCTATAATCAAAACGATTATATTCAAAACATAAACATATATAAAATATGCATATACAAACATATACTTAAAAGAAACATATATGTATAAAGATATAGTTAAACATAACGTATATATTTAAATAAAACATATATATATAATTTTACACTCACAACTTATTTCCGTCCGTTAACTTTCGATTCAAAGAACCTCTTTCACTTCCTGCACGTCTCCGTTTCCGTTCGAAGAGTTTCCAATTCACCTAAAATTTAATCACCAAGTTATTTAAAATTCTCTTCAATCACAACTCTAATGACAATATAATTTTCCTTAAAAATCTCTTAAACTAATTAACCCATATTCTTTCCGTTACATGCCCTTATCTTAATACCATTCAATTCCGTGATATTTTCATGTCCTAATACATTTAAATACACACTTGGAATCACCAAAATAACATAAAATGTAAATAGGACAGCTTGTATGTAATTTATTCAAACAACTATCTTTGAGCGTTACACGCATTCCATACAATGTAATTCATTCCGTATGACTTAGTCACACTCAATTACACATTCAAGCACATGTTTAAGACCTTAAAATCAACTTAAAATCACACAATTTTAACTACATGCAACTGCCCTTCATCCTAGTCGCAAATCACACAATAACACCTTACGCGATTTTCTTTCGGTTCTAACGCGTCTTCATATTTCATTACGCATTTATACACTTATAAATCACTTAATTCTCATTTAACCAAACAAAATACAGCCCATACACACACAAATACCTGCTGCTCGGTAGAACACATAACACATACTCACTCATTTTCATTTGATTCACGGCACACACATCATGCATAACTCTACACAATCAACCATTCCATTTCAGCTTTAATAAGATAAAATCAACTAAAACCCAACCTTACTTATTGGTGTTTGATATCAGTAGCTAATCAGAGGCTTCATGGTAGTCCAAATTCTTCCATTTTCGAATCTCAATTGAGTTACAACAAAAAACCCAACAATCACATGAAATGGACAGCACAGCTCAAGAAAACATCACACAAACTCAAGTTATTTCTCTTACCCACTGTTGACCATCATCATTCACGCCTACCCCTACCATTTTCCTCCATTCCTTGGCTTCTTCCAGCTGCTTTCAGCTCGTCTTTTGCTTGCTCCAGCTGACCCGAAACTGCTTTTCCTTCACTCGGCTTGCCGAGCTCGTCAACACCCACGCACGACTTCAACTTCTTCCCGTTTTCGAGCTGTCTTCCTCACTTCCAGATCTGGTTTTTCTGGGCTGGAAATCAGATGCTAACCTTGCTTCTTCAAGCTTCCTTTTGACCGTGAAGAACTGTTAGGACCAAGTCCTTCATACTTAAGAATATATATAAATATCGATAAATACGTTAAATGTCAATGTATTTTTCAAATATTCCACCGTTGTGAGACATTTTTCTTATGTGATGAAAGTGAGCAATTATAAGTTTAATTGAATGTTTATGAGATCAATTTGATGAATTGATAAGTGTGGAATATTTTAGAAATAGTATTGAGAGGAATAATGATTAATGTTAATCGATATTAAAATCGTTACGGAAATTGACGGATTTAACGTATTTATTTTTATGGAATAATTTGTTTATGAAAAATATAAGTGATGAGGAATTAAATGAGGTCATTAGGAAGTGTTAATTATAGATTAAAATTGAGTATGGACAATGGATAAGTAAAGTGCATAAAAATAGAGTAAAAGAGGGGTAAACGTGCAAAATTTGGATTGAAAGTTAAGCTGGTATAATTGAGAAAAATAGAGGGGTGTTTGGGCAATTGTCAAGCATTATAATTCAGTGTTTTTCCAGCTCAAATCTGGCACAGTAATCAGACCTCATCAGACCCGAAAACACCAAAAAGCAGAACTGAAGACAGCCCAAAATCTTCCACTCGTGCGATCATCCCTCTCGGCTATCAACTTCAGCCACCAAACCCATCAACTATGGGCTTTCTTCACGGTCAGACGGCGGCTTGAAGGAGCAAGATGAACCTCTGATTTCAGCCCAAAAAAAAAACCAGATCTGAAATTGAAGAAGCTAACCAGAAAGCGGGAAGAGAAGCTGAGGTCGCGCGCGGCCGTTGATGAGCTCGGCAGGCCGTGTGAAGGAGGCCAGATTCAGGTAAGCTGGAGCAAGCAGAAGCTGAGCTGCAAGCAGCCAAGTGAAGCCAGCAAATGGAGGAAAAAAAAATGCAGGGGAGGCGTGAGGAAGATGATGAACAGTAAGTAAAACTTTTGGGAGATGTTTCTTGAGTTATGGGCTGTCCATTTGATGTTATTGTTGGGTTTTTTTGTGGTAGCTCAAATTAGATCCGAAAATGGAAGCTTTGGACTGCTGTGGGAATTCATGACCAGCTGCTAAACTCTCAGACATCAGTAAGTTAGCTTGGGTTTTCTTGATTTTGCCTCATAGAAAAGCTGAAATGGAATGGTTGATTGTGTAGAGTTAATTGTGGTGTGTGTGCCGTGAATGAGTGAAAAGAATGGGTGTCGTGTGATGTTCTGTTCGGCTGCATGTAATTAGGTGTGTGTGGGCTGTATTTTATTTAAATAAAATGGAGATTAAGTGATTTTAAGTGTATAAATGCATGATAGAATGTGATTGCGCGTTGGAAACCGAAAGAAAATCGTTTAGTTAGTTATTCGTGTGATTTTCGCCAAGTGTAAAGAGCAGCTGGTTATAAGTGGAATTTGTGTGATTTTAAGTTGATTTTAAGGTCTTAAGTATGTGCTTACATGTGTATGTGAGTGTGATTAAGTCTTAGATAATAAATTTCATTGTATGGAACGCATTTAATACTCAAAGGTAATCACGTGGACGTATTACGTACAAGCTGTCTCATTTATATTTTATTGTGTTTTGGTGATTCCAAGTGTGTAATTAAATGTGTTTGAGCATGAAAACTTTATGGAAATAAATGGTATAAAATAAGGACTAGAAATGGGTTGAGTCATGGCTTAACTAGTTTTAAAGAATTCTATTAGAGTTTATATTGGAATGAAGTAGTAAATAAGTTGGTGATTTAAACGTTAGGTGAATTGGAAGTTTCTCTAACGGACATCGAGACGTGTAAGGGGTGAAGAGAGTTCCTCGAGTTGAAAGTTACCGATTGGGAAACGCATCGTGAGTAGAAATCTACTTTTCCTCAAGTTTAGTTTGTTTAAAGGTTATTTTAATCTTATATGCATTTAGTTCATTATTATTTATATATTTTAATATAGTTGAATCCTATTATATGAATTGTTAAAGTAAATATATATTTATGTAAAGAAATTATGAGATTTTGAAGTTTTTAGGCTCTTTGCCTTAAAAACTAGATTATTTGAGAATATCAAGAAAAACATAATTTCTTACGACGATGGTTTACTCTAGCCCCAGTTGAGTACCCAATAGAATGCCTTATGCGTGTATGGTAGATGTGAGAGAATTACTAACTGAGAGAAAAAGAGTCAGTTGAGCGACCCTCTGCACGTATAGGGTAGTGTGGTTTAAACCGATTGTGTAGGGGTAACGCGTGCCCAGAGTCGCACATCGGTAACTACACAGGGTAGATTCCCTAATTCCTAGTGGCTTAGCTAGAGATTTATGCGGCCACGACAGGAGTAGTTTCCCTGGGTTACCATCAAAACGAGAAATGAGAAAGTTTTAAAACGAAATTCAAAAAGAATTTCAGAAATAGTTTTAATTGAAAGGAATAAAAAGTATTTTAGAAAAATACTTTAGTTTATAACTCTGTTTATTATTTATCTCACTGAGTTATACTCACCGTTTGTTTGTTATGTATTTCTTAAAAATTTTCTTTAGGTGCAGGAGCGAGTCGTCCAGCTGACGAGGCTCAGACTGACGCGCGAGTTGACTGACGGACGACTACATTCCATTGTATAGCTCATCTTTTGTCACATGCATGTGTTGTATGTAAATCAGAATATAAATATTTGTAAATATAAATACCAGATGTTGGATGCCTATTTTACGAAAGTGTTTTTGGAAAAGAAAATCCTAATTCTCCATTAAATTTTACAAATATAATTCTTGTGTGTTGGAGTTGATTTTGAGTAAGGGTCGGAGGTCCTTGGTAGTGGAGATTTGTGTGCTATAGAAGTATTTATTTTAAATTTCTTTTAATCAGCAGGGTGGCATAGTCGAATATACAGTCGATATGCTGCCGAAATTTTTATTAGAAATTTAATAAATCAGTTTTAAGTAAGTCACGGTGCTCCGACGGAGTTCTTCGAGTCAAAATTAGGGTTCGTTGGAGTTCTGTTGGAGTGCTACGGGATACTTCACGGATCCAGAATAGAGGTTCGGGAAGGGTCTCGTCAAGAACCCTTGGAGGATCGGTCTTGATGGCTGCACTTGTTGGCCGAGAGAGACGATCGCGCGAGAGAGAGATATGGTCTGCTTCGGGTCTGTCTTCGGGTCTGTTTTATGATTGCCTGGAGACCAGATTTGAGCTGGAAGAAGACACTAGAATTTACTTAACATATTGCCTAAACACCCCTCAATTTTCCTCAATTATAACAGCTTAACTTTCAATCCAATTTTGTCACTTACATCCCTCTTTTATGACTATTTTTATGTACTTTATTTATCCATTTCCCATGCTCATTTTTAATCTATAATTTACACTTTCTAATAACCTCTTTTAATCCTCATCACTTACATTTTTCATAAAAAAACTTTATTCCATAAAAATAAATACGTTAAATCCGTCAATTTCCATAACGATTTTAATATCGATAAAATTAACTATCATTCCTCTCAATAATATTTCTAAAATATTCCACACTTATCAATTCATCAAATTAACCTCATAAACATTCAATTAAACTTATAATTGTTCACTTTCATCACATAAGAAAAATTTCTCACAACGGTGGAATATTTTAAAAATACTTTCACATTTAACGTATTTATCGATATATATATATTCTTAAGCATAAAGGACTTGGTCCTAACAGTTGCAGCTTTCTTTGTTTTTTTTTTTTTTTATTATTCTTACGATAAGTTCTCTTAATTTCTGAATCAAATGGTATTAAAACTTCGTCCCTGGACTTTCTTATACACCAGAATAAATACCTACAATAAAACAAATAAAATAGAAGAAATAAATAAATAAATGACTAAATAAAATACCAAATTAAAATTTGAGTTACGTAGTATTAGTATTAATTTAAACAAACAACCCTCGGCAACGGCGCCAAAAACTTATCGTGCAAAATCGCAAGTGGACAAGCCGAACAAGTAATATAATAATGAGAGAAGTATCGTCCCACGAGGATTGTTGTTAATTAATGTCTAAAATCAAAGTAACTCAATTTTTATTTGATAGACAAAATTTGAGTAAATGAGCTGAAAACTATAACTAAATTTAAATACATAAATGAATTAATTCAATGAATAAAAGTTCTAAGGTTTTGATTTCACCATAATTAATCTGTTCCTCCCTTTTGTTCTTTTTAATCAAAAATTAATTATCTGGTTGTTAGTTGAGATTTCCTAAATTATTCACATAACCCTTTTCGAGGTATAAGGAAAATACCCTATAAAGCTTAACTGTTATGTTCCAATGCAAGTCAAAACATTAAAAGATTCATTAAAATTTATTGATCTTTTTTATAGTCTACACAAACCATATAGGTATATTCTCATCATGTATGTAATTTATGACATTCAATATAATGACCTAGACACATAAATCAGCTTCCACTATTATTATGATTAACAATTCAACTAAATAGTGGCCAGTTACTTAGAAGCATTAAGAACAGTATTAAATGCATCAACCAAGATAGAAAATCCTTAATTAAATTGAACAAATGGTTGGAACATCAAAATTAGGCTACATCATAACCTTAGAAAAATAAATCTACTTCATACTTAAATTAAAATTAACAAATACTAGAAAACAAAATATAAGAAAACTTAATGGATTGAAGCTTCACCGTAGCATTTTTTCCTCTACTTTATTCCTCATCTTCAAGCTCTCTCTTTCTCTAATCTACTTATTTTGATCTCTGGTGAGATGCTTGGAATGATGATTCTAAAGCTTATTTATAGGTAAAGTTTACCTCCAATTATATCATCGCATGCATCATCTTTTTCTAATTTTTCACCGTTTTGCATCATCGCTTACATCATGATTCACCTACCTAATTCAAGTCAAATTTCATATTACATAATTGCTTACATCATAGATCTCATTACATCACTACTTACATCATAATGACATAAGTCCTTACATCAGCATGACATAATATTTATTTCTAGAATACTCGATTTTTAAATTACGATAACTTCTTTATGTGAGCTCTGATTAGCGTTATTCTTGAAGTGATGATTTGCTTCGAATAATATTCATTTTACAACGATGATCTTGTCACGAACAATAGCACTTGGTGGGGTCCACATGCGATTTTTCACCAATTTTATTCTAAAAATGAAAAATGTAAAAAGAAGTAATAATTTACTTAATAATAATAAAAATCTCAGGAACTAAGTAAGAATTCAAGTTTAAAAAGATAAAATAATTCTATAAAAATTGAGTTATTAGCAGTGGAGACAAAAGATGATGGAGTAAGATTAGAAGAGATCCTTGTGGTCAGAGATTTTTTAGATGTGTTCCCGGAAGACCTTCCAAGTTTATCTCCAGAGTGGGAGATAGAATTTGAGATAGATCTAATTTTAGGAGCTGAGCCAATTTTTATCTCCTCACACCGAATGGCTCTAGCCGAGTTGAAAGAGTTGAATTGAAGAACTGTTGAATAAGGGTTTCGTGAGACCCAGCCATTCATCTTGGGGGGTTCCAATTCTGTTTGTTAAGAAGTAGGATGAAAGTTTAAGGTTGTGCATAGATTATTGATAACTGGATAGGGTGATTGCTCAGAATTGGTATCCGCTCTCGAGAATTGATGATCTATTTGATCAGCTACAAAGATCTAGAGTTTATTCGAAGATCGACCTAAGCTCAGGATACCATCAGTTGAGAATCCGTGAAGAAGATGTTCCAAATATTGCTTTTAAAACTCGTTATGGGCACTATGAGTTCCTTGTCATGCCATTCAGATTGACGAATACCCTAGCAGCTTTCATGGACCTGATGAACAAGATCTTCAGGTCATATCTGAATAAATTCATGATAGTATTCATTGACGACATCCTAGTATATTCAAGTAGCTATGAGGAGCATGCAGAGCATTTCTAGACAGTATTACTATAAGAGTATCAACTGTATGCAAAATTTAGTAAGTGCCAATTTTGGCTAAACAGTGTTGCTTTCCTAGGTCATGTAATATCAGTTGAGGGACTAAGTATAAATCCTCAGAAAACAAAAGCGATAACAAGCTAGAGACCGCTTACCAATGTTTTAGAGGTTCGAAGTTTCCTCGGATTGATAGGTTATTACAAGAAGTTTGTAGAGGGGTTTTCAAGAGTAGCAGCCCCAATGACCAGATTAGCTAGAAAGGAGGAGAGATTCAAGTGGTTAGATGTCTGCCAATAGAGTTTTGACAAGCTGAAAAGAAGATTGATATCAGCTCCAGTGTTGACATTACCAACGAGGGAAGACGGTTTCACCATCTACAGTGATGCCTCAAGGAAACGATTGGGATGTGTTCTGATGTAGCATGGTGAGGGTAGCATATACTTCTGGGCAACTGAAGAAGCACGAGCAAAACTACCCTACCCATAACTTAGAGCTAGCAGTTGTAGTTTTCACATTAAAGATTTTGAGGCATTACTTATACAGTGTTCCCTATCAGATCTTCACAGATCATAAAAGTTTACAGTATCTACTCACTCAGAAAGAGTTGAACATGAGACAGAGGAGGTGATTAGAGTTGATTAAAAATTATGATTGTATGATAGAATACCACCTCGGGAAGGCTAATGTAGTGGCAGATGCATTAAGTAGGCGATGTAACACCTTAAAATTTACTCTATATTCGGATAAATAGTATTTCAAAATGAATAGTGATTTTTGGATGAATAATAATGAGTGAATAGTAATTTTTGAGAAACGGATCTTGAAAATCTTAGAAAGTGAAGATTTTGATGAATGAGCAAAATACACAAAACCCCCCTCAAGTAAGGCTTTAAACACTCATAGTCAAAGTTTAGTTTTTATAACACAATGCCCTCAAGCCACTAGTGTCCATTAGTCAATTTTTAGTATCTTTTACTAATATATTTTATTTAAGAAAGAAAAATTAAAAAGGAAAAAATATTTTTTAAACCATTTTTCATCTCTCTATCACTCTCACCATTCCACCTTTGCTAGGCCTACACCACCTTCTTCTTCTTCTTCTTCTCCTCCTCTTTTTCTTCTTTTCTCACTAATTTGGGTTCGTGGAATCTAGAGATCTAGGTTCGATGCGGTTCGATGAACCCAGACGACTGGGTTCGTCAAACCTAGATTTAATCTGGGTTCTATTCGAACCAAGACGTCGACGTCTCTGGGTCTGGGTTCAATTACAGATGATGTTTTGGGTTTTTGGTCTGGGTGTTAGAAATTTTTGGTCTGGATGTGTTTGAAAATGATGTCTAGATGGGTTTACAGTAGATGGATTGTGACATCCCGGCTCCCAAGATCGTCACTTCCTGTGACATCCCGGCTCCCAAGATCGCCACTCAATCGGTACTGTTCCCTCCCCTGGGGATTTTTCTCGCCTCCCCCACCTCTCGAACCTGGCACCTGGGGTTTAATACCAAATTCTTAGAGAAGTGGGTACCAATCTCAATTGGTACCCACTTCTCTAAGAATTTGGTATTAAACCCCAGGTGCCAGGTTCGAGAGGTGGGGGAGGCGAGAAAAATCCCCAGGGGAGGGAACAGTACCGATTGAGTGGCGATCTTGGGAGCCGGGATGTCACAGGAAGTGACGATCTTGGGAGCCGGGATGTCACAATAAAAAGGCGCCTTTTTATTGTGACATCCCGGCTCCCAAGATCGTCACTTCCTGTGACATCCTGGCTCCCAAGATCGCCACTCAATCGGTACTGTTCCCTCCCCTGGGGATTTTTCTCGCCTCCCCCACCTCTCGAACCTGGCACCTGGGGTTTAATACCAAATTCTTAGAGAAGTGGGTAGCTCAATAGCTCAATTGGTACCAGCTTTGCTCTAAGAATTCATTTAACCAATGGCCAGGTGGTGGGTTCGAGCAGCTGGGGAGGCGAAGCAAATCCCTTGGCCAGGGACAGTACCTAGTGAGTGGGCTCGCGGGGCAAACCTGAGCCAACCCGAGGGGGGCCCAGTATAGGCAAATCCCGGACCCTATAATAAAAAGGCGCCTTTTTATTGTGACATCCCGGCTCCCAAGATCGCCACTTCCTGTGACATCCCGGCTCCCAAGATCGCCACTCAATCGGTACTGTTCCCTCCCCTGGGGATTTTTCTCGCCTCCCCCACCTCTCGAACCTGGCACCTGGGGCTTAATACCAAATTCTTAGAGAAGTGGGTACCAATTGAGCCCACTTCTCTAAGAATTTGGTATTAAGCCCCAGGTGCCAGGTTCGAGAGGTGGGGGAAGCGAGAAAAATCCCCAGGGGAGGGAACAGTACCGATTGAGTGGCGATCTTGGGAGCCGGGATGTCACAGGAAGTGGCGATCTTGGGAGCCGGGATGTCACATGGATGTTTGGGGTTGATGTTAGTGGATGATTAATTGATGATGTGTTTGGGTTTTTGCAGATGATTGATGATATGTTTGGGTTTTAATAGGTTGTTTGGTTCTGTAATTTGAGAGTTAGAGAAGTTTTTGGGTTTGGGAGAGGTTGGGTTTCTGGGTGAGTAGACGAACTGATTTTTTTTTTTTCACTTTTTCCTTTTTCGATTAACTATTTTTTATTAAAATAATTTTTATTATTTTTAATTTATGTTTTTAGTGAATTAATTTTTATTCTTTTAAATTTTAAAAGAAAAGAAATTAATTTTACAAACTGAGGGCATTTACATCTTTATACTTCAAACCAAAGTTGACTGTCAATTTTAACATATTTTGACTATTAAATTGGGGTTATTTTGTTATAAAACTCAAACTTTCTATTTGTATGTTTTATGTTTTACTTCAAGGGGGTTTTATGCATTTTGCTATTTGATGAATAGTATTTTCGGACGGAAAGTGTCTGTATGAATAGTGATTTTTGAAAAATGCGTCTTGTACATTTAATAGTTTTGAAAATTATATTGGGATTAATAGAAATTTAATTGGATAAAAAACGAGTCAGTTTGAGGTAAAACAGAGCAGTTTCCAGATTCGACCGAAAATTCGGATGGATTTTCAAAAAATTCAAAAATTTAGAGAAGTATCAAAATGAGTATGAAAATGCTTAAGAAGTATTTTAGAAACTTAAATGGCACTTTCGAATGAGAAATGTATCGAATCAAAGTCAATTCGGAAATCATCAAGAGTGATTTGTTGAAAAGTGGAGAGCCAAAAAGGGGCATGAAATGAATTTTAAGAGTCACCAAGGTCACAAGAAGTATGTAGGTAGTCCAAATATAGGCCCTAATAAATTTTGAAAGGATTTCAAAAAAGTCCTGAAAAAGTCGAATCCGAACGTTTTGGAAAAGTTAAAAATAAAAAAGATGAGTGACATGTGGCATTTTGGATAAGCATGAGGACATTTGGCATGAAACTAATGGATAACATTTTTGAAGTTTTGATAAAGTTTTAAGTGTAAAATGGTAATTTGGATGATAATATATATAGTTAAAGCATGAAATGAAAATTAAAGGGGTGTATGTCGGTTATCAGAAGAAGAAAAATGTGAGGAGAGAAAAAAAAAAAAAAAAGAGAGTGACCGTGAGGAAGAAAGAGAAAGTCGAGAGAAGGGAGAAAGAAAGAGGAAGAAGAATGAGAGGAAGAGGAGGCCAAGTCAAAGAGGTTTTTATCCTCTTTTGCTCTAGTTTTCATTCCTAAAGAATCAAGAGGAGTTGGAGAAGATTTGGTAAGAAAATTGAATTGTTTTGATGTTTATTTAATGGTATTTTTATGGGTAAATGATAACTTAGTACATTAATGAGATTTTTGGTGTATTTTGAAGTAGATCATCATCCATTTAAGCGTGAAAATGGCTAAGGGGCGTGAATCTACCCTTATTTAAGGGTTTTGATAAGTTAAAAATTATGGATTTTTGGTGAATTATTGAACTAAATTAATTTGAATTGATTTTTGACTATTGATTGAGTTTTCAGAATGTTTGAGTGTAATTGATGTTGTTGAAAGTAAAAAAGGGATGGATGATGGGTGTGTGTTAGGTTTGGTCGAAGGGGGTTTGTGTGGGTGATTTCGTAGTTTTTGACGTTTGATAATTTTATGTGAAAATTTAAGTGAATTTGAGTTGGTTTGTGTGAAGAAAATGAAAGAGAATTGCTTGGATAGTTTGTTGATGAAATTTGTTAGTGTAAGGATTTTATATGTTGTGTTGAACCTTTAATGATTAAAAGTGTTTTGATAATGTTTTATATAGTTTTGACTTGCATGGAATTGAGCTTATGGAAGGAAAATAAAGTTGGGATTAATTGTGTAAACCCCTAGTTCCGATTCTTAATTTCCTAGCGAGTGAAACTAAATTGTGAAGTTAAGTAATAAATCTAGTTAGTATTAATTTAAATAGATTTATTGATGAGCAAACACTCATTCTAGAATTACAACAATAAACATTAGTAAGGATAAAATAGTTTATCCATAATCAAGTAATAGATGATAAGTGATGATACGTTTAAATTAAAAAATAAACACTAGAGGAAGTGTTATGTAGAATTAGTAGTTAACAAGTGAGTAACCAAACATTTAACTAAGAGTGACAGACAAAACAAATCAAAGGGACAAGTTTGATATTCCATAAAATGTTAATAAGATATATAAATAAAACAATTGAAGCAAAATTAGACAAGGAAGAAACAAAGAGTAAGTTGTCATGTGATATGTAGGAAAGAAAAGGAGGATTGGCGTGACAATGATAAAAATGGGACATGGAAGACATTTTTGGAAATGTTAAATCTATAAATACAACATTTAGAGTGAAATTTGATGGAACAAACACAAGAGTAGCCGTGAAAATCAAATTGATAGCAGCTGTCTGGCATCCTGGCGTGAGAAGCAGAGCAGAAACGGAAGAGCAGAAGCCAAACCAGAAAAGTGGAAGAAGACAGCTCCATCCAACCCTTCCAAACCTCAAACCCCCCTCTCTAGGACCTCTTCCAAGTCCTTCTCACTTCCCTAAACAAGAATCAAGTGAGATCTCATCTCTTTTCTTCCTTATACTTGCTGAAATTGAAGTAGTTGGGTTGTGAGTGTTGTGCAGAATTTTTGTGTTTTGTTGGGTATTTTACCCTCAAAATTATGGTAGAACTCTAAGTGATTGCTGTAGAGAGTTAAATGATAAGTTGAGATGTGTAAGGGTAGCTTAGGATTGTAAATATAGGCTACCATCTACTTTATCAAAGTAGAAACAGAAATTTGTTTTACATGTACTTCAAGTAGTTGATAAAATTGGTGAGTGAGTTGCGAGTGTTTAAATGACAAAATAGTGGTTGTGTGTGTGTCATGGCTGTGAAGACCAATAGAAAAGCTCTGAAATTAGAGGGTTTTGAACTCAAAGTTAGACATATTTGAGGTTGGAAAAGCATAGAAAAGCATATAGAAATGGTAGGAGTTCAAAAGAGCTAATTTAGATAATTTTTACAATCTCGAGCTCAAACAATGGGCTAGAGATAACCTGGGCAAAATTGACATATATGGGGATGTTCTACACCTCAAATAATGCCTAGGAGTCATAGAAAATCATAGGTTTTGGAACGGATCGAATCCGATAAAAATTGCGCAAGTTATGAGCAAAATAGTGTCGTTAGAGAGTCGATAGGTGAAATAGTTATGCAAATGTAATTTTTATTGCATGGAATGAGTTTAGTTGATCAATAATAGGTAAAAGAAGCTTAGATATGAAAGAAAAACCAACATTGCTCGTTCGACGCTAAAAAGTGCACGAAAAGTGCCCGAAAAGGGCATTTTTCGTAGATTTAACATAGCAAACGATAGAATTTTTCAACGAAATTTGATATGTAACCAGAATGTGAGATAGGTGAACCGTAGGAAAAAGAACAAAGGAAAATGGAGCTCCAAGCAGGGGGCTGTGTTACGTTCTGTTTTGGCATATCAAAGAGGTCTAAAAATTTTACTTTCCGTTTCGAGCCTCTAAAAATTTTATGGACCGTGTGGGGGTATCCTCAATGGTCTAAAACTTAAACTTTTGTGAAAAGAAATCGAAGTTAGAGAGTCTAGATTGAGTAAAAATCGAGTTGGGAAGTTATAGCGCAAAAAGGATAGTTTATGAGAAAGTTGTATTAGAAATGTTATCGTAAAATTAAAGTTGAGTTATGAGTTGTCACTAGTGATAATAAGAAATTTTCATATAGGTGACGAGTGGGTGAGCGAAGTCCGAGGGACTCATCAAGACAGTTGATTCGGACTTGCGCGATTTTGAGGCAAGTGTTCTATCACTTACGCTATTTCCATTCTTCCTTTAAACATATTTGTAATGTTGTAGTTAAAACTTGTAAAATAATTTCCTAGATTATGAGTTAAAGTTTTGTAAATGATCTTTACATTGGGTCTAGAAAGAAGAATTTAAAAATGAAAAGTTTTCGAAAATAAATGAGTTAAAAGTTTTGAAATCATGTGTATACTTATAGTTTACATAAGATTTAGCGCTACGTGACGAGGTAGAAATTCGGCACGTGGTCGGTTAGACTTATAATTTTAGGCATTATGGGGCGATGAAGAAATTCCGCACGTAGTCGCCAAAGTTTGATTTATGGGCACTATGGTTGCGATGAAGAAATTCCACATGTAGTTGCTAGAATTATAAAATTGAGTACTACAATTGCGATAAAGAAATTTCGCATTGTAGATGTTTATAACTGAGATGATTTCACACCACTCGGGCGAGGAAGTAAATTCCACATGTAGTGGTCGAGATACTATAGTAGCTTCACGTCACATCGGTTGAAAAAGCGTCATGTGATAGTTTGAGTGCGTTAGGTATACACATGGTCTTTTTATAAGAAAAGGGATTTTGAAAGTTTAAAACCTCTAATATTTATATAAGTAAAGCATTACTATGGAATGTTGTTTTATATTATTAGTATGTGACGAACTAACCTTTTTCCTTTATTGTGTAGCCTATTTACATTCCATTGAGTGCTACCGCGAACGAGATGACGACACTTTGTTTTGTATACATATAAGTGGGCGACTCATGCAATGTGATGATGTAAAATTTTGTGTATGAAATAAATATGTAATCGTGAAGAAGTATTCGTATTTTGAATTGTATGATTGTAAATATTTATACATTTGACATGTGATGTATATAATATACATGTACATTTTGACATGAAGTTCATGTTTATTTTGATGGAAAAAGTTATGATATTGCATGATTGTGGATACAGAAGTTGGGAGGAAATGAAACTATAGTCGAAGTGTTTATTTACTCGCATATAAATTTTGGATTTGTTGAAAACGCAGGGGTCATACTGCTGAAATTTTATAAAATTATTTTGAAATGAAATAGCGAAAAATTGTATCACTCCTAACTGTTTTTAAGAAAACTAAGTTTTTTTTTTTTTAGTTTAAACGAGCAAACCGGAAGAAGAAAGTTAAGGGTTCGCTTCTCGGATTTTCTCAAATCCGACGAGTCAGGAAGTCCATTGAAGTGCCCGGCGGGATCCTCCAGACGTCAAATTGGAAGTGATATATTAATATGCGGTCAAGTTGAGTTTTTGTATATATTTTGAAGTGATTTTAAAGGTTTGAATGGTTTGTGTGAGGTTTGGAATGTGTTTGAGTTAATTTGGTAGTAAACATATGAGAAAAAAATTTAAAATTGAAAGTTTGAGCTTTAAGGTGGTTAAAATGGAAATGGGTGTGTGAAACGATATAAAAACATTCATGAGCATGTAGGGATAGTTATTCTTGCATTTAGATCCGTTGGTTTGATTTATGTTGATAAATTGCTCTCTTAAAAGACTCTAGATGTGGGTTGGGAGCAAGGTGATCGAAAGAAGAGTAAGGAGAAATTAGGAGCTCAAATTAAATGTATGTAGGAGTCGTAAAATCTTGCCAAAAAATGTTGGTGTACAGTTCCTTCAAAACTTTAATTTTATTAAGTAAATTTGGTATTTATAAGTTTTTGAAATATTATGAATTTAATTAAAATAATATAGTAATTATAATTGAAATTTGATTTTATATTATTTGGATGTGTTTTGAATGCTTTTTGGAATAGAAAATAAATTACAAAAAAAAAAATTTGAAAATGAAGGGCTTTGAATGGTTTGTATAATAAATTATTGAGTTAAAAAGAAAGTTTTTAAAATTCCCTTTATTTGGAAGAATATATGTGAGTTTTGAAACGTAAGGGTATTTTTGTCATTTTGTGCTTAATTTATTGATAGAATAATATTTGAGTGAAATATGAAATGAATTAATGATTTGAAAAGAAAAGTTTTAAAAATTTTAACTCTTGACCGAATATGTGTGTGAGAAAGAAAGTATTGGTATTGTTAAATGTTGATGCTAGAACGAAGGGTAAATATGGTCATTTGAAATTACTAAGATTGATATTTGAAAGATTTCAAAAAATTGTTGCAAATATACGATGAAATATTTATGCAATTTGAAATTTATGTTTGATTTTAAAATATAATTATTTCGATAACTTATAATAAAGTTTTCAATATGATTTTTATGAGTTTCGAATAAAAATGGAAAATAAACGAAAGGAAATGAAAAGAAACCAATAAGTTCAGTGTCTTGACCGTGTATATCAGAAGAAGGGCACGAATGTTTTGGAAAAGATTTGATAAATTAATTGAATGAAAAATAGAATTTTGTAAAGATTATATTAGAAATTTGAATATATGGAAAAAGTTGTGATTGAATTTGTGTTTATTTTTTCCTAAATTAAATTTTTATTTAAAGATAAAAGTTGTCAAAAATATGAAATTTTTAGTAGTTAATAAAAATTGAGAAGGTCCCGAGTAAACATGAACATTGATAGGTGGGGTGACAGGCCCCTTTCTAACTATACTACCTAGGCGACTTGCCCGGCACCCCACGGTGGCTTCCCAGTCAAGATCTGCTCCGACTGAAAAGTTCCCTTGGAGCTAAACCTCTTTCCTTTCTGAAAATACTTGAAATCCTTTTAATTCTTAAAACAGGTAGGAATTTTGTTCGTCGAAAATAACTTTATGAAAATAGAGTTTTATTAAAATCCGGTAACACAACGACTGTTTTTCTAAAATTTTCACCCTGTAAAAACTTCATAAAACCTGTATAATTTCATTTCCAAATATTTTCGTAACTAATAGGCCTTAGGCCCTTTTTCAATTTCATAATCATTCAATGATACGGAAAGTAACTTGATTAAAATCTTAAAACGTCATGCATGATATTTACATAAAATCCTTAATCCCAAAACAATATTTACAAAACTTGAGGAATCTAGAAAAGATAATAGATACAATACATGATAATATGTCTAGAAACTAGTGCAGCGTGGTCGCGTGTCTAACTGGTCTGTACGTCTGATGGAGATGCTTCCGCCACGCTGCTCGCACCTGCACCTAGGGAGGATTTAAATAAACAGGAAAAACGATGGTGAGAATAACTCAGTGAGTGGGTAATTTTAACATAACTATACTTTTGCTTAACATCATAATCCTCCCAAAATAGGTTGGAAAACTATTATTTACTTGCTTTACCTTACTTTGCTGAAAACTATAAATCTCATTTTTAAAAAAATGCGAAAGGTACTTATCAAACTTTTCTTAAAAAAATTTCTTATTTTCTTACTAGCCTATTTGGCAACCCAGGGAAACTTATCCTTCATGATGGTGCGAAGACAAGCCACTACGATTAGGGGAACTCTCACCATGTGTAGTCACAGATGTGGAAACAACTCTGGGATCGCGATTCCCTCTAACATTAGGCAGATCTACACTATCTCATACCTGCAGAGGGTGACTGACAGACTCGATCCCCCCAAAGTTAGTAACTCCCCCCAACTTACCGTACACGTATGGAACATTCCGACCGTGTGTAAACTAGGGGCTAGGGTAAACCAAAGGCATATATATAATGAAATCTTGGCAATATGCTATAATATTGCAAAATAACTTTCGTTAATAATATCTCTATGTATGTATATGATTTCCAACTTATTCATTTACTTTACTTGAAGAATATATATACATGCATAGCATAATTCATTTAAAACTATACATGCATTTATAGGAAATATAATGAAAATGATAAAATCTTATTCGCATATCAAAACAACATGATTTGCATTCATATAATAAAATGTATGAAAACTTTATAAAATCCACATTCACTACTTGCTTCCGAATACTTTATCACCACTTCCCGTTACGGATCTCGTCCGCTCTCCGATTTACCTACAATTGTTTTGGTCGAGATTTCGTTAAAACATGACTCGTGCACAAATTAAACTTTAAGCCGCATGAGGATTTCTAATCTCGACAATTCAAGCTATTATCCTCACACGATAACAATGCGAAAAACTAAAATTCGCACGCAAAAACTATCTCGAAACCAATTCATTAACACAACATAATCTACTCGAAACTCTACGGTTACAAAACCGATAACTATGCCATTCGAATATAAAGTAACATCATCAACATCACATTCTAATGGATTCAATAAAAAGAAGATTCAAAGCCAAACGAATAACATAAAACTTACGCGATTTCAACTAGATATCGTAAATTATCGCTTTTAGTGTTTCGCGCGATTCCTTCGTTTCCAATCAAACTTATTGTCAATATTACTCGTGACTTTACTTAAATCATGGAAAACAAATATTCAAACACTTTAAAGCACAAAAATGAAAAACATGGCAGCAAGCTAAACGAATATTCATTTCCGGTTTTAACTCTAAAATTCGACAATTTAACGATTTCGCGCGAAACAAAAACTATCCGATTAACTTAAATGCATTTCAAACTATCCTAACATCAACTTTAACACTTTAACGGGCTTAAATGCAGCGACATAACATCATAAACATTTTCATATTTGACAACGAAAATCGCAAACTAAAAACATTTGCATTCGCGGAAACTCAACCGAATCGCTCGGAAACGATTTCTCAATATCCAAACGACTATCCGATATTTTAAAACACACTAAAATGCATCATTTTCCACAATGACGAACTTGAATTTAAAAACATAACTTAACAGCCCCTAACTTCCCCTATAACAGCCCGTAAACAAAACTCAACGAACACAATCGATGACAATATCGAGCGAACCTCCGCACTAATGAGAATCTCAATCCTAAAACCCAATCATAACAATATCAATTTAATCCATATCTCAATTCTAACTATTTTCCATTTAACTAAAACCATAAATCAAAACTTATCTCTCTAAAATCGTTCAAAAGCTTCGAAATTCACTCGTGAAGGAGCTGCCTATATCATTTCATCATTTCTATAATCCGAGAGCTTCCTTCAATCCAAAATTGACATGTAACTTTAAAAACCACTCAAAACCTCTTAACAAAGTTAATTGGACAGCACTTACCTCTAAGAATGAGCTGTTTTTCACTTCGAGATAGCTCTCGAACAATCGCGACGACGAGGCGACGCTCGCTTAAGCTCACGGCAGCAAACAATACACAATCAAGCTGAAATTATTTCGATGGCACTCAAAAACTCACCTAGCAGCACTCAACTCACTCACCAACTTACTTTCTTGTTGCTGCAGGTCACGGGCAGCTTGGACATCACCTTCAGCAGCAGCAGCAGGTCACAAGCAGCAACTTCAGTTCACGATAGCAACTCTCCACGGCAGCTACGACAACAGCTCACGGTAGCAGCGACAACAGCTCCTTACTGCCAAACAACAGCTCATCATCCCTCCTTGCTTGCATGTATGATCAGATTAGCTCTTAGGTTGCTTGGATGACACAAGCAGTTGCTGGTTGAAGATGCTGTCGCTCATCTCGTCCTTCACTAGCTCACGACTTCACTTCTTGACCGAGCAGGTCTCGGGTTTTGCCTCAGATCTGGTCTTCCTCCTTTCATGCATAGCACGCATAGATCTCTCTTCCTTTTCTCTCGGTTGGAGTTTTAAGGGATGGTGACAAGCAGCTCTCAGTTTTGCTTGAAGAATGGAGGCCGAATGAAGGCTTTTGTTGATTTACTTTCTCTCACTCGGTTTTGAGATTAAATGGGTGACCGAAAGCTATGTCTCTCTTCAATTCATTTCTTGATTATCTTTCACTTTATATAGGCATCACATATCTTTGCCACTTGTCTTGTTATTTCCTTGCATGTGTGACACGTGTCACTTTCATGCACTAAATTTATTTAAATTCTTCCATGCATTCTCGCTTTAATTCTGAAATTGAATCCATTTTCATCCGTCCGTCCGAAAATCCGCTTTTAATTGCTTTTGCCTTCGAAATTATTTTTAAAAATTTCGAATCCATCTTCACGAACTTGAATTTATTTTTATTATTCTAAAATAATTATTCCGAATATTTTCGGACTTGATAATTATATTTTTCCAATCGAACGCGATCCATCGAAAAAAATATTTCGCTATCCGACGAACGAGATTTTGGGTTTTACGTGGGGACTGGTAGTTGACTAGCCAATAGGGTGATATT
This sequence comes from Dimocarpus longan, assembly GCA_022984855.1. Taxonomy (NCBI): domain Eukaryota; kingdom Viridiplantae; phylum Streptophyta; class Magnoliopsida; order Sapindales; family Sapindaceae; genus Dimocarpus; species Dimocarpus longan. Next base: position 28,625,305 of record CM041016.1, on the reverse strand, counting down.
AGTAGTACTACGTCGTTACACTGACATATAACTTTTGACGGATGGATTATGAGAGGCATCGGGTGTCCAGTCATGAAGTCGAAACCGATTATGATATGCGACCCGGCGGGTAGCCACCGAGTGATCGATGTCGAAGACGCCATTGATTCTGATGGATAGCCACCGAGTGGTTAATGCCAAGAGACTTGAATTTCGGTCCATGGTATCATGTCAGGGTTTATTATGGGCACTACTAAATATACAAGAAAATCATATTAAAATGAGTGAAGATGAAAATTATTGAGTATTATGTATGTATCAAATTATAATTAGAGTTTTTTGTAAATTATTTGTAAAAGTTTGAAAATTTTGTAAAATTTTGATTTATGACTTGAGTTTTAAAAAAGGTTAATATACGGTGAATATCATGTAATTATAAATTAAAGAAATGACTTATGTATTTTGTATGTGCAAAGGCTAATGAATTGATCAATTGGTGAATTGGATACAAAAACTAAAAATGGCCTTTTAAGAGTAAAATTTTTATGTTTATATGCATATTTCAGTTAATAGATGTTAGTGTGTTTTGTTATGAATATTTGAAAACAAAAAAATTTGAATTTTGTAAAGACGCACGTGAAAAAATGGATTTTATGCATTCAGGGGTATGTTTAATAGTAAATTTATATCTTTATGAATAATTATAAAAATTTGAGAATTGAATAAGAAAAAAAAAATCGTTCTTTACAATCTTGTATTTTGGAAATTGGTGAGTTTAAATTTAAGTGTACATCTACCAAGTAGAAATACTCAGCGCGTTGGACTTTCTGCTCACAGGTTTATAGTTTGGGCAATATAGATAAGGTCATACGAGAAGACACTTGTCGCGCGTCCTGCGAGTCACATATCTCTATCTTTTAGGTAGTTAATTATGTTAATAAGATTTTGTAAATAATAATGTATATAAATAGTATAAAAGATTTTATATTGTAAAGCGATTTTGTAAATAAATTTATTAATACGATATTTATTAAATGTTGTGGTTATAATTGTTTATGTGGTGAAATGATTTTGGAGTCGAACGAAAAGTTTGAAATGAGAGTTGAGAAAATGAATGTATTTTAGAAGAGTTATCTTTTTTTTTTTTTTGTAGGTTTTTAAACTTTGGGTTTTCAGAAAAATAGATGAAACTATGCCGAAATTTTTTTTTTTTAAATAATACATTTATGTATAACCAAAATGAATCAATCAATTAAGGTAACATCCTTCGACTCGATTTCTATTTTAATGGAAATAGGGTGGAGGGTGTTATAGGCAACCAAGGGTTCTCAGCTAATAAAGTTCAGGCAACCAAGGGAACTACAATGGCATGATCCTCAGCTAATAAAGTTAAGGCAAGAAGTCGAAGCAGGTTAAAGGACTGATTTTGAAATCAGAGGAGATGGTACACTGATGATAGGACGACGTTTATACTTGTCAGATGTAAGCGATTTGAAAAAAGAGATCATAGAAGAAGCTCATTCTTCAACATATGTTATGCATTCGGGCAGAACGAAGATGTACCGTATCCTGAAAGAGCACTATTAGTATAAAGGAATAAAGATAAAGGTTGCAAAATTTGTATCCTGATGTCTCATTTGTCAGCAAGTTAAAGCAAAACATCAAAAACCAGTGGGATTACTGTAGCTACTATCTATTCCATAATAGAAGTGGAAGCATGTTACCATAGATTTCGTTGTAGGGCTTTTGCGCACCTAGAAGGGGCATGATGCTATATGGGTGGTAATAGATAAACTGACTAAATCCACTTATTTCTTTTCGATCAGGGGTAGCTATTTCCTAAGTAGATTAGTGCAGCTCTACATAGACGAGATAATCAGACTCTATGGTATGCTAGTTTCAATCGTATCAGATCGTGATCCCAGATTTACTTTAAGGTTTTGGCCTAGAGTACAGAAAGCCTTAGGTGCTCAATTGAGTTTCAGCACGGCTGTTAATCCTCAAACGGACAACCAGTTAGAAAGAATGATCCAGACACTTGAGGATATGCTCAGAGCGTGTGTCTTAGAATTTAAAGGAGTTAGGATATGCACCTACCGCTTGTAGAGTTACCATAATAATTATCGGTCCAGTATTGGTATGGCATCTTATAAAGCCTTGTATGGAAGGAAATGTAGGATAACAGTGTGTTGGGAACAAATCGGTGAGAAGAAACTGATAGGGTCTCGAGCTTATCTAAATTACTACGGACAAGATTAAGATTATTAAAGACAAACTTAAAGTGGTGAATGATAGATAGAAAAGTTATGTAGATAACCACTGTAAGGACCTAGAGTTCGAAATGGGTGATAGAGTATTTCTCAAGATATCCCCTTAGAAAGACATTCTCAGATTTGGAAAGTATGGTAAGCTGAGTCCACACTATATTAAGCCATTTTGAGGTTGTTGAAAGAGTATGACCCATAACATATCAATTAGAGCTCCCACCGTAGCTGAGTAAGATACATAATGTATTTCATGTCTTCATGCTCCACAAGTACGTTCCAGATCCCTCCTATATACTAGGGGAACAACTGGTAGAGCTAAAAAGGAAATTGACTTATGAAGAAGAATCGGTTCAGATTTTAGATAGCAGAGAACAAGTCATATGGAATAAAGTTTTTCCTTTCGTAAAAGTATTATGGATGAATCACAAAGTAGAAGAGGTCATTTGGAAGCATGAAGATCAGATGTACCGTAGATATCCTCATCTTTTTCATTATGATATGTAAATTTCGATGACGAAATTTTATTAAGAAGGAAATGTAATACTCTCTCCCGAGGATATTATTGTCCGTATGTATGAAATGAAGAAATGTACAAATGTACCCTCGTAGTAAATTAATAAAAAAGATTTTTAAGTATTTAGAAGTGAAAATTTAATATTTGTAAATTTTTAAAATTTTTTGGAATAAATTAAAATTATAAAGAGTTGAGGAACATAAAAGAAAAATGCTAGATATTTTTAAGGAATGGCAAAATGGTAAATAAGTGAAAAGGACAATGACATTATGGAAATAAGGGATTCTTTAGAAATGGGGTAGAAGTGTAATCTTAAGGAACTTTAAGGGTTAAAGGCGAGCTTGACCCACGCTTATAAATAGGTATGATGGTGAGTCAGTAAAAGAAGGCATGAAAATTTGGAGAAAAAGGGAGAGAGTGAGAGAGAAACATAAAGAGAGATGTCGGCAGAGCAAGAGATAGGGGACAAACTGCAGCTGTTTCAAGCTGGATTCTACCGTTTTTGAAAGAGATTGAAGTTGAAAGGTGAAGAACAGATTCAGGAGTCAGATCTGAGCTCGAGATCTGGAGCTGAAGTATTGAGCTAGAGAGCAAGGCTAAAGACTAAGGAAAAGCTTGGTAAGTAAAGTAGCTAAGAAATTAAATGGAAGTTATGATGATTTAGAATGATTGAATGTTTTCATGGAACTTGTTAAGGCCACGACCTGGTTAAGATGGAGAGTTAGAGTTATGTTGTTAAATTTTTGTGGTAGAGTTATTGAGTTGGAGTAATGTTAATGTTGCGTATGCAAGCTATGCAGGAGCTCATGAGGTATTAGCTTGGTGAATACTCCTAGCTTTTTTCAATGTTGGTCGTGTTGACCCGAAGTTGAGCTTGCAGGAAGAGAGTTGAGTTAAGCCCCAGGCTACCATACTGCCTATCTAAGTTGGACTAAGGTAGAAGCTTGTAAGGGTGAGCTTAGCGAGTTAGGCTAAGGCCTTGAGAACTGAGTAAGGTCCGTGAATTGGACTAAGCTAGAAGAAGAAAGCAGCTCGTTGAAGGGAGTGAGCTAAGCGAGCTCACTGAGTTAGGAAATACCTTCAATTCAGGTTGAGTTGAGTGATATAGGAGCTCGCATAGGATGAGCTGGGTGAGTTAGAGCTCAAGCTTGCAGCTCAAGCTAGACTGGAACTAAGCAGTTCGTTGCAGTGGATGAGGTAAAGAAGATAAAATAGATTTAAGTGACCTACAAGCTAAGTTAAGATTTCTTATATGACCAAGTGTAGGTGGCATAGCGAGCCGTAAAAGAGGTCGTTGAGTAGGAGTGACTCAAGTTTTGGGAAGCAAGCAGTGAGTGTGCAAACATTTTCATTAAAAGATTTTCGGTTTATTACGTAATTTCTTTGTAACTTTCATTTCATGTTTAGTTTATAAATACCTTATGTCTTAGCATGAGATTTAACAGTTTATTTTAGATATGGTATGCATTATATATTATATATTTTTCTAGCATGATTAAGAAATAGCTTTAAATTATAGAAAAAGATAAAAAGGTTTTCAAACTTAGTGGACGGCTCGAGCATTTATAGCGTAACCTTCTAGCCTAGACCCTACCGGTATACCCCATAATGTATGGCGAGTGTTGGGAAGAGTAGTCCTACTAACATCGAGGGGATCGAGTTTGTCAGTCACCCTTTACACATGTGGGGTGTTTCTCAATGCACGGTGAGTGATGATAGTTTCGTCACACATGTATACTAGACGTTTTAGTAGCTTTGTCACGGTGAGCGATGCTAACCTTTACGCAACGTGCCCTCCCACCCACCCCACACTAAGCATAACTGGTCTGGCTGCCTTTGTCGTTTTAGTTTCCTTGGGTGGCCATTATAGATTTTTAGAAAAGCTAGCATACCATTAAAAATATATTTGAGAAAAAAATTATTTTTAGAAAGATTAAACATTTTTAAACAACTTATAGAAATTTTATAAAAAGTCAAAGTTTTTAGAAATAAAATCATTTTAAAGAAAGATGTTTTTAAAACGTTTTTGGGAGAAAATTTTTAGAACAAATGCATATGCACTCACTGAGCTTTATACCTCATAATGTTTTCATTTTAAAATCTTCCTAGGTGCAGGAGCAGATGATCAAGATACAGTGTCCCAGTTTAGACTAGGTGGCCCCGATCGACGACGTTGTGTAAAGTTTGCGATTTAGATTTGATCATGTAATTTTACACATTTTCAGTTTTATAAATAAATGTTGTAGCACTTTATTTAAATGCATGCATGTTTTAGATATTTACATTTTATGATAACATTTTAAATTATAAGCTTATATGTTGCACATTTGAAATGAAATTTTAAAATAAATGAATTATACTTAAAGTTTGAGAGATAGTTACGAGTTCGCTCTACGATACCCTTTTTGGCCTCATTAGTTGGGTTTCAGAAAGGATTCATGCGGTGCCCGACAGGATCGCTGGATTCATTAGAAGGAATTTGGGTCTAGTCCTGTTAGTTGTGCTGTCAAAAGTTTTTGAAAATTTAAAGTATGAATTTCTATAATTAAGAATTATTATGTTTATGAAATGATTAATATGATTATTAATTGATTTAAGTTTAAGGGTTTGTTGCACGTTATCATTTTGGTGATGCTACCTACAATCCATAAGGGTTCTATGAGGTCATCGATGGGATTACGAAAGCCCCGAAAGGGGAAATTCAGGGCGGATCTCGTTGGAGTGGTATCAAAGCTCGATTTTGGGTGATTTTGAAATGAAGTTTTGAAAATGTTTAAATGTTGTTCTATTGAATGAATTTTTCATAATCGTATGAAATTTTTCGATATTATTTTTATTATCATGATTTTATGCTTATCATAACCTCTTTTGTGACTGAACTTCACAGAATTATGCATTGTCGAGGTTGCTTAGTTACGAGGAGGGCAGCTATAGAGACATCCGCACTTGCAACGGAATACGTTGACAAATCTGTTAACGTTCCTAAAAATCAGACTCCCATAGGACCCTCTTAGCTCACCAAGCCAGCAAAAGGAAATGTAAATGTCGAGCAGATGACTCAAGTGTTGGCAAGGGCGATCTACCAACCACAAGAGACAGGGGCTTCGATCTAACGCGCTCGTAAATTAGGTGCTAAGACATATGATAGGACCAGTGACCCCGAGGGTGCCTTTCTTGGTTGAAGACGAATGAAGAGATTTTTCAAGTGATGGGGTGTATAGAGGAGCAGATGGTTACTTTTTCTACCTTTCTATTAAAAGACAGAGTCAAAGACTAGTGGAGATGAAAGGACCCAACTCAGATTAACCTTGTAGAGATTTGAGCCGAGCCCTCCCGGCACCCCACAGAATCCTTACAGTCTTAATACAGGTGACTCGAAAGGACTATGTGAAGCAAAGCCGTAAAACAATTTCATTTCTTAATCATTTAAAAATTAGGATGGAAAAATTTCAGCAGCACAACGACTGTTTTTTCGATTATTTCCAACTTAAAACACCTGTAAAATGATTTATAAACATCTCTAAATGCATACATTCTTTTCCACTTCCAAATGGGACCTTAGGTCCATCTCAAAATTCATGTTCAAACACAAATCAAATATTCAAAACAAAATCATTTCAAACTTAAAACATTCACATGCGTGACATCGTAATCGTTATTATAAAACATGTACATTACACTAAATTCGTTATACATCAAAACAATTACTTTAATTTCACAGTTACGGTCGCCTTATAAGCTCGCCTACCCTTGAACTGGAGAATTATGGTCTGGAGGACTCGCACCTGTGCTTGAGGAGTTTTCATTAAATAACAAGAAAATAATGAGCTAAAAAGACTCAGTGAGTGTTATGCATTTCTAAATAAGCTTTCCTTTAAAAAATCCTTTATAATTTCTAAGTTCTGAAATGAGTTGTTCAAAACATGAATTTCATATTACTACATAATCATTAATATACATGTTTGCTTGAAAACAGGATTATATGCTTCAAAAACTTTCATTACGTAACATAACTCATTTGAAATTCATTCATAACATAATCATAATTTATACATAAATTCATAAATCATATCCTCATTCATAAAACATATATCCAATGGGACCCAGGGAAATCAAGATCACCGCCCAGTCTTAGGACACCGGTGGTGGGGACGGTCAATCTCAGTCATAAGCCACTATACCGCGGAATGTTACCTCGTTGCACATAGGGCATCAGTCATAATAGTACCTTATATACGCGTAGAGGGCGACACGACAGATTCGATCATCCCCCCCCCCCCATAGTTAGTGGACTTTCCCCCACAGACATGTCATACGCATAATAAGGCACTTCGACCGTATAACAGTCATAAAATGAGGATTGGGTAACCATCGATTTTGAAAGACATTGACATGCTAAAATAATTGTTGTATAACATGTTTCTTCGATTAGAAATCAAACATAAAAGCGCATTTCAAAAATAAATTCACACCATCAATATTTCTTTAGATGCATATATAAAAGCATTTATAAGCGTACATCATTCATATAAATTCATTTAAATATTAAAAACGTTTCAATTTTTTTAGGAAAGCATAGTAATCATAGTGCATTTATCATTTCATAAAACAATTTACACTCACCGATTTCTAGCTCACAGAAACGTCCCAATTTTCTACCTCGCGATACTTCTTCAACTTCGCTTCCCTCCGCCTTATCGATGCCTATATAATTTAACATTCTAATATAAGCATGTCATAACTACACTATTCGAATCTAAAGTAACATCATCGAAATTACATTCTCATGGATTCAACAAAAAGGATAATCGAATCTAAACGAATAACGTAAAACTCACGTGATTTCGACAATTTACCGCGGATCATCACTTTTAGCGCTTCGCACGATTACTTCGATTCTAATCAAACTTATCGTTAATACTACTCGAGACTATACTTAAATCATGGAAAACGAATATTCAAACACTTTAAAACACAAAAATGAAAATCATGGTAGCAAGCTTAAACAATATTCATTTCCCGATTCAACTCTAAATTTCGATAATTTAACGATTTCGCACGAAACAAAAACTATTTGATTAACTTAAATGCATTTCAAACTATCCTACCATCAACATTTATCGTCTTAAAGAGCTTAATAACATAAATGGCAGCTTGCTAATCATTAATTACATTTCCATATTCAACAACGAAACTCGCAACTAACTAACATGATAAATATAATTTATATAGATTTATTACCCTTAAATATAGATTTATTAGTCCAATTTTGTGTTGAATTTATTTTAATTAGTTGTGTTTTTAGTGAAACAGGAATAAAAGAAGATTTGTGTGATGAATGAGGAAAAATTTCAATTTTGATTAAGTCAATCAAGGATTCAATTTTTGCCCAAAATTATTTGTCAAACAGTTAGGAAATTAGTTGAGATAAGGAAATAGATCAACTAAAAAAAAAAGTAAATTTGGAAGCAAATCAAGAAAAGAAGAAAAAGTAGCAGATTTTGAGAAAAAAATCAAAGTTCACTATGTAGTTTATGGACAGACCAAAAACAGTGTCTTACTATTGAGGCAATTTTCAATTTACAAATTGAGATCAGTGGCATAGTATAAAAGAAAGCTTGGAGACAGAAAATAAAAAAAGAGAAGAGAAGAGAGCTTTGAGACGGCTGAGGAGAAAGAAGATAGCAGCTTTGGTGGAGAACAAGAAGAACAAGAGTGCAGTAGAACAAGACAAAAGCAGCAGCCAAAGTTTATATACACTATGCCGAGTTTTGATTTATTTGTTTTTGTTATCACAATGATTGTTTAGTTTTCTTTTCTGAGGTGTAGGATGAAACCGTTATTAACTTTATAATGATTTTACTGTTTGAATATTATTATCAATGTTGTTTTTAATGTTTAATAATTCTTAGTTTCATTAATTGATAAAATAAAAATTGTTTCACCTTTAATATCAAGTATTTTTGGTTGTTACAAAATTATTTTATTAATTTGACTTTGAATTGAAAAGTTTAAATATAAGATTTTTTATTATTTGTTTTTCAATATTGAATACATATAATACTTAGATCTTATAAATTTCAAGTCTTGAAGTAAGAATTTACATAAGATTTATTTTTAAAGCTTAACTGATAAATCTTGAGAAAACAACAAATTGATTTCTAAGTTGTTTTTTTTAATTTTTGATAATAATATTTTGAATAGTAAAACATTATAAGTTAATAATGGTGGATTCTGAACCTCAGATTTCTCGTTTATTGGTTGAATTTTGCAATTTAATATTATTTTATCAATTTAGAATTCTATTTGCTTTAGTTTTAATTAATTCTCAATTTTCAAACATTGTTAACTAGATTAGAATTAAATTTAATTTAGATTTAGATTAATATTTTCTCTATCTCTGTGGATCGACCTCGTACTTACATAATCTATTTTACAATAGACTCGTGCACTTGCGAGTACTAAAATTTGCACAATAAGTTTTTGGCGCCGTTGTTGGGGATTGTTAGAAAACTTAGTTTAGTCTAGATTATTTAATTCTTCTACTAGTTTTAATTTATGATTATTTTAATATATTGCAAAAAAAAAAAAAAAAAAAACTGTTTTTCTTTACCTTTGTCAGTGTCAGTTTATTTTGATTTTATTTGTGTTAGTCTATTTGTTTTGTTTTTAATTTTATTGTTGGTGTTTTGCTTTTATTTTATTTTATTCAATTTTTTGCCAATTATCTTGTTTTTTTTTATTTTTTTTATTTAGAGACTTATTTTTCTTGGATTGCTTTAGAGACAATTAGGACTAAAGACCTGTGGCTAAGATCTGTGCTAGTTTATGCGTGCTTGGAATCGTGAATTACATCAACGCTTAACTAGGATAGACATTTCATATTCAAATATGGCAGAAAATAATGTAGCATCTGTAGGAAACAATGATGTAGTGGAAAATATAGTGCCTATACAAAAATCTCTTAAAGAATATTTTTCACCAGTTGCAATTAATCATCCTTCTTGCATAGAGTTGCCACAAACTAGGGCGACTTACTTTGAGCTTAAACCTTCTGTGATTCAACTTCTTCTATCATTCTATGGGTTAGAGAGTGAGGACCCATTAGAGAGATGTTTAACTCATTTTGGCATGAACTTAGATGAGGATAGTATTGTTAGTGAGGTGAATGTTTTATTAGAATATGCCCCATTACTAGATACTACCAAATGGAAAGCCAAAATAGAACCTCTTCCACCTTCTGAGTCTGTACCTCTTCCATCTGTAGAGAAACCATCTAAGTTAGAATTGAAACCTCTTCCTGAGTCATTAAAATATGTGTTTTTAGGACATTCTGAGACTTTGCCTGTTATCATTGCATCTGATTTAGAAAAAGAACAGGAGGATCAGCTGATTAGTGTACTTAGAGAGCATAGAGAAGCAATAGGTTGGACAATTGTAGACATTAGGGGTATTAGTCCATCTGTGTGCATGCATAGGATTCATTTGGAAGATAATGTTAAACCCACTCCTGAGCCTCAAAGAAGATTAAACCCTAACATGAAAGAGGTTGTAAGAGCTGAAACCAATAAACTCTTAGATGCAGGTATCATTTATCCTATCTCTGATAGTTCATGGGTAAGTCTTGTACAGGTAGTACCTAAGAAGTTTGGCATCACAGTAGTTAAGAGTGATCATGATGAATTAGTTCCTACCCGAATGCGAACCGAGTGGCATGTTTGTATTGACTACCGCAAGCTTAATGCTGCCACTAGGAAAGACCATTTTCCTCTTCCTTTTATTGATCAAATGCTAGAAAGGTTAGCCGGTCATGCATTTTATTGTTTCCTTGATGGTTATTCCGGTTATAACCAAATTCCTATAGCCCCTGAGGATCAAGAGAAAACAACTTTTACTTATCCTTTTGGCACTTTTGCCTACTGTCGTATGCCATTTGGGTTGTGCAATGCTCCTGCTACTTTTCAAAGGTATATGATGAGTATTTTCTCTGACCTGGTAGAGCGGTTCCTAGAGGTGTTCATGGATGATTTTTCAGTTTTTGGATCTAGTTTTGATAAGTGTCTACACCACTTGACCTTAGTGTTAGTTAGGTGTAAGGAAAAGAACTTAGTGCTTAATTAGGAAAAGTGTCACTTTATGGTTAGGAAAGGGATGGTTCTTGGGCATGTTATTTCTAATAATGGTATTGAGGTAGACAAGGCTAAAGTAGACTTGATTTCTAGTCTTCCACCTCTTAGAACAGTTAAAGAGGTTAGGTCATTTTTAGGTCATGCAGGGTTCTATCGTAGATTCATAAAGGATTTTAGTAAGATTTCTAGGTCTTTGTGTAACTTGCTTGCTAAAGACACCCATTTCAACTTTGATGATGATTGTTTGAGAGCTTTTGAGAAGCTTAAGACCTTTTTGACAACTGCACCTATCATTAGGCCACCAGGTTGGAGTGTTCCTTTTAAGATTATGTGTGATGCCTCTGATTATGCCATAGGGGCTATTTTAGGACAACGCATTAATAGACTACCTCATGTGATTTATTATGCCAGTAAGACTCTCAATAATGCACAACTCAATTATTCCACCACAAAAAAAGAGTTGTTAGCAATGGTTTTTGCATTAGAAAAATTTAGGTCTTATTTGGTTGGGTCTAAGGTAATAGTCTATTCAGATCCTGCATTGAAATATCTCTTGTTTAAGAAAGATGTTAAACCTCGTCTAATTAGATGGATCTTATTGTTATAGGAATTTGATCTTGAGATTAGGGATGAGAAAGGGTTAGAGAATGTTGTTGCTGACCACTTGTCAAGGTTAGTAGTCGAGTCTATAGATGAGCATGTGCCTATTAGAGAGTTCTTTCCTGATGAGCAACTCATGCTTGTGTCCCAATTTCCTTGGTATGCTGACATAGTTAACTATCTTGTTATTGGTCAAATACCTACACATTGGACTAAACAAGATCGTGTGAAATTTTTAGTCAGGGTTAAGCATTATTTTTGGGATGATCCATATTTGTTTAAGTATTGTCCTGACCAAATCATTAGAAGATGTGTGCCTGAGAGTGAATAATTAAATATTATTTCTTTTTGTCATAATCATGTTTGTGGAGGTCATTTTAGTTCTAAGAAAACCACTGCAAAAATTTTACAATATGGTCTTTATTGGCCAAATTTGTTTAAAGATACTCATGCATACTGTAGTTCCTGCGGGAGATGTCAAAAATTATGAAGTATTACTCGTAGAAATATAATGCCTTTACATCCTATTCTTATTGTTGAATTATTTGATGTTTGGGGTATTGATTTTATGGGTCCATTTCCTAATTCTTTTGGCAATTTTTATATTCTTGTTGCTGTGGATTATGTTTCTAAATGGGTGGAAGCAATTTCTTGTAAAACTAATGATCACAAGGTGGTAGTTAAATTTTTGAAAGAAAATATATTTTCTCGTTTTGGTACACCTCGTGCAATCATTAATGATGGGGAAAAACACTTTTGTAATAGGTCTTTTGAGCAATTAATGAAAAAATATAGTATTACACATAAAGTTGCAACACCGTATCATCCATAAACTAGTGGACAAGTTGAGATTTCTAATAGGGAGATTAAAAATATTCTTGAAAAAAAGGTTAACCCAACTAGAAAAGATTGGTCTTTGAAACTTTGTGATGCATTGTGGGCTTACCGTACTGCTTTCAAAACCCCTATTGGAATATCTCCTTATTGACTTGTTTATGGTAAGGCATGTCATTTACCTGTGGAGTTAGAACATAGAGCTTATTGGGCCATTAAAAAATTGAATTTTGATATTAATAATACAGGTAATCGCAGGAGGCTACAACTTAATGAGTTGGAAGAAATAAGGAATGATGCTTACGATTGTGCTAAACATTATAAGGATCGAATGAAAGTTTTTCATGATAGGAATATTCTACGGAAATATTTTTCACTTGGTCAAAAAGTCTTGTTATATAATTCTCGCTTGCATCTATTTCCTGGCAAGTTGCGTTCTAGATGGTCAGATCCTTTTATTGTCCGCACTGTTTTTCCTCATGATGCTATTGAAATTGAGAATCCTAAGAATGGTGATGTGTTTAAAGTCAATGGTCAAAGATTGAAACCTTTCTTAGAGTTAAGAAGTCCAGAAGTAGAGGAAATATTGTTGGAAGATCTTGTTTATCAGGATTGACTTTCTTTTGAGTCTAGGCTTACTTTTCCTTCTTTTGTTTATTTTCAACCAATAAACTAGAAATTTGAGGTTCAGAATCCACCATTATCAACTTATAATGTTTTACTATTCAAAATATTATTATCAAAAATTAAAGAAACAACTTAGAAATCAATCTGTTGTTTTCTCAGGATTTATCAGTTAAGCTTTAAAAATAAATCTTATGTAAATTCTTACTTCAAGACTTGAAATTTATAAGATCTAAGTATTATATGTATTCAATATTGAAAAACAAATAATCAAAAATCTTATATTTAAACTTTTCAATTCAAAGTCAAATTAATAAAATGATTTTGTAACAACCAAAAATACTTGATATTAAAGGTGAAACAATTTTTATTTTATCAATTAATGAAACTAAGAATTATTAAACATTAAAAACAACATTGATAATATTCAAACAGTAAAATCATTATAAAGTTAATAACGGTTTCATCCTATACCTCAGAAAAGAAAACTAAACAATCATGGTGATAACAAAAATAAATAAATCAAAACTCGGCATAGTGTATATGAACTTTGGCTGCTGCTTTTGTCTTGTTCTACTACACTCTTGTTCTTCTTGTTCTCCACCAAAGCTGCTATCTTCTTTCTCCTCAGCCGTCTCAAAGCTCTCTTCTCTTCTCTTTTTTTATTTTCTATCTCCAAGCTTTCTTTTATACTATGCCACTGGTCTCAATTTGTAAATTGAAAATTGTCTCAATAGTAAGACACTGTTTTTGGTCTGTCCATAAACTACATAGTGAGCTTTGATTTTTTTCTCAAAATCTACCACTTTTTCTTCTTTTCTTGATTTGCTTCCAAATTTGCTTTTTCCTTAATTGATCTATTTCCTTATCTCAACTAATTTCCTAATTGTTTGACAAATAATTTTGGGCAAAGATTGAATCCTTGATTGACTTAGATTTTGACTTAATCAAAATTAAAATTTTTCCTTATTCATCACACAAATTTTTTTTTATTCCTGTTTCACCAAAAACACAACTAATTAAAATAAATTCAACACAAAATTGGACTAATAAATCTATATTTAAGGGTAATAAATCTATATAAATTTTACTTATCAAATATCCCCAAACCTAGATTTTGCTGGTCTTCAAGTAAAACTTAAAAATTTTAAAACAACCTAAGCTAAAAACACAGAAAATAAAAACACAATCCATTTTCGTAGGTAAATACGATGACATTAAGTATATGTCACAAGTCTTTAAACCTCTAGATGTCCTTAGTAGGAGAAGTTATGTTTCCTGAGGGTTTACCAGCAACGATATTCACAAACATTAAAAGATTCCACCCATAACTTATCAACCTCTCACTAAATGCAAATTAACAGAAATCTCATACATGTATGATCTTGTATCAGGACTAAAGATGAGTTACTAATGATCTAAAATATAATCATCAACAATCTCACACCACTCTCAAAGCAATTTTATTTCAAAACACCATATTCACATGTCATGGACTTATTTCACCTCGACTCTAATCCTCACAAAATATCTCTCATAGCACTCAAGAATCCTAAGGCAAGCACTCATGCAATCATATGTGACAGAGGTTATGTAAAGGCATAGCAAGCATCATTTACATCACATATGAATATAGACATTAAAAAGAACCGCACTTTTAAGTGAATAGATCTCATGATTGGAATTAAATACTAAGAATAAAATTCTTTATAACCCAAAAATTATGTACATATGTCAATTTCCAATTAAGACAAAGTATGCAAAACATGACTTTACAAAAGAACATCGTCCATAATTGGCCCACCTAATCCGCGGTGGGAGAATGAACACCCTGACTACTAATTCCTGCACTTGGGGAGATTTTTATAACATAAAACAATAATAGTGAGCTAAAAGAGCTAAGTGAGTGTTAAGATTTTTCTACTTAGTACATTACTCTCCAAATACCTCCCAAAAACCTTTATAATAGAAATTATTTTATTTTATAATAATTTTGAAATCAAAGCTTATAAACTTTAATGAATTTATAAGAAATCTTTAAAATTTAGTTTCATGCATAAAAACATAATGACAATTTATTTAATGCAAAAGATTTTAACATTTCCTTTTTTTCACTGAAACTGCACCAATGGAACCAAGGAAAGCTATCATAACATAGTCATGTGGCAATTCAATTAGCGATGCGCATCATGATAATACATGAGACATTTTACAAACACACAATGAAATTTTTGTGCATCGCATATGCGAGTGAGATAATACCCCACATGTATAAAGGGCGACACGACTCGATCGACTGACTCAATTCCTCCGATGTTAATGACACACCTTCCCAACACTTACCATATATAGTGGGGTATACCGACTAGGTCTAAATTTTAATATGTGTATCCATAACATATAACATGGGGTAAGCTATTGGCATTTGAAACATTTTCTTTTTCCATGTAATTCAAACTAAATTCATTCGTTCCATAAATGTAAAATATAAATTATATCGCATCAAACTCACCAATTCATAAACATTATCGTTTCAAACATTTGATGCATCAAACACATCTTTTTCAAACAAATATATAAAGTGTCTGTAAACTAATATCTTCAAAGAAAATAATTTTCGTTTCAAAATGCATTATCAATGTAATAAACTTTATAAAATAGCACAATATGCATTGAACGATTCGTAAAATATGATTTTCATTCACTTGGCTCATAAGCTAATTGTTTATTCTTCAATTAACCTCCCTTGAATCCTTAGCTTGCTTTCCACCTACAATACACATTCTAAATTAGAATTCACCAACTAATTACATAAATGAACTCCATTCATCCATTTTCCACTTAAAGCACCATATCCACATTAATCCACAAAATTCACACAAACTAATGCATTCCTCCTCTCATTCATTTCCTTCTATTCTCTTAATTCAACTTCACTTAATCACATGTATAATTTCATAAAAATACATCAAAATAATTAGGAAATCATTTGGATACCAACATGTCCTTTTTAATCGAAATTACACATCCACCACACATAAGCTTTTACTTTTCATTCCATTGGTACATATTAACCTAAAATCATACCAAACATCATTTAATTCTATCAAACCAACAAAATCAACTCAAACACATCCACTTCCTAGCTTGGTCGAATATGCCACTAGGCCATTCAAGTTTGTTTTCCATTTTCATGCTAATCAAAAACCATTCCAAGATAATCTAATACCCTAAAATCAATTTAATTCAAATTTACTTGAAAAATTCGCTTAAACCCTAGCCTTGGCATAAACTTACAACATAACATCCAACATCATTCTTTACATTCAAGGCCAACAAACACATTAAAAATCACTACAATGGTCATCTAATATCCTTAAATCAATTCACTTTAAATTTACTTGAAAATTTGCACAAACCCCTAAATACTCACCTTACTAGTTTGCTTGCCACCGCACCTCCTTTGCATTTTCTTCCAAATCCAAGCTCAAATTACACCAAAAAATTCACAAACACATCATTTTAACAACTCACCATGAAAACCCATCAAAATATCATAAAAAACTCAACTTTCTTACCAATTCTCTTCACTTTCTTGCTTGGTTTTTATCCTAACACCGTGCTTGATGAAGATTAATGGATTTTGGCATGAAAAATGGGATCAAACCTCTTGTTTTTCTCCTCCCCTTGTCGTGGAACTGCATTGCATTGCACCTCTCAATTTTTTCTTTCTTTTTGACGTCACTCTCTCTTGATATCTCATTTTCATTCAACTTTATATAGCCTCAATTTTTCTTGACTAAAATGCCCCTCATCTAACCTACAAATGGCCATCAAGTCCCTTGATTAACTTTACTAAAATGCCTTTAATTAAATCTCCTCGCAACTTATCAAATTAAGGGTAATTTAGTCGCTTAATCATTTATGCATTAAATTCCATTAGTGCTTGCCAACTAATATCAATTTATTTATTTTGATTTGTCACTCTTCTATTGGCTAATTTTGCATGACATAGATTATGCTTCTTATCCAATTTATTTCCATGTGAAGCTCACACCAAATCCATATATTTTTGAAGTTGAATAGACCATTTTGCCCTTAATGCATTTCATTGTCATTCACACTTAAATAAATTCCAAAATATTCTATGGTCATTCAATCATCAAATTGACTATATAATACTCTAATTGAGCATCCTAACTCTTAGTCTCATGTTTTAAAAAAATTATAGCGTGCGTCAAATCATCAATATCCATTATTCTTCGAAAAAGGCCTTCTTGTTTATTAAATTTTGGATCGTTTAAAACCTATCCGAATGGACTTATTTTTGACCCATTCCACTTTCTAATAACTCTAATACCTATTCTAGGACTTCTAATTCCTAGGGCTCATTTTTCGAAAATCACTATTCTCATGAATACTATTCATCAAAAATTTAGTTTTCGAAATGAAGTTCTAGGGTTTACAA
This sequence comes from Dimocarpus longan, assembly GCA_022984855.1. NCBI lineage: Eukaryota > Viridiplantae > Streptophyta > Magnoliopsida > Sapindales > Sapindaceae > Dimocarpus > Dimocarpus longan. The sequence goes on along the minus strand of CM041016.1, from coordinate 28,607,890 downwards.
TTTCACCCTCCCCTTAAAAAATTTCATCCTCGAAATGTAAAAACATACATGATATAAACAAACGCACCTGTCTCAAATAGATAAATGTACTGTGTATGCATCTGTTTTTCGTGTTCCTATGTAGCTTCTTCTATTACATGATTCCTCCATAGCACTTTAACCAATGGAATCACTTTGTGGCATAACACTTGATCTCTGTGGTCTAGGATTCGAACCGATGTCTCTTCGTATGTCGAGTTTTCTTTTAACTCCACTGGTTGTTCTCTCAATACGTATGATGGATCCGCTATATATTTGTAGAGCATGGAAACATAGAACACATCATAGATCTTGGCTAGCTCTAATGGTAGCTTCAGATGATATACCACTTCTTGAATGCTTTCAACAACTTTGTACGACCTAATGTATCATGGACTCAATTTTTCACGCTTCCCAAATCTTAACACCTCTTTTCACGATGATATTCTGAGGAAGGAATACCTGATCCCCCACTTGAAATTCTAGGTCCCTTTATTGATTGTTTGCATAACTCTTTTGTCGGTATTAGCTATCTTTAGCTTGTCCCTGATAGTCTTGACTTTCTTTGAAGTAATTTGGACAAGTTTGGGATCTATTAGTTTTCTCTCGCCTACCTCATCCCAACATACATGAGTTCTGCATTTTCTTCCATAAAGGGTCTCAAAAGGCGTCATGCCAATGTTGGCCTGATAGCTGTTATTGTATGCGAATTCTATCAGAAGTAGGTGCATGTCCCAGCTTCTCTTGAATTACATTACACAAGCTTTTCTTTTTTTCTTTTTTTCATTTTTTCATTCTCATGCTTTTTTTTTCTATATTTACTTTTTTTTTTCACAATGTTATTTAGAAACACACTTCTTTTAATGCATATGCCTATATACATATCATATAAATCTTAACACTTCAATTCCCTTCTCTTCTTTCACCACATAGTATGATCCCAAGCTTTATCAGGCATGACTCAATTTAAAGGCTCAATAGGGTCATTTAATAAGGATAAACAAAGAAAAAGGTTTAAAGTGTTTGGCTTCAAAGGGTTTATGATGTATCTCAATTCAAAATAAGAAAGAAGGTTTTTATGGAGTAAAAATTACCTATATCACTTCTAAGAAGTCAATCAAATTTTTAAATTAAAGCAACTCATGTTATCTATAGTGATGACTTATTCTTTAGTATTCAATACAAAACTTATAGAGATCATCTATTAAGAATAAAGTGAAGAGTGTTTAAGAGTAGAAACAAATAAATCCCTCAAAAAGAAACGCTTAAAAAGCTCAAATCCTCACTAAGGATAGTCTCCACTAATAATCCACAATCCATGTAAATATGATATTCATCCACTCAATTAACTAAGATCATGATAGACCTATTTTAGACATTGTCCTCAATGTTTCCCTAGTATTATCCAAAAATGCTCAAATAATATTCAAAGATGTAAGAAAATAAAAAGAGACAATATAAAATAGTAAGGAGGAGATCACACCTTGTTTCCTCCATTATGTAATTTAACACAATAATGTAAATCAAGAATTCATGTTAGAATACATTAATAATTAAAAAAAATTAAAAAAAAAAAAAACTAAAACTAAAACTAACATGAATCACACAAACGAAAACCAAATACTACGAAAAATAAAATAACAAAAACCCTATAAAAAAAATTAAAGAAAAAAATTAAAAATAAACAAAAGAAAGAAAAGTAAGCCTAGACTCAAAAGAAAGTCAATCCTGATAAACAGCTATCTTAATCGGTTGACTTCTCTCCACTTCTTTAAAACTTGCTGGGTCCCCCGAAATAATTGCTCATTCAACCTTGCTTCTGAGTTGGTTTTCTCAGTCTAGGGATGGCCGCTACACTCATCTCCACCCTGATTGCTACTTCTGCTAACTCGCAATACTATGGGTGGGTCATCGTTGACATGTAGGCCATAATTTTAGGATTTAGGCCTACTATGAATCTCTTGATCTTCTTCTATTTATTATCTGTAATGAGCAGAACCATCTTGATGAGCTCTGAAAACCTCTTCTCATAATCTATTGCCGACAACGCACCCTGCTTTAACTTGAAAAATTCTTCAACTTTGGCATCTTGATAACTTTTGGGGTAGAACTTATTCATAAATTCCTTCTTAAACATCTCCTATGACACACCTCCTAACATGCAACTTTGTAGTGATCTCCTGTAACATACCCTTCCGATTCTAGTACGAGATATGTGCGGAATAATGGTATATGCCTTTATTATTGAGGTAATAAAATAAATTAAAGTGTCTAGAGGTGATTAAGAAAATTTATGGATCGTCTGGAAATGATTAGTAAAATTTTCAGAGCATCCATAAAGCATTTATCGAGGTTCTTGAAGAGTTCGAATGGGTAAATTAAGTCCCGATAAAATTCCAAGATTGTTTGCGAAGGGTTTAATAAGATTTTCGAATAGCCTCCGATGTATAAGTTTTGTTCTTGATCAAGGAATAATAGAATTAATTATTCATTCGGATTCGAATGCGTAATTGAATTTTTATGAAATTCCTGGATAGGATCGGGGATAGTTTTTAATTTTAAAATAAGTCCGAATGTGCAAAATCAAATTATAAGTGGATTTCTGGACGGACGGAAACAAGTTGAATTTTCGAAAGCGGAATGGAAAGCATGGAAAGTAAGTGGTGAGTGAAATCCGCGCATAAAGGACACGTGTCATCGTGTAAGAATGGAAGTGAGACAAATGGCATTCATGCAAAAGGAGAATGTGACTGTAAAACCCAAAATCCTCATCGTCAATGAGCGAATTATTTTTCTGATTGGATCGCGTTTCCATCGGAAAAATATAATTTTCAAGACCGAAAATATTTGGAATAAGTATTTTCAAGGAATAAAATAAATTTTAGAGTGCAATGATGGATGTGAATTTAGTAAAATTAATCCCGAAGACGAAATCAAGTCGTAAGCGGATTTCCGATCGGACGGGCAAACTCGGATTCAAGCCTAGAATCGGAATGGGAGAATGCATGAAATATGTAGTGGCATGGAAATAGTGGGCATATGGGACTCGTGTCAAGCATGTGAAATGGAATCGAGACAAGTAGATTAACATTGAAGGCATTTATATATTACAAGAGTCTTGTTGGAAAGTAATTAAAATAGGTTTAATTGTGCATGGAATGAAATAAAAATATTAATTAAGTGGTCTTCATTATTCTTGACCGTGAGAGGAGTTAAAAAGAAAAGCAAATTCAGTTTTCTATTTAGTGCAAAACCGAAAGCAGTTTGTGAGAAGAGAGAAGCAAAAACCGATCCTCCTTCAAGATATAGTGCTCGGTCATCCATTTCCAAAATCCAAAATTTCCTGTTTTGTTTCTTCTCCAGACCTTTCATTTCTTCTTCCAGCTCCCCAAATCTGAAAGTCCAATGTTAGATTAGAAGAAAGGAGTCTAAGAGTGATCAAGAGAGTTCGGTTAGCATCCAAACCATGAGATGTCGGGTTGCATGTAAGTGTTCTGGTCAGATCTGAGAGCTTGCATGCAAGGAAGAAGTAAAGCTGTCAGCTGTTATCTTGGAGGAGTGTTACTGCTGGCGTGGAGCTGAAGCCGCTGTTGTTGGCGTGGAGTTGAGGGTGCTGCTGCCAGTTGTGACCTCCTGCTGCTGCCGTAAGCGGGAGCTGCTGCCGAGTTGGAGCTGTTCAACTGCTGGCTAGTGCCGTTGTTGCTGCTGCTGTCAAGAGCTGAAGCTGCTGGTGGCGTGAGGCTGGTGACGTGAGGCTGCTGGCGAGAGGTTGCTGCTGCAGGCGTGAAGATGCTGGTGCTGCCGTGACCACGTGAGTTGCTGCCGTGACACGGTCCTTGCTGCTGCCTTGAGAGCTGAAACTATTGTTGTGTAGAGTTGCTGTCTTGGTTTTGTGTTGCTGTTGAATGCTGGAACTGTTACTGTCAGATCGCATTCAAGCTGATGTGGTGAATGATTTTGGCTCCGTTTAGCCGTCGCGATCGTTTGAGAGTTGTTTCGAAGCGAAGAACAATTCTCGCCAAGGTACGAGCTGTCCTAGCTGGTGTTAATGTCATGTTTTATGTGATTTAAATGCATGAATTAATGAAAGAAATTAAGGTTTAAAGGTTGGTGCAGATTCGGTTACGCAAAGGATATTGGACAGCCTTCGTGTGATTTTTTTTAAAAGATTTCGATTGAGTTTTGTGAGGAATGTTGTAATGTTTATGAACGTTGTTATGTTGGAAATTATATAAGGTTAAGTTATGAATGAAAAAGCTGATGGTATGATTGGGTTTAGGATCTAGAACCTCGTTAGTGCGGAGGTTCGTTCGTTTGTTTCGGTGTGTTGATGCTTGATTGTCGAGGTTGTTAGTTCGTGAAATATTCGTTGTATGGGCTGTTACGATATGATATAGGGGCTGTCATGTAGTGCTTTTATTTCCAAGTTTGTTAACATGAAAAAGGATGCATTTCAGTGTATTTGATAGTATCGAAATATCGTTCGAGCGTTGATTAATCGTTTCTGAGCAAATTGGTCGAGTTTTCCACAAGTGCGAATGTTTTTAGTTTGTGATTTTCGTTGTCGATTATGCAAGTGTTTATGATGTCAACTCGCTGCCTTGAGATGTGTTTAAGCCCATTTTAGTGTTAAGTCGATGTTAGGATAGTTTAAGATACGTTTATGTTAATCGGATAGTTTTAGTTTTTCGCGAAATCGTTAAATTGTCGAATTTGGAGTTGAATCGGAAAAATGTATATTTGTTAAGCTTGCTGCCATATTTTTCTCGCTTATGCTTTATCATGTTTGAATCCTTGTTTGCCTTGATTTAAGTTAAGTCACGAGTAATATGGACGATAAGTTTATTTGGAAATGAAGGAAACGCGCAAAACGTTAAAATCGATAAGTCGCGATAGTTAGTTAAATCGCGTCAGTTTTATGTTGTTCGTTTAGCTTCGCTTATTCTTTTTATTGAATCCATTAGATTATGGCTTCGATAATGTTGCTCTAGATTCGATTAGCGTAGTTCCGGCATGCTTATGTTAGAATGTTAATGTATATAGGCATCGATAAGGCGAAGGAAAGTCAAGCTGAAAAAGTAGCGCAAAGTAGAAAGTTCGATCGTTTCCGTGAATTAGAAATCGGTGAGTGTAAATTGTTTTATGAAATGATTATTACACTATGATTTCTATATGATTTCTATGCTTTCATGAAAGAATTAAACGTTTTAACATTTAAATGAATTTATATGAATGAGATACGCTTTACAGGAATGTTATACGCTTCGAATTGTTTATATTTGTATTTAAAGTAATATTGATCGTATAACTTGTCATTGAAATATGCTTTTATGTTTCGATTTATAAGCGAAGGAACATGTTTTACAAATATTATTTTAGCATGATAATGTATTTCAAAACCAATGGCTACCCATCCCTATTATGACTGAATTATGACTGTTATGCGGCCGAAGTGCCTTATTGCGCGTATGGCATGTCTGTCGGGGGAAAGTCCACTAACTATGGGGGGGATCGAGTCTGTCATGTCGCCCTCTTCGCATATATAAGGTACTATTATGACTGATGCCCTATGTGCAGCGAGGTAACATACCGTGGCATAGTGGTTATGACTGAGATTGCACGTCCCCACCACCGGTGACCCAAGACCGGGCGGTGATCATGATTTCCCCGGGTCCCATTGGATATATGTTTTATGACTGAGGATTCATTTATGATTTTATGAGTTTATTTATGAACTTATGATTATGTTATGAATAAATTTTATGATGCTTATAATCTTGCATATTGTTTTTAAGAAATTGTTTATAAAAATGATTATGTAATATCATGAAATTCATGTTTACGTAAATTGTTTCGGAACTTGAATTCTTTCAAAAGATTTTGAAAAGGGTATTAAAGGAAACTTATTTAGAACTGCATAACACTCACTGAGCCTTTTTAGCTCATTATCTTCTTATTTATTTTATAAAACTCCCCAGGCGCAGGTTCGAGCCCTCTAAGCGGCAGATCTCCGGCTCAAGAGTAGGCGAGATTATCAGGCGACCGAAACTGTGAAATCAAAGTAAATTTTTGTTGTATAACGGATTTTAAATGTGATGTAAATATTTAAGTTTTATAACTTTGATTACACTATCATGCATGTAGAATGTTTTCCTTTAAGTTGAAATGGTTTTGTTTTCAATACTCGAATTACGTTTAATACGGATTTTGAGATGGACCTGAGGTCCCATTTGAAAGTGGAAATGAATGTATGCATCTTGAATTATTATTAATTGTTTTACAGGCGTTTGAAAAAGTTGGAAATGTCGGAAAAACAGCCGTTGTGCTGCTGAAAATTTTTCACCCTGAATTTTTATTGATTAAGAAATGAAACTGTTTTACGGCTTAACTTCACGGAGTCCTTTTAAGTCACCTGCTTAAAGACTGTAAGGATTCTGTGGGGTGCCGGGAGGGCTCCGCTCGGATCTCTTCAAGGGATATCCGGGTTGGGTCCTTTCAGTGACACTTGGCATATGAGCATTAAACAAATGCAATTGATAAATGAAAGACATGAAATGAAGTAGATGTTCTCTCGGTCAACTGATTATTAAGAAAAGCAAAAACAAAGTGAAGTAAACAAGAGGCATGAAGCACAATTAATCAAGAGGGAGTGAGACCATGAGAAAGTGAGAGAGTATTTGAGAGACCGAGAGTGAGAGATTAAGGAAGAGGAAGAAAGCAATCCAACTCGAGAAGCAAGCTCAGACCTCTCTCAAGCATAAATCGATAGCTGCCCTTGTTGCATGTGGGATGTGTGACCGAAATTGGTGAGTTTGTGTGTGTGTGCAATCGGGAGAAGTGTGAGAGAGTGAGATTGGCAGCTCGATGGAGCAGATCTGAACTTGAGGATGCGCATGCAAGGAAGAAGTAAAGTTGTGAGCTGCTGTCTTGGATGAGTGTTACTACCAAGCGCTGGAGCTACTGCTGCCAGGTGATATTGCTGCCGAGCGCTGGTGCTGCTACTGCCAGGTGCTGTTGCTGCCGAGCGCTGGTGCTGCTGCTGTCAGGTGTTGTTGCTGTCGAGCGCTGGAACTGCTGCTGCCAGGTGCTATTGCTGCTGAGTGCTGGAACTGCTGTTGCCAGGTGCTGTTGTTACCGAGCATTGGTGGTACTGCTGCCGAGCGCTGGAACTGCTGCTGCTGGTGTGAAGGTGCTATTGCTGCTGAGAGCGAGTGTGCTGCTATGGTGGGTGATTTTGGCTTCGCTTGGCCGTCGCGAACGTTTGAGAGCTGTTTCAAAGCGAAGAATAGCTCACGCAAAGGTAAATGCTGTCCTGTTTGGTTTCGTGTTGATGTTTCGATGAATTTTTATTGGTTGCATGTTAATTTGGATTGAAGGGAACTCACGAATAAAAACGTTAAGTGGGCAATACCCTCGCGCGATCATTTTGAAGTTTCGAGTTGAGTTTAAAAAAAAAAATCACAATGGCAACAAGCTTAACTTTGTTAGCTTGAACCTCCCAAAAATGCTCACAAAGCTTCAAAAATAACATGTAGCCCTCAACTTCTTCTCTTAACTGTGACATACCCCTTTTTAGCTTGAAAAATCACTCAAAAATGGCTTAGAAATGGGATGGACAACATGCTGTCTTGGTGTCTCTCTCTCAGTCACAACTCCCTATTTTTTCCTCTCCTTTGCCATGAACTTTCACCTTTACCCGAAAGTCTCTCTTTCTTCTCATGCAATTGCCTTTCAATTTCATTTATATACCTCTTACATCACCCTTCTACATGCACTTATACAAGACTCCATTTTATGCATGAAATACACATGTCAAACTCTTACACACTTGGCTCATGCATAGCTCTCATATGGATCCCACATGTCTTACTTTTACATGACACACTTTCCACATGTCAAACATGCATGCTTCCATTTCCATGCATTCTTGCCATTTGTCTTTCATGCTTTCTCCTACTCCCCCACTTGTACATCACATGTCTTCCATGCACTCTAATCACACTTTTATTTTCCAAAATGCCCTTGCACTTATCATTTACAATTCCATACAACCATGCCCTTTTTGGTAATTTATTTTGGCACTAAATTTTATTCTAATCTTTAATTAATAACCATGCCCAATTCAAATTCGAAAACCATTTCCGGTTCATCCGAAAATTTTTAATTATAATTAAATCGACAAGCTTGAAAACTCCATGGAAATCCAAACACGCATCCGAATCCGATCACTTTGTAATATTTTATTTCCGTGAGTTCCAAAATTACTTCCGGTCTATTCGAGAATCGTACTAGAATTCGATTTATGTCTCCAAACATTTTAAATTACTTTATTACTCTTTAAATTAATCGAATGGCATTCTCATCCAAAAATTTTTGAATCGCATTTAATCTAATCGAACGGACTTATTTTCTATCCAATTTCGTTCCCCTTAACTCTAATACTAATTTCGGAGCTTTTGATTTACAAGGTTCCCTTTTTAAAAATTATTAATCATGCTTCCAAATGGGTAAAGAGGTCCCTGACCCTTGGTTTGAGTGATGGGGGAGGCGAAGCAAAATCCCCCGAGGGGTCGAGAATACTGCCTTATGAGTGGGCCTAAGAAAGGGGTCCCACACTTGTATTTGTTGTTCATCTGTTAATACATGGCTAATAGGCTTCAACTCACGAATCATGTTTGATATCTCTCAAATGCTACCTTATATTGTGCTCCCAAATGTTGCCTCATGTTGTACTCTCAATGCCTCTAACAGGTGTCAAACGTAATTATGAGCCTCTTTAGTTTTGTAATTAATGTTCCATCAAATTTGTCTTACAAAGTCAGACAAACGTCCTGTGCTGTCTCATATCCTTCATAAGCACATATGAGGTCATTAGTCATATTAGACAATATTATTATCTGAGCAATATTGTTCTTTTTCTTCCAAGCCTAATAAGCCTTAACATCCTTCCTATGTTGAGCAGAAATACTATGTTCGAGTTCAACCATGGTGTTAGTTAAGGTTTCGATAGTCTCTTGTTCCTCTAAGATGTATTTACAGTACTAAATATCATAGTTATCATCATTCAATTTGTCAACCTTATTCAATTCAACAACTATGCTTTTCGAAGCAGATGTCATTTTCTGAAATGACATATTACTTAAAGACTTATGGTCTAACAGGCCCCTATCCTTACTATACCATAATTATAGAGGACTAGGTGACCTATCGGTACTTCACGGTCACCCTTCAGCCGATATCTAGATCGACTAAAGAACTCCCGAGAAGCAAAGTCGATTTGTCTCTAAAAATTTTTCTAATATCTATTTAAAATTTTATAAAAAATTTGGTAGCATAATGGCTACTTTTATTAAAAACTCATCCTGCACGAAAAAAGGTTTGACACTTCTAAAATTTCAATCAATTCACTACTACCATCGGATTAAAATCCAAAAACCACAATCAGCCACAAACAAGTATATTTAGCGGATTTTAAACCAAACTATATTTACTACTAACACCATAATACCATAATTATTTACACATCCAAAATGGGAATTTATAGTTTAATATAAAATTCTAACCATTTAAATATATTACAAAACCATACATTTTCAATATTTACTTCAAAACTTATCCATAGCACGCCTAATACTTCGTTGTCAATGTCCCAGCTTTTGTCGCAGCAGAACCTGCACCTGAAAATGTTTTTGGGAATTTTGGGATAAGCTAAAAGCCCGGTGAGTGTCATAGGTTACTAAAATATTTATAAATGCATAAATGTGTCATTTCATACATAACTTATCATAAGAATTTCCTTTCATAAATGCTTAAATGAAATCATATGAAAACATAATTATATTTAGTGGAATAAAAACAATTTCCATAACTATATCTATATCTTACCAAAGGTCCACTGAATACTATAACTAGTGGTACCCTAGGTGCTACAGTAGAGTGGAATCCTACATCATTCAAATCGTAAAATGCTGCGGAGCGAAATTCTGCATCGCCTCTGTTACTAACCGGTAATATGACATAATCCTACATCGGCACAGTGTGGTAAGCACGCAAACCTATATACCCTATACCATGCCACGGCCACCATACTAATATGTCAATATGCGTGAGTCGTTGCCGAAGCAAAGTCCAAATGTGATGCAATATGTCCTACCTCACCGTGCACGTACGAGATACTACTAACCGGTATATATCTATAATTCCCTAGGGGTACCAAAACATAAGTTTTTGCATAATTACCATAGAATTTCAGCATATAACTCATACTAAAATTGAAAGGAAATTTGATACAAATAAAATTCTAATTAAAAACACATTCGAATTTCATAAACTATTTTTTTAAAAAAAAGGACACTCACTATTTGGCGAATTCTCACGACTGGATGTGCCTATGGACCCTTAGATGGCTTCCCTACAATAATCATTCACCAAACATTTAATACCATTCACTAACATTCAATCCATAATTCAAACACCACTAATTAGATTACTAGTTCTAAAGTTCCCATTTAGGCACTTTTGGATCGATTTTTCTAATAATTTTTCCATAACCGATCACTAGCCCAATTTATCCAATTCAAACCTACATTACAAGCTTTTATTTCCACAATAAATCTAGGATAAATCAGGTCTGAATTCATGAGTTAAAAATGTCTAAAAATTGTGAAAATCGCGTAAACGTTATATTTCATCAATTTCACTGTTTTGGTCCGTTTTTTGCCGTTTTAAATCCGATTCGACTTTCGTCAGTTCCTACCTTCTTGTTTCATTGAAACAAACATTTCAATCACATAAAACGTTGAAAATAAAAATCAGACCAGAACCTCTTATTTGGGCAGAACTATTTTTTTAATTCTACTAGTTTCCAAGTAATTCATATACTAGTTTCACTAAAATGAAATTTGAATCTTACTTAGACTTGATGGGACAGAATTTTGGACAGCCCCTAAGCTTCATGTGAGACCAATTAAATCACTCAAAACACATCACAAAAAGAATTCACTTCACTTAGGCATTTTATTAAACACATGGAGGGCATACAAACAAATCTCTATTTCAACTTGAATTTTTGTTAGTATACTACCCCAAATGACATCTAATTAATTCAGCCCACACATACCACAACTCAAGCATGATTCTCCATCATTTACATATCAAGAACAAAGAGGAAGAAGCATGATTCCATTACCCCAACTTCATAAACATCAAACTAACCAAAAACATGAAAAAGAGCACTAAACTTACAATTTCTTGTAGAGATGTGATCTAGGAAGGTTTGTAACTTGATTTCTTGACTTAGAAGACCTCAAAACACCCTTGAACACCTTAAGATGGTGCCGCCCTTGCTGGTTTCGTCCTCCTCTCTCCCTTTTTTTTGTTTTTGCCGTGACTTGCAATGCTCTCTCTTCTGATTTTTTTCTTTTGATGTTCTAGACATCTCCACCTATTTATACTATCTCTTGCTTGTTAACAATTCCCTCCATTTACCTATTAATTTCAAAAATGCCATTGTGATGTATCTCCATTTGATTGATCCAAAAATAAATATATTTACTCTAGTGTAAAGATTCCAATTTTGCCCTTAAACCACTTAATTCAATTCCTATTATTTTCTACCACTTGAAAAAAATTCTCAAGTCTATTTTAAGGTTCTAAAAGTTACTAAAGTGATTTATGGGACCTTCATAATTTATTGGGACCATTTATATTAAATTTTCATTACCTGAATTTACGGGTAATTTCTGAAAATTTTCAGATTTCATCGGATTGGTCCGGTTTCACCCAGAAAATTCATATAACTTATTTTAAGTGCACTTTAAGTCTCTTGAACTTCTAATTAAGTTATTTGGAGACTTTTAAGAATTTCCAGAAAAATTTTCGAAAAACTCGATTCATTCCCTTAATAGTCCGCAAACTTTCCTAAACTGTTTATTTTAATTCCGTTATAATATTAGGCACCATGAAATTATATTAGCTAATTTAGTGTACATAACTACAGTACTAATATTAGGGAGAGGGGTTTAGAATGATCTATATATTTCTACATTCATACTAGCATATCCATTATTATTTTACTAAAATATTATAGTAACTATATATGCATAAGTATAATAAAGTAATCTTTGGATAGAAAGCGAAAACATAGTCAAGCTACTTATCATCATTCATTTTCAAATCTTCATATTACCATATATATAAGTGTTCCACATAAAATAATCCTAAAATCATTTTTCAAAAGATATAAAACACCTGCAATTTAAATAGCATTATTTATAATTAAACAAAACATAAATGAATAACATTTCATTAATAATGAAAAATATCCAATAAATTTCAATATATATAAAATAACCAATATTCAAAAGGAAAAAATCTAAACACGTCCTGAAATAGTAAATAATCTCAGTTTATCCCCAATTTTCAAAATAATAGCCAAAAAATACCTTTTTATCAGTTAAAAGCGGTTTCCATCCAAATTTTTAGTGGTTTTGTGATAAAAAACAATAAAAGACCAAAATGACCTTACTATATTGAAAAATTAAAAATAAAAAAATAATCAATCACTAAACTACCGTTTGATAACCAAAATAAAAAAATAAATTAATAAATAAATATAAATAAATAAATTTTCATAAGATCTTCACCATCTATCTTAAGATGAATGATGGAGATTAATTTGAATAAAATTTAAAAATTAAATAAAAAATTTCTTTTTTTATAGCAATAAAAATTTCTTTGAAAAAAATTAAATAAATAAAAATAAAAAATTTGACAAATTAAAAATAAAAATTTAAAAAAGAAACCCAAGCAATTGCATTTATTAAAGGACGAACAGACATAAGGAATTGCATATTCAATCAAAATCATCATCTAGAATCAAAATCCAAAATATTAAAAGTAAAAAATAAAAAACGAATAAAATGAAAAAAAAAAAAAAAAATCAAACGAACCCAAGACTGGGTTCGTTCGAAGAAGATGAACCCAATTGTTTAGGTTCATTCGAAGAACACACATCAAAGAGCTATAGTGAACCAAACTTAACAACATATCAAAGTGCCACAATGAACCCTAAATGAGCACACATAAATGAGTCCAAATGAACCCACACTACCTAGCTTTTATGACGCAACCCAATCTAGATTTCCTCTAGACTAGTATCTGGTAGGCCTTACTTGGCACTCCAACGGACCTCTCTTAAACCCTACTAAGCAGCTAAAAAAAATTCGTAGAGCGAACCCTTAAAACTTGGCCGTTTAAATTTTGCTTTGAAGCTTATTTAATTTAATTGTTTTGAAACTAGTTGGGTTAGTTTTATTTTAAACTCGATTTTCTAAGTTTTGTAAATTCAATTACAATTATAAAAGTGACATTTTTTACTTTCAAAATCCAAAACAGTTTTAGCAACAATCTGGCAACATAACGGTTGTGTTCATAAGATTTTCAAATTTCTTGTAAAGAAAATACACTCCTAAATAACCTCAATTACAACCCAACTTCTTTTTCTTCCACAAATATGTCCTTTAATCATTCTCATAAAACTACCAATAATAATAATTTGCATAAACTACCATGAAACCTAAAAGTAGTACATATTCTTTTATATTATAGGAAACTTTACGAAACTATTTGCATCACGAAAATATAGTAATACAAGTTCCCAATAGGTGTTACAAAAGATGTAAAAATGATGCATGCAATTGCTTGGTTTTTCGTTTTAACAAAAATGCATATGTAATCTATACAATGCATCCATCGAGTGCATGCCAACATGTATTGACGAAGAAGCTCTTTTGCCTCGATCACCTGCGTTAGTATCTAAAGAGGATTTATACAATACAATAAGGAAAGAATGAGCTCATAGAAGCTCAGTGAGTGCTTTAAACATTTGTTTTCAACTTATACTTTTGAAATCGTAAAGGAGTTATACAAAGAATTCAAAATAAAAACTAGCAAGCTTAAATCTCAAAACAACTGAAGCAATTTAACACTCAATAAATAAATCAATTATAAACTTATTACAATATGCATAAAGTCTCAACATAAATATTTTCTTTATATAAGCACCATTTATACCCTTAAATACTCTGACCACACGACTACTAAACTATTGCCGTTTAATGTGGTATGTCACGTGGCGATTTTTAACTGACACCAACCGTGACGCTGCTGAGACATCTCGGCAACTGCATGCGGAATTCTTTGCATCACAAACTGTAGGATGAGATAATATATAAATCTTGGCAACTACATACGGAATTTTTTACATCGTAAATTGTAGCGTAAGATAATATGTAAATCTGAGGGTATACGCATGACCTTTGAAAATCTTGTCCACTAAGTGCAATAAGTATAAAATAGCTTATCTTTCTAAACTTTTAGGCTTGAGTTTGTTAAACTCAATTCTCATAAAAGCTACTTTACTTCAAATTTACATCAAAATAAATATAATGATCTTCTTAATCAAAGAAAAAAAAATCTTGCATAATAATAAATCATTCATAAACCTTTTAATAACAATAAACTTGCATTTCACAATGCAAATATTGTAACGCAAATGTGTAGCACTCACTTGGATTCTAAGCTTATTGAAGAGTTTTAATGGGCCTCTTTTGCTTCCCTTGTTTGCTCCTTACCTACACATCACATTCTCACTTAGAATGTTCTAAAATGAAATACATAAGGCTACAGATATTTCTTCCAACACAACTAACTCTATTTAAAATCTTTTAGACTATAAAGTTTCCATTTGAGCTCTAACATAACCAATGCTTTAAAATTCTAATTTCTTTCCATGAATCTCATTTATTATCACCTAGGAACACTCACATAAACTCGAAACAATTATTGAGGCTCGAAATGGAAAATGACCATTTTAGACCCCTTTTGGCCAAACCTATGCTAGGGAGCAATCCCTAGCTTTTCTTCCATCCATTTTTTGCTCCAATCATCTCCCTAACTCTCATTTAGGTCATCTAAAAAGCAAATTCGAAAAGAAATGGCCGTCAGGTGGAGGTTCCTAACCAAAAATCCTTATTTTTCACTAATTTGTCATATCAAACTTCACAACTTTTACATTTTAAACTCAATTTTCTTTTCATTAGGGTTCTTAGACTCATGCATGCTCAATTATAATCATACATCACATAAAAGTGCAAAGAAGAAGTGATATTATATGGTAATCATCAATGCCCTTCATCTAGCTTAAACAACACTCTTGTATCATCTCATTTCCTTTTTCAAGTCTAATAATTCCATGTGACTTTCTAACTTCTAACATTCCTTAATTCAAGCTCATTTGCATCAAGACTCAATGAAATCACGCATTCCTTATTATGGTCGTGAATTATCCAATACACACACATCACTTTATTTCTTTCACTTTGCAAGTTATTCACTTGATCGATCTCTTAGGCATTTCATCAAACACCTTAACTACAATTCAAATCACTTCAAACAAATCTAGATCAAGATTTAGGGTTTCATTTATATAAACCCTAAATCTCATCTCTTGCATGATTCCTCTTAAATCAAGCTTCCTTTTTTGTTTAATAGGGTTTTAACTTGATTTGGATGAAAACCCCCATGAATCAAACATAAAAAAACTAACCCAAATCGTTAACCTAACACATAGACCTACTAACATCAACTTTAGTAAAGTGATAATAACTTACCTTAATCTTGCTTAAATTTTGATTTTCTAACTTAATCCACCCTAAAATCTTGATTTAGAGCTTTGAAAATGGTTGGAAATAGCTTGGGTCTTCTTCTCCTCTTGATGCCGTCCACCTCTCTCTGTCTCTCTCAAATTTTGCTTAAAAAATTTGCTAAATTTTTCTTCAAAATTTTGCTAAGTGTTGGAAGCCCAACACTTATATATATAGCCCTCATTTGGAAAAATTAATATTTTACCCTTCATTAAAATTCATCTTATTATTAGGTTCAATCAACTTCTAAAATTTCTAATAACACCTTAACATCACTTATAAGGATAGTACTTATAAAATTTAGCATTGTCACCCTATAATTTATCTAATAATACTAGGAAATCCAAAATTAAAAATAGAGACTTACAATTTCTCCTCTCCTTATAAAAATTTTGTCCTCAAAATTTTAAATTACATACCTGACTTAAATAAGCGTGGATACTAGGCGCGCATTTGCTATTTATGTTTCCATGTAACTTCCTCTGATCCATGATTTCTCCACAAGACTTTTACTAATAGAATAATTTTACGATGCAACACTTGATCTCTATGGTCTAGGATCTCCACTGGCCATTCTTCGTAGGTCGAGTTCTCCTTCAATTGCACTGGCTGTTCTTGGAATATATGCAAAGATTGACTATATATCGTTGAAGCATGGAAACATGGAAAACATCGTGGATGTTTGCCAAATCTGGTGGTAATTTCAAATGATAAGCCACCTCACCCACTTTTCTATTATCTTTTACGGACCAATATATCGTGGACTTAAATTTCCACGCTTACCAAATCTTAAGACATCCTTTCATGGCAAGATTCTTCAGAATACCTTATCACCCACTTTAAATTCTAAATCTCTTTTTTGATTTTTCATGTAACTTTTCTACCTATCACTTGCTATCTTCAGTTTTTCTTTAATCATATTAATCTTCTCTGTAAACCCCTATATTCGATTTTATGTTTCCTAGCCTTAGAAACTAAGTTATCGAATAAAAAGGACAAAATGGTCATTTAGTAAATAAAAAATAATATATATATAATATAAATGGATGGCAAGATTGTAAAACTTTAGTTTAGTAAGTTAATAATTCAATTATATGAAAAAAATGAGACAAATGATCATTGATTTTTATTAGTAAATAACATAACTAAGGGCAATTTTGTAAATCCAACAAGTCAATAGAGGATATGGTGGTCATTTAGCAAAAAGGTGGCCATATACACCACTTAGTCACTTTTTCATTCAAAATGAAGAAGTAGGCATGAGAAACAAAAATAGAAGAGAGAGTTGAGAGGGAGAGCATGAGATGGAAGGAAATTAGAGGGGGAGAAGAACAAATGATATTTTCAACCAATTTTCAAGCTTCCAAGCAATTGTTCTAGTTGATCCCAAGCCAAAACATCAAACCCTAAGCATAGATAAGGTAAGATCTCATCTTCTCCATTGACTTTAATGTGGTGGAAATGTGTAAAAGCATGATGTTGGGTTTGTATGATATGATGATGGATTAGTTTGTTTACTTGATGTGTTATTGGTGAGATTTTGATGTAAATCAATGTTATAGTTATAAGTTGTTAAAAAGGGAACTTGAATGATGTAAAAATGGTAGGTTAGGGTTATGGGAGAAACCCTAACTTGTGATTTAAATTGTTAGAAAAGCAAAAGTAGTTGTAGATTAAATGTTTGATGAAAAACTTATGAGAGATAGTTTTGTAAAAACTTGAAGTTTACTCTAGAATGAGTGTGTAAGTGTGTTATGGCTCTGAAGATCAGTGGAAAACCTCTGAGATTAGATGGTTTTGAACCCAAATTTTACCATAAATAAGATTAGGAAGATAAGTAGAAAAGATAGAAGTTCAATGGAAGTGGTTTTGAGCATATTAGAAATCCCGAGCTTAATGAAGGGTCAGTAGAGACCTGACTTGTTTTAGCTTATTTGGGGTTATTCTACACCTCAAAACATGCCTCGGGAACATAGAAAACCATAGGAATTGGAATGGAATCATTCCGATAAAAATTGGCGAAGTTATGGCCAAAATAATGCGCGTAGAAAGTGTCATAGAGTAAAAGTGGAATCCCGAGCTCAAACTATGAGCTAGAGAAAACCTGACCAAGTCTGACATGTATGGGGGTGTTCTACACCTCAAATGATGCCTAGGAATGATATAAAACCATAGAAATTGGAATGGGATCGATCCGATAAAAATTGACGAAGTTATAGCCAAAATAGTGGGTGTAGGAAACCGAGATGTGTAATAGCGATGCAAATGCATTCGTTGATGCCCAAAATACATGTATCAGGTCATAATTAGGTAAAAGAACCTTAGATACAAAAGAAAAACTATCGTTGCTTGTCCTATGAAAAAACTCGTTTCGAAAAGTGCCCAAAATGGGGCGTTTTGCCTAGATTGACATAGCAAACGATGGAGTGTCTCGATGAAACTTTACGGGCGACTTAGTTAGGTGATAAGGAGACACTAGAAAAAGGAACGGAGGTGAAACCATGGCTGGTTTCAATTCTATTTTTCGTGGTCAACCGTATAGTTAAAAAAGTTGACTTTTTGTTTTAAGCTTCCGGAGACCAAACGAAACATATGGGGATGATCTTAGGGGTCTAGAAGTAAGACTTTTACAAAGAAACCAAAGTTTGAGAGCCTCGGTCGAGTTGGGAAAGTGTGGTGTAGTGAGTTGCAATGTATTGGAAACTCTATTTTTATTAGTTTTAGCTACGGAAGTGAGTAAATTATAACGAGACTATGATGTGTAGGTGACGAGCACGCGGACGAGATGCGAGAGACTCGTTGAGGCATTGAGAGCGTTGGGATCGAGGTAAGTGTCCTTCACTTCACTCACATCTAATTTATTTCTATTTATATGGCAATGATAAAATATATTGTTTAAAAGAGTTTTGCAAAAAGGTTTAAAAGTAAAGCAAAGTAAAGTTGAATTAAGACCCATGTGCATGTGGTAATATTAGCATCTTGGCACTACGTGGCGATGTAGAAAATTCCGCTCGTAGTTGTCAAGGTTGATAGAAATGAGATACGATGTAGAAAAATTCCGTATCTAATTGCAAGTGATAAGTAAATTGCACTACAATATGCGACGTAGAAAATTCCGTATGTAGTTGCGTAAAGTATAAGCTATTGACACTACAACGTCGATGTAGAAAATTTCGTGTTGTGGTTACTTAGAGTTGAGAAAGTTCGCCCTACATCGCGATGTAGCAAATTTCGTGCGTAGTGGCTTTGCACATGGTTGTCTTTGAGAAATGGTTTTCAAAAGAAAAAAAAAATTAATTATCAATTATTTTCTAAGTAATGTCTATGCGGAGTTATACCTTTATATATATATTGCCTAACCTCTCTTTGTTTTGTGTAGCTTGTATACTTTAGTAGACGTTGGCACGGACGCTCTTGCATCAAAGACATTATTTTGATTAACTTTAGGTGGGGAAAATAATGAGACGAAATGATAGACCCCGATCCTAGTTTCCTCAGAGAATTCATTTTCGACGATCAGATAAAGAATAAAGAGTCCACAAATAATGCAAGAGGTCCGATTAGAATTCGATTATATTTATAAGGCCCTGAGTATCGTGTTAGAAAGAAATGATAATTTTCAGTTAATAGTATTCGGATCCAAATAAATAGTATTTTTTTTTAAAAGATCCGAAAGTTTGTGTTTAAGATCGAATTTAGACCCGGTTTATATTGTTCAGGGTCATGAATTTAGATTCGATGCGAAACAAAAGTTTTCGGTGAACAGTATTTTTCAGACGAAAATTTTTGAATGAATAATAAAATTTTTGAAAATTGACCTTAAGGGTCGCAAAGGTCTAAAAATAGTAGGGGAGTATAGAGAAACAGAAACGGATCAAAAAGAAGATCATTTGAATCAGTTTTAAACGATCCGAAGAAAATTACGATATTGTCATTTTGAGAGATTAATAGGTTTTAATGAGTTTAAATCCAATTAAATTTTTTTCGAAGCATGAAACTGATAGATAAGACACCCAATTAGAGTATTTTATGGTCGATTTGAAGATTAAATGACCATGGAATATTTTCAGAATATTTTTCGATCAAAGTGAAATTATATCATAAAAAGGGCAAAATGGACATTTTAAGTTAAGTATTCATGGATCAAGCATGAGAATGATATGCAGAAGTTTCAAGGAGTGTAACCCAAGTGAATGAGAATGAGTTAACTAGAATGAGTGTAAAAATCGAGTTTTTAAGCTATAGATACGTATAAAAAGATATCGGTTGATTCGAACAGATTTCGGTTAGGAACATTTCCTTTATTAAGTATATATGAGAGGTATTAGACCTAAATTGAAGTTGATAAAGTCGAATTGGCCATAAGATGTGTGTAGAATATTTGTGGAATATTTTTCAGAAGGATTAGGTATTGATATTGAAATGAGAATTCACCAAGTGTAAGCCCTCACCTAGATTTATTATTTTATGGTACTAGAAATATTCGAATTGAGTTACAGTCGAATCATATGCCTCCAGTAGTGTTATTTAAGGCCTATTAGATTTTCATATTGCAAGTCGGATATCGTTTGACTGACCCCGATACAATTACAAAGTGATTAGACGAGATTTACGTGTTAATCAAGCGAGGTGAGCTCACGGAATTCAACCAATGAGAAATGAGATAAGTGATTTAAAAAGTAATGGCTATGGATATGCCACGTGTCATCTATGGATTGGTTGGAAAAATAAGTGGATGAAAATAAGACAAGTGGACCAATAGAATATAAAATGATTTGTTTTTGGGCACTAGTATAATTAGTGAAAGTTTTAGTATAATTAGTGAAAGTTTGAGGCTATTAAATGAGATTTTCTTGAGAAGTTTTTAGCAAATGAGCATTAAAATATATTTAACTTAGTTTTGTCTCATTTGAGACATTTTTGACCGTGAAAACAGAGAGAAAAGAGAGTGAATCGGGTGAGAGGAGAGAGAAGCCGAGTGTTGCCGTGAGAGAAGCTGCGAGAGCGAGAGAGAGAGAGAGAGAGAGGAAGAGAAGGTGATCCGATCCGATTTTCGACGCGGTTTCTTCACGAAAGTTGTTCCTTGTCATCTCCTCTAGCTAACCCAACAAATTTGAAGCAAAACGGTTGCCTATTTGGTGAGTTATTTCAGTTTAAAGATTGATGTTTATATGAAACCCATTTTTTTTCTTTGGTTTATTTTCGAATCAGAGATTAGGGATAATAAGAGGGATATGTGAGGATGATTTTGGTATGATTTTGGAGTGATTTGGTGGAAGAAAAACAGATAAAACGAGAGAGGGAAGTCGTAGAGAAAAATGGGTTTTTATGTAATTTGATCCCGTTTTCGATTCTAAAGCATTAGATTAATGTTTCAGAGGTTAAGGAATAATCTTTTGAAGTTAGATTTCGAAAACGAAAAGTTTAGGATCGATTTCGGAGCTAAACGGACGAGTTGAAGGGTGGTTTCTAAAAACCTTCGAAACGCGTTCGTTTAACGTTCAAAACAGTTTATTTAATTATAGTTGGGTGTTAGAACACTAGAGGATTGATTTTTGAAGTTGTCGGAAGTCCGGAGCGAAAAGTGGTTTTCGTTAGTAAACGAATCCGGTTGAATTTGGTTTCGAGTTTTCGACGATGAGATTAAGTATTCTGAGGTATTCCTAGGAAAGAATAAGTAGAATTCATGTAGAGAAAGCAGATTTCGAAAACCCCGGTTGAATAGAAATTGATATCCAAAAGTTTAGGCTCTAAAAGATATAAATAGAGATAATTGGATTTTTATTGATTTTGAATATTATTTGAATGAGTTAAGTGACCCTAAATGGATATTTGATGTTTTAGGGTAAAAGCGAAGACTTCCGGAGACATACAGAGGAGAATCGGATTTTATCCGAGGATGTGTAGTGAGTAGAACTATAAGTTTTTATTTATATCGTCTTAAAGTTTATTTTTAAAGTTAAAAGAATTTATTATAAATAGTTATTTATTTATTAATTGAATTTATATTTTAATTCTAGCATAAATATTTTAGTTTATTATTTCTGTATATGAGAATGTGCTAGAATTAAATATTTTAGGCTTATTGCCTTAAGATTTAGAATATTTTAGTGTGTTAAGAAAAAAGAAATTTTAATAGCCTATGGTTTACCCTAGCCCCAATTTAGTACCCGACCGAATACTCTATACGTGATACGGTAGATGAGAGGAAGTCAGTCAGTGAGATTTGAGTCTAGTCGACTCATGTGTGAGCGAGGTATGAGTGATCTGTATGCAGGTATAGGGTAGTATAGTCGGTCCGCAGTATGGGCCCGCTTTCGACGACTACACATGGTGAATCCCCACTTTTAGTGGTTAGCTAGAGTTTATATGCTACCACGCCAGGAGTAGATATTCCCTGGATTACCATTTAGGCGAGCACCAGAAAAGATTTTTAAGAAAAGAGTTTAAGAAAAGATTTCAGAAAGAAATTTAAAACGATATTTAAAAGCAGTTTTTCCCACTCCTAGTGGTTAGCTAGAGTTTATATGCTACCACGTCAGGAGTAGATATTCTCTGGGTTACCATTCAGGTGAGCCCCAGAAAATATTTTAAGAAAAGATTTTTAAGAAAAGAGTTTAAGAAAAGTTTTCTTAAAGTTTTAGAAAGAAATTTAGAAAAATATTTTAGTTTTATTAAACTATTTTTGGGAGAAATTTAAGTGTAGAAATGAGAGTTAGTTTAAAAGTTACTACCACTCACTGAGTTATACTCACGTTTTTCTTTAAATGTTTTTCTTAAAAAATTCTCCCACAGATGCAGGAGCTAGTCATCCAGCAGACGAGGTTCAGTCAGACGTGCAGACGGACGTATAGGATGATACCTAATACATGTATATATGGTGTTATTTTGATCATGTATATGTTTATATAGATAGTTGTAAGTATTTTAAAGAAATCGTGGATGTATTAGTTTAAAAATGTTTTATTAAAGTTTTATATGAATCAGTTTTCTGATTTTAATTATTTGGTTGTAGTTGTGTTGTGAAAAATGAGCCGGAGGCTCTAGAAGTTGAGAAATGAATTTCATAGAAGTGTTTTTATAAACTGTTGCAGGGTGGCACAGTTTAGAAAACAGACGGCATGCTACCGGATTTTCAATAGAAAAGCGAAAAAATTTGTACCCCTGCCACCTAGTAAACGAGTTTAAAAAGAAGTTTAAAGAAAGTTTCGGTGCTCTGACGGGAATTCTTCGGACCAAAGTTAGGGTTCGTTGGAGTTCTGACAGGGTGCTACGGGGTATTTCTCGAGTCCAGAGGAGGGATTCGGGAAGGGTTCCGTCATGAAATATATGGATGTAAATGTATTTTGACATTGTGTACATGTGTATATATTGAATCAAATAATTATGTGTTGACATGAGATACTTGACGGATTATGAATCATATTTTGATATGTATATATAAATGAACCATTTCACTTGATATGCACATATTGCACAAGACACATAGTTCATATAAGTATGAGTTGTTATATGTTAATCACATATGTGAATTATGGTTGTAAAAGAATTGCATGTTTGTGAAATGAATGAAAAATGCATGTTTGAGATTGAAAGAAGTTGGACGGTGATCAAAATAGTTCGAAGTGTATTTCTTATGCAGGTTGATTTTGGAAATATTAAACTTACAGCCGTTATGTTGTCCGATTTTCATAAAATTAGTTTTCAATCAAACGCGAAAAATTCACACTGTTTCAACTATAGTTATAAGAAAATAAAATTTTTTTTTTTAGCTTACAACGAGTAAATCAGTTAATTTAAAGTAAAGGGGTTCGCTTCCCGGATTTCCCCAATCCGACAAGTCGGGTTCGGGGAGTCCGTTGAAGTGCCCGGCAGGATCCTCCAGACAAGAGTTTAGAAAAGGTCTGGCTCGGGTCTTGTCATTCTCAGTTGTGACTTTGACAATATCTATGACGGAACCCTTCCCGAATCCCTTCTTTGGACCCGAGAAAGACCCCGTAGCACCCTGTCAGAACTCCAACGAACCCTAACTTTGGTCCGAAGAAATCCCGTCAAGGCACCGAAACTTTCTTTAAACTTCTTTTTAGCTCGTTTACTAGATGGCAGGGGTACAAATTTTTCATTTTTCTATTAAAAATACGGCAGCATGCCGTCTATTTTCTAAACTATGCCACCCTGCAAGTTTCAAATACAGTTTATAAAAACACTTCTATGAAATTCATTTCTCAACTTCCAGAGCCTCCGACTCATTTTTCACAACACAACCACAATCAAATAATTAAAATCAGAAAACTGATTCATATAAAACTTTAATAAAACATTTTTAACTAATACATCCACAATTCTTTAAAATACTTACAACTATATATATAAACATATACATGATCAAAATAACCCCATATATACATGTAATAGGTATCGTCCTACACGTCCGCCTGCACATCTGACTGAACATCGTCGACTGGATGACTAGCTCCTGCATCTGCGGGAGAATTTTTAAGAAAAACATTTAAAGAAAAACGTGAGTATAACTCAGTGAGTGGTAGTAACTTTTAAACTAAAACTCATTTCTATATTTAAAGTTCTCCCAAAAACAGTTTAATAAAGCTAAAGTATTTTTCTAAAATACTTTCTAAAACTCATTTAAAACTGTTTTTGAATCTCGTTCTAAATTTCTTTCTAAGACTTTATGAAATCTTTTCTTAAACTCTTTTCTTAAAAGTATTTTCTTAAAATCTTTTCTGGTGCTCACCTGAATGGTAACCCAGGGAATATCTACTCCTGACGTGGTAGCATATAAACTCTAGCTAACCACTAGGAGTAGGAAAAACTGCTTTTGAATCTCGTTTTAAATTTCTTTCTAAAACTTTCTGAAATCTTTTCTTAAACTCTTTTCTGGTACTCGCCTGAATGGTAACCCAGAGAATATCTACTCTTGGCGTTGTAGCATATAAAATCTAGCTAACCACTAGGAGTGGGGATCTATCATGTGTAGTCGCCGAAAGCGGGCCCACGTTGTGGACCGACTACACTACCCTATACGTGCATACAGATCACTCATACCTCGCTCACACATGAGTCAACTAGACTCAAATCTCACTAACTGACTTCCTCTCATCTACCGTATCACGCATAGGGCATTCGGTCGGGTACTAAACTGGGGCTAGGGTAAACCATAGGCTATTAAAATTTCTTTTTCTTAATACACTAAAATATTCTAAATCTTAAGGCAATAAGCCTAAAATCTTTAATTCTAGCACATTCTCATATCAATAAATTTTCATATAAATAAATAAATAACTATTAAACTAAAATCTTTATGCTAGAATTAAAATATAAATTCAATTAATAAAAGAATAACTATTTATAATAAATTCTTTTAATTTTAAAATAAACTTTAAGACAATATAAATTTTAAAAACTTGTAGTTCCACTCACAACACATCCTCGGATAAAATCCGATTCTCCTCTGTATGTCTCCGGAAGTCTCCGCTTTTACCCTAAAACATCAAATATCCATTTAGGGTCACTTAACTCATTCAAATAATATTCAAAATCAATAAAAATCCTATTATCTCTATTTATATCCTTTAGAGCCTAAACTTTTGGCTATCAATTTCTATTCAATCGGGGTTTTCGAAATCTGTTTTCTTTACATGAATTCTACTTATTCTTTCCTATAAATACCTCAGAATACTTAATCTCATCGTCGAAAACTTGAAACGAAATTCAACCGGATTCGCTTACTAACGAAAATCACTTTTCGCTCCGGACATCCGACAACTTCAAAAATCAATCCTCTAGTGTTCTAACACCCAACTATAATTAAATAAACTGTTTCGAACGTTAAACGAACGCGTTTAGAAGGTTTTTAGAAACCACCCTTCAACTCATCCGTTTAGCTCCGAAATCAACCCTAAACTTTTTGTTTTCAAAATCTAACTTCAAAAGATTATTTCCTAACCTCTAAAACATCAATCTAATGCCTTAGAATCGAAAACAGAATCAAATTCCATAAAAAAACCCATTTTTCTCTACGACTTCCCTCTCTCGTTTTATCTGTTTTTCTTCCACCAAATCACTCCAAAATCATACCAAAATCATCCTCACATATCCCTCTTATTATCCCTAATCTCTGATTCGAAAATAAACCAAAGAAAAAAATGGATTTCATATAAACACCAAACTTTAAACTAAAATAACTCACCAAATAGGTAACCGTTTTACTTCAAATTTGTTGGATTAGCTAGAGGAGATGACGAGGAACAACTTTCGTGAAGAAACCGCGACGAAAATCGGATCGGATCACCTTCTCTTCCTCTCTCTCTCTCTCGCGCGCGCTCGCGGCATCTCTCGGCCTCTCTCACCCGAATTCTCACTCTCTGTTTCTTTCTCATTTCACGATAAAAAATGTCTCAAATGAGACAAAACTAAGTTATCAATATTTTAATGCTCATTTACTATAAAGTCCCTCAAGAAAATCTCACTTTATCACCTCAAACTTTCACTAATCTCACTAGTGTCCAAAAATAAATGATTTTATATTCTATTGGTCCACTTGTCTTATTTTCATCCACTTATTTTTCCAACCAATCCATGGATGACACGTGGCACAACCCTAGCCACTACTTTTCAAAAACACTTATCTATTTTCTTATTGGTTGAATTCTGTAACATCTCCGCTTGATTCTAGTACAAGGTATGTGTGAATATTGGTTTATGCCTTTATTAGTGAGGTAATAAAATAAATTAGCGTGACTAGAGGTGATTAAGAAATTTCTGGATCATCTGGGAATGATTAATAAAATGTTCAGAGCATCCATAAAGGATTTAGCGAGGTTCTCGAAGAGTTCGAATGGATAAATTAAGTCCCAATGAAATTCCAAGATTGTCCAGTAAGGGTTTAAATAAATTTTCGGATGGTTTCGGATGTATAAGTTTTACTCTTGATCAAGGAATAATAAAATTAATTGTTTGTTCGGATCTGGTTACGTAATTGAATTTTTATGAAATTCTCGGATGGGATCGGAGATGGTTTTAAATTTCGAAATCGTAAAATATTTTCGAGCGATCGAATCAGAAGCGGAATCGAATGCATAAATGAGTTAGTGGAATGACTTCATGCAAGTGTGCCATGTGTCGTGTATGCAAGAAAGGAAAGAGACAAATGTAACTCATGCAAAAGGAGAATGTGACACTTGGCATTTAATTATTAATCAAATGCAATTGATTTAGGAAAAGCATGAAATGCATAAGTGTTCTCGTGTGGTCATTTGACTATTAAGAAAAGCAAAATCAAAGTGAAGCAAACAAGAGGTATGAAGTTTAGTTATTTGAGAGAAAGTGTGACCGTGAGATTGAGAGAGAGAACCGAGAGTCTTTATCTTCTTCCTCTTTCCCCTCCAAACCGAATTTGCATGTGTTCCCTTTCAATCCTTTTTTTTTTTTTGTTTAAAGTCATTCGGTTTCCCCTTGCTTTCACAACCGTGAGTGAAAGATTGATGAACTCATCCAATCGTGAATCAAGCTGAATCCGTAAGCTGAGTTGGAGAGGAAGTGAAGCCGTGAGCTCCATAGAGTGCAAGGAGGAGAGATCGATTGTTGCATGTGTTGTTTAAGCAAACCTGATGAAGGATCTACTCTTGCATGCAAGTCAGGACGGAAGGTCTGCTGTTGCCAGACCGTAAACTGCTGTTGGTGCTGCCAGGAAGTGTTGTCGCTGCTGCTGCAATAGTGGATGAAGCTACTGCCGTGATTGGAGCTACTGTCACGCCTTGAGAGGAGCTGCTGCCAGACCGTGGGGCTGCTGCCATTGCTATCAGGTGCTGATGCTGCCACCGTGGAGCTACTGCTGCCGTTGCCGTCGTGAAATGAGCACTGCCGTGACCCTGAGCTGCTGTTGTGAGCCTTTGAGAGCGAGACAGTTTCTAATGCAGTAGCTTTGCAAATGATTGAAGCTGTCCTGGAGTGAAAAGCAGCACTTGCAGCAAGGAGGAACTGATCGTGAGAGTTGAGTACAGTAACTCGTGGACTGTCTGGTGCGTGAATGTGACCGTGAATTTGTGAGGGCTGTTTGGGGTGTAAATCATCATACTGAGGTGAGTTTTGAGTGCTTTTGAGATGATTTCAGCTTGTAATTAATTTTAGATGTTGTTAAGAAAGCTGACAGTTTATGCTCGCAAGTGAGGAAGAAGAGTTTACTGCTGCCGTGAGTGTCTTTTGGTATCGTCTCGCCATCGCGAACATTTGAAAGCTGTTTCGAAGCGGAGAGCGATTCTCACCAAGGTAAGGGCTGTCCTAGCTGGTGTTAATGTGATGTTTTATGTGATTTAAATGCATGAATTAGTGAAAGAAGTTAAGGTTAAGAGGCTGGTACAGATTCGATTACGCAAAGGATATTGGACAGCTTTCGTGAGAAGTTTTCGAAGAGGTTTCGATTGAGTTTCGTGAGGTATGTTGTAATGTTTATGAATGTTGTGGAAATTATATAAGGTTAAGTTATGAATGAAAAAGCTGACGGTATGATTGGGTTTAGGATTGCGAACCTCATTAGTGCGGAGGTTCGTTCGATTTTGGTTGTTATGTTGACGATTGTTTGTCGATGTTGAAAGTTCGTGATATATTCATTGTATGGGCTGTTATGATATGTTATAGGGGCTGTCATGTAGTGCTTTTATTTCCAAGTTTGTTATCATGAAAGAGGATGCTTTTTAGTGTATTTTAAAGTGTCGAAATATCGTTCGGGTGTTGATAAATTGTTCTCAAGCGATTCGGTTAAGTTTTCCTCGATTGCAAATGGTTTTAGTTTATGATTTTAGTTGTCGATTAGGCAAGTATGTTTGATGTCAACTTGATTCCTTGAGATGTGTTTAAGCCCATTATAGTGTTAAGTCAATGTTAGAAAGTTTGAGATACGTTTATGTTAATCGGATAGTTTTAGTTTTTCGCGAAATCGTTAAATTGTCGAATTTGGAGTTGAATCGGAAAATGTATATTTGTTAAGCTTGCTGCCATATTTTTCTCGCTTACGCTTTATCATGTTTGAATCCTTGTTTGCCTTGATTTAAGTTAAGTCACGAATAATATGGACGAGAAGTTTATTTGGAAATGAAGGAAACGCGCGAAACGTTAAGATCGATAAGTCGCGATAGTTAGTTAAATCGCATAAATTTTATGTTGTTTGTTTAGGTTCGCTTATTCTCTTCGTTGAAATCATTAGATTATGGCTTCGATGATGTTGCTTTAGATTCGATTAGCGTAGTTCCAGCATGCTTATGTTAGAATGTTATCTTATTTAGGCAGCGATAAGGCGAAGGAAAGCGAAGTTGTAGAAGTAGCGCGAGATAGAAATTTTAGTCGTTTCCGTGAGTTAGAAATTGGTGAGTGTAATTTGTTTTATAAAATGATAAATGCAATATGATTTCTATATGATTTTTATGCTTTCATGCAAGATTTAAACGTTTTAATACTTAATTGAATTTATATGAATGATATACGCTTTAAAGGAATATTATACGCTTCGAATTGTTTATATTATATTTAAAGTAATATTGATCGTATAACTTGTTATTGAAATGTACTTTTATGTTTCGTTTTATAAGCGAAGGAACATGTTTTACAAGTATTATTTTAGCATGATAATGTATTTCAAAACCAATGGCTACCCATCCCCATTAGGAATGAATTATGACTGTTATGCGGCCGAAGTGCCTTATTGCGCGTATGGCATGTCTGTCGGGGGAAAGTCCACTAACTATGGGGGGGGGGGGGGGATCGAGTCTGTCATGTCGCCCTCTACGCGTATATAAGGTACTATCATGACTGATGCCCTATGTGCAGCGAGGTAACATACCGCGGCATAGTGGTTATGACTGAGATTGCACGTCCCCACCACCGGTGACCTAAGACCGGGCGGTGATCATGATTTCCCCGGGTCCCATTGGATATATGTTTTATGACTGAGGATTGATTATGCTTTTATGAACTTATTTATGAACTTATGATTATGTGATGAATAAATTTTACGATGTTAATAATCTTGTATATTGTTTTCAAGCAGATTATGTATAAAAATGACATTATGATATTATGAAATGCACGTTTTAATTAAGTTATTTCAAAACTTAGCATTTTTCCAAAAGGTTTTAGAAAGGAAACTTATTTGGAACTGCATAACACTCACTGAGCCTTTTAGCTCATTATTTTCTTGTATATTTTGTTTTAAAAAAAAACTCCCCAGGCGCAGGTTCGAGTCCTCCAAGCGGCAGATCTCCAGCTCAAGAGTAGGCAAGCTTATTTGGCGACTGAAGCTGTGAAATCAAAGTAAATTTTTGTTATATAACGGATTTTAATGTGATGTAAATATTTAAGTTTTATAACTTTGATTTCGTTATCATGCATGTGGAATGTTTTCTTTTAAGTTGAAATGGTTTTAGTTTTCAAATACTTGAAATTGCGTTTAATGTGGATTTTGAGATGGACCTGAGGTCCCATTTGGAAGTGGAAATGAATGTATGCATTGTGAAATATTATTAATTGTTTTACAGGTGTTTGAAAAAGTTGAAAATGTCGGAAAAACAGCCGTTGTGCTGCCGAAAATGTTCACCCTAAATTTTTAATGATTAAGAAATGAAACTGTTTTACGGCTTAACTTCACGGAGTCCTTTTAAGTCACCTGCTTAAAGACTGTAAGGATTCTGTGGGGTGTCGGGAGGGCTCCGCTCGGATCTCTTCAAGGGATATCCGGGTTGGGTCCTTTCAAATTATGTGAGCTCACCTCGCTTGATTAACACGTAAATCTCGCCTACTCACTTTGTAATCGTACCGGGGTCAACCAAACGATATCCAACTTGCGATATGAAAATATAATAGACTTCAAATAACACTACTGGAGGCCTATGATTCGACCGTAACTTAATTCGAAGATTTCTAGTACCATAAAATAATAAATCTGGATGAGGGCTTACATTTGGTGAATTCTCATTTAAATATCAACACCTAATCCTTCTAAAAAATATTCCACAAATATTCTACACACATCTTATGGCCAATTCGACTTTATCAACTTCAATTTAGGTCTAATACCTCTCATATATACTTAATAAAGGAAATGTTCCTAACCGAAATATGATCGAATCAACCGATATATTTTTATACGTATCTATAGCTTAAAAACTCAATTTTTACACTCATTCACTTGGGTTACACTCCTTGAAACTTCTGCATATCATTCTCATGCTTGATCCATGAATACTTAACTTAAAATGTCCATTTTGCCCTTTTTATGATATAATTTCACTTTGATCGAAAAATATTCTAAAAATATTCCATGGTCATCTAATCTTCAAATTGACCATGAAATACTCTAATTGGGTGTCTTATCTATTAGTCTCATGCTTCAAAAAAAATTCAATTGGATTTAAACTCATTAAAACCTATTAATCTCTTAAAAGGGCAATATCGTAATTTTCTTCGGATCGCTTAAAACTGATTCAAATGGTCTTCTTTTTGATCCGTTTCTGTTTCTCTATACTCCCCTACTATTTTCAGACCTTTGCGACCCTTAAGGTCAATTTCTAAAAATTTTACTATTCATTCAAAAATTTCCGTCCGAAAAATATTATTCATCGAAAACTTTTGTTTCCCATCAAATCTAAATTCATGACCCTGAACAATATAACCGGGTCCAAATTTGATCTTAAACACAAATTTTTGGATCTTTTTAAAAACAAAATACTATTTATCTGGATCTGAATACTATTAACTGAAAATTCTCATTTCTTCCTAACACGATGCTCAGGGCCTTATAAATATAATCAAATTCTAATCGGACCTCTTGCATTATTTCTAGACTCTTTATTCTTTATCTGATCGTCGAAAATGAATTCTCTAAGGAAACTAGGATCGGGGTCTATCAATTCACCCCTCCTTATGAAAATTTCATCCTCGAAATTTAAATCACTATCTCTATCTGAAGGAGTGAATATTTTATTTGTCTTTTATACCATGCAGCTAACACATCTTGGCTTAGTTAGCCACTGTATCTAAAACAATTGAACTCTTTCCTTAGTAATATCTAGGGACTATCTTGTCCTAAAGTTGGAACTCTAAATATTTTCTTTTCTTATCCATGTCACTCTGCTATTAATCCTAGGCGATTCTCTACTTGTCTCGAATAATCTTGATCTTATCTATGATCATCTGTACTAATTCCAGTACTTATATTCTTCTTTTGTCCACTTCATTCTAATTCTCTAAAATTCTGTACCGTCTCCCTTATAATACTTTCTACGGTGCCACACTGCTACTGGCCTGATAACATTACTATAGACGATTTCAATCACACCATATCTCAACATATCTTCCACAATCTATATCTCTCGTACTATCCGTCCGTCTATGGATGGAAAGCTGTACTATGATGTAATTGAATACCTAAGCTTTCTGTAAACTGAACCAAAACTGGGATGAAAATTTGAGATCTCCGTTGCTATGATTAACACCGGAGTCCCATGCAACTGGACAACTTTATCTATGCGTATGCGGCTAATCCTACTATTCTCTAGCCTCAATCTGAACTTGCTGATATGTTAACTATCTAGACATGTATCTAACTATTTCACTCTTTCTAGCTAGTTGAATGCACAATGTATGCTGAAGAGTGACTTCAACTAAAATCTCTTTCTTGTAGAATAATTCTATTGCGTCCTGGCTCCATTTCCTATTTATTCTTTAAGCAACTAGGAATCCTGAGATGTGATTCTCAGATCTAATCCACCAATATAAAACTATCTGGACTATAACTAGCGATGTACTTATTTCCATTGTCTCTATATGGACTTCTCAAAATCTCATTTCTATTGGCATTGGAAATCCACCTCGCTCTTATACTTACCACTGGGTTAGAGGGTTATTTACTCACTACATTCACTACTATATTAATCTTGACTGATAGATACTCTCTGGTGCACTCAATTTAGCTTTCTTTCATGTGAATTGTATCCATACTTATTGAAATACTGAAAAATTCCTTCGACACTCCTCCTTATTAAAATACTTTGGAAATTGGCGTCGATTATGGAATCAAAGAAATTCCAATTCAATCTATTAGTCTAAGGATGAACCAGGAAGATTCTTAAGGCATACTTCCGAAAACTTCTCAATAACAGGGATATTCTCCATCCGGATCTTCCTCTTTGTAGTATACTTTATATTCTTTTATATAGTCCAGACACAATTTTCTCAACATATTTCTTGTTGTCTTAACTACTATGATATAGGAATAAAAACACTCTGTACTCTCTTTGAAATACTATCCTTGATTCTCTCAATATACTGAAGTTAACTTCTTCCAGAGACAATCTATTATACTCCTAAGACTATCTCCTTATCTTTATAGTTGTTTCCTTTACTATTATAACTTTAATGCAAATATATATACTTTCATACTGCTCTATGAAATTCTAGCAGTATACTAGCCTTTCTGGCAACACCCTTTTTAACCCTATCCAAAACTTTAAACTTAACGGTTACTTTCTCGAGTGTCGTCTCAGCATCAGGCTATATTACTGCACACCTTAATTTGTATATTATTTCCTCTAGTTATCTTCTGGGTAGGGTGCCTCGACTTATAACTTTGCTAAGCTGATTAGTTCGGGGTTGGTTATCATCCATGTATACTAGAGATGTCACGTTCCGAGGTGGGGATTCAAAAACTCTGAAATCTTTCTTCTATCACAACTTGTGCACTAAGTTATGGCAGATTACAACTAAAATCATTTTGACTCTACAAATTTATAAATCATAATATTTTATTTTCGGACACTCCGGAGTGTCTATATTTATACTAAAATACAAAATAAATTTGAATGGAAAACCACCTCCTTAGTGACGTGAACACCTACTAAATAACATGAATTAATACTGTCCGCTATGGTATTGGCATATGTCTATGCTGTCATAACCTTATTAGAAGTACTCCTTATGATCTGAGTCTCTAAATCATACATCCTAATCCCTACTCTAATACTCTACCGAGGATTTACAAAATCTTGACTCATTGTTGATTCGTAGCTCTATAGCTTATCTTCAGCTTTACTGCATTTGTCATCTATCTTGAAATCTGACGAGGATCTCCTGAGAATTTCCTTTGACCCTAACTATGCTTTTATTTCTATCCTCGGTCCCTTTTATATTTTCTAACAAGTCTATAGTGGCATCTAGACCTCCTATCCCATTATATTCCTCGGCACCCAATTTCTACGCTATTTACTAGCGTCTGGTGCCCGTGGCTTTAGATCCTGTATAAACTGACCTAATAACTTAATGGAATTGGCTGTCCGTCCTACCACTACTGACTTCTACAAATCCCCTGACTGCTAATTATAACATAAGTCTTTACTAGGCTTCTATCTTTCTGGTAACGGAGATGGAGTAAGTGGAGCTTCTTCAGCTGCAGTTTAGCGAGTGCAGGGATTATCAACTCGACGCATAACTCTACTACAGTATAAAATGATGAATGTCATGCAAGGTTTAAAAATTTTAATGTACTAAAATAGAGAGATAACTTTTGTGGATGCATAACTTTTCAAAATTTTTCTAAATCATTTTAACCAAAAGCTCTGATACCAAATTGACGGAAGCCTTCCTGAATCCCTCCTCTAGACCCGAGAAAGACCCCGTAGCACCCCGTCAGAACTCCAACGAACCCTAACTTTGGTCCGAAGAAATCCCGTCAAGGCATCGAAACTTTCTTTAAACTTCTTTTTAGCTCGTTTAATAGGTGGCAGGGGTACAAATTTTTCGTTTTTCTAATGAAAATCCGGCAGCATGCCGTCTGTTTTCTAAACTATGCCACCCTGCAAGTTTCAAATACAGTTTATAAAAACACTTCTACGAAATTCATTTCTCAACTTCCAGAGCCTCCGGCTCATTTTTCACAACACAACCACAATCAAATAATTAAAATCAGAAAACTGATTCATATAAAACTTTAATAAAACATTTTTAACTAATACATCCACAATTCTTTAAAATACTTACAACTATATATATAAACATATACATGATCAAAATAACCCCATATATAAATGTAATAGGTATCGTCCTATACGTCCGCCTGCACATCTGACTGAACATCGTCGGCTGGATGACTAGCTCCTGCATCTGCGAGAGAATTTTTAAGAAAAACATTTAAAGAAAAACGTGAGTATAACTCAGTGAGTGGTAGTAACTTTTAAACTAAAACTCATTTCTACACTTAAATTTCTCCCAAAAACAGTTTAATAAAACTAAAGTATTTTTCTAAAATACTTTCTAAAACTCATTTAAAACTGCTTTTGAATCTCGTTCTAAATTTCTTTCTAAGACTTTATGAAATCTTTTCTTAAACTCTTTTCTTAAAAGTATTTTCTTAAAATCTTTTCTGGTGCTCACCTAAATGGTAACCCAGGGAATATCTACTCCTAACGTGGTAGCATATAAACTCTAGCTAACCACTAGGAGTAGGAAAAACTACTTTTGAATCTCGTTTTAAATTTCTTTCTAAAACTTTCTGAAATCTTTTCTTAAACTCTTTTCTGGTACTCGCCTGAATGGTAACCCAGGGAATATCTACTCTTGGCGTGGTAGCATATAAAATCTAGCTAACCACTAGGAGTGGGGATCTACCATGTGTAGTCGCCGAAAGCGGGCCCACGTTATGGACCGACTACACTACCCTATACGTGCATACAGATCACTCATACCTCGCTCACACATGAGTCGACTAGACTCAAATCTCACTGACTGACTTCCTCTCATCTACCGTATCACGCATAGGGCATTCGGTCGGGTACTAAACTGGGGTTAGGGTAAACCATAGGCTATTAAAATTTCTTTTTCTTAATACACTAAAACATTCTAAATCTTAAGGCAATAAGCCTAAAATCTTTAATTCTAGCACATTCTCATATCAATAAATTTTCATATAAATAAATAAATAACTATTAAACTAAAATTTTTATGCTAGAATTAAAATATAAATTCAATTAATAAAAGAATAACTATTTATAATAAATTCTTTTAATTTTAAAATAAACTTTAAGATAATATAATTTTTAAAAACTTATAGTTCCACTCACAACACATCCTCGGATAAAATCCGATTCTTCTCTGTATGCCTCCGAAAGTCTCCGCTTTTACCCTAAAACATCAAATATCCATTTAGGGTCACTTAACTCATTCAAATAATATTCAAAATCAATAAAAATCCTATTATTTCTATTTATATCCTTTAGAGCCTAAACTTTTGGATATCAATTTCTATTCAATCGAGGTTTTCGAAATCTGTTTTCTCTACATGAATTCTACTTATTCTTTCCAATAAATACCTCAGAATACTTAATCTCATCGTCGAAAACTCGAAATGAAATTCAACCGGATTCGCTTACTAACGAAAATCACTTTTCGCTCCGGACATCCGACAACTTCAAAAATCAATCTTCTAGTGTTCTAACACCCAACTATAATTAAATAAACTGTTTCGAACGTTAAACGAACGCGTTTAGAAGGTTTTTAGAAACCACCCTTCAACTCGTTCGTTTAGCTTCGAAATCGATCCTAAACTTTTCGTTTTTGAAATCTAACTTCAAAAGATTATTTCCTAACCTCTAAAACATCAATCTAATGCCTTAGAATCGAAAACGGAATCAAATTCCATAAAAAACCTATTTTTCTCTACGACTTCCCTCTCTCGTTTTATCTGTTTTTCTTCCACCAAATCACTCCAAAATCATACCAAAATCATCCTCACATATCCCTCTTATTATCCCTAATCTTTGATTCGAAAATAAACCAAAGAAAAAAATGGATTTCATATAAATACTAAACTTTAAACTGAAATAACTCACCAAATAGGTAACCGTTTTGCTTCAAATGTGTTGGATTAACTAGAGGAGATGACGAGGAACAACTTTCGTGAAGAAACCGCGGCGAAAATCGGATCGGATCACCTTCTCTTCCTCTCTCTCTCTCTTGCGTGCGCTCGCGGCATCTCTTGGCCTCTCTCACCCGAATTCTCACTCTCTGTTTCTTTCTCATTTCATGATAAAAAATGTCTCGAATGAGACAAAACTAAGTTATCAATATTTTAATGCTCATTTACTATAAAGTCCCTCAAGAAAATCTCACTTTATCACCTCAAACTTCCACTAATCTCACTAGTGTTCAAAAATAAATGATTTTATATTCTATTGGTCCACTTGTCTTATTTTCATCCACTTATTTTTTCAACCAATCCATGGATGACACGTGGCACAACCTTAGCCACTACTTTTCAAAAACACTTATCTATTTTCTTATTGGTTGAATTCTGTGAGCTCACCTCGCTTGATTAACACGTAAATCTCATCTATTCACTTTGTAATCGTACCGGGGTCAACCAAACGATATCCAACTTGCGATATAAAAATATAATAGACTTCAAATAACGCTACTGGAGGCCTATGATTCGACCGTAACTTAATTCGAAGATTTCTAGTACCATAAAATAATAAATCTGGATGAGGGCTTACACTTGGTGAATTCTCATTTCAATATCAATACCTAATCCTTCTAAAAAATATTCCACAAATATTCTACACACATCTTATGGCCAATTCAACTTTATCAACTTCAATTTAGGTCTAATACCTCTCATATATACTTAATAAAGGAAATGTTCCTAACCGAAATCTGATCGAATCAACCGATATATTTTTATATGTATCTATAGCTTAAAAACTCGATTTTTACACTCATTCTCGTCAACTCATTCTCATTCACTTGGGTTACACTCCTTGAAACTTCTGCATATCATTCTCATGCTTGATCCATGAATACTTAACTTAAAATGTCCATTTTGCCCTTTTTATGATATAATTTCACTTTGATCGAAAAATATTCTGAAAATATTCCATGTCATCTAATCTTCAAATTGACCATGAAATACTTCAATTGGGTGTCTTATCAGTCTCATGCTTAAAAAAAATTCAATTGGATTTAAACTCATTAAAACCTATTAATCTCTCAAAAGAGCAATATCGTAATTTTCTTCGGATCGCTTAAAACTGATTCAAATGGTCTTCTTTTTGATCCGTTTCTATTTCTCTATACTCCCCTACTATTTTCAGACCTTTACGACCCTTAAGGTCAATTTCTAAAAATTTTACTATTCATTCAAAAATTTCCGTCCGAAAAATACTATTCATCAAAAACTTTTGTTTCCCATCGAATCTAAATTCATGACCCTGAACAATATAACTGGGTCCAAATTCGATCTTAAACACAAACTTTTGGATCTTTTTAAAAATAAAATACTATTTATCTGGATCTGAATACGATTAACTGAAAATTCTCATTTCTTCCTAACACGATACTCAGGGCCTTATAAATATAATCGAATTTTAACCGGACCTCTTGCATTATTTCTAGACTCTTTATTCTTTATCTGATCGTTGAAATTGAATTCTCTAAGGAAACTAGGATCGGGGTCTATCAATCTAGGCCAATCAACCTTCTCTCACGAACTTCGTCCCAACAAACATGGGTTCTACACTTTCTGTCATACAACGCTTCATATGGCGCCACACCAATCCTAAATTGATAGTTATTGTTATAGGCAAACTCTATTAGAGATAGGTGAGTATCCCAACTTATTTTGAACTCTATCACATAAGCTTTTAACATATCTTGAAGATTCTGGATGGTTCTCTTAGATTGGCCATCTGTTTGAGGATGAAAGGTCGTATTGAAATTTAATCTGGTGCCCAATGCTTCTAGTAGCTTTGGCCAGAATCTTGAGGTGAATCGTGGATCTCTATCTGATGCAATAGACACTGGTGCACCATGTAGTCTTACAATCTCATCCACATATAACTATGCTAACTTATCCAGGGAATAGGTGCTCTTGATGGCAAGGAAATAAGCGGACTTCATCAGTCTATCAATTATCACCCAAATGGCATCATGCCCACTCTAAGTTCGTGGGAGTCCTACCACAAAGTTCATCGTGATCCTCTCTCACTTCCATGCAGATAAGTAGAGGCTGTAACGAATCTGCTGGTTTTTTATGCTTCGCTTTGATCTGTTGGCAAGTTAGGCACTTAGACACGAACTCTGTTATATCTCTCTTCATTCCTTTCCACCAATAATAATCCTTTAAAGTTCGATACATCTTGGTGTTCCCTGGATGCATGGCATACTTTGATGAATGTGCCTATTTCATAATTTCCTTCTTTAAATCTTTTAAATCTAGCACACATAATCTCTATCCTAAAACCATTATTCCGTCACTTCTCAAAGTAAAGCTACTTTACTAGCAAGCCTCTATCTCATTCCTTAGCTTCATCAAGTACGGATCCTGGATCTATAGCTCTCTAACTTGATCCACTAACACTAGACGGATATGAAAAGCTGCTAACAAAGCATCTGAATCCGCCATCTCCAATCTATCTCCTATGGATCTCAACTCTACTAACATAGGCAAATATTCTGTCTTCAGTTGAGCTAATGAACTGGTGGGCTTTCTGCTCAATGCATCTGCTACTATGTTCGCTTTGCCAGGGTGATGCTCGATTGTACAATCATAATCCTTGATGAGTTCAATCCCTCTTCTTTGTCTCATGTTCAACTCTTTCTGAGTGAACAGGTACTGCAAGCTATTATGGTTAGTGAAGATGCTGCAGGGTACTCTATATAAATAGTGCCTCCATATCCTCAAAGCAAACACCACAGTTGCTAACTTTAAGTCGTGTTTTAATTAATTTAACTCATGCTTATTCAACTGTCTTGAAGTATATGCTACTACTCTATCATTCTACATCAACACATAACCTAACCTTTGTCTAGAGGCATTGTCATAAACCACAAATCCATTATTCCCTGATGGAAGAGTAAGAACAGACGCCAAGTTTAATCTCATCTTTAATTCATCAAAGCTGTACTGACATGCATTTGACCACTCAAACGTTTCCTCATTCCTTGTCAATCTCATCAAGGGAGTAGCTATTTTTTAAACTTCCACGAACTTTATATAATAGCCAGCTAAACCCAAGAAGCTCTTGACTTCCGTCACGTTCGTGGGTGGCTTCCAATTAACTAT
Organism: Dimocarpus longan; assembly: GCA_022984855.1. Taxonomy (NCBI): domain Eukaryota; kingdom Viridiplantae; phylum Streptophyta; class Magnoliopsida; order Sapindales; family Sapindaceae; genus Dimocarpus; species Dimocarpus longan. The sequence goes on along the minus strand of CM041016.1, from coordinate 28,568,050 downwards.
AGCTTCTATCTTTTGGGGATCTACTGATATTCCCTCTGTTAATACCACATGACCCAGAAATGCTACTTTGTTAAGCCAAAATTGGAACTTGTTAAATTTTACATACCTATGATGCTCCCTTAAAGTCTGTAATACAACTCTTAGGCACTCTGCATGTTCTTCTTGGCTACTCGAATACACCAAAATGTCATTTATGAAAATGACCATGAACCTGTCCAAGTAAGGCCTAAAGACTCTGTTCATTAAATCCATAAAGGCTACTGGGATATTTGTTAATCCAAATGGCATTCAAAAACTCATAATACCCATAGCGAGTCCTAAAGGCCGTCTTAAGAACATCTTCCCTATAAACCTTTAATTGATAGTACCCCGACCTTAAATCGATCATTGAAAACACCTTGACTCCCTGAAGCTAGTCAAACAAGCCATCTATTCTTGGTAGTGGGTATTGATTTCTGATGGTGACTCTATTAAACTGCCTGTAATCTATGCACAACTTGAGGCTCCTATCTTTCTTTTTCATAAATAACACAAGAGCTCCCAATGGCAATGTACTCAATCTAATGAACCCTTGACTCAATAATTCTTCTATCTGTACCTTCAATTCATTCAACTCTGCTGGTGCCATCCTATATAGCGTTATAAAAATAGGCACTGTACCAGGTGCTAACTCAATCTCGAACTCTATCTCTCTGTTTAGTGGTAACCTTGGAAGATCCTCTGGAAAGACATCTGAAAACTCACTGACGATTGGAATGTGACAACCTGTCTCTCTGTCTTAGGCTTGGGCTGTCACAGGATATCTCGGCCCCCCAACCGATTTCTTTCGCCTTCCGCGTGTCTCGAACTCATGACTTAGGGGCTCAGTACAAATGGGAAACAACACGAGTACCAATTGAGCTACTAGCTCTAGCTCAATTGGTACTCGTGTTGTTTCCCATTTGTACTGAGCCCCTAAGTCATGAGTTCGAGACACGTGGAAGGCGAAAGAAATCGGTTGGGGGGCCGAGATATCCTGTGATGGCCTAAGCCCAAGAGAGAAAGGACGGGTTGTCACATAGAACCCCTGATAACTGCAATTCATTATCATCTGGTTCCACTGTATAGGCCAAGTATCACTAATACACCTTCCTAAGCATTTTGTTAGCTTTCACCATACTTATCAAACTTGTAGGGAGCATCTTTCTCATACCACGAAAGATCACATATGATTCCCTAGGTTTGCTGAACTTAACTTCTTTTTATAATAATCCACTATGGTACGATGCTTAGATAGCCAATCCATGCCCAAAATAACGTCAAAATCATGAATATCTAATACTATCAAATCTGCCTCGAATTCTTGACCTGTTATGATCACCTTACTTCCCACATAGACCTTATATGCTATAAGTGATCGCCCGTGGGAAGTGACATTATCATACTGTAATCATAAGGTCGAAGAAACGACTTCGGAAAGTGAAGAATCGATGCGACAACTATATCCACAGCTTTTCGAGTAAGGTAAATTTTGTGGACGAAATTTCTTAAGAGGGAAAGAGTTGTAACGTCCCGATATTTATTTTTGTCCGATTTATATTCGTTGATTTCTTAAGTAATTTATTAAATGGAAATAAATTTGAATTTAAAATGTTTTGATCGTAATAAGCGAAATTGAATATTTTCGAAAATGTTTTTCTTGAGTAATGAATTATTTTCGAATTTAAATAAAATAAGTAGTAAAATGGGAAGGTTAGGATAGTGAAATTGGACTGTTTTGTAGGGGATAATTTTTGAGTTGAACAAAAAATTTATTATATAATAATAATTATTATTATTATTTTTCATTAAAATAAATAAATTATTTTTGGATAAAATAAGGTTATGGATAAGTTTGAATGAATTAGTGGGATGATGTGATGGCAAGAGTGTCAAATGGGATATTAGCATGTGAGTAGGGGCGTAAATGTAGAAAATAAAAAATTTTGGGGTCAATTTGTAAATAACAAAAAATTTGGGCAATTTTGTAAATATGAGAAGTTTGTGACTATAAAACTCTGTTTTTGCCCAGATTTTTTCAGTTTGTTGCTCCTCATCACCGACACCAGTTCTGCTCGTGATCATCTTCTTCTTTTCTTCAATTTTTTTTTATTTGTTTAATTATTAAACATCTCAAAATTCATTTTTATTTCATCACCTACCAATTCCAAACCATAAATTCCTCAAAACCCATCAATTCTCCAAGCTTAATTTCATGTAAAAATGGGGCAAAAAGAGTTATGCCTATGGGTTTTGATTTATTTTGATGGGTATAGATTAAAAATGGTTTAAATAATTTATAGAGTATGTAAATTTGATTAGTTTTACATTTGATCAATTATATGTGAATTTCTTTGTTGAAATCTAATTATTTTGAACCCTAGGTGAGGATTTGTATGGGTGAGGCCTTAGGGAAGGCTAGGGAGGCGTGAAGACAATTGCATGCCATTGGATGAGTTTGTATGATGAAAAATGGTTTCGAAAATGATTTCATAAAATAAACCCTCTTATGGCTTCATTCGAAATATAGAGTGTCTTAGGGGTATTTTCGTCTTTTTGCTTCCGTTATTGTTTTAATTATATTATGTGTTAATGGTACGTATAACGGATTTGGAATTGAAAATGAAAAAATTGAGATTCTCCTCTTTTGATATTAAATTAGAATCTGAAAAATATGATAAGTATTGTGTTAAGACGTGATATAAAAACTAGGGGCAAAATGGTAATTTGAAATGACCATAAGTGATGCTTAGAAGAAATTCAATGAATTGATTTAAATATGTAATAAAAAAGTTTACGCGATTAAAAATCTTCGTTTTAAATTGAAAATTTTGTAATCTTGAAAACTTAAAGGGCCCATATAAAACTAGTCATCGGTAGGTGAGAATTGATAGTTGGTTAGCCAATAGGGTGATTATTAGCAGTATTGTACCGTTATGATTAATTTCAGACGTTGTATGACGGACTTTGAGAGGCATTGAGTGTCTGGTCCTAAAACGAAAACAAATTATGATATGCGACCCGGTGAATAGACACCAAGCGGCCGTTGCCAGGGTTGCCGTTTAGTATGGCCGATGCCAGGAAACCCATTATCGATCCACGGTATCGTAACAGAATTTTACAAAGGGCTCTAATTAAAGAAAAATGGAAATATTGTAATTAGGTGTGACAAATGAGATTTGAATGACTAATGTTAAAATTTTTATTTATTAATTGATATTATGTTACGAACTCTTTGATTGGTTATAAATTTTAAATGATTAGTTTATATATTATGAAAATCTTGTCGAAATTCATATAGTGTATTTTGATTTTTATTTAACGACAACGTATTGTTTTCAAAAGTATAATCAGGAATATGATAGAAAATTGAGCTGAAAGAATAATAGTATGAATATGTTTAATAACGGATTTCAAAAAAGTTATGTGATTAAAGTTTATAATGAAGCATGTTTGATAGAGGTGTCATTGAAAAACTTATCATTTATGTATTTTATTTGCTTTGATTGTTGTAAAAGTTAAATTTAGTTATAGTGTTAAGAAGATTGATTAAATAATCGATTATTAACTTTTAGATAAAAGTTTGAGAATGACGTTAAAAATGTTAATTGAAAAGTTACGTGAATTGAAAATAGATATAAAGAATTATATATATATATATATATATATATATATATTACATTTGAAATTGTTAGTAAATGGGATAATTAGTGAACTTGATAAAAGTTTGACATTTTTGTGACATATTATTTTTGTAACGGATATGTTGAGAAACGAAAGTTATTAAACGATATTGTGTATACTAACTATAGATTTCTATATTAGAGATATATATATATATGTGCAAAATGATTATGAAATATTTGATAAATATAATTATTAGTAATATGCTTTCATCAGGATTTGTAATAAAATTCTTACAAATCGAATTGATAGGATTTATAAGAAACAGTTTGAATATTAAGCATATAATTTAGATAATTGAAATTTGAAATAAAATGTCTTTGTTAGGATTTGTTATTTAAATTAAATATATATATAATATCGGATTGCTACGTTTAAAAACAAATTTTCTGTGTTGGATATGTTTATATAGTTGATGTGTATAAACATAGTGATGTGTAGTATAATTTTATTGATATAATTGATATGTCTAATAATAATCTGTATGCATTTTGTATGTGTATTTATTAGTAAATAGATTTAATTGTGCAATCTTAGTAAAAAAAATATTTGGTGAAAATCGTTTCCAAATGCCGTCAAAAGAAATAATATGATTATATTTATTTATCAGTCAATAAATATTAATGTGTTATATAAGGTTTATTTGAAATTAAGAAAAACTGAATTTTAAAAAGTCATATTTGAAACAAGGGTTTTATGCACGTTATGACTTGTGTTTCCTGTTGAACTCTCAAATATTATTGAAAAGTTTTGTGAAATTATATTATAAGAAAATAAAGTTTTATTATCTTTAAATTAAGTGTACATCCATTAAGTAGAAATACTTAACGCGTTGGATTTACCACGCGGAGGTAATTGAATTGAGCTTGTTGCCAAGACAAAGGCGAAGCCCCTGCAGATACTCTACGAGTCACATCCGACATAAATTTTTGGGTAATAATAACTTTGTATCATGTGTATATATATGCATAGGTACCATCATGTATGTGTATAAGTTTTTAAATTTAAACGTCTGTAAAGTACAATTTGTATTAAAGTTTTAAAATATTTGTAAGTTATGTATATTATTTGATAAATATGTAGTGTAAAGCTTATGATGGTGGATTTTGAATTTTGATTAAATATTGATTTTAATTGGTTGCATGTTAAAGTGATTTTTGGATTTTTAGAATTGTACAGGAGTCCGAATTGGAGTTAAGAAATGAATTTTATAGAAGTGTTATAATTTTCTTTACATGTTCAATTTTGGATTTTCAGAAAAACAGAGGAAACTCTGCTGGATTTTCTAAAATTATACAAGAAAAATAATATTAAAGTTTTTTTATATCGTAATACTTTTAGTGGTAATTCAATTTCTTTTAGTAAGAAATCTTCAAATAAATGAATAAATGAATTTTCAGTTTGGAACCGTAACGTACTTCGCCTTGAATCTCCCTCAGATGGAAAATCGGGGTAATGGGTGTTATAGTGTCACTGCATACACTCTCACCTATCCTAGCTATGGGGCCTACTAGGCTATCCTCTAGGTGGCTTACTCCTGCTAGGTCCACCACTAGGCTGCTTTGAACCTACAGCTCCTTTAGTCTGAAGGCCTCCCCTCTTAGGTCTACGACCTTCACTAGGCTACCTCTGAACTGCTGATCTAGCTTCTAATTGATTTGAGGCGACTATGCTATGATAGTCTTTCATATAGTGGCCCTCCTAACTATATCTATAATATCTTATCCTGCCTTGAACATTCGCCTACATGCGATCTCCCACATTTATTGCAGGTCGGTAGTGTCTTCCAATTTTGTTTACTTTTGGACCTACTGGACTACTTGATTAAACTCTAACTAGACTGGGCCCCTTGACTCTGCTTGCGGCTCTCAGACCATGAAGACTTCTGATCACCTTTAGCCACTTTACTTGAGCCACCTTGCGAACTACCTATCTAGCTGCACTTCTGACTGAACTTCTTAGGCTCAAGGAAGGCTTCCATACTTCCCTCGACTTTAGAAGCTACCTCTACTAATTCCCAATACCGGGTATGTGTAGCTGAGGTCACATAGGCCCTGATCCTTGGGTTTAGGCCTGCTATAAATCTGTTGAGCTTCTGTTCTTCATTTTCTAAAATAAATGGGACAAAGTGAGCTAGCTCTGAGAACTTTTTCTCATACTTTGCTATCATGGAACTTTCATACTCTGATCTGAAGAGTTCTTCTATTCTTTCATCTTTATAGCTTTTGGGGAAAAACTTATCTGTGAACTCCCTTTTAAAATTCGCCCAAGCGACTCCGTTTGGGTATGCCCTCTGACGTGCCTTCCACCAGTCCTTTACACGGTCTTTAAGCAGAAAGGTTGAATAAGTAACCATCTACTCCTCTGTGCAACTCATCACCTGAAATATCTCCTCATTCATCTCAATCCATGATAGTGCACGCTCCGGTTCACCCGTTCCATCATAGGGCTTGGCATTTGGCTTACGGGCGTGCTTTATGGATACACCCGTCTCATGCGGATGATGGAGTGTCGTTGCCAATACTTACACCATCTGCTTTACATCTACTTGCACACACTTTGGTCTTGCAGGTTGCTGAGGTTTTGGGTGAGAGGAACTAGCTGGCATGTTAACTAACTCGTCAACGTGCTCCTCTTTGGGTATGGGTGCTTCTACAGCTGCCCTCATTATCCTTGGGCAATCATGACGTTACATGTTTCTATATTTATCAAATATGCATGAAAAGTCATGAAATGCATAAGTTAGAATACTAACAATGCATGCAAACAATTCTGGAAATCACGTTATGCTCAAACATGAATAAATATAACTCATACAACCTGAGAAAGTTTCATGTACAAAACAACTTCAAAACACTTTTTAAACTATATCTTAGAACTTTACAAAACCAAGCTTTGATACCACTTTGACGTGACCTAATCCAGATTTCCTCTACGCTAGTATCTGGTAGGCTTCGCTTGACACTCCAACAGACCTCTCTTAAACCTTACTAAGCGGCTAAAAGAAATTCACGAAGCGAACCCTTAAAACTTGCCCGTTTAAACTTTACTTCGAAGCTAATTTAATTTCATTGTTTTGAAACTAGTTGGGTTGGTTTTATTTTAAACTCAATTTTCTAAGTTTCGTAAATTCAATTAAACATATAAAAATGACCCTTTCCACTTTCAAAATCCAAAGCAAATTTTCGCAACAATCCGGCAGCATAACGGCTGCATTCATAAGATTTTCAAATTTCTTGTAAAGAAAATACACTCCCAAATAATCTCAATCACAACCCAACTTCTTTTCCTTCCACAAACATGCATCTTAATAATCCTTTAATCATTTTCATAAAACTACGAATGATAATAATTTGATAAACTAACATGAACCCCAAAAGTAGTATATATTATAGGAAACCTTACAATCTATTTACATCACGAAAATGTAGTAATACAAGTTCCCAATAAGTGTTACAAAATATGTAAAAATGATGCATGCAATTGCTTGGTTTTTTGTTTTAACAAAAATGCAAATGTAATCTATGTAATGCATCCGTTGAGTGCACGCCCACCTATATTCATGAAAGAGCTCTTTTGCCTCCATCAATTACGTTAGTACCTGAAGAGGATTTCTACAATACAACAAGGAAAGAATGAGTTCATAAAAGCATATCAAGTGCTTTAAGCATTTGTTTTCAACTTATACTTTTCAAATCGTAAAGAAATTATACAAAGAATTCAAAATAAGAACTAGCAAGCATAAATCTCAAAACAATAGAAGCAATTTAAACCTCATTAAATAAATCAATTATAAACTTATTTCAATATTCATAAAGTCTCAACATAAATATTTTCTTTATAAAAGCACCATTTGTACCCCTAAATTCTGACCAATGGCGACTAAACTATTGCTGCTCAATGTGGTATGTCACGTGGCGATTTTCAATTGACACCAACTGTGATGCTGTTGAGACATCTCGGCAATTGAGTACGGAATTCTCTGTATCGCAAACCGTAGTGCAAGATACTATATAAATCTTGGAAACTACATGCAAAATTTTCTACATCCCAAATTGTAGCGCAAGATAATATGTAAATCTAAGGGTATACGCATGGCCTTTGAAAATCTTTTCCACTAAATGCCATAAAATAGCTTATCTTTCAAAACTTTTAGGCTTGAGCTTGTTAAACTCAATTCTTATAAAAGCTACTTTATTTCCAATTTACATCAAAATAAATATAATGATCTTCTTAATCAAAGAAAAACAATCTTGCATAATAATAAATCATTCATAAACCTTTTAACAACAATAAACTTATGTTTCACAATGCAAAAATTGTAACGCAAGTGTGCAGCACTCACTTGGATTCCAAGCTTGTTGAAAAGCTTTAATGGGCTTCTCTTACTCCACTTGCTTGCTCTTTAACTACGCATCATATTTTCATTTAGCATGTGCTAAAATGAAATACATAAGGCTACACATATTTCTTCTAACATAACTAACTTTATTTAAAATCCTTTAGATTACAAAGTTCCCATCTAAGCTCTAACTTAACCAACGATTTAAAATTTTGATTTTTTTCCATGAATCTCATTTATTATCACCTAGGAACAACCTCATTCACTCGAAATAATTTTTTGAAGTTTGAAACAAAAACTAACCATTTTATACGCCCTTTGGCCGAGCCTATGCTATAGAGCGATCCCTAACTTTTCTTTCATCCATTTTTGCTCCAATCATCTCCCTAACTCTCATTTAGATTAGCCAAAAAACGAATTCGAAAAAAAACGGTTGCTGGATGGAGGTTCCTAGCCAAAAACCTTTATTTTTCACTACTTTTACATGTCAAACTTCACCACTTTTACATTCTAAACTCAATTTTCTTTTCATTAGGGTTTTTAGACTCATGTATGCTTAATTATGATCATACATCATATGAAAATGCAAAGAAGAAGTGACATTGCATGGTGATCATCAATGTCTTCATCTAGCTTAAACAACACGCTTGTATCATCTCATTTCCTTTTTCAATTCTAACAATTCCATGTGACTTTCTAACCTCTAACATGCATGAATTGAAGCTCATTTGCATCAAGACTAACAAGCCCCTCTACCTTAACTAGCTAGGCAGCTTACCCGGCACTCTATAGCAGCCTTCCAGTTGGGATCTACTCCGGTTGGAGAATTCTCATGAAGGTAAGTCTTTTTCTTCGCTGAAAAACTTTTAGAATCTTTTTAGAAATATCTTTCAGTTACGAAAATGGGTAGAATTTTTTTTTTTTTTTGAAATCAAATTATGAAAACAGGTTTTATGAAAATCCGACAGTAGAAATGCTGTTTTTTGATGATTTTCACCCTGTAAAATCTCACAAAACCTGTACATTACAAAATCAATAAATTTACAACTATTGGGCCTCAGGCCCTTTTACATTTTTCCACAAACAACTACAAACATGCTTTCAATTTCAATTATATGAAAATCGAACTTAATTAAAATCTTAAAACATCATTACTGAAAGTTGTATTGAATTCATTATCCAAAACAATATTTCCAAACATGTGATAAGTATGAAAGGAATAAATGCAATACATGGTAAGTTTGAAAACTAGTGCAGCAGTGTCACACCTCTAACTCATCTACGCATCCGAAGGACATGCTTTCGCTACTTTGCTCGAACCTGCATCTGGGGAGGTTTTATAAAACATGAAAAGAAGCGATGAGTATAACTCAGTGAGTGATTAACTTTTATAAAATGAAATAATTCCTTTTAAACATATAAATCTTTCCTAACAAAGGTTAGAAAAATTAATAGTTAATTCTTTCCATTAAAGCTATAAAGCTAACATATGCATATAAATGTTCTACTCGAAAATTCCGTAAAATGGAATTTTTCTTCTTTTCTAAATTACATGTCTTATGACGTACATTCTTTTTTCTTTAAATTGCCTTATAAGGTAAATCCAAAGTTTAATGATTATAATATCTGTTTTAGGTCTCTTTCTTGGGTTGCTACCCTCAAGGGATTCTAGGCTCTTACGATTTATCTTAGCCCTTTTCTTAGGTCTCCGCCCTCAAGGGATTATATGCCCTTACAATGTATGCTTGCCCCTTTCTTGGGTCACCGCCGTCAAGGGATTGTAAGTGTTTATAGTTTATATGAGCCCCTTTCTTGGGTCTCCGCTCTCAAGGGATTGTAAGTCCTTGTAGTTTATACAAGCCCCTTTCTTGGGTCTTCGTCCTCAAGAGATTGTAAGTCCTTGTAGTTTATGTTATGCAAATTTTAGTACTCGCAAGTGCACGAGTCCATTGTAAAATAGATTATGTAAGTACGAGGTCAATCCATAAAGATTGAGAAAATATTAATCTATATCCAAATTAAATTTAATTTTAATCTAGTTAACAATGCTTGAAAATTGAGAATTAATTAAAACTAAAGTAAATAAAATTCTAAATTAACAAAACAAGATTAAATTGCAAAATTCAAATAATAGTCGAAAAATCTGAGGTTCAGAATCCACCATTATCAACTTATAATGTTTTACTATTCAAAATATTATTATCAAAAATTAAAGAAACAACATAGAAATCAATTTATTGTTTTCTCAGGATTTATCAATTAAGCTTTAAAAATAAATCTTATGTAAATTCTTACTTCAAGACTTGAAATTTATAAGATCTAAGTATTATATGTATCCAATATTGAAAAACAAATAATCAAAAAATCCTATATTTAAATCTTTCAATTCAAAGTCAAATTAATAAAATAATTTTGTAACAACCAAAAATACTTAATATTAAAGGTGAAACAATTTTTATTTTATTAATTGATGAAACTAAGAATTATTAAACATTAAAAACAAAATTGATAATAATATTCAAACAGCAAAATCATTATAAAGTTAATAATGATTTCATCCTACACCTCAGAAAAGGAAATTAAACAATCATTGTGATAACAAGAACTAAAAAACCAAAACCTGGCATAATCTCTAGGAACTTTGGCTGCTATCTTGTCTCTCCTCAACCATCTCAAAGCTCTCTTGTCTTCTCCTCAACCGTCTCAAAGCTCTCTTGTATTCTCATCTTTTCTCCACCAAAACTCTTCTTTTATACTACTGCCACTAGTCTTAATTTGTAAATTGAAAACTGCCTCAATAGTAAAACACCGTTTTTGTCTTTCCATAAAACTACATAATGAGCCTTAATTTTTTCTCTCAAAATCTGCTACCTTTCTCTTCTTTTCTTGATTTGCTTCCAAATTTGTTTTTTCCTTTATTGATCTATTTCCTCATCTCCACTAATTTCCTAAATATTTGACAAATAATTTTGGGCAAGACTTGAATCCTTGATTGACTTGAATTTTGACTTGACAAAAATTGTAATTTTTTCTCATTCAACACAGAAATCTTCTTTTATTTCTGTTTCACCAAAAACACAACTAATTAAAATAAATTCAACACAAAATTGGACTAATAAATCTATATTTAAGGGTAATAAATATATATAAATTATATTTATCAAATACCCCCAAACCTAGATTTTGTTGGTCCTCAAGCAAAACTTAAAAATTTTAAAACAATCTAAGCTAAAAACACAGAAAATAAAAACACAATCCATTTTCGTAAGTAAACACAATGACATTGAACGTAAACCATAAGCCTTTAAATCTCTAGATGTCCCTAGTAGGAGGAGTTATGTCTCCTGAGGGTTTACTAGCAACGATACCCACAAACATTAAAAGATTCCACCTATAACTCATCAACATCTCATTAAATGCAAATTTACAGAAATCTCATACATGTATGATCTTGTATCAGGACTAAAGATGAGTCACTAATGATCTAAAATACAATCATCAATAATTTCACACTACTCTCAAAGCAATTTCATTTCAAAACACCATATTCACATGTCATGGACTTAATTTGCCTCGACTCTAATCCTCACAAAATATCTCTCATAACACTTAAGAATCCTAAGGCAAGCACTAATGCATTCATATGTGACAGAGGTTGACAGACCCCTTTCTAACTATACTAGCTAGGCAACCTGCCCGGTACCCCACGGTGACTTCTCAGTAGAGATCTGTTCCGACTGAAAAGTTCCCGTGCAGCTAAGCCTCTTTCCTTTCTGAAAATACTTGAAAATCTTTTAATTCTGAAAACGGGTAGGAATTTTGTTCATTGAAAATAACTTTATGAAAATAGAGTGTTACGAAAATCCGACAGCACAACGACTGTTTTTCTAAAATTTCACCCTGTAAAATACTTCACAAAACCTGTATCATCTCATTCGATATCTTTCATCAAACTATTGGGCCTCAGGCCTTTTTTCAATTTCACAATCATTCAATAAAATGGAAAGCAACTTGATTAAAATCTTAAAACGTCATGCATGATATTCACATAAAATCCTTTATTCAAAATAATATTTACAAAACTTGAGAAATCTGAAAAAGATAATAAATACAGTACATGATAATGTGTCTAGAAACTAGTGCAACGTGGTCGCGTGTCTAACTGGCCTGTACGTCCAATGGAGATGCTTCCTCCGCCGCGCTGCTCGTACCTGCATCTGGGAAGGGTTTTAATAAAACAGAAAAATGATGGTGAGAATAATTCAATGAGTGGGTAAGTTAAACATAAACTATACTTTTGCTTAAAAATAATATTCCTCCCAAAATAGGTTGGAAAAATTATTACTTACTTACTTTATTTTACTTTGCTGAAAACTATAAATCTCATTTTAAAAATGCGAAAGGTACTTATCAAACTTTTCTTAAAAACTTTTCTTGTTTTCTTACTAGCCTATTTGGCAACCCAGGGAAACTTATCATTCATGACGGTGCGAAGACACGTCACTAGGATTAGGGAAACTCTCACTATGTGTAGTCGCAGATGTGGAAACAACTCTAGGATCGCGATTTCCTCCAACATCAGGCAGCTCTACACTATCCCATACGTGCAGAGGGTGACTGACAGACTCGATCCCCCTAAAGTTAGTAACTCTCCCCAACTTACCGTACACGTATGAAATACTTCGGCCGAGTGTAAACTAGGGGCTAGGGTAAACCAAAGGCATATAAATAATGAAATCTTAGCAATATGCTATAATATCACAATATAACTTTCGCAAATAATATCTCTATGCATGTATATCTCAATTTACTAGTTTACTTTACTCAAAGAATATATATATATATATTTATAGCAGGATATATATATAAAACTATACATGCATTGTATGAAACATAATAAAATTGCATTCATAAAATCATTTGCATGAAAACTTTAAATAAAATCCACACTCACGACTTGCTTCCGAATACTTTATCACCACTTCCCATTACGGATCTCGTCCGCTTTCCGATTCACCAACAATTGGTTTCGATCGAGATTTCGTTAAAACACGGCTCGAGCACAAACTCATCTTAAACCACACGAGGATTTCTAATCACGACAATTCAAGCGATTATCCTTACACAATAACAATACGGAAAACTAATATTCGCACGCAGAGACTATCTCGAACTAATTCATTATCGCAACATAAACTACTCGAAACTCTACGGTTACAAAACTGACAACTATGCCATTCGAAACTAAAGTAACATCATCGATATCACATTCTAATGGATTCAATAAAAAGAAGATTCGAAGCTAAACGAATAACATAAATCTTACGCGATTTCAACTATTTATCTCGAATTTTCGCTTTTAGCATTTCGCGTGATTACTTCGTTTCCAATCAAACTTATCATTAATATTACTCGTGACTTTACTTAAATCATGGAAAATGAATATTCAAACACTTTAAAGCATAAAAATGGAAAACATGGCAGTAAGCTTAAACAATATTCATTTCCCGATTTAACTCCGAATTTCGACAATTTAACGATTTCGCGCGAATTAAAAACTATCTGATTAACTTTATTATAACTCAACTATCCTAACCTCAAACTTTGACACTTTAACGGGGCTTAAATACGACGCAAGGCAGCTTGATAATATCATCAACACTTTCACATTCGACAACGAAAATCACAAACTAAAAACATTCACATTCGTGGAAAACTTATCCGAATCGCTCGGAAATAATTTCTCAATATCCGAACGACTATCCGATACTAACATATCCACACTAATCATTTTCCACGATAACGAGCTCGAATTTAAAAACATAACATAACAGCCCCTAACGTCTCTTATAACAGCCCGTAAACAAAACGCAACGAAAACAATCGATGACAATATCATTCCAAAAACATAAACAAACAATATCGATCGAACCTCCGTACTAACGAGGTTCTTAATCCTAAAACCCAATCATAACAATATCAATTTAACCCATATCTCAATTCTAAATATTTTCCATTCAACTAAAACCATAAATCAAAACTTACCTCTCTAAAATCGTTCGAAAGCTTTGAAAATCACTCGCGAAGGTGTTGCTTATATCATTTCTATAATCCGAGAGCTTCATTCAATCCAAATTTACATGCATGTTTTAAAAATTACTCGAAAAACACAACAAAACCAAATGGAACAGCACTTACCTCAACTCAAACTATTTTTTGCTTCGAACCAACTCTTGAACAATCGCGACGGCGAGACGACGCTCACTTAAGCTCACGGCAGCAGCTTCTTCTTCTTCACCTCCCTTCAAACTTGATGGAGCTTCAATAAAGGATGGTTTGATGGTCCAAAGCTGTTCGGTCTTCACCTAATGAGGTCTCGGCCTGACAACAGCTGCTCGGCAACAGCTTACACAATGGCAACTCATGGCAACAAGACACAGTAGTAACGGCAGCACTTCAGCTCACGGCCTGACCCCTCCTTGCTGCTCTTCCTCTTTACGGTCTGACACTAATTCTCCTTGGATTTATCCTTGCATGCACGATCAGCTCGTGCTAAGCTTGATGGTGTCTGTTTTGCTTTTTGGTCTGCACTGGACAGTTCATGATCGGCTTAACCAGCTCACTTCTGCTTGCATGCACGGGATGGTAATCTCAGATCTGTCATTGCATGTTACCAACTTTGCTTCAGATCTGAACTTCTCCTTCAGCTTGCTTTATCTCGGTATGATAACAGCTCTCTTAATTTCTCTCCTTCTCTCGATCACTCTCTCGTTCTCAATCTCTCACTCTCAGTTCTCTCTTTCACGAACGGATCTCTCTCTTCCTTCACACTCTCGGTCTCTCTATGTGCAGGTCTTGGTTTGAGTCTGAGAGATGGACCGAATGGTTTTGCTTTGGATTGATTCTTTTTATTCCACTCTAACTCTCTCGACTCTTGGATGATGATAAGTGATGACCGAATGTTTATTTGCTTTTTAATTCTTGCTTTTCAATCTTTACTTCAATTTTTGCTTTTTCAATTAACTTATATATGGTTTAATCATTTGATGACACATGGTAACCATGCATATCATCTCATGCCACTTGTCTTTGCTCACCCTTTGCATGTGTGACATTTGTCACTTTCATGCACTAGCTTTATTTTATTTAAATTCTTCCATGTATTCTCTTGTTTTGATTCTGACATCAAATCCATTTCCGTCCGTCCGTCCGTCCGGGAATTCGCTTTAATTGCTTTCGCCATCTGAATTATTTTAAAAATTTCGAATCCATTTCTACGTACTCGAAATTCTTTTTATTATTCAAAAATCAATATTCCGAATATTTTCGGACTCGAGAATTAAATTTTTTCGATCGAACGCAATCCATCGGAAAAATAATTTACTCTCCAACAAACTAGGTTTTAGGTTTTACAGAGGTTATGTAAAGGCATAGCAAACGTCAATTACATCACATATGAATATAGACATTAAAAAGAACCACACTTTTAAGTGGATAGATCTCATGATTGGAATTAAATACTAAGAACGTAGATAGAGCATGATGACATACTTCAACTCTCAAATTGTACTTCCTCTTGAAGATCAATAGGCTTTATTAGAGGTTGTATTTGGGCTATGGTTAATTGATATGTAGGAAATTTTAAGGTACATTTTCAACAAAAAAAACTTAGGATCATACCAAAGCACTTCATTTATTCTCTTTAATTCATTACAACTTCTCTCTTCTCATTTCTTTCTTGTCACAAAATTTTTCAATTCAATACTTTCTTCGTCCATTTGCTTTCACCTCCCTTTGTACATTTAGGCATTATAAAACTTATGTTTCTCACATTTTTTTTTCTTTTTTCTTTTTTCATTCTCATGCTTTTTTTTTTTCCACAATACTATTTAGAAACACATTTCTTTAAATGCATATGCCTATATACATATCATATAAATCTTAACACTTCAATTATCTTTTTTTCTTTCACCATATAGCATGATCCCAAGCTTTATCAGGTATGGCTAAATTTGAAGGCTCAATAAGGTCATTTAATAAAGATAAACAAAAAAAAAAGTTTAAAGTGTTTGACTTTAAAGGGTTTATGATATATCTCAATTCAAAGTAAGAAAGTAGGCTTTTATGGAGTAAAAATTACCTATATTACTTCTAAGAAGTTGATCCAATTTTCAAATCAAAGCAACTCATGTTATCTATAATGAAGACTTGTTCTTTAGTATTCAATACAAATAAATCTCTCAAAAATAAACACTTAAAAGGCTCAAATCCTTACCAAAGGTAGTCTCCACTAATAGTCCACAATTTATATAAACATGATATTCATCCACTCAATTAACTAAAATCATGACATTCAAAAGTCTCAAATCATGCAAAGATGTTCATGGCTATTCCCTAGTACAGATATCCAATCAAAAACATGTATTAAGACTTCATTAACAAACACAAAGTAATTAGTCAACTTATTAGGGCAGAATTCAAAATCAAGAAAAAAAAATTAATGGAAAAAAATGATTTTTTTTTTTTATTAAAACATTTTGCACCACCCCCAAACCTATTTTAGACATTATCCTCAATGTTTCCTTATCTATTATCCAAATATGCTCAAACTAATATCCAAAGATGTAAGGAAATAAAAATAGACAATATAAAATAGTAAGGAAGAGATCACACATTGTTGGCTCCATTATGTAATCTAATACAATAATGTAAATCAAGAATTCACGTTAGAATACATTAATAATTAAAAAAAATAAAAAATAAAACACTAAACTAACATGAATCACACAAATGAAAACCAAATACTAAGAAAAATAAAATAAAAATAACGTAACAAAAAACCTTATAAAAAAAATAAAGATTGAAAAAAATTAAAAATAAACAAAAGAAATAAAAGTAAGCCTAGACTCAAAAGAAAGTCAATCTTGATAAACAGGAGCTTCCAACAATATTTTCTCTACTTCTGGACTTCTTAACTCAAAGAAAGGTTTCAATCTTTGACCATTAACTTTAAACACATCACCATTCTTAGGATTCTCAAATTCAATAGCACCATGAGGAAAAACAGTGTGGACAATGAAAGGACCTGACCATCTAGAACGCAACTGGCCAGGAAATAAATGCAAATGAGAATTATATAACAAGACTTTTTGACCAAGTGAAAAAGATTTCCTTAGAATATTTCTATCATAAAAAACTTTCATTCGATCCTTGTAATGTTTAGCACAATCGTAAACATCATTCCTTATTTCGTCCAACTCATTAAGTTGTAGCCTCCTGCAATTACCTGTATTATCAAGATCAAAATTCAATTTTTTAATGGCCCAATAAGCTCTATGTTCCAACTCCATAGGTAAATGACATGTCTTACCATAAACAAGTCGATAAGGAGACATTCCAATAGGGGTTTTGAAAGCAGTACGATAAGCCCACAATGCATCACAAAGTTTCAAAGATCAATCTTTTCTAATTGGGTTAACCGTTTTTTCAAGAATATTTTTAATCTCTCTATTAGAAATCTCAACTTGTCCACTTGTTTGTGGATGATACGATGTTGCAACTTTATGTGTAATACCATTTTTTTTCATTAATTGCTCAAAAGACCTATTACAAAAGTGTTTTTCCCCCATCACTAATGATTGCACGAGGTGTACCAAAACGAGAAAATATATTTTCTTTCAAAAATTTAACCACCACCTTATGATCATTAGTTTTACAAGAAATTGCTTCCACCCATTTAGAAACATAATCCATAGCAACAAGAATATAAAAATTGCCAAAATAATTAGGAAATGGACCCATAAAATCAATACCCCAAACATAAAATAATTTAACAATAAGAATAGAATGTAAAGGCATCATATTCGTACGAGTAATACTTCCTAATTTTTGGCACCTCTCGCAGGAACTACATTACGAATGAGTATCCTTAAACAAATCTGGCCAATAAAAACCACATTGTAAAATTTTTGCAGCGATTTTCTTGGAATTAAAATGACCTCCATAAGCATGATCATGACAAAAGGAAATAACATTTAATTGTTCACTCTCAAGCACACATCTCCTAATGATTTGGTTAGGACAATACTTAAAGAGATATGGATCATCCCAAAAATAATGCTTAACCTTGGCTAAAAATTTCACACGATCTTGTTTAGTCCAATGTGTAGGCATTTGACTAATAACAAGATAGTTAACTATGTCAGCATACCAAGGAAATTTGGACACAAGCATGAGTTACTCATTAGGAAAGGACTCTCTAATAGGCATTTGCTCATCTATAGACTCGACCGCTAACCTTGACAAGTGGTCAGCGATAACATTCTCTTACCCTTTCTTATCCCTAATCTCAAGATCAAATTCCTGTAACAATAAGATCCATCTAAATAGATTAGGTTTAGCATCTTTCTTAGACAAAAGATATTTCAATGCAGCATGATCTGAATAGACTATTACCTTAGACCCAACCAAATAAGATCTAAATTTTTCTAATGCAAAAAATACTGCTAACAACTCTTTTTCTGTGGTGGAATAATTGAGTTGTGCATCATTGAGAGTCTTACTGGCATAATAGATCACATGAGGTAGTTTATCAATGCGTTGTCCTAAAACAGCCCCTAGGCATAATCGAAGGCATCACACATAATCTCAAAAGGAACACTCCAATCTTGTGGCCTAATGATAGGTGCAGTTGTCAAAAAGGTCTTAAGCTTCTCAAAAGCTCTCAAACAGTTATCATCAAAGTTGAAATGGGTGTCTTTAGCAAGCAAATTACACAAAGGCCTAGAAATCTTACTAAAATCCTTTATGAACCTACGATAGAACCCTGCATGACCTAAAAATGACCTAACCTCTTTAACTGTTCTAGGAGGTGAAAGACTAGAAATCAAGTCTACTTTAGCCTTATCTACCTCAATACCACTATTAGAAATAACATGCCTAAGAACTATTGTAAAACCCAAAACCGCGTTCGTCGGAGAGCGAAATATTTTTCCGATGGATCGCGTCCGATCGAAAATATATAAATATCGAGTCCGGAAATAATTGGAATAATTATTTTTGATTTAGAGAAATAAATTCGAGTTCGCGAAGACGGGTTCGGAATTTATAAATTATTCCAAAGGCGAAAGCGATTAAAAAAAAAAAACGGATTCCAGGATGGACGGACGGAAACGGAATCCGAGCTTGGTATTTAAAAAGCAAGAATGCATGTTGGTGACATGTGTCACACATGCATTGGAGAAGCAATTATATATTATTATATGAAATTGGAATTGAAAAAGAAGGGAGCAAAATTATCAAAAAAAAAAACGGTCATCAATTATAGCATTCTGGGCCAAAGAAGCTATCATTCGGTCAACAAATTCTTTTTCTATTTCAAAATCCGAATCCAAGCAAAACAGTCTGTCAACTTCTTCTTCTTCAAGCTCAAAACAGAAAGCAAAATACAGAGAGGTGCTGCTCGTGTGTTAGAGAGAACCTAGTGTGAAAAATGAAAAGAGAGATAGAGAGATAGTGAGAGATAGAGAAGGAGTGTGCTGCCCGTGCATGCAAGCTGGAGGAGGTTGAGCTGAGCTTGCTGCCATGGCTGTTGTCTGAGCGTAAACTGCTGCCAGCAAAGGGAAGATACTGGTGATGCTGCCATCTCTGTCTTGTACAAGCTGAAGCTGTCAGCGTGGATGTAGTTGCTGCCTTGCCCTGCCGTGAGCTGAATATAGCTGCTGCCCATGAAGCTCCAGCTGTTGTCGCCATTTGTGAGCTGATGGAGAGCCGATCTTGAGCTTGTGGAAGTGTTGACAGATGTGAAAACCATGGAATGGAAGGATAGGCAGTTTAAGGATGCAGATCTGAACTAGAAAGTATGCATGCAAGCATGAAGGAGCAGTGAGTTGCTGTCACGGCTGTGTGTAGAACTGCTGCTGTCGTGGTGAAGACGCTGTTGCTGCCGAGCTGGAGCTGTGCTGTTGTTGGCGTGGAGTTGAGGTTGCTGCTGCCAGACGCGACCTGCTGCCGCTGCCGTGGACGGGAGCTGCTGCCGAGCTGGAGCTGTTCTGCTGCTGGCTGTTGCCGTTGTTGCTGCTGCCTGACTGTGAAAGCTGCTGCCAGGCGTTGTCCTTGCTGCTGCTTGGCTGTCATGAGAGTTGAAGCTGCCGTGCAGAGCTGCTGTCAAGTCTGTCCGCAAATTATACATTCAGACCTGAAGTGGAATAGCAGCAAGTGAAGACAGGTTGCTGGAGGAAGCTATCAGCTGCTGTTTTGGAGTTGAGCTGCTGTCGTCGCTGGAAGAAGTCTCGCCTTGAACTGAGCTGCTGGTGTCGCGAAGCTGCTGGTGACTGTTGCGCTGTTTTGCTGTGTACTGTTGTGCTGTGTGCTGCCGTGCTGTTGTCATAGCTGTCATCGCTATCTCGCTGCTGGCGTAAGCTGCTGGTGATTGTAATCATTGACGCTGCTGCGAGCTGTCAAGCTGAAGCTGTGCCGCTGTTGCGTTGTGTGCTGTCATCGAAGAAAAAAAAAATAATAAAATAAGTTGCTGTCATTGTGAGCTGCTGCCAAGCAGTTGCTGTCAAGCTGAAATCAACATTCAGACTTGAAGTGGAACAGCAAGAAAAGACGCAAGTTGCTGGTAGAAGAAGAAGCTTGCTGCCGTGAATAATTCGTCGCCGTTCGGAAGTTGTTTCGAACGAAACTAGTAAGGTAAGCGCTGCCCATTTTTATTGTTGAGTCGTTTTGGTAATTAGTAAGCAATCATGTGAATAAAGTGGAGATAAATGATGATATTATGCTTGGAACTAGGATTGGGAACCTCGTTAGTGCGGAGGTTCGCTCGTTGGTGTTGCGATTGTGTTTTTATCATTGATCGTGTTCGTTGTGTTTGATGTTATGGGCTGTTATGAGATGTGTAGGGGCTGTTGAGTTATATTTTTAGTTTCGCATTCTTTGTTGTGGAAATTAGTCAGTATTAAAGTGTTTTAAAGTATCGGATATTTGTTCGGTTATTTAGAAATCGTTTCCGAGCGTTTCGGTTGAATTTTTCCATGAATGCGAGCGTTGTTAGTTTATGATTTTCGTTGTCGAATATAAAAGGATTGTGAATGTTATCTCGCTGCCTCGAGATTGTTATTAAGCCCTTAAAGTGTTTCAGTTGAAGTGAGGATAGTTCGAGTTTTAAATAAGTTAATTGGATAGTTTTTAAATCGCGCGAAACGCGTAAAATCGATAAATCGCGATAATTAGTGAAATCGCGTAAGCTTTAAATTCGTTGTTAAATTTCGAATCTTTTGTTTAGTGAATTCATTAAAATCTGATTTTGATGATGTTACATTAGATTCGAATGGCATAGTTGTCGGTTCTATAACCGCAAAGTTTCGAATATTTTTAAGTCACGACATCGAATCGGTTTGAAATAGTTTTCGCGTGCGAATATGAATTTTCTGTTTTGTTATCGTGCGAGGATAGTCACTTGAATTATTGTGTTTATAAATCCTCGTATGGCTTAAAGTTTAGTTGCGCACGAGTTATGTTTTAACGACATCTCGATCGAAATCAATTGTAGGTGAATCGGGAATCGAACGAGAGCCGTAACGGGAAGCAGTGATAAGTATTTTGGAAGCAAGTTGTGAGTGTGGATTTTTAAAAGTTTTCATACATTCTATTTTATAAATGCAATCAGTTTTAGCAAGTAAAAGATTTTGAGATTCTAGTAAAAGTTTATAATTTTCAGTTTATCGTTTATAAATGCATGTATATTTTTATATGAGATGCTATGAATATGTTTATATTTTTCAGTAAAGTAATTGAGTAAGTTGAAATTATATACATGCATAGAGATAGTATTTGTGAAAGTTAATTTGCAATATTACAGCATATTGCCGAGATTTCATTTTATATATGCCTATGGTTTACCCTAGCCCTAAGATTACACCCGGTCGAAAGTATTCCATACGTGTACGGTAGTTGGGGGGAGTTACTAACCTTGGGGGGATCGAGTCTGTCAGTCACCCTCTGCACGTATGGGATAGTGTAGATCTGCCTGATGTTGGCGGGATTCGCGATCCCAGAGTTGTATCCACATCTGCGACTACACATGGTAAGAGTTCCTCTATCCTAGTGGCGTGTTTTCGCACCGTCACGAAGGACAAGATTTCCCTGGGTTGCCAGATAAGGCTAGTAAGAAAATAAGAAAAGTTTTAAGAAAAGTTTGATAAATAACTTTCGCAGCTTTTAAACGAGTTTACAGTTTTCAGGAAAAGAAAGTAAGTAAGTAATAGTTTTCCAATCTATTTTTGGGAGGAATAGTATTTTTAAGCAAAAGTACAGTTTATGTAAACTTACCCACTCACTGAGTCATTCTCACCACTGTTTTCCTGTTTTCTTAAAAACCTCCCTCAGGTGCAGGTGCGAGTAGCGCGGTTGACGTATCTCCTTCGCACGGACAGGCCACGGACAGGCCAGCTAGACACGCGTGACCAGACTGCACTATTTTCTAGCATAGCATCATGTATTGTATTTAATATCATTTTCCAGATTCTCTAGTTAGGTAAATATTATTTTGAGTTAATGATTTTATGTAAATATCATGCATGTCGTTTTTAAGATTTATCCAAGTTACTTCCGCTTAATTGCATGATTATGAGTTTGAAAATGGTCGGAGGCCTATTGATTATAGAAATTGTTTGTGAATACAATTATACAGGTTTTATGAGATATTTTACAGGGTGGAATTTTAGAAAAACAGCCGTTGTGCTGCCGGTTTTCTGTGAAAATCCTATTTTCATAAAGTTATTTTCAACGAACAAAATTCCCACCCTTTTTCAGAATAAAAAGGATTTTAAGTATTTTAGAAAAGAAAAGAGGCTTAGCTTCACGGAAACTTTTCAGTCAGAGCAGATCTCGACTGGAGAGCCATCGTGGGGTTGCCGGGCAGGTCGCCTAGCTAGTAGTTAGAAATGGGCCTGTCAACGTTGGTATCAGAGTAAAGGTTTTAAATGCATTACATGATTTTCAAACATTTTCATAGTATTTCTCAAACATTATACGAAGTGCAGTGAGTCATGCGTCGTGTCGGTCGTCCGCGTACAAGGAGAGCCGCGAAAAATGCTCCACCTCCTGCTCCAGAAATAAGGGAGCAAGTAAATGAGTCCATCAATGATCCTCAGCCAGGGGTTCCAGTTGAGCCACCGGTAGTAGAACCTGAGCAGGATCCGATCGAGAGATTAGCCCAGGTTATCCAAGGGCTAAGGCCTCGTGCACCAAGCGCCACCGTTGAGAGGGCAAGGAAACTAGGTGCCGATGCTTTTGACGGAACAGGTGGTCCAGAAATTGCAACAGAGTGGTTGGATAATACTGAAAGAGTGTTTTGAACAGATGGAATGCACCGATCTCCAAAAGGTGTCAATTGCTTCATTCTTACTTCGAGCGTCAGCTAGAGATTGGTGGGATTCCGTCAAGCGGAGAGCAACCGAACAAGTCACATGGGAAAAGTTCAAAGAAGAGTTCAATGAGAAATTCTACCCCAGGGCATACAAAGACGCAAGGATTGAGGAATTTTACAGTCTTGTGTAGGGTAACATGACAGTGGAAGAGTATGAGAGGAAGTTTACTGAATTGTCCCGAGTGGCACCGTTTATAGTGAATGATGAGGTGAACAAGTGCCATAAGTTCGTGCAGGGCCTGAATCCGAAAATCAAGGCATATGTGGTAGCTGCAGAGCATAGAGAGTATGGACGGTTAGCTACTAATCAAGGCATATGTGGTAGCTACTCCTACCGGAGATTCCTTAGTAGCAGAGAGTGTTTGTAGAGATTGTGATATTGTACTTGGGGGTAGATCCTTTCCAGTTAGTTTAATGTTGTTGGATCTATGTGATTTCGACATTATATTGGGTATGGACTGGTTAGCTACGCATCATGCCGTGGTGGATTGTTTTCAGAAAGAAGTCAAGTTTAGTTCAGTTGGAGAGTCGGATGTAGTATTCCGAGGAGAGCGTAAAATGCTTCCATCCCGTATCATATCAGCCATGACCGCCAGAAGAATGTTAAAGAAGCAATGTGCAGGTTATTTGGCTTATGTGATAGATTCGTCCGAGAGGGAGACTCAACTAGAAGATATTCCTGTGGTTGCAGAGTTTTCTGATGTGTTCCCAGAAGATCTTCTAGGTTTACCTCCGGATAGAGATATTGAATTTGAGATTAATCTGATGCCGGGAACAGCACCAATTTTCAGAGCACCGTACAGGATGGCACCTCCAGAGTTGAAGGAATTGAAGGTTCAGTTGGAAGAATTGGTAGACAAGGGTTTTGTTAGATCCAGTGTATCTCCTTGGGGAGCACTAGTGCTTTTTGTTAAAAAGAAAGATGAAAGTATGAGATTGTGCATTGATTACCGGGAATTGAATAAGGTGACTATTCGGAATCAATATCCTTTACCGAGGATCGATGATCTGTTCGATCAGTTGCAAGGTGCAAGGTTGTTTTCTAAGATAGATCTGAGATCAGGGTACCATCAGTTGAAGATCAAGGGAGATGATATTCCTAAGACTGCCTTCAGGATGCGTTATGGACATTATGAATTCTTGGTTATGCCTTTCGGGCTAACCAATGCCCCAGCAGCATTCATGGCATTGATGAATCGGGTATTCCATGAATTTTTAGATAAGTTCGTCATAGTGTTCATTGACGATATATTGGTGTATTCGGGCAGTAGGGAAAAACATGCTGAACATCTGAGACTCGTTTTACAGACGTTAAGAGAGCAGCAATTGTATGCCAAGTTCAGCAAGTGTCAGTTCTAGTTGAATGAGGTTTCATTTTTAGGCCATGTGGTTTCAGCTGATGGGATTAGTGTTGATCCTCAGAAGATTGAAGTGATTGTGAACTGGAAACCGCCTACAACCGTAACTGAAGTTCGGAGTTTCTTAGGTTTGGCAAGTTATTATAGGAAATTTATCGAAGGATTTTCTAAAGATTGCCATTCCTTTGACGAAGCTCACCAGAAAGGAAGCAAAGTTTGAGTGGTCAGAAGCCTGTCAGAAGAATTTCAATGAATTGAAGACAAAATTGACTACAGCTCCAGTGCTTACTCTTCCTTCAGGAAATGAAGGCTTTGTGGTGTACAGTGATGCTTCGAGGCAAGGTTTGGGTTGTATTCTGATGCAAAATGGAAAGGTGATAGCTTATGCTTCTAGGCAATTAAAGAAGCACGAGCAGAATTATCCAACCCATGATCTAGAGTTGGCCGCAGTAGTTTTTGCACTCAGGATCTGGAGGCATTACTTGTACGGAGTTCGATGTCAGATATTTACAGATCACAAGAGCCTTCAGTATTTGTTCTCCCAAAAAGAGTTGAATATGAGACAGAGGAGATGGTTAGAGCTACTCAAGGATTATGATTGCACCATAGAGTACCATCCCGGGAAAGCAAATGTAGTAGCCGATGCATTGAGTAGGAGACCCTCCAGCTCGGTAGTTCATTTAAGAGCTGGGTATCTTCCATTGTTAGTAGAGATGAGATCTTTGGGAGTTAATTTGGAAGTAGGAAATTCAGGTGCATTGTTAGCTACTTTTCAAGTTCGACCGGTACTCGTGGATAGAATCCGAGAGTTGCAGATTCAGGATCCTCAGTTAGTCAAAATCAGACAGGAAGTAGAGTCAGGCCAGCAAGGAGACTTCTCAGTCAGGGATGATGGTACGTTGAGGATGAGACAGAGACTATGTGTTCCAAATGTGGCAGAACTCAAGAAAGAAATTTTAGATGAAGCTCACTCCTCAGCATACGCTATGCATCCGGGAAGTACGAAAATGTATCATACCTTGAAAGAGCATTACTGGTGGAAAGGTATGAAGAGAGAGATAGCTGAATTTGTGTCAAGATGTTTGATTTGTCAGCAGGTGAAAGCCGAGCACCAGAGGCCATCAGGACTTCTTCAGCCACTTTCCATTCCGGAGTGGAAATGGGAGCGTATTACTATGGATTTTGTGGTAGGATTTCCTCGGAGTCGAAATGGTTATAACAGTATTTGGGTGATAGTAGATCGACTTACGAAGTCAGCTCATTTCCTACCTATCAGAAGTACTTATTCCTTGAATCGATTGGCTAAGTTGTATGTTGATGAGATCGTGAGATTACATGGGGCTCCAGTGTCGATCGTATCAGATAGAAATCCGAGATTTACATCCCGATTTTGGCCTAGTCTCCAGAAAGCATTGGGTACTCGATTACATTTCAGTACAGCATTTCATCCGTAGACAGATGGTCAGTCTGAGTGTACCATTCAGACTTTAGAGGATATGCTCAGATCTTGTGTGATAGAGTTTGGAGGAAGTTGGGATTCTCATCTGTCGTTAATTGAGTTTGCCTATAATAACAGCTATCAGGCTAGTATCGGTATGGCACCGTATGAAGCACTTTATGGAAGACGGTGTAGGACACCGATATGTTGGGATGAGATGGGCGAGAGAAAGTTGATTGAGCCCGAGCTTGTTCAGATGACTACAGATAAGATTAAGATTATTCGATACAATCTGAAGATAGCCCAGGATCGTCAGAAAAGTCACGCAGATAAGCGTAGGAAGGATTTGGAGTTCCAGGTCGGGGATAAGGTGTTCCTACGAATATCTCCATGGAAAGGAATAATTCGTTTTGGGAAGCGAGGTAAGTTAAGCCCTCGGTATATCGGTCCCTACGAAGTGATTGGCAGAGTAGGTGAGGTAGCATATCGACTTGAACTGCCAGTAGAACTTTCCAGGATCCATAATGTATTTCATGTCTCGATGCTCCGTAAGTATATAGCAGATCCTTTGCACGTGTTGTCAGAGCAGCCAATGAAACTCAAGGAGAACCTATCTTATGAGGAGACCCCAGTTCAGATTCTTGATAGGAGAGATCAGGTTCTTCGCAGTAAAGTTATTCCGTTGGTTAAAGTGTTGTCGAGGAATCATGCAGTGGAAGAGGCCACGTGGGAGCACGAGGAGCAGATGCGCAGTCAGTATCCGCATCTTCTCGATACAAGTAAGTATCCTCAGTTATTCGAGTTGTGAATTTTTATAATTCAAGAAAGTATTGAGTATGTTTGATAAATTCTAGTGCTGAAATGCATTGCATGAAAGTTGTGTAAATTTCGAGGACGAAATTTTTATAAGGAGGGGTGAATTGTAAAACCCAAAACCGCGTTCGTCGGAGAGCGAAATATTTTTCCGATGGATCGCGTCCGATTGAAAATATATAAATATCGAGTCTGGAAATAATTGGAATAATTATTTTCGATTTAGAGAAATAAATTCGAGTTCGCGAAGACGGGTTCGGAATTTATAAATTATTCCAAAGGCGAAAGCGATTAAAAAAAAAAAAAAAGGGATTCCAGGATGGACGGACGAAAACGGAATCCGAGCTTGGTATTTAAAAAGCAAGAATGCATGTTGGTGACATATGTCACACATGCATTGGAGAAGCAATTATATATTATTATATGAAATTGGAATTGAAAAAGAAGGAAGCAAAATATAAAAAAAAAAACGGTCATCAATTATAGCATTCTCGGCCAAAGAAGCTATCATTCAGTCAACAAATTCTTTTTCTATTTCAAAATCCGAATCCAAGTAAAACAGTCTGTCAACTTCTTCTTCTTCAAGCTCAAAACAGAAAGCAAAATACAGAGAGGTGCTGCTCGTGTGTTAGAGAGAACCTAGTGTGAAAAATGAAAAGAGAGATAGAGAGATAGTGAGAGATAGAGAATGAGTGTGCTGCCCGTGCATGCAAGCTGGAGGAGGTTGAGCTGAGCTTGCTGCCATGGCTGTTGTCTGAGCGTAAACTGCTGCCAGCAAAGGGAAGATGCTGGTGATGCTGCCATCTCTGTCTTGTACAAGCTGAAGCTGTCAGCGTGGATGTAGTTGCTGCCTTGCCCTGCCGTGAGCTGAATATAGCTGCTGCCCATGAAGCTCCAGCTGTTGTCGCCATTTGTGAGCTGATGGAGAGCCGATCTTGAGCTTGTGGAAGTGTTGACAGATGTGAAAACCATGGAATGGAAGGATAGGCAGTTTAAGGATGCAGATCTGAACTAGAAAGTATGCATGCAAGCATGAAGGAGCAGTGAGTTGCTGTCACGGCTGTGTGTAGAACTGCTGCTGTCGTGGTGAAGACGCTGTTGCTGCCGAGCTGGAGCTGTGCTGTTGTTGGCGTGGAGTTGAGGTTGCTGCTGCCAGACGCGACCTGCTGCCGCTGCCGTGGACGGGAGCTGCTGCCGAGCTGGAGCTGTTCTGCTGCTGGCTGTTGCCGTTGTTGCTGTTGCCTGACTGTGAAAGCTGCTGCCAGGCGCTGTCCTTGCTGCTGCTTGGCTGTCATGAGAGTTGAAGCTGCCGTGCAGAGCTGCTGTCAAGTCTGTCCGCGAATTATACATTCAGACCTGAAGTGGAATAGCAGCAAGTGAAGACAGGTTGCTGGAGGAAGCTATCAGCTGCTGTTTTGGAGTTGAGCTGCTGTCGTCGCTGGAAGAAGTCTCGCCTTGAACTGAGCTGCTGGTGTCGCGAAGCTGCTGGTGACTGTTGCGCTATTTTGCTGTGTGCTGTTGTGCTGTGTGCTGCCGTGCTGTTGTCATAGCTGTCATCGCTGTCTCGCTGCTGGCGTGAGCTGCTGGTGACTGTAATCATTGACGCTGCTGCGAGCTGTCAAGCTGAAGCTGTGCCGCTGTTGCGTTGTGTGCTGTCATCGAAGAAAAAAAAATAATAAAATAAGTTGCTGTCATTGTGAGCTGCTGCCAAGCAGTTGCTGTCAAGCTGAAATCAACATTCAGACTTGAAGTGGAACAGCAAGAAAAGACGCAAGTTGCTGGTAGAAGAAGAAGCTTGTTGCCGCGAATAATTCGTCGCCGTTCGGAAGTTGTTTCGAATGAAACTAGTAAGGTAAGCGCTGCCCATTTTTATTGTTGAGTCGTTTTGGTAATTAGTAAGCAATCATGTGAATAAAGTGGAGATAAATGATGATATTATGCTTGGAACTAGGATTGGGAACCTCGTTAGTGCGGAGGTTCGCTCGTTGGTGTTGCGATTGTGTTTTTATCATTGATCGTGTTCGTTGTGTTTGATGTTATGGGCTGTTATGAGATGTGTAGGGGCTGTTGAGTTATATTTTTAGTTTCGCATTCTTTGTTGTGGAAATTAGTCAGTATTAAAGTGTTTTAAAGTATCGGATATTTGTTCGGTTATTTAGAAATCGTTTCCGAGCGTTTCGGTTGAATTTTTCCACGAATGCGAGCGTTGTTAGTTTATGATTTTCGTTGTCGAATATAAAAGGATTGTGAATGTTATCTCGCTGCCCTGAGATTGTTATTAAGCCCTTAAAGTGTTTCAGTTGAAGTGAGGATAGTTCGAGTTTTAAATAAGTTAATTGGATAGTTTTTAAATCGCGCGAAACGCGTAAAATCGATAAATCGCGATAATTAGTGAAATCGCGTAAGCTTTAAATTCGTTGTTAAATTTCGAATCTTTTGTTTAGTGAATTCATTAAAATCTGATTTTGATGATGTTACATTAGATTCGAATGGCATAGTTGTCGGTTCTATAACCGCAAAGTTTCGAATATTTTTAAGTCACGACATCGAATCGGTTTGAAATAGTTTTCGCGTGCGAATATGAATTTTCTGTTTTGTTATCGTGTGAGGATAGTCACTTGAATTATTGTGTTTATAAATCCTCGTATGGCTTAAAGTTTAGTTGCGCACGAGTTATGTTTTAACGACATCTCGATCGAAATCAATTGTAGGTGAATCGGGAATCGAACGAGAGCCGTAACGAGAAGCAGTGATAAGTATTTTGGAAGCAAGTTGTGAGTGTGGATTTTTAAAAGTTTTCATACATTCTATTTTATGAATGCAATCAGTTTTAGCAAGTAAAAGATTTTGAGATTCTAGTAAAAGTTTATAATTTTTAGTTTATCGTTTATAAATGCATGTATATTTTTATGAGATGCTATGAATATGTTTATATTTTTCAGTAAAGTAATTGAGTAAGTTGAAATTATATACATGCATAGAGATAGTATTTGTGAAATTTAATTTGCAATATTACAGCATATTGCCGAGATTTCATTTTATATATGCCTATGGTTTACCCTAGCCCTAAGATTACACCCGGCCGAAAGTATTCCATACGTGTACGGTAGTTGGGGGGAGTTACTAACCTTGGGGGGATCGAGTCTGTCAGTCACCCTCTGCACGTATGGGATAGTGTAGATCTGCCTGATGTTGGAGGGATTCGCGATCCCAGAGTTGTATCCACATCTGCGACTACACATGGTGAGAGTTCCTCTATCCTAGTGGCGTGTTTTCGCACCGTCACGAAGGACAAGATTTCCCTGGGTTGCCAGATAAGGCTAGTAAGAAAATAAGAAAAGTTTTAAGAAAAGTTTGATAAATAACTTTCGCAGCTTTTAAACGAGTTTACAGTTTTCAGGAAAAGAAAGTAAGTAAGTAATAGTTTTCCAATCTATTTTTGGGAGGAATAGTATTTTTAAGCAAAAGTACAGTTTATGTAAACTTACCCACTCACTGAGTCATTCTCACCACTGTTTTCCTGTTTTCTTAAAAACCTCCCTCAGGTGCAGGTGCGAGTAGCGCGGTTGACGTATCTCCTTCGCACGGACAGGCCACGGACAGGCCAGCTAGACACGCGTGACCAGACTGCACTATTTTCTAGCATAGCATCATGTATTGTATTTAATATCATTTTCCAGATTCTCTAGTTTGGTAAATATTATTTTGAGTTAATGATTTTATGTAAATATCATGCATGTCGTTTTTAAGATTTATCCAAGTTACTTCCGCTTAATTGCATGATTATGAGTTTGAAAATGGCCGGAGGCCTATTGATTATAGAAATTGTTTGTGAATACAATTATACAGGTTTTATGAGATATTTTACAGGGTGGAATTTTAGAAAAACAGCCGTTGTGCTGCCGGTTTTCTGTGAAAATCCTATTTTCATAAAGTTATTTTCAACGAACAAAATTCCCACCCTTTTTCAGAATAAAAAGGATTTTAAATATTTTAGAAAAGAAAAGAGGCTTAGCTTCACGGGAACTTTTCAGTCAGAGCAGATCTCGACTGGGGAGCCACCGTGGGGTTGCCGGGCAGGTCGCCTAGCTAGTAGTTAGAAAGGGGCCTGTCAACTATCCCTTTCCTAACCATAAAGTGACACTTTTCCCAATTAAGCACTAAGTTCTTTTCCTTACTCCTAACTAACACTAAGGTCAAGTGGTGTAGACACTCATCAAAACTAGATCAAAATACTGAAAAATCATTCATGAACACCTCTAGGAACCGCTCTACCATATCAGAGAAAATACTCATCATACACCTTTGAAAAGTAGCAGGAGCACTGTACGACCCAAATGGCATACGATGGTAGGTAAAAGTGACAAAAGGACAAGTAAAAGTTGTTTTCTCTTGATCCTCAGGGCTTATAGGAATTTGGTTATAACCGGAATAACCATCAAGGAAACAATAAAATGCATGACTGGTTAACCTTTCTAGCATTTGATCAATAAAAGGAAAAGGAAAATGGTCTTTCCTAGTGGCGGCATTAAGCTTGCGGTAGTCAATACAAACACGCCACCCGGTTTGCATTCGAGTAGGAACTAATTCATCATGATCATTCTTAACTACCGTGATGTCAGACTTCTTAGGTACTACCTATACAGGACTTACCCATGAACTATCAGAGATAAGATAAATGATACCTGCATCTAAGAGTTTAATGGTTTCAGCTCTTACAACCTTTTTCATGTTAGGGTTTAATCTTCTTTGAGGATCACGAGTGGGTTTAACATTATCTTCTAAATGAATCCTACACATATGGACTAATACCCTAATATCTGCAATTGTCCAACCTATTGCTTCTCTATGCTCCCTAAGTACACTAATCAACTTATTCTCTTGTTCTTTTTCTAAATCAGATGCAATGATAACAGGCAAAGTCCCAGAATGTCCTAAAAACACATACTTTAATGACTCAGGAAGAGGTTTCAATTCTAACTTAGGTGGTTTCTCCACAGATGGAAGAGGTACAGACTCAGAAGGTGGAAGAGGTTCAATTTTGGCTTTCCATTTGGTAGTATCTAGTAATGGGATAGATTCTAATAAAGCATTCACCTCACTAACAATACTATCCTCATCTAAGTTCATGCCAAAATGAGCTAAACATCTCTCTAATGGGTTCTCACAAGACAAGTGCCTAAAGGAATCATAGACTGCACTCTCAATAAAACTAACCTCACATAAGTCATCATGATCTTGAGGTTTTTGACTAACATTAAACACATTAAACTCTACAGTCATGTTTCCAAAGGAAAGTTTCATGATTCCATTACGATAATTAATTATCACGTTGGAGGTGGCTAAGAAAGGTCGTCCTAAAATCATAGGAATCTGAGCATTAATGTTTTCAACAGGTTGGGTATCTATGACAATAAAATCTACTGGAAAGTAAAACTTATCAACC
The DNA here is from genome assembly GCA_022984855.1 of Dimocarpus longan. NCBI lineage: Eukaryota > Viridiplantae > Streptophyta > Magnoliopsida > Sapindales > Sapindaceae > Dimocarpus > Dimocarpus longan. The sequence goes on along the minus strand of CM041016.1, from coordinate 28,535,521 downwards.
TGGATCAAGACATCCTCTATGATACCCCTCGAAATTTTAACAGACCTATCAGCCAATTGAAGGGTCATAGGAGTAGGTTTTAATTCCTCTAATCCTAATTGCACATACACAGAATATGGCAATAAATTAACACTCGCACCTAGATCAAGTAAGGCTTTATTGATAACATGCTCACCTATAATAACACACAAAATAGTAGGACATCCAGGATCCTTATACTTGACAGGAGTTTTCATTTGGATTATGAAACTAATTTGCTTAGTCAAACATGCAGTTCTAGGAACATTTGTTTTTCTTTTCACAGTGCAAAGATCTTTTAAGAATTTAGCATAGGCAAACACTTGTTGAATAGCATCAAGAAAGGGAATGTTTATGCGAACTTGCTTAAACACCTCCAAAACATCATTATATGGTGTGCCTTTCTCTAAAGAGACAAGTCTCTGTGGAAAAGGGGCTTTAGGAACATAAGGAATGGAAGGAACATCACTCTCTTTTTACTCTTAACTTATAAATCTCTTGGATAACTCATCAAGGTGTAAATCATCTACTGTGCCATTACTAGAGTCTTTTTTCACCTTAGATTTCCTAGGCTCAGGCTCAATTACATGGTTATCTATTTCTCTACCAGACCTAAAGGTGGTTATGGATTTGATTTCATCATGACTCCTATCAGAACAGAACCTATCTCAAACTGACCTTTCGGGTTAGGCACTAGTTGACTAGGTAACTTTCCTTTCTCTCTCTCCCCTATGACAGTGGCTAATTGACCCACTTGAGTTTCAAGTTTCAATATAGCTTGTTGGGTTGACTACATGAATTGTTGTTGTGATTGCATCATTTGTTGCATTGTATCCTCTAAGGAAGGTATCCTTTGAGATGCAGCAAAATGGGGAGTAGACTGAAAACCAAGAGGATGTGAAGGATTAGAAGGAGCAACTTGTTGCCCTCCATAACCCATTGGAGACTGATTTTGTCTCCATGAAAAATTTGGATATTCCTCCAATTAGCATTGTACATGGCTGAGAATGGGCTATCTGATGAATTTTTATAATTGAGTGCATTTTCCTGTTCAGCATAGCTCTCTTGAAAAGTAGGGGTTGGATTGACATATAAAGCACACAACTCATTCCTAGAACTCATTGTTGAATTCATAGATTGACTTAAAACTAAGGCCTCTACTTTCTTAGTGAGATTTCCTAAGACAATTTTCATATCTAGATTATCGGTCACCTCATACAATCCCCCTTTTTTAGGTTTCTCCCTTTCATTTGAAAACTCCCACTGTTGAGAATTTTTAGAAAAAGTCTCTAATAACTGTTAAGCTTCAGTACTACCTAGGCTTAAGAATTTTCCACCATACATAGATTCAATCATTGGACGGCTAGGCACAGTTAGTCCATTATAGAAGTATTGCACTAGTATCTATGGTTCAAAACCATGGTGGGGACACCTTAAGAGTAAGTCTTTAAATCTCTCCCAACAGACATAAAACTGTTCATCATCTTTTTGAGTAAAATCTGTTATTTCTCTCCTAAGGGCATTAGTCTTAGACATGGAAAAAAATTTAGACAAAAATTTATAATTTAATTGGTCCCAACTAGTGATAGAACTAGGAGCAAGTAAGTTTAACCATGCTTTTGCCTTATCTTTTAAAGAAAATGGGAACATTCTAAGCCTAACAAACTCATTTGAAAAATTCTGGAAACGAAAAGTAGAACATATATCTATGAATTCCTTGACATGAAGGTAAGGATCCTTACTCTCTAACCCACGAAATGATGGAAAAAGCTGAATCACAGAAGGTTTAAGCTTAAAGTGAGTCGTCGTAGTTTGTGGCAACTCTATGCAAGAAGGATGTTAATTGTAACTGGTGAAAAATATTCTTTAAGAGATTTCTCTATAGGCACAATATTTTCCACTACATCATTATTTTCTACAGGTGCTACATTATTTTCTATCATATTTGAATCTAAAATGTCTATCCTAGTTAAGCGTTGATGCAATTCACGATTCCAAGCATGCATAAACTAGCACAGATCCTAGCCACAGGTCTCTAGTCCTAATTGTCTCTAAAGCAATCCAAGAAAAATAAGTCTCTAAATAAGAAAAAACAAGATAATTGGCAAAATATTAAAAAAAAATAATAAAATAAAAGTAAAACACCAACAATAAAATTAAAAACACACAAAAATAAAAACAAAACAAATAGACTAACACAAATAAAACCAAAATAAACTGACACTGACAAAGGTAAAAAAAAAAACAATTTTTTTTTTAGGTAAAATATTAGAATAATCCTAAATTAAAACTAGTAGAAGAATTAAATAATCTAGACTAAACTAATTTTTTTAACAATCCCCGGTAACGGTGTCAAAAACTTGTTGTGCAAATTTTAGTACTCGCAAGTACATGAGTCTATTGCAAAATAGATTATGTAAGTACGAGGTCGATCCACAGAGATTGAGAAAATATTAATCTAAATCCAAATCAAATTTAATTCTAATCTAGTTAATAATGCTTAAAAATTGAGAATTAATTAAAACTAAAGTAAATAAAATTCTAAATTAACAAAACAAGATTAAATTGCAAAATTTAAATAATAGTCGAAAAATCTGAGGTTCAGAATCCACCATTATCAACTTATAATGTTTTACTATTTAAAATATTGTTATAAAAAATTAAAGAAACAACTTAGAAATCAATCTGTTGTTTTCTCAAGATTTATCAATTAAGCTTTAAAAATAAATCTTATGTAAATTCTTACTTCAAGACTTGAAATTTAAAAGATCTAAGTATTATATGTATCCAACATTGAAAAACAAATAATAAAAAATCCTATATTTAAATCTTTCAATTCAAAGTCAAATTAATAAAATAATTTTGTAACAACAAAAAATACTTGATATTAAAGGTGAAACAATTTTTATTTTATCAATTGATAAAACTAATAATTATTAAACATTAAAAACAAAATTGATAATAATATTCAAACAGCAAAATCATTATAAGTTAATAATGATTTCATCTTACACCTCAGAAAAAGAATTTAAACAATCATAGTGATAACAAGAACAAAAAAATCAAAACCCAGCATAATCTCTATGAACTTTGGCTGCTATCTTGTCTCTCCTCAGCCGTCTCAAAGCTCTATTGTCTTCTCATCTTTTCTCCACCAAAGCTCTTCTTTTAGACTACTGCCACTACTCTCAATTTGTAAATTGAAAACTACCTCAATAGTAAGACACCGTTTTTGTCTTTCCATAAAACTACATAATGACCCTTGATTTTTCTCTCAAAATCTGCTACCTTTTTCTTCTTTTCTTGATTTGCTTCCAAATTTGTTTTTTCCTTTATTGATCTATTTCCTCGTCTCCACTAATTTCCTAAATATTTGACAAATAATTTTAGGCAAGAATTGAATCCTTGATTGACTTGAATTTTGACTTGACAAAAATTGTAATTTTTCCTCATTCAACACACAAATCTTCTTTTATTCTTGTTTCACCAAAAACACAACTAATTAAAATAAATTCAACACAAAATTGGACTAATAAATCTATACTTAAGGGTAACAAATATATATAAATTATGTTTATCATTTTATATGGGCCCCTTTCTTAGGTCTCCGTCCTCAAGGAATTGTAAGCCCTTATAGTTTATACGGGCCCCTTGCTTGAGTCTCCGCCCTTAAGGGATTGTATGCCCTTATAGTTTATATGAGCCCGTTTCTTGGATTTTCGTCTTCAAGGGATTTTAAGCCTTAGCTAATATTGGAGTAAACCAAAGGCAATTAAAGTCATTTCCAATGTTTAAACTTGTGCTTGAAACTTTTACGTGAATTTAACATGAGAGCATATTGGTTTAACTTGTAATCAGTTTGTTCTGTCGTTTACGGTTTGTAATTGAAACATTTTCCTCACTCAAGCAAAAGCCTAAATTTTTTTTTTCGAAATATCTTAAGCTTGTATTTCCTTTGCATGTATCTCATTTACCTTTTCACTTTACTTCTAAAGGTAAATAAATTTATATTATAATTTGAATATAAAAATACATGCTTTGAAATATAATAATAACATGCTTGAACTTACTTAATAGACATAAAATTCTAATGCAACATGATGTCACATTTATGAAAATCCTTACTACTAAATATTCTTTTCTAATATAACTTTATACTCAAAATACTTATAAAACAACGTAATCAATTCATTTTTCTGCATGTATATAAATACATATATATATCGTAAATTTTCATAATTTACTTTATCTTCGAATAAATACACTCTCACGTAACTCTAAAAATTATACATGCATGATAAAATTTTTGTGATATGTTAGAATTTCAATTAAACTTAATAACATGTAATAGTAAGAATAAACCTTGCATTAATGAAATTGAATACTAACATATGTTTGCCAATATGGATAATCAATATATAATTTGTGAAATTTGAAAGTAAGCCACACTTACTACTTATTTCCAATAAATTATCACCCACTACTGTCACGATTCTCGCCCGTTCGCCGGTTCACCTACATTTATTTACGATCAAATTTTCATTAATATCGGCGTTCACATTAACACTTAAACTTTAATCACGTGACGATTTTGAATCAACATTTTTCAAGGCACAATAACTTCGATTAATCTCACAAATACCAATATAGAAATCCTAACATTTGCACACAAGAATCATTTCGACAAAATGCAACCAACAAAACTTTATAATTATTCTAGCTTCTTCGACTACTTTCAAACCAACACTAACGCCATCCATTCTCAATCAATTATTTTATCGAAATCATACTTAAACGGATTCAATAAAATGAGGTTTCGAACCAAAACAAATAAATGTAAAACTTTCGCGATTATGAGAATTTTATCGCGAACTATCCTTTTTAACGATTCGCGCGATTATTTTCATTTCAATTCAAACGTAACATCAAAACAACTTATTATTTCATTCAAACCATGTAAAACTAAGATTTAAAGACTTCGACACATATCAACTCAAATCATGGCAGTTTACTATCCATTTATTCGTTTTTCATTTCGACTTCGAAAATCAATAATTAAGCATATTCGCATGTAACGAAAATTATCCAAATAACTTTAACATAATTCAAACCGTCCTAATGTCAATATTTATCATTTTGACAATCTCAAACAAACTTCATGGCAACTTATTAATCTCATATCCATTTTTCAATTCAACAATGAAATTCGCAAACTAAACACGTTCATACGCATATATTTGAAAAAGTCATCAGAATCACCTGGAAACAATTTTTCGATAACCAAATAACTATTCAATACTTTAAAACACACCATTACGCATCATTTTCCAAGACAACGAAATCAAAAATGTCATACGAATCATAACTGGCCCTTATGATAGATTTTTCACAACAATTTCAACATCCAAATTCAACCAATATCGCATCGAAAACACAAACGAACGAACCTCCGCACTAATAAGATTCTAAATCCTAAAACCCAATCATTAATTTTATCACCATAATCCAAAAATATTCCATCCTAAACATTTTCCATCACAACGAAAACCATAAAACTTAACATACCTCTCAAAAAATCGAATCGAAAACTTCGAAATACACTTACGAAGGTACTACCCATATATTCCCTTTTTTGACCGAGCTTCCTTCAATCCAAAATAGACATGCATGCTTTAAAAAAAAAATCTCAAAATCAACTTAGAAATATTGACAAAATAGTAGTTTACCTCAATAATCTTACATGAGAGTTAAATCACCCAAAATGACCTCTAATTTTATCATGCATAGGGCTGTCCACTTTCAAAACTGCACACAACCTTCACGAGCTGCTACACTAGCTGAAATCACTCTAAAACAGCTCTCTAATTCACACACAAAGCTACTGAAATTGAAGACCTACTCTCAGATCTGTTGAAGACTGAATGGGGAGGAGGATGATGGCTATTTTGCTTGGGTCTGCTTGGAGCATGCTCACGGTCAGATTTATAACATCGAACTGCTTCCTTCTTGCTGCACTTTGCTCTCAAAATCCTCTTAATGGGTGCTACACTTGAGTTCTCATGTCTCACGCTCACCTTGGCATCGACCTCTTCTCTCTCAAGCTTCTTGTTTCTTTGCATGCACTCAGTTCTACTCTTAATCACCCACCTAAAACCAAGCAACTCTCTTCCTCATGTGCTCTCTCTTACTTGCTTGAGCTCCTTCTCGATTTTGTGCTCTTGGTTCTCTTTAGGTGAAGCTCATGGGTTGATGGAGCTGCTCATAGTCTGACCTCTCTTTAGCTCTCGGTCTTTGCTCTCTTAAATCTCACAAGTTCTCTCTCTCTCCAATGCTTTCTCTCTGTTTTAAAAGGAAAAAACTGAATGATGAAAGCTTTGCTTCATCTTTTCACTTTCAAATAACATATACATATGTGCCATAAATTCTTGACACTTGTCCCTCATGCACAGGTTCATTGTGCCACTTGTTTCCCTTCCTTTTTGCATGCGTGACAAGTGTCCATTTCCATGCACTAACCATGCCACTTGTTCTAATCATTCTCCCATTCCAATTTCAAATTTAAAGTCGATTCCGCTTATTTGGAAATCTACTTATAACTCAATTATGCCTCCGGAATTATTTTTAAATTCGATTTCACCTCCAACACTCGAAATTATTTTATTTTTCTAAAAAATATTCCATACAATCCGAATCAAAAAATATTTTTCCGCTTGATAAATTTCTGAATCACTCGAAATCTATCCGAATGGAAAATATTTTTCGTTTGATAAATATTTTTCGATCCGTTCTACTTTTATTCATCTCGAAAATAAGTTTCAAAACTTTTCAATCACTAAATCCGCTTTTCAAATATTTATTATTCCTACGGATACTTTCCATTCGAAAACACGATTCATCGAAAAATAATTCGTTTTCCGAAGAATGAAGTTTTAGGTTTTACAAAGACTCAATGAAATCACACATTCCTCATTGTGGCCATGAATTACCCAATACACACACATCACTTTATTTCTTTCACTTTGCAAGTTATTCACTTGATCAATCTCTTAGGTATTTCATGAAACACCTTAACTACAATTCAAATCACTTCAAACAAATCTAGATCAAGATTTAGGGTTACAACTACATAAACCCTAACTCTCATCTCTTGCATGAATCCTCTTAAATCAAGCTTCCTTTTTAGTTTAATAGGGTTCTAACTTGATTTAGTTGAAAACCCTCGTCAATCACACATAAAAAAAACTAACCCAAATCATTAACCCAACATATAAACCGTGTAACATCCCTCCACCCGATTCCCATACGGAGCGAAAATCCGGACAGAGGGTGTCACATTTCTTTACTCAAATCTGTTTAAACCTTTATAAAAGTTATTATTCTTTTATTAAAAAAGGAAAACGAAAACTCATTTATTAATAAACGAAAACACAATTAGTTAACATGTCCATATTTTTAGAAAATCCGACACAGTTTCATCTGTTTTTCTAAAAATCCAAATTTTAAAACCTGCAAGAAATTGAATAACACTTCCATTAAATTCAATTCTCAACTACTATATCGACCTCCCGTCCGATTTTAATTCACTTCATCATGCAAGCAATTATATTAAACATTACTTCAGTAATATAAATTCTTTCAAAAATATTATAGCATGCAACATTTTTCAATAAATAATTTACAAAATTTATAAAATGTTTAAACTTTATACAATTCATGCTTCATAAGATTTTACTCTAATATTCATACACATGACATATATATGTGGTGCAAAATGGTGGTTACCCAAACGATACGATCGAATGTGACTTGTGAAGATAGTCTGCGGATCGAACTTCTTCAATCTTTAAGCTATAAGCCCGACTACTCTACTTACGCGTGGCAAATTCAACGTGCTAGGTATTTCTATTTAGAGGGTGTACACTTACTTTACATGTCATAAAATTTATTATTATTATTTTTCATTTTATAAGTTTACACTTTTCAATATTTTTGAGAGTTCAGAAACATAATATAATAAAATATACATTTCTCATATATTAACTTTTCCCAAAATACAAATCATGAAGTACATAAAAATCATATTTCAAGTGTGACTTTACAAAATTAATCTTTCCCAGTCTCAAGTAATCGTTAAATAATACTCTAACATTTATTACTAATGAATAAATATGAGTACAAAATTTCTTTTGGCTACATTTTTTAAATGATTTTTCACCAAACATTTTTCGTTACTAAAATTTACAATCGAATCAATTTACTATTAGTAAATACACATACAAAAGACATACAATTCCTTATTAGGCACGTCAATTGTATATGTAAAAATTCTATTACACATCACTATGAAAACACTTTACTATTAATTATACATATAAACTACATAATAACATTTTCCATCTATTTACAAATAACTTCATATATCCAACACCTAAAATTTATTATTAAACATAGCAATCTGATTATGATTATATATATATATATATATATATATATTCTTTTTAAATTTTTCATAACAAATTCTAACGAAAACACTTTATTAAAAGTTTCAAATATCTAAATTATATACTTAATATACAGACTATTTCTTATTAATCATATCAATTCGATTTGTAAGAATTTTATTACAAATCCCGATGAAAATATATTACTAATAATTATACTTATCAAATACGTAATAATAATTTTTCATACACACATATATATATATCTCTAATATATTTTTCTTTAATTAATATAACACGATTTCGTTTAATAATTTTCATTTCTCGAAATACCAGTTACCAATTAATATTTTACAAATTTTCAAACTATTATCAGTTTTGTTAATGATCCAATTTACTAAAAATTTCAAATGCAAAACATATAAAATTAGTTATATCTATTTACAATTCACATACTTTCTCAATTAATATTTTTAACATCCTTTTTAAACTTTCGTCTAAAAGTTACTAATCAATCACTTTATCATAATTATACAGACAAAATAAATAAGTCATTCATTTTCAATTTTTAATTAACTTATTTTTACCATTTTTTTTTTCATTTTCTCAAAACTCAATTCATAAATTCAGATTTCATAATTTTCAAACATTTATAGTAGAATATAATAAGTTTCATTTCAATCTTCTTAACACGATAACTAAATTTAAATTTTATAATAATCAAATGAAACAAAATACATAAACGATAAGTTTTTCAAAGACACCTATATCAAACATGATTCAATATAAACTTTAATCACATAAACTTTTATGAAATCTGTTATTAAACATATTTACACTATTATTCTTTCAACTCAATTTCCTATCATATTCCTAATTATATTTTCGAAACCAATACGTTATCGTTAAATAAAAATCAAAACACACTATACTAATTTCAACAATATTTTCATAATATATAAACTAATCATTTAAAAATTATAACAAATCAAAGAGTTCATAACATAATATCAATTAATAAATAAAAATTTCAACATTAATCATTTCAAATCTCATTTGTCACACCTAATTACAATTTTGCCCTTTTTCTTTAATTAGAGCTCTTTGTAAAATTCTATCACGATACCATGGATCGATAATGGGTTTCCTCACATCAGCCAGACTGAATGGCAACCCCGGCAACGGTTGCTCAGTGACTATCCACTGGGTTGCATATCACAATCTATTTCTATTTCGGGATCGAGCACTCTGTACCTTTCAGGATCCGTCACACAACGTCTATAATCAATCGTAACGGTACAGTACTGCTAATAATCACCTTATTGGCTAACCAACTATCAATCCCCATCTATCGATGACTAGTTTTACGTGGGCCCTTTAAGTTTTCATAATTATAAAATATATAAATTTATAACAAAACTTTAATCGCGTAAACTTTTTAATACATATTTAAATCTATTGTTCAAATTTTTTCAAAGCACCACTCATGGTCATTTCAAATGATCATTCTGTCCCTAATTTTCATTTCACACTATATCAAAACCACATATATTTTCTTTTAGTTTTAATTCGACTTTGAAGAAGAAATTTTCAAAATTTTCATTACGAAACCTCAATTCATCACACGTATCATAAAAATATCATATAATTAACACGTAAATGAGTGCAAAAAAACAAAAATAGCCCTAGGTCATCCTATGATTCATAATCGGCCAAAAGGGGGTTTATTTTTACAAATTTTGTTCAACTTCATATTTCATCACAAAAATCATTTAAACATCATTAGAATAATACGTAAATGTGTTTGGAATGACCAAAATACCTCTAGGTTATTTTATATATCAAATTCGACCAAAAAGGAGTTTAAATTTCAAATTTTTGTTTCAAATTGTTTTTCACCTCAATCTATTAAAAAATCATCCAAATAACATATAGAATGAAGGGACCCAATCCGGATTTAATCTCTTGAATCCGTGGGAAGCCCTCCCGGCACTCCAACGGACTCCGAAAACCTTTCCTTTAAACAATGAACTTAGGAATCCGTGGAGCGAACCCGATTAAAACATTTATTCTTTTCGTCAACTAACAGAAAATGTGGTGGGAAATTTTTTTTTTTTTTTTTCTATTAAAACCAATAAACCATTTATTCAATGAAAATTTTACCGAAAAACGGACAGAGTTTCCTCTGTTTTTCGGACATCCCAATTTTACAAAACCTGCAAATAAAATCATAAACACTTCTAAAATTCATTCCTTTTCTCCACTGCCATTTTCAGGACCTCAGGTCCACCACAATTTAATCACAAGAACAAATAAAAACTTTCAGTAAAATCATTTTCATCCATAAAACAAAACGTATGCATTATGAACAATTCAAAATATTTTCTGAAATATTTTGGGCTTGAGTTTGGGCACTCCCAAACTCCTACGTACCTCAATTATCTACAGAGGATCAAAGCCCTCGTAGTTCAGAGTTTAATTATGCATATACGTATGTACAATACCAAAATAATGATGCAAGTATCAAAACCATAATATGACATATTTATAGCCCAAAATTATATACATATTTTCAAGTCGTCGTCGTCTACAAGTAGGCCGCCTACGACTGCCCTGGAGAATGCTCAGACTGCTCCCTAGTCTCAGTTCCTGAAAATTTTATTTAAAACATTTTGAAAGAGTGAGCTAAAAATAGCTCAGTGAGTGTACAGTTTAACATCAAAACACCTTTCAACATCTTTCAGTAAAATCATAACATTTATAAAAATAAATAAAACATTTCATTTCATTTATCAATTATATCAATCATAATATACATTTGAAATCATCTTTAATATTTCAGTCACTACCAATGGAACCCAGGGAATAATGCACCAACCGACCTAAAAGCGACGGTGGCGGGACGATCTATTTCCAGTCATAAAACCACTACGCTGCGGATAAATCACGCCTTGCGCAGGGTAACAGTCATAAGAATACTTTATAATGTGTAAAGGCAATCCTATAATTTCTATCCCTTCCCTTAGTTAGTAACCTATTTCTTTACCCGTACCTTTACACATTTAAAGTATCTCGGCCGATTATCCAATCATTTCAGTCATTCCAGTCATGATAGGGTTTAGGGTAACCATTGGCTAAAATCCTTTTATAAACCACATTTCATTTAAAAACCAAAACCATTTCTTTTATACTTTTCATAAACATTCGTTTGTCAAAACTTTTCTTAAAATCAAAACCTTAACACTTGATTATTTTTCCTTAAACTTGATATCAACACTTAAAACATTTATATAATCAAAATGATTATATTCAAAACATAAACATATATAAAATATGCATATACAAACATATAATTAAAAGAAACATATATGTATAAATATATAGTTAAACATAACATATATATTAAAATAAAACATATATATATATATAGTTTTACACTCACAACTTATTCCCGTCTGTTAGCTTTCGATTCAAAGAACCTCCTTCACTTCCTACACGTCTCCGTTTCCGTTCGAAGAGTTTCCAATTCACCTAAAATTTAATCACCAATTCATTTAAAATTCTCTTCAATCACAACTCTAATGACAATATAATTTTCCTTAACAATTTCTCAATCTAATCAACCTAATCAAGCAATATTCTTTCCGTTACATGCCCTTACCTTAATATCATTCATTTCCGTGATATTTCCATGTCCTAATACATTTAAATACACACTTGGAATCACCAAATTAACATAAAATGTAAATAGGACAGCTTGTATGTAATTTATTCAAACAACTATCTTTGAGCGTTACACGCATTCCATACAATATAATTTGTTATCTATGACTTAATCACCTTCAAATACACATTCAAGTACATACTTAGGACCTTAAAATCAACTTAAAATCACACAAATTCCACTTACATGCAGCTGTCTTTACTTTTGTCAAAAATCACACGAATAACTCAATACGCGATTTTCTTTCGGTTTCAACGCGTAATCACATTCTATCATGCATTTATACACTTAATAATCAATAAATCTCCATTTAACTAAACAAAATACAGCCCACACACACACCCAAACACATTCAGCCGAACAGAACATCACACAACACCCATTCTTTTCACTCATTCACGACACACACACACATCACAAAATCTCTACATCATCACCTATTTCATTTCAGCATTGTATGAGATAAAATCAATTAAAACCCAACATAACTCACTTGTTTTTGAGATCCACAGCTGCTCTGAGAGTCTCACGACAACAATTTCTTTTCATTTCAGCTGGTCAACTTGAACTACAACAAAAATAAATCATAACTCTTCAAATGGACAGCAAAGAACTCATGAAAATCACTCAAAAAGTCAAGTCATCCCTCTTACCTACTGTTCATCATCTTCCTCACGCCAACCCTTGCATTCTTCCTTCATCTGCTGGCTTCACATGGCTGCTTGCAGCTCAGCTTTTGCTTGCTCCAGCTGACCCGAAATCGCCTTCCCTCACTCGCGGTCAGCAGCTTCGTCAACACCCGTGCGCTCGACTTCAGCTTCTTCCCGATTTCTGGTCTGATTTCGTCACTTTCAGATCTGGTTTTCTGGGCTGAAATCAGATGTTCCACCAGCTCCTTCAATCCTCCATCTGACCGTGAAGAAACCCTTGGATGATCGGTCTTGCAGCAGCTCTTGGTGGCCGAGAGAGATGATCGCGCGAGTGGAGAGTGGCTGTCTTTTTGGTCTGATTTCGGGTCTGTTTTGTGTCTGCCTGAAGACCAGATCTGAGCTAGAAAAACACTGAATTATAATGCTTAAAAATTGCCCAAACGCCCCTCCATTATTCTCAATTATAACAACTTAACTTTCACTCTAAATGTTGCACTTAAACCCCTCTTTGATTGCTATTTTTATGAACTTTATTTATCCATTTCCAATCATGCCCATACTCATTTCTAATCTATAATTAACACTTCCTAATGACCTCTTTAAATCCTCATCACTTATATTTCTCATAAAAAACTTTATTCCATAAAAATAAATACGTTAAATCCATCAATTTCCATAACGATTTTAATATCGATAAAATTAACCGTTATTCCTCTCAATAATATTTCTAAAATATTCCACGCTTATCGATTCATCAAATTAACCTCATAAACATTCAATTAGACCCATAATTATTCACTTTCATCACATAAGAAAAATTTCTCACAACGGTGGAATATTTTAAAAATACCATCACATTTAACGTATTTATCGATATTTATATATAGTCTTAAGCATGAAGGACTTGGTCCTAACATAGAACTCATTCATACTTAGTTATTAAATCCAAGAAATAAAATCATAAAATTTTAAGATAAATTTTTATTTTCAAGCTTACTAGTAAAAGCAAAAATTCAAGACAAGTGTACACCAATCTTTTTGGGTTTTTCACTAACTACCTTAAGCTTCCCTTTACTCCCTAAGATCTTTAATTTGGATTATTTGGACCGGTTTCATGTATCTCTCTTCCTAGGGTTTTTTTTAAAAAAAAATGAAAATCATGCTTGAGTTGGGATTAAACTATCATATGATGCAATTGATACTTCCTAAGTATTCTAGTATGCTTTTACATGAAATTTCACACAACTTAAGCTCTCAAATAGAAAGAAAATGGCTTACCCGAATCAGTATATCTCACTAGATACTTTCCAAGTTCGAATCTAAACGTCCAATGACTTGAATGAAACTAAATCTAGGTATATTGGGTTGAGAATGAGTGAAAATGATGATTAGAATCAAGAACAAGCAAGAGAGAAGTGAGATTTAAAGAGAGAAAGGAATGATTATGGAGGAAAGGAGAGCACGACAGCATGAGGAAGAAGAAGCCAAAATTTTTTTACTGTTGAACACTATTTATAGTCACTAACTTTCATAATTTATAATTTGACCCCAAAACTTTTTATTATGTCAAATTAACCCCAAACTTTTTTATTATTTACATTTACGCCCCTACACACATGCTAACATCTCATTGGAGACTCTTGCCAACACATCATTCCACTAACTCACTCAAACTTATCCTAAACCTTATCTTTATCCAAAAATAAATAATTTATTTTAATTTCCATTAATAATTTATTTAAAAATAATAATAATGATAATAATAATAATAATAAAATTTTATTTGCCAATCCTAATCTTACCATTTTGCGACTTATTTTATTTAAATTCGAAATTAATTCTGTACGTGAGAAAAAGTTTTCGAAAATATGAAATTTTGCCTATTAACGATCGAAATGTATATAATTTCGTACCAATTTACTCAATTTCGAATTTAATTCCATATATTGATTTAATTATTAAATCAACGAATAATAATTGGACAGAAATAAATATCAAGGCATTATAAACCTACTAACATCAACTTTAGTAAAGTGATAATAACTTACCTTAATCTTACTTAAACTTTGATTTTCTTGCTTAATCCACCCCCAAAATCTTGATATAGAGCTTTGAAAATTGTTAGAAAATTTTGGTCTTCTTCTCCTCTTGATGCCATCCACCCCTCTCTATCTTTCTCAAATTTTGCTTCAAAATTTTGCTAAGTGTTAGAGGCTCAACACTTATATATATAGTCCTCATTTGGAAAATTGACCATTTTGCCCTTCATTAAAATTCATCTTACTATTAGGTTCAATCAACTTCTAGAATTTCTAATAACACCTTAACATCACTTATAAAGATAATATTTACGAAATTTAGCATTTTCACTCTATAATTTATTTCCTAATACTAGGAAGTCTAAAATTAAAAATAGGGACTTACACTTTATACACCCAAATAAAGCACTCATACTTTATCCACAAAAACAACCAAAAACTTCAACACAACCTCACATATACATAAAGCATCATCATCACCACACACCCATACCCATATCACTAAGACAATACCTATTCTAACCTATAATTGCATTTTTCATCTTTACCTTCACTCATAAGCTCCATAGTCGTTGCAACTCCAAAACCAACCTTGATACCTACTTTAAGCACTCTAACCACCTCTCCATCGTCAAAGAGTCTATGCTCCCTATCTATGAAAACCTCATGGTCATCGATTGGGTCATTGATTGGGTCACCGATTAGACTCCTAACAAGTATCTAGTGCCTCTAGGGTCTATTGTTAAGAGTCACGTTCCTGAAATTGAAGGATGATATGGATGAAGATTTGAAAAATGAGGTTTTATGGATAATTAATGACAGGCCCCTTTCTAACTACTAGCTAGGCGACCTGCCCGGCAACCCCACGGTGACTCCCCAGTCGAGATCTGTTCCGGCTGGAAAGTTCCCGAGGAGCTAAGCCTCATTTCTGTTCTAAAATACTTGAAATCCTTTTAGTTTTGAAAATGGGTGGGAATTTTGTTCGTTGAAAATAACTTTATAAAAACAGGATTTTTATGAAAATCCGGCAGCACGACGGCTATTTTTCTAAAATTCCACCCTGTGAAATGCTTTACAAAACCTGTATAATTGTATTCACAAACATTTCAATAATCAATAGGCCTCAGGCCCTTTTCAAACTCATAATTATGCAATAATACGGAAGCAACTTGAGTAAAATCTTAAAACAACATGCATGATATTTACAATGAAATCCTTAATTCAAAGTAATATTTACAAAACTAGAAAATCTGGAAAATGATAATAAATACAATACATGATGCTATGATTAGAAAATAGTGCAGTCTGGTCGCGTGTCTAACTGGCCTGTACGTCCGAAGGAGATACGCCTGCCGTGCTACTCGTACCTGCACCTGAGGGAGGATTTTCAAGAAAGACAGGAAAAACAGGGGTGAGAATAACTCAGTGAGTGGGTAAGTTTACATAAACTATGCTTTTGCTTAAAATACTATTTCTCCCGAAAATAGATTGGAAAACTATTACTTACTTATTATTTCTGAAAACTGTAAACTTGATTTAAAATGTGCGAAAGTTATTTATCAAACTTTTTTTATTTTCTTACTAGCCTATCTGGCAACCCAGGGAAATCTTGTCCTTCGTGACGGTGCGAAAACACGCCACTAGGATAGGGGAACTCTCACCATGTGTAGTCGCAGATGTGGATACAACTCTGGGATCGCGAATCCCTCCAACATCAGGCAGATCTACACTATCCCATACGGGCAGAGGGTGACTGACAGACTCGATCCCCCCAAAGTTAGTAACTCCCCCCAACTACCGTACACGTATGGAATACTTTCGGCCGGGTGTAATCTTAGGGGCTAGGGTAAACCATAGGCATATATAAAATGAAATCTCGGCAATATGCTGTAATATTGCAAATTAACTTTCACAAATACTATCTCTATGCAGGTATATAATTTCAACTTGCTCAATTACTTTACTGAAGAATATAAACATATTCAAAGCATAAACTTTAAAGCTATACATGCATTTATAGATGATAAACTGAAAACTATAAACTTTTACTAGAATCTCAAAATCTTTTACTTGCTAAAACTGATTGCATTCAATAACAGAATGTCTGAATACTTTAAAAAAAAAACCACACTCACAACTTGCTTCCAAAATACTTATCACCGCTTCCCGATACGGCTCTCGTTCGGTTTTCGATTCACCTACAATTGATTTCGATCGAGATGTCGTTAAAACATAACTCGTGCGCAACCAAACTTTAAGCCATACTAGGATTTATAAGCAAAATAATTCAAGCGACCATCCTCACACGATAACATAACGGAAAACTCATATTTGCACACGAAGACTATTTCAAACCGATTCGTTATCGCGACTTAAACTACTCAAAACTCTACGGTTACAAAACCGACAACTATGCCATTCGAATCTAATGTAACATTATTAGAATCAGATTCCAATGAATTCACTAAACCAATTATTCGAAACCAAATGACAAACTTAAAGCTTACGCGATTTCAACTAATTATCGCGTTATCTCGTTTTAAGCGTTTCGCGCGATTCCTTTGTTTCCGCTTTAACTTATTGTTAATTTCAACTCGAGACTTTACTTAAAACACGGAAAATGAATATTCAAACATGATTAAACACAAAGAAGAAAATATGGCAGCAAGCTTAACATATTCATTTCCAATTTCAACTTCCGAAATTTCGACAATTAACGATTTCGCGCGAACCAAAAACTATCCGATTAACTTTATTGAAACTCGAACTATTATAACTTCAACTTAAACACTTTAACGGGCTTAAAAACAATCTCAGGGCAGCGAGATAATATTCACATTCCTTTTTATATTCGACAACGAAAATCACAAACTAACAATGCTCGCATTCGCGGAAAAATCAACTGAATCGCTCGGAAACGATTTCTAAATATCCGAACCACTATTCAATACTTTAAAACACTTTAATACAATCCATTTTCCATGACCACAAACGCGAAACCAAAAACATATTTCAACAGCCCCTAAATATCTCATAACAGCCCATAAACAACATTCAACGAATACGATCGATGATAAAAACACAATCGCAACATCAACGAGCGAACCTCCGCACTAATGAGGTTTCCAATCCTAGTCCCAAACATAGAATCATCAATTATCTCAACTCAATTCACATATTCACATTGCTAATTACTCAAAACACTTTCAAAATGGAAATAGGGCAGCACTTACCCAAAAAAACGAGCTATTCTCCGCTTCGAAACGGCTTCTAAACGACGACGAATCTCTCGGCAGCAAACTGACCCCTTGATGATGCTTCGCTTCAGATCTGAAATGAATTCTTGGCCTGACTTAACAACTCGGCAGCAGCTTGGATAGCTCACGGCTTGGACAGCTCACGGCAGCTTGCGATGACAGCACCTCACTCCAGCAGTTGTCTTCCTTGCTCACGGTGAGGACAGCAACCTCACGGCAGCGGATAAGGTAGCAACGGCAGCAACTTCACCCCTCCAAGCTTGCATGCACGATCAGCTCACTCAATCCATCAGCCCACAGCAGCGACACCCCTTTCGGCAGCAGCTCGTCACCATCTGACAGCTACAGCAGCTTCACGGCAGCACTTGAAGACGATGGCAGCAAGCTCACGGTCCTCCTTGCTTGCATGCACTTCCTTGCTTCAGATCTGACCTTGCATGTCTTCTTTGGCTTCATATTTGCTCTTGGGATCTCTCTCCTTCCATGGCAGCACACCACCACAACTCTCAGCTTCTGCTCTCGGTCATCTCTCTCGCGACCTCTCTATCTCTTTCAAATCCTCACGCTCACACTTGGTTCTCCTTACCCGAGCAGCACTTCTTGCTATCAGTTTCTGATTCGAAAAGAAGAAGGAGAAGTTGACAGCTTGCTTTGCTTTGGTTTCGGTTTTGATTGCTTCTTTCACCAGGGGCAATGGTGCTCTCGGTCTCTCTCTAAACTCACGAGCAACACATCTTGTTTTTGGTTTCTGTTTTGAAATGAAAGTGTTGGCCGAGCTTGATATATATATATATATATATTGCTTTCTTCTTTTTCAATTACATATATTAATATATAATTGCTCTCATTTGGACACTTGTACCATCCTTCCATTGCATGTGTGACACTTGTCACAAACATGCATGTCTTTATTATTTTATTTCTCATGCATTCTCACTTTTATATTTCCAAGCCCGGTTTCCGTCCGTCCGTCTTGGAATTTGCTTTGATTAAATCTCGGGTTCGTATTCTCGGAATTATTTTAAAATTTAAAATCCAATTCACGAACACAAATTTATTTTTCTTAATCGAAAATAATTATTCCAAAAATATCCGGACTCGATAATTATATTTTTCCGATCGGACGCGATCCATCGGAAAAATATTTCGCTCTCCGACGAGCGCGGTTCTGGGTTTTACAATTAAAGGAATTAAAGAGAACTTTGGAGGAATTGAGCATATTACGTGTGGAAAGAATTTCTCTACTCCTAGAGCTCAAGGCTTCTCATTAGCTTCCATTATGATTTTCAAAGGAGGGAAAGAGATGGAAAAATCAGACAGAAAGAGAGATGGTTAGTGATTGAGAGAGAGAGAAAGAGACCAAAGAGCTCTTGTAATTTTTTTTTTTAATTTGTTTTGTATTTTCTTTTTTCTAATTTATTTTTAAGTGGTTTTATTTTTCTTTATTTTTAATTAAAATATTACAAATTATTTTCCAGTTGTATTCCATCACTATTATCAGGCTCTAATGATCTTTTTACCCTAAAAAATAACAGACCTACTAGTTCATTAACGGATTTATTATTTCATTTAACGGTTGGACTGTTTTAGTTATTATTTTCAATACCAAGGGTGGTTTGATATTATTTTTAATTCTAGGAGGTAAAATAAGTAACCCTAAAAATATTCATGAACTATATACAAAGTGAATGCATGACAAAAGGAATAATGTCATCTACTTCTCAATCAGCTAAGTTTATAGTTTGAAAATAAATGGTATCATTAAGATCTTGAAGCTGAGTGAACTTAATGGTCATCTCTAGATTGTCCTGAAGAGATGTTAATCACCTTAACCTTATCATATGAGATCTCTAAAACATTGGGCATCTCATAGTTAGAGATCTCTATGGCCTCGAACATCTCATCGTTGAAAATCCCTATGACCTCCGGCTTCTTATCGTTGAAGATCTCTATGATCTCAAGCCCCTTGTCGTCAAGGATCTTTATGATCTCAAGGTCCTGCTTGTTATCTGATATCATATTGATTTCAATCACATACTTAGATGGCTCATCGTTAAAATGTGTCAACCTAGTTCGATAGTATTGCATTTTATATAAATAATCCAAGAGATCCATCTTTTAAGTAAATTGCAACATACAAAACAATGCAAACATTTCATTAATAATGAACAATATCTAGTAAATTTCATTATCTACAAAATAATCGATATTCAAAAATATTCATGAACTATGTATATGTTAATTTTAGGTCAAATAAAATTAATATAAAAATTAAGACATTTTAATTCATCTCCCTTTAAAGAGAAATAAATAAAATAATATAATTCAACTTACTAATAAAAGCGAATAATAACTAGGATGAAAATAAGGAAAAAAATTTTAAAAAAAAAACAATTTTTTTTTTGTTCGAAACCATCACCAAAACCATAACATTTGCTAGCGTGTGGTGGTCATGCACTAGGGAGCTGGTGACACATCGCTAGTGTCAACTGCACACTACAACATGGCTGGATGCGCTTGTTAATCATCTCTACCAACGGGATGCATATCGCAACATCTGTATGACATGCATCTCGTCAGGTTAGCAGGACACATGTTATCATGTCAGTGAGTCGTGTGTTATGCATATGGCCATCAAGTGTAACAAATTAGCCTGTCTGCCAGCCAGCCTTCATGTTGTAGGCCAGACTACCGACTAATCTGACCAGTGGCCTGCCTAACTGCGAGCTATGATCTGCCCAGCTTCGAGCTGTGTAACACCCTTCACTCGATTCCCATTAAGATAGAGATCGAGTCGAAGGATATTACCTAAATCGATATATTCATTTATTAAAATTCTTTTAAAACGTTTATTTTCTTTTATTTCATCATTTTATTCTACAGAAAATCCAGTAAAGTTTCTAATGTTTTTCTGGAAAACCCAAAATTTAAAAACCTGTAATAAAACGATAACACTTCTATAATACATTCATTGTCCTAACTTCTATTTTGGACTTCTCGTCAGTTTCCAATTGTACTTTACCACAAAAACATTTTTCAAAATAATATTATCATAATATTATCATTAATCTTTATCAAAAATGGAAAACAGCATACTAAAAATTCTCAAAAGTATTTCATGTCACAAAAATTAATTTAAAATACAAAACTTCATCAAATGCACCGTAGTGAAAGTTACGGATTAAAATTTCTTTATATAAGTATACAAAATATACAAAACATATATGAGCCCATGAATATACAAAAATAAAGTTATCAAATATGGAGGGATTGTGACTCGTAGGAAACGCGACAACTATCTTCTCGTCTGACCTTATCTACATGGCTAAATATACGCACAGAAAATCCAACACACTAAGTATATTTTACTTAATGGGTGTATATTTAATTTAAATGTCACAAAACTTTATTTCACAATAATATAAATTTACACATTCAATATTTTTTTTTTCCAATTTCAAAATATAATAAAATAACAAATAAATACTAATAAAATTTAAAAATTAACGACCATTTTTTAAACTTTATATTCAAAAATTCACCAAGTAATTTAATTTACTAATAACTGCACATTACAAAATACATAAAATCATTTCTTTCTATTTATATTCACACGATTTTTAACATATATTAATATTTCTCAAAATTACAAGTCGTAAATTAATATTTTCATAATTTTTCAATACTTCTACAAATAAATGGTAAAGAACCCAAATTACAATTTAAAAAAAAATTGTTGACAAACATATCAATCCAATTTTTCTTTAAAAGTTTTATAACAAATTTCAACGAAGGCTCTTTACTTACAATTTCACATATCAATTGCATCAAGAATCATTTAATAAAACGGTTTCATTTAATACCTTTCAAATATAATAACAAGATTTTATTTAAAAGATTTTCAGCGCCCTTCGTAAACACTAACACGATATTATGGACCGGATTCGGGTCTCCTAGTATCGACCACTCGGTGGCTACCCGCCAGAATAAACGACATCTTCGCTATCGACCACTCAATAGCTACCCGTCGGGTCGTATATCATAATCACATATCACAATCGGTTTCAACTTCAGGACCGGACATCGGATGCCTCTTATAATCCATCTGTCGAAAACAATGTGTTGGTGTAATGGTATAATACTGTTAATATCACTCTATTGACTAGCCAACTATTAGTCTCCACCTACCAATGTTTAGGTTTACTCGGACCCTTTTAAATTTTATTAGTTATCAAAAATTTCATATTGATAGACCCCGATCCTAGTTTGCTCAAAGAATTCATTTGCGACGATCAGATAAAGAATAAAGAGTCTAGAAATAATGCAAGAGGTCCGGTTAGAATTCGATTATATTTATAAGGCTCTGAGTATCGTGTTAGGAAGAAATGAGAATTTTCAGTGAATAGTATTCGGATCCAGATAAATAGTGAATTTTTTTAAAAGATCCAAAAGTTTGTGTTTAAAATCGAATTTAGACCCGGTTATATTGTTCAGGGTCATGAATTTAGATTCGATGAGAAACGAAAGTTTTCGATTAATAGTATTTTTCGGACGGAAATTTTTGAATGAATAGTAAAATTTTTGAAAATTGACCTTAAGGGTCGAAAAGGTCTGAAAATAGTATGAGAGTATAGAGAAACAGAAACGGATAAAAAAAGAAGACCATTTGAATCAATTTTAAGCGATCCAAAGAAAATTACGATATTACCCTTTTGCGAGATTAATAGGTTTTAATGAGTTTAAATCCAATTGAATTTTTTTCGAAGCATGAGACTGATAGATAAGACACCCAATTAGAGTATTTCATGGTCAATTTGAAGATTAGATGACCATAGAATATTTTCAGAATATTTTTCGATCAAAGTGAAATTATATCATAAAAAGGGCAAAATGGATATTTTAAGTTAAGTATTCATGGATCAAGCATGAGAATGATATGCAGAAGTTTCAAGGAGTGTAACCCAAGTGAATGAGAATGAGTTAACGAGAATGAGTGTAAAAATCGAGTTTTTAAGCTATAGATACGTATAAAAAGATATCAGTTGATTCGATCAGATTTCGGTTAGGAACATTTCCTTTATCAAGTATATATGAGAGGTATTAGACCTAAATTAAAGTTTATAAAGTCGAATTGACCATAAGATATGTGTAAATATTTGTGGAATATTTTTCAGAAGGATTAGGTATTGATATTGAAATGAGAATTCACCAAGTGTAAGCCCTCACCCAGATTTATTATTTTATGGTACTAGAAATATTTGAATTGAGCTACGGTCGAATCATATGCCTCCAGTAATGTTATTTGAGGCTTATTATATTTTCATATCGCAAGTCAGATATCATTTGACTGACCCCGGTACAATTACAAAGTGATTAGGCGAGATTTACGTGTTAATCAAGTGAGGTGAGCTCACAGAATTCAACCAATAAGAAAATAGATAAGTGTTTTTGAAAAGTAGTGGCTAGGGTTGTGCCACGTGTCATCCATGGATTGGTTGAAAAAATAAGTGGATGAAAATAAGACAAGTGGACCAATAGAATATAAAATCATTTAATTTTGGGCACTAGTGAGATTAGTGAAAGTTTGAGGTTATTAAATAAAATTTTCTTGAGAGACTTTTTAGCAAATGAACAATAAAATATATATAATGTGATTTTGTAATTTGTTGCCGTGAGAATTGAAGAAAACAGAGAGGAAAGAGAGAGAATCGGGCAAGAAGAGAAAAGCCGAGAGTGGAGAGAGAGAGAATGTCCCGTGTGTGCGCCGAGAGAGAGAGAGAGAAGAGGAAAGCGATCCGATCCGATTTTCGACGCGGTTTCTTCACGAAAGTTGTTCCTCGTTATCTCCTTTAGCTAACCTAACAAATTTGAAGCAAAACAGTTGCCTATTTGGTGAGTTATCTCAGTTTAAAGATTGATGTTTATATGAAACCCATTTTTTTCTTTGGTTTATTTTCGAATAAGAGATTAGGGATAATAAGAGGGATATGTGAGGATGATTTTGGTATGATTTTGGAGTGATTTGGTGGAAGAAAAACAGATAAAACGAGAGAGGGAAGTCGTAGAGAAAAATGGGTTTTTTATGGAATTTGATCCCGTTTTCAATTCTAAAGCATTAGATTGATGCTTTAGAGGTTGGGGAACAATCTTTTGAAGTTAGATTTCGAAAACGAAAAGTTTAGGATCGATTTCGAAGCTAAACGGACGAGTTGAAGGGTGGTTTCTAAAAACCTTCGAAATGCGTTCGTTTAACGTTCGAAACAGTTTATTTAATTATAGTTGGGTGTTAGAACACTAGAGGATTGATTTTTGAAGTTGTCGAAAATCCGGAGCGAAAAGTGATTTTCGTTAGTAAGCGAATCCGGTTGATTTTCATTCCGAGTTTCCGACGATGAGATTAAGTATTCTGAAGTATTCATAGGAAAGAATAAGTAGAATTCATGTAGAGAAAACGGATTTCGAAAACCCCGGTTGAATAGAAATTGAAATCCAAAAGTTTAGGCTCTAAAGGATATAAATAGAGATAATAGGATTTTTATTGATTTTAAATATTATTTGAATGAGTTAAGTGACCCTAAATGGATATTTGATGTTTTAGGGTAAAAGCGGAGACTTCCGGAGGCATACAGAGGAGAATCGGATTTTATCCGAGGATGTGTAGTGAGTAGAACTACAAGTTTTTATTTATATCGTCTTAACGTTTATTTTTAAAGTTAAAAGAATTTATTATAAATAGTATTTATTTTTTAATTGAATTTATATTTTAATTCTAGCATAAAGATTTTAGTTTAATATTTATTTATTTATTTATATGAGAATGTGCTAGAATTAAAGATTTTAGGCTTATTGCCTTAAGATTTAAAATATTTTAGTGTATTATAAAAAAGAAATTTTAATAGCCTATGGTTTACCCTAGCCCCAGTTTAGTACCCGACCGAATGCCCTATGCTTGATACGGTAGATGAGAGGAAGTCAGTCAGTGATATTTGAGTCTAGTCGACTCATGTGTGAGCGAGGTATGAGTGATCCGTATGCACGTATAGGGTAGTGTAGTCGGTCCGCAGCGTGGGCCCGCTTTCGACGACTACACATGGTAGATCCCCACTCCTAGTGGTTAGCTAGATTTTATATGCTATCACGTCAGGAGTAGATATTCTCTGGGTTACCATTTAGGCGAGCACTAGAAAAGATTTTTAAGAAAAGAGTTTAAGAAAAGATTTCAGAAAGTTTTAAAAAGGAATTTATAACGAGATTCAAAAGCAGTTTTTCCCACTTCTAGTGGTTAGCTAGAGTTTATATGCTACCACGTCAGGAGTAGATATTCTCTAAGTTACCATTCAGGTGAGCACCAGAAAAGATTTTAAGAAAAGATTTTTAAGAAAAGAGTTTAAGAAAAGATTTCAGAAAGTTTTAGAAAAAAATTTAGAACAAGATTCAGAAGCAGTTTTAAATGAGTTTTAGAAAGTATTTTAGAAAAATACTTTAGTTTTATTAAACTGTTTTTGGGAGAAGTTTAAGTGTAGAAATGAATTTTAGTTTAAAAGTTACTACCACTCACTAAGTTATACTCACGTTTTTCTTTAAATGTTTTTCTTAAAAATTCTCCTACAGATGCAGGAGCTAGTCATCCAGCCGACGAGATTCAGTCAGACGTGCAGGTGGACGTATAGGACGATACCTAATACAAGTATATATGGTGTTATTTTGATCATGTATATGTTTATATATATAGTTGTAAGTATTTTAAAGAAATCGTGGATGTATTAGTTTAAAATGTTTTATTAAAGTTTTATATGAATAAGTTTTCTGATTTTAATTATTTGATTGTGGTTGTGTTGTGAAAAATGAGCCGGAGGCTCTGGAAGTTGAGAAATGAATTTCATAGAAATATTTTTATAAACTGTATTTGAAACTTGCAGGGTGGCATAGTTTAGAAAACAGACGGCATGCTGCCGGATTTTCAATAGAAAAGCGAAAAATTTGTACTCTTGCTACCTAGTAAACTAGTTTAAAGAAAGTTTCGGTACTCTGACGGGATTTCTTCGGACCAAAGTTAGGGTTCGTTGGAGTTCTGATAGGGTGCTACGGGGTCTTTCTCGGGTTTAGAGGAGAGATTCGGGAAGGGTTCCGTCACATATTCTCGACAACTTTTAATTCTACAAAAATTTCATTCAGATAACGAATAAACACAATTTCAGTTACACTTTTTCCCATAAATTCCAATTATCAATATGGACATCACAAAACTTTATTTTACATTCAATTAACTCATTAAATCTTTTCCAATACATTTGTGTCT
Source organism: Dimocarpus longan (assembly GCA_022984855.1). NCBI lineage: Eukaryota > Viridiplantae > Streptophyta > Magnoliopsida > Sapindales > Sapindaceae > Dimocarpus > Dimocarpus longan. The sequence continues at coordinate 28,509,093 of CM041016.1, read as the reverse complement.
GTCTTCCAATACATGCTCGGTCAAGGCACTAAACATGTCTGTTTCTTTCTATTTCTATCTGTTTCTTTTCTGTTTTCTTCCATTTCTTTTCTGTTTCCGTTCAAAATTCATTAAAATCATATTTAAACATCTTTTATTATAATTTATCTGAATAATTCCACGTATTTCAAAATCAAATAGAAATTTTAAATCACGTAAACATTTAATTGTATACTAGTAACAATTGTTCAAAATCTTTCAAAACATCAATCTTACATTTCATATGACTATTTTACTATTTGTTCTAGCATCAAAATTTAACAATACCAATGCTTTCCTTTTCATATACATATTTGGTTAAGGGTTAAAATTTTTAAAACTTTTCTTTTCAAATCACTAATTCATTTCATACTTCACTCAAACATTATTCTATCAATACAAATTAAGCACGAAATGACAAAAATACCTCTAGATTTCAAAACTCACATATATTCATCCAAATGAAGAGGATTTTGAAAACTTTCTTTTTAACTCAATAATTTATCATATAAATCATTCAAAGCCTTTCATTTTCAAACTTTTGTTTCCAATTTATTTTCTATTCCAAAAATCATTCAAAACATATCCAAATAATATAAAATCAAATTTAATTATAATTACTCTATCATTTTAATCAAATTCATAATATTTCAACAACTTATAAATACTAAATTTTATTAATAAAATTGAAGTTTCTAAGGAAGTGTACACCAACGTTTTTGGACAAGACTATACGACTCCTCTACCTTTTCAATTCGAGTTTATAACTGCCCTTACTCCTCTTCACAACTTCCTTGGGCTCGATTCACACCTAGGTTCGAGAATGCAAAATTCATCCAATTCATTAATTCTTTTTTCGTCAACTTACTCAAATATATCCTGAACATCACTAAAACACATTACATTTACACCGATTCTCAATCTCAACCTAACTTTACACCAAAACTTTTCATTTTCAATTTTCTTTAATTCATTTAATTTCAACTACTTTAATTCACTCCAAAACATCAAACAACTCATACAAACACTTAAAGTCACTTCAATACATATAAAAACACAAATTGTCCACTTACAAATATAATTATTTATCTATTTATCCACATCCATTTTTATTCTAAATATCATCCCAAATCAATATAAATCACCACCAAATCAACCTAAATCATCCAATACTCAATTTAACACATAAAAAATCCTATACTAACTAAATTCATCACCAAGCTTTCCAATCCATTTTTTTCATTTGCTTCACACAAACCAACTCAAATTCATTTAAATTTTAATATAAATTCATCAAACATCATAAACTACAAAATCACCACCATTAAAACCCTTTAGCCGAACACTAGTACACACACACCGTCCATCATTTTTCATTTCCAACAACATCAATCACATTCAAAAAACTCCAAAATTCATCCAATACATAAAAATCAATTCAAATACTCAAATCCATCCAAATACACAAACTTTTCCAAATCACACATACTAATATATGTCCAAATAAATTCGTTCTCTTCATTTCAAACTCAAAATCACATTCAAATGCATCCATTACTCATCCAAACATCAAATAAAACATTAAACTCAAAATTAATTAAATTTTTATCAAATCCATAAAACAAACCCTAACTAAATGATGCGATTCAAGGTGTGTCTGCAAAAGATCCAATTCAGATCCCTATTGGACCAGTTACGAGGGCTCGAGCTAAGAAGTTCAAAGAAGCACTTAACGGGCTGATTCAAGAAGTTTGCACTCAAATACAATCATAGAAGCCCATTAATGGAGGCCCACATGAACAACTTAAAGGCATTAACTTGATCCAAGTTCTAGAGGATTCCAATCCAAGTTAAACCTAATGACAAGCCCCTTTCTAACTATAATAGCTAGGCGACCTGTCCGGCACCCCACGGTGACTTTTCAGTCGAGATCTGCTTCGGCTAGAAAGTTCCCGTGGAGCTAAGCCTTTTTCTTATCTGAAAATACTTGAAACTCTTTTACTTATGAAAATAGATGGAAATTTTGTTTGTTATAAATAACTCTACAAAAATATATTTTTACGGAATTTCAACAGCACGACGGCTGTTTTTCAAAGATTTCCACCCTATAAAAATTTTTCAAAACCTGTATATTTCAATTAAGATATTTTTTTTTCAATCTAAAAGGCCTCAGGCTCTCTTTCAAATACTCAACCATTCCAAACATACTTAAAATTCAATTATATGAAAATCTAATTAAGTAAGATTTAAAACATCATGCATAAATTCCACAAAAAGCTCATTATCCAAAATAATATTTACAATGCTTGATAATTTTGAAAACTAAAAGAAATGCAATACATGATAATTTGATTGAAACTAATGCAGTTGGGTCACGTCTCTATCTCGTCTGGGCGTCCGTAGGAGATGCTTCCAATATTTTGCTCGTACCTATACCTGAGGAGGATTTTTATAAAACAAAACAACTAAATGTGAGTATAACTCAGTGAGATAAACATTATACAATTGCATAAACTAAAGTTATTTTTTTTTCTGAAATCCTTTTAAGTAATTTATAAGAAAACTGTTTTTGAAATTCTCTTAGATTTTCTTTCAAAAACTTTCTCATTTCTCGCCTTGATGGTAACCCAGGGAAACTACTCCTGTCATGGCCGCATAAGTCTCTAGCTAGCCACTAGGAATTAAGGAATCTACCCTGTGTAGTTACCGATGCGCGACTCTAGGCACGCGTTACCCCTACGCAATCGGTCTCTACTACACTACCCTATACGTGCAGAGGGTCGCTCAACTGACTCTCTCTCTCAGTTAGTAACTCTCTCTCACATCTACCATGCACGCATAGAGTACTCAACTGGGTACTCAACTGGGGCTAGGGTAAACCATCGACGTACTAAAATAATTTTCTCGATATATTCAATTAATCTCGTTTTTGAGGCAAAAGCCTAAAAACGTTGAATACTCATAATTTCTTAATACAAACACATATTTCGTTTAACTAGTCATATTATAAAATTAAATATACTATAATACATAAATCAAAGTCAAAATGAAATAAGTATATGAAACTATAAAATAACTTTAAACAAACTACGCTTGGACATAACGAAATTCTACTCACATTAAGGCACACTTACTTTGCATTTTATCAATGACAAAAATGATTTCTGTACTCACTTGTCGCCTTATTGCGAAGCTCATAACTTATTCAATATTTCCTTCGCGTTACCTATACACTTAACGCTAATATTTTAGGTAATGCCACAAGCGATTTCAATTGCCTAATCGATTACATCAACACTACATAACGGCTTCGAAATATTTCTAAATAAACTCATGGTAAACCGCGCATTAAAACAGGGCATAACATTCAATTGAAATCAAAACAATACGCAACAATCAAACCAATATCTTCTATGCAAAAATAGCACTTAAGATCACTTCAAAACAGCCCATATTTATCGAACTAGCACACGCAATTATGCGAGACAACTTCACATAAAACAGCTCATAATTTATAACTCAAAACAGCATGATACAATATTCTAACAGCCCTTAAAAAAAAAACAGCAATCAACGGCCCTTAAAAACAGCACTTGACAGCCCAAAAAGAACAGCATTGGACAGCCTATAACAGCACTTAAAGACAGCACATAACAGAACTGAAAGACAGCACTGAAAAACAGCACATAACAGCTCAATAACAGCACTGAAAAACAGCATAGACAGCTCAATAACAGCATTGAAAAACAGCATCTAACAGCACAGACAGCTCAATAACAGCACTGAAAAACAGCACCTAACAGCACTGAAAAACAGCACATAACAGCACTGAAAAACAGCACAGACAGCTCAATAACGGCACTGAAAAACAGCACCTAACAGCACTGAAAAACAGCACATAACAGCACTGAAAAACGGCATCTAACAGCACTGAAAAACCGCACTGACAGCTCAATAACAGCACTGAAAAACAGCACCTAACAGCACTGAAAAACAGCATCTAATAGCACTGAAAAACCGCACTGACAGCTCAATAACAGCACTGAAAAACAGCATCTAACAGCACTGAAAAACCGTCCTGAAAACAGCACCTAACGTCTCGTTTCGACAGTCCGTTATGCGACATTTTGCCAGCTCAACTGAGTGCATTTTAACAGCTCTTAAACAGCATGCTGACAGCTCTTAAACACTCTATGTCAGCCCATTACATGTCCTACAAACAGCCCTCTCTTGACCGAATACAAAAACTGTCCTTATATCAATTTCACAACAATATCAATCATCGATAATTTTATTCGAAAACGCTTTGAAATACATTCGCATGAATCTCCGCACTAATGAGATTCTAAATCCTAACCTCAGTCATATTATCATCAAATCTTATTCACAACTCGTCCTAAATAACTTCCACCGGAAACGAAATCCATAAAATTCTAACGTACGATTCGAAAATCGTTTCAAAAGCTTCGAAACTTTGAAATGGTTGCGCGAAGGTGCTACCTATATCTTTCCTCTTAACTGAACCTATACAAGCCTCCAAATGTCTAGATTTCATCAATTCAAGCATTAAAACCACACTAAAACTCAACTATGGCAGCAACTTACCTTTGCGCGAACTGATTTTCGCTTCGAAACAGCCTTTACACGTCCATGATGACAAGACAGCACCCAGGCGACTCTCACGACAGCAAGCAACGCCCCTTTCACCACAAGCACAAGCTGTCCTCTTTCAAAACTGCATCTCTCCCTTGCTTGAGCTGATTTTCTCTCATGAACTGCTTCAAAAGTAATGGAACAAGCTGCTGATTTTACACTAAAAACAGTTCAGAATAACTTACCTGTTGCTGCACTTCAAGATCCATTCTTAAATCTGGTGGAAGATTGGATGGAGAGGGAAGGACAGTGGCTGTTCTGCTCGGTCTGTTGTGCTTGCTCTCAGACTAGACTGAACTGGACTGCAGTTGCTTGTCATTCCTCCCTTTCACAAACTCACTGCTGCACTCTTTCGACATTGCTTCAGATCTAATTTGCTTGGGCTTGCAACACCGAACACCTCTTTTTCTTGGATGCAGCTCAAGCTCCTCCTTCTTTGCTTGTCTTCTGGATTTTTGCTTCAGCTCTGCACTTACCTCACGAACCACTCACTCTCCCCCTCTAGCTGCACTCGGTTCTCACTTCTCCTTCCTTACTCACGGCTTTAGATTGATGACAGCTTGTTTGCTTCTCTTCTTGCTACAGGTCACGGGCAGCTTGGACATCTCCTTCGACAGTAACAGCAGGTCACGGGCAGCAACTTCAACTTATGGCAGCAGCTCTCTCGGCAGCAGCAGCAGCAGCAACTCACCCTTCCTTGCTTGTATACCCGATCAGATTTGCTCTTGGGTTGCTTGGATGACACATGCAGCTGCTAGCCCTGAAGAATCACTCAGATCTGGTGGAGAACCGAATGGGAAGAAGAGAAGTGATGGAGATTCTGGCTCGGTCTGCATTGGTGAGCTCTCGACAGTTGCTCTCACGATCCTTCCTCTTGCTTGCACTACATGGGCTGCTTTGCTTCAGATCTGAACTTCTCCTTCTCTCGTTCACTCTCTCGGTCTCTATCTCTCTCGTTCTCCCTCTCCCACACGACTCTCTTTCTTGTTCTCTCTATGAAGGTTCTTGGTTTTTTTTTTCTCAATTGGGTGACCGAATAGATTATTTTGTTTTTGTTTCATCCATCTTTGCTTTTTCAATTGATTTAATCAATTCATGACACTTGTCACTCATTCATGGTGGGTTTGTGCCACTTGTCTTGCTCATCTTTTGAATGCACGACACTTGTCCCACAAGCATGCTTTCACTTATCTTTTCGTGCCACTAGATTTCATTCCGCTTTCGAAATTCGACTCGCTTCCTTCCGTCCGTCTGGGAATCCGCTTACGACTTGATTTCGATTTCGAAATTATTAATAAATTTCGAATCCGTCTTCACGAACTCAAATCTATTTTATTATGTAAAAAAAATAAACATTCCGAATATTTTCGGACTCGAGAATTATATTTTTCCGATTGAACGGGATCCATCGAAAAGAAAAAAAAATAACCTGTTCCTGATGAACGAGGTTTCGGGTCTTACACCTAATCTTTGCATTTAATATGTGTATATCTTTGGCATGAATTGCCCTACCATAATGGGAGAAAAGTCAACTCTTCTATTTAGGTTTCTAGTAAAATCAGAAATAATAATTAGAATCTTAGTTTTTTTCCTTTTTGTCTTAGGCATGATTTTCCTTTGCTTTAATGATTATAATTCGAAATTTCCTTTTTAGCATAGACATGATTATCTTTAATTTTAATGCTTGTAATTTCCAAATTCGGACTTGTATTTTTCAGCCTATAAATAGGCATAATATCAATGAAGAGTTGAGGTCATTTTCATGATATTTGTGAGAATGAATTTTTCTTTGGTTCTTTAAACAACTTTCGAACTTATCGAAATTATCTGTGGCATTTGAAACCTTCGACTTATCAATCAACCCTCCATTGTTGATTGTGGCATCTTCACCATACCAAGGTTCTTACCTCGTTATAAGTAACGGGTCGCGGTTCCATCCTTCGAACTTGTCTTAGAAAACGATCTTGGTTTCTTCTCTTGATTACAGGTTTCATCATGGGTTGGTGGGGTTCGTATCAATTTGGTATCAGTGCCAGGTTCTAGATCAGGTTTACCTATCCTTTTACTTTCTTTGTTTTTCGTCTTTAAATTCTGTTTCCGTTCCATTCTAGTTTTTTTTTATTAAAAAGAAAACCAAAAAAAAAAATCAGAAAGAAAAGAAAAGAAAGAAAAGAGAAGAAGAAAGCAAGAGGATTGTAAAAAAAAAAAAAAAAAAGTCTGGAAACTCTTCAACAAAATTTTTGTTTTTTTTTTCCATTATTCGAGCGTCCACGAGTCTTAATCTGAATCTTATTTCAAGTGTGAAAATTTTGAGTCGCAATTTTTCCTTTTTGAGAATCTGAAATCTTGTTCGTACGAGTTCATATCAGTATTACCTTTTGGTTGGTAAGTATTTGACAAATTACTACGTGTAATTTTGAATATTGTTTGTTAGTTTGAAAAGAACCGAAAGAGAATTCATGAGTGAAAAAAGGCAAGAAAGGTGAGCATATTAGAGGGTAAAAGCCAATTGAGCGAAAATTGAGTGATTCATAATTTCGAGTGATACACATGAGGGAGTGTAGTGAGGTCTTTTCCATATTGTTCCTATTTCTATTTTTGTAGGTTATAACCATGTCACGCAACCAAGAAGAAAACTCAACTGAAGAGATACAACAATCAACCATTCCTAACCTATAAATACAGGCGATATTGGGTGAGGTGAGACGAATATGAGGGTTGAGAATGAGCAACTCCATGAAAGGATGGATAGGTTAGAATTGGAGAATAGAAGGCATCGAAATTCACCTATTAGGCCACCACCTAGGCGAATGCAACAAAGAGAGCATTGGGGTGACGTTGAAGAAAAAAAGGAGGAGTTGGAAGAGTTTGAGGAGTTAAATGAGCCGCCATTGAATCGGGGTAGGTTTAGACGAGGGAATGGGAATAGAGAAGTTAGGAATCGGGAGGACAATAATTTGGGTAGCATTAAGATGAAGATTCCGCTGTTCCAAGGAAAAGACGATCCGGAAGCCTATCTTGAATGGGAAAAGAATGTGGAGTTAGTATTCGATTGTCACAATTATTCTGAGCTTAAGAAGGTGAGACTAGCAGCCATTGAATTTTCAGACTATGCTCTTGTTTGGTGGGACCAGTTGGTGTTGAATAGTTGTCGGAATCAGGAGCATTCGATTGCAACATGGGAAGATATGAAGTCGGTGATGAGGAAGCGATTTGTGTCGAGCCATTATTACTAGGAATTATACAAAAGTTTGCAAGGGCTTAGGCAAAGGGCATCGGAGTGTAGAGGAGTATTATCAAGAAATAGAGAAAGTCATGATTAGAGCCAATGTAGAAGAGGATCCCGAGGCAACCATGGCGAGGTTATTGCAAGGGTTGAATCAAGACATTCATAATCGGGTGGAGATCGAGGACATGGTGCACATGGCCATTATAGTGGAGCGACAACTCAAAAGGAGGGGAGGCACTCGTGTAGGCCATAACCCAGGGTCTAACCCTTGGAAACCAAGTTCTTCAAGAAAGGAGGACAAGCCACAGTCGTCCTCAACTCTCAAGCCCAAACTTGATCATAAGTCGGAGAACACCAATCGTGATTCACAAGGTAAACCCGACACTACTACTGCACGGAATCGTGATATTAAATGCTTTAAATATCAAAGCAGGGGTCACATAGCTAGTCAATGCCCAAACAAACGGGTTATGCTGATGCGAGACAATAAAGATGTTGTGACCGATGATGAAGATTTTGACACCGATGAAATGCCACTATTAGAGGATGTTTATGGAGAAGAATTTGCTGTACACGGAGATTTGTTGGTGGCGAGAAAGGCTTTGAGTATACAAGTCAAGGAGGTGGACGAAGTGCAATGAGAAAACATCTTTCACACTATGTGTTACATCAAAAATAAGGTATGTAGTGTGATTATTGATGGTGGTAGCTGTACTAACGTTGCTAGCATAACTATGGTGGAGAAACTAGGCTTACCCATATTGAGACACCCTAGGCCTTACAAGTTGCATTGGTTGAATGAAACAAAGTGTTAGTTGCATTTCGAATCGAAAAATATGAAGATAAGGTATTATGTGATGTTGTTCCAATGCAAGTCGGACATTTGTTGCTAGGGCAACCATGGCAATTTGATCGAAAGGTTAAGCATGATGGGTTTATCAATAAATACTCTTTTGTACTCAATCAACGTCCAATCACTCTTGTACCTTTGACACCACAACAAGTATATGAGGATCAAGTGAGGTTAAAAAAAAGAGAGTGATCAAAAGGAAGAGGATGAGAGAAAAGAAACGAGTCAAAATTCAAGAGAAAAAGAGAAAGAGACCAAAAAAATTGAGAAAGAAAAAAAGAAATCAAATTCGACCTTAGTGAGTTTAAGAGAGGAAAAACACTGTTTCATTGCCAAAAAAAGTGAGATAAAGAGAGCTTTGCAATTACAATAGCCCTTTATAGTACTTATGTACAACGAGGCTTTTTTGTGTACTAATGATTTTGTCGGAAATTTGCTAAGCAATATTAACTCTCTTTTGCAGGATTATGATGATGTATTTCCCGAAGACACACCACCTGGTTTACCTCCAATGCTAGGAATTGAGCATTAAATTGATTTTGTACTCGGTGCGACGATTCCAGACCGACCGACTTATAAGAGCAACCCCAAGGAAACAAAGGAGCTTCAAAGGCAGGTCAGTGAATTACTAGAGAAAGGGTACGTGAGTGAAAGCATGAGCCCATGTGCCGTTCCAATTCTACTTATGCCTAAGAAGGATAGGACTTGAAGGATCTGTGTTGATTGTCGAGCCATCAACAACATTACGGTAAAGTATCGACATCCTATTCCTCGCGTAGATGACATGTTGGATGAGTTGCATGGTACTTGTATATTTTCTAAAATTGATTTGAAAAGTGGATATCATCAAATTCGTATGAAAGAGGATGATGAATGGAAAACTGCCTTTAAGACAAAACATGGATTGTATGAGTGGTTAGTAATGCCTTTTGGATTAACTAATGCACCAAGCTCATTTATGAGATTGATGAATCATGTTTTGCGTGCATACATAGGTAGGTTTGTTATTGTTTACTTTGATGATATTCTTATTTATAGCAAAAACTTGGATGATCATGTTGTGCATTTAAAATCAGTTTTGGATGTGTTTAGAAAAGAAAAGTTGTTTGCTAACTTGAAGAAATGCACTTTTTGCACCGATGGGCGTGTGTTTCTTGGTTTTGTTGTTAGTGCACAAGGAATACAGGTTGATGATGAAAAGGTCCGTGCAATTCAAGAGTGGCCGAGTCCCACAAGCATAGGTGAAGTTCAGAGCTTTCATGGACTTGCTAGTTTTTACCGGCGATTTGTGAAGGACTTTAGTACTTTGGCCACACCACTCACTGAAGTAATTAAGAAGAATGTTGGATTCAAGTGAGGTGAAGAGCAAGAAAAGGCATTTCAGCTAATCAAGCAAAAATTAACAAATGCTCCATTATTGTCTTTACCTAATTTTGATAAGAAGTTTGAGATTGAATGTGATGCGTCAGGTGTAGGTATTGGTGCCATACTCATGTAAGATGGACGACCAATTGCGTACTTTAGTGAGAAGTTAAATGGGGCAGCTTTAAACTACCCAACTTATGATAAGGAGTTGTACACATTAGTTCGGGCTTTGCAAACGTGGCAACATTATCTTTGGCCCAATGAGTTCGTGATTCACACCGATCATGAATCATTGAAGCACTTGAAAAGACAACAAAAGTTGAACAAGAGGCATGCGTGTTGGATGGAGTTCATCGAGACATTTCCATACGTCATCAGGTATAAGCAAGGTAAGGAGAATATCGTTGCCGATGCACTTTCTCGTAGGTACACATTACTCTCTACCCTTGATGCAAAATTACTTGGTTTTGAGCATATTAAGGAATTACATCCTTTAGACCAAGATTTTTCTGAGGAGTTTCAAGCTTGTGAGAAAACGCAGTGGGTAAGTTTTATAAGATTGAAGGATTTTTATTTCGAGAGAATAAGTTGTGCGCCTAATTGTTCTTTGCGTGATTTGCTAGTTAAGGAATCCCATAGCGGAGGGTTAATGGGACATTTTGGAGTTGCTAAGACCTTGGCTATTTTGCAGGAACACTTCTTTTGGCCACACATGAAAAGAGACGTTGAGAAGGTTTATGGTAGGTGTATTAATTGTAAGCAAGCAAAATCCCGAGTGCAAGCCCACGGTTTGTATACGCCACTACCTATTCCTAATCACCCTTGGATTGATCTTTCTATGGACTTTGTGTTAGGTTTGTCTAGGACTAGACGTGGAAAAGACTCAATTTTTGTGGTGGTAGATAGGTTCTCTAAAATGGCACATTTTATCCCTTGTCATAAAAAGAATGATGCTTCACATATTGCTGATTTGTTCTTTAGGGAGATTGTGCGATTACATGGTATGCCTAGAAGAATTGTTTCGGATAGGGATGCTAAGTTCCTAAGCTACTTTTGGAAGACTTTGTGGAGTAAGTTAGGTACTAAATTATTATTTTCTACCACTCGTCACCCACAAACAGATGGTTAGACTGAAATAGTTAATACGACTTTATCTACTTTATTGAGGGCTATTATTAGCAAAAACATTAAGATTTGGGAGGATTATTTACCACATGTTGAATTTGCTTACAATTGTATTGTTCATTCACTATTGAATTTTCACCCTTTAAAATTGTGTATGGTTTTAATCCGTTAACTCCATTAGATTTATCTCCTTTACCAATATCTGAGCGTGTTAATTTAGATGGCAAAAAGAAGGCTGATTTTGTCAGACAGATTCATGAGAAGGCAAGACTCAACATTGAGTGAAGGACGGAGCAATATGCCAAGCAAGCCAATAAGGGACGCTCCAAACTAATCTTTGAACCTGAAGATTGGGTTTGGTTTCATATGAGAAAAGAGCGATTTTCGGCACAAAGGCGTTCTAAATTGCTTCCAAGAGGAGATGGCCCTTTCCAAGTTCTAGAGCGCATCAATGACAATGCTTACAGGCTAGATTTACCGGGTGAGTATAATGTTAGTGCCACTTTCAATGTTACTAACTTGAGTCCTTTTGATGCAGGAGACGATTTGAGGACAAATCCTTTTCAAGAGGAGGGGAATGATGCGGTTCAAGGTGTGACGCAAAGGATCCAATTCAAATCTCTATTGGACCAGTTACGAGGGCTCGAGCTAAGAAGTTTAAGGAAGCATTTAACAGGCTAATTCAAGAAGTTTGCACTCAAATACAATCATGGAAGCCCATTGATGGAGGCCCACGTGAACAACCAAAAGGCATTAACTTGATCCAAGTTCTAGAGGATTCCAGCCCAAGTCAAACCTAATCTTTGCATTTAATGAGCATGTATCTTTGGCATGAATTGCCCTATCATAATGGGAGAAGAGTCAACTCTTCTATTTAGGTTTCTAGTAAAATCAGGAATAATAATTAGAATCTTAGTTTTTTTCCTTTTTGTCTTTGGCGTGATTTTTCTTTGCTTTAATTATTGTAATCCGAAATTTCCTTTTTAGCATAGGCATGATTCTCTTTGATCTTAATACTTGTAATTTTCGAATTCGGACTTGTATTTTTCAGCCTATAAATAGGCGTAATATCAATGAAGAGTTGAGGTCATTTTCATGATATTTGTGAGAACGAATTTCTCTTTGGTTCTTTGAACAACTTTCAAACTTATCGAAATTATTCGTGGCGTTTGAAACCTTCGACTTATCAATCAACCCTTCATTGTTGATTGTGGCATCTTCACCATACCAAGGTTCTTACCTCGTCATAGGTAACGGATCGCGGTTCCATCCTTGGAACTTGTCTTAGAAAACGGTCTTGGTTTCTTCTCTTGATTACGGGTTTCGTCACGGGTTAGCGGGGTTCGTATCACTAAATTCTTGATCCAAAGCTCCTTGCTACTTCTTTCATCTTCTAAGCTCAATTTGAAGATGATCTAACTCTAATCAACCCATGAAATTCATCAATAAATTCATTTAGTTTAAAAAAATTCTAAAAAACCCATAAATATTATCACTCATTAACATCAAAACAACTTAAATTTCTTACCAAATCTTCTCTAACTCTTCTTGATCATTTAAGAGTGGAAACTAGAGTGAGAGAAAATGAAAACCCCCTTGAAACCATGACTTTTCCCTTCTCTCTTCTTCCTTTCTTTTTCTTTCTTTCTCTCGACGTTTTCTTTCTCTCTCACGATCACTCTCCTTTTTCTTTCTTCTACTTAGTTTCTACTCTCTTATGGTCGAGTATCATCGTTCTTTCATCTCATTTCACATTTAAATATTTATATATAACTCTCTAAATTACAATTTTACCCTTAAAATTTTAACAAAACTTCAAAAATGGCATCCATAGATTCATGCTAGGTGTCCTCATCTTATCCACACCACCATGTGGCACTCATTATTGCTTGCTTTTTCCATGCTTATCTCTTCTTTTATCCTTTTGATTTTTTACTTTTTCGAGACACCCGGATTCGACTTTTTCGCAACTTCTTCAAAATCCTTTCAAAATTTACTGGGGCCTATATTCGAACTTCCTACATATTTCTAGTAACTTCAATCACCTTTAAAATTCATTCCATGTGCCTTTTCAACTCTCTGCTTTTCACTAAATCCCCCTCGACAATTTTTGAATGGACATCGATTCGATCCAAATCTCCTTCGAAAGTATCATTTGAGGTTTTAAAATACTTCTTGAGCATTTTAATACTCATTTGACACTTTTTGAGATTTTGAAAATTTTTTCAAATTTTTGGTCGAATTTAGAAACTGCTTTATTTTACCTTAAACTGACTCATTTCCAATCTATTTCAGCTTCTATAAATTCTAATAAAATTTTCAGAGCTTCTAATATGCGAGACCCATTTTTTAAAAATTACTATTCAGATGGATGATTTTCGCTTGAAAACTCTATTCACCCGGAAATACAATTATTCAAAAATTTCACTTTCAATAGTTTTTAAGATTCGTTTCTCAAAAATTACTATTCACTCATCACTATTCATTTTAAAATACTATTCATTCAGATATATTTTCATCTTTTTCTTAAATGAAGAAATTTGGGGCGTTATAAGCTGCTCCTTTTTATGTAATAAATCAGCCCGTCGTCCAGCCAACCTTCATGCTGTAGCCCAGACTTCTCGCTGATTCGGCTAGTGGCCTGCACAGCTACGAACTATGATCTGCCTAGCCTCAAGCTGCGACCTAAACTAGCAGGTACTGTCCCCTCCCCTATGGGATTTTCTTCACCTCTCACACCCACTTAAACCCATAATCTAGAGGTGAAATACATAAAGAATGCAGGATGTGTACCATTTGAGCTAGTGCCTTTTATGTAATAGATCAGCTCGCTAGCTAGCCAGCCTTCATGTTTTAGCCTGGTCTGCCAACTGATCCGACTAATGGCCTACTTAGCTACGAGCTACAATCTGTCCAACCTCGAGCTGTGACCTATTCTAGCAGGTACTATCCCCTTCCTTATAGGGTTTTCTTCACCTCTCACACCTATTCGAACCCATGATCTAAAGGCTAAATACATTGGAAATACAGGATTTGTACCATTTGAGCTAACTAGCTGTGATATCCCTTTTTTCGAATCCATGATCTACCCAACATCGTGTCGTGATTGAGGCTGGGCCATTTTGTGTAACGGATCAGCTCGCTTGCTAGCTAGCCAGCCAGCTCGCCCTTATATTATAGCCTGGACTGCCAACTAATCCGACCAGTGGCCTGTTCAGTTTCGAGCTATGATCTGCCTAACCTCAAGCTGCGACCTACCTAACAAGTACTCCCCCCTCCCCCATGGGGTTTTCTTTGCATCCCACACCTACTCCAACTCATGATTTAAGAGTTAGCAAGCGAGCTGATCCATTACATGAAATAATAAAGTCGTTAAATTTTTCGGACATATAATTAAATTTTAGTGAAATTTCCAAATAGATCAAAAATAAATTCGAATTCAAAAAGTAATGTGATGATTTATTAAATTATATGATGTAAATTAGTGACAAAGGAATTTTCAAGGAAGGACATTTTTGAAAATTGACAATTGAAATTACATGAATGCAAGGAATGTAGAGAAACTGAGGGCAAAATGGTTAATTTAAACTAAGGGTATGACTTGTAAATAAATGACAAACTTGAGGGGCAATTTGTTAAAGTTATATATATATATATATATAAGTGAAGAAGTGACTAGAAAAATTGAGAAGTGGTGCTGTTGGTAGAAGAAATAAAATTGTAGGGGTGGTTCAACCAAGCAAAAGAAACCTAGGACAGTAGCTATTTTGGAGGGTTTTTAAATCATTTTTAAGTGGATTTCAAGCCCTCAAAAGGTTGTAAACAAGTCTAGGAGCAAAATCCAACAAAGGTAAGTGATTTTCAAGTGAAAAAGTTTTAAGTTTTGATGATGTTATTATGTGAAAAATTGATTCAAAAGTTGTCCACTTACTGCATGTGTTATTGATGGAATTTTTGAGCATGAATTTAAGGTTTTGCAGCTTCAATCTTGTGAGAAAACAAAGCAAGTGATCCTAGGCAGCTTTGATAAGCATACAACTAAGTTAATCATGTGATTTAAAGTGTGATTGGTGTGGTTTGTGATGGTGAACTGCTGTCATGATTATTGGTATGATTTTAATTAAATTTCAATTGAGAAATTTGAAGAAGTTTTGATGATATGATGGGTAAAAGTCACGGCTAAAGTAGTAAATGCATGATTCAAGTTATGTTTGAATGGTGTGAGTGAAATTTATGCATGGAATTAAGCTAGGATATCAAGTTGAATTGATGAAATAAAAACTAGAAACATGATATGTGTGAATGTTAAGTATTCGGCCATGAGGTTTAAAGTAGATGGATGATTGTTTTAATTGTTTTGGCATGGTTTCCGGGCTATTTTGGATGATAAATCTGTCATGAAATTTAAAAGAATTTGATTGGATGACAAGCTTGTATCTCATGACCAAAGTTAGCATTGTTATTCAAATGTATTGTTTTTATGAGTTTGGCTTGAATTTGCATCATGATATATGTCTTTAAATGTGATTTTAATGAGAAGAATTTGTTTGAATTGATGGTGTGAATGATGGCACGAATTCGGCCAACGATGGTTAAAATGGTTCCAAGGATTTGTTTAATGCATAGATGAAAAAATTTAGTTTCAATGGTAATGTTTTGTATGGGTTCAAGTGTTGAGAATTGATGTTAAAATGAGAAATGAAAGTTTGGTATGCAAGCTGCCATGAATTAATTATGAGTTGAGTATATTAAAATGTTAAAAAATTATTTTTAGATGATTTGGTTGATTTTATGAGCTATATAGATTATAGGAATAGTTTGAAATTGAAAGGAAAGTCATTAGAATATTAAATGGCCACCTTGCGGCCAAACTTTTCATAATTACGAAAGTTTAATGTTTTATAGAAATGTTAGTGTATGAGTGAGTTAGTTGTAAAGTTGCCTAACTGTGTAATGCGAAAATTTGCAAGTGAGGGGAAATAAAGCAAGTTCGAAAATTGTGCGCTATAGTAAGGCGAGTTAAAGAATTAGGTGAGTATCCCTCCAAAACAAAATGAAACGAAATGAATTTATTTCTATCCATTGATCTTTATCTTTTATGTTTAAAGATGTGCATTGAAATATTGATATCAATTTTAAAGTAAATAAAGTTAATATGAAACCTCCTACATTAATTTTATAAATTTCATGTGAAAGTTTATATGAAATGTATATTATATGATTTATTATAGTTTTAAAGAAATGCAAATTGTATTATAAAAGAAAAGCAATTGATATAGAAAGGTTTTATAAACCTATGGTGCACTTGATAAGTATTCTAGACATAATAAAATTAAAAATAGATCAAGGGACATTAGCTATTTGAATTCTTGAGGGCTGAGGCCCAAGATAGGCCCAAGAGAAGGGGTAGCCGAGACGGTTACATTCGAATCTATAAGGGTCGAAGCTGAGGCCCAAGAGTGGGGATAGACCGACCTGTTATATAAAAAGGTTGTCTCGCACAAAGATTCACAGTGTTATCCGATTAGAGTACCTGAATCCGTGCATGGTATTGCCAGGGAGTTTTTGTCACTAATAGCAGGAGGAACTGAGTCATTTAGTCTAGTCAATATTTCATCCATGCACGAATTAGGGTATATTATAGCTAGTGCCTTACTAGATAGGAGGTCGTGAAGGCTTGATCGATGGGGCATTCCACTCATACCTAAGGTACCATGTGGTATGGACACAGTGGTTGGCTTATTTTCATACATAGACTTTCCATAAATTTTATTATCGCTACTGTTTATATTTTTACAGCAAAGTATAGAAAAGCACTTTAAAGTGATTTTTCGAAATGAGTTTTATAAAGCATAGATTATAGTTTTAAAGAAAAGTTCATAAATACATTTTAAAGAAATTTTTAGAAAGGTTTACTTTTATAAAGTAAAATAAGGATAGTGATTTTCGTGACACTTACTGAACTCGTTTAGCTCACTTTTATTTTATGTTTGTATAAATAAAACCTCCCTAGGATTAGGTATAAGGACCGGTACATCCATAACAGGGACTCCGATACAAGATTAAGCTAGATGAGTCGTGTGTGTTGTTACATTGATATATAATTGTTATAAATATTTGAGAAAATTTGAATACTTATAAAGTTATATATATTCATTCATTCGTTTATATTTTGGAAAATGTATAAATGTTTATATATGCATAATATGTGATTTATTTTCAGATTGTATTTGAATTTGATTTGTATGTTTGGGGTGGCTTGTGATTTCGAAATAAGAAGGGCTTAAGGCCCAGTGGTGGAGAAAATGCTTGATTTTATAAGTATTTAAATCTTTTATGATTTGTACAGGGTGGCATAATTGGAAAAATAGCTATTATATTGTCCAAATTTTTATTAAATCTATTTTATAAATGTATGATAAAAAGAAAAATTTTTCGCCAGTTTCCACTATTTATGAAAATAATTAAAGATTTATTGTAAAATAAAACGACTTAACTTTACAGGATCCTTTCAACCAGATCAAATATCCTCTGGAGGGCTACTGTGGAGTTGTTGGTGGGTTGTTGATAATATGAAAATAGAAGTATAAGAACGGGGCCTGTTAGGTTGGTATCAGAGTCGTGGTTTTAAAATAGAATTATATGTTGTTGACATTATTTTGTGGTCAACCCGATTCTTGGAGCCCAATATCTGTGAAACAATAGATAACAAGCGAAACAAAGATGACCAAGATCAATACAAGTAAAACGCAACGATTTTTACGTTGTTTGACAAAATAATGGTCTACGTCCACGACTATCACTCCTGTTCTCTCAGAGTAACAGTATATATTTCTCAGTCTGCCTTTTATAATGAATTTGATCCTTTATTTATAAAGGAGATATTACAATTTGAATAGGTTTAAGAATCTTATAGATAAGGCAAAAAATAATATGCATTAATTGAGATAATATCTCCCAAGATTATCTCCACTGTATCTGCAACAATTGCCAAGAATGTCGTGATTCGATTTGCATGGAAATAGGCAAACTGACTCCTTTCCTGAATTAAATTTATTCAGCCTTCTAGAAGGTCAACTGGTCAAATTTAACGAGTATCTTCCGCGAACAGATTACTTAAGCGATCAGATGTTGTATCCAGCGAGCAGATTGTTTCAAAAGATCTACCCCTATGACTAACGATCAAATACAAAGATCTGCTCGCTCTAATAGCCTTTGAAGAATACTATCGAGCAGTTCTCAAACACAACCAGATTATTTTAGCGTTCTACCACACGGTCAGACTTTGACCAAACATGTGCTTAAATGATACAATCAATTGCTCAGTAATTAAAACGATCAGCCATACGATCATATGTGCTCAGGTACCCAAACTAAGAGACAACAATATATTCCCTCTTTTGACCTTTGACTAATTGACCAGCCTTCTTAGGCTTTTCCTCATAAAATATCATATTGGGTCCATCACTGGGCCTTGGTTAGCCCATTCTTATGATTGCAAAAATACCCATAATACTAGCTCCCTTGCTTTCAGTGCATTCCTTACACTGGAAGTAACGAGTTTATTCTCGAGGTAATTTTGGCGGGATCTGTTATGCTGCCCTTTTAAATATTAACTTACCCCTTAACACGCGACACTTCCCTAGGCGTCAATTTATTGCACGTCACATGTCGTGCGCTATTAATGTGCATTTAATGCATGTCTCGTCACTGGTTGCGCATGATGACAAAATTACGAGTTTCGTGCTGCACCACTAGATTAATGATGATTATACAATTGTTTTTGATCTGACGGCTAGGGCTCCATGTCTTCAACTTTCTTTGCTCTGCATCTTCTTCTCTGTTGCTGAAATCCTTCCTACTCAAAGTAATCTTCCATGACTTTCCTTAACCTTTCCAGTTACGATTTTTACTTGCATTGTTGGATTGTGTATATATGCTTGTCATCTTGCATGAATATTCTTATTTGCATTCTCGGTATGATAAAATTTGAAGAACCCGAATAAACACTTACTTGGTTGTACCAACCACATGTATGTATCCTATTCTCTGTCTGTAGCTACTTGACACCCTAACTCTAGTCAAGTTGGGAGTTTGTTGATTGTTTGATAATTTATGTAGTCCATTAAGCTTATAAATAGGTCTCCCCTGCACTCAGTAGCCCCCTGTACGCACGACTTGATGTAAAACCCAAAACCTCATTTGTCAGAGAGCGAATTATTTTTTCCAATAGATCGCGTTCAATCGAAAAAATATAATTCTCGAGTCTAAAAATATTCATAATATTTATTTTAGAAGAATAAAATAAATTTAAGTTCGTAAAGATGGATTCAAAATTTAAAAATAATTCCGAAGACGAAATCAAGTCGTAAGCGGATTACCCGGACGGACGGATGGACGGAAGGAAACGAAATTCGATTTTGGAATTTAAGCAAGAGAATGCATGGAAGAATTTAATAAATTGATAAATGACGAACACGTGTCGCGTATGCAAGGAAATAGCAAGACAAGTGGCTTGATATTGAAGGCTTGCATGACAAGTGTCCAAGATGGTAAGCAAATGTCATTCATGCATGGAACAAGTTGACAAGTGGTATCATTTTGTAGCTTATATATATATATATATATTTATTTGCAAAGCAAATTAAGAAGGATCAAGAAGCTTTCGATCACAGCATCATAAAAGGAATCACTCACTATCTTTCAAAACTCTCTCACGGTCTCACTTCAAAAGAGAAAACAAGAAGCAATAGTCACGGTCTCCATTTCCAAACTCAAACCGAGAAAGTGATCGAGAGAGATAGAGAACGAGAGGGTGAACGAGCGAAGAAGAGAATTTGAGAGAGCTATTACCAGACCAAGATGAAGCAAGGTTGAAGGAGAAGTTCAGATCTGAAGAAAAGCAGCCCATGGTCGAGCAAGCAAAAGGAAGGACCATGAGCTGGTGCTGCTACCAGTGCAGATTGAGCAAGAACCTCAATCACTTCTCTTTCCCATTCGGTCCTCCACCAGATCTAAGAGTGATTCTTCAAAACCAGCAACTGCATATGTTGTCCAAGCAAGCTAGGAGGAGAATTTGTTCATGCATGCAAGTAAGGAAGGGCGATCAGCTGCTGTCAGACCGTGCAGAGCTGCTGCCGAGAGGTGCTACGTCGTGGAGAGCTGCTGCCGTGAGTTGATGTTGCTGCCGTGACCTACAGCAAGAAGAAAGTGAGTTGAGTGCTGTCAGGTGAGTTTTTGAGTGCCATCGAAATAATTTCAGCTTGATTGTGTGTTGCTTGCTACCGTGAGTTTAAATGAGCATCCTCTCGCCGTTGCGATTGTTCGAGAGCTGGTTCGAAGCGAAAACAGTTCGAGTTGAGGTAAGTGCTGTTCCATTTGGTTTTGTTGTGTTTTTTGAGTAATTTTTGAAGCTTGAATGTCAATTTTGGATTGAAGGAAGCTCTCGGATTATAGAAATGATATAAGCAGCTCCTTCGCGAGTGATTTTCGAAGCTTTCGAGCGATTTTAAAGAGGTAAGTTGATTTTATGGTTTTAGTTTAGATAGAAAATATTAGAATTGAGATATGGATTAATTGATGATGTTATGATTGGGTTTTAGGATTTAGAACCTCTTTAGTGTGGAGGTTCGCTCGTTATTGTTCAATTGTGTTTTTGGAATGAAATTGTCAACGGTCGTTTTCATTTTGAAATGGATTACGGGCTGTTATAGGAAAGTTAGGGGCTGTTAAGTTATGTTTTTAATTCGAGCTCGTTGTCATGGAAAATGATTAGTGTGGATATATTTTAAAGTATCAGATAGCCATTCGGATATTGAGAAATTATTTCCGAGCGATTCGGATAAGTTTTCCACAAATACGAATGTTTTTAGTTTGTGATTTTCGTTGTCAAATGTGAAAGTGTTTATGATGTTGTCAAGCTGCCTTGAGAGGTATTTAAGCCCGTTAAAGTGTTAAAGTTTCATGTTAGGATAGTTTGAAATGCATTTAAGTTAATCGAATAGTTTTTGTTTCACGCGAAATCGTTAAATTGTCGAAATTCGGAGTTGAATCGGGAAATGAATATTGTTTAGCTTGCTGCCATGTTTTTCATTTTTGTGCTTTAAAGTGTTTGAATATTCGTTTTCCATAATTTAAGTAAAGTCACGAGTAATATTAATGATAAGTTTGATTAGAAGCGAAGTAATCGCGCGAAACGTTACAAGCGATAATTCGCGATATCTAGTTGAAATCGCATGAGTTTTATGTTATTCGTTTGGCTTCGAATCTTATTTTTATTGAATCCATTAGAATGTGATGTCGATGATGTTATTTTAGATTCGAATGGCATAGTTGTCGGTTTTGTAATTGTAAAACCCAAAATCACGTTCGTCGGAGAGTGGACTATTTTTCCGATAGATCGCGTCTGATCGGAAAAATATAATGCTCGAGTCCTGAAATACTCGGAATAATTATTTTTGAATAATAAAAAAAAATTCGAGTTTGTGATGACGGATTCGAAATTTTAAAATCATTCCGAAGGCGAAAGCGATTAAAAGTGAATTCCAAGACAGACGGACGGAAACAGAATCCGAGCTTAGAATTGAAAAGCAAGAATGCATGTGAAATAAAATAAAATTGGTGCATGAAAGTGACAAGTGTCACACATGCAAGGAAGGAGTTATACAAGTGTCCAAAGTGATGAAAAGTTTAAATAAAAAATTGGAAAGCAAAAATAAAAGTGTGAGAACAAAAAAAAAAAAAAAAAAAAAAAAAAGCAATCCAAAGCAAATGTATTCGGACACCTCTCTTCACAAAAGCTTTCATTCAATCATATCAAGGAAACCGAGAACAACTTGAAAGAGAGAGATGCTGCTCATGGAAAAAGAGAAAACCGAGTGAGGGAGAGAACTTGAGAGAGATGTAAGCAAATCCCATTCGGCCTCCTTAGCCAGCAGATCCGAGCACTTATCAAGAGAGATAGAGAACGAGAGAAGAATAGAGAAGTAGAGGGAGCTGTTGACAGACCAAGGTGATGCAAAGTTGAAGGAGAAGTCAAATATGAAGCATCTGGATACATGCAAGGACAGATCTGAGACCTCCAGCTCGTGCATGCAAGCTAGAAGAAGTGTTGCTGTGAGGAGCTGAGCTGCTACCTTGCTGCCATGTCCTGTTGCTGTCTTCGTGAGCTGCTGTCGTCCTCCTCAGATGCTGCCGTGGTCTGGTAAGTATGCTGGTGCAGCTCGTGGACACTAACCAGGTGGTGCCTTGCTGCATGAACTGAAGAGCTGAAGCCGTGCGGAGCTACCATGAACCAGTTGCTGTCGCCGTTGCTGTTGAACTGCTGCTACTGTCGCCGTGTGCTATCGCCGTAAACTAGGTGTTGACATTGTGCGAGCTACTGCCGAGCTGCTGTCAAGTCAGGCCGAGCTTACCCATTCAAAACCTGAAGTGCAATAGCAACAAGAGAAGACAGGTTGCTGGTGAAAGAAGAAGTTGCTGCCGAGAGCAAACGTGAGAGCGTCGTCGCCGTTCGAAAGCTGTTTCGAAGCGGAGAACAGCTTGCTCTTTGGGTAAGTGCTGCCCCATTTACTTTGTTGAGATGTTTCGAGTAATTATTAAAGTGAGCATGTGAATAAGAATTGTATTATGGATGATAATTGATGATATTATGATTGGGTTTAGGATTGAAAACCTCGTTAGTGCGGAGGTTCGCTCGTTATTGTTTCGGTTGTGTTTTGAATGATATTGTAAATGGTTGTTTCCGTTGTGAAAACTATTACGGGTTGTTAGACGATGAGTTAGGGGCTGTTATAGTATGCTTTTAGTTTCAAGTTCGTCATCGTGGAAAATGGTTAGTATTAGTGCATTTTAAAGTATCGGATAGTCGTTCGGATATTGAGAAATCGTTTCCGAGCGATTCGGTTGAGTTTTCCGCAAATGCGAATGTTTTTTGTTTGTGATTTTCATTGTCGAATGAGAAAATGTTTATGATGTTATCTCGCTGCCTCGAGTCGTTATTAAGCCCATTAAAGTCTTAAAGTTAAAGTTAGGATAGTTTGAGTTATAATAAAGTTAATCGGATAGTTTTTGTTTTGCGCGAAATTGTTAAATTGTCAAATTTCGTAGTGAAACCGGAAATGGATATTCGTTAAGCTGGCTGCCATATTTTTCATGTTTGTGCTTTAACGTGTTTGAATATTCATTTGCCATGTTTTAAGTAAAGTCACGAGTAGTAATTGACGATAAGTTTAATTGGAAACGAAGGAATCGCGCGAAACGCAAAAAGCGATAATTCGCGATAGCTAGTTGAAATCACGTAAGCTTTATGTTAGTCGTTTGGTTTCGAACCTTCATTTCATTAAATCCGTTAGAATGTGATATCGATAACGTTACTTTGGTTTCGAATGGCATAGTTATCGGTTTTGTAACCGTAGAGTTTCGAGTAGTTTATGTTGCGATATTGACTTGGTTTGAGATAGTCTCCGCGTACGGTAGTTTTCCGTATTGTTATCATGTTATCGTGAGGATAGTCATTTGAATTGTCGAGATTAGAAATCCTCGTTTGGCTTAAAGTGTAGTTTGGGCTCGAGTGGTGTTTTTAATGCAATCTCAATCGAAACCAATTGTAGGTGCTCCAGCGAGTGGACGAGATCCGTAACGGGAACTGGTGATAATGTTTTGGAAGCAAGTAGTGAGTGTGCATTTTATAAAGCTTTCGCGAATTCTGTTATATGAAATTATTAATGCGATACTATTTTAGTTTATGATTATTATAATATTCAAGTAACATTTTAGAATATTATCGCTTCCTTATACTGCATGTATAGTTGTATATATATGTATTTAGTCTTAAGGATACATGAGAATTAAGTTTTTGCTCTAGAAAGCAACTTTTTCGGTTTTAAACCGTAACCGTAACTAGAAAGTAATTAATATGCTTGAATGCTAAGATTTTTGGCTGTATTTAGTTTATCTTGACCTCTAGCATAACCCGGCCAAGGTACCCTATACGTGTATGGTAATAGACGAAGGGAATCGTAATCCCAAGTTCCCGTACGCCTAATAGACGGGGGGAATCGTAATCCCAAGTTCCCGTATGCCTAATAGACGGGAGGAAGCGTAATCCCAAGTTCCTATACTGCTTAACATTCGGGGGGAATCGTAATCCTAAGTTCCCGCATTTTCTTGATGTTGGGGGGAATCTTAATCCCAAGTTCCCGCATTTTCCTGATGTTGAGGGGAATCGTAATCCCAAGTTCCCGCATCTGAGCACACGCAAACAGAAAATTTGTAGTATTTCATGTCATATAGATATTTAGCTTAAGACCTTAAGAGAATGAGTTTTTCTAGAGTTACCCTTCTAAGTTAGTAAATAAATTAAATATGTTAATAGACCTTAGTTTAGAATAATAAGAACAATTTCAATCACAAAGAGTTTACTAAAAGAAACTTTTGCTTAAATAAGTCGTATCATTTTCAAAATAATAATGAAAGCAAAATATTATTATTAGGTGCACTCACTGAGTTATTCTCACCATCATTTTCTGTTTTATTTAAATCCTCCCCAAGTGTAGGAACGAGCAGCGCGGGGGAAGTATCTTCATCGGACGTACAGGCGAGCTGCAGACGCGACCACGCTGCACTAATTTTAAACAAGTTATCATGTATTGCATTTACAATCGTTTTCAGATTTCTCAAGTTTTGTAAATATTGTTTTGGATAAAGGATTTTATGTGAATATCATGCATGATGTTTAAGATTTTAATCAAGTTGCTTTCAATATCATTGCATGATTGTGAAATAGAAAAAGAGCCTGAGGCCTATTCGTTATGGAAATGTTGTGAATAAACTTATACAGGTTTGTGAAGTATTTTACAGGGTGGAATTTTAGAAAAACAACCATTGTGCTGTCGAATTTTCGTGAAAATTCTATTTTCAACGAACAAAATTCCTACCCGTTTTCAGAATTAAAAGGATTTCAAGTATTTTAAGTAAGGAAAGAGGCTTAGCTTCATGGAAACTTTCCAGTTGGAACAGATCTCGACTGGAAAGTCACCATGGGGTGCCGGGCAGGTCACCTAACTAGTATAGGTAGAAAGGAACCTATCAACATTGGTATCAGAGCAAAGATTTTAAATGCATTACATGATTTTCAAGCATTTTCATAGTATTTCTCAAACATCATACGTTTTATAACTGAGTATCGGGTTCAAGTGCAGTGAGTCATGTATCGCGTCGGTCGTCCGTGTACACGGAGAGCCGCTGATAATGCTCCACCTCTTGCTTCAGAAATAGGGGAGCAAGTAAATGAGTCTGTTAATGATCCTCAGCCAGGGGTTCTTGTAATACCCTAACCCTTAATTTTGGATAAATAGTGAATTTTCGTGTGAATAGTAACTTTCGATGAATAGTATTCGGATGAATAGTAAATTTCAAAAATTTTACTTTGGGATTCAAAAACCCTGGAATGAATAATGTAGTACATAGAAACTGAAACTGATTAAAAATGAGTTCATTTGAATAGATTTCGAATGATCAGAACGAAAATTATTAAAAACGTCATTTTTGAGTTATTAAAAATAATAATGATCCGAAGACCGTTTGAATTTTTTTTTTCGAAGCTTAAGATTGATTAGTTAGATACCCAATTAGAGTATCCCATGGTTAATTTGATGATTAGATGACCGTAGAATATTTTTGGAATTTTATTAACTTGGAACTTGGAATTAAATTATAAAGATGATTTGAGTAAATTATAATTTTAGTGTATATGGATTTGATGTGAGTAAATGGGAGTAATGAAATCCTAGAAGAAACATAAATCCATGTGAAAGTTTATTAGCCAATAAGAGTTTGCCAAGAAAAAGTGGAAAATTATGGAAGTTAACTAAGGTTAATTGGAATTTAACTTTAGTTAAAGTTAACCAATGGGTGTTATGTAATTAAGTAATATTTGAGGCACTTTTTAACAAGTTTTGGAGGGCCTATATAAAGACACTCTCAGCTGGAAATTGAGGCAGAAACCTTCACTCATTCAGCTCATCAATCGTGAGAAACAAAAGCTGAAACGTGAGAGAGAGCTGATGCAGAGAGCTATCTGCGCAGGATTCAGAGAATCGGGATATCTCCTTCATCCACCGTTGGATCGAGCGGAAATTTGTTGGGTATGTTAATCACACATGGTTCTTAGTTATGAACGGTTTGATTTTCAATTGAATATTTATAGGGTGAGTTATGGCTTTCGTAACAGGGCTGGCCGGATAACAGGGCACAACCAGGACAGTCTTGCTTATTTCACCATATCTCCTTTGTTAACCATTGGATCAGCTTCAAATTTGGTCTGGAGGTTCCTCAGACGTTTTTTATCAATCTGAACGGTGGGATTCTTGAGAAAATGTTTCTGTAGAGAGAAAGAAATCCGTGACCAGTACCTTTAGGTTTATGGTATTATTTTTTTTATTTTGTTTAAAGTTTAAATTGTTTGATTTATAATTTGGGTTAAAGTTGGAGATGTTTTAAGTGGCTAGTGAAAATGTTTTTTTTTTTTTAGAGGATTAAATTGAATCTAAATGAAGTGAATTAAGGTAGTAGCTATGCCTTGGAATGATTAAAATGAGTATGGTAATTTAAGATAAAGAGATGTTGTGTAGGATGGAGGAAAATTCAAGTTTTAGGGGCTGAGATGAGGGCTGATCCATATATCGTTTATTTGAGTTATGTTAAGATATAAAAATGTGCTTAGATACCAAATTTAAATGTTGGAATTGGAAGGAAATGTGTAGGAAAGAAATTGTTAAGTTTCAAGTTATTATAGAGTAAATAATGAGAGAATTATGTTTTGTTAAATGCTATATTTTTATGTTATCAATTATGTGATGATTAGGTTGTAAATGAGCCATTTAAGTAAAAGAATGATAAAGAATTAGTATGAAAGCTCTCGCAATATTTTGTTAGATGAAGAGCAATTGTGTTTAGGTGAATAATGTGTTTGAGAGAATAACCAAGTAAATCTCATGAAACAATGTGTAGTGTGTGTGCATGTCATGACCTATGAAGGGGCATGTGACCCCATTGTGTTTTGATGGTATTTATGACGTATTTAGGGTCATAAAAGCATGCATAAATGAGTAGGAATCAGCAAAATTGACATGGATACACATAGGTACAAGAATAGCCTAAATCTAGTAGAGGTTAAAATAATGCATAGAAGCATGTTGATAATCCCGAGCTCATAAAAGGGTCTGATAAGACCTGACCTATTCTAGCTTATTTGAGGTTGTTCTACACCTCAAATGATGCCTAGGAATGATAGAAAACCATGGAAATTGGAATGGGATCGATCCGACAAAAATTGACGAAGTTATAGCCAAAATAGTGGGCGTAGGAAACCGAGATGTGTAATAGCGATGCAAATGCATTCGTTGATGCCCAAAATAGATGTATTCGGTCATAATTAGGTAAAAGAACCTTATATACGAAAGAAAAACCATCGTCGCTTATCCGATGTAAAAACTCGCTTTTAAAAGTGCCCAAAATTGGGCGTTTTGCCTAGATTGACATAGCAAACGATGGAGTTTCTAGACGAAACTTTACGGGCGACTTAGTTATGTGATAAGGAGACGCTAGAAAAAGGAACGGAGGTGAAACCATGGCTTGTTTCAATTCTGTTTTTCGTGGTCAACCGTATAGTTAAAAAAGTTGACTTTTTGTTTTAAGCTTCCGGAGACCAAACGAAACATATGAGGATGATCCTAGGGGTCTAGAAGTAAGACTTTTACAAAGAAACCAAATTTTGAGAGCCTCGGTCGAGTCAAAAATCGAGTTGGGAAAGTGTGGTGTAGTGAGTTTTCAATGTATTGGAAACTCTATTTTTATTAGTTTTAGCTATGAAAATGAGTAAGTTATAACGAGACTATGATGTGTAGGTGACGAGCACGCGGACGAGACGCGAGAGGCTCGTTGAGGCATTGAGAGCGTTGGGATCAAGGTAAGTGTCCTTCACTTCACTTACATCTAGTTGATTTTCATTTATATGGCAATGATAAAATATATTGTTTCAAAGAGTTTTAAAAAAAAAAATGGTTTTCCAAAATCATAAGTTTTATGTTGAGTAATGAGTTATGCCTAGAATCTAGAAATGAGATTCGAAGGCGAAAGTAAGTTGCAAAAAGGTTTAAAAGTAAAGCAAAGTAAAGTTGAATTAAGACCCATGTGCATGTTGTGATATTAGCATCTTGGCACTACGCGGCGATGTAGAAAATTCCGCTCGTAGTTGTCAAGGTTGATAGCAATGTGATACGATGTAGAAAATTCCGTATCTAATTGCAAGTGATGAGTAAATTGCACTACAATATGCGATGTAGAAAATTCCGCATGTAGTTGCGTAAAGTATAAGCTATTGGCACTACAACGGCGATGTAGAAAATTCCGCGTTATGGTTATCTAGAGTTGAGAAAGTTCGCCCTACGTCGCGATGTAGCAAATTCCGTGCGTAGTGGCTTTGCACATGATTGTCTTATGAGAAATGGTTTTCAAAAGAAAAATAATCAAATTGATTATTTTCTAAGTAATGTCTATGCGGAGTTATACCTTTATATATATATTGCCTAACCTCTCTTTGTTTTGTGTAGCTTGTATACTTTAGTAGATGTTGGCACGGACGCTTTTGCATCAAAGACATTATTTTGATTAACTTTAAGTGGGGGAAATAATGAGACGAAATATATGGATGTTAATGTATTTTGACATTGTGTACATGTGTATATATTGAATCAAATAATTATGTGTTGACATGAGATACTTGACGGATTATAAATCATATTTTGATATGTATATATAAATGAACCATTACACTTGATATGCACATATTGTATAAGACACATATTTCATATAAGTATGAGTTGTTATATGTTAATTACATATGTGAATTATGTTTGTAAAAGAATTGCATGTTTGTGAAATGAATGAAAAATGCATGTTTGAGATTGAAAGAAGTTGGACGGTGATCAAAATAGTTCGAAGTGTATTTCTTATGCAGGTTGATTTTGGAAATGTAAATTTACAGCCGTTATGCTGTCCGATTTTTATGAAATTAGTTTTCAATCAAACGTGAAAAATTTTCACCAATCCCAACTATTTTAAAAGTAAAGTAAGTTTTAAGTTAAAACGAGTAAATCGGCAAAGTATTTTAAGGGTTCGCTTCTCGGATTTCCTTAATCTGACGAGTCAGGTTCGGGAAGTTCGTTGAAGTGCCCGACGGGATCCTCCAGATAAGAGCTTAGAAAAGGTCTGGTTCGGGTCCTGTCAGTTCTAGTTGAGCCACCGGCAGTAGAACCCTAGCAGGATCCGATCGAGAGATTAGCCTAGGTTATCTAAGGGCTAAGGCCTAGCGCACCAAGCAACACTGTAGAAAGGGCAAGAAAATTAGGTGTCGATGCTTTTGATGGAACAGGTGGTCCAGAAATTGCAACGAAATGGTTGGATAATACCGAGAGGGTGTTGGAATAGATGGAATGCACCGATCTCCAAAAGGTGTCCATTGCTTCAATTTTGCTGCGAGCGTCAGCTAGAGATTGGTGGGATTCTGTCAAGCGGAGAGCAACCGAACAAATCACATGGGAAAAGTTCAAAGAAGAGTTTAATGAGAAATTCTACTCAAGAGCATACAAGGACGCCAAGATTGAGGAATTTTACAGTCTCGTTCAGGGTAGCATGTCAGTGGAAGAATATGAGTGAAAGTTTACTGAGCTGTCTCGAGTGGCATCGTTTATAGTGAGTGACAAGGTGATCAAGTGCCATAAGTCCGTACAGGGCTAAAATCCGAAGATCAAGGCATATATGGTAGCCCCAGAGCACAGAGAGTATGGACGGCTAGTTGAGGCAGTGTTGAGAGTGGAAAGAACTGTGCTAGGTGATAAAGAACAGATGCAGAAATAATGGCCTACGTCCACAACTATCACCCCTATTCTCTCAGAGTAATAGTATATATTTCTCAGTCTGCCTTTTACAATGAATTCGGTCCTCTATTTATAGAGGAGATATTACAATTTGAATAAGTTTAAGAATCTTACAGATAAGGTAAAAAATAATTTGTATTAATTGAGATAATATCTCCCAAGATTATCCACTGTATCTGCAATAATTGCCAAGAATGTCATGATTCGATTTGCATGGAAATAGGCAAGCTGACTCCTTTTCTGAATTAAACTGATTCAGTCTTTTAGAAGGTCAACTGATCAAATTTAACGAGCACCTTCAGTGAAAAGATTACTTAAGCAATCAGATATTGTATCCAGCGATCAGATTGTTTCAAGAGATCTGCCCCTATAACTAGAGATTAGATACAAAGATCTGATCATTCCAATAGTCTTTGAAGAATACTATCGAGCAATTCTTAAACACGACCAGATTATCTTAGCATTCTACCACACGGTCAGACTTTGAACAAACATGTGCTTAAATGATACAATCAATTGCTCAATAATTAAAACGATCAGTCATACGATCAGATGTGCTCGGGTACCCAAGCTAAGAGATGACAATATATTCCCTCTTTTGACCTTTGACTAATTGACCAGCTTCTTGGGCTTTTCCTCACAAAATACCATACTGGGTCCATCACTAGGCCTTGGTTAGCCCATTCTTATGATTGTGAAAATATTCACAACATATGTTTTCATATTTTATTTTATAAACAAAACATTCCAAACGATTATTATTATTGTCATGCATATGATTTTGAAATTTTCAAGTGTTTTCATAAATCTATTTTTTTGAAATCACAAAACGATGCACAAACGAAACTGTAGGGGTATCAATAGAGCCACTAATAGGGCTCCGTACCTAATATACCCTCCGCTCGAGAGGCAAAGCGTGTGATGGGATCAGTGTATGCCCCTGTAAATCAAACCTCGCTCGGGATCGTCAATACCAATAGAATTAGTTGGTGGAACTTTTAATACAGAACAAGTAGCCCATATTCTGATAATGGTAGTGAGGTAGCCGCGAAAGGCCCTTGAGGAACCGAAATGCTCTATTGAACATGTTTGTAAACCAAGGGCGAAGTCGTTTGATGGGCATAACGACCCAAAGAGTGCTTTAGTGTGGCCAAATTGGGTCATTACGATATATAGAGTGAAGGGGTGTCTTGGGCATTATTTCAGAAGGAGTTCACATATAGGTTTTATCCGAAAAGCTACAAAGATGCTCAGATCGAGGAATTTTTCAGATTGGAGCAGGGATCGACATGCGTGATCCCGAGAGTACCCTAACATGGTTGGAGTATATCGACAAGATTTATAAAGTTGTAAGGTACTCGGATGAACAGAAAGTATTGTTTTTTACCTTCCTTCTGAGAGACAAAGTAAAGAATTGGTGAGAGGTTTTGAAGAGACAGCATCCAGATGTGGTCTCATGGGCATAGATCTAGAGAGAATTCATAGACAGACTCTACTTAATGAGTTATAAGGATGTCAGGTAAGAGAATTCTTTAAATTGGCAGCACAAATCGATCGAATTCCATCAAGACTCCCAAATTAAACGTGTTTAGGTAAGAGTAGTACCAGGATGGAGACCTCCTAGGAAGTGTAACACCTTTCACCCGACTCCCGCCGGCATAGGAAATCCAAACGGAAGAAGACCACTAAAACTGTAATACGCTCCACCCGACTCCCGTCAGCATAAGAAATCTGGACGGATGATGCTACCTTACTAAACTTTTGTTTGAAAACTTTATTTAAAATTCATTTAAACCGCTTACAAATATTCATTTATTCTTGTAATTAATTATTTTATTTTACAAAAAATCTAGCAGAGTTTTTTCTATTTTTTTAAAAGCCCAAAATTAAAAAAAAAAAAAAAAACATGTAAGGAACACAATAACACTTCTAAAATACATTCACTTTCTCAACTTCTGTTTCAGACCCTCAATCCAACTCCAAAGTCACTTCACTACACAAACATTTATAACACAATAATTAATAAAAATTAGTTTAATTAAAATAAAACACTAATTAAAGGATTATCAACTATTCATTTATAAATCACTTTACAAACCGAAAGCTTTTTCTATTATGGATATACATTATAGTTTACAAACTCACATGACTCTATATACATGTACATGCATCCTTATCTATATTAACACTACTATACAATACAAAAGAATAACTATTAAATACAAAAGGATTGTGACTCACAAGAAGCACGACAGCTATTTTCTCGCCTGACTCTATCTACAATGCCCAATTTTTCACCTACACATGGTAAAACCAATGATCTAAGTAATTCTACTTAGTTGGTGTACACTTAAATTTAAATTCACCATTTTACCAAATTCTAGCTTTCAAAGAAAGATTTTACATTTCTCATAATTTAATAATTAATCATAAAGCTATAAATTTACTAGTAAACACCCCCATGAAATACATAAAAGTCATTTTTCAAGTATGACCTTACAAAAACTAACTTCATCATTTTCAAATATTCATAATGAAAAACACTAACATTTATTAATTGATAGTTATATATAAGCATAAAAATCACTTTTAACAGTCATTTTTTAACTTTCATAACAAATTCACTAATTGATTAATTCAGTGACAAATACACATACGAAATATAGAGATCATTTCTTTCCAATTTTAACCATACAAGTTTCACCTAATATTTTTTATTTCTCGAAATTTAAAATCAGAAATCAAGATCTCACAAATTTTTAAACTTTCACAAATAAATTACAGAAAACTCAAATTACAGATTGATGTATACATAAAACACAATAATTTTCACTTTCAATCATTTTGATACGGTTTTCTTGTATATTTTTCAGTACTTTTTGTAAATCATGATACGATATCATTGACTGGTAACAAGTCTCCTAACATCGACCACTCAGTGACTACTTGGCCAAAATCAACGGCATCCTCGACATCGACCATTCGATGGCTACCTGTTGGGTCACATATCACAATCGATTTTGACTTCAAGACCGGGCATCTGGTGTCTCTCATAATCCATTCATCGAAAACTGTGTATGGGTGTAACGATGCAGTACTGCTATTACCACTCTATTGGCTAGCCAATTTCCAATCCCCACCGACTACTGTTCAGATTTACTCAGGCCCTTCTTAATTTTTATTAATTATCAAATTTTCAAAATTTTTGACCACTTTTATCTTTCAATAAAAGTTTCATTCAAAAAACAATAAACACAATTTCAATCACAATTTTTCTTATATATTTAAATTATCTATATAAACTTCATAAAACTCTATTTTGCATTCAGTTAACTCATCCAATCTTTTCCAAAATGTTCGTGCCCTTCTTTCGATATACGCTTAGTCAAGACACTAAACTTGTCCGTTTCTTTTCGTTTCTTTCCATTTCTTATCTGTTTCTATTTGAAATTCATTGAAATCATATTTGAACAATCCTTTATGACAATTAATCAAAAAATTTCACAGATCTTTAAATCAAACAAAATGTTAAATCACGTAAATATTTAATCATATATTGGTATCAATTTTGCGAAATCTTTCAAAAAGTAAATCTTGGTCATTTCAAATTATCATTTTACCCCTAGTTTCAGCATCAAAATTTAACAATACCAACACTTTCCTTTTCATACACATATTCAGACAAAGAGTTAAAATTTTTTTTGATACTTTTTCTTTTAATTCACTAATTCATTTCATAGTTCACTCAAACATCATTCTATTAACACAAAATTAAGCACGAAATGACAAAAATACCCTTGGATTTCAAAATTCACGTATATTTGTCTAAAGAAGTGGATTTTGAACACTTTCTTTTTAACTCAATAATTTAATATATAAGTCATTCAAAGCCCTTCATTGTCAAACTTTGGTTTTCAATTTTTTTTCTATTCCAAAAATCATTCACAACATATCCAAATAATATTAAATCAAATTTCAATTATAATTACTATGTCATTTTAATTAAATTCATAACATTTTAAAAACTTATAAATACTAAACTTTACAATTAAAATTGAAATTTCGAAATAAGTGTACACCAACCTTTTTGGGCAGATTCTATAACTCCTCCACACCTTTAATTTGAACTTATAAATTCCTTTGCTTCTTCTCAAAGTTCCCTCACTAGATCCATACTAGGTTCGAAAATATAAAATTCATCCATTTCTTTAATTCTTTTTCCATAAACTAACCAAATTTCAATTAATTCACATGCCATTATGTCTAACTAAAAAAACAATCAACACCATTTCGTTATCTTCTTCATTGGCCATTCAAACCCTCTAACTAATCAACTTCAGTTTTCTTCATATATTTGACTTATATCCATTCGAATTTATTCAAAAACATGTCATACCCACATCAAACATCAACAAATCACTCAATTCCTAGTTACACCCAAACTTTCCATTTCCAATTTTCTTTTCATTCTTTTAATTCCAGATCATCTCAAAACTCCTACAACTCATTCAAACATTTAAAACTCACTTTAATACCTATAAAAATGCAAATTGTCTACATACTAATATAATTATTCATCTAATTATCCATTTGCGTTTTTATTCTAATTATCATCTCTAATCAACATAAATCACCACCAAAATAATCTAAATCATCTAAATCTCAGTTTAACACATAAAACCTCCTATACTAACCAAATTCATTACCAAACTTTTTAACCAATTCTTTTTCAATTTCTTCATACAAACCAACTCAAATTCACTTAAATTATCACATAAATTCATCAAACCTCAAGAAGCTACAAAATCACCAACACAAACACCTTAGTCGAACACACACACACCCCTCATCCATCATTTTTCATTCCTAACAACAGTAATCACACTCAAAATATTCCAAAACTCATCCAACACCCAAAAATCAATTCAAACAAATTTAATTCCACAAATCACTAAAACCCATAAACTTTAAATTATCAAAACCCTTGAATAAGGGTGGATTCACATCCCTTAGCCACTTCCAAGCTCAATTGGATGATGATCTACTTCAAAATATACCAAAAATCTCATCAATATACCAAGTTATCAATTACCCATTAAAACCCATAAAAATACCACCAAATAATCATCAAAACAAGCAAATTTTCTTATCAAATCTTCTTCAACTCTTCTTGATTCTTTAGGGATGGAAACAAGAGCAATAATGGGTGAAAGTTTAAATCCATGGCCCTTTTTCTTTCTCTTCTTCTTTCCTTCATTTTCTTTTTCTCTATTGACCTCACTCACCCTCTCTGCTTTTCTCTCTTTTTCTTTCCTCTCTCACGTTTTTTGCCCTCTAAGACCGACACACACACTTCTCCAATTTTCATTTCATGTTTCAATATATATAAAAACCTCCAATTGATCATTTTGCCCAAAAAATTTTATCAAAACTAAAAAATATCATCCATAGAATGCTTGACATGTGTCCTCATGTTTATCTATGCCACCACGTGTCATATTTTCATAGGTTGAGTCTCTTAAGCTTATCTCTTCCTAGTTTTTTTTTTTTTTAATTTTTAACTTTTTTGGGACGTTTGGGTTCGGTTTTTCTGGAACTTTTTCGAAATCCTTTCAAAAATTAATGGGATCTATATTCGGACTATCTACATACTCTCGGTAACCTTGGTCACCCTTAAAGGTCATTCTATGTCCTTTTTCAGCTCTCCGCTTTTCACTAAATTGTTTTAGATGATTTTCGGATTAATTCCATTTCAATCCGAATCTCCTCCGAAAGTACCGTTCGAGTTTCTAAAATACTTTTTGAACATTTTAATACTTATTTGAAACTTTTCTAAGTTTTCAGGAAATCCGTCCGAATTTTCAGTCAAATCCAAAAACTACTCTGTTTTACCTCAAAATGATTCGTTTCTGATCCGTTTTAGTTTCTTT
Source organism: Dimocarpus longan (assembly GCA_022984855.1). Lineage (NCBI taxonomy): Eukaryota > Viridiplantae > Streptophyta > Magnoliopsida > Sapindales > Sapindaceae > Dimocarpus > Dimocarpus longan. Next base: position 28,472,985 of record CM041016.1, on the reverse strand, counting down.
TAATTCCAATATAATTTTTAGAGCTTTTAATATACAAAACCCATTTTCTAAAAATTACCATTCACACCCGAAAATACTATTTATCCGAAAATACTATTCATCAAAAATTTCACTTTAAATTATTTTCAAAATTCGATTCTCAATTATTACTATTCACTCATCACTATTCATCAAAAAATTATTGTTTATTCCGAAATACTATTCATCTGGATATAGAGTAAAATTTGGGATGTTACAATAAGTTTTCGTGTTACAAAAATATATATGGTAGGAATACAGATATGGTGGATATACTTAAAAGTTGTAATAAAGATTAGATTATTTTGAATTAAGAGTTTATTAGAATAATTAATGATTGAGCTTTGATGGGTTTAGGCGATATGACCATATGTTCTAATCAAATAGAGTAAATATGGTGTTAGTATTGTTTATTAATATTTAGCACAAATTATGGAATTTAAAAATATTGATATTATGAATTATGAAAGTTTATGAAATCAATTGAAAGGATAATAGGTAAATAAGATAGATTTTGTACAAATCAAACTCTTGATGTTAGATCATCTTCTATGTGATAAATTCAAGGAGATAAGATTGAATTGATGAATGTGAATATGACTCTCCATAGTTGAGTATAGATGGAATTTGTTGCTATTATTTTAACCCTACCTTGAAAAGATTTTTAGAGTTAAATTCTAATCATTGTATAATATGTTGCTTTTAAGTTTTGATTTTGAATCTATTTGTGATTATAAAGCATTTTATGGATTTATTTAAGGTTATGACCTGGATAATTTTGATGAATTTTAATCAAGTTTAGTAATTAAAAATAGTTTTGGTGGGAGTTTATATTTATTGGTGAAGAATTTGGGTTAGATCTTTAATTGTAGTGGCGTTAGTACATTGGTTTTAATTAGTGAATATTTATTATTCCAGATTCCTTGCGATTCAATTTGATTGGTTTATTTTGGTAAAAAGAGTGATAGGATTCTAAAGAAATATTGATAAAGGATTTCTATACTCATTGTGAAAAATTATCATATTAAAAGAAGTGATAATGTGAATAATTAATAGCCTCTTGTAGTGAATTGAGATTAAAGTAGTTTTTCATAAGGATTGCTTTCGATATATGGAATTTGAAACTATTACTTGTAGATATTTATGATTTATATTTTTAGATAATGACATGGATCATATATGATGTCTTTGCACATTTATTTCTTGGAGTTTTAGATGATTGAGATTTTGAAATATTGAATAAGGTTCCATATTAACTCTTGGAAGGTGAGTAAAAGTGTTTTTGTTGAATGGTGGAATTACATAATGAAAGTGCAGTGTTTAATCTTTTGTTTTAGAACATGTTTATTAGGTTTAAAATTAAGTCCTTGAACTTTGAAATAATTCAATGAGATTTATGCGATTGATTTATTGGCTCACAAAGGGTATGGATAGAAAAAGATTAAAATGTGTGATTAATTCCTTATTAGTGGATATTGAGTTATTATGTGAAAGTCAAGAAGATTATTGGAAGTGTAAGAATTACCCAGAATGATTTATTAGAAGATATTTATGCTGAGAAATGACAACAAGAAAAATGATTATTATTTAGAATGGTTGTAGGTGTTAATCATTATTGTTTCGAATCTAGTATATGAAGGAATTTATAGAATATTTTATCAAGGTACAATTATAATTATTAAAGAGTCTTATTGAATAATAGTGTTTATAGCTAGGTGTGAAATAATTTAGGTGTTATTATAAGTGCAAGATATATTTGTTAGATGTCAGAGCTACACGGCGAAAATGTAATATTTAATATCTTATTTGGAAAAGTATGTGGTACTAAGGAGGCAAAGTCATAAATTATTAGTAGTCTCCCATAGTGTATCAAATTAATGCATCTTTCAATAAGAATTATCTTTGATATACTTGAATTTGGAAAAGTCACTTGATAATAATTAAAATTAAAATACTAAATGTAAAACCCAAAATCTTCGTTAGTCGGAGAGCGAATTATTTTCCGATGGATCACGTTTTCGATCGGAATAATATAATTCTCGAGTCCGAAAATATTCGGAATAATTATTTTAGAGTAATAAATATAATTTCGAGAGCGTAAAGACGGATTCAAAATGTAAAAATATTTTCGAGTGTGCAAAGCCAAGATTAAATTAAAGCGGACTCCCGGATGGACGGACGGACGAAAATGGATTTGATTTTGATTTTGGAACCAAAATGAGAATGGACAAGCGGCCTGCATGAAAGGGTTGAACAAATGCATGTGTGACACGTGTTTCATGCAAAGAAAATGAGACAAATGTAAGGCAATTGTATTAGATTGATGACAAGTGTTGATTTATTAGAGTATGTATATAAAGTGAAAATAAAGCATGAATGAAGCAATACATGAGCATTCGGTCACCCATCCGAGAAGCAAACCCGTGAGCCAAAGAGAGAGCTTTTGAGAGATTGAGAGGGAGAGATTGAGAGAGAGAACCGAGAGCCATTTGAGGAAGACATCAAAGCAAGGAAGCTTGAGAGTGGCGTGATAGAGTGTAGCCCAAAGACAGAGAGTTCAAGTGAAGGATAAGCAAGGTGGAGAGGGCTGCTGTGGTGTCGTAAGACAAGCTTCAAAGTGCAGTTTTTGGTAAGTGGATTTGTATCTGTTTTGGGAGCTTGATGAAGGTTTTAGAGTGTTGTTTTTGTGTAATTTAAGCTAGTGCATGCAAGGAGGAAGAAGGTTGCTTACTGCCATGAGTTTCTGATGGGCGTCAATCTGCTGTCAAGGAAGTTTGGGTGCTGTTTTTGAAGAAAATCAGCACATGCAAGGTAAAATGATGCATTAGCAGTCCCTTTTAACTGATTTTGAATGATTTTAAAAGCTTGCATGTCTATTTTGGATTGAAGGGAACTCGGATGAAGTGATTATATTAGGATAGCTTGTGTTGCATGTGAAGTTAGTGTGATGGTTACTGAAAATGTGATGACGAGTGTTTGTGTTGGTTCGCCTATGGTAGTGATTTGTGGTTGAAATGTTAATTGTTATGGAATATAGTGTATTGGTGTGTTATGGAAGAATATGGATGTTGAAAAGTTTGTATATTTTGACTAATTAGGGGCTGTTATCAGTTCAGTTAATCATCGGATAATGGACAGCTCTTCGCGTGTAAGTTTCGAAGCGTGTCGATTGTTATTCGTGAGGTAAGTTTGCGTTTTAAGATTTTCATTTTGTTGGAAGTGTTTAGGTTGTAATAGTGAATGAAAATCGTGATGAAATGTTTGGGATTTAGGATTAGAACCTCGTTAATGCGGAGGTTCGTTTAGACATGACCACGGTTCGATTCTGAAGGGACCCAACCCAGATTTAACCTCTTGAATCCGTGGGAAGCCCTCCCGGCACTCCAACGGACTCCAAAAACCTTTCCTTTAAACAATGAACTTAGGAATCCGTGGAGCGAACCCGATTAAAACATTTATTCTTTTCGTCAACTGACAGTAATAGTGGTGGGAATTTTTTTTTTTCTTCTTAAAACCAATAAACCATTTATTCGATTAAAAATGTTACAGAAAAACGGATAGATTTTCCTCTGTTTTTCAAACATTCCAATTTTACAAAACATGCAAATAAAATCATAAACACTTCAAAAATTCATTCAATTTTCTCCACTACCATTTTCAGGACCTCATCCATCACAATTTAATCACAGAAACATTCAAAAACTTTCAATAAAATTATGTAAAATTCAAAATATTTTCTAAAATATTTTGGGCTTGAGTTTGGGCACTCCCAAACACCTACGTACCTCGATTATCTACAGAGGATCAAAGCCTCGTAGTTCAGAGTTTAATTATGCATATACGTATATACACTACAAAAATAATGATGCAAGTATCAAAACCATAATATGACATATTTATAGCCCAAAAATTATATACATATTTTCAAGTCGTCGTCGTCGTCTACAAGTAGGCCGCCTACGACTGCCCTGGAGGATGCTCAGACTGCTCTCTAGTCTCAGTTCCTGAAAATTTTATTAAAACATTTTGAAAGAGTGAGCTAAAAATAGCTCAGTGAGTGTGCAGTTCAATAACAAAATACCTTTCAACATCTTTCAATAAAATCATAACATTTACATAAATAAATAAAACATTTCATTTATCAATTATATCAATCATAACATACATTTGAAACAATCTTTAACATTTCCGTCACTACCAATGGAACCCATGGAATAATTCACCAACCGACCTAAAAGCGACGGTGGCGGGACGATCCATTTCCAGTCATAAAACCACTACGCTGCGGATAAATCACGCCTTGCGTAGGGTAACAGTCATAAGAATACTTTATAATGTGTAAAGGCAATCCTATAATTTCTATCCCTTCCCTTAGTTAGTAACCTATTTCTTTACCCATACCTTTACACATCTAAAGTATCTCGGCCGATTATCCAGTCATTTCAGTCATTCCAGTCATGATAGGGTTTAGGGTAACCGTCGGCTAAAAATCCTTTTATAAACCACATTTCATTTAAAAACCAAAACCATTTCTTTTATACTTTCCATAAACATTCGTCCGTCAAAACTTTTCTTAAGGTCAAACCTTAACACTTGATTCTTTTTCCTTAAACTTGATATCAACACTTAAAACATTTCTATAATCAAAACGATTATATTCAAAATATAAGCATATATAAAATATGCATATACAAACATATACTTAAAAGAAACATATATGTATAAATATATAGTTAAACATAACATATATATTTAAATAAAACATATATATATAGTTTTACACTCACAACTTATTTCCGTCCGTTAACTTTCGATTCAAAGAACCTCCTTCACTTCCTGCACGTCTCCGTTTCCGTTCGAAGAGTTTCCAATTCACCTAAAATTTAATCACCAAGTTATTTAAAATTCTCTTCAATCACAACTCTAATGACAATATAATTTTCCTTAACAATCTCTCAAACTAATTAATCCATATTCTTTCCGTTACATGCCCTTATCTTAATACCATTTATTTCCGTGATATTTTCATGTCCTAATACAGTTAAATACACACTTGGAATCACCAAAATAACATAAAATGTAAATAGGACAGCTTGTATGTAATTTATTCAAACAACTATCTTTGAGCGTTACACGCATTCCATACAATGAAATTTATCATCTATTGCTTAATTACACTTAATTACTCATTCAAGTACATGTTTAAGACCTTAAAATCAACTTAAAATCACCCATATTCAACTTATATGAAGCTACCTTTACTTTTGTCGAAAATCACACGAATAACTCGATACGCGATTTTCTTTCGGTTTCCAACGCGTAATCACATTCTATCATGCATTTATACACTTAATAATCAATTAATCTCCATTTAACTAAACAAAATACAGCCCACACACACATTCACACCTACTGCTCGGCAGAACATCACACATAAACTCTACACAATCACCTATTCCATTTCAGCTTTTATAAGACAAAATCAATAAAACCCAAGCTAACTTACTGGTGTTTAAGATCAGCAGCTATTCAGAGACTCATGGCAGTCCCAAATCCTTCCATTTTTCGAATCTAAATTGAGCTACAACAAAAAACCCAACAATCACACGAAATGGACAGCACAACTCAAGAAAAACATCACACAAACTCAAGTTATTGCTCTTACCTACTGTGCATCATCTCCTTCATGCCTACCCCTGTCTTCTTCCTTCATCTGCTAGCTTCACATGGCTGCTTTCAGCTCTTCTTTTGCTTGCTTCAGTTGACCCGAAATCACCTTCCCTCACACGGCCTGTCGAGCTCGTCAACGCCCGCGCGCGACCTCAGCTTCTCTTCCCGTTTTCTGGTTCGTCCTCCTCACTTCCAGATCTGATTTCTGGGCTGAAATCAGAGGTTCATCTTGCTTCTTCAAGCCTCCATCTGACCGTGAAGAAGCCCCTTTGTTGATCGGTTTGATGGCTGCACTTGGTGGCCGAGAGGGAGAGATCGCCGAGTGAGAAAGCTGTCTGCAGCTCTGCTATCGTGTTCTGATATTTTCGGGTCCGATGGAATGTGATTTCGGTGGCAGATCTGAGCTGGAAGAAGACACTAGAATTTGTTAACAATTTGCCCAAAAGCCCCTCTATTATTCTCAATTATGCCAACTTAACTTTCAATCCAAATGTTGCACTTAAACCCTTCTTTAAACTAACATTTTAATGAACTTCACTTATCCATTTTCAATCATGTCCATACTCATTTTTAATCTATAATTAACACTTCCTAATGACCTCTTTTAATCCTCATACACTTATATTCTTCATAAAAAAAATTATTCCATAAAAATAAATATGTTAAATCCGTCAATTTCCATAACGATTTTAATATCGATAAAATTAACCGTTATTCCTCTCAATAATATTTCTAAAATATTCCACACTTATCAATTCATCAAATTAACCTCATAAACATTCAATTAACTTATAATTGTTCATTTTCATCACATAAGAAAAATTTCTCACAATGATGAAATATTTTAAAAATACATTCACATTTAACGTATTTATCGATATTTATATATATTCTTAAGCATGAAGGACTTAGTCCTAACAGATTCGAACCATGCGGTTCGAACCGAACCGTCACTGTAGAACCGGAATCGGAACCAGAACATAAGGTTCTGGTTCCAGTTCGGAACCGAACCGGAACCGTCACTGTAGCGGTTTCGGTTCCGATTCTAATCCTAAAAGAACCGGAACCGTCGGTTCAAAGAACCGGTGGAACCGGAACCGACGGTTTCGGTTCTTTAATAAATTATTTTTAAAAAAAACATAAAACAAAAATCAACCGTTGGGGCCAACGTTCGAGCTGTGTGGCCCGCGTGGCCCCAACTGGCAGTCAGACCACTGACTGCTGGTCTGACTGCAAGCAATCAGTGGTCTGACTGCAGTCAGACCACTGACTATTGGGACTGTTGGGGCCACGTGGCCAGACCGTTGGCCCCAACGGTTGGTTTAGCAATTAGCCGTTTAGGCTAAAAAAGGTCACATTTTTTTTTTTTTTACGTTTTAAACCCTCATTTCATTTCTTTTTTAACCATTTTTTTTTCCTCTATAAATTCCTCTCCCATTCTTAATTTTTTCTCACATCTATCTCTCTCAATCTCAACTCTCTTTCTCTCCATTAATCTCAACTCTCTCTCAATTTCAAAATATTCTCTTAATTCTCAATCTTAATTTTCTTTAATTTTTTTTACTTATATCTATAAATTATAATTTTTAATTTATTGTTAGAAGTTTTAAATTCTTAATTTATTATTTTTAAATTTCAAATTATCAATCTATATTATTTATAAATTTCAAAATTTTAATTTGTAATATTTTTTAACTTATAAATTTTGATTTCAATTTATATTTTTAAATCTAAATTTTTAATTTATTAGTTATTATTTTAAATATTAAATTTTCAATTTATTATTATTAAATTATTTCAATGGCTAGTTCTAGTTCAAGAAAATCATTTTCTAGGAACAAGGGTAAAGATCCTATTAATATCGAAGAAACACCACAAGATCCACAACCAAATACAGATCTTTTAAATCTTGGTCTTTCCAATGAGGAAAATTATAATGATTTTATACAACGACAAGCAGATTTTTTAGAAATGTTTGATTCCCAAAATTCTCCTAATCTTAATCCTCCTCATACTCCTCAAAACCCCCAACCCCAGGAGGACCAACCTGAGACGCCGACGTCTCGTCAGTCCAATTTTGGAAGTAATTCCGCTAGCATTGGGCTTGGGAATTGTGATGCAGCTGATGTTGATGACGAGAAAAAGTACAGATATGATCTTTTTAAGATATACATGAATAAGGTTGAAAAAGAACCAGGTACGATCAAGGCTGTATGCAACTATTGTGGGGCAAAATTCAAGTGGAACAAATCTGGAGGATATGGCTCATATTGGAAACACATAAGATCTCAACATCCGGTCGAAGCGAATCGTTCACGCGGACAACAACAAATTTCCAGGTTTGCAAGTCCTACTAATCAATTATTTAATTATAGTGATGCAAAAAATATAGAAGAATTAGTTAGATTTGTAGCCACAGAAAGCTTATCTTTTAGTTTTTGTGAAAAAACAAGTTTTCTTAATTATTGTCGTCAAGCCTTAAATCCTGCTACATGTAAAGTACCTAGAACAACTCTCACACGTACATTATATGATATTTACAAAAGAGAGAAAAAAAGTTTAATTAGATTTTTTAAAAAATATGAAGGTCGTATTACAATTTGTGTTGATATTTGGAGTGATAATTTGCAACAACATTCATATTTAGGTGTTACTTGTCATTTTACAGATAATTCATGGATTATGCAAAAAATAGTTCTTGTGTTTCGAGTTTTTGATGATTCTCATTCTGCTCAAAATATTTCTAAACTTATGAAAATTATTTTTGAAGAATATTCTATTGAAAATAAATTTTTTACAATTGGTTTTGATAATGCTGCAAATAATACTGCTGTTATTCCTCATTTAATTCATTTATGTAACCCTTATTTTGACGGTAGATTTTTTCACCAAAGATGTGTTTGTCACATTTTAAATTTATGTGTACAAACCGGTTTAACTTTACTTAAAGATAGTATTACTCCAATTAGGAATGCACTTTATTATTTATGGAAACATCCAAATATCATGAAACAATGGGCTAAATTTTGTAAATCTAATAGAATGCATCCTATTAGATTTTCTCGTGATGTTCCACATCGTTGGAACTCAACCTATAAATTGCTTTCTGAAAGTTATGCATATAAGGATTTATTAGTTACTTTTATGCAATATAATTGTTCAAAAATTTCTTTGTTTCCTCAACATTGGGATATTTGCACACAAATTTGTGAATTATTAAAAGTTTTTATTGATAGTACTCATAATTTATCTGACATTTATTATCCTACCACCCATTTATTTTTTGAAGAAGCTCTTAATATTATAGGTGCATTTTCTGCATGTGAGAATGATGAATTATTAGGTAATGTTGTAGCAACTATGAGCAAAAATGGTTAAATTATTATAGAGAAATTTCTTTAATTTATGCAATTGCATTATGTTTTGACCCACGATGTAAATTTGAAAATTTATTTATTTATTATAGCAATTATTATCAATGTTTAGGGATAACTAATGTAGATCCAGTTGTTCTAGCTAATAATATTAAAACTTTATTTTATGAATTGTATGATGAATACCTTATACTATACGGTCCATCAATGAACATTACCGGCGTTCAGACATCTGAAAATGCTTCTGGTTCTAAAAGTCGAGAATCCTCTTCATCATTTATCAAGTTAGGTTCTATTTTGATGTCCAAACAAACGAAAAAAGGTCGAAATTTGTCTTCATCCTCCACCACCGAGGTTGACGTCTACTTAAAGACGCAATTCGAGTTTATGGACAGTGATAACATTGAATTTAATATCTTAGAGTGGTGGAAGGAACATGAGAAACATTTTCCAATTTTGTATATAATAGCCAAACAAATTCTTGGGACCCCCGTCTCCACTGTGGCAGTGGAACAAGAATTTAGCTCTAGCGGTAATATTCTAGATCTCAAACGGTCCTTAATGAGTCCAAAGTCTGCACAAGCTGAAGTTTGTGTCCACGACTAGACGAAGGCACAATTGAGACAGCAAAAGATGGATGAAGTGAAAGCTCAAGATGAAATTTATGATTTTTTTGAAGATACTGATCAAACCACCACCGGGGGCACTAGAAACACAAGTGACGATTAAGTGAGTCACAAATTTTCATAAACTCCATCTCCATGTAATAAAAGGTAAGAGAACTACGTGGGCTTTGATTCCTCCAAAATTTGAGAGGATACGTAGGCAACTTAATTATGGTAATAAATTAAGTGCAAGCCCAATATTTTTATTTTATTTTTTTATTCAATCAAAGTTTAAATAATGAATAAATTACTGTAAAGTATAAACCCTCTCCATATTTACTTTATTACAATCGAAAATCACTTTTATCTTTTGTAACAATGATCTCCTCTCTATTAATGCTTAACCATGATTCACCGTCAAAGTTATAAACTTATATGGATTAATGGATATTTTGATCAATTTATTTGATTTTTATTTTTTTAAAAAAATTATATTAATTAATAAATAAATAAATAATTTAAAATTATAAAACTTAAGATATTTAAAAATTAAATATTTTTAAAAATTAAATTTAAACTATAAAAAAATAATTTAAAATTTTTTCAAATTGATCTAGATCATCCATTTTGAGATGGACGGTCTAGATTAATTTATAAGAAAAATAATATTTAAAAAAATAAAAATAAAAAATTCATGGTAATCCACAGATCCAGTTCATTTGTTTGTTCATGATATCTGGATTTCTAATTCTGGTTCATCAACAGACATTAATCCAGCATCAAACAGACCAAAAACATCAATACCATTTACAATAAACACAAATACACAATCATCAACACCATTATAGACACAATCATCATCAACAATACAGTATAAATCAATCATCCAAACGGAAACTCAGTTTTCCAGACAGAAACCCAGATTGATCTGGGTTTCCAGATTTGCCTCGATCTGGGTTCCAGATCGAAAAGCCATCCGAGATCGGTTTTCGATCTGGAACTGGGCTTCCAGATGGAAACCCAGACGCCCTTCTGGCGTCTGGGTGGTTTCCATCTAGAAACCTGATCTGGGTTTCGGAAACCCAAATCGGATTTTCGAAACCCAGACGCCAGTTTGGATGTCGAACTGGCGTCTGGATCTGGGTTCTGCCGTTCTGAAAACCTAGATAGATCTGGGTTTTCAGATTGGACGTCGAACTGGCGTCTGGATTTGGGTTCTGAAAACCCAGACTTTAATCTGGGTTCCAGAACCCAGATCAACGTCTGGGTTTCCAAACCCAGACGGAAACCCAGATCGACGTCTGAGTTTCCATCTGGAAACCGAGAAGCCGATCTGGGTTTCCAGATGGAAACCCAGACGTCGATCTGGGTTTCCATCTGAAAACCCAGATCGGCGTCTGGGTTTCCATCAGACGCCGATCTGGGTTTCCATTTGGAAACCCAGACGTCGATCTGGGTTCTGGTTCGACGTCTGGGTTTTCAGAACCCAGATCCGGACGTCGAACAGAACCCAGATCCCAAACCCAGATGCCGATCTGGGCTGGGACCCACCAGAACCCAGATCGGCTGGTGAAGAAAACAAAAAAATCAAAGAGAAGAAGGAAAAGAGAGAGAGAGAAGAAAACAGAGAAATAGAAAAGAAGAGAAGAACCGGAGAACTGGAGAAGAAAAAGACGAGAGAGTGAGAGAGAGAGACAGAGAGAGAAGAGTGAGTGACGTGAGTCAATAAGGGTAAATCAGTAAATGGAGGTAATGGAATAATGGATTTTATAAATTAAGGGTAGTTGCCTAGTTGTGATTTGTGAGTAATTTGATATTCAAATAATTGTCAAAGACTACGACAATTACAACCAAAATTACAGATAAGATTACAACATGGATTAAACGAATCTGAATCCACTTGGATTAACCGCCTACGCCACTTGCTTCAACAGCTGTCATATGCATTTAATGTCAGCCCAGACGCATTTAATGCAAGTCAGACATATTAAATGTAACCTTCAAACATTAACTGTAATCATCATTGTATTTCAACTTATTAGACACTACCGTAGCACTCCCCTCTCCTATAAATAAGGGAGGATCCTCACTACCATATATGTACAATATCCACATAGCACCCCACATTATACTGAGAGAATAGTGAACGTAGGCTGGTTTTGGGCCGAAACACTCTAAAATTCTTGAGTGTCCCATATTCTTCCTCAAACCTATTTCTTTATTTGCTGTTACCAATCATATCATCCCTATCACCCTCTACAATTTAGGCCTATACAAACCTCGTCAGATCCATACGTCGATATCAATTATATAAAGTGTTTTTATGCATATGTATATGTATACAATGTAAATATTTTGGGTTATGTATAAATGTTTTTGAATTTATGCATGAGATTGTGTTTTCAAATTGGAAAATATTTCGTTGAAATAGATTTATTGTGGCTAGGTAGTGCTTTTGAGATGGACCGAAGGTCTAATATGGTAGTGAAAAATATTGTTTGAATTATTGAAGTGTTGTTGAATTTGTTTTCAAATGATTTGAAATTATGAGAAATCTAAAAATTATAATTGATAGTTCACATGTTTATGCAATGTTTGAAGTTTTTAGAGTTTGCTCCATGATGTCCTTTTGGTGATATTAGTTATAATCTAGAAGAGTTCCGTGAGGTGCCCTACGTGATCACAGAAGCTTTGAAAAGAAAAATTTAGAGCGGGTCCAATCAATTTTATCCATAATTCGATCACTTAAAAAAACAAAAAAACAAAAAAACTTAATATAATGACGATAAACTGCCAACAGCTACTGGCATATGTTCATGATGACAGTTATCTATTTTTATTTTTAATTTATTTTTTATTTTTGAAAGTGAGAATTAAAATATATATATTTTTGACATGGAGACTTATAATATTTTAAAATTTAAGATTTTATTTCTATTAATTTTTAACTTAGTTTCATGTAATAGATGTACAATCAAAGGTGAGTAAATCTGGTGTAATCTAATAATTGTTTCCTAATTAATGACGTCAATTTAATGTTATTAATAACATTATTATCCGCCACAATTAATTCCTGCCTTGAAATAGGTAATGTACATAATTTTGACCCCCCTTTGTTAGCTAATTCCAAGCCATTTATGGTTACCATGTCCCAGCTGACTTTATATTTACAAATGTAACGAAAAAAGGAAGAGCACAGAAAAATAATAAAATATATAAATGATTTATTTTAATTATGTTTTATTACATTCTAATAAAGATTTCGATTCTCTATAGTTGCAACATACTTATTATTATTTGTTTTTGTCCATTTGAATAACTAAGCAAAAGTGAAAATACAACTGATTTGGTAACCTTATCAAACCAATTTATTTGATAACAATCTTTGGATGATAAGTTTGAAGCACAAACACAACAGTCGAATGCAGGAGCTTTGTGTTTTGAACCTTCTCATTTTCCAAGTCTGGATATTCTCTTCTTCTTCTATGGTCTTTTACAACCTACTACTGATATACAAAAAGAATATAGTCCTTTTGGTGTCTGTCAGCTAATGATGTCATCGATGAATCGTACTAGTCAATTAAGAGATTTTGACTAGATTTAATTTTTGAAATTATATAATAACATTCAAATAAATTTTTTATTATTTAATCTGATCTTTTTCTTTTTGTTATCTTGATTCAATGAATATTTTGTATTATGAAAAAAATAAGTATGAATTGATGATTCTTATGGAGTATTTGAAATAATTTTTTTTTTTTATATATATTCTTATTTTTTTTCATTTATATACATTGGATGCTCAATTTCTCATATAAGGATTTTTTGCTTAAAAAAAAAAAAAAAAAAACCCACTAAACAAATAAAAAACTGTTTACCTTTACTGGAATCAAATATATACTAGTTGCACAATTCAAATGTATACTCTCACAAATAGGTTAAAGGATGTATTAACTTCCACATATAAGATTGTAGGTCCACATTTCATTCTTACTTTAGATCTCAATAGGTACCCTAATAAGTATCATAAATTTATTGTTTAACTTCACAAATTTAATGTGAGTGCAAATTACTGAAGAGAAAAATCGATTTTAAGTTAATACGAAAGCGTGGATTTTGATTTTTGTTTTTTTAAATAAAAACATATCCGATCAATGCTAGTAATAATAATTCAATAATTAAATTAATAAGATCGAATCTTACCTGATATGGAAATTGAAATGATCTCTTTTGATTTTTAGATTTTTCACCACTCGATCTTCCTTACTATGACTTTTTATAAAAGAAACGGTGTGTGGGTACAATCTTGAAAAATCAAATAACGAAATCTTTTCATTGGAGAAAATTCTGTAGAAATAAAAAAATAATTTTTTTGATTTTTTTTTTAAATGGGGTAATATGATGTTCTAATTAATGGAAATTTTTTGTTTAAAAAGCAAAAAAATCTCTCTTTTTTTACCAACATAAAACACCCTTTTATAATGGTAAGTTAGAGTTTCTCAATTTAATAAGAAATGTAACACCTCTTACCTCGATTTTCCGTCGGATGGAGATTCGAGGTAAAGGACGTTACGGTTCCGAACTGAAAATTCATTTATTCATTTATTTCAAAAACTTACTTAATAGAAAATGGAATCATCACTAAAAATTTTATTTTAAAATTTATTTTAAGATATAAAAAAAATTAATATCATTTTCTTATTATAATTTTAGAAAATTCGGCAAAGTTTCCACTGTTTTTTTTAAAAGCTAAAATTTAACCTGCATAAAAAACACACTTCTAAACGGTTTCAACTCTCAACTTCCTCTTTCGGACCTCCCGTCCGTTTTTTAAATTACTTCAACGCATAAACAATTATAATAAATATTTATTTAAAAGATCAAAATTCACATTTATAAAAATTTTACACTACATATTTATCAAATAATATATATAACTTACAAACATTTTAAACTTTATACACGTTATACTTTATAAACTTTTGAATTTAGAAATTTACACACATACATGATGGTGCCTATGCATATATACATATATAATACAAAAATGGATCTTATCGAAAATTTATATCGGATGTGACTCGTAAAATATCTGCAGGGGTTTTGTCTTCGTCTCGACAACAAGCTCGACTCAATTACCTGCCCGCGGTAAATCCAACACGTTAAGTATTTCTACTTAGTGGGTGTACACTTAATTTAAAGGACATAAAATTTTATTTCCTTATAATATAATTTCACAAAACTTTTCAACAATATTTGAGAGTTCAGAAAAAAACACAAGTCATGACGTGCATAAAAATCTTGTTTCAAATATGACTTTATAAAATTTAGTTTTTCTCAGTATCAAATAAACCTTATATAATACATTAATATTTATTGACTGATAAATAAATATAATCATATTATTTCTTTTGACGGCATTTTGAAACGATTTTTACCAAATATTTTTCTTTACTAGAATTACATAATTAAATTAATTTAATAATAAATACACATATAAAATGCATACAGTTTATTATTAGTCAGATCAATTTCATTTATAAAATTCTATTATATATCACTATGAAAACACTTTACTATTGATTACATATATCAAATACATAATAAGTATTGTCCATCTATTTACCCAAAATCTATTCATAAATTTTATATTTACGTTTACTGATTACGCAAGTTACTATCAATTTTATATACCACATACGTAAAAGCATTTCTTTCCATTTACCTTTACATGATTTTCACTGTATGCGCACATTTCTCAATTGTTTTACTAAAATTCATAATCAAATCGATTTACTCATAAACATACATTCAAAATACATATATTTTATTAATTATCATATAAGTTCGATTTGAAAGGAAATTTTATTTCAAATTCCTATGCAAACACATTACCAAGAATCACACCTATCAAACGCGTAATGATCATTTTCTATATATATTTATATATGTAAAGTTTTTTCAAATTCTTAAACTTTTATTAGAAATCACACATAAAAACTACTTTATTAATAATTACACATACAAAACACGTAAAAATCAATCTTATCATAGTCACTTTATTAAAAGTTTCAAATATCTAAATGATATACTTAATATGATTAATAAATTCGATTTGTAAGAATTTTAGTACAAATCCTAATGAAAATATTTTACTAATAATTATTCTTATCAAAGACATAGTAATCATTACTTATATATATATATAAACAATATAATACGATTTAACACGATTTTGTTTAACAATTTTCATTTCAATTTTTTTTTTAACACAGTAATTCAATGTCAATTTTTCAATAATAAAATCAAACAAAATACATAAACAATTAGTTTTTTAAAAACACATATATCAAACATGATTAAAGATAAACTTCAATCACATAAACTTTTTTAAAATCCATTAAACACATTTACACTATTATCTTTTTAACTAAATTTCATATCGTAATCATAATTATATTTTTGAAAATAGCACATTATCGTCAAAGAAAAATCAAAACACACTATACAAATTTTAACAATATTTTCGTAATATATTAACTAATTATTTAAAAATTATAACCAATCAAAGAGTTCATAACATAATATCAATTAATAAATAAAAATTTCAACATTCATCATGTCAAATCTTACTTGTCACATCTAATTACAATATTACCCTCTTTCATATATTTTATTTTATCAAATAACATTTATCAAACATATTTATGATTTTACCATTTTTCTTTAATTAGAGCAATTTGTAAAATTCTATCACAATACCATGAATCGATAACGGGTTTCCTGGCATCAGTCAGACTAAACGGCAACCCCAGCAACAACCGCTCGATGACTATCCACCGGGTCGCATATCACAATCTGTTTTTATTTCGGGATCGGGCACTCAATGTCTCTTAAGGTCCATCATATAACGTCTGTAATCAATCGTAACGGTGTAGTACTGCTAATAATCACCCTATTGACTAGTCAACTATCAATCCCCACCTACCGGTGACTAGTTTTACGCGAACCCTTTAAGTTTTCAAGATTATAAAATTTTCAATTTAAAATGAAAATTTTAATTGCGTAAACTTTTTATTGCATATTTAATCAATTCATCGAATTTCTTCGGGGCATCACTTATAGTCATTTCAAATGACAATTTTACCCCTAGTTTTTATATCACATCTTAACAAAATACTTATCATATTTTTCATGTTCTAATTTAATCTCAAAAGAGGAGAATCTCAATTTTTTTTTCATTTTCAATTCCAAATCCGTTATACGTACCATCAACACATGATATAATTAATATAACAATAGAAGTGAAAACACGAAAATACCTCTAAGACACTCTATATTTCAAATTCAGCCATAAGGGGGTTTATTTTACGAAATCATTTTCGAACCCATTTTTCATCAAACAAACTCATCCAATGGCATGGAATTGTCGCATAATTAACACCCAAAACTATTTGATATCTCAAATAATCAAATTAAACAATTTTCAAAGGAATTTACACGTGGATATCAAACTAATAAACGTAAATTTTCATTCCAACCATTATATCATCACAAAAACCACTCAAATATCATTCAAATGGAAAAGAAATAACAAAAATGCCCCTAAATTCTTCTCCACTTAATATTCAGCCTAAGGGTTCTTTTTCGAAATCATTTTTCAACCAATTTTTCACTCTAATAACATGTCAACAACACATAAATAACATAAAAACTTATTTAACATATCAAAGAAACAAATTTATCAAGTTTCAGATAAATTTACATACTAATATCAAACTAATAAAAATAAAATTTTTCAAAGATGTGTACACCAACCTTATAGACTTGTTTTTTAGCTTTCCACACACCCAATAAGAGGTTTTCACGCCTCCCTAACATTCCTTAAGAGCTCAAGCATTCAAACCCTCACCTAGTGTTCAAAATAAATAAATCTCAACAAAGAAATTCACATACGATTGATCAAATACAAAAACAATTAAATTTACATGTTCTAGAAATTATTTAAACAATTTTTAACTTATACCCATCACAAGAAATAAAAACCCATGAACATACCTTAAATTGCACCTCTTTTTGAGCAAAAATTAACTTGGTAAATGAATGAGTTTATGATGAATTTAAAGTTTGGAATTGATAGATGGTGAAAACAAATAGATAATTTGATGAATTAAATGATGAAAATAACAAAGAAATGAAATAAAGGAGGAAAACGAAGCAAGCGGCAGAAGTGGAAAACGGAGTTGGCAGATGGAGAGAAGGAAAATGAAAAAATCTGGGCAACAATCAATTTTATATTAACCAACTTTTCATATTTATGAAATTACCCCAAAACTTTCTTTATTTACATTTTAGCCTCAAACTTTTTTTATTTATAATTTGACCCCAATGACATTTGTTACTATGTCATTGGACGCTCTTGCCACACACCATTTCACTATCTCATTCAAACTTATCCATAATCTTATTTTATCCAAAAATAATGAATTTATTTTAAATGAAAAAATTATTAATTCTTTATTCAACCCAAAATTATCTCATACGAAACGATCAAATTTCACTTACTCATTTTTCAATTCTAACCCTCCTATTCTTTGACTTATTTTCTTTAAATTCGAAAATAATTCGTTACGCAAGAAAACGTTTCCGAAAATATTCAATTTCGCTTATTACGATCAAAACATTTTACAATCGCTCGAATTTCATTAAATTCAACTTTATTCCTATTTAAAAAATTACTTATGAAATCAACGAATACTAATCGGACGGAAATAAATATCGGGACTGATGGAAACCTAGGAAGCAAGTTTAATGATCCTTTAAGCATCAATGGAGGACCTATTACAAGAGCTAGAGCTAAAAGGATGAAGAGGGCTTTAAATTGGCTGATTCAAGATATTTGGGCTAAGAGTATTGTGCAACAAGGGTTAGACGGCATGAAGAGAACACCAAGGCTCCAAAACATGATCCAAGCTCAAGATCAAATCTAAAATCATAAATATTGAAGACTTGGGCTTGGGTGGCTATTTGAAGACATAATAGGTTGGTTTTATTTGTTTGTATTAATTTGGGCCTAATTTATGTTTTAGTTTATTTAATTAGTTAGTTAAGTATCAAACTTTGACATTATTGGGCTTTAATTTGTTTTATTACATGTTGGGTCATTAGTTTATATATTGGACTATCATATTTAATTATTTTAAGCTCTAACTTAGTTATTTAAGCCCAAGTAGGGTGTATTAATGGGGTAGAGCGTCCATGCAATGTTTAAAAGCTAGGATTTAATTTATTTTAGCTATAAAAGGCCATGTAATGCTCAAAAATGAGATTAGATAATTTGGATATAAAATTTCAGTTTTCTCTCTTTGTTCTTGAAGAACTTTGAGAATTTATCAAGGTTTGATTCTTGATTTAACATTTGACTTATCTCTCTCATTATTCGCTTGTTCTTGGGAGTGACGTTTTTATTATCTTGGTTCGTGATTCGCTAATCATTGGATCAAGGTACATTCTTTTTATTTTCTTTGTTCCTGAATTAAACTTTTTTGGGGTTGTTGATTCAATTGTTTGTGGGTATCGTATCGCTATATACGGGGTTCGCATCATTTGGTATCAGAGCTTTAGGTTAATTAATTTGGGATTTACTTTGAAAAAAAAAACTCACATCTATTCATCTTCTTTCCATAAACACCATGTTTGTTTCGTCATATTCTCTTGTTCGTTTTGTTACTGTTCACGTTATTTATTATGCTTTTTGTTTCCATCTTGATTCACAAGTTACTAATATTCTTCATTGTGTGTGGTTTTTAGTATTGAACAAAAAAAAAGAACAAAAAAAGAGAGAGCAGAAAAACAAAAGGAAAAAAAAAAAGGAAAGAAACAACAGAAGAAAAAAATAAGGAAAAGAAAAAGAAAAGAAAGAAAGAAATTCTTAATTGGAGGAGAGTAAAATTTTATTACTTTATTAATTGGATATCTTGCATGTAAGGAAAGTATTTTAAGGAAATAATTTCACTTTTTTCCTTAAGTTCTTGTCTAAATAAGAAGGAATCAATTTTATTTCTTTCCTATTTTATTCTTGCTTACATAAAGAAATAAAATTTATTTCCTTTCCATTCTAGTCTTCCATAAATCAAGGGGGTAAACTTTAGTCTTTTTCTAAGTTTATTTCTTTGAAATCATCTTGTTTCCATTTGTTTCTCACTTTGACCACAATTAATTCATTTTGTATCTTCATTGATTCTTGAATGTCTTTCATGTTCCATTATTTCCTTTCATAAACGTGTGTCATTTTCTTATTGAAGATTAGTCAAGGTGATTATTTCAAGGGTGACCTTGGTGTAATCGATTAGTTCTATTAAGAACTTAGAGACAAAACTTTGAGTGTGGATAGGGAGTGTTAAGTTACATCACGAGTGTTGAGTAAAAACAAGAGTGACGAGTGATAAACACGTGAGAATTAGAGTGAAACAGGTGAGAGAGTGTTGTGAGAATTTTTTTTTTCTAACATTTTTTGCAGGTTTCAAACATGTCTTTAAGTAATGAAAGAGACATTGAAGGAGGAGAAAAGATCAATTAGTCAAATGTGCTCAAAGCAATGCAGCAACAATTTGAGAGGATGAATGTGGTGTTTGGAGATATTAGAGATCGATTGGAGAGACAAGACGAGGCCATTGCTAATTTGCAAAGAGGACAACAAAGGAGGACTCCAGAATTGCGTGGTGGTGGTAATGCGTTTGAGGATGATTTTGGGGTAGTTTATGGAGATGAATTAGATTTAGAAGATAATGCATTCAATGCCCGTAGGGAAGGCTTTAGAGGTGGTAGAGGTGGACGTGGAGGTAGAGGTAATGTTAATAGAAATAATAGGAATTATGGGATTGGGAACGAGAGAGAAAGGTGGAATGATAGACAGGATAGGGATCTTTGTAGCATAAAGATGAAAATACCCTCTTTCCAAGGGAAGATGGATCCAGATGTGTATCTTGAGTGGGAGAATGATTTTTGAGTGTCATAACTTTGCCGAGGAGAAGAAGGTGAAACTAGCTGCAACTGAGTTTGTAGATTATGTTGTGGTTTGGTGGGATCAGTTAGTGTTGAATAAAAGGAGAAATCGTGAGCTTCCTATCAATACTTGGGATGACATGAAATCAGTTATGAGGAGGTGATTTGTCCCTAGTTCATATTATAGGGAATTGTATCAAAGATTGACAGGTCTTATACAGGGTTCTAAGAGTGTAGAAGATTATTACAAGGAGATAGAGATAGCCATGATTAGAGCCAATGTGGATGAAGATAGAGAGGCTACTATGGCTCGATTCTTGCAAGGGTTGAACAAGGATATTACCAACATCGTGGAGTTGCAACATTATGTCGAAGTGGAGGAAATGGTTCATATGACCATGAAAGTGGAAAGGCAACTCAAACGAAGGGGTACCATGTCACGATATGGTAGTAATTCGGGTTTTATATCCACGTGGAAGTCGAATTAGGGTAAAAAAGATGAAAAAGCATCTTTTAAGCCTAAGGTCGAGAGTATTAAGCCTAAGGAGGGTGATGGTAGTCACGATAAGGGCAAGGTTAAAGAAACTCAAAAGAGAAATAGGGACATTAAATGCTTCAGATGTTTAGGTAGAGGTCATATCTCTTCTCAATGTCCTAATAAGCGAGTTATGATCTTGAGGGAGGATGAAGACATAGAAACCGATGGTTAGAGTGAAGATGATGAGATGCCACCGCTAGAAGAAGCTAGTGATGTTGAGATTGCATATCCAGCAAATGAGAGATTGTTAGTAGCTAGGCGTGCTTTGAGTGTGCAAGTGAAGAAAAGTGATGAGGTGCAACATGAAAACATTTTCCATACTAGATGTCATATCAAAGACAGAGTTTGTAGTATGATCATTGATGGGCGGTAGTTGCACTAATGTTGCTAGCACTGAATTAGTAAAAAAACTAAGTTTACCTACTTCTAAACATCCTAAACCATACAAATTACAATGGTTGAATGATTGTGGAGAAGTTAAGGTGACAAAACAGGTGCTAATATCCTTTACTATTGGTAGGTACAAGGATAAGATGTTATGTGATGAACCTATGCAAGCGGGTCACTTGCTTCTGGGACGTCCATGGCAATATGATAGGAAGGTAACTCATGACGGGTTTAAGAATAGATATTCTTTTACCATGGATGGGTGAACGATCACTCTTGTGTCTTTAACACCTTAACAGGTGTATGAAGATCAAGTGAGGATAAGAGCGAGTGAGCAAAAGAAAGAAAGTGAGACAAAAGGAGAGGCCGAGAGTTCAAACACTTGTGAGGTTGAGAGGAAAAGTGACCAAACACTAGAATGTGAGCAAAAGAAAAGTGGGAAGATTGAGTGCAAAGGAGAGAATGAGAGAAAAACAAGTGAGAAAAAAAAAATGAGTGTTTATGCAAAAGGGAGTGATGTGAGGGTTGCTTTTCTAGCCAAACAACAAATGTTTGTACTTTTGTACAAAGATACTTATTTTTCTAACTCTAACATTGTTGTTTCTTTGCCTAGTATTGTTACAACTCTTTTGCAAGAATTCAATGATGTATTCCCTAAAGAGGTCCCAGATGGATTACCACCGAAAAGAGGAATAGAGCATCAAATCGACTTTATACCTGGGGCTACAATTCCAAATCGTCCAGCTTACAGGAGCAATCCTGAGGAAACAAAGGAGCTTCAAAGGTTGGTTAAGGAGTTGTTAAAGAATGGGTACGTGAGGGAGAGCATGAGTCCATGTGTCGTACCGGTTCTACTTGTACCTAAGAAGGATGAGACTTGGTGTATGTGCATCGATTGCAAAGCTGTCAACAAAATAACAGTTAAGTATTGTTAACGTCTGAAAATGGTTTCCTTAGTCAACGAGGTTGTTTTTGGGCCCAAGCTGCAGTTTCGAACATTCAGCATAATGCATGCAAAGCAATAAGAATGAGAATGAGAGGTTAGAGGTGAGGAGAAAAGACACGGAAGATTTTTAGAGTGGTTCGGCCCAAAACGATGCCTACGTCCACTGTTCACTCTCTCACTATTTTGACAGAGTAATGACACAGAAATTTTGGATCCCTTTTACAGTGAAAATTGTCACCTATTTATAGATCAATGGGACATGCTACAGTGAAACAGAATAAGACAAAAGTAAACAGTTAGCTACAGTTACAATGATAGATAGCATTTAATGCGCCGGAATCTCAATTAATACGGCTGTCAGAGCATTAAATGCGGCCGAAAATATAATAAATGCGGTCGAATCCAGCGCATTTGAGGTCTGCCCAAGGGAGATTTCTGATGACTGGGTCGGATACACCATGATGGGCTGTCGAGATCACGATCACAGCTTTTGGTGGATGTAGCGTGCATGGCACGTCTTGGAACTGTACTCTGCATGGCGCTGTTGACTTCTGTTGACTAGGGACTCTCAAGAGCAAGGCGGGGACGGATCTTCCAGCAAATTGAGTACCAAGTCAGTTGGGAGAGTAAGTGAATCTTTGATAAGTCTGGCTACCTGGAGAGTCGAAGAGGCAGATTATGAGTCAGCATGTCCGCAGCTGGTCATGACGGTGAGGCGGGCAATATCACGAGTGAAGGAGTCGGTACGCAGCCACGCTCAGGGATTAGCGATCAGCAGATCATCTTGGGCGAGAAGGACTTGTCGAACATTTCTGACGGATGGCTCCTCTTGGCGGATATCTCAATCGGACAGGATTGGCGGACAGGCAGGCGGTCAATCATGGCGGATAATTTGGCGAGCAGGCTTAACAGTCCCGGCTGGCGGCCAGCGATCAATCTGAGCGATGAGAGCCAACGATCAGCAATCAAGACCAGCGGTCAAACCGAGCGAACAAAGCTGATGGAGAAATCGACAGTCTGAATGGCGGATAGAGATAGCGGTTAAAGTCAGCTCTCCGAATAGGCGCCTACGGTCAGAATCATCGGTCAGGCTGAGCGATAGCGATTAGCGGTCACGAATGGGTTTTCCGTTAGAGAGGCGGATTGGAAGAGATGACGGATAATTGGGCCTTCTAGCCACTGAGCCTGTACTGTAGATCATTCTGGGCCCGATTATTCTGGTCGCTAAATTATCCGTAACAAGTATCGACATCCCATACCTAGATTAGATGACATATTGGATGAGCTGCATGGATCTTGTGTGTTTTTTAAAATTGATTTGAAAAGTGGATACCATCAAATTAGAATGAAAGAAGGAGATGGGTGGAAAATGCTTTTAAAACTAAACATGGTTTATACGAGTGGTTAGTAATGTCTTTTGGTTTAACTAATGCTCCTAGTACTTTTATGAGGCTAATGAATCATTTTACGCTCTTTCATTGGAAAATTTGTTGTGGTCTACTTTGATGACATATTAGTGTACAACAAGAGCATAGATGAACATGTTAGACATTTGTATTGTGTGCTTGATGTGTTACGGAAAGAAAAATTGTTTGCTAATTTGAAAAAGTGTTCCTTTTGCACTGAAAAGATTGTATTTTTGGGTTATGTTGTTTCGTTAAAAGGGATAAAAGTAAATGAAGAAAAGGTTAAGACTATTAAAGAGTGGCCTATACCTAAAAATGTTAGTGAGGTGCGTAGTTTTCATGGGCTAGTTAGTTTTTATAGAAGATTTATTAAAAATTTTAGCATCATCGCTGCACCACTAACTGAGATTGTGAAAAAGAGTGTGGATTTCAAATGGGGTAGTGAGCAACAACACGCATTTGATTTGATTAAGGATACATTGTGTTATGTACCATTGCTTGCATTGCCTGATTTCTCTAAGACATTTAAGATAAAGTGTGATGCATCGAGAATAGGTATAGAGGCTATTCTCTTGCAAGATAAGCGTCCTATAGCATATTTTAGTGAGAAATTAAGTGGAGCATCATTGAATTATCCTACTTATGATAAAGAGTTGTATGCTTTAGTTAGGGCCTTAGAAACTTGGCAACATTATTTATGGCCTAAGGAATTTGTAATTCATACTGATCATGAGTCCTTGAAGTTCTTGAAATGACAAAATAAATTGAGTAGGAGGCATGCTAAATGGGTAGAGTTCATAGAAACGTTTCCTTATGTGATCAAGTACAAACAAGGAAAGGAAAATGTTGTAACTGATGCTTTATCTCGCAGGTATACATTAATTTCTATGTTGAATGCAAGATTACTGGGTTTTGAGCATATCAAGGACTTGTATGTGAATGATCCTGATTTTTCTTCCATGTATGTTGCTTGTGAGAACACTGTTTTTGATAAATTCTATACGCATAAGGGGTTTTTGTTTAGGGAGAATAGGCTATGTATTCCTCAAGGATCTATGAGAGAGTAGTTAGTTAGAGAAGCACATGAGGGAGGACTAATGAGACATTTTGGTGTTAGGAAAACTTTAGATGTATTAAACGAACATTTCTTTTGGCCACACATGAAGAGAGATGTTGAGAGAGTTTGTGATAAGTGCATAACATGTAGACAGTCGAAGTCTAGGGCTTTACCGCATGCTTTGTATACACCTTTACCCATATCTAGTGAATCTTGGATTGATATTTCTATGGATTTTGTGTTGGGTTTACCTAGATCCGAAAAGGGTCGAGATTCGGTATTTGTTGTGGTTGACAGGTTTTCGAAAATGGCTCACTTCATTACATGTCACAAGACCGATGATGCAACACACGTGCTGATTTATTCTTCAAGAAGATTGTTAAACTTCATGCAATGCCAAAGAGTATTGTTTCAAACCGAGATGCAAAATTCTTAAGCCATTTTTAGAGGACTTTGTGGGGAAAGTTAGGAACGAAGCTGTTATTTTCCACTACTTACCATCCACAAACCGATGGACAAACGGAGGCGGTTAACAGGACTCTGGGTACTTTGCTACGTTCCATCATCCAAAAAAACTTGAAGAATTGGGAAGACTGTCTGTCACATGTAGAGTTTGCTTACAATAGGAGCGTGCATTCGACTATTGGTTATTCGCCATTTGAAGTGGTATATGGGTTCAATCCACTTACTTCATTGGATTTGATACATTTGCCTATGGAGGAAAGAACAAACTTAGATGGGAAAAAGAAAGCTAATTTTGTTAGGCAACTACATGCAAAAGTTAGGCAACATATTGAGAGGAGGACCGAGCAATATGCGACTCAAGCAAACAAAGGGCGAAAGAAAGTTGTGTTCGAACCTGGAGATTGGGTTTGGGTGTATATGAGCAAGGAGAGGTTTCCTGAGCAACGGAAATCTAAGTTGCAACCGCGTGGAGATGGTCCATTCCAAGTGATTGAACGCATCAATGATAATGCATACAAGATAGACTTGCCAGGTGAGTATAATGTTAGTGCAACTTTTAATGTTTCTGATCTTTCTCCTTTTGATTTTGATGCAGGTGCAGATTTGAGGACAAATCCTTTTGAGTAGAGGGGGAATGATGGAAACCCAGGAAGCAAGTTTAATGATCCTTTAAGCATCAATGGAGGACCTATTACAAGAGCTAAAGCTAAAGTTAAAAGGATGTAAGAGGCTTTAAATGGGCTGATTCAAGAGATTTGGGCCAAGAGTATTGCGCAACAAGGGTTGGACGGCATGGAGAGAACACCAAGGCTCCAAAACATGATCCAAACTCAAGATCAAGTCCCAAATCATAAATATTGAATACTTGGGCTTGGGTGGCTATTTGAAGACATATTAGGTTGGTTTTATTTGTTTGTATTAATTGGGCTTAATTTATGTTTTAGTTTATTTAATTAGTTAGTTAAGCATCAAACTTTGGCATTATTAGACTTTAATTTGTTTTATTACATGTTGGGTCATTAGTTTATATATTGGGCTATTATATTTAATTATTTTAAGCCCAAACTTAGTTATTTAAGCCCAAGTGGGATGTATTAATGGGGTAGGGCGTCCATGCAATGTTTAGAAGCTAGGATTTGATTTATTTTAGCTATAAAAGGCCATGTAATGCTCAAAAACGAGATTAGACAATTTGGATATAAAATTTCAGTTTTCTCTCTTTGTTCTTGAAGAACTTTGAGAATTTATCAAGATTTGATTCTTGATTTAACACTTGACTTATTTCCCTCATTCTTCGCTTGTTCTTGGGAGTGTCGTCTTTGTTATCTTGGTTCGTGATTCGCTAATCATTGGGTCAAGGTACATTCTTTTTATTTTCTTTGTTCTTGAATTAAACTTTCTTGGGTTTATTGATTCAATTGTTTGTAGGTGTCGTATCGCTATATACGGGGTTCGCATCAGGAACGTTACAAGAAATTCAATTTCCTACTTCAATTGAAAGACTTAGTTCATATCCAATATAGAATCAAATCTTATAGATTTAGAACTCTTTACTTTTAATTTAATATGGAATCTAATTACGATTAAATTAAAACTTTTTTAATTTAATTTAATATTGAATCTAATTTCAATTAAATTAAAATTATTATTTCCATTAATTAATTAAATGAGTTTTCATTGAATCAAATAATTCTAAATCATAAATAATTTAATGATACCATTTAAAATTAAACTCATAATCTCTATAGATAATTAAATAATTATATATATTTAAATAATTCATGAACATGTCCATAAAATTTATGTGTGACACTAATAATTGGACAATGCAATTATATTATTTCCTTTATTTCTTTATGTGGTTGTGAGCAAGTAATGAGACTAAATGGAGCTATAATTTGAGTTTCAATAATATTGAAATTATTAATTAAAATTTTTAATTAAATAATTCACTATTATTAATCTTAGAGTTACTTCACTAAAAATTTAGGGTTGTACTCTCAAAATCATAGATGTTTTACATAATCTGAATTTTCAGTATTCATTAATTTAATCATTTCATATGATTCGATCCTCCACTAGTAGTTCATAATTAAAATTAGGTCATTAAAGACCATTATACCTCTTTAATTATATATATTATTCCATTAAGTACCATTGATTCTCTAATAAACAATAAATTCATAATAGCTTATAAATTTATCTTTCTATTTACTCATAAACAAAAAGTCGAGTGCTCTTATTACTTAAGAGCTGACTTAGTACTTGTTAACGTCAGGAAAAGGTTCCCTTAGTCAACGAGGTTATTTTAGGGCCCAAGCTCACAGTTTCGTACGGTCGATGGGGCGCATGCAAAATAATGGGGGGGGGAAACTGGAGGAGTTAGAGGCGAGGAAGAAAAGACACAGAAGATTTTCAGAGTGGTTCGGCCCAAAAAGATGCCTACGTCCACTGTTCACTCTCTCACTATTTGAGCAGAGTAACGACACTCAAAAATTCCATCCCATTTTACAGTGAAAATCGTCCCCTTTTATAGAGGAAGGGGACATGCTACAGTAAACAGGATAAGACAAAAATGAATAGTTAACTACAGTTACACTGACAGACAGCATTTAATGCGCCGGAAACCCAATTAAAACGACTGACAGTACATTAAATGCGGCCGAAAACACATTAAATGCAGCCGAATCCGTCGCATCCGAGGTCTGTCCATAGAGGATCTTTGCTGACCGGGTCGGATATGCAATGATGGGTTGTCGAGGCCGGGATTCTGACTTCTGGTAGAAGTAGCGTGCATGGCAAGCTTTGGAGCTGTGCTCTGCATGGCGCTGTTGATTCCTGCTGACCGGAGCTTCCAAATTCGAGAGGGAGACGGATTTCTCCAGCGGACTGGACAGTTGGTGGGATGGATTCTGGAACGGCACGCCCACAGCCGATCATGGCGCTGAGGCGGATAACATCATGAGTGGAGGAGTCGGAATGCGGCCACGCTCGGAAGACAGCGGTCAATTCAGACGGATAACTGTGGGTGAGGATGGCTTGTTGGATGCCTTTGATGGACGGCTCCTCTTCGACGGATACCTCAATCGGACTGAAAATAGTGGACAAACAGAATATGGCGGTCTGATATAGTTGTCACGGATGGCGGATGTTCTCGCGGGCAAATCTGAAGGATGGAAGTCAGCGATCAGCGATGAGGGCCGGCGGTTCGCTTTAGCAAGCAGAATTCTGGGGGAACGTGGCGATCTGAATGACGGGGAACATAGCGGTCATAAAAGGTCTTGCAGAATAGGTGACATACGTTGAGATCGAGCGATCGGGCTGAGCGATAGCGGGCTTATTGAGCGATATCGGGCTTCGGCCTCAGCGAGCGCCCACTAAGGGGCCATGATTCTAGGAGGGTGGGCCTTGATGGGTACGGATATCCGGGCGTTTGGGCTCCTAGGCTTGCACTGCAGATCCAATTGGGCCGGACCGTTATGATCGCAATAATTCCACCATAACAGTACTTAAGGGAACTATTCATCTATTTCTTGTAAAAATAAATAGATTCCATTATTGTGTAGAGAGACTATTTATTAAATCATATCTCCAAAGTATAAAATTCATTGACCATAAATCTATAATAATTTCACCTATATAAATCAAAATATATGACTTAACAAATAGGAATTTATAAAACACTCAAGATTAAGACGAATCCATATATGATCATCTAGATGATAAATATGAATATTTTTATTTAACAGATATTAATAAGGAATTTATTTTCATCATGGTCCAGTCCTATATAATCTCTATTATATAAAGTGTCTCTATTTTCATGTTGCCACATGAATAATTTCAGATAAGATTATCATATCAAATACGAAATGGACTACAGTTATGGATTTACCGTAAACAAAGTATCTAGTTTTATTTTCTTTCTACGGACTCTTTAGATTACTGATCTCAAACTAAATCCTTTTATATATAATACTTATATACTTAGTTCGGGATTATATAAGTGATCATGGATATTACATGATATTCGTAGGAAACAAATATTTCACAAATACATACAAATTAAATACAATAAGCATTGTTTATTTATTATTGATTTAAAACATTTACAAATTATAAACTCTTATAGCACAAAATCCTAACAATTACTTCATAAAATCGTACATAAATTGATATGTGGTAAGCAAGATTGATTTCCTCATGGACACATGGTACAACTCAAAATTATTATAAAAAATTTATGTTTACCTTAAGAATCAATTAAATATCTTCATATCTTTGCTTTAGCTTGCAGTAGTAATGTTGATCTGTGAAGGTAATTAAGTCATCGTTGAATGTTCTTAAAGGTACATAATGTTATTATTGATCTCCTTAAAAAAATGTGGTGGGTAGGTCATAGATCATAGTTGCTATCTACAATTATAGGTCATATATTTTTCGAGTTCAAAACATATCTATATAATTAAGATAATCAATATTAATAACTCGTTTAAAAGTTGTGTTAGCAATGTGTAATGTCACAATTATACGAGGGATTGATGCCTGATTCTAAAGTATCTATTGGTTGGAGACTTTGTAGCCAAAAAAAAAAAAAAAAAATGCATGAGAATTAATATAGTCCGGTTATTGTACACTTACAATTTCATAGAATTTCACTGACAACTTTTTTTTTTTGGTTATTGGGATCAACCCAGGTTGTTGACATGACTAGTTGATATAAGACTTTATGGCGTTGTCTGGGACTCTTCTCCTAGAGAGCAAGAGAGTGTAACCCACACGAAATAAAAAAATTGCCCACACTTTAGATGAGACTTTGTAAGTTGAACTCACAACTTTAAAAATGAATAGTTGATGGACTTGGTCTTACCACTAGACCAAAGCTGCTTTCTCAATTTCACATACAACTTTAACATTAGAAAAAACAAATGTAACATATTTATGAACTATATTACAACTATAGATTATATAATCTCATTCACAATATTGGAATTAATAAGTATAGTACTATTGCTACCACAGTTGAACCAAATTTTACATATCTTGAATTATAGTAATGACAAATAAGATAGATGAGTTCAATTTTTTGGGTTGGGCTACAACTATAAGCCCAATCGATAACAACCACGATCGGTCTTGGTTGAGTTAAAGAGAGGGGGAGAGAGAGGGAGAGAGAGAGAGAGAGAAAGAGAGAGAGTGAGGACTCGGTTAACGAAAATAGGTTGAGATTCAAGATAACATGTGTTTAAATTCATTTAAAAAAAAAAAAAATCAATCAACATTGATGGTGTGCTTATTTCATGAATTAAGAAATGAGAATAAGGAATGAGATTAATTGATGATGTTTACTTTTTTAAAATTCATTCTGTAATGAGAATGAAAGTGTGAGTCTCACATCAATTTGTGATTGTGGAATGAGAATTTTATTTCTCCTAACCCACTTGGGAATCCCATTCTCATTCTTTTTGTCAAAATAAAAAGTCCATTTAATGCTTATTTAAAAAATAAAGAAAAACCTATTTTATTTGATATTAAAAAAATAAATGCATATTGTAACAAAAAACTACACACCATTGGTTTTTCATCATCAATTTCTTAATTATTATAATGGACTAATTAAATAATATACATTTTTTTTTATTATAATATACAATTTTTTATTTGATATTAAAAAAATTACATATTAAAATAAAAAACTACATACTAAGTTAGTAGACTATTAAAATAATATGTAATTTTTTTTATTATAATATAAGTTTTTTATTTGATATTAAAAAAAAAAGTATATTATAATAAAAAACTGCACATTATTATATTAATCTATAATTTTAATTAAAGGTATTGTTATGGATAATTTAACGATCAGAATAATCGGGCCCAGGAAGATCTACAGTGCAGGCCCAGTGGCTCAAAGGCCCAATGATTCACCATCTCTTCCAATCTGCCTTCCCGATGGAGGGCTCATTTGTGATCGCTCGTCACGACCGCTGATGGCCTGTGTTCAGACTGACCGTTGATTCTGACCGCAGGCGCCAATTCTGAGCGCTGGCTCTGACCGTTATCTCCGTCTGCCATTCTGACCGTCAATCTTTCCGTCAGTTCTGTTTGTTCAGTTTGACCGCTGGCCCTGATCGCTGACCGTTGGCTTTCATCGCTCAGACTGACCGCTGGCCGCTGGCAGTGTCTGCTAAGCCTGCTCGCCAGATTATTCGCCATGATTGACTGTCCGGCTGTTCGTCGATTTTGTCCGTGCAAGATATCCGCTAAGAGGAACCATCCATCAGAAATGTTCAACAAGTCCTCCTCGCCTAAGATGATCCGGCTAAACTAATCACTAACCTCTGAGCGTGGCCGTATACCGGCTCCTTCACTCGCAATATTGCCCGCCTCACTGTCATGACCAGCTGCGGACGTGTTGACTCATAATCCGCCTCCTCGACTCTCCAAATAGCCAGACTTATCAGAGATTTATTTATTCTCCTAACTGACTTGGTATTTCGTCTGTTGGAAGATCCATCCCCGCCTTGCTCCTAAGAGTCCTAAGTCAACAGAAGTCAAAAGTGTCATGCAGAGTACAGTTCCAAAACGTGCCTTGCACGCTATATCAACTAGAAGCTGTGATTAAGATCTCGATAGCCTATCATGACATATCCAAACCAGTCACTAGAAATCTCCCTTGGGCATATCTCAGATGCGACGGATTCGGCTGTATTTAATGCACTGTTAGCCGCATTAATTGAGATCCCGGCGCATTAAATGCTGTCCATCATTGTAACTGTAGTTAACTGTTTACTTTTGTCTTATTCTGTTTTACTGTAGCATGTCTTATTTCTCTATAAATAGGGGACGAATTTCATTGTAAAAGGGATCCCCGATTCTGAGTGTCGTTACTCTACCAAAATAGTGAGAGAGTGAACAGTGGATGTAGGTATCTTTTTGGGCCGAACCACTCTAAAAATCCTTCGTGTCTCTTCTCCTTGCCTCTGATCTCTCATTCTCATTCCTTCTGCTTTGCATGCATTCTACTGACCATCCGAAACTGCAGTTTGGGCCTGAAAACAACCTCGTTGACTAAGGAAATCATTTTTCGACGTTAACAGATATTTTTGTAACTTACAATTAATCCATTTCGATTCCAAAACGAAATAAACAGTTCAATGAGAATACTGTTAATTCCGATTTCAATTCCTACAGTTGAAGCAAACAACTAATTATGATTTTGATACTTCATTTCGATTCTTTTTCTGATTCCTCAAAATGAAGTAAACGTATCATAATTTCCATCCAATAACACGTCACAAATATGATAAAAATTTTGAATCAATTAACCTACAGAATTGGGCAAACTAATCCTCTATAATTAGATAACAAAATTTACACAACTTTACCCCAAGCAATCCTAGTATCTTTACTTAGAAAAGTTGAAAAATCAACAAGATAATTACCCAACAATCTGCAGGATTTTATTTATTCTTTAAAGCAAACAATAACATATTTAAATTCTAAAGTTTCATGACTATTTATACTCTCGCAAATCTTTGAGAAATAAAACTTTCCTAAAATGAAATAATAAACAAAAGGAAAAATATCAAACAATAAAGAAAATAATATTAATTTTTAAAAGGAAATAATATTAAATCCTAAAAGTGAATAATATCAAATCCAAAAAAAAAAAAATTAAATCCTAAATGGAAATAATTCTAATTTAATAAATAAATAAAATAATAAGTAAACAAAGACAAATCCTAATTAAACTAATTCTTAAATTAACCCACTTGTTGACTCTTCTTTGATCCCTGCCTTTTGGTAGAGGTTCCTAACGTACTAGTTCAACTTAAGAGACATCAATTGGATAAAGAACTTTCCAAAAGAGGAATTTCACACTTAAATGAAGATTAGATCATCGTCATTATCCTTTCTAAGCTTACATTATTAACACCATTTACTAATTACATTAGAAATAATAGTAGAATTTTTAAATTTTTTTTATCCAAATTACTTATTCAAATGACATGACACATCATATTAATTATTAACTCATATATCACATTATTTGAGTGTGTATATATATAAATTTTAATGTTTATAATAGTAATTTGATTTATTCTTTATAGTAAAAATATGGTCTGCATTGTTGTGTAACTCTGAAGATGTTTTTTAAATTTTCTTTATTATTTTTAGGTTGAATTTGTAAGATTATTTAAATGAAAAATTGAAAACAAAAAGAAACAAAATGAAAACTTGAACTTAGAAGAAAACTATAATATCTGAAAAACAAAATAATTAGAGAGAAAACGAAAATGAGAAAATAAGTCTTAATAAGCCTCAAAGGAGGCAAATTCTGGACTTTATAACTTTTGTAAGAAAATCAATATTGATAAAATAGTATTTTTGTTTTGCCATATAATTTAGTGCTATTGAAACTCAAATTATTAAATGAATTATGTAGTCATAAAATGAGGGTGAAAAGATGTTAAAAATAAATGGTGCTATTGAAACTTAAATTAGTAAATGGGTGATCTACTCATAAAATAATGACCAAAAAGTTGAAAACTTACCCTGTTTCGGTATTGAAGTGTAGTTTGAAATGCTACCCCGGTTTTATGATGTTTTTTGGTTGGCTTTGATAAAAATAATAAAAATATAAGAGATTAGCTTTGATATAATTATATGTACTCCATATAGTTACAAAATTATCTTGCATTAATAATGGTCATAAGACTGTCCAAATCTACTACTTAACACTACATGTACAATATGGAAATCTACTTTCATCATATCAAGAGATAGAGATGACAACGGGTTGGAGCGATGTTGGATTAGTCTGTTCTAATACTGACCCAATATTTTGATAGGGTGCCTTAAACTCGACTCGTGACCCCCAAATAGGTTGTCACTTTTTATCCCAAATCTGATCTCTTTTGAGGTGGTCTACCCCAAACTCGATCTATTTTAAGTCAATTTAATTTCTAATCAGTTGCAAAATTTATATTAAAAATAAATATATAAACAATAAATAAACATTAAAACTTAAAATAACTTAATTTTCACTTCAATTCAACATCACATTCATATAATATCAATATAAATATAAATTCATTAAGCACAAACACCAATAATAACAATCATGTAACAAAATTTCATTTATTACATAATAAAATTCCATAACAAAATAATAATACACAACACTTAAAATTAAACTATAACAATGATAATAATATGTAATTAAAATATAATAAAATAGAAAACTCAATCCGAAACAAAATTGAGTCAAAAAATTTGATCAAAACCCAATCCAAAACTTGATTTCAATGTCATGAATTCGTCCCAAATAAATCGAAGTCTAGTCTGTTTGGGTCAGATCTAGAAATTTGCCATTTGTATTGACATATTAACATTTTGTGCAATCATAAAGTCTATAATGAAACTTCATTAGATGTACAAATGTAAGCTTTGTAGTTTGTAATTCGTGCCCTGTACGCGACAGTTTATACTTATTTATAAGAGCAAATTACAATTTAGCTACCCGGTTTAAACGCTTTCACAGGCGAAGCAAATGTTTTCATGTTATTACAATTTATCTCCCTACCGTTAATGAATTCAGTTACACTTAACCGAATGAGGGGTAAAATTATCTTTTCATATATATATATTTTTTATTTTAAATTTTATCCCAAACATCGTCAACCTATCATCAACCATAAACCGTAAACCAGCAACCAGCAACCATCATCAACCATAAACCGTAAACCAGCAACCAGCAACCATCATCAACTGTAAAATGATTCCAAACATCATCAATCAACTAGCCAACGTCATAATCCACTTCTGAAAACCCAAAAAATAACCTCAAACGTATCCATCAAACCCAACATTATCAATCTCAAAAGCATCAAACCCAATATCATCTGAAATCAAAACCATCAAACTGAAAAAAATACATATATACCCAGATTCTGGGTTCATCTGGGTTCATCGTGAACCCAGTCTTGGTTCACGAACGAACCCAGACTGGGTTTCGTCAGTGAACCCCGTTTGGGTTCACGAACGAACCCAGCTGGGTTCGTTCGTGAACCCAGACTGGGTTCTGTGATGAACCCAGGTTCTGGGTTCGCTGACGAACCCATCAGGAACCCAGATCTGGGTTCCTGATGGGTTCGTCAGCGAACCCATCTGGGTTCGTCAGCGAACCCATCTAGGTTCGTCAACGAACCCAGATCTGGGTTCGTGATGAACCCAGCTGGGTTCGTCAGGGAACCCAGATCGGGGTGTCTGGGTTCACTCCGAGGACGAACCTCAGTGAACCCAACTGGGTTCGTCATCTTGACGAACCCAGCTGGGTTCACTGAGGTTCGTCCTCGGAGTGAACCCAGATCTGGGTTCGTTGACGAACCCAGATCGGAGTGAACCCGGAGGAAGAAGAAGCGGAAGAAGAAGAAGAAGCTGAAGAAGAGGAGAAGCCGAAGAAGATGAGAAGAAGAAGAATGAGAGGAAGAGAGAGAACAGCTGAATGAGTGAGTGAGGAGTTGACCAGACTATATATTTGGTCAACTGGTCAACTTCAGTCAAAGTGTAATTTCGTCTTTTCACCGTTTTGGTATCGTTTACCGTCAGATATAACGAATCTTACTAACGGTAGGGGGGTAAATTGCAATAATATGGAAACATTTGCTCCGCCTGTGAAAGCGTTTAAACTGGGTAGCTAAATTGTAATTTGCTCTATTTATAAAATAAAAAAAAAAAAAAAATGGTGGAAACCACAAAATAATTACAAACTATTGTTGCACTTATAGAATAAGTACAACTTCAGGTACTGTCTAGTAATTTAAACAAACAATAAATATAAAAAGTAAAATATTTATTCATCGCTCTGTTGTCCCCATAATAAACCCTAAAAACCACCAAATTCTTCACTTTTCGACTCGGCGACTCTCTCGACTCACTCATGTCGGATCCTCAGCCGCCGCCGCCAACGACGGAGCCGATGTCGATCGACGCTCCACCGACGACGAACAAAGGTGCCACCTCCTTTTCCGCTGCTGCGGCGGCTGATCTGTCGAACACCTCGGAGTTTCTGAGTCGGCACGAGGTGCTGAGGCGGCGGTCGGACCGGGTGAAGAAGCTGGCGAAGATCTACAGGTCGCATTACTGGGCGTTGATGGAGGAGTTGAGAGCGAAATACAAGGAGTACTACTGGATGTACGGCAAGAGTCCGTACAGAGACGACTGTGACGGTGACGGTGACGGTAACGGTAACGGTAACGGCGTTAAGGAGGAGGTGGTGGAGGAAGGGAAGGGGAGGGAGGGGAGTGTAGGTGGAGGAGAGGAGGTGATGAAGAAGTGCGGGGTGGCGGGATGCAAGACGAAGCCGATGGCTTTGACGAGGTTTTGCCATCCGCATATATTGTCAGATGCCAAACAGAAGCTATACACCGCTTGCACTTATGTTATCAAAAGGTATATAATATTATTATGTATGTGTAAATTTGTTGTATTGAAATTAATTATTGATATGGTTGGATTGGTTTGTGTGTGTGTTGATACGGGTGTGTGTTCTTTTTGGATGAGGAGGTTGTAGTTATGTTGTCAAAAGGTATTCTATGTGTATGGGTAGGTACGCATATCGAAAATGCTATTAGGTGCGGGATTACGCACGTTTTCATGTGTTTTGTTGGGGTGTGTGTATGTATTAATTTGGTGTGTCGAAATGGGTTTGTGTTGTTTTGGAAGAGCCGATGGGGCTTGCTATGTTGTTGAAAGGTGTTTTGTATGTGTGTATGGATATGTATGTGAAAATTATTAGCAGGTGTGGGATTTTGCTAGTGATTTTTTGTGGGATTTTGGTTGTTGGGGTGTGTGGTTATGTGTATTTAATAAGGTTGTTGTCTTGAAATTGTTGACATGGTTGGATTGTCTGGCTGTTGATATGGGTGTGTGTTATTTTGGATGTAAAGGTTGTTTTTATCTTGTCGTAGAATCATGTGTCAGAAAATTGTTATCGGGTGTGGGATTCTGTAAGTGATTTTGTATGAGAATTTGGTTTTGTGAGGGTGTGTATGTAGGAATTTAGTGTATTGAAATTGTTGATATGGTTGGATTGCGTGATGTGGGTAAGATAGGTGGTATTTTGGATGAGAAAGTTGTAGAGTTTTTGCGTTGCATGTTTGTTGATACTTGATATGGGTATGTATTATTTTGGATGAGGATTTGAGGATAGGGAACTTGTGCTTTTGTCTTAGATTGCAAATATCATGCTATGGTAGAGACTTTAAAGATATTTGTGATGTATATAGGGTGTATTTGTGATGTAGAATGATGAGGTGATTATTCCTAGGATTATGTTGTTGGAAAGGACTTTTTAGTTAGAAATAGGATTTTGGTTATTGTTTCCTATCTTATGTGTTCATCTTTAATTTGGTGATTCTAATTTCATGTTATCTTGTTTTGTTGTGGTTCTAATTAGCAAATTGAGTGAAGTCCAATTTAGTTATTTGAGTTGGTCATCATTCAACCTAGTAAATCTATGGTCCTTTATATTTTAGGGTTCACATGGTGTTTGGTTGGTTAAGTGATGTTTAATGCAGAAGTTGAATTCTTTTACTGTTATGCTCTCTAATTGGTTTTTTCAGAATCAACAACAATTATTGTTTTGATTCACTCATGGGTATAATTTGAATTGACAGAACTTGAATTGTTTGTCCCTTTATATTCTATTTATTAGTTTTGGTTGTGAAATTTTAGAGGCGCTACACTAGTCATTTTAGAGACGAAGTGATCGTTTGATTGCAAATTTCTTTGATGGGTAAAATTTTTTGGGCTTTATGATCGGGTTGGGTTTCGTTGCTCTTACATGGATGATACTATTAAGCTTCTATAACCTGAAAGTGTTCATGTCATATCGAACAAAATAAGGATAATCTGAAAATGTTTGTGTCAACAAATTTAATAAACCCTACTTTTTAAGAAATAAATGATGTACTATTTATAAAATGAAGAAAATTTAAAATTACAGTAAAATTGAAAAATATCAGAAATTCTATATATATTAGAGAAAAAGAGGTTGAATGAAGAGCTCCGTGAGAATTTCCAAATCACTGCGATTATGTTTATTTGGCCTATAATAGATGGGACATCTAAAATTATCCCTAAATTAGTAGTTGTTCCTATTTACTCTTATTAGTCTTTCTTCTTCTAGTTTTTGTATTTATGGTTGAAAGGAATGAATTTGTATAAAGTTACTGAAGGATGACAGTAATCATTGGTTTTGTTGAAACTATCGTAACTGAAGGAATTGAGATTAAGTGGGTTGGCACTAGATTGTTGAATTTGGTGCTGGTTTTCTTATGTAAAGCTTAATGTGGCATATTATTTTGGATTGTATAAATATGATGGTTTAGCTACACTAGGTTTATGGTGATAATCGGAGGAATCGGTGGTGGAAGGTAGAGAAGGCTGACCTGGGCTATAGCCTAGGTCAGTTTTTTAAAAACAAAACAAAACTATTACAAAAATTGCCTCTCAGCTATATTATCATTTTAGTCTTTCATTTACTAAATTGCCATTGAGTAAACATTGTCTAACAATTTGCCTTACCTGACATCCCCTCTTTTCTTTTAAAATTGCTTAGCTCTTTGTTACTCTTAAGTATCTAATCCTGCATCTTTCTCAAGCTTCTAATATAAATCAAAATCTTGAAGAATTAAAACGAAAACCGGATTAGAGATAAGAATTAATTTTTTCTTTTGTTTGACCAGATTAGAGATAAGAATTAATTTTTTCTTTTGTTTGAATTTATAGTGATTTTGATTTAAAATTGAGACTTGAGAGCAAGAAAGAGATTTAGGGCTGATACTTGGGAGGAGTAGAGAGCTAAGAGATTTGGCTGCCAAGTAATGTTTATGCATTGGCACTTTAGTTATAATGAGATTTAGTTAATGGAATTTTAGTAAATAATAGGATAAAATTATAATAAGGTTGATGGGTAGTCTTGTAATAGCTATAAGTATATCTTTTGAGAAAGCTAATTTGGGCTATAGGCCAGATTAGCCCTCTCTACCTTGCTTGCTTCTTCGTATTTGCATGGCTTGTTATTTTTTA
This sequence comes from Dimocarpus longan, assembly GCA_022984855.1. Lineage (NCBI taxonomy): Eukaryota > Viridiplantae > Streptophyta > Magnoliopsida > Sapindales > Sapindaceae > Dimocarpus > Dimocarpus longan. The sequence continues at coordinate 28,433,418 of CM041016.1, read as the reverse complement.
TCTTTTTATTGTTTTCTTATTCAAAGTTTATGTACTTTGCGTAGTGTATGCTTTTTAAGGGGTAAGGCTCATTATGCCCCCCATATAGGTGTATCCTGTTATTTTTATTTTTATTTTTTTTGTTGTTTTTGTTTTCTAAATGAAATTTTCTCGTATTGTCGAGGTTTAAGTAGAAAATTATACTTTTATTTCAGCCATTCTAGCCCTGGTTATGACCCTGGCTAATTAATAATGGGATGATAACTTGTTGCTCTTTGTAGCCACTGTTAATACCAAAAATTGGTTCAACTCAAAAAATAAAAAAAATGTGCGGATTTTGGTTATGATTTAAAAGATGATTTTGAGAGTAATTTTTTGTGGTTAAATAGAGCTTGGATAACTGCAAAATGTTAGCCAAAGTCAATGGGTCGCAGGATGTGATTCCGATGAGAATCTGCTAATGCCCAATTCAAATAATGAATAATTCATGGAAATTGGAATACTAGAGAATTTCACTAAACAAGTATTTGAATTGTTTTTGTCCATGCCACTATGCCATACCTTAATTGTTGGAGATCTTGAGTATTTATATATATATTTTTTGTTTTGAGGTGAGTATTTGTTTTGTTTGTTGGGGTTATTATAGTGAATTAATAAGTAATAGACTTAATGTGGGTGTGCCATGTGGCATGTTATATTATTGACACGTAAGTATTTTTGGTATGAGTGGTTGTATCTAAGTTCTCGTTATGTCCATTTCTTATTTCAAATTGGTCACACATGTGACACCTACACTAAATAAATGAATTCCATTTGGTGCCACTTACACCACAATATGAGTACTTATTATTGATTGGTTGTGCAGAGTGGTTTCACTTACCATCTCCTACACCATATTGCGTTCTTACTTATTCAACTATGACACATCACGTTGTAGCATGAGTAAGCATTGTTTTTTGATCGCCACATATTAAACATTATTTGTTGTCTTTTTATTCTTTTGATTAGCTGGTAGTTTGGTCTTCCACCTTAGATTTGCTGGTATAAGAAATGGACTCATGGGAAAAACGATGGGAATGCCGAGAAAGAATGAAAGGACAACGAATAATGCCTGACATGTGGCGATCGAAGAACAAAGCTTTGTCATGCTGCAATATGATGTGTCATAGTTGAACCAATTTTTGGTATCAACAGTCACCATTAAGATATCTTGCTGGAGTTGATGGAATTGGTAATAAGTGGTGCTGAATAGAATATAGGTCACGTTTTATTTTCGCTTAATATGCTCTTCCTTTTCAACCTTGAACAGCTTGGAAGATGTTCTTTGCCTAGTATATCAATCTGCTTGTCTGCAAATCGGTATTAAGCTGTAAATCAGAATTCAAAATTTTGGGATGGATTTGAGCTGCTGATGTTTGAATTTCTTGTTTATCATTGATTCATACAACTACTAACTGGGAGATTGATCTCTAGACATTATAAGCACACATTTGCGTCCATGACCGACAACTTTTACATTTTTCTTTTGATTTCAATTGAATGTAGAAAAATATTGTGTGTGCTTTTTGATAGACTAGTTCAGAATGAAGTTTGTTGTTGATCACATGTCTACATAAATTATAGTAGGTGATTTTTTTTTTTTTTTTTTCAAATGTTTGATGAACAAGCAGCTGCTTAAGTTTACCAGATCTGAGTTTTTGAAATTCATTAATATAGGTTCAATTTCACTCCTGCTACATATGGGATTCTCTCGAGAGGTTTTTTGGATCTCCAAATCTAAAAAATTTAGTCCTTATCAAATAAGCTTTATAAATTATTATGTAGTCTGCATAGTATAAGTCAAGGACACTGCATAACAGAAACAAGGACACTGAAATAAGAGCTCCAATTATTGTGTTAATAGCTATTTGTTGCATTAGGCATTTTATTTAGCTACTACATGTGCTATGTGCTATATTGGTCTCCATAATTGCTTTCATTTTGTGACTAGTGCAAACAGCGTATTTTTCTGTAATTTTTCCTAATGACTTGTTTGTTTATTTTGAAGCGGGCAGGCTGGGCCTATTTTTTGTGGGAAGCCAATTCTTAAATCCACTGTTCCTTCACTTTGCCCCACTCATTTTCAGAAGGCTGAGAAACATGTTGCACGAGCCCTGAAAAAGGCAGGTCTGAATGTCGCTTCACCAAGTAAAGTTGCTCCCAAGTTACATGTTGTAGTTGCCGAATATGTCCGCCAAATTCAAACAAAAAGAAGAGCTGCATGGAAGGCAGCTACAGTTAAAGTTGAGATCAAGGAAGAGAAAACTGGCTAAGACTCCAGACTGCCATGCATATCAATTGGTTAAGACTAGACTTTTCTGCAGATTTGAATATCTATAGGCTAGAGATGATAGTGGGAGCTGGTAGATATCAAGTGTGGAGTATTGTGATATTTGTTATCTGACTGAATGGAGCAGGACCTTCTGGGTTTGGAAATTGGACATAGGCCTTTCAAGACAACTTTCTGTGCATACTGAAGGTACCTTTTGATATTTCTGCGCTAATCATTCTTCTATTGCTTTGTAACGCTACTTGCTATTGTTTGATATGCTATGCGGTTGTAATACATGTTCCATGTATTATTTTTGATAAATTAAGAATTAAAACACATGTTTAAGTCATACGAGCTTTCTATAGGTTTCATATTTTGAAGCATCATGCAGAGTCTATTTATGTTGCTCATCCTTGTTCTTTTTCCTTTTTGTTTTTGTTTAGCTTGCTACTGATGGTAGGGAAGTCTTGAGCTTAGTTGTTGAGTAATAAAAGACCTTTGTTTCCAAACCACTACGGGTTCAAACAGTTGTAGTAGGGCTTTTTATCCAGGATATTATATCTCATTAATTTCTTGACCATCAAGGTTGTTGGGTCAGGCAGTAATCCTTACTATTACATCATATTGAACAAAGAGAAGCTGGAGGATTTCTAGATGTCGTGCTCGGTGTCATGTTACTTGTCTCATGGTTGTAGGAATTTTAAATCTTTGCTGATGACCACCATAATCGGAAGAATTTATGCTTTATTTATTTTCTAATAACTCTCCCATCGTGAGAGTTACAGTGATAATGAGAAGCCACATGATGATTAACTAGATCATATTCAATTTTTTCAAGTTGTTAAGTAATAAAGCAAAATCTCCAAGTAAAAAAACATTGTTGCTAGAAGTTATTGGTACCATTGTTTTAAAATGCGGTTTGAGGTGCCTTGGTGTGTGCGGCTCAAGTCGAACCAAATGTAGGCTGCCTCCATTGCACGAGGTGGCCACCTGAGGCCCGCGTTGGGTTGGCTTAGCCAAGTTGACCTTGAGGCGGCTTGGGCCTATAGAATTTAAAAAATAAAAAATAAAAAAAAGTAAAAAGCCCTAAGAAGCCCAAATCAGCTGACCTACCCTTTTAAAACACTTCTCTCTTCTTCAATTAAGCTTTCTTTTGCTTAAAACCAGCAGCCCCTCTCTAAAAATTATAGTTTCATTCACTAAAAACGCCGACTCTCTTTGTAAAAGTTGTGTTCTCACTCTGGTTTTTTTGATTTTCTCTCAACACAACAACCTAAATCACCATACAACACCTTAATTAATTTATCTCACCAAAAAATTTTGTTTCTCTTTCTAGGCAGCCTCTTTCTCTGTCTAAAAATCAATCTCTCTCTAGGCGGCCTTGTATCTCTCTCTAAACTTTTTTCTCTCCCCCTAAAAGAATTTGTTTGCCTCTCTAGAATAGGTGTGGTACATTTGTGGGTGTGATGAGTACTAGAAAAGATTCGGTCTGGAAGTATGGGGTTGAGATTGAAATGGAGGGAAAAATGGGGTATAAGTACATCTGGTGTACTTTTTGTGGTAAAATATTAAAGGGAGGAGTGTTTAAGATGAAAGAATACCTTGTAGGTGTTCAAAGGAATGTTGCCCCGTGTTTGAGGTTCCCTTGGAGTTAGGGAGGATATTAAGAAATGGAGAAATTGGAGGGGTCGAAGAGAGTGAATCAGTTAGTTTGGTAGGAAAGAATTGACAGGTGCATGACACTGGATGATTGATTTATGAGACGGTCGAATAGTGATAGTATGACTTAGAGGGGGATTAGAGGACTTATGGATAGGTTTTTGGCAAGTGTGGTAGATGATGAGGAGGAGATCGGAGAATTAGGGGGTGGAAGAAATCGAGAAGGAGCCACGTGACCGAACATGCATGGATGCTGGTTTATTATTCTTTGAGAATGGCCTCGCATTTAACATTGCTGACAGTCCATTGTTTGTTAATATGCGTCAGCAATGTTTTAAAAGGCGAAAGGCGAGGCGAGGCGATAGAGTCTTAGCGAGGCGAGGCGGTCGCCTCGAGGCGAACGAGGCGGTAGCCTCAGTCCAATTGAGAAAAAAATTAAATAACAGAAAAATAAAATTCTAACTTGAAGCATAAAATGTAGAAGGAGATGTATTGAGATTTAAGTGATTGAGATAATTTTTTTTTTTGTCATTATATATATACTATAAAACCCTATCCCATTAACTTAATTTTTTTTTTAAAAAAAAATTATTTTTTATTATTATATATAATTTCTTATTATTATATATATAACATCCATCCCATTAACTTAATTTTTATTTTTTATAATTATATAAATAAACTATAAATTTTCATTCTACTTTTATATTTTTTATGTATTTCACAAAAAATTATTTTTTATTTTTTTGTCAATATATTTGTAAACCTCACGTCCTCAATTTCCTCACCCCACTTACTTCTTTCTTTTTTTTATAAACTCTCAACCGGTCAACCCACTAACTCATTTTATAATTTTTTATCATTTTATATATATATAAAGCATAAAGATCTTAACCCACTAACTTGGTTTTTATTATTTTTTAATTTTTGTCACCTTTTGATTTTTTATCATGATCTCACCGGTCACTTAGCTTGTTATTGACTCTCCACTCTCTGCTCCTTTCGCCGACTTAGCACATCCTCCAAACAGATTCATCCGGCTCGTCACTCTTCACTTCTCAGGCTCTCACTTTGTCGCTCACCACCACCGTCACTCCCACTACGGTTCATCTTTCTAGCTTCTTCTCACATTCACTTAGCACCATCGACTCTGTCACTCCACCTTTCTAGTTTGTTCTACATTCTCTCTACTCTCTCTTTCTCCTCTTAAAACCAGTGCTTGATTGCTTCTAAAACTGGTGTTTGTTATGATATTCTGAAAGTGGTGTGTTTGTGTTTTTTTGGTGTGGTAAATTGTTCCAAGCTTCCAATTCTAAATCCGGCGTGTTTGTGTTTTTTTCGTGTATTCGTATGTTTTCTGGGTGTATTTTGGGGTGTGGGAATCTGTACAAAGCTTCAAGGTTTTTTTTATTTTTTATGTAATAGATTGTCTGAACCGCCTCTGGACGGCCTCAGGGCGCCTCGCCTGGAGGCGGCCAGAGGTGGTCGCCTCACCCTCCAGAGGCGGCTTTTTCCAGCTGCTCCGCCTTATATGTGCGCCTTGAGGCGCCTTAGCCACCAAGGCGACGAGGCGGCGCCTCGCCTCGCCTTTTAAAACACTGTGCATCAGTAAATTGGGCACTATAGGACTGGTTTGAGACCACCAACTGTCCATGAGTTGAGGACTTCAATATTGAAGGAGGAAGAAAACACGCAAGCTATTGTAAGAGATAAACACTAAGTTCTTTGGTTTGTTAAATGCCCTTTAAAAGGGGTTATAGGTTCTATGTTGTCTTGAAAAAAAAATATTGTGCAAGATTAGGTCATAGTCAAGGTCTAACAGTACGTGAGACGGTGTGGTGCGGTCGCCCTACCGTGAGATGATGTCAGATCGCATTTTAAAATAGTGATCATAGTTTAAGGTTTCTTCTATTGGGTCCTTGTATGTGAGTTTGTATTCATTGGGGTTATTCAAGAGTCCAAGTTATATGCATGTCGAATGACTCTACATTTGATGTTATCATCAGTTGTAAGAAAAATTGATGATAACCATACGCCCAGCCACATTAATGCTTTAGACCTTTAGAATGAGTAGAAAGTGGGGTTACTCATGTTCATCAGATAAAGAGTGATAGTGATAATGATCATACCAAAAATTAGGCTGAACTTTTATCTGTGTTGCTTTTTCAGTGCATTATACTTTCAAATGCCATGATAGAATCACCAATCGTTGGCTTGATTTAGTTTTAGAAAGGAAATAATATCATCTTTATGAATGTTTCGAATAAATAAAAGTCTAACATGGAGATGCGTACAGCTTTGAAGTTTGTTCTACTGGTAAAACTTTGATTTTTGATATCTCCGACTTGTGCATGGATTGATGCACACAGACACAATCTCTTGCACTCACTTTGATTTTAATAATTCTTCTTGGTTGATAATGCAATAAATATTTTGTGTTAAGGTTTGTTTTTTTCTTGAATTTTTTTAGGGCATTCTACGTTTATTATGGTTCATACAATAAATTCTGGTGGATGGATCGACCTTTGGCTTCTGATAATTTTGCAGAGGAGGAATATTGGTGATGTAAACGCAGAAAATGGAGGTGGGAAATCAGTGTAGGTGTAATTGGAGTTGGTGGAGAAATGAAAATTTGAAAGAAGAAATCTTTGTTAATGAAATTTGGCATTTCAAGATGCTGTTCAGTAAAATGAATCTCTTTTGTTCGTTCTGTTGGGTTATTGCCCTATGTGAAACAAATCTTTTGCAAAAATAGTATAAATGTGAATGAAAAATGAAAATTTGTTCTGCAAATGTTTTATCTATATTTCTTGCTAATCTCTTGAATGTGGTCGTTGTGATTGTTGTATCCTTGTAGTATGGTCCACATTTAAATTGATTTTAGAGTGGTGATATTTACACCCTTAAAAAGCTGTGTTTATATCCCATATTAGTATATTTTAATAGATCCAGTATTACCCACGAGTAAAATCACTGAAAGGGTAAATAGTTTGCAAGTATACCCATGAATAATAATCAATTTCATGTATTTGATAAAACCTTGTTTATTTCTCAAAATTATTATTTGTTTTTGTTGTTGAAAGTACAATGGTTACTTGTTGAGCTGTGTGTGTATCAATGATTATGGTTGAAAGAGATTTTGTAACCGTTGGACTAGGGGATGAAATAGAAATCATTGTCTCTGTTGTTCGGATTTGGGGAAAAAATGTGGCCTTAATCTGTCACTTATATGTGTATATGTGTGTGTGTGTGTGTGTATCCACTTTTTTACTTGAATTCGAGCATGTGCATTTTGTTTTTATATTGCTTTTTAATTTATTTGTGATTTTCTGGGTGTATAGTACTTGTAGTGGTGGAGGGAATGTTTGTGAACCAATAAGAGATTCAACTACTATACACAGATATCTGATAAGCAAGATATTGCCAGATTTAATTTTTGTTTTCTTGTTACAGACCAGTTGCACATCCTTCATTTAAAACTAAGCAGATTTGTGTACTTATATAAATAAAATACTATAAATTTAAAAAAAGGGGTAATCTTGGTATTAGGAAGAGTTTATTTGCAAACTAGAGAATTGTTAGATTTTTAATGGGGTATACTGACGAAAGGGGTGTTCATACGGTTTTCAAGGGGTCCAAATGTGCAAATGTTGTCACTCTTGATTATATTGAATTCCTTTTAATGTGAAAGCTGCATTGATTGAGTCATGTAGAAGCTGACTTTTTTTTTTTAATTTTCCCTGAATCTAGAAGCTTACTATAATTTGCAGCAGATGGATTATGACAAATTCTTTTCTGGAGTCATATGGAGTCTCTTTGGACTGTATTGGATTTATACTATGTTGGTACTGGAAAATTAGTGGTGTACCAGGATACGTTGTGTAGAGATTATGGTTGTGGTGCATGAGCATGGAGGCCCGAGGCCATCCATTTGATTATGTCCTGATCCCAGTGATGGTCCCTGCTGTTGTTATTCTCTTTCGACTGACAATTATTCTGGCTTATCCCCTAGGTTCCAGCTCTCATCATGAACTTTGATACCCTGTGTAGAGATTATGGTTGTGGTGCATGAGTATAGAGGCCATCCATTTGATTATGTCCTGATCCCAGTGATGGTCCCTGCCATTGTTATTCTCTTTCGACTGACAATTATTCTGGCTTATCCCCTTGGTTCCAGCTATCATCATGAACTTTGAGAGCAACAGATTTGGGATTGTAATAATTTATTAATCAATCTATTGTTGCACATTTTTTTTTCCCATTCAGGTGCCTTTCAAAATGTGAAAGAAACATTGTCATTTGATGATAGTGTAATCTTAAGTTTTAACATCATTTTGTGGTTATTGGCTAGTTTAGTTTGCAAAGATATTTTGTGGCCTTGCTTCCAGCTATCATCGTAAACTTAGATTCACAAGTAGTCTTTTTACAATGATTAATCTCACGTTAGACAAATCTATTCTTGTTTTGGTGCCTTTCAACATGTAAAAGAATATTGTCCTTTGATGACGACCTAATCTTAATATTGCTTGCTAGTCACTGGCATTACACTCATGTTCTTACATCATTTTGTTGGTAGACTAGTTTCATTGACGAGATATTTAATGGTTACTTAACAGGTGTGGTGTCGTATTCTGTGTTAATCTATTAAGTTGCATTAATGTTCATTTTTACTCGAAAGAATAGGCTTGATGTGTATGTGTTTCCAGCTATGTGACGTTGCACCCATGAAAATATAAGTTCATTGTGACATGACTAATTGAGAGCAGCAATCCATTCCTTTGGGTTAGTGTCTTCATTGCAAGGGAAGCATGTGCTCTTGCTTTCACAGCTTGCAAGTATCATAAATGTTGGATTAATGTTTTCTTGCCAAGAACTCTGTTTTCTTGATGATGATTATAGGATAAAAAAAAGTTGGCTATACTTTGTGGTCATGTTCGATTTAATAAGATTTTGTTCCCTATTGGACATTGCCTTCGTTGGAGTGTTGGATTTTAATCTAATGGATTTTTTTTTTTTTTTTTTTTTTGTTTTTATTTGACATAACAAGTACATATTACAATTGTTGAGATTATATTGATAAGACTATGGTATGGTTTGGTATTCAACATCTATTTATATTATATTTTCTAAGTGGGAAAATTGTCATTCATCTAAAGGGATTGATATGTAATTTGTCTATATATAAATGGGTTAAGTGGTAATTATATATGTTTTTTTTTTATAAGTTCTCTAACCTTGTATTTCTGGTGAGAGAGCAGGGTGGGTTTGACCAACTTGGCAAACCACTTCTGAGTTTGATGTAATGGATTTGGTTTGCTTAGTCAGGTCTAAGTCATTGATTTCGACAATAAAAGTGGCCTTAAGTTGTCTGTTGAGAGATCCTTCTACTATTATTATTTAAAGACATTAGATTTTGTATAACTTTTGTTAAATCAATTTTAATGTCATAAATTGACGTTAACGTGCGCTTTTTAATCGAAGTCTTGGCGAAATGGACAATGGAATTACTTAAGTGAAACATTTTTTTTTTTTCTCATAAAATGAATTGTTTCTATCATAATGGAAATCGCCATCACTTTAAATGCTTTCCCCTTCATTTTTAGCAATCACATCTTGGTCTTATCTAATTTTATTTTTTTGAGAAAGTGGTCTTATCTAATTTTGGACGCAATTTAGTAGTTTTTAATTTTCCTTTTTAGTGGTAGTTATGTCACAGAGTTGTCTCTGAATATTTAACAACAAATATAAGAGATAATTAGAGTGCATTCATCTATTATATATTAACTAGCAAACATTATATTATATTATAGATTATTTTTTTTATCATTGCAAATTGAAAGATATGGCAAGAACGTACGATCTTATTAATATTCGTGTAAAAGTTCTCTTGTTACTTTTAACTCTGTTTTTACCTTTTAGTATAAATTAGTTGAATCTACCTCTTTATGATGAAAAAAATTTATGAAATTTTTGTGTTGAGTCACTTTCACCCTACAAGTATTATCTTGACATTATTTTTATATGAATTTGTTAAGTAAATAATTTATTGGATATAATTATCTAAGGGGTGTTACGATGACATTCATGTGGTGCCAAAGTTGTTTCATGCTCAGGAATGACACATAGAAACATGACCTACTGCATCATGAATTGATTATTATTCATTCAATTCAATTTACTGGCATGGTAAAAAAAGGTAAAAATATAAGTTTGTATTTCGATACATTTTTAAAATGACGTTTTTGAAAAGTAGTTATAAAAATGAAAAACGTGTTTTGAAAATAATGTTTGTGTTTGGTAGTATTATTGAAAATATATTTAGAAAACGAAAACAATAAAAGTTGTTTGGTACCATTTTGGAAAAGAGTTTGAAAATGATGGAAATATGAATTAATTAGATGAAAGTAAATAAAAAATATTTAAATAAAATAAAAATAAAATAAAACCTAAATCTAAAACCAAATTAACAGAGGCTTGCCATTTGAGTCGACTAAGGTAATTTGGGTGGCATTTTGGGCTTTGAAACGACGATTGGGTTGTGGCGGAGGTGGTTGCTAAAGATGGTGTTGTCGATGATTGGTTGTGTCTATCTATGATCGGAGATGGTGGTGTCGGTGACTGTTTGTGACATATGGCTTGTGATTCGAGATAGCGATCTCCATCTATGGCAACTGGTTGTGTTGGCGATGGTGGTGGCTCAGCAATAGGTGTTTTGGTTGTTGAGTAATTGAGACTAGGTGTTTTGGTGCTTTCGACATTGATTTCTTGTTCGATGGCAATTTCACTCCTCCGTCACCTTTGGTTGGCATGGTTCATCGTCTTTTTCAACAAACTGTTATTTTTTTCTCTTCCAATAGTCTAGATCCCATCTTTTTTGAAAACAATGAAAAAGGGAAAAATACTGTTTTTCAATCTCACCATTACATTTTTAAAAACTTGTTTTCCTTTTCCAAAAACATGTTTTTAAAAATGGTTGCCAAATCTCTTACACCCTTTTTCATTTTTGAAAACAGATAGTTGTTTTAAAAAAAATCCAAATAGCCACTTATGGACTCATTCAGTCTAATAATGTCTCGAATGTGAGTTGCTTTCTTTAAAAGGAGAGGTAAAATTGAAGAAGAAAAAAATTGTAAAAACAAAGCTGATAGACTGCCCATAGAACTATTTTAACTACCTAAAATCTCTCTCTCTCTCTCTCTCTCTATATATATATATATATTGTCATTTTGATACTAGATCAGACAATTGTTGTGACCAGTTGAGATAGGACTTGAACTACAGTTCTAAAAGGTAGGAGAAGGCTATGGAAAAATTGCCTGTACTTGTGAGTTATGTTACTGATCAAACCTTGTCCCTCAATTTTCTAGAAAACAAGACAAGTGGCGCTACCCCACTTGGGAACAAAATCCATGTATATTGATATCTGTAGAATTTTTAAAGAACAATATTATGTTACTGAGTTAAAACAATGAATTTTTTTTCCCTATTTTCTTCTTGTGGGTAACACTAGTAGTCTTATCAAACTGTTCTTTACAATTTCAAAATCAACATCCAAAGCGTTTGTTGTTATTATTATTATTATTATTATTTTTGAAAACAAGCATTTGTTAATTTTGAGTGGTGTTATTGGCATCCTTATATTTACATAATGTCTCTGTTTCAAGATCTCTGTAATAATTTGAGTTTAGCTACCATATAAAATCTGTATTGATACTAACTAGTAACTATAAGAGTTAACTTTGTTAATCTTTAGTTTATTTTCTTAATTTTTAAATTATTGATTTTTATATATTTTTGTGTGGTAATCTAAACGTTATTAATCAACTTTGTATCTAAACTGAATTAGTACAACAACATTACCCTTAGAATTTCAATAGATTAAACTACTTTTGCTTTTAAAAATCGCCATTACCTATTCGCAAAACTACCTTTCTAAAACTACATGCACCCCAAGTTGGCTTCTCTTTCTAAATCCACAAATTAATCCATAGATAGTGGGGCAGAATGGGTTTGTAATTTTAAAAGCTTTTTTCCTTCTGTTAACGTCGGAAAGTGGTTTCCTTAGTCAACGAGGTTGTTTTAGGACCCAAGCTGCAGTTTCGGATGTTCAGTGGAATGTATGCAAAGCAGTAAGAATGAGAAGGAGAGGTTAGAGGGGAAGAGAAGAGACACAGAGGATTTTTAGAGTGGTTCGGCTCAAAAAGATACCTACATCTATTGTTCACTCTCTCACTATTTTGGCAGAGTAACAGCACTCAGAAATCAGAATCCTTTTACAGTGAAACTCGTCCCCTATTTATAGAGAAAGGGGACATGCTACAGTAAAACTGAATAAGACAAAAGTAAACAGTTAACTACAGTTATAATGATGGATAACATTTAATACGCCGATATCTTAATTAATGCGGCTGACAGTGCATTAAATGTGGCCGAAAATACATTAAATGCGACTGAATCCGTCGCTTCTGAGGTCTGTCCGAGGGAGATTTCTGGTGATTGGCTCGGATATATCATGATGGGCTATCGAGATCGTAATCACATCTTCTAGCGGAAATAGCGTGCATGGCACGTTTTGGAACTGCACTCTGCATGGCGCCTTTGACCTTTATTGACTGGGACTTTTAGGAGCAAGGCGGGGATGGATCTTCCAGCAGATGAAATATTAAGTCAGCTAGGAGAGTAAATAAATCTCTGATAAGTATGGCTACCTAGAGAGTCGAGGAGGCGGATCATGAGTTAACACGTTCGCGGTTGGTCGTGGTAGTGAGGCGGGCAATACTGTGAATGAAGGAGCCGGTATACGGCCACGTTCAGAGATTAGCGGTTAGTTTAGTCGGATCATCTTGGGCGAGGGGAACTTGTTGAACATTTCTGATGGATGGTTCCACTTGACGGATACCTTGTACGGACAAAATGGGCGAACAGCCGGTCGGTCAATCATGACGGATAATCTGGCGAGTAGGCTTAGCGGACACGACCAACGGCCAGCGGTCAGTCTGAGCGACGAGAGCTAATGGTCAGCGATCAGGACCAGCGGTCAAAACGAACGAGTAGAACTGACTGAGAAACCGACGGTGAGAGTGGCGGGTGCAGATAGCGATCAGAGCCAGTGCTCAGAATTGGCGCCTGCGGTCAGAATCAACGGTCAGGCTGAGCGTAGGCAATCAACGGTCACGACGAGCGATCTCAAAGGACCCTTCGTCAGGGAGGCGGATTGGAAGAGATGGCGGACTATTAGGCCTTTTAGCCACTGGGCCCATACTGTAGATCATTCTGGGCTCGATTATTCTGATCGCTAAATTATCCATAACACATTTTTTTTTTGGTTAATACTACATATATTAAAGATTTGTCAGAGTGTCTCAAAATTAATCACTATTAGTGTGGTTTGGATGTTTACTCCTATTGATATCTAATTTTGGTCAACCCGATTTTTAAAATTCAATAGCTATAAAACAGCAACTAACAAACAAAATAAAAATGACTATAATCAAAACAAGTAGGATACAATGATTTTTACGTGGTTCGACAAAATAATGGCCTACGTCCACAACTGTCACCCTTATTCTCTCAGAGTAACAGTATGTATTTCTTAGTTGTCATTTACTATGAATTTCACTCCCTATTTATAGAGGAGATGTTACAATTTGAATAGGTTTAAGAATCTTACAGATAAGACAAAAAATAATATACATTAATTGAGATAATATATCCCAAGATTATCTCCATCGTATCTGCAACAATTGCCGAGAATTTCGTGATTCAATTTGCATGGAAATAGGTAAATTGACTCATTTTCTGAATTAAATTGATTCAACTTTCTAGAAGGTCAACTGGTCAAATTTAATTAGCACCTTGAGCGAATAGACTACTCAAGCGATCAGATATTATACCTAACGAGTAGATCATTCAAGCGGTCAGCCATTTTGCCCAACGATCAGATGAGAAGACCTCTTGATCACTCTGATGGCCTTTGAAGAATATTATTGAGCAGTTTCTTGTTCACAACCAGATCAATTTAGCGATCATACTTTGCGACCAAATTACCCTGCTATCAAATGTGTGACCGAACAGATGGCCAAATAAAACAATTAGTCATATAGCAATTAAAACGATCAGCCATTCAGTCAGATGTGCTCGGGTTCACAGGTTAAGAAACAACCACATGTTCCCTCATTTGACCTTTGACTAATTGACCATCTTCTTGAGCTTCTTCTCATAAAATAACATACTGGGCTTATCCTTGAGCTTTTTTCAGCCAATTTTCTATGATCGTAAAAATGCCCATAACACTAGTCCCCTTGCTTTCAATACATTCCTTGTACTGGAAGCAACAAGCTCATCCTCGAGGCAGTTTTGGCGGGATCCGATATTTTGCTCTTTCAAATATTGATTTATCGCGTGACACGTGGCACTTCCCTCAGCGTCAGTTTACTGTATGTCCCATGTCATGCGCTATTAATGTGCATTTAATGCACGTCTTTTCACTGGCTGTGCATAACGATAAAATCACGGGTTTTGCGTGCACCGCTAGATTAATGACGGTTACACAGCTGTTTTTGATCTGACGGCTAGGACTTCAAGACGATAGTTATATATAAACCTTTAGTCGTTTCATTTTCTGCTTTTACCAATCACTTTAAAAAATAGACGTCTTTTTGTCTTCAACTTTCTCTTGTCCGCCATTGCTTGTTTTGCATCAACCTCTTCTTCGTTAGTCGAAATCCACTATACTCAAGGTAAACTTCCATGATTTTTCACAACTTTTTAGTTACGATTTTTGCTTGCATCACTGGATTACATATGTGAATATGTTCTTATGCTTGCATAGGTGTTTTGTAACTTCATTTATATCCTCAGTAAGATAAAACCTGAACAAGAACTTGTTTGATTGCATAAACCATATACATGTATGCGTATTATTTCCTATTTATAATCACCTAAGACCTTGACTCTGGTCGAGTTGGGAGTTTGTTGATATTTGCTGGCTTCTGTAATCTATTAGGCTTGTATATAGGGCTTCCCTGCGCTCGGTATCCTCCTGTACGGGCGACTTGATCTTTAGGAAAATAGAAATAGCCTTAAACACTATATTCTGATCTGCTGTTCGCAGCCTGACCCCCCTTATTACTTTTGTAGATGTTCGTTATAGTCGTCGTGACCATAAAGTGGGGGCTGCTGACATGGATTTTGAGGAAGAACTTGACCAAGTTAGAAACACTGATAACGCGACCTCTCAAAGTGGTAAGGCCATGTCAAAACCTTTAGGGCACTATAATCCCCCTTCTCGCACACCGTTTTTTAGATACGAGTCTTCTGTTAGCCCCAACAAACTCGAATCCATGGCTGAAGATTTTTCCTTACCTTTTGGGTGTCGGGCAATGATGTTGAAAACCCATGATCATGCAGCCTATCCTTTTAAGGGATTCATTTTTATTAGCCGCCAGCACATAAAAGCTGGTTTTAGATTTCCAGCTCACCCTTACTTGGTTGACCTTTTAAACGATCTTAAGCTCGCTCCATTTCAGCTCATATATAACTCCTATGCTCATCTTACTGCCTTTGCTTCAATTTTTCTCAAGAATAATCTTCCTCCATCAACCCCTGCAATGATTCAACATCTTTTTTTTTTTTTTTTTTTTTTTTTAAAGCACCACGGGCCCAAAATCAGAGAAAAATGATGGGTTTTATTATACATCGGCCCAAAACTCTCCCTATAAAGTGAACCTTTCAGGGGGGGTTGGAAAATCCAACGTAGGCGAATATAAGACACGCTGGTTTTACTCGTCCTGTCTTTCTTTGACTAACCTCAAAAACTTTTCATTTGCTCTTCTCCTAGTAAGTATGTTTTTATATTACTGCTTTGCACACATACTGCTCGTTATTAATATTTACTTTCGTGCAGACATTGTCAAAAGTGAAATCGTGTTGACAAGCGAGGAGTTAGCTTTACTGCAAAAATTTTCAAAGATGAAAACTCTTCCGGACGACCAACCGCCATCTGAGCACCTCTTTCAATTACACGACCTTACTCCTTTGGCTGACCAAAAATTGCTCGACAAGCGTTTTGACCTAGGGGCTCACAAAGATAAAGAAATTTCCTATGCTTTTGAGGCCTTTAGGAGGGAAGTACCGAGCTTACAAGAAAGCCAATCTTCAACAATGGTACGGCTCCACTTCGAGGAATCCCTTCCTGAGGAAAATGTTCAGGTAGCGGAAGCTGCTGATCTTCCACCTCTTCCTTCTTCAAAGAAAACTGATCAAGCTGCGGGCGCTTTGATTCCTAAATGACCACAAAAACTGCCACAAGGCAGTTTTTGTGGTCATTTAGGAATCAAAGGCGCCCGCAAGGTAGTCCATTAAAAAAGATTCTGCCACACTCTCTGCTCGCGGTGTGAGACATAAATCAGTAGGGAGAAAGCCATCGAGCAAAGATATTCACAAGGACCTAATAGCGCGACCAGCTCCTGATGCTAGCAGCTCGCCTGCTCTACGACCCCAAGATATTGACAAAGGCAAGGGGGTTGCAGAACCTCCCCAAAAGCGCCAAAAGACACTAGAGAAAGAGCCCGTTGTCGAAGAGCAGATCCAGGATTTCGATGCGGGGATATATTACAATGATCTCCTGGATCGCGTGCCCATATTTCTTGGTATGAAGAAGTCCGCCCTCTATAATAAAGATATAAAAGACGAGAAGCTGGTTAACTATCTAGGTTTTCATGACCTGTTCGTAAGTCCCTGTACTTATTACTGTTACTTTTATTACTTTTTGTCCTTTATTACTTTACTAACACCTTGTTTCAGGCATCTATCACTTACATGAAGTTTCTCAGAAAAATCTCCCATTGGCCCAAGGAGAAAGCTTCTATGGAGGGGACAATAAATCTCTGGAGGATGAGAAGAACGGGGTCCAGGGTAAGGTGGACTTCATCAAATAGGAGGCTGAGAAGTCCTAAAAGGCTGCTTACGTCCTGGAGCAGAAACTTGAAAAGTCCAAAAATCTAAGGGAAAGTCTGAGGGAGGCTGTGAAATTTCGTGATGCCTCTATCAACTCGCTGAAGGAAGAAAGCCAAGATCTGAAGAAGAAACTCCATAATGCCCAAGACTTGGAAAAGAAACTAAAAGAAAAGAACAAGAAGCTGAAAAGGAAAATGGCTTTTCATCGGCAACAAGCTGATACTGCTGAGAAGAAGAATGAATTGGTGCACCATGAGGCTATAGCCATGAAAGAGGAACTCGTCAAGGCACAAATAGCTCTCAGTCAAGCTAAAGCCCGCACTGAGGCCTTGGTAAGAGAAGCAGAAGAATGAACGAGCCGCTTGTTCTTATATAACTTATGGAGGAAGAGGCTAGATGTGGACCTCTCATTCTTCGGGTTAGAGGCTGTAACATAAGTAAAAATGTATGCTGCACAGGCTGCAGAAAAGGCTCAGTTAGAAACCAGTCTTCCTGCTCCCTAAGCAGGCTTAGTCCCTTTTGCTTCAGAAGCGCTCGCAAACCAGCTCAAAGGCCTTATAGCTTCGCAAGGTAGAACTTCTCAAGATCCGAGTCCCTATTCTGATAGTGCTCCTCCAGCTCATCTAGCACAATCTTCAAGATCTTCTCAGCCAATTATTATTGATGATGAAGGTAAAGCTTTAACAATAGGCGAGCAGGACGTTCCTCCCGACAACTCTTAAAATTTTTTTAATTCTTTTAACTTGATTTATAATATAAGTTATTCAACTCGCAAATTTTAATGCAATTTGCTTCTTTTATCTAATTTCATTTCCTTGTTTTTAATTGAGGCAGAGTAACAATCATTCTGATCACTAACCAAATTTGATTATAAAATAATTGAATTGATCGCAAATATCAATTTAAGTTGTAATTTCAACACAGGCGCCCATAGTCCATGAGATCGCTTAGCCCTTCCAGGAATTGTTTGCTCATAGGTAGTGTTAGTTCCTCCCAACATATTTTTATGTCCACAGGCCATAAGCATTCCTTCCAGAGTTTGGTCGCTTACAGGTTATGCTGAGACCTTCCAGGATATTTTTAACTCACAGATAATGATTACACTTTTCAGAGCTAGGCTACTCATAGGTAGTAATCATATCTTCCAGAGCATTGACTTACAGGTAGCAATTGCTCCTTCCAGAGTCAACTCACTCACAGGTAGCAATTGAATCTTCCAAAACATGAATAGAAATAAAACAATGAGTTACGGAACAAGGATGAAACAATCAAAATTACTTTACTAAGAGAATCTTTATTGATAAAATAACTGCATTTATACTAGTCAGATAAAATAAATAAATTAAACATAATATCACCGAAGATTCTCGGCATTCCATGCTCGTGGGACCTCAGCCCTATCCATGTTAGCCAAGTGATAAGCTCCATTTTTTAGACTACCCTTTATAACATAAGGGCCTTCCTAGTTCTGACCAAGAGTCTCATCACTGGCTTTCCGACCAGCAGGCAAAATGAGGCACAAGACCAAGTCACCAGGCTTGAAGCTTCGAACTCAAACTTTTTTGTTATAAAACCTGGCAACTCTTTGTTGATAAACTGCAACTTTCATTCAAGCTTCATCTCTCGCTTTCTTGAGCAGATCCAAATTAGCCGCGAGTAGCTGGCAATCTTCCTGTCTGAACGTTGATCTACTTTGACTAGCGACCTCATACTCAGTTGGAATAACTGCTTTTGATCCATACACCATCGAGAAAGGAGTTTCACCAGTAGTATTGCGAGCAGTTGTTCTGTAGGCCCATAATACTTTCTGTAACTCATCAACCCAGGCTCATTTCCTTGCTTCCAGCTTAGTCTTCAAGTTTTGCTTGATAATCTTGTTAATCGCTTCAACCTGCCCATTTGCTTAAGGGTGGTCTACAGCTGAAAAGCTTTTCTTGATTATAAGGTATTTGCAAAACTTTTGAAACTGCTCGCTATTGAACTGAGTTCCATTATCTGTCACGATCTGTTGAGGAACTCCAAACTTGCAAATGATATGCTTCCAGACAAACTTCTCAATTTTTGCGGTGGATATTTCAACAAGCTCTTTGGCTTCTACCAACTTTGTAAAATAATCCATCGCCATAACCGTGTGCTTGCATCTTCCTTGAGCTGTTGGGAGCAGGCCTATCAAATCTATTCCCCAAACGGCGAAAGGCCATGGACTGACAATTTGCTGTAGGAAAGCCAGTAGGACTCGCGGAACCTTGGCGAATCTTTGACACTTATCATATCTCTTGACCACTTCAATTCTATCTTGCTTCATTGTTGGCTAATAGAATCCTTACCGAAGAGCCTTTTGAGCCAAAGATAGCCTCCCAGCACGATTGCCACAATGTCTCGCATGGATGTCTTTAAGAATGACCTGGCAGTCCATGTTATCAATGCACTTAAGTAATGGGGCCGAGAACCCTCTCTTGTAAAGCCTGCCATCATAAATGTAGTATCGGGCTGCTCGAGCTCGAAGATGACGAGCCTCTAACTTATCTTCAGACAACTTTTCATCTTGCAAGTACTCAACCAAAGGATTCATCTAGGAGTCTTATGCCACAACGATCACCATCATCTCATCCCGTGGTTCTGTACTCGGGATTGGTAGAATCTCTACCAATATAGCTCCCATGAAATTTGCATCTTTTGCTATGGCAAGACGGGCTAATGCATCCGCATGAGAATTCTGTGATCACGGAACATGGTGCACTTCATATCTTTCAAACACTACCAACATCTTCCGGACTTTTTACAAATAAATAGCCATCTTGGATCCCTTGGTCTGATATTCCTCCCAGACTTGACATACTACGAGCTAAGAGTCACTATATATCCTTACTTGTTCTGCTCGTACTTCCTTAACTAGTCTTAGTCTTGCTAGCCATGCTTCATACTCGGCCTCATTATTTATAGCTTTGAACTTGAACCTTAAGGTGCACAAAATCTGATGTCCCTCTGGGCTTATCAGCATCACACCTGCCCAAGCCTTTTACTCGCTTAAGGATCCATCTAGGTACAACTCCTAAAACGAGCCTTAAGAGGATTTGGCTTTTTCATTCCCCGGTCCCGTAAACTCAACTACAAAGTCTGCTAGCACCTGCCCCTTAATTGCTGTCCGGGGTTTGAACTCTATTTCAAATTGGACGAGCTCGATTGCCCATTTGAGTAAGCAATCCGAGGTGTCAGGCTTCTGAAGAACCTACTTCAATAGATACCTGGTCGGCATTTCAATCGTATGGGCTTAGAAATAAGGGCGAAGCTTTCTTGATGCCACCACTAGACAATACGCTAGTTTCTCCATAGGGGTATATTTGGTCTCTACATCAAGTAACGTCTTGCTGACATAATATACAAGAAGTTGTATCTCGTTCTCTTCGCGAACTAGGGCGGCACTGAGGGTGTGCTGAGTAACCCCCAGATAAACGATCAGCTTTTCCCTTTCTACTGGTTTAGAGACCAACGGTGCTAGGCTTTTATATTCCTTTAGCTGTTGAAAGGCCATTTCACACTCTTCAATCAATTGAAAGTTCTTTGTCTTTTTTAATGAATCAAAGAAAGGGACGCATCTGTCTGTCGACCTGGATATAAACCTACTAAGGACAGTGATCTGGCCGTTCAGGCTTTGTACTTCTTTGATCCTAATGGACGATTTCATGTCAATCAAAGCTTTAATCTTCTCAGAGTTTGCTTCAATCCCCTTATTGTTGACCATAAAACCCAAAAACTTGCCTAAAACCACTCCAAATGCACACTTCAAATGATTCAACTTCATCTGGAACTTTCTCAGGATCTGGAACATCTCTCCTAGGTCGTGCACATGCTCGGATTCCTTCTTAGACTTCACCAACATGTCGTCTACATATACCTCCATCGTTCTGTCAATAAGGTAGTTAATCATCATGTTGACCAGTCGTTGATAGGTTGCTCCAACATTTTTTAACCCGAACAGTATTACCTTATAGTAATATAACTCACGGTCAGTGACGAATGAAGTGTGCTCCTCGTCATTAGGGTTCATTGGGATCTTGTTATACCCTAAATAGGCATCCATAAAACTGAGAAGCTGGTGACCAATTGTACCATGCACGAGCTGATCAATCATTGGCAGAGAAAAACTGTCCTTTGGACATGCTTTGTTCAGATCGGTGAAGTCAATACAAGTTCTCTACTTCCCATTCTTCTTATTTACAGGAATAGGATTTGCTACCTAAACTAGGTAGTGAGCCTCCCTTATGAATCCATTCGCCAGGAGTTTTTCTACTTCTTCTCTAAGCGCCTTATAATGCTCATTCGTTATTGCCCTTCTCTTCTGGCGAACTGGCCGATGGTAGGGATTGTTATTTAATCTGTGTGACATAATATCTGGACTGATCCCCACCATGTCTTCGTGATTCCAAGTGAAGACGTCTAAATTCTCCTTTAAAAATTCAGTAAACTGTGCTTTAACATCTGGAGGCAGATCCTTCCCTACCTTCAAGCATCGCTCAGTATCATGCTTACTGACTGACACCTCTTCGAGCTCTTCTACAGGACCTGTTACTCGTTTTACTTCTATCTCTCTCAGGTCCAGATCCTGACTTACTCGCCTTAAACTAACTGTTCGTGGCTTTTCCTCGGATACCATGTTGACTTTCTTTCCCTTAGCCCCAACCTTTACTGCATTTCTATAGCATTTTCTCGTCAATTCTTGTTCTCCTCGCACACATCCTACTCCATTTGGTATTGTATTGGAAACTTGACTGTGAAGGTCTTGGTCAATATTGCCATATCTAGATCATTCATGGTTGGTTTTCCAAAAATAACGTTGTATGCTGATAGACAGTAAATGATAAGAAAATCTGCCATCATCATAGCTTGTTGATCTGAATCTCCAACAGTAAGGAGGAGTCTAATTTGCCCCAATGACACGATTGTATCTCCAGTAAACCTGAAAAGAGGCTTAGGAGATGGTGTTGTTTGATCGGGCCTCAAACCCATCTGTTCATAACAACTTCTGTACATAACATTTACTGAGCTGCTTGTGTCCATCATAATCCTCCTCACTTCGGCATTACTAATCCTAGCCCTGATAACCAGCACGTCATTATGAGGCTAGTGTACACCTTTAGCATCTTCTACGTTGAAAATGATGCCACCTGAAGTCATGTGGGCTTTTTTTGAGGATCCTTTTACCTCATTATGCCCCATTAGTAGGATGAGACTGGCCTCCTGCATATATCACTTGTGCAACCTGTTTGATGTCCCTGCAATGTGCAGTCTATCATGAATAGTAAATATGGTCCTTACTGTGGGCATATGGTCCTGATCGGCTGTTTGCTGAGGTTGTTATTGTTGGGCAAGTTACTGAGCCGAATCAGAACATTATTGTGCTGCTTGAGGCCTACGTTGGGGACGCTGATCTTCTGGTTGCGCCACATATTCCCTCAAGCGATCTATTCTGATTAAGTCTTCTATCGCGTCCTTGAGTTCCCTGCACTGGGAAGTATAGTGCCCGGTTTCATCATGATAGACATAATACTTCCTTGTGTCTCGAAATCTGCTCGGGATGTTTATGAGACTTGGCCTCCCGAAATTTTTTCGTCTTTTTTTTGCTTCATAAATCCTATCTTGTCTATCTGTCAGGATGCTGTAATTCTGGTAACGGCTCCGTGGTGGGGATGGCTTTCTTCAGGGCTCATTCCTTGCCCGCTTGGCTATCTGATTGCTGGAGCGATTTCTGTGATTGTTCTCTTCGTTCTCGCTTTAACTCCTATTCCTTCCTTGGTGAGAACTGCTCCCTCCGTTCTTTTAATCGCTGGATCTTCTTTGCCCAAAAGTATCTTCCCAACGGATCTCTTTTGTTGCTTGATCATAAAATTCGCTAAGATCCTTTACAGGGGACTTATAAATGCTCTCGTAGAGCTTCCTATCTTTCCTAAGTCCCGTTGAAATTGTTGTCAGGATATTTTCGTCTGACAAGTTTTCCACATTATTCACCTCACTTCTGAACCTAGCAATATAGTCCTTTAGCGGCTCATCCCGTTTTTGAAATACCGTCACTAAGTGGCAAGTTGACGCGAGTTGTTTTCTCAATGCTTTGTACTGATCGGTGAACTTCCTCTGGCATTTCTCCTAGTTATTGATGTTGCGAGCTAGAAAACTCCTCAGCCATGCCCTTGGTACGTTCCCCAATATGGCTGGAAACACTCTGCACTTGACTAAAGGGTTGGATGTCTGCAAGTCCATCTGGACATTGAAAGAATCTAGATGGTCATACGGATCATTGTCCCCGTTGTAGAGTGGGATACTCGGGAGCTTGAATCTTGGTGGAAATGGCTTAATCTCGATCTCCCTTGTGAAATGGGTTCTTTCTTTTTGCAATTCTTCTACGCAAGCTCTCTACACGATGCGACTCTCCTCAACGCACATGCTCCTCACTGAGTCTACGAGCTTGCTCGTTACCATGATCAACCTCTACTTGGCGGCTCCCATCCTGGCTTACCCTTCCCCTCAGACTGGGTGGGCGAGATGCTACTTCCTCTTCATGGGCTTGACGTCTGCCTCCTTTGAAGCGTAAATTTATGGAACGGACTGAGGCTTCTGGCTGTGCCTTTTGTCTAACAACTTATTCTCTTTGGGCCGACATCTCCTCAACTAGCCGGCGTTAAGGGTTTGCATTCTTAGGGACTGCCTGAGTCTGGACTTGTGTCAGAGCCCTGATTGTCTCTATCAATTGCACCACTGTATTCTCCAACGCTTTCTGGCCTTGCTGCCAAATTGGTACAACATCTCTACTAGCGGTAGCCTGATGTGGGGGAAGTGGAGGCAAAACCGCACTGAAAGTTTCTGCAGCGTGACCTTGGCTTTGGTGACCTTCTGATTGGTCAGCTTCCGATGCAACAATCCTGGTTGTCTTGATTCTGGCCATGTTCACGAATCATAACTGTAGTAAAAAGATTACAAAATCGCAGAGTCTGGGCCTTTCCTCTAGCACCAAAAGATATTGACACCTAATTTTGGTCAACCCGATTCTTGAAGTCCAATACCTACAAAACAACAACTAACAAACAAAACAATAATGACTAGAATAAAAACAAGTAGGATACAATGATTTTTACATGGTTCGGCTAAATAATGGCCTACATCCACGACTGTCACCTTTATTCTCTCAGAGTAACAATATGTATTTTTTAGTTGTTGTTTACAATGAATTTCACCCTTATTTATAGAGGAGATATTACAATTTGAATAGTTTTAGGTTTAAGAATCTTATAAATCAGACAAAAAATAATATACATTAATTGAGATAATATCTCATAAGATTATCTCCACCGTATATGCAATAATTACCGAGAATGTCTTGATTCAATTTACTTGGAATAGGCAAGTTGACTCATTTCCTGAATTAAATTGATTCGACTTTCTAGAAGGTCAACTAGTCAAATTTAATGAGTACCTTGAGCTAACAGACTACTCAAGCAATTAGATATTACACCCAACGAGCAGATCATCCAAGCGGTTCGCCACTTTGCCTAACGCTCAGATGAGGAGACCTTCTAATCACTCTGATGGCCTTTGAAGAATATTATCGAGCAGTTTCTTGTTCACGACCAGATCAGTTTAGCGATCATACTTCGCGACCCGATTATCCTGCTATCAAATGCATGACCGAACAGATGGCCAAATAAGACAATCAGTCACACAACAATTAAAACGATCAACCATTCGATCAGATGTGCTCGGGTTTACAGGTTAAGAAACAACCACATGTTCCCTCTTTTGACCTTTGACTAATTGACCAGCCTCTTGGGTTTCTTCTCATAAAATAACATACTGGGCTCATCCTTGGGCCTTTTTCAGCCCGTTTTCTATTATTGCAAAAATGCCCATAACAACTCCCATCACATCAGATAATTACTCATAAGGACAAAACTATACAAAGTTGTAAAATACACTTGTTAAGCCTTAAATTGGTGGATGGTGAGATACATAATCATTAATGTGTTTATTTGTTGAAGAGTTGAAAATATGAAACGATGCAATCACTTTATTTAGAGTAATTTTGATGAAAGAACATTAATATAAGACAGATGTTGGGTAGCTAAAAACTTTTACTATAATTCAATCAAAATAATGTGTTGTATAAATTATCAATATCGTATATATCACTTATCACTGGTTTCGAAGTCACATACATGGGTGGAGGGCATCCAAGCTTATTTATTTATTTTTCATTAAATAGATAAAAAAAAAATTTAAATTTAGTCCCTAATATTTATCTATATTTCCTCCTTAAATTTAAAAACATCTTCCAATTGGCCATAAATGGATTCGGCTTCGCTTATCACATCATTTCAAGATCTATGTAATGTTCATTACTTACATGATATATTATTTGAATATGAATTTAAAAAAAATTTTGAGAGAACCTAATGTCGCTTTTAATATATTATCAAATAAAATTTGAAATATAAACCTAACGTCACTTTTAATATATTATCAAATAAAATTTGAAATATAGGTAATATTATATCAATGTAGGGGTGCCAATAGACACTACTCGTTCTTGTTATTATTACTATTATGATTTTGTGATGTGTACATCAGCCTCACAACTTGTCCAAAAAATCAATATAAATTTTGGCTTTACAATTCACATTCCAGCATGGAGGCTCAATTTTAACAACGGATAATTATAAAAAGTCTCTCTCAATTTCTCAAAGACAATTCACAATAAGTGGGGTGTGTTTTAATCATCTTGTCCAAATCAATCTTTTATTGTGAGTGATTAGGTGAGCTACTTGAATTAAAGCCTGAAATTGTAGTTGAGTTATTTTCATTTTTATTTATTTATTTATTTTTCTGAAAAGGTTGTGAAAGAAAAAATATATATATAATCACACCTCAACTGTCTCTATAATGCAGCTGTAATCACCAGTTGCAATTATGGTAGGGTCTCTATTTACATCTTCCAACTCTCTACATACAGTCTTTGTTATGTTTGTTGTACAGCTTGATGGAATCACACATGTGGTCCCTTTTTTCTAGGGGTTGAAATAAATTTGATTTAAGGAAATCAATCCAATGATCTATATACCTTTTGATTCATCGTGATAATATATATATATATATATACACACACACGCACACACACATATTTTTTGAGTGCTTTTGGTACCATTAACGATATTTTAGATTAAAATTATGAATTTATTTTGTAGGATTTGATTGAAAATAAATAAAAAAATTTATTTTGGGATAACTAATTGAGATCTAAATCAACTCCTGGATGTTGAGATGAAAATTTAATAAAAAATCATAGTTTTGATTAAAAAAATTAGAATACTTAAAACATTTGGTCCGTCAATTGATGATATATACCCTAAAGAGATTAGTACTATTTATTGAGTTTATTTTTAATTAAATGTTCTTCATACGCGAAGCAAATGATAGGGACAACAGGGGTTGGAGCTCTCACATCTTTTCAATGTACTATCATTTATCAAATTTATATGTCTGGTGTATATTGTAGCCAAGTCGTTATTAATTTAATTTGATATTGTGTTTTTGGTTTTGAACTTTCCATACATGATATTACGAGTGCCTTGGCTATAAAAATCAACGAAAAAACAATAGTATATATATGTATATACACACACATTTTTTTTTTTTTTTATAATTATTATTTAACGTTGCACCATTGATTAGAGGATTAAGAGCACCTGTAAGAATTAAACACTATATATACAACTTGAAAATAAACTCTCATAATAATAGGAACTATCAACTATAATTCAAAAATCTGCTCCTATTCCACAGTATTGAGAGAAAGCTATGGTTAAAAAATTTACTCATATAACTACCATAAGATATCTAGTTTGGCTTAAAAATCTATTTCTATAATACCGAAAGAAATATATAAAGAGAAAATTCTTTACATATATTGGTAGATATCTAATATGGAACTCAAACCATCTATTATGAATGTGAATTATGACTGTATGTGCTTCACAATCCAACTGATATATCAAGTGATTAACATTTAGTTAAGAGTTTGCATAGTACGTGTATATTGTTGGATGAAAGTCCATGTGATGGGTCACAAAGTAATGAATAAATAATACTTAATAAATATGATGTTCATGTGGGTTTTCATTTGAGTCTCACATGTACCTTTCAAGCATTGAATTGTTATTTTAATCGTTTCTTCTTTCTTTTGTCATTTCTAGTTATCACTAACATAAGGTAAGCTTTTATGTATGGGTACATGGATACTTTGGACGAAGCATGTACAACGTCAGTAAAAGTTACTGGAAAAAAAAAAAGAAACTTTTACGGTTATTTTTTTTCTTATTTAAATACATGGTTTCAATTCTTACTCACATATTCTTTGGCCAATATCTTCCAATAAGAATATGATATATATATATATATGTGTGTGTGTATTAAAATAATATAAGAATATGACATCTATGTCCAATGGATGAGCGGATATGGCATGTATAACAAATTTTTAAAAGAATTCTGAAACCTCTTTAATTATTGGATGCAATAATAATAATAATAATAATAATAATAATAATAAACCATTTATGTGTTTTTGTCAAATCAGAGGAGATTGTTCTTTTAGAGTTTATAGGGTTTGAGTCCAAAATTGTTATTGATGAGTAATCTTACCCAACTAGTAAATTAGCAAAAGACAATTTAAGGTTTCAATGGTATTTCCAAACATAATGACATAACAGGCAGACATATATGACCTTTTTTTGAGATATGGGAACTAGCTAATTAATGAGGGTGGTATGGAGAGGCTTATGTTTTCGTAAGGTTTACAAATCTAGAGAGTTAGGAAGTTGGTCCTAAAGCTCCTACTTTTGCATTTCTAGGCTAGAGATGATCGATGAGTAAGGCTTATGCATTCTAATTGAAAATTTTTTAAAATCAATCTTTAAGGACCTAATCCTTGATCTCTTATAATTGTTCTCAACTAATATTTCATCAACAATCAATTACACGATGTAAAAAACATGGGAAAAGAGTTTTGGTTGAAAAGGATCCAAAACCTTCCTCATCATACCAAACTTTCGAGATAAAAGTACATGTCTGCTTTATTACCTTTGTGAAAAATTTAAAACTTTTTATATATAATGCATTAAATTGGTGGACGTCACTCTCTTAGTCCCCCTCTCTTGTGGGTTATTAAAGAGTTTGATAATAACCTCTCAAAAGTTGAACTGGGATCCTCCGTCAGTTGAGATTTTAGTATTGGGATTTTATTTTATTTTATTTTTTTATCTGAGTTTTTCTCAGATTTTTTGATCTATCATATGTAGTAATGATTATTTATTAGAATTTATTTCTTGAGTTTGGTTATTTTATCCGATCAGTAATATTACCAATCCATTACAACTTTTGGATTTTATTCTTTAATTTATAATAATTAAAAAATAATGAAAAAAAAGTAAAAAACCTATTTTTCGAGCTATTTTGACCCCAAATATTCCAACCAATTAAACGAATCCACTCCATTGATCTTATCGAGACTTCAACACATTCTCTCAAATGCTTTAGTGTACATGCATAATTAGGTGATCGAAATTAAGTTTTGCACATGGGGATGTAGACATCAAGATTATTTGTGGTCTGAGACCATGTTACCTGAAATGTTACAAAAAACACCGACAATTAATTCTCTTGATTGATCTTATGTTCAACACTCTTTAAAGTTGGAAAATTAGTGAACAGTTAATAATGGGACAGTTATACATATAAATCATCTATCCTCCATTAAGGGCTGGGACCCTTAATGACTTAGGCACTACTGTAACTCAGAAAAAAATTCCTTTTTTTTTTTTTTTAAGTATGGTCACAACTATCAAGATCTCTTGATATAGATTTTAAAATATAGTTCGAATCTCTACTTTTTAATAAATAGAATAGAGCAGCTCATACAAAGTAGAATCTCTACTTTTTAATAAATAGAAGAGAGCAGCTCATACAAAGTAAAAAAAACGCCTACACATTTTGGTTAGGACTTGAGAAATTGTCCACGGTGTAAAAGCAAAAAAAAAAAAGGATAACATAGCAAACTTCGAATAAAATTATCGTGTAGTTGTGGTTGATAACTTTTATTTATTTATTTTTTATTATATTAAGAAGAAGTCATCCTTTTAAACAGTGACTTTTATTTTATTTTTATTATATTAAGAAGGAGACATCTTTTAACCAGTGAATCATATTCACAAATTATGGGTGTATCAAAAAAAATAAAAAAGGTCACAAATTATGGAAGAGTTGTGTAAATTTTATATCAAAACTGAAATAACATGTAGTTCCCATGTGTGCACAGATACCAATTTCCATTAAAAAAATAGGTGAATTTTAATTATGGGTTAATAAGTTCTTAAAGTTGAGCAACTACTGCTAATAGTTGTATAGTTAAATCAAGAGCAGGACCATGGTTTTGATTGTGAAAAAAAATATTTTTAATGCATGAACTATAAATGTACACATTGCCTGTTGAACTATCTCCATGACATTTAATTTTAGTGGTATATACTTGGTACTTTTCTTCACGCAACATCTCCATAACATTTAAAGGTATATATATACTTGGTACTTTTCTTCATGCAACATCTCCATACATTTAAAGGTATATACTTGGTACTTTTCTTCATGCATGCTGTTTATGTTTCAAATTAAAACATTTGTGTCTTTAAATAACAAAATTAGAAAGTTGTGGTGTGCAAGGAATTGTAGCATGTGGTCTTATCCAGAAGCTCCCATGGCTATAGATAAGATCTAAAGCATCCCGTTCACTAATTTGGTTGGTCTTCGCAATAACTGAATTAAACATATAAACATAAAAATATAATGAAATATATATGTTTACAAAACTGATTTCCATCAAGTCATATATTTAGTGTTAGTTTCGTAAAATTCATGTTATTATTCATTCGTAATTTAGAATTAAGACTGTTTTGGGATGTTTAAAATCATAGATATATAGATTCAGATAGTTTTAATAAATTTAATAAAATATAAGTGTGAAATGAAAATTAATTTATTAACCAATTATTGTACTGAACGGACCAATTCATTAGTGCATATTTAAGAGAGTAGGAATCTGACAAAAGCCGGCAGAGTAGACGTAATAAGTGACCATTGAAACGATTGGCACAAAAAGTCTTCCTACTTACCTGCCCAATTGCAATCTGCTGCTGTACCAACTTAAGTACTGTCTCAGTAGTCAAAAGGGCTTTTGCATATCCACAACTGCTTTACGTTAACACTATAGAAGACGAAGTAGACAAAAATGACTCATAAAGTGTAGTGGTTTAATGGTTGGTAACTTCTGCATGTTACTGTAAGGAGTCAGTCTGAATCCAAAATAAGTTTTATATTTTGCGCTAATATCCATAAAATTATGGATAGCTGTGAATATTTATCCAAACTGTATTATTAGAGTGTAATATGTGCTCGTTTCGATAAAAAAAAAAAAGTAGACAAACTATTTATTAAATATTATATAGACAAAATAATTGCTTATGAATTTTGTTGCTTTCTAGAGAATATGTATACTTTGAAATGTGAATATATAACAAAAAACTCTACTTCTCTGGAAAGGATTTTTCTAGAGAATATAATTGCATATAATTTTGGTTTTGGTTAAAATAAAATTTTGGTAGACTTTTCAGCAAAATAATGCCACACAACAAAGAAAAAACTCAAATAATATATATATATATCACTAAAATATTTTTACTTAAAAGTTTACAAAACCATCTGCTTTGAAATCAATATTGTAAATTAGCTAAACATTTAATCTCTTTACACTTTTGAAAAAACACTATACATTTAAAAACAAACTGCACAATCTTGTAATTAGATAAAAGGGATATTATCAAAACACCCTCTGAAATAAAACCAATGTGAAACTATTATTTTTTTAATTAGAAAATGAGTTCAATGATATTACTTTTCATTTTAAGGGTTTTTTAAATTTTTTTATATAAAAAAAAAGCACAACATGATACATAAATTTCTAATTTTTCAACTTATAGATCAAATTTCAACAACTTTTTAAAACCCTCTCTATAGTTTGCTCTTAAAGGAGAAATTTATTAATTAATTATTTCAAGTAACTTCATGGCAAATTCTCAACCACTCATCCTGAAAATTCATCTTAAATCTGGCCGAAAATTTAAGTGCCCACCATCATCTGCTGTATCAATATATACACACACACACTCACATAGGTGTGCTTTTATAGTATCAAATACGACATGTACCTCAAAAGATATACTAGCAAACCCCTTCGCTAGCTAGCTTGTAAACACTGTGTGTCCTGATCAAACCAGAGAAAAGCTTTCCTCCAAAACAATTGAAACATGGGAAGCCTTTCACAGGAACTCCCTCCTCTCCAACTCCAGGATCTCAAGGTCAAAATCCAAGACACTTGTCTGGTTTTTCCTGCCCAAAAAACTGAGAGGAGATCCATGTTTTTGTCAAATATAGACCAGGTTCTAAACTTCAGCGTTGAGACTGTCCATTTCTTCCCACCCAACAAAGAGTTTCCTCCTCATGTTGTGGTTGAGAAGCTGAGAAGTGCACTGGCCAAGATCTTGGTGACCTATGACTTCCTTGCTGGAAGATTGAAGGTTAATCCGGAAACGGGTCGGTTCGAGTTTGATTGCAATGGTGCTGGAGTTGTGTTTGTTGTGGCCTCAAGTGAGTGCACTTTGGATGAGATCGGTGACTTGGTTTACCCTAATCCTGCCTTCAAAGACTTGATTGTTAAGAGTATGGATGACTTGTTGTTGAAGAGAGATGGTCATGGTGGTGATGATCAACCTCTATGCATTCTTCAGGTTTTTCCCTGATCTCTTTGTTTCCGTCTCTCTCACATGTGTGTGTGCATGCACACATGCTTTATGACTTCAATGATTTCATCATTCACATGTGATCTCTCTCTCTCTTTTTGTTGTTGAAAGTGTGCCATGGATGGATGAGACACATAAACTTTCTGTTTGGGGCAGGTGGTTGAATACCTACAAAATCTTAAACAATGAATGCCCTCCCTCTCTCTCACTACAACCACAACAAGTTTTTTCCAAGTCACGTTAATAAAATATATAGTTTGTGACATTTTTCAATACTTAAGGAGTCGTATTCTTTTTTTTTTTTTCTTTTTCTTTTTCTTTTTGTAGTTTGAATCGAAACTTTAGATCAAATTAGATTAATTCAAAACACTTGATTAGATATATTTATATTTCATATATAACTTTTTTGGTTTAGTAAAACAATATATTTTTTACGTTTGAGCTATAATTATTAGGATAAATTACTCTTACGTTACATACGTAGTAATAAGATTGATTGTAAAATATATAGAGAAAGAGATGACCTTATGTATAATTTGTAACATTCAAACAAATTCGTGAAGGATTAGATAATTCATTATAATTAATGTTATTAAGTTAAATGTATCAATTAACACTTTATTTTTTCTTTAAAGTTGTATGAAAAAAAAAAAAAAAGTTGAGATTTCTAATCTTGTGGCGGTAATAGAAGACATTTATTGAAGCTTTGGAAGCTGTTTTGCTGTTATCAATTGTGTGTTTTTTTGTTTTTTGTCTCTCTCTTTACAGATAACATCATTCAAGTGTGGTGGATTTGCAATGGGATTGTCAACCAACCATGCAACTTTTGATGGGTTGAGTTTTAAAACCTTTTTGGACAACTTGGCTGCCCTAGCATCAGACGAACCCTTGGCTGTGGTCCCATGCAACGACCGTCACCTCCTAGCTGCACGATCCCCGCCACGTGTCACTTATGATCATCCCGAGATGATCAAACTCAGGATCCCTCTAGGGCAAGAATCAAACAATGCTCCAATCTTTGACAACACCCAGGAAGACCTAGACTTCAAGATTTTCCGGCTGACCTCCGAT
Organism: Dimocarpus longan; assembly: GCA_022984855.1. Lineage (NCBI taxonomy): Eukaryota > Viridiplantae > Streptophyta > Magnoliopsida > Sapindales > Sapindaceae > Dimocarpus > Dimocarpus longan. Next base: position 28,400,550 of record CM041016.1, on the reverse strand, counting down.
GACATCACGCATCTCAAGGAGAAGGCAAAGGCGGCCGCCATTGGGACCCACAACGCGAGGTACATCTCTGGATTTAACGTTGTGACCGCACACGTGTGGCGGTGCAAGGCACTGTCATTCGGGAATGATCTTGAAAGGGAATCAAGAATGCTTTACGCGGTGGACATAAGGCCACGATTGAAGCCTCCATTACCGGCATCATACGCGGGAAACGCCGTCCTCAGTGCCTACGCAACCGCCAAGTGTAAGGAGCTTGAGGAGGGCCCGTTTTCGAAACTTGTGGAGATGGTCTCAGAGGGATCAAAAAGGATAACAGATGAATATGCAAAGTCTGCCATAGACTGGGGAGAGGTGTACAAAGGGTTTCCACATGGGGAGTTCTTGGTATCATCATGGTGGAGATTAGGGTTTGCAAAAGTGGAGTATCCATGGGGGAGGCCTAGATACAGTTGTCCTGTGGTGTACCACAGAAAGGACATAATCTTGCTATTTCCCGATATTGATAATGACAATGGAGTCAATGTTTTAGTTTCTCTTCCTTCCGGCGAGATGGACAAGTTTCAAAGCCTCTTCCATAAGTTGTTGGACTTAAAGGATTAAAACTCTCTCTATACATACTAATAAGTAGTTTCTCTTTGGATATTATAATTCCATAATTAAATATATATATATTTGGAGAGAGAGAGAGAGACTTTGGATATGTATGAATGTGTGAGTATATATGGGCCATGCATTGTAACTAGCTCCTTATATGAATATCATGGGTTAATATTATAATTTATCAATATAATGTGTGTGTACAAATATATATATATATATTAACAATAAATGAACAATCATTTGATATTCTGTTCATATGTGAGCTTACCTTGTCGCACTTAATTAGATACTATTATTGGTTGTTAACTGCTTATTGTTAATTAATAATGTCAATTTTTTTTTTTTTTTAAATTATCGATGTTGATTTTGGTTGTTAACGATTTTATTGACTATGTAGGTTTAATAATATTATTTTTATTTTCATAACTACAGCGATAACCACTATTGTTTGGATGAAAGAAAATTTCAGACGACAGATTTATAATAGAACTGAAATCTAATAAGTTAACAATGTTGACAAGTTACTAAATATTTAAAATCTCGTTAAGGATTTAATTCAGCCGAAGATAGCGATTTATGATAATATAATTGACATGTAGCTTCACCTTACATAACAATTGGTCTGTATGGATATAATTGTTTTTCCTCTTTTCTCAATTATATCGATGATAATCACAATTGTTTAGATGATGCAAGAAGATCTAATGTATAATTCGAATAAAAAATTTATGGCAAAACTGAAATCTAGAAATATATTCTAGCTTGTAAACACCAAGTTGAAGTTTGGCGTGAAATAGTGTCATTTTATGTTAATCATCACCTTAATTATATAAGAATTTGCAAAACATCAAAACAACCCACACACACACACATATATATATATATATATATTATGTTATCTTAAAAATAAAGATTTTTTTTTCCTTCCAGTTGTATGCCGCGATTTAATATCTGAATATAAAAAAGCATGGACAAACTGACTTTATATGATATTGATTATAAAAAAAATTTTCACGTTCATGTTTTATTCAGTGGTGTGCATTTCATTTCAGAGTAAATATATAATAAGAGCTCAAGTCCCAATATGTGCATTTATGAATAGAGTGGCGATGTTTTCACCTTTTAAATATTGCATGTACACCCCTTTTTATACATACAGCCAATTAATGATCATACACATGCTCAATTAAAAGTTGTTTTAAAAGGTTATTAATTATAAGGTTACTTATAATATTTCTCAAGTACCTCAATATTTCACTAAATGACAACTTTAATACTCGTTGCAGTAAAAAATGTTGACCACTATTAAAATCAACTATTAACTAATCATTTATTGTGAAAAGTCAAAACTGCCCCTAGTATACGTATTTTTTTTACTTCTAATTATTATATTTTTTTTGGAAAAAGTGTTATATATATTTATATAATAAAAAATTAAGGAAAAAAATCATATCATATTTATAATTGTAAAGAAATTTTTGCTTCTAAATTATAATTATGCTATGATTTTTTATTAGTTTTCGTTAGGTAAATATAATAATTAAAAATAAAATAATAAAATATATATTAAGGGCATTTTTTTTTTAATTTAATAATAAATTGTTAGTCAATAGTTGTTAATTTTTAATTTTTATTTATTTTTTATGGGATAAACTTTTCAAACAATAATTTGCTTTTTAAAATATGATAATATCCTTCTAAAATAATTTTAGAAAAATTTATAATTTCTCATTAAACTTTATAAAACTGTAAACTAATATAATTAACTACTTATAATTTTACTCTAAGTGTATAATAATAACTTTAGTAAAGTATAAAATGATTTGCTTTATAAACTTCTTTTATTTTTAAACTTCGTGTCTAAGAACGCACTTTTCTTTCAAAAACTCGCTAAAGTAACCCAGGGAAGCTACTCTATCGTGACAGAATTTTCTCATCGCCACTAAAGTTTAGGAATGCTACCATGTGTAGTCGTAGATGTGGGAAACCTTAGCTTCATGATCCCCTTCCAACATCAAACAAATCTATATTACCCCACATGTGCAGAGGACGACTCACTGACTCAACTCCCTAAAATTAGTGACTTTCCGAACCATCCTACCATACATATTGAGGTATTTTGGCTGGGTATACCGGGGATTAGGGTAAACCTTACCTTTATAAATTCTTTTACTTTACTTATAACATTCTTTTTCATTTGCTTGAAAACGTAAAGTTTTCGCTAGTAAACATTCTTTTCTTTATAATCGAAATACTTATAAAACAACTTTATCAAATCATTTCTATGCATGTATATATCATAAACTCACTCATTTACTTTACTTTTAAATAAATACATTTACAACATAACTTAAATAATTATATATGCATAATAAAAAACATAATAATATGCTAGAAATTTAATTAAATCAATTTAATAACTTGAATACTACAAATAACATTGCAAATATCAATAGCTAAATTATAAAACTTGCAAACGTGCTTTTAAATTTAACCACACTTACAACTTGCTTTCAATTAACCACCCACACCTTTATGTTTTCCTTCCGATCATCGATTTACCTACATTTTAATATGAGCGAATTTCTGATTAGAAGTTACGCATGTATTAACATTTAACTTCAATTACATAAGGATATCGAAATATCCATTTCCAAACTGTACTCAAATCCGTTTCTAAACCGTACTAACTTTAATAATTCGCACACAATATCTATACGAAATATTTACAACAACGCACGAAATTTACTTCGATTTAAGCCCAATTCTTATACTAACGCAACAAACAATGATTTGAAGTCATCTTAACCATATTAACCGAATTTAAACTAAATTTTTTACATTATTCATCATATTCAATTTTCTTATCGAATTTACATTCGAACATATACAATATGGTGTAATTTCCCTTAAAATTTATAAAACACTACACTTTCGAATTTTCGAAAAGTTTTGCTGCGAGATGAGGGTTTTACAATCAATAAATTTCTTATAATTTTCTATGTCAATTCTAACATAAAAAATAGTCCATAAACATCCAAATAAGCCAAAAATCATTTTCATTAACAACATTACTTCTTAACCGAATAGAAACCAGTCCCTAACACTAACTTCCTTCAACTTAAACCATTAAATCCCTCCTAAACTCATCATATTTTATGGCAAAATCATCAAACAATATTTCAACCACAAACAACTCACTTTGACCTAACCAACACAAGCATCCATCATCAAAATTTTCATCAATCCTTGCATCAAATTCACATGAAATACATCATTCATCACTTTAAAACATTAATCATTCAAGTTCAAACATAATCTCAACCATCCATTCATTTTACATTTGAACCATGAAAACTAGTTTATTACCTTATCAAATCAACTCCAAATGGATAGGTTTGGCTCCAAAACTTTTATGCAAACTTGATGGACTTGAAAATCACTTGAACAAGCTCTCTAAATACTCAAGATAGTTGCTGCCTCCGTGCTTCTCCCACGACAGAATAGGGTAGCTCTGTCTCTCTCTTGGATGATCGAACACATCCCTTTGCTTCTTCTTTTCCTGTGTTTTTAGTTTTGATCGAGTGTGTTGATCTCTTATGTTGAGATTGATAAAAAAAATAGCTTCCAAGTCACTAGAACAGTAGCTATGTCGGTCTACTTCACTTGAGAAAATACACTTACACTTTTGCTCTCTTCTTGATATAAACACCTTTTGAAAATCGAGTGCCTTTATTTTGCTTCTTATTTGATCATGTAATCCACATTTTTATTTCATTCTCTCGGTCATAATACATCTCTTTTTGATAGAAAATGCATTTTGCTTCTTATTGTTGCCTTTTGTGTGAAACCCAAAATTTCTGGAATAGCGAATTCTGGATGAATAGTATTTTTAGATGAATAGTACTTTCAGATGGAAATGGTCTGCATGAGTAATAATTTTTAGAAAGCAAACCTTGTAAATTAAAGCTTTGAAATTAGTATTAGAGTTAAGAGGAACTAAACGAATCGAAAATAAGTCTGTTCAATTAGATTAAATACGATCTGATTTTTTTCTTTTGATGAAAATGCCCTTCGATTAATTTAAGGAGTAATAAAATAATTTAAAATGTCCAGAGGCATAAATCGAATCCTAGTACGATCCCCAGATAGACCAAAAGTAATTTTTGATGTAAAACCTAAAACTTCGTTCGATGAAAAAAATAAATTATTTTTTAGTGAATAGTATTTTCGAATGGAAAAGAGGTTCTTATGAGTAATTTTTTTGAAAAACGGATTTCACAGAATAAAAGTTTTGATATTAATATTAAAATTAAGATTGATATAACAAGCTGACATGATGGGTTTAGAATGATGGAATGTTTTTTTTGAGATGTTTTGGATGGTTTTATGGATTGTTTGGATGAAATAAGAAGTAGAATTATTGATGAACAAGCTACAATGGTGTGTTAATAGTATGTTGAAAATGTTAAACCATGATTTTAGGGTGGTTTAAGTTAAGTTTAAGTTATTCAGATAATTTTTATTGCGTGCGAATGCATTTAATAATTGAATTTCGAAGTCGAAATGAAAAGCGAATTTATAGTTACTAAGCCGCCATAATTTGATATTGTGTATATTAAAATATTAAACTCTTATTTTTACATGGTTTGAATAACATTATAAGTTTTATTGATGTTAGAATTAATTGGAAATCGAAAGGAAATGCATGAAATGTTAAAAAGGATAATTCGCGGCGAAATTTTTTCATAAGTATTTTGTTTTATGGTTTCAATTATAGATTGCACCATATTGAATACATTAAGTATGATTGCGATGAAAATAGTCGAAATTGATGAATAGTGTAAAGGTTGGTTTAAATTCTATTAAAATAATTAGAATGATTTTAAAATTTCGGTTGATATGTTAATAGAAAATTTAGGATTAACTTAAAGTGATTTTCATGCGAGAATATTAAGAAATTGAAACAGATTTGGTGTGTGATTAATTTAAGTTATTACGACTTGAAAATGGATATTCCAATATTCTTGTGCAATTGGAATTTATATTATAAGGCAAGCGTAAAATTTTAAATGTAAATTCGCCATACTAAAATGTATGTGAAATGGCAAGTGGAAAAGAAAGCGTAAAAAGGAGTGGTTGTATCGTGGTGGAGAGCAAGTTGTGGGTGTATATATTTATATATATTTATACGGTTTTACAAGGTTTATCAAGCAATTATGTATATTTACAATATCATGTTATTAATTGCATTGTTATGATTTATTTAATCAAGTTTTAGTATGTTATTGTTTTATCGAAATGCATTTATATTATTAAAGTTATGTTATAATAGTATTTACTTTGAAGTAAAGTGAAGTAGATAATATAAATGAAATACATGCTAAAGATATTTGGAAATTTTAGACTTTTACCTTAGAAATGAAGTATTTGGTTATAAACCGTATACTAAGGAACAAAATAATTACAAATCATGTTAAAGAGAAAAGTTTTAAACATATGGAAAAGGATTTTTAGATGCTTTCGGTTTACTCAAATCCCTAGTATTCCTGGTCGAGGTATCCTATGTGAGTATGGCAAGAGATAGGAGGGAATCGTAATCCAAAGTTCCCCGTATGGCTTGATATTTAGGGGGAATCATAATTCTAAGTTCTCGTAGTACCTAATATTGGGGGGGAATCGTAATCCCAAGTTCTTGTATAACTTGATATTCGGGGGGAATCGTAATCTCAAATTCCTATATGGCTTGATATTCGGGAGGAAAAGTAATCCCAAGTTTTTGTATTATCTGGTATTGGGGGAATCGTAAATCCTCTGTGAACACGCAAGTAGTATTCCCTAGTCTTAATACCATGACGTGTAGACATGGTATGGAGAATAAGTTCCTCGGGTTACCTCGTAAGGCAAGTTTTAGAAAGTAAAGTACGTTATAAGACATGAAAATTAAGAAATGAGAAAGATTGACGATTTATGAAATTGTTATTAAGCTTCAAGTAGAAATACTTATATATTTACAAGTGTACCGTATCGATAGTTCAAAATTATTTTGAAAGGATACATATATTTAAAAAGAATTTATTTTAGTTTATATAAGTTATGTACTCACTAAGTTATAAGACTCACCGTTCTTTTCTTATTTTATAAAAATCTTTCCCATGTGCAGGTGCAAGTAATCAAGCAGAAGGAACTCCGTTAAATATGCAGATGAGCTGAAGACATGATGCTACTACACTAGGTTAATTTGAAGGAACATATACATGCATAATTTTGAGACCTAATGCAAGTTTTATAACTATCACTTTGAATGTTATATAAAATCACGTTTCGTATTATGATTTAAACTATACGTGTGCATAATGTTTTATTTTAACCGAAATATTTTTGACAAGATCCAATCTGGATTTCTACTAATGAATCCAACGATCCTGCCGAGTATCCCACGAAACCCGTTTGAAAAATAAAACATTAAAAATAAAGTGCAACACCATCTGTTCATAAATCTGAAAACATGCATATCACATAATTAAATTTAAAACGCAAACTTAATACAAAAGGACTTTGCAACGTCGTCAGTTGGGATCCACATAGTCTACACGTGGCTATCTGATACATGTATCATCTGCACCTACACCTGAGGAGGGTTTTGAAATAAAAACATTGTGAGTTATAAAGCCCAGTGAGTGTATATGCATTTATTTGAAAAAATTTCTTCCCAAAAATGTTTTGAATCAATTTTATTTCTAAAAAAAAAGTTTGGGTTTCATAAAAATTTGTATTTCGTTTTAAAAGCTTGTTTAAAATGTTTAATTTTTTTAAAAAATATTTTTTACAAGACCAACCCCAGATTCCTATTAATGAATTCGGCGGTCTTACCGGGCATCCCATGAGACCCTTTGAAACCTATCTACTAAGGCCCAAAAGGACATCATGGAGTGAACCCATAGCTACTAACTGTCTTTGAGGCCTTGACCTGAAATTTATCTGTTAAATCATAAATAAATAAATTTTTGAAACATGCAGCTATAAATAAAATACTACAAAATCTGTTCATAAATCTGACAATCATGCAAATATTTAATTTCTATTTGAAATCAAATGAATGTACTGTGTCAACAATCGGAACCCACCTAAACTGCATGGCGCACTCCGATACTTGAAATCACCTGCGCCTGCTCCTGGGGAGGGATTTTAAACACAAACATAAAACTAAAATGAGCTAAAAGCTCAGTGAGTGCGATATCTTTATAAAATTTTATTTCCTCCCAAAAATATGCTTCAAACATACTTTCTATAACATATCTTTAATTTATAAAAGCTGTTGGTTTTCATAAAATTCTATTTTGTATTTGAAAAGTTTTACTGAAAATATTTTACATTTCTAAAAAAATCATTTCTTTCCAAAATCTGGCTATCAAAGGTATGCTAACTGTATTTGATCCCACGAGCAAGCTAAAAAGCATAGAGGCGGCTGGACCATCTCCGCTCAGTGTGGAGGGTCACGTGGCGCAAAGGTTAGTGTCGCCCACCGTGACAAGTTACTAAAAGACATCTCGTATACACGCGTGACAGAACTATCATCGCTCACTATGCATTAAAACATATCACACTAATATAGAGGGCAATAGACTCTAACGGATTCAATCCCCTTGAAGTCAGCTAGACTAGCCCTCCTAATACTATGCCATACACTATGGGGTATACCGACCGAGTCTAAAGGTAAAAGGTCACGCTATCCATGCTCGAGCTATACATTTAAAACTGTTTTTCTTTTTGTTAAAAATATTTAAGCATACCATTTAATTATTTCTGTTTATGTAAACATATAAAATGTTTATAAACTCATTTACTAAATAAACTATTTAATAATTTATCTAAAATCAATATATAAAAATATTGATGATAAATTGATAAATATTTCATAATAATATAAACATTTACTCACAGCTTGCTTCCAACTTGCTTGAGAAATTCTATTTTTGCTTCTGCCTTGGCGACCTCAACCAGTTTGCTACCCAGCTACCTCCTTAGCTTGCTGCTCCACCCTTCTCAGCTCGAGCTACTCATGCGAGCTCCAGTTTCAGCTCCAACTTTAGCTCGCACTCAGCTCCAACTCTAGCTCACTTTCAGCTTCAACTACTCCAGCTCAAGCTTGCATTCAGCTTCAGTTCCTCCAACTCCAGCTCTACTAGCTTTAGCTGTAGCTCGCATCAACTCCTCCAGCTTTAGCTCCAGCTCGTATCAGCTCCTCCAGCGAGCTCTTCAGCTCCACTCACCCGAGCTATCAGCTCTACCCACGCGAGCTCTTAACTCACTCACGCTAGCTTTCACTCTATCTCTTCCTTCTCTTTCTCTTTCTCTCTCTCCTCACTCTGCCTTTTCTCTCCCCTTTCAAATTGACGCAGCACATGCCTATTTATAGGCTCAAATCCAAGCTGACTGTTCCTTAAAATTACGAGAATGCCATTGATTCTAGAGAATTCTCTTAAAATATCTGAAAATTCTTTTTAAGCCCCTCAACTTCTAAAAATTTCACTTATTTTCTTAAATTTTCAAAATTTTACACTTTTAACTATTTCACTTAAATTACTTAAAAATCATTTTTTTTTTAATTTTCTTTCCAAAGGGGCACACTGGAACATTTCTTCGCTCTAAACACAGGAACAGTAACATCCTCGGGAGACGGTGTTACAATTTTCTTTCTAAAATTTGCTTTAATGGTATACTAGCTGTTATAAAAGCTTTAATGGCAATCCAAAAAAGCTAAAACCACAAAGGCGGCCAGATCAACCCACTGTGACAAAGCTATAAAGACATCTCATATACACGTGTGGTAGAATTATCATCGTTCACTGTACATCAAGAAATACCTCACAAACGTAGAGGGCGACAGACTTGACAAACTCAATCCCTCCGATGTTAGTTAGACTAACCCTCCCAATATATGCCATACACTGTGGAGTATACTGGCTGAGTCTAAAGCTAGAAGGTTACGCTATAAATACTCCGACCATTTACTAGGTTTGAAAACCTTTTCTATTTCTCCACAATTTAAGCTGTTTCTTATCATGCTATTAAAAATATATATAATGCATACCATATGTAATTAAACTATTTAATTCTCATGCTAAAATGTAAATATATTTATAAGCTAAGTAAGAATTGAAAAGCTATGAAATATAATTGCATAGTAAATTGAAATCATTTAATATTAAAAAAAAAAAAATTATACACTCATAACTTGCTTCCGAAATTACTTCACTTCTACTTAGCGACCTCTATTTTAGTTTGCTACGCCACCTACATTTGGTCACACAAGAAATCTCAACTTGGCTCCCAGGTTACTTAAATCAGTTCTATCTTCCTCTATCTCACCCAAGCTACAATGGACAGCTTACTGCCAGTCTAGCTCGAGCTCTAGCTCACTCAGCTAATCCTATGTGAGCTTTTACACAGCTCAGCTCGAATGAGCTCCCTCACTTAGCTCTCCTTCTCACCCAGGTCACGACCTTAACAAGTCTCAAGACTGGACTAAATCATTACACTCATCTAATTCCTACAAATCAACATTATTTCATAGCTGTTTTACTTACTAGATTTCTCCTTGACTTCTTGCTTCAATTTCTCACCAACTCGCTAGTTGCTCCAATATCCAAATCTATGCACCAACTCTCGTCAATATCAACTGAAAAACAGATTATTCTTAACAGGTTCTTAACTAAATTAGCGCCATTACAACAAATTCTTACAAGATGTAGTTCTCAAATTAGCTCATCACTTTCTGGCAGCTCAATCTCTTTTTCAAACGTAGCAGAATCCCACTTGGATTGGCGGCAGCTTGTCTCATCCACTGGCCGACAGCTCTCTCTCACTCCAAATTTTTCTTCACTCTTCACTCTTTCTCTTTCTCTTTCCCTACTCCGACATATAACACACACGCCTATTTAGGGCAAACTCGCTTTTCACCCTTAAACTTTCTTAAAATTATAATTTTTACCAGATTCTAGAGAATTCTCTCAAAATACCTGACATTTTACTCTTAGGTCTTTCAACTTTTTATAATTTTAATTTATTCCAAATATTTTCAAAACTTTACAAACATTAATTTTTTTATTTCTACATACTTAAAAATCCTTTTTATTATTTTTCCAAATGGTACATTTGTACATTCTTTTATTCCGTATACATGTATAATAATATTCTTGGGAGAGGGTATTATAACTTCGTAATTATCTTTTAATTAGAAATGAACCTTTGTTCGGGATTGTTGGAAAATAAAAGAGTGTTGGAGGGCCTAGTAGTTAAGACTTAAATAATTTTGAAGTGTACATATTTTTATGAGATTTGGTAGGGTGAAAATATTTGAAAAATAGTTGTTGTGCTGCTGGATTGTTGTAAAACCTGTTTTTGCAAAACTTAATGTAAAAAAAAAAAAAAAAAAAAAATTTCCACCCATTTCCGTGATTTAAAGAAACCTTAGAAAGAATTCATAAAGTTTTCAGTTAAAAAAATAAGCTTAACTTTATGAAAACTTTTCAGCCAAAGTAGATCCTGACTGGAAGGCCACTTTGAGGTTGCCGAGCAGACTACCTAGTTAGTTAAAGGAGAGGGGCCTGTCATTTTGTTCCTTGTTTGACCGTGCAACTCTTATTTTCATTGGTTCATTTTGTTTGTTTTTCTTTGCTTGCTTGACTGACTCTTCTCTTGTTTCCATCTTTTGTTTTGTTTGCTTTTGTTTCTTAATTTTGTGTTGTTTAACCAAGTGAACCCAATGCTTATCTCTTCCATTTTATTTTATTTTTATTCAACTTTATATCTCAATCACAATATCAATGCCACTTGTCACTAGTCCATTCATTCTTCCTTTCTTTAATGCCAAATGTCCTATTTCTTTTTCTTTTTTCTTTTTTTTTTTTATTCCATTCATTCGTTTCATGTTTTATACATTTCCGTGCTCAAAACCATTTTTGATCCATCTAAAAATTATATGAAAGTTAAATTAATACCACCGAAAATTCTATTAAAATTCGATTTATTTCTACGATCACTTTAAAAATTATTTCATTACTTCACAACTAAAATCATTCTTGATCTTATCCAAGAATTCTACAAAAATTCAATTTACACATTCGGTACAGAAAATAATTTCATTTCTCTCTAAATACTATCTACGGGACATAAATTGAATATAGTACTTCCGTCCAATATTCTTCGAATCACTTAAAATCTTTTCGAATAGACTTATCTTCACTCAATTTCAGGTTCCATTAATTCTAATATTAATATCGAAACTTTTAATCTACAAAATCCCTTTTTTTCGAAAATATTACTCATATAGACTTCCTTTCCGTTCGGAAACCCTTTTCGTCAGAAAAATTAAATTACTTTTATAAAATGGAGTTTTGGGTTTTACAGATGACACTTGTCAAGCATATATCATCCTTATCTCTTCTTTCATGTCACTTGTCATCCATGTATGCATTCTTTCGTACTTTCATGCATTCGTTCACACATTTCAATTTTGATAATCTTTGGATCACTTAAAATCCATTCGAATGGAATTATTTTTGATATGTTTCGATTTTTCTTAACTCTAATACTAATTTCGAAACTTTTGATTATCGAGGTTTGCTTTTAAAAAAATACTATTCATACAAACATTTTCTGTCCAAAAATACTATTTATCAGAAAAAATTATACATAAAAATAATCACTTTCAACAAATTTTGGGGTCCATATATTAAAAAATCACTATTCACTCAAAAATACTATTCATTTGAAATTCACTATTCAGAAATTTTGGGTTTTACATTGCCACTCTTATAAATACATGTTGTTGGACTTTATTGTTATTTAGGTCTAGTTCACCTAAGATAATCCAAACAAATCAAGTTCGACTCAATAAGAATTTGGATTGGAACTAATAACTTATATGAGTCTTTGGTGGCTTTCAAATGATAATTGCTTCTTGGTTGGTTGATAGACCCCGTTTTTGTACCTCATTTTTCGTATAGATGGTAGCCTGCTGGTAATCCTACGGTAGCCTTCCAACCGATATCGAGTTCAACTGGAAGGTTCCTATGAAGCTAAACCGTTTTCCTTTTATTTGAAAACTTTATTTTCTTTTCTGATTATATGATAATAAAATAGATTTAATAAAAATTTGGGCAGCATAACTACTGTTTTTCGAGAAATGCCATTTGTAAATTTTGTATAAAATTTGAATATTTCTAAAATCAACCAAATCTCCCCAACTACCGGGCCTCAAGCCCTCAATTTTTGTCATTCATAAAAAACCACAAACATGTCATCAAATTTCAAAAATAAAGGAAAATACAATCATAAGTCATGCATATATTTATTTACATATTTTCAAAACCAGAGAAAAGTTATACAACTAGTTATATACAATTTTTTTAAGAAAGTTCAAAATACATTTATACAATCATAGCAACATCCCCGACTCGATCTGCCTAATCTTGGGCTGGAGTCCCTACTATTGATGTACCTGTTCCTGCATCTGCCTCTGTGTAGGTTTTGTTTATACAAACATAAAATACTTTATGGGTTACACAAACACAGTGATGTCATAATTTTTCATTTAAAGTTTAACTTTACAAAAATAAACCTTACTTTAATTTTATAACATTTTATAAACTCTTGATTGTTATAATATTTAAAACGATCTTTCCTATGAAAACCATAATTCAAATAGTTGCATGGATAAATAGTTTTCATGAATATCATTCAATTTCCTTATAAACTGAGTAATAAAACAAAACAATGTATGGTTTCCATTAATTGCTGAAAAATGTAAATAGTGATAGCAATATTGTTTTCTAAAAATTTCTGAATAAAACAAGCCAACCACTAACGATCCGTATCACATTGTATCTTAGGTATAAAGCGAAAATTTTGCCTTGCTTTGACCTTCCTAGAATTTTTCCTTGTTTAGGCTATCTATTTGGTATTATGCAGTGAAATTTTTCCCTCACTACGGAGTAGCATTTTTTTTTCTTTGCTGATGTGGAAGCTAGTTAATAATACACCCTGTATGTGCATTGGACTACACACAAGACTAAACTGACACGACTTTATCCTCCCTATGGGTTTCCTCCCGCTGTTAGTAACGGATAATCCTGACACTGTCAATGCATGCTTTGGGTATTCAACCTCAATAAGAGATAACTGTCACATCTACCAAGTATACCATAGGTTCATAAATATGTTTCCATCAAACTATTTTTCACCTTTACTCATTTCATATTTGATAGACCCCGATCTTAGTTTTCTCAAAGAATTCATTCCCGACGATCGGATAGAGAATAAAGAATCCGAAAATAGTGCAAAGGGTCAAGTTAGAATTCGATTATATTTATAAGGCCTCGAGTGTAGTGTTAGGAAAAAATAAGAATTTTCGATGAATAGTATTCAGATCCAGAATAAATAGTGATTTTTCGAAAAAGATCCGAAATTAGTGTTTAAGATCGAATTTGGACCTGGTTATATTGTCCAGGGTCATGAATTAAAATTTGATAGAAGACGGAAGTTTTCGATGAATAGCATTTTTCGGACGAAAATTTTTGGATGAATAGTAAAATTTTTGAAAATTGACCTTAAGGGTCGAAAAGGTCTGAAAATTGTAAGAGAGTATAGAGAAACAGAAATAGATCAAAAAGAAGATCATTTGAGTCAATTTTAAGCAATTCGAAGAAAATTACGATATTGCCTTTGACAGGCCCCTTTCTAACTATATTAGCTAAGCGACCTGCCCAGTACTCCATGGTGGCTTCCCAGTAGAGATTTGCTCCAGCTGAAAAGTTCCTGTGGAGCTAAGCCTCTTTCCTTTTTGAAATACTTGAAAACCTTTTAATTTTGAAAATGGGTAGGAATTTTATTCGTTGAAAATAACTTTATGGAAATAGAATTTTCACCGAAATCCGGCAGCACAACGACTGTTTTTCTAAAATTTTACCTTGTAAAAGACTTCACAAAACTTGTATAAGTTTATTTATTCAATATATTTCCATAATCAATAGGCCTCAGGCCATTTTCAAATTCACAATCATTCAATGATATGGAAAGTAGCTTGATTAAAATCTTAAAACATCATGCATGATATTTACATAAAATCCTTTATCCAAAATAATATTTACAAAATTGGAGAAATCTGAAAAAGATAATAAATACAGTACATGATAATATGTTTAGAAACTAGTGCAGCGTGGTCGTGTCACTAACTGGCCTGTACATTCGATGGAGATGCTTCCGCCGCGCTGCTCATACCTGCACCTGTACCTATGAAGGATTTTAATAAAACAGGAAAAACGATGGTGAGAATGACTTAGTGAGTGGGTAAGTTTAACATAAACTATGCTTTTGCTTAAAATAATATTCCTCCCAAAAATAGGTTGGAAAACTATTATTTACTTTTATCTTATTTTGCTGAAAATTGTAAATTTCATTTTTAAGGAAATGCAAAAGATACTTTTCAAAATTTTCTTAAAAACTCTTCTTGTTTCTTTACTAGCCTATTTGGCAACCCAAGGAAAACTTATCCTTCATGACGGTGCGAAGACATGCCACTAGGATTAGGGGAATTCTCACCATGTGTAGTCGCAGATGTGGAAACAACTCTAGGATCGCGATTCCCTCCAACATTAGGCAGATCTACACTATCCCATACGTACAGAGGGTGACTGACAAACTCGATTCCCCCATAGTTAGTAACTCTCCCAACTTACTGTACACGTATGGAATACTTCGACCGGGTGTAAACTAAGGGCTAAGGTAAACCATAGGCATATAGATAATGAAATCTCAGCAAGATGCTATAATATCACAATATAACTTTCACAAATAATATCTTTATGCATGTATATCTCAATTTACTAGTTTATTTTACTCAAAGAATATATATATTTTTATAGCATAACTCATTTAAAACTATACATGCATTTGTAGGAAATGTAATGATAATTCATAAAATCTTACTCGAATATCAAAACAATTCACTTGCTAAATGATTCGCATTCATATAATAAAATGTATGAAAAATTTTAAAAATCCACACTCACTACTTGCTTCCAAATACTTTATCAACACTTCCCGTTACGGATTTCGTCCGCTCTCCGATTTACCTACAATTGGTTTCGATTGAGATGTCGTTAAAACACGGCTTGTGCACAGACTAATCTTAAACCACACGAGGATTTCTAATCACGACAATTCAAGCAATTATCGTCACACGATAACAATACGGAAAACTAATATTGGCACGCGGAGACTATCCCAAACCAATTCGTTATCGCAATATAAACTACTCGAAACTCTACGGTTACAAAACCGACAACTATGCCATTCGAAACTAAAGTAACATCACCAACATCACATTCTAATGGATTCAATAAAAAGAAGATTCGAAGCTAAATGAATAACATAAACTTTACGAGATTTCAACTAGTTATCGCGAATTATCGTTTTTAGCATTTCGCACGATTCCTTCGTTTCAAATTAAACTTATCGTCAATTTCTACTCGTGACTTTACTTAAAACATGGCAAATGAATATTCAAACACTTTAAAGCACAAACATGAAAAATATGGCAGCAAGCTTAACGAATATCTATTTCCGATTTCAACTCCAAAATTTTGACAATTTAACGATTTCACGCGAAACAAAAACTATCCGATTAACTCAAATATATTTCAAACTATCCTAAAATCAAGCTTTAACACTTTAACAGGCTTAAT
The DNA here is from genome assembly GCA_022984855.1 of Dimocarpus longan. NCBI lineage: Eukaryota > Viridiplantae > Streptophyta > Magnoliopsida > Sapindales > Sapindaceae > Dimocarpus > Dimocarpus longan. Next base: position 28,384,201 of record CM041016.1, on the reverse strand, counting down.
TACGTCTCGAGGCAGCGAGATAACATCATAAACACTTTCATATTCGACAACGAAAATCACAAACTAAAAACATTTGCATTCGCAAAAAAACTCAACCGAATCGCTCGAAAACAATTTCTCAATATCTGAACGACTATCCGATACTTTAAAACATACTAATACTAACCATTTTTCACGACAACGAACTCGAAACTAAAAGCATAACATAACATCCCTTAACTTTCCTATAACAGCCCGTAATCCATTTCAAAACGAAAACGATGGATGACAATTTTATTCCAAAAACATAGCCAAACAATATCGAGTGAACCTCCGCACTAACGAGGTTCTCAATCCTAAAACCCAATCATAGTAATTTGATCCATATCTGAATTCTTATTCACATGCACGCTTTAAAAATTACTCAAAACATCTTAACAAGTTAATGGGACAGCACTTACCTCAAGACGAACTGTTTTTCGCTTCGAACTAACTCTCGGACAATTGCGACGGCGAGACGACTTTCACCTAAGCTTGCTGCAGTAAACAATACACAATCAAGCTGAAATTATTTCGATGGCACTCAAAACCTCACCTGACAACACTCAACTCACTCACCAACTCACTTTCTTTCAGCAGTAGGTCATGGGCAGCAACTTCAGTTCACGACAGTAGCTCTCCACGGCAGTTGTGACAACAGCACGACAGCACTTGGTTCACGGCAGCAGCTTCTTCTTCCATCAGCAAACTATCTTCTCTTGCTTTTGCTTCCCTTCAGGTCTGTAATGGTGTTCTCGGCCTGACCTGACAGCAGCTGCCCACACAACGGCTATAGCAGGTCGCGACAATGGACATGGCAGCAACGACAGCACTTCAGCTCACGGTCTGACCTTGCTGCATGCACTATCAGATTCGCTCCTAGGCTGCCTGGATGACACATGCAACTGTTGGTTGAAGATGCTGCCACTCCTCTAATCCTTTTACAACTCACGACTTCAGCTCTTCAGTTCACGGCAGCAGCTTCTCCAGGCCTAACAGTAGCTCACGACCTCCTCTTGCTTGCAAGCATAGCTTCTTGGCTCTGAATCTGCCCTTGCATGTATCCAACTTGCTTCAGATCTGAATTTCTCCTTCAGCTTGCTTCATCTCGGACTTACAACAGCAGCTCGTTCCTCAATTTCTCTCCTTCTTGCGATCACTCTCTCGCTCATTATCTCTCACTCTCGGTTCTCTCTTTCACGAACTGCATGCACAGATCTCTCTTCCTTCTCTCAGCTTGCTTCTTGATCGAGTAGATCTCCCTCCTCTCAATCTCTCTCTCGTTCTCTTTATCACTCTCGGTTCTCTTTCATGATGGTTTTCTGGTTTTGCTTGAATGGATGACCGAAATAGACCAAATGCTTCACTTCCTTTTTCATTTGATATTTAAATATATACATAAGATTTAATTGCTCTCGGTTGAGCATGAGAGAGGGTGACCGAATGTGATTAGTGCAAGCCTTCCTAAACTTTCACTTTTTGCTTTTTCAATTTTATAAATTGTTTAAGGCATAGCTTGACATGTGGCACCCATGCAAATGGGATTCTTACCAGATGTCTTGCTTAATCCATGCATGCCACCACTTTATTCTATTTAAATTATTCCATGCATTCTCGTTTTAATTCCGACATCGAATCCATTTTCGTCCGTCTGTCCGGGAATCCACTTTTAATTGCTTTCGCTTTCGAAATTATTTATAAATATCGAATCCGTCTTCACGAATTCAAATTTATTTTATTATTATAAAATAATTATTCCGAAATATTTTCGGACTCGATAAATATATTTTTCCGATCGAATACAATCGATCGAAAAAATATTTCGCTCTCCGACGAACAAAGTTTTGGGTTTTCAGCCTTTTTGAGAGCTGAATGGGTTTTAATGAGTTTAAACCTAATTGAAATTTTTCGAAGCTTGAGATTGATAGATAAGACACCCAATTAGAGGAATTTATGGTCAATTGGAAGATTAGATAACCATGAAATATTTTCAGAATATTTTCTGGTTGAAGTGAAATTAGATAATGAAAATGGCAAAATGGATATTTTAAGTTAAGTATGCATGGATCATGGATGAACATAATATGAGGAAGTTTCAAGGAGTATAACCCAAGTGAATGGGAATGGGTTAAAGATAATGGACATAAAAAAAATTCGGGAATTTAAGCTATAGATATGTATAAAAAGTTATTGGTTTATTCGACCGGATTTTGGTTAGGAACATTTTCTTTATCAATTATGTATAAGAGGTATTAGGCCTAAATTGAAGTTTATAAAGTCAAATTGGTCATAAGATGTGTATAGAACATTTGTAGAATATTTTTTGAAAGGATTAGGTATTGAAAGCTTTATTGAAATGAGAATTTGAATTTATACACCAAGGGGTAAAAGAGTAACTATAAGCTCTCACCCAGATTTATTATTTTATGGTATTAGAAATCTTTGAATTGAGTTACAGTCAAATAGTATGCCTTCAGTAGTATTATTTGAGATTTATTATATTATCGTATCGTAAGTAAGATGTTGTTTGGTTGACTCCGGTACGATTACAAAGTGATGAGGAGTGATTTATGTGTTAATTAAGTAAGGTGAGCTCACGAAATAAAGTAAAAGATATTTTAATTCAACCAATAAGAAAAAAGATAAGTGACTTTGAAAAGTAGTGGTTATAGATGTGCCACATGTCATCTATTGATTAGTTGAAGAAATAAGTAGACTAAAATATGCCAAGTGGACCAATAGAATTTGTGATTATCCATATTTGGGCACTAGTGAGATTATTGAAAGTTTGAGGTAATTAAATGAAATTTTCTTGAGAGACATTTTAGTAATTGAGCCTTAATATATATATATATATATATATATTAAGGCATTTTACACGTGAAATCAAAGAGAAAAAGAAAGAGTGTCGTGTGAGAGAGAAAGAGAGGTCGAGAGTGTGCATGCCAAGAAAGAGAGGGAGGAAGAGAAGGATCCGGTCTAATTTTCGCCATGGTTTCTTCACGAAAGTTGTTCCTTGTCATCTCCTCTAGCTACCCTAATGAATTTGAAGCGAAGAGATTGCCTATTTGGTGAGTTATTTCAATTTCAAAATTGATGTTTTATATGAAACCCATCTCATCTTTTGTTTCTTTTTCAAATTAGAGTTTAGGGATGATGAGAGGGAGGTGTGAGGATGATTTTGATGTGATTTGTGAGTGATTTGATGGAAGAAAAATAGGTGAGAGAGAGAGAGAGGAAGTCACGGCCAAAAATGGGTTTTTGTGAGATCTGATTTCATTTTCGATTCTAAGGCATTAGATGGATGTTTTAGAGATTAGAAAATAATCTTATGAAGTTAGATTTTAAAAACGAAAAGTTTAGGATTGATTTTGGAGTTAAACCGACAGTTGAAGGGTGTTTTTCGAAGCCATTTGAAATGCGCTCGTTTAACGTTCGAACCAATTTATTTAATCATGATTGGGTGTTAGAACACTAGAGAATTGATTGTTGAAGTTGTCGGATGTTTGAAGCGAAAAGTGATTTTTACTAGTAAACGAAATCGGACGACTTTCGTTCCGAGTTTTCGACAATGAAATTGAGTATACTGAGGTATTCCTAGGAAAGAATAAGTAGAATTCATGTAGAGAAAACGAATTTCGAAAACCCCGATTGAATAGAAATTGAGATTTGAAAGTTTAGACGTTAAAGAGTATTAATAGAGATAAATGAGATTTTTATTGATTTTGAATGTTATTTGAATGAGTTAAATAACCCTAAATGGATATTTAATGTTTTAGGGTAAAAGCGGAAGGTTTTGAAGGATTTCGAAGGAGGTTCACTGTCGATCAAAGGACATTTCGAGAGGAGAAATCTCACATTTCAAGTGCATTTTAATTTAACGTTTATTGAATAGTTATTTGTATTATTTCATTTTATAATTGAATTATATATTATAAGTGTACCGAAATTACATCTTGTAAGTTTGATTTAATTTGTGTTAATACTAAGAATCTATGCAAAAGAAAGATTTTAGCCCGTTTGCCTTGAGAATGAGTTATTTTAAAAGATTGAGCAAATGTATTTTAGTATACTGATGGTTTACCCTAACTCCAGTTGAGTACTCTATGCATGCATGATAGATGTAAGAGAGTCACTAAGAGTGAGATCCAGATGACTTCTAAGAGAAAGAGTCAGTTGAGTCACCTTCTATACGTATAGGGTAGTGTAGTTCATACTGATTGTGTAGGGGTAACGCATGCCTAAAGTTCACACATCAGTGACTACATATGGTAGATTCCTTAATTCCTAGCGGTTAGCTAGAGATTTATGCGGCCACGATAGGAGTAGTTTCCTTGGGTTACCTTCAAGGCGAGAAATGAGAAAGTTTTTTAAAGAAATTCGAAATGAATTTCAGAAACAGTTTTATTTGAAACGTTAAAAAGTATTTCAGAAAAATACTTTAGTTGATAATATCTCACTAAGTTATACTCACCATTTGTTTTCCATGTGTTTCTTAAAATGTTCCTTTAGGTGCAGGAATGAATCGTCTAGTAGACGAGGCTCAGACTGACTCGCGGATTGACAGACAAACGACTATACCCCATTGTATTGCTCATTATTTCGTCATGCATGTGTTGTATATAAATCATGTTGTAAATAATATAAATTTGTAAACATAAATATCAGTTGTTAGATGCACATTTTATGAAAATGTTTTGGAAAGAAAAATCCAGATTTCTATCGATTTCATAAATGTGATTAATTGTGTTGTGATTGATTTTGGATGAGGGCCAGAGGCCCCTGGTTGTGGAGATTTGTTTGCCATAGAAGTGTTTTTAAATTGTTTTTGAATTTGCAGGGTGACATAGTTTAATAAACAACTGGCATACTGCCGGATTTTCATTAGGAAAATGAAAAATTTTTACCCTTACCACCTAACAAATAGATTTAAAATAAGTTTAAATGGAGTTTCGGTGCTCCGACGGGATTTCTTCGAACTAAAGTTAAAATTCGTTAGAATTCTGTCGGGGTGCTACGGGATCTTTCACAGGTCCAGAGGAGGGATTCGAGAAGGGTCCGATCAATATTAACTTTTTAAGTTTCCGAATCTGCATTTCATATAGTAGTTTTATAATCCATGCGAAATATTTTTCATATACAATCCATTTATCAAAAGTAAACTGTAACATATTTTAACATAAACTTTAATAGAATGTATCAAAATATTTTAAAGGACACTCATATATTATTAGCTCAAGATAAATTCGATTCTAGGTTCCTTTTGTAAAACCCAGATCCGCGTTCGTCGGAGAGCGAAATATTTTTCCGATGGATCGCGTTCGATCGGAAAAATATAATTATCGAGTCCGGATATTTTTTTGGAATAATTATTTTAGAATAAGAAAAATAAAGTCGTGTTCGCGAAGACGGATTCGATATTTTAAATAATTCCGAGAATACGAACCCGAGATTTAATTAAAAGCGAATTCCAGGACGGACGGACGGAAACGAAAATCCGAGCTTGAAAGTTAAACCGAGAGTGCATGGAAGGCTTTAAGAAAAATAAAGGGAATGCATGTTGGTGACACGTGTCACACATGCATTGGATGAGCAATGACAAGTGGCCCTCATGCAATAAAAGAATTGGACAAGTGTCTTAAGTAAAGAAAAAACATATTTATATATTATTAAAGCTAAAAAGACAAATAGGAAGAGAGAAGCAAAACAACAAATCAGATTTTATTCAATTTCCAATTGTTGTTGCCGAGAGAGAGAATGCTTGAGAATGAGTATATGTGCTGCTCGTGAGTTTGGAGAGGCCGAGAGCTTTCATGAGATTGAGAGCTGCATGTGAGAGATAGAGAGATCTTGAGAGAGCTGATTGAGGGCAGATCTGAAGAAAAGGAGGACATGCAAGAGAAGAGGTGATGTCCTGCCATTGTCACCGTGAAAGAGCTGCTGCCGGCGAAGGAAGCTGCTGTCCGTGAACTGCAGCAAGGAGGAAGTGATGAGCTCGAGCTGGTGAGAGGCTGAAGTTGCTGTCACGGATGGAGGAGCTGCTGTCAGTGTGAGGATCTGCCATCGTGAGCTGCTGGCGTGAGAAGACATTGCTCGAGCTGCCATCGTGTGTTGCTGTCTTCAGACCGCGATGATGCGTGAAGAAGGAGCGAGTAAATCTGAAGCCAAAGAAGACATGCAAGGTCAGATCTGAAGCAAGGAAGTGCATGCAAGCAAGGAGGACCGTGAGCTTGCAGCCATCGTCTTCAAGTGCTGCCGTGAAGCTGCTGTAGCTGTCAGATGGTGACGAGCTGCTGCCGAAAGGGGTGTCGCTGCTGTGGGCTGATGGATTGAGTGAGCTGATCGTGCATGCAAGCTTGGAGGGGTGAAGTTGCTGCCGTTGCTACCTTATCCGCTGCCGTGAGGTTGCTGTCATCACCGTGAGCAAGGAAGACAGCTGCTGGAGTGAGGTGCTGTCATCGCAAGCTGCCGTGAACTGTCCAAGCCGTGAGCTGTCCAAGCTGTTGCCGAGTTGTTAAGTCAGGCCAAGAATTCATTTCAGATCTGAAGCGAAGCATCATCCAAAGGGGCAGCTTGCTGCCGAGAAAGTGCGAGAGTTTCGTCGCCGTTCGGAAGTTGTTCGGAGCGAAAATAGTAAGGTAAGTGCTGCCCCATTTCCGTTATTGAGATGTTTAGTAATTAGTAATGTGAATTGAGTTGAAATAATTGATGATATTATGTTTGGGACTAGGATTGGAAACCTCGTTAGTGCGGAGGTTCGCTCGTTGATGTTGTGATTGTGTTTTTATCATCGATCGTATTCGTTGAATGTTGTTTATGGGCTGTTATGAGATATTTAGGGGCTGTTGAGTTATACTTTTGGTTTCGCGTTTGTGGTCGTGGAAAATGGATTGTATTAGAGTGTTTAAAGTATCGGTTAATCGTTCGGATAGTTAGAAATTGGTTCCGAGCGATTCGATTGATTTTCCGCGAATGCGAGCATTGTTACTTTGTGATTTTCGTTGTCGAATATAAAAGGAATGTGAATATTATCTCGCTGCCCTGAGATTGTTTTTAAGCCGTTAAAGTGTTTAAGTTGAAGTTATAATAGTTCGAGTCTTGATTAAGTTAATCGGATAGTTTTTGGTTCGCGCGAAATCGTTAATTGTCGAAATTTCGGAAGTTGAAATCGGAAATGAATATGTTAAGCTTGCTGCCATATTTTCTTCTTTGTGTTTAATCATGTTTGAATATTCATTTTCCGTGTTTTAAGTAAAGTCTCGAGTTGAAATTAACAATAAGTTCAAGCGAAATTAAAGGAATCGCGCGAAACGCTAAAAACGAATAAATCGCGATAAGTAGTTGAAATCGCGTAAGCTTTAAGTTCGTCGTTTGGTTTTGAATCTTCTGTTTAGTGAATTCATTGGAATCTGATTTTGAATATGTTACATTAGATTCGAATGACATAGTTGTCGGTTTTGTAACCGTAGAGTTTCGAGTAGTTTAAGACGCGATAACGTTTTGGTTGGAAATAGTATTCGCGTGCAAATATGAGTTTTCCGTTTGTTATCGTGTGAGGATAGTCACTTGAATTATCGTGCTATTAAATCCTCGTATGGCTTAAAGTTTAGTTGCTCACGAGTTATGTTTTAACGACATCTCGATCGAAATCAATTGTAGGTGAATCGAAAACCAAACGAGAGCCGTATCGGGAAGCGGTGATAAGTATTTTGGAAGCAAGTAGTGAGTGTGAATTTTAAAAGCTTTCATACATTTTATTATATAAATGTGAATCATTTAGCAAGTGAATTGTTTTGATATTCGAGTAAACTTTTATGATATCATTACATTTCCTATGAATGCATGTATATTTTTAATTGAGTTATGCTATGAGTATAAGCATATATATATATTCTTTAAGTAAAGTAAATGAATGAGTTGAAATCATATACATGCATCAAGATATTGTTTGTGAAAGTTATTTTGCGATATTATAGCATATTGCTGAGATTTCAATTTATATATGCCTATGGTTTACCCTAGCCCCTAAGATTTCAGCCGGCCGAAGTATTCCATACGTGTATGGTAGTTGGGGGGAGTTACTAACAATGGGGGGATCGAGTCTGTCAGTCACCCTCTGCACGTATGGGATAGTGTAGATCTGCCTGATGTTGGAGGGATTCGCGATCCCAGAGTTGTATCCACATCTGCGACTACACATGGTGAGAGTTCCCCTATCCTGGTGGCGTGTCTTCGCACCGTCACGAAGGACAAGATTTCCCTGGGTTGCCAGATAAGGCTAGTAAGAAAATAAGAAAAATTTTTAAGAAAAGTTTGATAAGTAACTTTCACATGATTTAAACGAGTATTTCGTTTTCAGAAATAGTAAGTAAGTAATAGTTTTCCAATTTATTTTTTTGAGGAATAGTATTTTAAGCAAAAGCATAGTTTATGTAAACTTACCCACTCACTGAGTTATTCTCACCACTGTTTTTCCTGTCTTTCTTAAAAATCCTCCCTCAGGTGCAGGTACGAGCAGCACGGCAGGCGTATCTCCTTCGGACGTACAGGCCAGTTAGACACGCGACCAGACTGCACTATTTTCTAGTCATAGCATCATGTATTGTATTTATTATCATTTTCCAGATTTTCTAGTTTTGTAAATATTACTTTGAATTAAGGATTTCATTGTAAATATCATGCATGTCGTTTTAAGATTTTATTCAAGTTGCTTCCGTATTATTGCATGATTATGAGTTTGAAAAGGGCCTGAGGCCTATTGATATATTGGGAATATTTGTGAATATAATTATACAGGTTTTCTGAAATATTTTACAGAGTGAAATTTTAGAAAAACAACCGTTGTGCTGTCGGATTTCCGTAAAAATCCTATTTTTATAAAGTTATTTTCAACGAACAAAATTCCCACCCATTTTCAAAACTAAAAGGATTTCAAGTATTTTAGAACAAAAATGAGGCTTAGCTCCTCGGGAACTTTCCAGCCGGAGCAGATCTTGACTGGGGAGCCACCGTGGGGTTGCCGGGCAGGTCGCCTAGCTAGTAGTTAGAAAGGGGCTTGTCAACGTTGGTATCAGAGCAAAGATTTTAAATGCATTACATGATTTTCAAGCATTTTCATAGAATTTCTAAAACATTATACATTTTATGACTAAGTATCTGGTTCAAGTGCAGTGAGTCATGCGTCGCGTCGGTCGTCCGCGTAAAAGGAGAGCCGCTGAAAATGCTCCACCTCCTGCTCCAGAAGTAAGGGAGCAAGTAAATGAGTCCGTCAATGATCCTCAGCCAGGGATTCCAGTTGAGCCACCGGTAGTAGAGCCCGAGCAGGATCCGATCGAGAGATTAGCCCAGGTTATACAAGGGCTAAGGCCTCGCGCACCAAGCGCCACCGTAGAGAGGGCAAGGAAATTAGGTGCCGATGCTTTTGACGGAACGGGTGGTCCAGAGAGTGCAACAGAGTGGTTGGATAATACTGAAAGGGTGTTGGAACAGATGGAATGCACCGATCTCCAAAAGGTGTCAATTGCTTCATTCTTGCTTCGAGCTTCAGCTAGAGATTGGTGGGATTCCGTCAAGCGAAGAACAACCGAACAAGTCTCATGGGAAAAATTCAAAGAAGAGTTCAATGATAAATTCTACCCAAGGGCATACAAGGATGCAAAGATTGAAGAGTTTTACAGTCTTGTGCAGGGTAACATGTCAGTCGAAGAGTATGAAAGGAAGTTTACCGAATTGTCTCGAGTGGCGCCGTTTATCGTGAATGATGATGTGAACAAGTGCCATAAGTTCGTGCAGGGCCTGAATCCGAAGATCAAGGCATATGTGGTAGCTGCAGAGCACAGAGAGTATGGGCGGATAGTTGAAGCAGCTTTGAGGGTAGAGAGGACAACAATAGGTGACAAAGAGCCGATGCAGAAATTTAAGCGCAGTCAAGGGTCAGGTTGGTATTCAGGAGGCTCCAGCAAGGCACCGAAAACTGGAGGTAAGTCTAGATGGTCAGGTAGCAAACAGCGAAGTCAGGGAGCCGCGTCTAGTCAGAGTTCAGTCAGACCTCCATCAAGACCCCAGAGCAGAGGTAATACTCAGAGCGGAGAGCCGTGCAGGAAATGCAACAGGATGCACCGAGGAGAGTGTCATATGGGTATCACTGGATGTTATCATTGTGGTAAAGAGGGACATTTTATGAAGGAGTGCCCACAGAGAACAACAGGAGCCATTGGGTCGAGACCGTCTACTCAAGGACAGTCTAGTGGGGGTCAATCGCAGGATCAGAGAGGTCCGCAGATGAGAGGACCAGGGACTACAGTTCAATCCGGAAGAGGTACTGGGAGAGGTTTGCCACCCAGAGGACTATCAGGGAGACCCCGTACTCAAGCCAGGGTGTTCGCGGTAACACAACAAGATGCTGAAGCTACACTAGAGGTGGTGACAGGTATTGTAACGATTTTTAATTCTGATGCTCATGTGTTAATAGATCCTGGTGCTACGCATTCTTTTGTTTCTAAAAGCTTTGCCAGTCGTGTTAGTATGAAGTTAGAACCTTTAGAGTGTGATATGGTAGTAGCTACTCCTACCGGAGATTCCTTAGTAGCAGAGAGTGTTTGCAGAGATTGTGATATTGTACTTGGGAATAGATCCTTTCCAGTTAGTTTGATATTATTGGATATATGTGACTTCGACATTATTTTGGGTATGGATTGGTTAGCTACGCATCATGCCGTAGTGGATTGTTTTCAGAAAGAAGTCAAGTTCAGTTCAATGGGAGAGTCAGATGTAGTATTTCGAGGGGAGCGTAGAATGCTTCCGTCCCGTATCATATCAGCCATGACCGCCAGAAAGATGTTAAAGAAACAATGTGCTGGTTATTTGGCTTATGTGATAGATTCGTCCGAGAGGGAGACTCAGTTAGAAAATATTCCTGTGGTTGCAGAGTTTTCTTATGTGTTTCCGGAAGATCTTCCAAGTTTACCTCCAGATAGGGATTTTGAATTCGAGATTAATCTGATTCCGGGAACAGCACCAATTTCCAGAGCACCGTACAGAATGGCACCTCCAGAGTTGATGGAATTAAAAGTTCAGTTGGAAGAATTGGTAGACAAGGGCTTTGTCAGATCCAGTGTATCTCCCTGGGGAGCACCAGTGCTCTTTGTTAAAAAGAAAGATGGAAGTATGAGATTGTGCATTGATTATCGGGAATTGAATAAGGTAACTATTCGGAATCAATATCCGTTACCGAGGATCGATGATCTGTTTGATCAGTTGCAAGGTGCAAGGGTGTTTTCTAAGATAGATCTGAGATCAGGGTACCATCAATTAAAGATCAAGGAAGATGATATTCCTAAGACTGCTTTCAGAACGCGTTATGGACATTATGAATTCTTGGTTATGCCTTTCGGGCTAACTAATGCTCCAGCAGCATTCATGGCAATGATGAATCGGGTGTTCCATGAATTTTTAGATAAGTTTGTCATAGTGTTCATTGACGATATATTGGTGTATTCTGGCAATAAGGAAGAGCATGCTGAGCATCTGAGATTGGTTTTACAGATGTTAAGAGAGCAGCAATTGTATGCCAAGTTCAACAAATGTCAGTTCTGGTTGAATGAAGTTTCATTTTTAGGCCATGTAGTTTCAGCTGATGGGATTAGTGTTGATCCTCAGAAGATTGAAGCGATTGTGAACTGGAAACCGCCTACAACCGTAACTGAGGTTCGGAGTTTCTTAGGGTTGGCAGGTTATTACAGGAAATTTGTTGAAGGATTTTCTAGGATTGCCATCCCGTTGACGAAGCTAACCAGAAAGGAAGTGAAGTTTGAGTGGTCAGAAGCTTGTCAGAGGAGTTTCGATGAATTGAAAACCAAATTGACTACAGCTCCAGTGCTTACTCTTCCTTCCGGAAGTGAAGGCTTTGTGGTGTACAGTGATGCTTCGAGGCAGGGTTTGGGTTGTGTTCTGATGCAAAACGGAAAGGTGATAGCTTATGCTTCTAGGCAATTAAAGAAGCACGAGCAGAATTACCCGACCCATGATCTAGAGTTGGCCGCAGTGGTTTTTGCACTCAGGATCTGGAGGCATTACTTGTACGGAGTTCAATGTCAGATATTTACAGATCACAAGAGCCTTCAGTATTTGTTCTCCCAGAAAGAGTTGAATATGAGACAGAGGAGATGGTTAGAACTGCTCAAGGATTATGATTGCACCATAGAGTACCATCCCGGAAAAGCAAATGTAGTAGCCGATGCATTGAGTAGGAGACCCTCCAGCTCGATAGCTCATTTAAGAGCTGGATATCTTCCATTGTTAGTAGAGATGAGATCTTTGGGAGTTAATTTGGAAGTAGGGAGTTCAAGTGCATTGTTAGCTACTTTCCAAGTTCGACCGGTACTCGTGGATAGAATCCGAGAGTTACAGATTCAGGATCCTCAGTTAGTCAAGATCAGACAGGGAGTAGAGTCAGGCCAGCAGGGAGATTTCTTAGTCAGGGATGATGGTACGTTGAGGATGAGACAGAGGTTGTGTGTTCCAGATGTGGCGGAACTCAAGAAAGAAATTTTAGATGAAGCTCACTCCTCAGCATACGCTATGCATCCAGGAAGTACGAAAATGTATCATACTTTGAAAGAGCATTATTGGTGGAAAGGTATGAAGAGAGAGATAGCTGAATTTGTGTCAAGATGCTTGATTTGTCAACAGGTGAAAGCCGAGCACCAGAGGCCATCAGGACTTCTTCAGCCACTCTCCATCCCGGAGTGGAAATGGGAGCGTATTACTATGGACTTTGTGGTAGGATTTCCTCGGAGTCGAAATGGTCATGACAGTATTTGGGTGATAGTAGATCGACTTACGAAGTCAGCTCATTTCCTACCTATCAGAAGTACATATTCCCTGGATAGATTGACTAAGTTGTATGTCGATGAGATAGTAAGATTGCATGGGGCTCCAGTGTCGATAGTATCCGATAGAGATCCGAGATTTACATCCCGATTTTGGCCTAGTCTCCAGAAAGCATTAGGTACTCGATTACATTTCAGTACAGCATTTCATCCGCAGACAGATGGACAGTCTGAGCGTACTATTCAAACTTTGGAGGATATGCTCAGGTCTTGTGTAATAGAGTTTGGAGGAAGCTGGGATACTCATCTGTCGTTAATCGAGTTTGCCTATAATAACAGCTATCAGGCTAGTATCGGCATGGCACCGTATGAAGCACTGTATGGAAGACAGTGTAGGACGCCGGTATGTTGGGATGAGATGGGCGAGAGAAAGTTGATTGGGCCCGAGCTTGTTCAGATGACTACAGATAAGATCAAGGTTGTTCGGGACAATCTGAAGATAGCCCAGGATCGTCAGAAAAGTTACTCAGATAAGCGTAGAAAGGATTTGGAGTTCCGGGTCGGGGATAAGGTGTTCCTACGGATATCTCCATGGAAAGGAATAATTCGTTTTGGGAAGCGAGGTAAGTTAAGCCCTCGGTTTATCGGTCCCTACGAAGTGATTGGCAAAGTAGGTGAGGTAGCGTATCGGCTTGAGCTGCCAGCAGAACTTTCCAGGATCCATAATGTATTTCATGCCTCGATGCTCCGCAAGTATATCGCAGATCCTTCGCACGTGTTGTTAGAGCAGCCAATGGAACTCAAGGAGAACCTATCTTATGAGGAGACCCCAGTTCAGATTCTTGATAGGAGAGATCAGGTTCTTCGCAGCAAAGTTATTCCGTTGGTTAAAGTGTTGTGGAGTAATCATGCAGTGGAAGAGGCCACGTGGGAGCACGAGGAGCAGATACGCAGTCAGTATCCGCATCTTTTTGATACAAGTAAGAATCTTTAGTTATTCGAGCTATGAAAGTTTAATTCAAGAAAGTATTGAGTATGTTTGTTAAATCCTAGTGTTGATAGATTCTAGCGTTGAAATGCATTGTATGAAGTTGTTTAAATTTCGAGGACGAAATTTTTATAAGGAGGGGTGAATTGTAAAACCCAGATCCGCGTTCGTCGGAGAGCGAAATATTTTTCCGATGGATCGCGTTCGATCGGAAAAATATAATTATCGAGTCCGGATATTTTTTTGGAATAATTATTTTAGAATAAGAAAAATAAAGTCGTGTTCGCGAAGACGGATTCGATATTTTAAATAATTCCGAGAATGCGAACCCGAGATTTAATTAAAAGCGAATTCCAGGACGGACGGACGGAAACGAAAATCCGAGCTTGGAAGTTAAACCGAGAGTGCATGGAAGGCTTTAAGAAAAATAAAGGGAATGCATGTTGGTGACACGTGTCACACATGCATTGGATGAGCAATGACAAGTGGCCCTCATGCAATAAAAGAATTGGACAAGTGTCTTAAGTAAAGAAAAAACATATTTATATATTATTAAAGCTAAAAAGACAAATAGGAAGAGAGAAGCAAAACAACAAATCAGATTTTATTCAATTTCCAATTGTTGTTGCCGAGAGAGAGAATGCTTGAGAATGAGTATATGTGCTGCTCGTGAGTTTGGAGAGGCCGAGAGCTTTCATGAGATTGAGAGCTGCATGTGAGAGATAGAGAGATCTTGAGAGAGCTGATTGAGGGCAGATCTGAAGAAAAGGAGGACATGCAAGAGAAGAGGTGATGTCCTGCCATTGTCACCGTGAAAGAGCTGCTGCCGGCGAAGGAAGCTGCTGTCCGTGAACTGCAGCAAGGAGGAAGTGATGAGCTCGAGCTGGTGAGAGGCTGAAGTTGCTGTCACGGATGGAGGAGCTGCTGTCAGTGTGAGGATCTGCCATCGTGAGCTGCTGGCGTGAGAAGACATTGCTCGAGCTGCCATCGTGTGTTGCTGTCTTCAGACCGCGATGATGCGTGAAGAAGGAGCGAGTAAATCTGAAGCCAAAGAAGACATGCAAGGTCAGATCTGAAGCAAGGAAGTGCATGCAAGCAAGGAGGACCGTGAGCTTGCAGCCATCGTCTTCAAGTGCTGCCGTGAAGCTGCTGTAGCTGTCAGATGGTGACGAGCTGCTGCCGAAAGGGGTGTCGCTGCTGTGGGCTGATGGATTGAGTGAGCTGATCGTGCATGCAAGCTTGGAGGGGTGAAGTTGCTGCCGTTGCTACCTTATCCGCTGCCGTGAGGTTGCTGTCATCACCGTGAGCAAGGAAGACAGCTGCTGGAGTGAGGTGCTGTCATCGCAAGCTGCCGTGAACTGTCCAAGCCGTGAGCTGTCCAAGCTGTTGCCGAGTTGTTAAGTCAGGCCAAGAATTCATTTCAGATCTGAAGCGAAGCATCATCCAAAGGGGCAGCTTGCTGCCGAGAAAGTGCGAGAGTTTCGTCGCCGTTCGGAAGTTGTTCGGAGCGAAAATAGTAAGGTAAGTGCTGCCCCATTTCCGTTATTGAGATGTTTAGTAATTAGTAATGTGAATTGAGTTGAAATAATTGATGATATTATGTTTGGGACTAGGATTGGAAACCTCGTTAGTGCGGAGGTTCGCTCGTTGATGTTGTGATTGTGTTTTTATCATCGATCGTATTCGTTGAATGTTGTTTATGGGCTGTTATGAGATATTTAGGGGCTGTTGAGTTATACTTTTGGTTTCGCGTTTGTGGTCGTGGAAAATGGATTGTATTAGAGTGTTTAAAGTATCGGTTAATCGTTCGGATAGTTAGAAATTGGTTCCGAGCGATTCGATTGATTTTCCGCGAATGCGAGCATTGTTACTTTGTGATTTTCGTTGTCGAATATAAAAGGAATGTGAATATTATCTCGCTGCCCTGAGATTGTTTTTAAGCCGTTAAAGTGTTTAAGTTGAAGTTATAATAGTTCGAGTCTTGATTAAGTTAATCGGATAGTTTTTGGTTCGCGCGAAATCGTTAATTGTCGAAATTTCGGAAGTTGAAATCGGAAATGAATATGTTAAGCTTGCTGCCATATTTTCTTCTTTGTGTTTAATCATGTTTGAATATTCATTTTCCGTATTTTAAGTAAAGTCTCGAGTTGAAATTAACAATAAGTTCAAGCGAAATTAAAGGAATCGCGCGAAACGCTAAAAACGAATAAATCGCGATAAGTAGTTGAAATCGCGTAAGCTTTAAGTTCGTCGTTTGGTTTTGAATCTTCTGTTTAGTGAATTCATTGGAATCTGATTTTGAATATGTTACATTAGATTCGAATGACATAGTTGTCGGTTTTGTAACCGTAGAGTTTCGAGTAGTTTAAGACACGATAACGTTTTGGTTGGAAATAGTATTCGCGTGCAAATATGAGTTTTCCGTTTGTTATCGTGTGAGGATAGTCACTTGAATTATCGTGCTATTAAATCCTCGTATGGCTTAAAGTTTAGTTGCTCACGAGTTATGTTTTAACGACATCTCGATCGAAATCAATTGTAGGTGAATCGAAAACCAAACGAGAGCCGTATCGGGAAGCGGTGATAAGTATTTTGGAAGCAAGTAGTGAGTGTGAATTTTAAAAGTTTTCATACATTTTATTATATAAATGTGAATCATTTAGCAAGTGAATTGTTTTGATATTCGAGTAAACTTTTATGATATCATTACATTTCCTATGAATGCATGTATATTTTTAATTGAGTTATGCTATGAGTATAAGCATATATATATATTCTTTAAGTAAAGTAAATGAATGAGTTGAAATCATATACATGCATCAAGATATTGTTTGTGAAAGTTATTTTGCGATATTATAGCATATTGCTGAGATTTCAATTTATATATGCCTATGGTTTACCCTAGCCCCTAAGATTTCAGCCGGCCGAAGTATTCCATACGTGTATGGTAGTTGGGGGGAGTTACTAACAATGGGGGGATCGAGTCTGTCAGTCACCCTCTGCACGTATGGGATAGTGTAGATCTGCCTGATGTTGGAGGGATTCGCGATCCCAGAGTTGTATCCACATCTGCGACTACACATGGTGAGAGTTCCCCTATCCTGGTGGCGTGTCTTCGCACCGTCACGAAGGACAAGATTTCCCTGGGTTGCCAGATAAGGCTAGTAAGAAAATAAGAAAAATTTTTAAGAAAAGTTTGATAAGTAACTTTCACATGATTTAAACGAGTATTTCGTTTTCAGAAATAGTAAGTAAGTAATAGTTTTCCAATTTATTTTTTTGAGGAATAGTATTTTAAGCAAAAGCATAGTTTATGTAAACTTACCCACTCACTGAGTTATTCTCACCACTGTTTTTCCTGTCTTTCTTAAAAATCCTCCCTCAGGTGCAGGTACGAGCAGCACGGCAGGCGTATCTCCTTCGGACGTACAGGCCAGTTAGACACGCGACCAGACTGCACTATTTTCTAGTCATAGCATCATGTATTGTATTTATTATCATTTCCCAGATTTTCTAGTTTTGTAAATATTACTTTGAATTAAGGATTTCATTGTAAATATCATGCATGTCGTTTTAAGATTTTATTCAAGTTGCTTCCGTATTATTGCATGATTATGAGTTTGAAAAGGGCCTGAGGCCTATTGATATATTGGGAATATTTGTGAATATAATTATACAGGTTTTCTGAAATATTTTACAGAGTGAAATTTTAGAAAAACAGCCGTTGTGCTGTCGGATTTCCGTAAAAATCCTATTTTTATAAAGTTATTTTCAACGAACAAAATTCCCACCCATTTTCAAAACTAAAAGGATTTCAAGTATTTTAGAACAAAAATGAGGCTTAGCTCCTCGGGAACTTTCCAGCCGGAGCAGATCTTGACTGGGGAGCCACCGTGGGGTTGCCGGGCAGGTCGCCTAGCTAGTAGTTAGAAAGGGGCTTGTCACCTTTGTTGTAAAACACCTTCACATGATTATATTCTATATTTAGGCGATGTCATGATCATATTATTCGTATAGATTTCCTATTTGGAATTCATAACCTCTAAGCACATAAAACACTTCAAGCATTGCTTAAATTTGCATTTATACATTCGACGAAATTTTGAATCATTTTAATCCTTATTAGCCAAAATGTCCCTTAAATATTTATACCATCCATTTCATCAAATTTTTCTCACCAAACCATGCACAAACACATACAAATTAGCAGCAATCAAGTCAAATTTTAATAAGCTCAAAATCTAGCAAACTAGTATGTATTGGGCCATGAATTACACCACTTGATATCTAATGGATATCTTTCCAAGTTCCCTTTTTTTTTATCATTAACATGACTCATATAACCATTCAAAACGATAATATATACATATATTCATCAATCCACAACCCTTAAGGTCGAATGCATACCATGATGTTACATCCACTTTTGCTTTTCATTTCAGCCTTCGAACTTGATAGTTTTGCTATTTTTACATGCATGAAATTATTAAGTCAACTTATATTATACAATATTCATCTTGGCAGTGAACAATAACATACCTACACAAAATGTTCTTCAAATTTTTCCACTTAATATCACACCAAACAACACCAAATCTTATGGCAAGAAAGTTGATATCCTAACCAACATCCAATGGAATTTAAATTATTAAATCACCCTTACTAGTAAGCTTATCAATCCTTCTTGAAACCCTAGCCTTGTTCTCCCACTAATTTGAAGCTCAAATCTTCTAAATCCATGCATAAATATCTCATTAAAATCACATACATCTCACTTGGGACTTTATTCAAACATTTCACACACAAATCACACACAAACCACATATAAAAGTCTACAAAACATAGACCTTACCACCAAAACTCACTTGATCTTTCTAGATGCTCTTCTTAAGCTTATAGATAACCCTTGGATGGCTTGGAAATCACCTATAATTTCTTCAAAAAAATCAGATATAGCTACTATCCCCTGGTTTTATTTTTGTCGACCTGTACCCTTTTCTCCTCTTTATTTTCTCTTTTTGATTTCTCTTCAAGTCATTTACTATATATATAGGCTTTGGCTAGTTAACAAATGCCATAAACTATCTTTAAATTTACAAGCTTGCCATTGATAATTGCCCACAAACTAAATGAAAATTTACCCACGTGCCATTAGTTAGGATTAGAAACATATGATTGGTTGGAAGCTAGAAGCTTGTTCTATCTTAACTAGTTCCATCTCAATGCAACCATATGTTAACTAATTGGTTCAAATATCTTAAATTCATTATGTTGCCACTTTGTGACAGGTCCCTTTCTAATTATACTAGTTAGGCGACCTGTCCGGTACCCCACGGTGGCTTTCCAGTCGAGATCTGCTTCGGCTAAAAAGTTCCCGTGGAGCTAAACCTCTTTTTTATTTGAAAATAATTGAAACTCTTTTAGTTCTGAAAATGGGTAGGAATTTTATTCGTTGAAAATAATTTATGAAAATAGAGTTTTACGAAAATCCGGCAGCACAACGACTGTTTTTTTTTTCTAAAATAACCACCTTGTAAAAACTTCACAAAACCTGTATAAGTTTATTCAATATCTTTTATCAACTAATAGGCCTCAAGCTCTTTTCAGATACGCAATCATTCGCAACATGTTTAAAATATTCAATGATATGGAAATCAACTTAATTAAAATCTTACACATCATACATGATATTCACATAAAATCCTTTATCCAAAATAATATTTACAAAACTTGAGAAATCTGAAAACGATAGTAAATGCAGTATATGATAACTTGTCTAAAACTAGTGCAGTGTGGTCGCGTCTCTAGCTCGCCTGTACGTCTGATAGAGATACTTCCATCATGCTGCTCGTACTTGCACTTGGGGAGGATTTTAAATAAAACAGAAAATGATGGTGAGAATAACTCAGTGAGTGTACTAAATAATAAATTATGCTTTCATTGATATTTTGAAAACAATACAACTCATTTAAGTGAAAGATTCTTTTAGTAAACTTTTTGTAATTGAATTTTTCTTATTATTCTAAACCAACCTCTATTAACATATTTCATTTCTTTACTAACTTAGAAGGGTAACTCAGGGAAAACTCATTCTCTTAAGCTCTTAAGCTAATTATCTACATAACATGAAATACTAGAAATTTTCTGTTTGTGTGTGCTCAGATGCGGGAACTTGAGATTACGATTCCCCCCGAATATTAAGTTGTACGGGAACTTGGGATTACGATTCTCTTCGTATATTAAGCCGTACACGTATAAGGTACCTCGACCGGGTTATGCTAGAGATCAAGATAAACTAAAGACATCTAAAAGTCTTTTAATACACTTAAAAATCATGCTTAACATATATTTACTTAGTATTCAAGCATATTAATCACTTTTAGAAATATCTCATAAGTATTTCGTTTTCCAGTTTACGGTTTAAACTGAAAAACTTTCTTCCTAATGCAGCAACTTAAATGATTCGAAATAACTTTCTCGCGTATCTCCATGCATGTATTTCATTTACACTTTCTATTCTCTTTTTACTTTAAGACTAAATACATTCATAATGTATATTTACAACTATACATGCATTATAAGGAAATCGATAATATTCTAAAATTTTGCTCGAATAACATAATAATCTTAACTAAAATGGTATCGTAATATAAATATTCATATAGTAGAAGTCACGAAAGCTTTATGAAAATTCACACTCACGACTTGCTTCCAATGATTTATCACCACTTTTTGATACGGATCTCGTTCGCTTGCCGGTTCACCTACAATTGGTTTCGATCAAGATTTCATTAAAACATGGCTTGCGCGAAAACTGTACTTAATATTCGCACGCGAAAACTATCTCGAAACCAATTCATTAACACAACATAATCTACTCGAAACTCTACGATTACAAAACCGAAAAACATGCCATTCGAATCTAAAGTAACATCATCGACATCACATTCTAATGGATTCAATAAAAAGAAGATTCGAAGCTAAACGAATATCATAAAACTTACGCGATTTCAACTATTTATCGTGAATGATCGCTTTTAGCGTTTCGTGCGATTACTTCATTTCCAATCAAACTTATCGTCAATACTACTCGTGACTTTACTTAAATCATGGAAAACGAATATTCAAATACTTTAAAGTACAAAAATGAAAAACATGGCAGCAAGCTAAATGAGAATTCATTTCCCGTTTCAACTCCGAAATTTGATAATTTAACGGTTTCGCGCGAAACGAAAACTATCCAATTAACTTTATTATAATACAAACTATCCTAATGCCAACATTTATCGTCTTAATGAGCTTAATCACCTAAATGGCAGCTTGCTAATAATCAATTACATATTCACATTTGACAATGAAACTCGCAACTAAATAACATTCGCATTCGAGGAAAACTCATCTGAATCGTTCGGAAACTATTTCTCTATAACCGAATGACTATTTAATACTTTAAAACACGCCAACACTAATCATTTTTCATGAAAACGAGCTCGAAATTAAAAACATAACTTAACAGCCCCTAACTTTCCTATAACAGTCCGTAATCAATTTCAAAACGAAAACGACCGATGACAATTTCATTCCAAAAACACAACCGAACAATAACAAGTGAACCTTCGCACTAACGAGGTTCTCAATCCTAAAACCCAATCATAATATCATCAATTTTCATCCAAAATACAAGCAAAATATTTCTAATGAAGTAACGCTCGAAAAACACAACTTACCTCACGAATAACAATCGACACGTTTCGAAAATTACACGCAAAGAGCTGTCCGTTATCCAATGATTAACCGAACCTATAATAGCCCTTAACATCAATTCCTTTTCATCAACTCAAGCATTTAAGCTACGCAAAACATCACACAGATAGCAGCTTACCTTAAGGACCATGCACGAGAGCTAAATCACTCAAAACAACTTCTAAAATCACAATGAATGGGTTGTCCACTCTTCGATATGCACTAACACTAATTTGAGCTGTTGAATGGGCTTAAAATACTCCAAATTAGCTTTCCAATTTACTCACAAGCTGCTGGAAATATAATTTCAGTCACTGACCCATTGAAAACCAAGTGGAGATGGAAAAATGATGGCTGATCTGCTCAGGTTTGCACCACACTCTTACGAACTCACTTCCTCATTGCTGTAGGTCACAGACAGCTTACCTTCTCGGATGGCTTCTGGTCTACACTGCCTCGCTCCACAATGGCTCATGGCAGCAGCTCCTTAAGGCAGTAGCAGTAGCTTCACGGCAGCAGCAACTCACGGTCCTTCCTCTTGCTAGCATGCACGGGCTAACATTCTTGGATTGAAGATGCATGCAGTTTCTAGCATCAGATCTCACCCTTCCTTTGTTGAAATCTAGAGTTGAGACCGTCCAAGGTGCCGCAAATGCAGTTGTTGGTGTGACACGCCTAACGGCTCCTTCCTTTCTCGACTTGCTTCTTGACCGAGTGGATCTCCCTCTTTCTCAATCTCTCTCTCGTTCTCTCAATCTCTCTCGGTTGAGGTTAAGGGATGGTGATCGAATGGGCACATGTAGCTCTCGGTTTGGAACTCATGAATGTTAACCGAATAAATGAGCTTGTCTTAAACCTTCACTTTCAATTTTTATATATTGATTAATCCTTTGATGACACATGGTCACCATGCATATCCACCTCATGAAACTTGTCTTTGCTCACTCTTTGCATGCACGACACATGTCCATCATTCACTAATTTTTATTTTGTTTATCTCTTTTCGTGCCACTTGATTTCATTCCGCTTTCGAAATCCAACTCGCTTCCAGCCGTTCGTCCGTGAATGTGCTTACGACTTGATTTCATCTTCGGAATTATTAATAAATTTCAAATTCGTCTTCACGAACTCGAATTTATTTTATTATTCTAAAATAAATATTCCGAATATTTCTGAACTTGAGAATTATATATATATTTTTTTCGATCGAACGTGATCCATCAAAAAATTAATTCGCTCTTCGACAAACGAGGTTTTGGGTTCTACACTTTGTCTCTACATTCTTTTATACGTTTGAATTTCCCAAATTGGCCTTAGTCACGCATTTTAATAATTTACCCCACCATGCCCCTTTTTTTGGTAATTTCTTTGTTACTGTTTTCATGTTAAACTCTAATCGATCACCATGGTACTTCTCCTGTTAGAATTTATCTTAGGTATATCCGAAGTAACTATTATAATCCGGTTACACATTGGGAACCTTGAATTATTTTATCATTTCATAAATAATGGCAAGCTTTGCATAGTACGTGTACAATACTAAAATTGGGAGAGTATATTACATTGACAATTTAAAAACATATAATTTTAGTTTTACATTTTATGAGTTGCAATATACAAAAACACTAAAAATAACAGAGAAAACATGTTAGACAAAAGGCTTTTTATACTGTGATTAGGGAATTTGGTTCCAAGCCATTAGTGATAAGTTCCAATCGATTGAACAACTCTTTTCAGGGACACTAAAACGAAAACAGTTTGTTTTTCAATTACTATTTTGATATGCAATACATGTTATTAATTGTTTTCAACAGTATCAAAGCCTTGGTTAAGTTGTTTGTTGGTGGACAATCAATTTTATATTATTAATATTGCCATGAAACTTTTATTTTGGTTGAAAACCTAAGAAATAGAGATTATATCTCATTCAATAGATTTCTGTTTTGCTTGATTCAAAGTTTATATGAAACTAGATTTAGAGATGAATCTATAATAACTGAATCACAACTTTTTGTTGAGAAACGGGTGTGATAAGGTCATAACAAGTTTAGGATTGCAATATGTTTTTGGTTTTGAAAAATAATGTTGATTTTAGGTTGAATGATTAATTACACTTGCATAAATAGAAAGTGTACTTTACCTCTAATCTGAAAGTGAAAACTAAAGACAAATTTGGAACCAGAATAAAATTTTGATTAAATTGGTAGTGGTTTGATCGCTAGATAAAGTCGGGGAAATTGCGTGTGACACATAAGGCAGTGTAACCTTGCTAGCATATGCGACACGTGGCAACATGTAGGCAATCACATGGCGATACGTGATGACAGGCCTCATTTCTATTTCTCTATTTTTGTATTATCGACGACCTGCCTGCAATCCCGCGATAGCTCTCCAATGGATATTTGATTCGACTGAAAGGTTTCCGTGAAATTAAGCCGTTTTACTTTACTGTAAATCTTTAATCATTTTCATAAATAGCGGAAACTGGTAGAATTTTTTTTTTTATCATACATTTATAAAATAGATTTAATAAAAATTTGGGCAGCATAAAAACTGTTTTTCCAATTATGCCACCCTATACAAATCACAGAAGATTTAAACACTTCTAAAATTAAACATTTTCTCCACTATTGGGCCTCAGGCCCTTCTCATTTCGAAATCACAAGCCACCCCAAACACACAATTCAAATTCAAAGAAAATTTGAAAATAAATCACATGTCATGCATGTATAAACATTTATACATTTTCCAAAATATAAACGAACGAATAAATATATATAACTTTACAAGTATTCAAATTTGCTCAAATATTTATAATAATTATATATCAATGTAACAGCACGTATGACTCAGCCTATCTAATCCTGTGTCGGAGTCCTTGCTATGGATGCACCGATCCCTGCACCTATTCCTAGGAGGTTTTATTATAAAAACATAAAATAAAAGTAAGCTAAACGGGCTCAGTAAGTATCATGAAAATCACTATCTTGCTTTTACTTTATAAAATTAAACCTCTCTAAAATTTTTTTAAAAATGTATTTATGAATTTTTCTTTAAAATTGTAATCTATGCTTTATAACACTTATTTCAAAAAATCACTTTAAAGTGTTTTTCTATGCTTTGCGATAAAATATAAACAGTGGTTGCAATAAAATTTACGGAAAGTCTCTGTATGAAAATAAACCAACCATTGTATCCATACCATATGATACCTTAGGTATGAGCGGAATGTACCACCGCTCAGGCCACCATGACCTTCTGTCCTGTAAGGCACTAGCTATAATATACCCTAATTCGTGCATGGACGACACACTGACTGGACTAAATAACTCAGTCCCTCCCGCTGTTAGTAACAGACACTCCCTTACATTGTCATGCACGAATTTGAGTACTCTGACTGGATAACTTTGTGATCCGTGCAGGACAACCTTTTTATATAATGGGTCAGTCCATCCCCACTCTTGGGCCTCGACCTCGACCCTCATGGATTCGAATGTAACCGTCTCGACTACCCCTTCTCTTAGGCCTTTTTTGGGCCTCAACCCTCAAGGATTCGGGTAATAGGTACTGTCCCTTGATCTATCTTTAATTTTATCATGTCTAGAATACCAATCAAGTGTACCATAAGTTTATAAAACCTGTCTATATCCATAGAACCTAGAATTTTTTTTTTTTTTTTATAAAAAATAAAATTTTTTCGTGAATAGTATTTTCAGGTGAATAATGATATGATGAATAGTGATTTTTGGGAAATAGACCCCAAAAATCGAAATTTTTTAGAATAAGTAGTAGAGTCTAATGAAACTGAAATGGATCGAAAAGAAGTCCATTTAAGTAGTTTTTAAGGGTCCTAAAGATAATTGGATGAAAATATCATTTTTAGAGAATAATGAGAATTGATGGTTTTAAACCCATTTGAATTTATTTTTTTAAAGCATGAGATTGACAATTAAGATACCCAATTAGAGTATTATATGATCAATTTGATGATAGGATGACTATAAAATATTTTTGAAATTTATATAAACATGGATTAGAATTAAATACACTAAAGGGTAAATGAACATTTCAATCCAAGCATATATGGAAATTGTGTGAGTATTACATGGAAAGAAGTTGGATAACAAGCACAATCAATGTGAACTTGAATGGATCAATGGAGGAGTGACAAACAAGGCATGGAATTATGGAAATAGTTTATGGGCATTTTAGTCAATTGAATGGAGGAGTATATAAAGTGGATTGACATGAAATGGGTATAAAAATTAAAAGCAAAAAACATAAGACAGGGAGATGGTGTGTTCGGCCAAGCAAGAGGAAGAAAACCAATAGAATTTCCAACCAATTTTGCATGTCAAATTCACTTGATTTCATAAAATAAGTGTTAAGGAAGAAGATTGAGCAAGAAAAGTGAAGAAAAAGCAAAAAAAGTGGTAAGTGACTTGATAATTCATGATGTTTTGATGGTTTATTAGGTGAATGATAACTTGATTTGTTTATGTGGTTTTTGATATGTTCAGAAGTAAATAAACTTGAATTCAAGTTTAGAGTTGAAAGGAAACAAGTTGGCAAGCAAGAAAGTAAGGTGAGTATTCTAAGTTTTGTACAATTTTTGAAGGAAAATTTAATTTAGTTGATTTTAGGATATTAGATGATTATGGTAGTGATTTTATTGTGCTTAGTAGTTATAAAAGTGATAGAATGATGTTGGATGGTTGGATGATGAATTCAGCCAAAATGAAAATCATATGCCTATGAATTGATCTTAATGTCTTAATGTGTTTGCATGATAGTTTACACGATTTTAAATTGATATGTATCAAAAAATTGAAAAGAGAATTGTTGGATGGGAATGCTATGTCATTCGGTCAAGCGAGAAAGTTTGTGTTCAAATGTTTGTTTAATTAATTTAATGAGTTTTCATGAGTTAGTACATGTAATTGACTAAGTTGAAATAAAAAAAAAATGCAAAGAAAAGAATGTTATTAAGTTAGTGTAAGTTTATATCAATTATGTAATTAAAGTGTATTTGATGATTTAAATTGGAATTTGGTGAATTAGTTATGGTTATAAAGGATTAGGTGATAAATTCTAAATTAAAATGTGTATTGTAGGTGAAAGGGAACAAAGGAATCAAGGGAGAAGTCATTGAAGAACATTCTATTAAGTTAGAGCCAATGTCAGTGTAAATATATTTTTAAGAATGATAAATGCAACTCTAGTATTTTTCAAAGCATTTCAATATGGTTAATGTGATTTTGAAATTGAAAATGAGCTTGCACTACATATATGAATTTATGGACATGTTTATGTATCAATTTAAAAGAAAAAATTTCTATGCATAAAAGTATGAAATATAAGTGTTTATATTTTAGAAAGACATTTAAGTGATATGTTATATTTTCATGCCTATAGAACTTAAATGATTAATTTTAGATTATGAATAAAGAAAGTTTTTAAAGGCCAATAGGTTATCCAATCGTAAAGATTAAGATTCAGACCGAAACTTGGTCGATATGCCCTATATGTGCATGGCAAGTGTTAGAAGGGCGTGTCACTAACATTGGGGGGGGATTGAGTGTAACGCCTCGAATTTTTCTCTGCTTAAGAAAAACTAATATATATATATATCATCGGATGAATAGTATTTCGAAATGAATAGTGATTTTTAGATGAATAATATTTTTCGGATAAATAATGATTTTTAAGAAACGGATCCCGAAAATCATTAAAAGTGAAATTTTTGATGAATAGTATTTCTGGGTGAATAGTATTCCCGAACGAAAAAGGTTCTCATGAATAGTGATTTCGAAAAATGGACTCTGAACATCAAAAGTATTGAAATAGGAATTAGAGTTAGTAAAAACTTAAATGGATTAACAACTAGTCAGCTTTGAGGTAAAACAGGACAGTTTTCGGATCCAATCGAAAATTCGGAAAGATTTTCAAAAAATTCAAAAATTTAGAAAAGTGTCAAAATGAGTGTAAAAATGCTCAAAAAGTATTTTAGAAACTTAAATGACACTCTCGAAGGAGATTCAAATGAAAATAGAATCAATTCGAAAATCGCCATAGGTGATTAGTGAAATTTGAAGAGCCAAAAAGGGGCATGAAACGACTTTTAAGAGTTACCAAGGTTACTAAGAGTATGTAGAAAGTTCGAATGTAGACTTCGAAACATTTTGAAAGGATTTTGAAAAAAAATTTCTGAAAAGTCGAATTTGGGCATTACATGGTCAATTTAATGATTGAATGATCATGAAATATTTTTGAAATTTATTTGAACAGAAATATAAATTAAATACATTTCACTAAGAAATTATTACCAAGAAACATAAATCCATGCCATGCAAAATGAACCAATAAAAGAGTGACACAAGGATGTCTAAAATGATTATCCATATCATATAAAATTTGCCAATAAGAGACTGTCATTTAAAAATAAAAAATGTGTGATTAATTATTCATTGGTATATATTGATTTATTATTCGAAAGCTACATGAAGTATAAGAGTTATAGAGAATGATTTGTTAAGTTTTGTATATTATTGGAAGTAATAAAAAGGAAAAGAATTATTATTTAGAATATTATAAATATTTATTATTTAGAATAGTTGTAAGTGCGATTGTTTAGAATTATACGGGTATAATTGTTGTTGAGGATTCTAATTGAAGAATTTTATTTAATGATAATCTATTTAGGTATTAATTGTTATGGTTTTGGATATTATATATATAAAGAAATTTATGAAATATTCTATAAGGGTATAATTATGATTATTGGAGAGTTTTGATTAATAATGATTTATATATATGTGAATTGTTATAGTATAGAGTATATAATCTTATGTATCTGGAAAAATTTATTTAGAAGAGAATTTTTATAGTTATTGATGATTAAATGAAAACAATGACTTTAGAGTAAGGTATTTTGAGCTGAGATGGTTCCTAAATTTCGAGGATGGAATTTTATAAGGGAAGATAAATTATAAGGTCCCAATCTAACTGGACTTAAGAGATTAATTGAAATTTAATTTATTTTTATTAATTTAGTCCGGTATTAGTTTTAGAAGTACAGAAGTTTGTAGATAAATATCCAATTGGAGGATGTTTTTAAAAGAAATTAAGAAAGTTAGACTGAAAAGAAAAAGGTCACGAGGGTTGAAAATGAAAAATTCCTCATGCCGCCAAAAAGTAAAAAATCGTGGCTTTTTTTTTTTTTTTTTTTTTTTTTAAATGATGATGATAATAAAATAAAATAAAATAAAAGAGACAAAGGTAAGATGTGTGTGTAGAGTGAGAAGAAAGAAAGAATAATAATAATAATAATAATAATAAAAGACTTAAGGCATTGGAATGGAAAATATAAGCATGTGACGTGTATGTATATGTGTGTGATAGAAGCAAATGAAACATAGAAGCAAAAATGAAGTTGTCGGCAGCAAGCAAAGGACAAAACAAAAAAGGATAGATCGAGAGGAAGAATGAGAGGAAGAAAAGAAAAACAAAATATTTTGGGGTACGATTATCCAAATAAGGTGGATTCAGAATAATAAGGAAATAAAAGAGGAACGCATTTTAGATTCAGAAACAAGCAAATGAGTAAGGTGAGTGGATAGTTTTATTTTTAATTAAATTGATTAAGTTATATTTATTTATATTTATGATTTTATTACTTATTTCAAGTGAATAAATTGTTAAGTTAGTTGATTTTATAGATTATAAATTATATTTTACGATTGAAATAAAAGTTTATATATGTTTCAATTTTATTTATTTAAGTATTATTAGAAGAAAAATATTTAATTAGTTTATTAATTTATTCATTATGTATCATGATTTATGATTTGATTATAGAATATGTATTGTGATAATTATGTTTATAATTAGAAATCAAATTATACAATTTTGCATATAAAATTATTTAAGATTTGAAAATGAATAAAATAAGATTTGCAATATGTTTATGTATATTTCAGTTTTAATTATGTATTGGAAATAAATTATTTATTTAAGTAAATGATTTTATAGATTATAAATTATTGCATATTTATAATTATGTTATGTTACGAGAAATACTAACTGCTTATATTTTGAGGAAAGTATTATTTAATATTATGAAAATATAGGGTTTTGTGAAATTATTTTTGACAATTTGTGATTTAATATTATTTACGTGTGATTTTAATGACTTTTGAACGGAAACGAATAAGTTTAGGGACCATGTACTAGTAAGATGAAGGGCAATGTGATATTGACCTAATTTTGATGAATAATTAAATGAAAAAAGATGATTAAAAATCCAGTGGTTTTGTTATTAACGAAAATTTTATTCAAAAACGAAAATTGTTAAATTTGTGAGTAATAAATAAAACTTATAAGAGCCTGAATAAACCTGAATATTGGTAGATGAGGATTGGTAGTTGACATGCTAATGAGATAGATTAGCAGTACTGCGTCGTTATACTGATACATAGTTTTCGACAAATGGATTATGAGAGGCACTAGGTGTTTAGTTCTGAAGTCGAAATCGATTGTAATATGCGATCCGACGGGTAGTCACCAAGTGGCCGATGCTGGGGGCGCCATTTATTCTGGTGGGTAACCACCAAGTGGCTAATGTTAGGAGACCCGTTGGCCAGTCTATGGTATCGTGTTAGTGTTTACGAAGGACACTGAAGAATATAAAAGAAAACTGTATTGATATGGTTAAAAATGACAATTGTTGTGTTTTATATGTACATTAATTTGTAATTTGAGTTCTTTGTAATTTATTTGTGAAAGTTTGAAAAATTTATCAAATATTAAATTACGACTGATATTTTGAGAAATGTTAATATTTAATGAAAATCGTGTGGTTATAAATGGAAAAAAAATAATTTTATGTATTTTATAAGTGTAATTTTTAGTAAATTGACTATTTGATGAATTATGTGATATAAATTTTAAAAATGGTTGTTAAAAGTGACTTCTAAATTTCATTAGCTATTCACTTTTTATTATGTTATATTCTGAAATCTGAAAAATGTTGAAATTGTGAGTTTATACTGTTGTGTAATAAAGTTTAGTAACTTTTAAATTAAGTATACACCCACTAAATAGAAATACTTAGTGCATTAGAATTTCCACGTGTAAGTTGAGGCTTGGGCATTGTAGATAAAGACTAAAGAGAAGATATCTGTAGAAATTGTTGCGAGTTACATCTCTCCATCTTTTGGGCAGTTATTCTTTTAAGCACTATGTATTTTTGATAACGTATATTGATACGCATGTATATATATACACAAATATGTATTCATGAGATTTTGTAAATAACAATGTGATTTTGATATTTTGAAAGTGATTTTATAAATAAATTATTACTTTTCTTTTAATTGACAATTACTTTTATTAATAGGATTTTTATTAAATATTGTATTTATAATTATTTGTGTGATGAAGTGATTTTGGAGTCGGATTTGGAGTCGGATGGAGGATCTGAAATTAGAAGTTGAGAAAAGACAATTTTAGAAGTGTTATTTTTTTCTTACAGATTTTTAAATTTTGGGTTTTCAAAAAAATAGAGAAACTTTGGCGAATTTTTTTTTTTTTTTTTTAAATAATCGTACATTTATGTATAACCAAAATGAATAAATAGATTAAGGTAATATCTTTCGACTCGGTTCCTATTTTAATGGGAATCGGGTGGAGGGTGTTATATTGAGTTTGAGTTTGTCACGTCGCTTTTTACACGTGTAGGGTATTATCTTGCTTTACGTATGCGATATAGAATTCCGTTACGTGATTGTGGGATGTCTTTATAGATTGTCACAGTGAGCGCTATATTAGTCGCCATATGACCTCACATTGAGTAGCGCTAGATTAATCGCCATGTAATTATAGATTCTTTGAGCTTCCATTGATTCAATTTTAGAAAGCAAAGCGCATATTTGGGTAAAAGATTTCAGAAAGATAGATTTTAAATGCTTTAGAAAATTTATGAGAAATTTTAGTATTTTATATTCTTATGAAAGGAAAATGAGATTTTCATTAAATTACTAAAGCTTATAGTTTTCAAAGAATGAAATTGTTTAAGAAATAGAAATTATTTTTCAAATGTTTTTGGGAAGTAAATTTTAGAAAGAAATATTTTTAAATAGAAAACTTAGACAATCATTTTTAAATAAAAAACTTAGACATTCATTGAGCACCTTTAGCTCATTCTTTTGCAAATTTATATTTTGAAAACCTCCTCAGGTACTTGTACAAGTGACCAAGATGCCCAATCTCTTGTTTAAGATTAGGCGTGCTAGATATAGATGATGCTCTATGGAATCATAT
The DNA here is from genome assembly GCA_022984855.1 of Dimocarpus longan. Taxonomy (NCBI): domain Eukaryota; kingdom Viridiplantae; phylum Streptophyta; class Magnoliopsida; order Sapindales; family Sapindaceae; genus Dimocarpus; species Dimocarpus longan. The sequence goes on along the minus strand of CM041016.1, from coordinate 28,352,302 downwards.
TATACATATTTTAATTTAATTGTAATTAAACACATTGTATAAAACTTTTAGTTGCAAAGCATTGATGTAAATGAAATGATTTGATGTCTATACTGTATATAAAGATTTGTAAATACTTTTTAGTATGTGTATGAAACTAATATTTTCGAAATTGATTTGATTTCTCTTGAATTAAATATATCGTGGCCAAGGTCGATGTGAATTGGATCTACAGTTCAAATTGAAAGTTGAGAAAATTGTTTGAATTTTTGATGTGCTCAAAATTTTATTTTCAGGTGATTTTAGAAGATTTGGCAATACCAAAAAATAGCCGTTGTGCTGTCAAAACTTTTAAAAAAATGTTAATTTCAATAATTAAATGATTTTTCAATTTAGAAGTTATATATTTTAGTAAAAATTAAATTTTAGGCTTTGCTTCACAGAGTTCTTTTGGTCTTGCTAGTTAGAGTCTAGAAGAATTCTAGGGAGTGCTTGGCAGGTACTTGGGCTCTGTCAGAGGAACTTCAGGGCGGATCCCGTCAATATCAATTGCTTTTCCTTTATAATACAATTTGTATTTCTTTAAAACTTTAATAAATCATATAATACACATTTCATATAAACTTTCATGTGAAATTTATAAAATTCATGTAGAAGGTTTCATATTAACTTTATTTACTTTAAAATCAATATCAACATTTCAATACACAATCTTTAAACATAAAAGATAAAGATCAATGGATAAAAATAAATTCATTTTATTTTGTTTCGAAGGGACACTTACCTATTTCTTTAACTCGCCTCACTATAGCGCACAATTTTTGAACTTCCTTTATTTCCCGTCACCTACATATTTTCGCATTCCACACTTAAGCAACGTTACAACTAATTCACTTATACACAAACATTTCCATAAAAAATTAAACATTCGTAATTATGGAAAGTTTGACTGCAAGGCGTGAGGTCCCCTTCGGGCTGTTCCACCTATTCTAGGTATTGTCCCTATTACAGGATTTGCTGATTAAGCCACGCCTCCCCTAGTTGCCACTCGAATCGCTGGTCTTACGGATAAGAGTGTTTAACTTGCAAGCTGAGGGGCTAGGTCATAGGTTTAAGTATGGGTAGGGGAGGCGAAGCAAAACCCTCTAGCTTGGGGACAGTACCTTGTGAGTGGGGCAGCCCAGAGAGAAAGGACCCCACACAAGGTGACCATTTAACTTTCTAATGACTTTCTTTTCAATTTCAAGTTATTCCTATCATTCATATAGCTCATAAAATCAACCAAATCATTCAAAAATAAATGTATAACACTTTAATATATTTATAACCAATTCATTGCAGCTTGCATACCAAACTTTCATTTCTCATTTTAACATCAATTCTCAACACTTGAACCCATACAAAATATTACCATTGAAACTAAATTTTCTAATCTATGCATTAAACAAATCTTTGGAACCATTTTAACTCTCTTTGACCGAATTCATGACATCATTCACACCATCAATTCAAACTAATTCTTCTCATTAAAATCACATTTAAAGACATATATCACGATGCAAATTTAAGCTAAACTCATGAAGACAATACATTTGAATAACAATGCTAACTTTGACTGTGAGATACAAGCTTGTCATCTAATCAAATTCTTTTCAATTTTATGACATATTTATCATTTAAAATAGCCCATAAACCATACCAAAACAATTAAAAACAATCATCCATCTACTTTAAACCTCAGGGCTAAATACTTAACATTCACATATATCATGTTTCTAGTTTTCATTTCAACAATTCAACTTGATATCCTACCTTAATTTCATGCATAAATTTCAGTCAAACCATTCAAACATAACTTGAATAATGCATTTCTTACTTTAGCCGTGACCTTTACCCATCATATCATCAAAACTTCTTAAAGTTTCTCACTTGAAATTCAATTAAAATCATACCAATAATCATGACAGTAGTTTACCACCATAAACCATACCAATCACACTTTAAATTACAAGATTAACTTAGTTGTATGGTTACCAAAGCTGCCTAGGATCACTTGCTTTACTTTTCTATAAGATTGAAGCTTCAAAACCTTAAATCCATGCACAAAAATGCCATCAATAACATATTTAGTAACTGGATAGCTTTGGAATCAAATTTTCACATAATAACATTATGAAAACTTAAACTTTTTCATTTGAAAACCATTTACCTTTGTTGGATTTTGCTCCTAGACTTGTTTATAACCTTTTGGGGGCTTGAAATCCACTTAAAAATGGTATAAAAACCCTCCAAAATAGCTACTATCCTGGGTTTCTTCTACTTGGTTGAACCACCCCTGTAGTTGTTTTTTTCTTCTCCCGACAGCACCACTTCTTCTCAATTTTTCTAGTCACTTTTTCATTTATATATATATGTAATACCCTAACCTTTAATTTTGGGTAAATAGTGAATTTTCGTGTGAATAGTGACTTGCGATGAATAGTATTCAGATGAATAGTAAATTTTACTTTGGGATTCAAAAACCCTAGAATGAATAATAGAGTCCATAGAAACTGAAACAAATTAAAAATGAGTTCATTTGAATAGATTTCGAATGGTCAGAACGAAAATTATTAAAAACGTCATTTTTGAGTTATTAAAAATAATAATGATCCGAAGACCGTTTGAATTTTTTTTCGAAGCTTAAGATTGATTAGTTAGATACGCAATTAGAGTACCCCATGGTTAATTTGATGATTAGATGACCATAGAATATTTTTGGAATTTTATTGACTTGGAACTTGGAATTAAATTATAAAGATAATTTGAGTAAATTATAATTTAAGTGTATATGGATTTGATGTGAGTAAATGGGAGTAATGAAATCCTAGAAGAAACATAAATCCATATGAAAGTTTATTAGCCAATAAGAGTTTGCCAAGAAAAAGTGAAAAATGATTGAAGTTAACTAAGGTTAATTGGAATTTAACTTTAGTTAAAGTTAACCAATGGGTGTTATGTAATTAGGCAATATTTGAGGCACTTTTTAACAAGTTTTGGAGGGCCTATATAAAGACACTCTCAGCTGGAAATTGAGGCAGAAACCTTCACTCATTCAGCTCACCAAATCGTGAGAAACAAAAGCTGAAACATGAGAGAGAGCTGAAGCAGAGAGCTATCTGCACAGGTTTCAGAGAATCGGGATATCTCCTTCATCCACCGTTGGATCGAGCTGAAATTTGTTGGGTATGTTAATCACACATGTTTCTTAGTTATGAACGGCTTGATTTTCAATTAAATTTGTATAGAGTGAGTTATGGCTTTCGTAACAGGGTTGGCCGGATAACAGGGCACAACCAGGACAGTCTTGCTTATTTCGCCATATCTCCTTTGTTAACCATTGGATCAGCTTCAAATTTGGTCTGGAGGTTCCTCAGACGTTTTTTATCAATCTGAACAGTGGGATTCTCGAGAAAATGTTTCTGTAGAGAGAAAGAAATTCGTGGCTAGTACCTTTAGGTTTGTGGTATTATTTTTTTTATTTTGTTTAAAGTTTAAATTGTTTGATTTATAATTTGGGTTAAAGTTGGAGATGTTTTAAGTGGTTGGTGAAAATGTTTTTTTTTTTAGGATTAAATTGAATCTAAATGAAGTGAATTAAGGTAGTAGCTATGCCTTAGAATGATTAAAATGAGTATGGTAATTTAAGATAAAGAGATGTTGTGTAGCATGGATGAAAATTCAAGTTTTAGGGGCTGAGATGAGGGCTGATCTATATATCGTTTATTTGAGTTATGTTAAGATATAAAAATGTGCTTAGATATCAAATTTAAATGTTGGAATTGGAAGGAAATGTGTAGGAAAGAAATTGTTAAGTTTCAAGTTACTATAGAGTAAATAATGAGAGAATTATATTTTGTTAAATGATATATTTTTATGTTATCAATTATGTGATGATTAGGTTGTAAATGAGCCATTTAAGTAAAAGAATGATGAAGAATTAGTATGAAAGCTCTCCTAGCAATATTTTGTTAGATGAAGAGCAATTGTGTTTAGGTGAATAATGTGTTTGAGAGAATAACCAAGTAAATCTCATGAAACAATGTGTAGTGTATGTGCATGTCATGGCCTATGAAGGGGCATGTGACCCCATTGTGTTTTGATGATATTTACGACGTATTTAGGGTCATAAAAGCATGCATAAATGAGTAGGAATCAATAAAATTGACATGGATACACATAGGTACAAGAATAGCTTAAATCTAGTAGAGGTTAAAATAGTGCATAGAAGCATGTTGACAATTCCGAGCTCATAAAAGGGTCTGGTAAGACCTGACCTATTCTAGCTTATTTGAGTTTGTTCTACACCTCAAATGATGCCTAGGAATGATATAAAACCATAGAAATTGGAATGGGATCGATCCAAAAAAAATTGACGAAGTTATAGCCAAAATAGTGGGCGTAGGAAACCAAGATGTGTAATAGCGATGCAAATGTATTCGTTGAAGCCCAAAATAGATGTATTCGGTCATAATTAGGTAAAAGAACCTTAGATACGAAAGAAAAATCATCGTCGCTTGTCCGATGTAAAAACTCACTTTGAAAAGTGCCCAAAATGGGGCGTTTTGTCTAGATTGACATAGCAAACGATGGAGTTTCTCAACGAAACTTTACGGGCGACTTAGTTATGTGATAAGGAGACGCTAGAAAAAGGAACGGAGATGAAACCATGGCTGGTTTCAATTTTGTTTTTCGTGGTCAACCGTATAGTTAAAAAAAGTTGACTTTTTGTTTTAAGCTTCCGGAGACCAAACGAAACATAAGTGGATGATCCTAGGGGTCTAGAAGTAAGACTTTTACAAAGAAACGAAATTTTGAGAGCCTCGGTCGAGTCAAAAATCGAGTTGGGAAAGTGTGGTGTAGTGAGTTTTCAATGTATTGGAAACTCTATTTTTATTAGTTTTAGCTATGAAAGTGAGTAAGTTATAACGAGACTATGATGTGTAGGTGATGAGCATGCGGACGAGACGCGAGAGGCTCGTTGAGGCATTGAGAGCGTTGGGATCGAGGTAAGTGTCCTTCACTTCACTTACATCTAGTTGATTTCCGTTTATATGGCAATGATAAAATATATTGTTTCAAAGAGTTTTGCATAATGGTTTTTCAAAATCATAAGTTTTATGTTGAGTAATGAGTTATGCCTAGAATCTAGAAATGAGATTCGAATGCGAAAGTAAGTTGCAAAAAGGTTTAAAAGTAAAGCAAAGTAAAGTTGAATTAAGACCCATGTGCATGTTATGATATTAGCATCTTGGCACTACGCGGCGAGGTAGAAAATTCCGCTTGTAGTTGTCAAGGTTGATAGCAATGTGATACGATGTAGAAAATTCCGTATCTAATTGCAAGTGATGAGTAAATTGCACTACAACGGCGATGTAGAAAATTCCGCGTTGTGGTTACCTAGAGTTGAGAAAGTTCGCCCTACGTCGCGATGTAGCAAATTCCGTGCGTAGTGGCTTTGCACATGGTTGTCTTATGAGAAATGGTTTTTTAAAAAAAAAATAATAATAAAATCGATTCTTTGCTAAGTAATGTCTATGCGGAGTTATACCTTTATATATATATATTGTCTAACCTCTCTTTGTTTTGTGTAGCTTGTATACTTTAGTGGACGTTGGCACGGACGCTCTTGCATCAAAGACATTATTTTGATTAACTTTAGGTGGGGGAAATAATAAGACGAAATATATATGGATGTTAATGTATTTTGACATTGTGTACATGTGTATATATTGAATCAAATAATTATGTGTTGACATGAGATACTTGACGAATTATAAATCATATTTTGATATAAATATATAAATAAACCATTACACTTGATATGCACATATTGCACAAAGCACATATTTCATATAAGTATGAGTTGTTATATGTTAATTACATATGTGAATTATGTTTGTAAAAGAATTGCATGTTTGTGAAATGAATGAAAAATGCATGTTTGAGATTGAAAGAAGTTGGACGGTAATCAAGATAGTTCGAAGTGTATTTCTTATGCAGGTTGATTTTAGAAATGTTAAATTTACAGCCGTTATGCTGTCCGATTTTTATAAAATTAGTTTTCAATCAAACGCGAAAAATTCACACCGTTTCAACTATATTAAAAGAAAATAAAATTTTTAAGCCTAAAACGAATAAACCGGTTAAGTAAAGTAAAGGGGTTCGCTTCCCGGATTTCTCCAATCCGACAAGTCGGGTTCGGGGAGTCCGTTGAAGTGTTCGACGGGGCCCTCTAGACAAGAGCCTAGAGAAGGTCTGGTTCGGGTCCTGTCAATATATATATATAACTTTAACAAATTGCCCCTCAAGTTTTTCATTTATTTACAAGTCATGCCCTTAGTTTAAATTAACCATTTTGCCCTTAATTTCTCTACATTCCTTGCATTCATATAATTTCAATTGTCAATTTAAAAAAATGTCCTTCCTTGAAAATTCCTTTGTCACTAATTTACATCATACAATTTAATAAATCATCACATTACATTTCGAATTGGAATTTATTTTTGATCCATTCGAAAATTCCACTAGAATTCGATTATATATTTGAAAATTTTAAGGATTTTATTATTCCATAAACTAGGGTATTTTAGTACAATATATTTACAATACTTATACAACTTATTTACAATAATAGATTCGAAAAAAGGTATATCACAAATTCTTTACCTCTTATAAAAATTTTGTACTTGAAATTTTTCAGAACTCTATTAACTAAAAAAGGTGGGGATTTTTCCGATGCATCTGCTTTTCATGCTCCTATGTGTCTTCTTTCACGTCATGATTCCTCTATATAACTTTTACTAAGGGAATAACTTTATTACATAGGACCAATTCTCTGTGATCTAGCATCTGTGCTGGCTCTTCTTCATAAGTCAAATTTTCCCTTAGCTCTACCGATTGGTCTCTGAGTATATGGGAGGGACTTCAATATACTTTTAAAGCATGGACGTGTGAAATATGTTGTAAATTCTATCTAATTGTGGTGGTAGTTTTAACCTGTACGCCACTAATCCCCCTTCATCTGTGATCTCATACAGTCCAATTAGCATGGACTCAACTTACCTCGTTTTCTAATTCTAAGTATGCCTTTCCATGGGGATATCTTAAGGAATATTTTATCATCAATTTCAAACTCAAGATCTCCATGGTGATCATTTGCATCATTCTTTTGTTTATCATTTGCTATCTTGAGCATGTCCAAGATAAATTTTAACTTTATTTACTGTAATCTAGACAAGCTCGAGACCTATCAATTTGCTTTCGCCTACCTCATATATAAAAATTTCCAAAGACTCTTCACTTTGATTTCCACTAATAATCGAACTCATATACTTCTGGATAATCGCACCTATATGATCCTAATTAATAAGCATTTTCCTCTTATCAAATCCAATAACATACCAAACTTACTAAGTCACTCTTTCATACTCTTATATTTTGTGTAACTTTTGACTAATGAATCACTATACACTTAATAAATAATTGATTATATATTCTTATCATTTCCTATTCATACCTTTAGGAAACAAATGAATCATTCAAGATCATAGCCTATGACACAAATATTATATTTCTTTCGCATGAATTTGATTCCACTTCCTCAAAGTTGAAGTTTTCTACTTCATAGTCCAATCACAATTCTAGTAAATATGAAATTTCTTTAATAGAGCATTAAACACCACTTTCCATTGTACAACTCCGATATTCAACAAGAACTATATTGTGCACTTCACCATTCTCAATCCTCTAAAATTCCAAATTATAAATATTTTAAGGCTTTGTCTATAATGCATATCATTATTTAGTGAAAGGACCCAACCCGGATTAACCCTGAAGAGATCTGAGCGGAGCCCTTTTGGCATCCCACAGAATCCTTGCAGTCTTGAAACGGGTGACTCAAAAGGACTCCGTGAAGCAAAGCCGTAAAACAGTTTCATTTCTTAATCATTTAAAAATTTAGGGTGAAAAACTTTCGGCAGCAAAACGACTGTTTCTTCGATATTTTCAACATTTTCAAACACATGTAAAATAATTGATAAACATTTCAAAATGCATACATTCTTTTTCACTTCCAAATGGGACCTCAGGTCCATCTCAAAATCCACATTTAAACACAATTTAAGTATTTAAAACAAAATCATTTCAAACTTAAGATAAAACATTTCACATGCGTGACAGCGTAATCATAGTTATGAAACTTAAATATTTACATTACACTAAATCCATTATACAACAAATTTATTACTTTGATTTCACAGTGATGGTCGCCTTAGAAGCTCGCCTACCCTTGAACTAGAGAATTGCCGTCAGGAGGACTCGCACCTGCGCCTGAGGAGTTTTCATAAAATAACAAGAAAATAATGAGCTAAAAAGGCTCAGTGAGTGTTATGCATTTCTACATAAGCTTTCCTTTCAAAAATCCTTTATAAATTTCTAAGTTCTGAAATGAGTTGTTCAAAACATGAATTTCATATTACTACATAATCATTTATATACATGTTTGTTTGAAAACAGGATTATATGCATCAAAAACTTTCATAAACTTTCATTACGTAACATAACTCATGTGAAATTCATTCATAACATAATCATAATTTATATATAAATTCATAAATTATATCCTCAGTCATAAAATATATATCCAATGGAACTCAGGGAAATCATGATCACCGCCCGGTCTTAGGTCACCGGCGATGGGGACGATCAATCTCAGTCATAAGCCACTATGCCGTGGAATGTTACCTCACTGCACATAGGGTATCAGTCATAATAGTACCTTATATACGTGTAGAGGGCGACATGACAGACTCGATCCCCCCATAGTTAGTGGACTTTCCCCAACAGACATGTCATACGCACAATAAGGCACTTCGGTCGCATATCAGTCATATTTCAGTCATATAATGGGGATTAGGGTAGCCATCGATTTTAAAATACATTGACATGCTAAAATAATTGTTATATAACATATTTCTTCAATTAAAAATCAAAACATAAAAAACGCATTTCAATAATAATTTCACAAAACTAATATTTCTTTAGATGCATATATAAAAACATATATAAGCGTACATCATTCATATAAATGCATTTAGCTATTAAAACGTTTAAATCTTTCATGAAAGCATAGAAATCATAATACATTTATCATTTCATAAAACAATTTACACTTACCAATTCCTAACTCATGAAAATGTCCGAATTTTCTACCTCGCTCGACTTCTCCAACTTCACTTTCCTTCGCCTTATTGATGCCTATATAAGTTAACATTCTAATATAAGCATGACGCAACTATGCTATTCGAATCCAAAGCAACATCATCGAAATCACATTCTAATGGATTCAAAAAAAAGGAAAAGCGAAGCTAAACGAATAACATAAATCTTACGCGATTTCAACTAGCTATTGAGATTTATCGCTTTTAACGTTTCGCGCGATTCCTTCGTTACCAATTAAACTTAACGACAATTTCTACTCGAGACTTTACTTAAAACACGGCAATGAAGATTCAAACACTTAAAAGCACAAACATGAAAAATATGGCAGCAAGCTTAAACAATATTCATTTTCCGATTCAACTCCGAATTTCAACAATTTCTTATAATCGCGCGCAACGAAACTATCCGATTGACTCTATTCCAATTCAAACTATCCTAACGTTAACATTTATCGTCTTAAAGAGCTTAATAACATGAATGGCAGCTTGCTAATCATCAATTACTTACTCACATTCGAAAATGAAACATCGCAACCAAATAACATTCGCATTCACGGAAAACTGATTCAAATCGCTCGAAAACGATTTTCCAACATCCTAACGATTATTCGATACTTTAAAACACACTAAAATACATCATTTTTTTTAATGTTAACGAACTTGAAAATAAAAGCATGACATAACAGCCCTTAAATCACATCATAACAGCCCATAAACAAAACACAACGAACACAAACGGTGACCATATCATTTCAAAAACACAATCGAACGAACCTAGACATGACCACTGTTCAGTTCGGTTTCGGTTCTAAAAAAGCTAGAACCGGAACATTAACATAAATAAAACGGTTCCGATTCGGTTCTAGAACCGTCGGTTCTATAACGGTTCTGGTTCCGATTCCTGTTCCGGTTCTATAACGGTTTCGGTTCCGGTTCTGGAACCTTTTTTAAAAATAATAATTTGAAATTTAAAAATTAATATTAAAATATATTTTAAAATTAAAAAAATAAATCGATACACAAACGAAATAAAAAGAAAGGAATACATTTGTTTATGGCTTTGGAGACAAATCTATTGAGAGTAGCAAACTAACCATTCAAGCTCTGTACCTCATTCATCTTTGTTGGCGGTCTCATATTTAGTAAGGCCCTTATCTTTTCAGGGTTGGCCTCAATTCCTCTATTATTCACCATAAAACCCAGGAACTTGTCCGAAACTACCTCGAAGGCACATTTAAAGGGGTTAAACTTCATTTGATACTTCCTTAAGATCTGAAATATCCCCTCGAGGTCGCACATATAATCAGCCGCTTGCTTGGACTTTACTAGCATATCAACAACATAGACTTCTATGGTTTTCCAATCAAGCTTTTGAACATCATATTTACCAACTTTGGGAATTGGTATGTACAACATATCTTGATCTGTGATTGGTTTGACGGCTCTAGCTGTAGTTAACTGTCATCAACGAGTTAAAGTAGTTCGGGAGGTCGTTGTAACGGGCTAGAATATTCGAAGTTTGATCGAGTATGTCTCTGTAAATTGGTCATGTATCTTGATCTGTGATTGGTTTGACGGATCTAACTGTAGTTGACTGTCATCAACGAGTTAAAGTAGTTCGGGAGCTCATTGTAACGGGCTAGAATATTCGAAGTTTGACCGAGTATGTTTCTATAAATTGGTCATGTATCCTGATTTCGCGATCTGGATATCTGGCAATCTTCATGTCTGACGAATCTGTATGATGGATGAGCTGTATTACGAATGACTAACACGTGACATTCTGTCGTATTAGGATAAGTTGTACGGCTAGCGAGCTAGATGCTTGGATCGTTGGTTCATCTAATAAACTGATTCCTCGTCAGGCCGTATGATAAATTAGATGTCTGTTAAACGGGCAGGTCGTTCTGGCGGGCTGTGCCTTAGCCAAATATGTAGTCTCTTCTTCTTGGATGGTTTTGGGCTTTAAAACTGTTTGGTCTTCTATCAACAGTATTGGGCTTTTACCAGCCTAGATACGATGGCCTAAAAATACCCATAACACCAGCCCCCTAGTTTTCAGTTCGTTCTGCGGACTGGAAACTGATAGACCGCTGTAAAAATTGATTGAATCCGATTCGGTGACCGGTTTGGAGGAAACGGTTTCATTGCCTTTTCTAATTCTGACCTGACGTGGGACATGTGGCGGTTATCCCGGCTGTCATGCAGGGCACGTCTTTCTCTGTGTGCATTTAATGCACGTTTTTCAACTGACGACGCATGATGACCATATCCTTTGAGTCGCACAAAATCGTCAAATCTGAGGCGGTTGAGGAGCCACCAGATCTGATGGCTGGGGTTTCAGTCACGCATCCTTATATAAGGTAGATTCCTTATCATTTTCAACTTCCTCTTGTCATTTTCAAAATGCTTCGTCTTCTCTTCGTCTTCAACCTTCGCTTCATCTCAGTCTCGAGCACCAGTAACCAGAAACTAAAAATCATCACTCAGATTACGGCCTTGTCTCGGAGTAAGCTTTTCACGCTTTTCTTGTTTCTCTGATTTTTATTTCTTTGTTTGCGTGAGTCATACATTGTCTGAGTTTGGTTTTTGTTCTTCATGTGTTCATGTTTCTGAAAACTTGTTTTTTGTTAAGACGTTTCATTTTCTGCTGTTTGATCTTGTTGGCTAGGTTTTGCACATGTTTTTGTTGTTTGTGACATTGACTGCGCGCACTGTAGGCTGAAAATTAGATAGGTCGTCAGCTCGTTTTGGCTATAGGTTGAACTTTCATAAATTTAGTGATCTATGATGTGTTTGTGACCTGCAGACTTAGAAAATTCATTAGATATTTAGATATAGATAGGGATGGTCTGTAGGCAGAAACCTAATTATTCCCTTTCTATGTGTAGATGTCTTTAGGTTGCAGTCGCCGAGAGCACAGAATAGATGACTTCTTTAGCACTAGCTCGGATGATATAGATATGGGAATAGCCCGCGAGGTCGGAGGGACGACTTCTAGTAGTGGAGATGCTGCTGAGGAGTTCGTGGCTCAGATGGATCCCATAACAACTGTAAGGCCTCCTGGTAGGACGGGTTGTGATGTATTCGCACATAATCCTTTGAGTCTTCAATTAGACGAGCTGAAAGAAATAGCTTCAGTATACCGCCTCCCTAGGGAATGTCGCATTATGCTTCCATTTTCTTCCTACCACCCGATTTTTCCCCCTGATAGTTATGTTGTCGTTAGTTTCGTGCACATGAAATACGAGCTCAGATTTCTGGTCCCTAGTTATCTTGTCGATCTACTGAATCGGCTGAGACTTAGTCTGTTCCAGTTGGCCTCGAATTCCTATGTCTAGCTTACCTTGCTAGCACTGGTTTTCTTAAGGAAAGAATTGGAAGCTCCCAATCCATGCATTTTATTCTACCTGTACATCATAAAAGGAGTTGCTAGCCCGAAGGGGGGACCTCGCGAGGGAATATATTATTTGACAGCCCGTAAGTCGGATTTCAAGGGCTTGTTGCCAAAGGGATAGACAAAGGGTAAATCCAATATAGGGGATTACAAGTCGACATGGTTTTACATCTCTTACCCTTCTCTTGCCCATCTTCAGCACCACAGTTTTGTTTTCACTTCAGGTAGTCATAGGGTTGTATTGATGAGCTACCTTATTTTCCTTTCTTTTTTCCTTTAACACTTTTTGAACACTTTTTGTTTTCTGTTTGTAGAGTAGAGTATAAGAGAGATAATTGTAGAGGAGAGAGATCACCTTAGGACGTTTATGGACTCAAAAGAAGGGAATGCTGCTCAAGCATTTGACGACAATCTCCTTGTTCAATTCTAGCTTGTTCCAGCGCCAGACGACAAGTTGATAGATAGTAGAAAAGATATAGGCATCTAAGGACAACGGGAGCTCCTCTCTGTACATCAAGCTATAAAAGGAATTGCTAATCCAGCTCACTCAGGTGCTCCACCAATGGTGAAAATTTCCCTGGAATAGCATCCTAAATGCCGCACTGCAAAATCTGTTGCTCCTGCGGCATCTGCCTCTACTGAGGCAGCTTCGTTTGAACAGGCTGCAGCACTTATTGAATCCCAACTGTCTGCTTCTTAGCCAAAGCCTATCGAGATCGAGAGTGATTAGGAGCGGGTTGCTGAAAGAGTTGCCACAGGGGGTGATGTTTCAACTGGAGGGTTCCCCACAAACGAGATTCCTTCAACTCAAGTCCCAACCAAGGGGACTATAACTGGTCGTGCTCCAACGGTCTCGAGCAAGGGTACGAAGAGGAAGACGGTAGTGAAGCGGGCTCCACATAAATGCTCCCAAGCTGAAAAAGGTAAGCAGCCCACAACCTTAGAGAAAAGCCAAAGATCAGAGTCTGAGGGCAAGCCTGAGCGTATTCTTGGGGTGCTCTATCTTGAAGGGGTTTTGGAACTCATGTTAGAATTCCTTGGAGGTTATGCCAGGAAGCTGGACACAAACGTGCTGACTGACAACAACTTATTCTTCTGGTCCCTTCGTCATTCTGTCATGGTATCTTCTGACACTTGGTCTTTTTTCATGTTTTCTTGTTTTCAATTTTGACTTGTTACTTTACAGACCTTCATGGGGATCAGGAAGCAGATGCAGGAGTCACTGGTCCTGAAAAAGGAGAATGAGCATCTTTAGGCCGAACTTCAGAGGCTTGAGGTTGAGGAAGAAAAGCTCAAAATAGAGAGGGACCATGTGAATGGTGAGCTTGCCTTAATGTCTCAAGAAGCCTTTAGAGCCAAAATAGTGGAATCCATGCTGGACACCCAACTGAGGAATGCACGAGCTACCCAAAATAAGGCTGAAGAAGCTTTAGTTTGTCAAGAAAATGAGTACCAAGTCTCAAGGTCGATGCTTACTGCTCAACTCCCGAATACTGAAGAGGAGCGGGATAAGGTGAAACATGACCTGGCAATTACAGACACAAAAGTGGGCGAGATCACTCAACGAGCTGAAGCTGTTGAGAAAAAGGTTGAGGACCTTAAGGAGGAGGTAATTAGGGTCAGAGAGGAGGTAGCAAAGAAGACGATGGGTAACTTCCTCTGGACCCTTTGGAGAAACCATTTTGAGACAGACTTCACCTGCTTTGACGAGGGAGGGCTTGCTGAGGTAGAAAGGTTTAAGGAGGAGGCTGCTTTGGATGCGGCAACTGGTGCTGAAGTTCCTTAAGCCTCGACCTCTGCGATCGCTAAGGCTAATGTTCCTTCTGAATCGACCATGCCTGATGTAGCTGCTGATCCCTTAACTTCTTAGGGAGGGAGCAAAAAGTAGGGTGTCATCGAGTTGACACTTAGGAAAATTTTCTGTTTCTTTACATTGTTTTTTTCACCTCTTTTCATGAGTTATTTGTAATAAACAATTTGGACCTCATTTTAAGGCTTTATTTATAGCTTTCTGATTCAAATATAATTTGTTGTCTTGTTTGCCTGCAAAAATAACTGATAAAACACTTAAACGCTTGTAAGTGGAATATTAATATCTTGTGAGTCCGCTGTTGAGCTGCTTTATATATTTAAACAATCTGCAAAGTATTATGCATAGCAAACAGTAATTTCAATCAGTTGGCTGAATAATAATGCTTTTGTAAAGATGGATGTTCATCAGCTATGCTTGAAAGGTAAAGACCCAAGCTAATACAACGAACTGCGCTCGTAAGGTCGAAGCCTGAGCATCTACAGCTAGTTGTGCTCAAAGTGTAAGAACCTGTGCTCAAAGGGTTGGAACCCGAGCTGAATAATGGGCTGTGCTCATAAGGTTAAAAACCTGAGCTTTTTAGTAGGTTGCGCTCACAGAGCATACCCAAGCATTTACAGTGAGTTATGGAGTTTGGAACCTCAGTTGAGTTTAATGGTTAAAACCTGAGCTATACAGCAAGCCGCACTCACAGGGCGTGCCCGAGCATTTATAGCAAGTTGTACTCAGAAGGTTTAATCCTAAAATTTTTTAACATATAAATTTCTCAAACTATGCTCATAAGGTTGTAACCTGAGCACCTATAGCGAGAGTTAAGGAGGTTGTAATCTCTGCTGCACTCACAAGGTTGGAACCTGAGTATTTACAACACATTAAACCATCTTAGGGCATTTAGGCCAAGCTAAGAGGTCCCTCTGCTAATGTGTCTTGTCACTTGATGAGTGAAGGGTTTGGAATAATCTTGACGGGATAGATCTATCAACGAGCTGTGATTAGGTGTGCGAGCTTGTGGTCTCGTGAGCCTTGAGTCTCTCAAGGGCAGGGGTGCCCCGATTCCAGGACAAGTGTGGGGTCAACTTATAGTGCTGATATTAAGCCCCCTATCCCTTTAGGGTAAGTAGACATTTAACTCTGCAACTCGTTCCTTGTATTTTATAACTTCACACTTCATATAAGAACACTTAATCAATTTGTGTCAGTAATTTTGGGAAGTTTGGAGCTTATATTAAATGCATGAATTTACAACAAAATCTTCCTCAATGATATGCTCCATTCCCAAGATCTTCCCAAAATTTGTGTCAGTATTAAATGCATGAATTTACAACACTTAATCAATTTGTGTAAGTAACTTCACACTTCATATCACGTAGTAGACATGCATTGAATATAAGCTCCAAACTTCCCAAACTTCCCAAAATTACTGACACAAATTACAAGCTCCAAACTTCCTAAAATGTAAGCTCTATTCCCAAGATCTTCCTCGATGATGTAAGGTCCTTCCTAGTTAGATCCTAGAGTACTATCTTTGAGGTTTCGAGCTCCCAAGAGAATCTGTTGCAGCACCAGCTAGCCTAGTTTGAATTTTCGAGCGTGGACCTTTTTATTGTAGTATCTAGCCATGCTTTGTTGGTAGACAGCAATTCTCAAGCGAGCTACTTATCTAGTTTTTTCGAGGAGGTCCTATCAGCTTCATGCCCTAAATAGCGAAAGGCCATAGACTGATAATCTGTTGCAGATATGCTGGCGAAGCCCACGGGATATTGGAGAACCTTTGGCATTTGTCATATTTCTTTACTACGTTGATGGCCTCCTACTTCATGGTTGGCCAGTAGAACCCCTGGCGAAGTGCCTTTTGAGCTAGGGATAGTCTTCTGGAATGATTACCGCTATGGCCTTCATGGATGTCCTTTAAGATGATAGTGTAGTCTGGCTCATCAATGCACCTTAATAGAGGGGGCGAAAAGCCTTTCTTATAGAGCTTGTCGTCGAGGATGCAGTACCTTATAGCTCGAGTTTGCAGACGACAAGCTTCCAACTTATCATTTGGCAGTTTATCCTCCTGTAAATAATCAATCAAAGAGCTCATCCATGAATTTGCTACCACAGTCAGGATTAGTACTTCGTCATTGGGTTTTGTACTGAATTTGGGCAAACTTCTATTGGTATGCTTCTAGAGAAATCTATGTCCTAAGCTGTTGTCAAGCCAGTTAGAGCATCTGCATGAGAATTTTCAGTTCGCGGGATTTGATTTATCTCATATTTTTCAAAGGTTTCCAACATCTTTTGGACTTTTTGAAGGTAGATTACCATTTTAGTGTACCTTTAGCTTGGTATTCCCCCTTAATTTGACATACCATGAGCTAGGAGTCACTGAAAATCCTGAGTCATGTAGCTTGTAGTTTATTGGCTAAATGGAGCCCTACTAGCCAAGCTTCATACTCTGTTTCGTTATTTGTGGCCCGGAACCCAAACTTGAGAGCGCAGAGGATTTTGTGTCCTTCTGGACCGATTAATAATATTCCAGCTCCAGCTTTTCGCTCATTAGAGGATCCATCGACGAATAGCTCCCAGAATGGACCTTTTGAAGATTCGGCTTCTTCATCCAAATGTCTCGTAAATTTCGCAATGAAGTCAGCTAGTGTCTATCCCTTAATCGCCGACCTGGGTTTAAAATCGATGTAGAATTGGGCGAGCTCGATGACCCATTTCATGAGACGACCTGAAGTGTCAGGCTTCTGGAGGATTTGCTTAAGAGGATACTTAGTTAACATCTCAATCTTATGTGCTTGGAAATAAGGGCGTAACTTTCGGGACACCATTACCAGACAATAAGCGAGCTTCTCGATCGGGGTGTACCTTGTCTCTGCGTCAACCAGCTTCTTACTAACGTAGTAGACTGGGTACTGAGCTCCATTTCCTTCTTCTTGTATCAAGGCGACGCTCAAAGCGTGCTGGGATACCCCGAGATAGGCTGTCAGAGTTTCCCCTTCCCTTAGTTTTAACAGAAGTGGAGCTCGTCCTATACTCCTTCAGCTGCTGAAATGTAAATTCACATTCTTCTGTCCATTCGAAGTTTTTAGCTTTCTTTAAGACTTCAAAGAATGACACACATTTATCTGAGGCTTTGGAAACAAATTTGCTGAGGGCAACGACCTGACCGTTGAGGCTCTGTACTTTCTTTGGTTTCATTGGCGACCTCATATCGAGTAGAGCATTTATCTTTTCCGGGTTGGCTTCGATTCCTCTGTTGTTTACCATGAATCCCAAAAATTTTTCCAAGACCACTCAGAATGCACATTTAAGGGAGTTGAGTTTAATCTAATATTTCCTCAATGTGTGGAACATTCCCTCGATGACCACCTATGTGGTCAGCTGCTTGCTTTGATTTCACAAGCATGTCGTCAACGTAAACCTCCATAGTCTTCCCAATTTGATCTTTGAATATCATGTTCACTAGCCTCTGGTAGGTTGCCCCAACATTTTTCAGTCCGAATGGCATAATCTTGTAGCAGTATAAGCCACGATATATAGTGAACGAGGTATGCTCCTCATCTCCGGGGTTCATTGGAATCTGATTGTACCCTAAATAGGCGTCCATGAAGTTGAGGAGCTCGTGCCCAGCTGTCGCATCTACAAGTTGCTTAATTCGGAGCAACGAGAATCTATCTTTGGGGCAGGCCTTGTTGAGATCCGTGAAGTCTATGTAGGTCCTCTATTTTCCGTTTTTCTTTTTCACCAGCATGGGATTGGCTACCCACACTGAATAGTGAGCCTCACGAATAAATCCATTTGCCAGTAGTTTATCTACTTTGTCTTTCAGGGCGTTGTAACGTTCTCTGGTCATCTGCCTCCTCTTCTGGCAAACTAGTCTATGATGGGGATTTATGTTTAATCTATGTGTCATCACCTATGGATCGATTTCTGCCATATCTTCATGATTCTAGGCGAAAACGTCTAAATTCCCCTTAAAGAATTCAGATAGCTGGATCTTCGTTTTTGGAGCCAAGTTTTTTTCCCAACTTAAGGTATCTTTCAGCATCTGCCTCACTAACCTAAATATCTTCCAGCTCTTCAATTGGACATTCAAATTTGAATTTAGCTTACTGGGATCGAGGTCGTGACTAACCTCGAAAATGCTGACTGTCTGGAGCTCGCACCTTGAGTTTACACTCGCCTTTTTTCCCTTTGCTCTCATATTTACTGTATCTTTATAGCAACGGCGAGCTAGCTACTATTCACCTTGCACACATTTAGTCCCGTTGGGAGTTAGGAATTTCACTGTGAGGGTTTTTATGGAGGTAACCATATCCAGGTCGTTCATTGCTGGTCTTCTTAACACCACGTTGTAAATGGAAGGAGAGTCTATAATGAGGAAATCTGCTAGTACTGTTGACTGTCGACCTGTATTTCCCGCAATCAGAGGTAGCCTGATCTGTCTTATGGGAATGACTGCATCTCCATTAAATCCATATAAGGGTTTAAGGGAAGGGCTTAGTTATTCGTCTCCAATCCCCATTTGGTTATACCACTCCTTATACATCACATTTATCGAACTTCTTGTATCTAGCATTATTCTTCTAACTTTTGCATTTTTTATATGAGTTCAGATTATCTATGGATCATTATGAGCCCAACGAATACCCCCAATATCTTCCTGTATGAAGACTATCTCTTCTAATGTCATTCTCGCTTTTTTGGCAAGTCCTTTTGATTCACTTTATAACGCCCCGATATTTATTTTCGTCCGATTAATATTTGTTGATTTAATAATTAATTTATTAAATGGGAATAAATTTGAATTTAATGAAATTCATGCGATTTTAAAATGTTTTGATCGTAATAGGCGAAATTGAATATTTTCGAAAATATTTTTCTCGTGTAACAAATTATTTTCAAATTTAAATAAAATAAGTAGCAGAATGGGAAGGTTAGGATAGTGAAATTGGATTGTATTGTAGGGGATAATTTAAAGAATTTATTATTAATTATTATTATTATTATTATTATTATTATTTTTCATTAAATTAAATTAATTATTTTTAGATAAAATAAGGTTATGGATAAGTTTGAATGAGTTAGTGGGATGATGCATTGGTAAGAGTGTCCAATGGGATGTTAGCATGTGAGTAGGGGTGTAAATGCAAAAATAAAAAGTTTTGAGGTCAATTTGTAAATAATGAAAATTTTGGGGCAATTTCATAATTAGAGAAGTTTGTGACAATAAAAAGTTGTTTTTTTTTTTTTTTTGCTAAATTTTTTTAGCTCCTTCTCCCCTTTCTGCCGACACCATAGCTGTTGTATTCGTGGACTCCCTCTTTTTCTATTTTTCATTTTTTTTTATTTATTTAACTAATCAATCTCTCAAACTTTTATTTTATTTCATTACCTACCAATTCCAAACCTTAAATTCATCAAAACTCATCAATTCTCCAAGCTTGATTTCGTGTAAAAATTGGTCGAAAAGATGTATGTTTATGGTTTTAATTTATTGTGATGGGTATAGGTTAAAAATGATTTAGATAATTTCTAGAATATATATATATATGTAATTCTTTTCGCATTTGATCAATTATATGTGAATTTCTTTGTTGAGATCTAATTGTTTTGAACCCTAGCTAAGGGTTTGAATGCGTGAGGCCTTAGGAAAGGTTAGGGAGGCGTGAAAACCTCTCATTGAGTGTATGGTAAGCTAAAAAGTAAGTCCATAAGGTTGGTGTACACATATTTGAAAAATTTAGTTTTATTAGTTTCATATTAATATATTAATTTGTTGGAAGCTTGATTAATTTGTTTTTATTATATGTTAAATGAGTTTGTATGATTTGGTGTATTGTTTGAATGTTATTGGAATGAAAAATTGCTTGAAAAATTATTTTGAAAATAATTTCGAAAACAAAATACCCCCTAGACCGAATAATAAGTGAAGAAGAATTTGAGAGTATTTTTGTCATTTCCTTTTTATTTGCTTGTTATTTGAATGATATTTAAGTGATATTTAGAATAAAATAATGGTTGGAACGAAAATTTAAGTTTATTATTTTGATGTCCATGCGTAAATCCCTTTGAAAATTTTTTGTTTTGATTCTTTAAGATATCAAATGGTTCTGAGTATTAATTATATGACAATTGCTTGGATGAATTTATTTAATGAAAAACGGTTTCGAAAACGATTTCACAAAATAAAACCCTTTATGGTTTAAGTTGAAATATAGAGTGTCTTAGGGGTATTTTCGTCTTTTCGCTTTCGTTGTTGTGTTAATTATATTATGTGTTGATGGTATGTATAACAGATTTGGAATTGAAAATAAAAAAAATTGAGATTCTCCTCTTTTGAGATTAAATTATAACATGAGAAATGTAATAAGTATTGTGTTAAGATGTGATATGAAAACTAAGGGTGAAATGATCATTTGAAATGACCATAAGTGATGTCTAGAAGAAATTCGATGAATTGATTTAAATATGTAATAAAAAGTTTACGCGATTAAAATTTTCATTTTAAATTGAAAATTTTGAAATCTTAAAAAATATAAAGGGTCCGTGTAAAACTAGTCACCGGTAGGTGGAGATTGATAGTTAGCTAGTCAATAGGGTGATTATTAGTAGTACTGCACCGTTACGATTGATTTCAGACGTTGTATGACGGACTGTGAGAGACATTGAGTGCCCGGTTCCGAAACGAAAACAGATCATGATATGTGACCCGGTGGATAGACATCAAGCGGCCATTGCCAGGGTTACCGTTTAATCTGGCCAATGCCAAGAAACCCGTTATCGATCCATGGTATCGTGACAGAATTTTATAAAGGGCTCTAATTAAAGAAAAATGACAATATTGTAATTAGGTGTGATAAATGAGATTTGAAATGATAAATGTTGAAATTTTATTTATTAATTGATATTATGTTATGAACTTTTCGATTGGTTATAATTTTTAAATGATTAGTTTATATATTATGAAAATCTTGTTGAAATTCGTATAGTATGTTTTGATTTTTATTTAACGATAACGTATTGGTTTCGAAAATATAATCAGGAATATGATAAAAAATTGAGGTGAAAAAATAATAGTATGATTACGTTTAATAACGGATGACAGAAAAGTTATGTGATTAAAGTTTATAGTGAAACATGTTTGATAGGGATGTCTTTGAAAACCTTATCGTTTTTTGTATTTTGTTTGCTTTAATTATTGTAAAAGTTAAATTTAGTTATAGTGTAAAAAAGATTGAAACGAAATTGTTAAACGAAATCATGATATATATATATATATATATATATATATAGGAATAATGAGTACTACGTATTTATTGGGATTAATTATTAGTAAAATTCTTACAAATCGAATTTCTATGATTAATCATAAGTAGTATGTATATTAAGTATATAATTTAAATAATTGAAACTTTTAATAAAGTACCTTTGATAGGATTGATTTATTTTACGTATTTGGTATGTGTAATTATTAATAACGTAATGTTGTTGGTGAAATCCTAATAAAAGTTTAAAAATCTGGGAAAATTTATATATATATATATGGAAAATGATCATTATACGTTTGATAGGTGTGATTATTGGTAATGTGTTTGCATAGAAATTTGAAATAAAATTTCCTTTCAAATCGAACTTATGTGATAAATAATAAAATATATGTATTTCGAAGATACGTTTATGAGTAACCCGATTTGATTATGAATTTTAGTAAAACAATTGAGAAATGTGCTTATACGGTGAAAATCCTGTAGAAGTAAATGGAAAGAAATATTTTTACGTATGTAGTATATGAAATTGATAGTAACTTGTGTAATCAGTAAATGTAAATATAAAATTTATGAATAGATTTTGGGTAAATATATGGACAATGCTTATTATGTATTTGATATGTATAATCAATAGTAAAGTGTTTTCATAGTAATATATATAATAGAATTTTATAAATGAAATTGACCTAACTAATAATAATTTGTATGTGTATTATTTAGTAAATTGATTCAATTGTGCAATTTTAATAAAGAAAAATATTTTGTGAAAATCGTTTCCAAATGCTGTCAAAAGAAATAGTATGATTATATCTATTTATCAGTTAATAAATATTAATGTGTTATGTAAGATTTATTTGAGATTGGGAAAACTGAATTTTATACGGTCATATTTGAAATAAGATTTTTATGTACTTTATAAATTGTTTTTTAAAAAAATATTAAAATATTGTGAAAGTTTTATTTAATATTGTTAAAAAGTTTTGTGAAGTTATACTATGAGAAAATAAAGTTTTATGACTTTTAAGTTAAGTGTACACCCACTAAGTAAAAATAATTAGCGCGTTGGATTTATCATTCACAGGTAGATGAGTTGGGTTTGTAGATAAAAATTGAAGACGACGTATCTACAGATTTTTCACGAGTCACATCCGACATAAATTTTTGGGTAATAATTATTTTGTATCATATGTATATATATGCATGGGCGCCATCATGTATCTATATAAGTTTTTAAATCTGAAAGTTTGTAAAGTACAATTTGTATTAAAGTTTTAAAAAATTTATAAGTTATGTATATTACTTGATAAGTAAGTGTAAAGTTTTGTGGTGGTAGATTTTTTTTTAAAAATTTTGATTAAATATTTATTTTAACTGTTGCTGAAGTTATTTTTTTGAAATTGAACGGGAAGTCCGAATTGGAGTTGAGAAATGAATTTTATAGAAGTGTTATCATTTTCTTTACAGGTTTTTAAATTTGGATTTTTTGAAAAATAGAGGAAACTCTGCCGGATTTTCTAAAGTTATAAATGAAAAAAAAAATGATATTAAAGTTTTTTTTTTAATATTGTAAGAATTTAAAATAAAATTTTTAATGGTGATTCCATTTCTTTTAGTAAGAAATATTCAAATAAATGAATAAATGAATTTTCAGTTCGGAACTTTAACGTCCTTCGTCTCGAATCTCGATCCGACAGGAAATCGGCGTAAGGAGTGTTACACATTTCGTCTGGCCAACTGTATGTGAGTGGCCTCGCGCACGTAGCGCTCTTGCGACCTGTTCGAAGTACCTGCAATATGAGGACCCCCGTGAATTGTAAGGATTGTTCTTACAACGGGCTCGAGCTGAGGGTCAGGTACTTGGTGAGCTTGGGTAGGCTGTTCTTGTTGCCTTTGGTGAGGAGGTTGCTGCTAGGATCGCTATCCTACAGGTCGCACAAACGGCCATTCCTAATCATCTCCTCAATAGCGTCTTTTAATGCCCAACAATCAGAAGTGTTGTGCCCGACTTCGTTATAATATGCACAGAATTTGTTCCTACCTCTACGTCTCTCATGAGTCAGAATGGAAGGTGGTCTTCAAAATTCTCCCTATTCCTTTCTGTTGCATATATTCTATCCTTGAAGTCGGATAGGTCCACGTACTTTTCGTAGTGATTTGAGTAGGGAAGACGTTCCCGCCTCTGGTTATTCCTTGGTTTGAACCCATCTCTGGCCTTCTTCGCAACTTGATTGTTATTCTTTTGACCCCTGTTGTTGCCCCCGCCGTTACTTCTCTTTTTGCTATGGTTGGAGCCACCAACTTCATCCTTTGGACTACTCTATTTCTTCGGTCCAAAGGCATCCTCCCAACGCATCTCTTTGGAGGCTTGTTTGGAGAATTCTCCCAGATTTTTCACTGGGGACTTATATATGCTCTCATATAACTTTTCATCATTCCTTAATCCAACTGAGATGGCCTGACCTTTATCAGTAGAGTTTTCCACGTTGTTTACCCCATGCTTGAATCTGACGATGTAGTTTTTTAGCGATTCGCCAGGTCGTTGAAAGATGGTAGCGAGGTGACAGAGGGGAGCGAGCTGCCGGTCAACGAACTTTTTTTGGCAGTCCTCCTAGCTTCTGATGTTGCAGGGCGGGAGGTTTCTCAACCACGTTCTGGAAATATCTCCGAGCGTTACAGGGAAGACATGACATTTGACTAATAAACTAGTCGTCCACAAGTCCATTTGGATATTGAATGCATCCAAATAGTCGTAAGGATCTGAGTCCCCATTATACTTTGGAATGTTAGGGACTTTGAACCTTACAGGAAGTGGTTCTAGCTCGATTTTGAGAGTGAACGGGGTTCGCTCGCTGTATTGGTCCCGTCGTTCCTGAGCCCCTGGTCGAGCTTCTAGTTGTCGAACCCTTTGAAGGAGCTCTTCGACAACCTGGTCTTGAGTCCCAAAGCGGTTAACGGTGGATCGCCGACTTTTTCTGCTATCCCTGTCGGGTGAGTTCTGGTTTCGAACCCCATACCCCCTTACCCCCTTTCATGTTGGAGCTTATAGGAACGACGTACAGGTTCATTCCTCCGGTGGGGCCTATCTAGCCCACCTTCTCTATGCAAAGTTCCATGTCGATGTTGCGGTCTATTCTCGTTTTCTCGAGCTGGAACTTGCACATGTCCCCTGCTTGGTTCAACGTGCCGGGGTGCGTTCTGGTAAGCTTTCAATCCTGATGGACGGGTCATATTCTTGTCATCCCTAGCTCGTTGGGCTTGAGCTCTGGACTGTACATTGAAGGAATGAACCGATCCTTCTAGTGTTAGAGCTTCTCTGGCCACCCTTCCGTTGGCAACTGGGATTTCATCGTGATTCCGTTATGAAATTCCCCTGCGATTTCGTTATGTCTTCGAGCTGCCTGGGTTTGAACTTGAGTCAACGTTCTGACAGCATCGGCTATTTACAACACAACATTTTCTAACACTTCCTAACACCGTTGCAACATCTGGACAGCGTTTTTTCTAACGACATCAGACATGGATTGGGAAGGAGGAACTGGAGACACGCCTTACGTGTTCTCGAGTAGAGGCATATTTAAAGTTCTAGCCTTCAAGTTGACTTGACCTCTAGCGGGCTGGACGCCTGTCTGATGAGTTGGGCGATTGAGCTGGTCAATGACTGCATCTAAGCCAGCAATCGCATCTGAACTTCTGGTAATTCTTCCTCTAACCAAGGTGTATGGTATACGAACTCTGAAATTAAGGATGCGAAAGTTAAAACTGCAGGATGGGCCCTCCTTTTAGCACCAAAATGTCGATGTATGGATCTAGTCGACGAGGTTCATATAGGCCCAAATTGTAGAGGATGATAGGGATGATATGATTGGTAACGGTGAATGAAGAAATGGGTTAGAGGAAGAATATGAGACACTCAAGAATTTTAGAGTGGTTCGGCCCAAAATTAGCCTACGTCCACTATTCTTTCAATATAATGTGTAGGGTGATATGTGGATATAATACTTATATGGTAGTAAGGATCCTTCCCTATTTATAGAAAGGGAGGTGCTACAGTAGCGCCTAATAAGTTAAAATACAATGATGATTATAGTTAATGATTGAAGGTTGCATTTAATTGCCTAACTTGTATTAAATGCATCTGGGCTGGCCTTAAATGCATATGATAGCTGTTGAAGCAAGTGGCTTAGGCGGTTAATCCAAGTGGTTAGCACAAGTGGATTAAGATTCGTTTAATTTAGGTTGTAATCTTATCTATAATTTTGGCTATAATTGCCGTAGTTTTTGAGGAAATTGACGTGTATGACATGTCTTGGTTTATGATTGATTTGACGGCTCTGGCCGTAGTTGACTGTCATCAGCGAGCTAAAGTATTTCGAGAGCTCATTGTAATGGGCCGAAATATCTAAAGTTTGACTGAGTATGTCTATGTGAATTGGTCATGTATCCTGATTCCGCGATCTGGCGATCTTCATGTCTAACGAATCTGTATGATGGATGAGCTGTATCGCGAATGATTGACACGCGGCATTCTGCCGTATTAGGATAAGCTGTACGGCTGGCGAGCTGGATGCTTGGACCGTTAGTTCATCTAATAAACTGATTCCTCATCAGGTTGTATGATAAATTGGATGTCTGCTGAACGGGCTGGTCGTTCCAGCGGACTGTGCCTTAGCTAAATATGTAGTCTCTTCTTCTTGGATGGTCTTGGGTTTTAAAACTACTTTGGTATTCTATCAACAATATTGAGTTTTTACCAGCCCAGATATGATGGTCTAAAAATACCCATAACAATTGAATACTCACATCACCACGAGCGTGGTAAAACTCATAAAATCATTTACATCAAAACTATATACATGTGTAAATTTTTCAATTGAAATCAAAACATGTAATGTGTAACTTCACAAAACACCATCCATGGCCAACCCACCTAATTTGAGGTAGGAGAATGAGTACCCTAATCGCTGGTTCCTGCACCTGAAGAGATTTTCATAAAATATAAAACAAATAATAATGAGCTAAAAGAGCTCAATGAGTGGTAAAATTTTTTTATTAAAATCGTTTTTTTCAAAATACTTTCCAAAAACATATTTAAAAGAATTTATTACATTTCATAACATTTTTGAAATCAAAATCATAAACTTTTAGTAAATTTGTGAGCATTATTAAAACTTGGTTTCAAACATAAAAAAATAATAATATTTCAATTATTGCATAACTTAAGGTTTTCTTTTTCTTACTGAAACTGTACTAATGAAACTCAGAGATCATCGTAACGTAGTCATGTGGCGATTCAATTAACAACGCTCACAGTGACGATATATATGAGACATCTCACAACCCGCAGCGAAATTTTCTGCATTGCATACGAGAGTGAGATAATACCCCACATATGTAAAGGGCAACACGACTCCACTGATAAACTCAATCTCCTTAATGTTAGTGACACGCCCTTCTAACATTTGTCATACACAATGGGGTATACCAGCTGGGTCTAAATCATAATCCGTAATATATAACATGGGGTAGGTCATCTATAACGCCCCGATAATTAATTCTGTCCGATTAATATTTATTGATTTAATAAGTAATTTATTAAATAGAAATAAATTTGAATTTTATGAAATTCGCACGATTGTAAAATATTTTGGTCATTAATAAATGAAATTTAATATTTTTTTTGAAAATGTTTTTCCCGTAAAGAAGTATTTTCGAATTTAAATAAAATAAGTAGCAAAATAATAGTGTAATTAGATTGAATTATAGCGAATAAGTTTTGAGTTAAATAAATGATTTATTATATAATTATTAGTATTATTATTATTATTATTATTATTATTATTTTTCATTAAAATAAATTATGTATTTGTGAATAAAATAAAGTTATGAATAAATTTGAATAAGTTAGTGGAAGTGTGAGGTGTCAAAAATATCAAATGGGATGTTGGTATGTAAGTAGGGGTGTAAGTGTAGAAAATAAAAAGTTTTGGGGTCGATTTGTAAATAACAAAACTTTTGAGGCAATTTTGTAAATACGAGAAGTTTGTGCCTTTAATAATAAGTTTCTGCCCAGATTTTTCAACTTGCTGTTCTTCATCGCCGACAGCAGCTCTTCTTCCTCTGCTCGTGCTGATCTTCTTCTATTCTTCAATTTGTTTTTATTTGTTTAACTACTTAATCTTTCAAATTTCATCACCTACCCATTCAAGCTTCCAAAATCACTAAAACTCATGTACCTTCAAGCTGATTTTCGGATTTTTAAGAGATCTCAAAAGAGGTAATTTGATTTTATTTGATTATTTTGTATTAAATTTTAGTTAGAGATGTTCTAATACATCAATAAGCATGATTTTGTAGTTGTTTTTGCTTTTGATTTCGTTATTTTGATTTATCTGTTGATTTTTGTGTATTTTTGAACCCTAGGCGAGGGTTTGATTGTGTGAGGATTTATGGGAGGTTAGGGAAACGCAAAAACCTCCCATTGAGTGTGTTGAAAGCTATTGAAAAGCCCAAATAGGTTGGTGTACACTTATTCTGAGACTTTTAATTTTATTAGTTTTAAATCAATTATGTAAAACCTCCTGAAATTGTTTTTGTTATTTATAGGAGATGTTAAATAGTTTTAGATGTTATTTGGATGTTAATTGTATGTTTCTGGATGAGTTTATTTGATGAAAAATGGATTTGAAAAATAATTTCGAAAATAATATACCCTATAGTCGAAATTGATGTGTAGCGTGCTCTAGGGGTAATTTTGTCATTTTTATACCATCTGTACTCTAGGGGTAATTTTGTCATTTTTATACCATCTGTACTCTAGGGGTAATTTTGTCATTTTTATACCATCTGTATATTATTCGAATGATATTTGAATGATCGATGAGTTAAAAATAAATAAATAAATAAATCGAATTGAAAAGAAATAAATAAATAATAGTAATAAAATTAAATAGATAAAATTAATCTCTTGAAACTAATTTGTGGTAAAGAAAAAGAAAAAGGGTTTTATTAAAAATTTAACTCTGAAATTAGAAGCAAAATGGTCATTTACAGTGGCCATGAGAGGTGACACAAAGAAATTTGAATAATTGATTTAAATAAGTATATATATATGAGATTTAAATTTTGTTGGATTTTGAAGTGCGTAGAATTATTTTGTTAAATTAATCTGAAAGATTGTTTAAAAATGATTTGATTGAATTTTGAACGTAAACGAAAAAGAAAACGAAATGAAACGGAAAGAAATGAATAAGTTGAGTACCTTGACCGAATATATATATATATCGAAATAAAGGTATGAACATCTGAAAAAGAGTTGAGGTATTAATTGAATGTATAATAGTGTTTTATGTCATTTATATTGAAAATTTCTAAGTATAAAAAAAACCGTGACTGAAATTGTGTTTATTGGGTTTTAAATGAAATTTTTGTTAAAAGATAAAAGTTGTATGTATATATATATATGTGAAAAATTTTAGTAATTAATAAATAAATTAAAGGGCCCGCGTAAAACTAATCACCGGTAAGTGGGGATTGGTAGTTGGCTAGCCAATAGGGTGAATTTTAGCAGTACTGCACCGTTACGATTGATCACAGACGTTGTATGACGGACTTTAAGAGGCACTGAGTGTCCGGTCCTGAAACGGAAACAGATTGTGATATGCAACGCGGTGGATAGACACCTAGCGGTCGTTGCCGGGGTTGCCGTTTAGTTTGGCTGATACCAGTAAACCCGTTACCGATCCATGGTATCGTGATAGAATTTTACAAAGGGTTCTAATTAAAGAAAAATGGTAGAATCGTAAATGGGTTTGATAAATGTTATTTGATAAAGTAAAGTGTGTGAAATATGAAGAAAAAGGGAAATGATATGGGAGAAAGGACATTATTGTAATTTGATGTGATGTGACAAGTAAAGACTTGATATGATGTATATTGAAATTTTTATTTATTACTTGATATTAGGTTGTGAACTCCTCGATTTGTTATAATTTTTAAATGATTAGTTTATATATCCCAAAAACATTGTTGAAATTTGTATAGTGCATTTTTATTTTTATTTGACGATAACGTGTGAGTTTCGAAAATATAATTAGGAAAATAATAGGAAATTGAGTTGAAAGAATAATAGTGTAAATGTGTTTAATAATAGATTTCATGAAAGTTTATGTGATTAAAGTTTATTTTGAAATATGTTTGATAGAAGTGACTTTGAAAAACTGATGGTTTATGTATTTTATTTGATGTGATTATTGAAAAATTTGAATTTAGTTATCGTCTTAAGAATATTAAAATGAAACTTATTATATTTTATCATAAATGTTTGAGAAATTATGAAATCCGGATTTAGAAAGTGAGTTTTGAGAAAATGAAAAAGAATTGATAAAAATAAGTTAATTAAAAGTTGCAAAGAAATTACTTATTAATTTTGTCTGTGTCATTATGATAAAGCGCTTGATTAGTAATTTTCAAACGAAAGTTTAAAAATTGCGTTAAAAATATTAATTGAGAAAATATGTGAATTATCAATAGATATAACTTATTTATATGTTTTGCATCTAGAATTTTTAGTAACTTAGATCATTAGTGAAAATAATGATAGTTTGAAATTTTATGAAATATTAATTGACAACTGTTATCTTGAGAATTAAGGATTTTGTAATTAAATTGTGTTAAAATATATATATATATAGAAAAAAAAAATGAAAATGATTATTATGTAATTGATAAGCGTTACTAGTAATAATATGTTTTTCATAAGGATTTGTAATAAAATTTTTACAAATTGAATTGATAGATTTACTAAGAAATAATCTGTATATAATTTGGAAAATTGAAACTTGTAATAAAATGTCATCATTAGGATTTGTTTAAAAAATATATATATAAATAAAATAAGGTTTTTACGTGTAAGAACAAATTTTATGTGTTGGATATGTTTATGTAGTTGATGTGTGTAAGCAAGGTGATGTGTAGTATATGTATAAGTAAGGTGATGTGTGATAAAATTTTTACAGATATAATGAATTGTCTCATAATAATTTGTATGTATTTTGTATATGTATTTATTAGTAAATAAATTTAATTGTGAATTTTAGTAACGAAAAATATTTAGTGAAAATCATTTCAAAATACAGTTAAAAGAAATGTTGTGTTTACATAAATCAGTTAATAAATAGTAACGTGTTATGTAAAGATTATTTGAGACTGGAGAAAATGGAAACACTGAATTTTATACAGTCATGTTTGAAATAAAATTTTTATGTACTTCATGAATTGTGTTTTAAACAAATTATACGTAGTAAAATATGGTGAAAATTTTATTTTATTATTTTTCTGAACTTTCAAATATTGTTGAAAAGTTTAGTGAAATTGTATTATGAGGAAATGAA
This sequence comes from Dimocarpus longan, assembly GCA_022984855.1. Classification (NCBI taxonomy): domain Eukaryota; kingdom Viridiplantae; phylum Streptophyta; class Magnoliopsida; order Sapindales; family Sapindaceae; genus Dimocarpus; species Dimocarpus longan. Next base: position 28,321,205 of record CM041016.1, on the reverse strand, counting down.
GTTTTATGATTTTTAAATTAAGTGTACACCCACTAAGTAGAAATACTTAGCGCGTTGGATTTACCACGCGCAGGTAATCGAATTTGGGCTTGTTATTGAGACGAAGACGAAACCCCTGCAGATGATCTACGAGTCACATCCCATTATAAATTTTTGAGTAATATTCATTTTACATTATGTGTATATATGTATGGGTATCATCATGTATGTGTATAAGTTTTTAAATTTAAACATCTGTAAAGTATGATTTGTATTAATGTTTTAAAATAATTTGTAAGTCATGTATGTTATTTGATAAATAGGTAGTGTAAAACTCATGATGATGGATTTTGAATTTTGATTAAATATTGATTTTAATTGGTTGTGTGTTGAAGTGATTTTTGAAATCGGACGGGAGGTCCGAATTGAAGTTGAGAATTAAATTTTATATAAGTGTTATCATTTTCTTTACAGGTCAAATTTTGAATTTTCAGAAAAACAGATGAAACTCTGCCGGATTTTTGAAAAATTATACATGAGAAAGTAATATTAAAATTTTTTTTATATTGTAAAACTTTTAGTGGTGATTCCATTTTTCTTAATAAGAATTCTTCACATAAATGAATTAATGACTTTTTAGTTTGGAACCGTAACGCTCCTCGCTTCGAATCTCGATTCGACTGGAACTCGGGGTAAGGGATGTTACATCATCGACATTTGAAAACATTTTTTTTTTCCATATAATTCAAAATCAAATTCTATCGGTCCATAAACTTGAGATATAAAACTTATCATATAAAAATCAATAAAACAAAAACATTATTATTGCAATTCTTTCATGCATAAAATATTTCTCTTTCAAACAATTATGTAAAATGTCCGTAAACTAATATTTTCAAAGAAAATCACTTTCAATCACAAAATGCATTCTCATCAACATAGATATTCTAAAATGGCAAAATATGCATTTAAGAATTTATAAAACATATTTTCACTCGCTTGGCCTACACGTTACTAGTTTGCCCTTCAATTTATCTCTCTTAATCATTTCGTTTGCTTTTCACCTACAACACACATCCTAGATTAGAATTCATCACCTACTTAATTAAAATTAGCATTTAATCACTCATTTTCATTTAAAATATCATGTTCACCCTAAACCACCAAAATGGGCATAAACTAACGTATCCATAATCGCATTCATTTCCTTTCATTTTCTTAATTCAAACTCACTTAATCACACACATAGATTTATAAAAACACACCAAAATAATTAAAGAACCATTTGAACACCAATATATCCTTTTGGCCGAATCATAATGGCAACCAAACACAAACTTTTTCTTTTCATTCCATTGGTACACATCAACTTAAAATCATGTCAAACATCATATAATTTCATCAACATACTAAAATCAATTCAAACACATACATACCCTAGTTTGGTCAAAAATTCACCATGGCCATCCAACATCATTCTTTCAATTTCATAGCTACTAAACACAATAAAATCACTCAAATAATAATCTAATATCCTAAAATCAATTCAATTTAAATTTACTTGAAAAATTGGATAAACCCTAAATACTCACCTTACTAGTTTGATTGTCAACTTGTTTCCTTTGAAACTTCTTTCAATTCCAAGATCAAGTAGGAGTTAATTAACCTCTAATCACACCAAAAATTTCACAAACATATCACTTAATTATTTTACCATAAAAACTCAACTTATTTACCTATTTTTCCACACTTTCTTGCTCAATTTTCTTCCTCGCACCTTATTTGATAAATTTTTGGCATGAAAAATGGTTTAAACCCTTTGATCTTTCTCTACACCTGCTGGTCTACACCTGCTGGTCGAACACACCAACTGCTCTCCCTCACTTTTTCTTTCCTTTTTGCCATCCAAACTCATCTAAAAATTCAACACATTTCACTTTATGTAGAGCTAACTTTATTTGACTAAAATGCTCCTCATTAAAGGCCTAAATCACCCTCAAATCCTTGAATTAATTTTACCATAATGCCCTTAATTATAACTCATAATAATTCATCAATCTAAGGGCAATTTTGTAACTTGACAATTAAAATATCGATAATAATTTTAGTGCATGCCAACTCATTTCCCATTAATTCAACAATTCCATAATTTAATTTAATTTAATTTATAACTTTCCTATTAGTTCATTTCACATAACATGGATTGTGCTTCTTACTTAAATTCTTTCCATGTGATGCTCACACCAAATCCATGTATACTTGAATTGAAATGTCTATTTTTCCCTTAATGCATTTAATTCTAATCCATGTATAAATAAATTTAAAAAATATTCTATGATCATCCTATCATCAAATTGACCATGTTATACTCTAATTGAGCATCTTACCTTTCAATCACATACATTAAAAGAAATTCAATGAGGTTTAAAATTCAATACCTAGTATTCTTCGAAAAGGATATTTTCGTATATTAAATTTTGAACTGCTTAAAACCTATTCAATTGGACTTATTTTCGACCCGTTCTAATTTCTAATAATTCTAATAGTTATCCTAGAACTTCTAATACCTAGGTTCTATTTTCTAAAATCATTATTCATTCAATCACTATTTACCCGAAAATACTATTCACAAAAATTTAGTTTTCCAAAAAAAAATGAAACTCTGAGGTTTATAAAAATATAACAACATCCGATATTTACCATAATTACACAAAAAGGCAACTTTGACCCTTTTTACATTAATATCACTTGAGGTTCCCATTTTATTATATTATTTATTATTATTATTATTATGTAGCTTTAAGTGTTGTGTATTAATATTTTGTTATGAAATTTTATTATGTAATAATTCTTATTTTAGCATATGTGATGGAACTCATTAATTTTTTTGATGTTTATGCTTAATGAATTTATATTTAGATTGGTATTATTTAAATGTGATGATAAATTAAAGTAAATATTAAGTTACTTTAAGTTTTAATTTTTGTCATTGTTTATATATTTATTTTTAATATAAATTTTGTGACTTGTTAAAAATTAAATCCGGTTAAAATGGGTTGGGTTTGAGGCAAACCACCCCAAAAGGGGGTTAGGTTTAAGGTAGAAATTGATGACTTTTTTTGAGGCACTGGTCAAGTTTTAGGACACCCTATTTTTGGGACAAGCTAATTCAGACCCAATCTAATGTTGCCATCTCTATCTCTCGATATGATAGAAGTAGATTTTCAAATTATACATATCATATGAAATGGTAGATTTGGATAGTCTTATGACCATTAATTTTGTAACTATTTCTTGTAAATATAATTATATCAAAGCTAGTAAAGACGGATCCACTGTTGGGCCAGAGGGGACAAGTGCCCCCACTGAAATTTTTAAAAAATTAATTAAGTTACTTGAGTTTTAAATATATAAATTCAATGTCACATTGTTTCACAAAAAGCACCACATTTGATGGACAAAAATAAAAATATCATTAATGTAATCATGTTTAAAATGTAATCACTATTCAATTTTTAGATTAAAAAAATTAACAAAAAATAGAGACCTCTCTTTAACAAAGCTCTGAACATCTCATATTAAACTTCAAAGAAAAAATCTGTAATCATAATTAATTAAGAGTTTTACGAATACATAAAACCTCTGTCAATACATAAGCAGTTACAAAAAGGATTTACTCTCACTCTACATTTTATTACTTTTTTTATTTTCAAACTATGAATTTTTTTGGACTGTTATATTTAAATTTAAGGCAAATTATACAAATGTCTTGAGGTTTGGTATAATAGAATAAAAATGATGATATTTGGGGAATTGGTACTAACTTCTCTTAAGGTTCTAAAAACTCAGCACAAATTTGCCTATGTCATCAGTCAACAATTATGAAATCCTCATAGTTAATGATTAAAGATAAAAAAAGACTAAAATATCCTTCAACAAATTTAAAAATTTTATAATATATATTTTTAATTTAATTAAAAATAAAATCTTAAAATATTTAAAAAAAATTGGTCTCCCTCGTTGGAGACAGTTGGTCTCCATTGCTTGAGACGATGTCTCTAGTGATAGAGGCGAGTGGTCTCAATTGCTAAAGACCTCCACCGCTTAACGTTGGAGACGCACTGACTAGTCTTCGACGATGGAGATAGGTTGGAAATGGCAATGCTATCTCCATTTTTTTTTTTTTTTTAATTTTCATAAACTTTAAAATTTGTATTTACTTTGGGTGATGTTTGATTTGATGATAATGTTTGATTTGAGGTGATATTGGTTTGATGAAAATGATGAAGATGATGATTTTGATGAATGTAGAAGATGAAGATGGATATGAGGGAGATGATGAGAGGTTGAACATGAAGGTGATTTTTTAAAAAATATATATATATTATTTCAGTGATTAAAGATATTATTTTTTAATTAAAATACTTATTAGTTGTGAATTGACCATTTTACCCTTCATAATTTTGATGTAATAGTGGTTGACTGACAGTAGAAGAGATTTGTAATAAGTTTTTAGAATCTTAAGAGAGATTAGTACGAGTTTTTCAAACATCATTATTTTTGTATAATTATATCAAACTTTAGGGAGTTCACACAATTTGCCCTTAAATTTAATATTTACTATCCATTTTATCTATCGAATAAAATGTGTTAAAAAAAAAAGTTTTTGCAATATATGTATATATACACACTCGCGCACTCCTCTGTGTTTTTGTGTTTAAAGTGAATTGTTAACTCTTACTTATATATATGTTGTGGGAAACTTAGCGATCAGATTATTCGGGCCCAAGAAGATCCGCAATGCAGGCCTAATGGCCCAAAGGCTTGACAATCTGTCATTTTTTCTGGACCACCGTCCCAACGGATGACCCGATTCAGCATACCTACCATCCATTCTTAACATGACTCTAGTCTTCCTCCTGGTCGTCGGTCTATTCATGTACGGGAATTGATATCATGATCGCCATTTCGGTACGCTCAGGCTGTCTGTTAAGCTTGAGCGCTCAGGTTGTTCGCTTAATTGGATCGCTCGGACTGGTCTCCAAATCTTTTCGTCCAAAGTGATTGTCCAGGCTGTCCGCTTATTCTGATCGTCCAGGCTGTCCGCTTGTTCTGTTCGCCCATCCTGTTCGTCATACCTGTTCGTTGAAGCTACTAGTCGAAGGGTGATCGTCATACCTGCGCGTCTTGAATTACCCGTCTAGACCTTTCGGCAATCCCTGGACATGCTGATGTTTCTATTCGTTTATGAGAGTACTCGCCCAATACTATGACCAGTCGCGGAAGTGCTGATCCATCGTCGACATACCCAACTCTCAAGATGTATGATTCTTCGAAAACTCATCTGCCCGTCAGTGGATCTACAGGTTCTATCCGCTGAGAAGTCCATCTCAACCACCCCTCCCAGGATCGCGAGTCAACAAAGGTCAAAAGAGCCATACAGAATATAACACCAAACGTGTCATGCACGCTATCTCTGTTAGGGACTACAGCCAAGGTTTCGGTAGCCACTCATGACCCATGTTGATTAGTCACCTGAAATCTCTCTTGGACAGACCTCCGAAGCGACAGTTTCAACTGCATTTAATATGTATTTGGTCGCATTTAATGCACTGTCAGCCGCATTAATTGAAATCCCGGCGCATTAAATGCGACCCATCATTGTGCTTTTTATCTACTGTATACTTTTGTCTTATTTTATTTTACTGTTGCTCCTCTCATTTCTCTATAAATAGGGGAGATTTTCATTGTAAAAACGGTGAATAACTTTTTGAGTGCCGTTACTCTGCTGAAATAGTGAGAGAGTGAACAGTGAATGTAGGCATCTTGCTGTGCCGAACCACTTTAAAAATCTTCTGGTGTTTCTGCTCCTCACCTCTGATCTCTTCTTGTTATTTCATTTCTATTTCACATAGTCCTTATTAGCTACCCGAAACTAGGGCTTGGGCCCAAAAGCAACCTTATTAACTAGGGAGCCAAATCCGAACGTCAACAATATATATCTCAAATACTTATATGTATATATAATTTTTATAATTTGTGTACTTTTACTGTTAATATTTTTTAATTTTAAAAAATTAGGACGAATCAGAATCATTAATTATATTGTCTTTTTTAAAATAAATTTTTTCTTATTTAATTCAAACATAATGAATAAATTTGATTAGTTTCCTTACATTTTAAAATTAAGAGACATCGACTTTAGAAGTTCGATATATATATATACATATACGTATATATCTTTTATAGTCAATAGGTTATATATATATAATTATTAAAATTACTAATATAAATCGTCAATTATATTTTTTTCTCATAAAAATATATATCTTTCATGTTTAATTTAATTGGAAAAGATAAGAGTTAGGACTGGCTATAAAAGGCAACGTAGAGGGAGGGCGTCTACATTGGATGGAGAAAACAGAGTACACACTGGATGAAGAAAAGCAGAAGCACATCCACTCAAACCGCCACATCCTCCCACCCCACTTCCAACTTCCAAGGCTGTAACGACTTGAAACTACCACCCCAAATTAAAATCCTTCAAAAAATATAAATACGTAAAAGAAAAAAAAAATAGATAGAGTGGCAGCAGAGAGAGAGAGAGATGCTAAGCAAAGCAGTTGCCTCTGCTGTGTCCACAACTCTAACTCCACAAACCACCTCCAAGTATCTCGGACTCAAAAGGGTTTGTTGCGTTTCCTTAGATCCTGTGTCCTTCAAATGGACCAACAACAACACTTTTGATTTCTTCAACACAAGAAAGAGTTACAAGTGTCCAACTGGGGGTGGTTCGAAAAGAATGGAAAAGTTTGTGACCAGAGCTGCTTCTGCTGCTGCTGCTGCTGCACAGCCTTTGAAGAATGCTGATGAGCTCATTGACTCTGTTGAGACATTCATCTTTGACTGTGATGGTGACATGATTCCTTCATGGCTTCTCTATTTATTTATTTTCATATTTCAAGTTGCTTTTAATATTGTTTGTGCATTGAAATGATATGGGGTTGTAGGTTTCTTTTTTAGAGGTGGAAATTTAAGATCTTGACAATTAGTTTGTGTTTTGTGATTTTGCATGTTCAAGTTAGTTAGGTATTGTATGTGTATTGTAATGATGTGCGGTTCTAGTCTTATGTTCTTTGATGGTGGTTAAGTAATATCTTAACAATTAGTGTTGGTTACTATTGAAATTTTGAAATTGTGAGGTTTTATATTCAATTTGGTATTGCGTGTGTATTGAAATGATAAGTGGTTTTAGTGTTTTCTTTTTTGGTTGTTAACTGATTTGTTGTGGGAAATTTAAGACCCTGACGATTAGAGTTGGCGTTTGTGAACTTTCATTTTCAAGTTAGTTTGGTATTGTATGTGTAGTGGAATGATGTGGGGTTTTGGTTTTGCTTTCTTTGGTGTTTAAGTGATATTGGTGGTGTTGGAGGATTAAAATCTTGACACAATTAGTGTTGTTGGATTTGTGAGTTCGCGTACTTGTTTCACTAATTAGATTGGGTGTTTTATGCTGAGTGAGTGGGTGCGAGTTGAAGGTGTTGATGAGATTTCATGTCTACGGTGTGATTCTAAACTCATTATTGAATAATTTGCAGGAGTGATATGGAAGGGTGATAAATTGATAGATGGAGTCCCGGAAACCCTTGATATGCTCCGGTCCAAGGTTTGTATACTACTGTAGCCGTGGATCAAATGAATGCATATGGCTGTCAGTTCAATTCATTGAACATTTATTAGGAAGTTTGGTATCATGGTTCCGGTAATCATTTGATCTCCTTTTTTTTTTTTTTTTGGTTCAGGGCAAGAGATTAGTTTTCGTTACCAACAATTCGACAAAGTCTAGAAAACAGTATGGTAAAAAGTTTGAAACACTTGGTCTGAATGTTACTGAGGTTAGTTTATAAACCTTTTTCTCTTGGTCTTTGATGAAATTGTGTCTGTTGCAACTATTAATTAGAATTAACCATTTCAGGAGGAAATATTTGCTTCATCTTTTGCAGCCGCAGCTTATTTGAAGTCAATCGATTTCCCGAAAGATAAAAAGGTAATTAGAATTAATAATCGTTGTATTCTCTCTGCTGGAGGAAACTCGAAACTGTGACAATTTTGGGCCCCGAACCAATGTGCCTCATAAGTGGCAATTATATCAAATGAATCTGCTTTATTATGTCGTGCTCCATTTATTTTACTTGTATATTTTAATGCAAACTTTGTTTATAAGGTGGCGTAGCAAAAAGTATCACATTTTTCATAATGTGCTTGTTTTTTTTATTTTTTTTGGTTTCAAATGACTATTCATTTTGTTAATCTTTCTTGATTTTAACTTGTATATATATATCAATCCATCCACTGTTAGACTCTATTTAAAGCTTTGTTTATAATTGAAGGTGACAGTGGTATGATTTGTGACGGTGATGACCTGCAGATGATAATGAACTAATAGCTGCGTATGATATAGGTTTACGTGATTGGTGAGGATGGCATCTTGAAGGAACTTGAGCTAGCTGGATTTCAGTATCTTGGTGGACCTGTATGTATGAATTCCATTTTGCAAAAATTTCGTAGTTTCATATATACTCTTACTCGACTGTTTGTGACATTTGGTGATTGTTTTATAGTCTCAGAGAACTGACATAAAAGAGAATGAGCTTAATTTCCCACCATTGAATTATCTCTCTCTCTCTCTCTCTCTTTTTTTCCTCTAAACTTAAACAATCAAGCTTGAATATGATTTCCTTTAATCTTAACAAAAGTTATTTGCAAAAGTTTAAGCATCAAATGTCATAAGTCTCAAACCATAATTGATGCAGAGACTGTGATAGTAGGTTTTTCTGGATATCTTCTCTCTGTACCTTTTTGCGGACCAAGAAGATAAAAACACTCCTATCTTGCTATACTCTTTCAAAGAATGCTTGCGTACCAAGATAATTTTTCAGAAAGTAGTGACCCAAAGCTTTATAAGAAGCAATTTGAAAGGGCTAGTCAGCAAGGATTGGAAACTGTACTCTATGATTATATTTTTAATTTTTTGAAATATATGATCAGTAATTGGACATATGTTATATGTACTAAAAAACATATAATGTTTTTGCTTACTACAATGTCAAATCATTTCTCTTCCTCGCGAGAAAGGGAGAAGGAGGTTAGTTAGTTATGAAACACACAAGTAATGCTTAACGATAAAATTCTGAATTTTGCCATGTCCTTTTTCAATCAATAGCAATTTACACGGCTACAAGGGTTGATATATACTACTTTTTGAAATGAAAGAATTCAAATTTTATGGTATTAAAGATGTTTAGTTGCTGTGTTGCAGGATGATGGTGTGAAAAAGATAGAGCTAAAGCCCGGTTTCCTAATGGAGCACGATAAGGATGTAAACTTCGTTTCTTTCGTTCATTTTACTTTGCTTCTGTTTTGATTCTCCTGATGGCTGTTTATTACAAAAACAAAACGAGCTAGAAAATAATGCCTTTAGTAAATGCTTCATGTTTGTATTTGTTTGGCAACTAGAAGTCGAATGCTGAAAAGCAACGTAGTTCTTCCACATTTCAATCATGAAGAAGTTTCTTATTTGCTGTGTAGGTGGGAGCTGTTGTGGTTGGATTCGATCGTTATTTCAACTACTACAAAGTCCAGTAAGTACCGCAGTTTGACATAGTACGTCAGAGACATATATTTCACCATAATGTAGCATAGCTTATCTCTGTGCCTTCTCAGTCAGATTCTGTTTTCACTGTGAATGTAGGAGCAAAAGAATTTTCATTGACGTTATGTCTCAACCAGATTTATTTCTTTCTTTTTCCGTAGATGTTCTATAGATGTATAGGTATAGTAAAGTAGAACAGTTCATGCAAAGTGACTTTAAAAAGCATGACTTGTCGTAGATTTAAAAAATATTACGTGATCCTCCAGGATTTTTTGTGACCGAGAGTTTATATTTCTGTGTAAAAGGTATGGCACACTCTGCATACGTGAAAACCCTGGGTGTCTATTCGTTGCTACAAATCGTGATGCTGTCACTCATCTCACTGATGCACAGGAATGGGCAGGTTCTCTTCTCTCCGACCTTGTTATTGCCTTTTGTTTTAAGTAGCATCAACTTTAATTCATAATAAGATTGTTGGATTTTATTTTATTTTTTTTGTTTCCTTTCATGAAAAGAAACGGAAACAGAAGTGGTGTTACATCATGGATGATTCGTTATAGTGGGTATATATCCGAGGTTCATAAAAAAAAAAAAATTGTTTTGAACGTAAAAGGAATTCAATATTATCTTCTTATGTAATATATTCAAAAAATCATCTGCATATCATCTACCAAACAAAAAATCAACAAGTTATCTGATTACTAGACTGTCTTGATCAAAATTACCTGCATCACGGCTCATATTGTTTAGTGATTAGGAGATGGGGTCTAATGATTTGGTCAGTCATGTACTTGAGTCATGTTCACTTTTTGAGACTCTGAGAATGCACTGTTAAGTTTCCGATGTTGGGATCATGTTGTAACCTCATTTATATGAGAGGTGTGATGTAGCATTGGTTTCATGCAACCCCTTTAACGTATTAGCGGTGGAAAATTTTTATAGCAACAGTTCCTCATTCCCTTTTTGAGCCTCACTAAGGATTCAGTTTGATCAAAATATACTTATTGTTTTCTTCACATTCTCAGTAAGAAGCAATGATGATGTTTCTTTTAATCTAGGTGGTGGGTCAATGGTTGGAGCTATCTTGGGGTCTACTCAATGCGAGCCGTTAGTTGTTGGAAAGCCTTCAACTTTTATGATGGACTACCTAGCAAACAAGTATGTCTATTGTTTCTATTACTTTTTTTCTTTTTCAAAATAGAAAATGTGATCTGTTTACTAGCAATAACGTTATGGTGAATATGGTGGAAGTCTGGTGGTATAAATTGTTCATTTTCTCTCGTCTAGTAGATACCATCCAGTTGTTTTCATCATTAAGGAATTTTTTACGCCTCTTGTAAATTTGGTTGGTCAATGAAACCTTGAGAAGTAAACTAGGCTTCTCAGTGCAATTTTGATTCTCAAACACTTTGACATAGCAAAGAAGCAAAATGCATTTGAACTAGCTTGACATATCAGTCTTCTCAGCTAGTTAAGCATTGATAATGGTCTCATGTACATGGACTTGGTGAAACAACAGATTCGGTATTCTCAAGTCACAGATATGCATGGTCGGAGACAGATTGGATACTGACATTCTCTTTGGACAAAACGGTGGCTGCAAAACTCTTCTCGTTCTCTCAGGTACTTAAATTTCTGCCCTCAGTTTCTCCCTCTATCAATTTTCTGGTATACAATCTAAGTATATTTGTCTCTATGTTTAAAGGTGTGACCTCATTGTCAATGCTTCAAAGTCCTAACAACGCCATACAACCCGATTTCTACACCAACAAGATTTCGGATGTTCTTTCCCTCAAAGCAGCTACTGTATGATCATGTATGAGCATGGTAACTACTATGTTAAGTCAATCTTCAATTTTTTACCCCATCAATATTACTGTAGATGTACAGTGCCCATTTTGTGGTCTTAAAACAAAAAGCTTTGCATATCAAGAATTCCAAAAAATATAGCATTTTAACTCCTTATGTGGATGCTAAACTGGGCAACGTTTAAGTTTTTCAATTTCCTCACCTTGTCTGCAAATAAACTTCACCAAAGAGAACTTTATTAATGAACGCAAATTATGGTGCACGTTATTCTTTCATGATTTGTGTCCAGTATAGTCATTGTATCTAATCTTCATATTCCAATAGATATGGTACATTTCAGGCTTTGTTTAAACAAATACTTTGCTTGTACATGCATGTCTACTTAGGACGACACTGCAGTGTTGAGTGTTGACAAAGGTCACGACAACACGTACATGAACGTAAGAATAATACAACATCCCATTCATAACACAACCTAATGATGTGGAGCATTCGGGTTCCTTGTTCATTGAAACCTTGCAAAAGAAAGTCAGCTTCTGATGCCATTGTTCCACCATTACATTTAAAACCTTTGGCTCATGCAACATCACCACCACCAATGTGTCACACAATACTTACTGCTATAGAAGATTAACATAGATGTGCAAGACCTTGAGCATTATACAGTGCACAAGAACTGGAAATATGTAAAATCTGAAACTGTTGACTTGGCTAAATTACTTGATGACTGATATTGACTATCATGCTTGCCCCCACAAGATTGCACTGTTGTTTGTCACGAACAAAATAATAATCAATAGCAATGTGCTTCCTTGGGAGTGGAACACTAGATTTGCACTCAAATAGGTTGCTCCAATGTTGGCATGACACGATACTCAACTTCTGTTGAGGACCGAATGAACAACCCTATTTTGCTTCCTTGAGCACCATGAAATAGCACTGCCACTAAGATACACAATGTATGCTGTAGTAGATTTTGTGACGGTATCTATTTCCCACCCAATTTGCATCAGAAAAGACATGCAGTAACAGACTGTTTTTGTCTGAGAAACAAACATGGTATGCTTTAGATAATGGAGAAGCATGTTAGTGGTAGTCCAATGAGCCTACAACAAAAATCTCCACTTGCATGATGTCTTTGTATATAATTCAAAAGTCTAAAGACAAATGAAGATGGATCAAAGATACAACAATACCATATTAGAATTTTTTATATTTTTAAATGATACCATATTACATGTTCATAGGTGCAACAAAACACATTTTAACCGTAATGATTGATAATCGATACAATACAATTGTGACAAATTGTGTATGTTGGCTTTCGGTTGAGTTGATTGTGCGTCTTATCTTTCTTTTTCGGGAATAGGGTTTTATTCCTATCTTGTTTAAACAAGTGTGGAAAGTTGAGTCTTCCTTAATACTTGATTTAATGGATTCTTGACATAGTTGGTGCCATTCTAAAAAACAAAAACTAAAACGTCACAATCACACATAAGCATGTAGATAACCAAAAACTGATTTCATTGTCAGAGATAATGAAAGCACCATTTCAACATATACAAAAACAAGGAGAAAGGAAAAAATTTGAGTATGTCATAATGCAGGGTGCATTTTCTCATCATGTGGCAAGATACATTAAAAAAAAAATGTTAGGAAAAGTAATGGCACAAAGAAATGAATGTTAGGGAAAGTAATGCCATAATTGAAAGCAAGAAATTATGCTTCCCCACCATGCATGCAATATATATATAGTGTATTTGTCTGTTGATTGTGCAAAAGTTTCAACTCTACAAAAGATTCAATCAATTGCTATTCAAAATGCATGAATGAGAGAAGTTTTCAACCTATCAATCATGGTAACCTAGCATTAACAAAGTAACTCATGTAATTTTGCAATATCCCACCTATTGACGTAAAAAATCAGTCAACTAGATTTTTCAAACCTAATACTGCAAAGGTGATCAAAATAGTACAAGAAACAAATAGAAAACAGAGAAGAAGGCAAAGGGAGAGCAAAAGACAACAAGTTTTTAAGTGGTTCAGCTAATATATGCTTATGTTCACTATTCTTCTCTCACTATTCAAGCAGAGTAATGACACAGTTTTCATTCAGTGTTTTTCTCTTGATTTACAATGAAAATAACCCCCTATTTATAGAGGGGGATGATACAATTAAATATAATTAATCTGACAAATCATTAATTAATCAACAATTTCCAAGACTGAAATGCAGTAAAGTCAGCTTCAGCAGAATGGAGCTCTGATATAGCCCATGCTTAGTAGGTGAGATTTCCCTAAATCATGCTACAATTAGTCTGGAACACTTTCATTAACGTGCACGGCATGCCATAAGCTGAATCTGACCTCGCTCTGAACGAGTTGAGGCTGCTGCTCGTTGAGGATGTCTGACGACCTTAGCTTGGTAGCAGTATATGATCCCGGTTTGGCAAGCTTGACACCGCTATATTATAACATGTGTGAGATGGGAGCTAGATGATCGAGGAGTGTGCTTTGCGAACTGGCAGATTGGTTTTGCCTATTGGGTCAGCTTATTGAGCTTTTACCAGCCCATTTGGATGATCTAGAAAATACTCATAACATAAGCTCTCCAACTCTTAGGGTGTCCTACGGACTGAGAGCTTTGATCTCACTGGTAAAAGCTGGTTTGACAGGATTTGTCACTTAATCTTTTCAAATTGTCTTATCTTTGGACACGCGACAACTTCCTAGGAGACGATTTCGACATGCGTCTTGCGTAGCGTGCATTTAATGCACACGTCTTTCAACTGACGGTGCATGATGACTGAATCCTAAACATCGTGTTGTGTTGTCAGATTTGGAGCGGTTACTGAGCTCTTAGATCCAACGACTAAGGCTTGACAGCTATAAAAAGGTAAAGCCTTTTCGTCTCCCTTTTCACTTGTCATTTTCAGAATCCGGCCACCAACAAACTTCTTCATTCTCTCTGGTTTAAGTCCACCGTCGCCGTTTTTCATCGACGATCCGTTTAGCTTTTGAGGAATCAGTTTCTGTTTCATCTTCAGTAAGTCTTTATAACTTCTTTCATCATTCTTTGGCTTTTATAGGCTGCATTATTTGTATGTTTTTTAGATTTTGCTTTTAGGCTTGCATCTCATGTTCTTAATGCTTGAGTGTTTGCTTGAGACTTAAATTCCGTTTTTTGTTGATTTGATCTGGTGAATCTATTTTTTGTAATCTGTTTGTTGTTTGTGATATGCATGCGAGCTTGTAGATAGAGAGAATAATAGATTGGCAGCTTGCAGATTGCTAGGTTATAGATTAAGACATGGCTTGTAGTAATTTCTTGTGGCGTTTGTGACCTGTTGACCTTAGGAGAATTTGTAGTTTAGAAAATTGGAGTCTCAGATTGTTTTGGCCTGGTTTGCAAACAGTACCCTAACCGCTTATCTTCATGTGTAGATGTCTTCAGGTAGCAGATGCCAACTATACGTAATAGGAGACGGAGAAACTCCAAGCTCTGATGAGCATATGGAGCAAGTGTGAGCTCCACAAGAGGTGACCTCACAGGGCGAGGAGGTTGCTGAAGGACTCCATGTTTGTGCGGACCCCGATTCGGCCCAACAATGAGCTGCGGTTGAGTAAACTGCTATTGCAAAGAGGGGGGAAGAGAGGAGAGCTCACGAGATGTTCAAGCATCATCCCATAAAAATGTAATAAATGAAACTTGTGGAAGTGGCACTAGAGTACTATATTCCAAAAGGTTGCCGCATCATGACAGCCTCTCCTAGCGACCACGCAGCTTATCCCCTTGCGGGCTACATTGCCATCAGCCCGCATCATTTAGAAGTTGGGTTTAGGTTTTCAATCCCTTCTTACCTTGTAGATCTTCTCAATAACTTGGATCTTGCCCTTTTCCAGCTTACCCGAATACTTACGTCCAAATTACCTCTGTGGTTATTCTTTTCAGAAAGAATAATCTTCATTTTCCTTCCCCCAAAATTCTTAAGTATTTATTTTTTTTTTAAAGGTACTAGTACTGGCCAGCCACGGGATGAGATATTTATATCTCAGGTCGTCACTTCAAGCATAAGGGCATTTTGCCTCAAAATGAGGCCAAAGGAAAGTCTAATGTGGGAGATTACAAAACACATTGGTTCTACGTCTCTTGCCCTTCTTTGGTCAATCTTAAGAACTTCAACTTTCGAGCTGAGTCAGGTAAAGGTTTTCAGGTCACGTCATGGAGCACTTTAATTCTTTGGCTGCTTACTTTCTTACTAATAATAGTTTTTTTTTTTTTTAGACATGAAGACTCGGAAGATCGGGCTTTTACAAGATAAGGATAGAGATCTCGAGGTCCTCGCTTTGCAGAAGTCAGAGCAGGACGATATCAGACTAACCGACGAGCTCCTTCACACTTACGAGCTCGCTCCTCCCCTTGAAGATAAACTCATCATGAGCAAGTACATAGGCTCTCGAGGTGTCAAGGACATCGAATCGACCTTCGAAGTGGGAGACGTAAGTGAAAGCTCTAGCTCGTTGGGATTGTCTACTTCCAACGATTTTGAGGTCGAGATCATCTCAAGAGAGACTACAGAGATAGCTAACCTGCTTTTAATGACTCCTCCAAAAAGGAGATCTTGTCAACCTGCCAACTCGACTGCTGCTACTTCCGCTGCTCCTAGTTCATCTGTAGGGGCAACAAAATAGGGGCCTCAGGATGTTAGCATTGCTGAGTCCCTTACCTCTATTCATCTAGAAGGTTCTTTAGTGGCTGCTCCTTCTAGGATTTCGTAGGCCATCATTCTTATTCCTCAGCCACAAGTTCCTCAAGATCCAAATGTAGAGACAGCTGTTACAACTAAAGGCAAAAACGTTGTCGTCAGCTCGGGAGTTAACAGAAAAGGCTCCAAAGCTCCAAGAAAGCCCTTTTCTGCCAAGTGGACACAGAAAGAGAAGGGGAAGCAGGTTACGGCTCCAACTCAAAAGGCACTATCCAAAGTTACTGTCGAGCTGCGTCCTGTAACTATTCTTAGGGAAGTTTATTTCGACCTCATATCTGAGTAACTCCCCGCTCTCGTAGGTTCTATAGCTAAGAACCTTGAAGATGACAATTTCACTGGTGTAAACCTACTTTCCTAGTCTGTTTGCCAGTCCATCAGGGTAATACTCTCTTTCTTCCCTTTATGCTTAATAAGTTTTTCTTGATTCCAATTTTCATCTTTTGGGATTTTTTACAGTCTCACATGGGACTTATGAAAGCCTTAGACAAGGGACTCGCTTTAGAGAAGCAGTATGATAAGCTCAAAACTACTAATAAGAAGCTTAAAGAGGCCACAAAGAAGCATGACAACGAGCTGCTCTCATTGACGAGCGAGGTCAATAAAGGAGGTAGCTGCGCTTTTTTAGGCCAAACTAAATGTTACTGAGGCGGCTAAGAAAGAGGTTGAGGTCGCTTTATCGAAAAATGACAATTTCCATAAGACCGTCACCTCCAAGCTCTACTCCCACTTGAATAATACAAAGGCTTTACTAGAACAAAGGAAGAAGGACTCAGAGACGGCCTCCAAAGAAAATGAGCTGGCAGGGCAACAAGTTAAAGTTGCAGCGCAATGAGATGAAGCTGCGGAGAAGCGGGCTGAAGCTGTAGAGCAGGAGGCCGCAAAACTTAAGAAGAAGGTCACCTTAGTAAGAAACAAGGTGGAAGCTCGCGTTCAGAAGGCTAGGTTCGAGATAGAGGAAGGGTTTTTGTACACCTTGTGGAAATCATACCCCAACCTAGACTTCTCCATTTTTGGTAAGGATGGAGTCAAAGACATCCAGTTCTTGACTGAAGAGGTCGAGGCAGCACAGGATGAGGCATAAGATCAAGCCCAGAAGACATTGCTTGAAGGGAGTACGAAAGACATGCTCGCTGGGGGTGGAGATAATTAGGCGCCCTCCGAATCAACCCCTCAGGACCCTATCCCCTAAGCTCCTACTCTCCTCTTTGAGTGACCTTGCGAGCATAGCTCGAGCTTCTTTTCTTTTTTGTTTCTTAGATCTTGCTTTTGTACTTGGACAAATATTATTTTTCTGTTTGCTTCGTCTGTCAGTGAGGCTAGTTATTTGTTTGTATGGAAATTGGCTTTATTCGAGGTTTTTTTAATATTTGCTTTGATATACGTATTTTGATTTTTCCTATCTGTGCATTCTTGTAAGTTGATAAAATAAATGTTACGAGCTAATGGTAACAGTACCTGGTAGACCTGAGAGTTCATTAACTCTAATATTTCTCTAACTCGCAATTTATAACATAAATCTCTGGAATAGATTGTAACACATACTTGGTAGATTATAACTCAAAGCCTTAGCAAAATATTGTATGTATTTGCTTAATAAGATGAAAAGATGAAACTCGCAATTTAGACCAGATTAAATAGAAACTTAGATAAAATTAGCGTATCAAATTCTCAAATAGAACAAATGCTCATAACAGGCTGCACATAATAAGTTATATATAAATGAGTCCGTACTTGTAATTTGGAGAAGGCTTTTATTTGCCTATATACTTAAATAGATCATTCAAACAAGGTTGACGATGTTAGCTCACGCGGCCTATCAATGGAGGTTGACAATATGAGCTCGCGTGTCCTATCAACCAACGTTGATGATATGAGCTCGCGGGGCCTATCAACGAAGGTTGATCGATATGAGCTCGTGTGGCCTATTAACCTTTGGTGGATGCTTCGTGGGAGCCAATTCCTATTGTGCCACAGGGTAGGTGTGGGATCGATTGAGAAACCGATGTTAAGCCACTTACCCTATCGAATCTCACTCGAGGTGGAATTCCCAACTTCGTAGCTCTCTTTATCGAGCTAATCTCGCCACAAGCTTGTTTTCTGATGTGTACAACCTTAAATAAATAACTGGTATCAGTAAAATTCATAGAGAACATAGAGTTTTTATTAATTTGTAAATAATCAAGATTTATAAGATGAGTGAGCAATAAACTATTGGAAATAAGGCTGCAAGTGTTCTACATTCCATACTCGTGGCACTGTTGCTCCACTCATACTTGTTAGGTGATATACTTCATTCTCTAAGTCTTCTTTTATGATATAAGATCATTCCCAGTTCGGACCCAGCGTCCCGTCACTGGCCTTGTGAGCTCCAGATAGAATGAGGCACAGTACTAGATCGCCAGGTTTATAGCTCCAAACTCAGACCTTCTTATTATAGTACCTGGCCACCTTTTGCTGATAGATGACAATCCTCATGCAGGCTGCTTCCCTTGTCTCATCAAGCAGGTCCAAGTTTATAGCGCGGAGCTGATCATTTTTTGTCGGATTGAAGCTCGCTCTTAGTTGGCTAGCCACCTCCAATTCAACTAGGATCATAGCTTCGGACTCGTAGACCATCAAGAAAGGAGTTTTTCCAATGGTGCTACGAGCTGTTGTTCTGTAAGTCCATAATACTTTTTGTAGCTAGTCCACTCACGCTCCTTCCCTAGCTTCCAGTCTTGTCTTCAAAATCTGTTTCATGATTTTGTTGACTGCTTTGACTTGGCCATTAGCTTGGGAATGGGAAGCTTTTTACAATGCCGATCTGGGTATTGTAAAATCTAATGAATTGCTCGCTGCTGAATTGAGTGTCATTGTTGGTCACGAGCTGCTAAGGGACTTCAAACTGACAAATGATGTTATTCCAGACAAACTTTTCTACCTTTTCAATGGAGATCTCGGCAAGTTCCATAGCCTATCCTCATTTGATGAAGTAATCTACTACAACGATGGCGTGTTTACACCTTTCACGCCCTGTTAGAAGAGGTCTTATCAAGTCCATGCCACAGATCTCAAATAACCATGGACTAATCATCTGTCACAGGTAGGCAGGTGGAGCTCGCGAGACCCTCGAGAACCTCTGGCAACTGTCACATTTTTTGACAAAGTCGATGACATCTCGTTTCATGGTTGGCCAATAATACGCGTGCCTCAGTGCTTTTTGGGCTAAGGAGAGCCTTTCTACGTGGTTTCCACAATGACCTGTATGGATCTCCATGAGAACCTTTATGCAATTAGGCTCATCTATACACCTTAACAGTGGAGTTGAGAAGCCTCTTTTGTAGAGTACTTTATCACAAATGCAGTATCTTGCAGCTTGGGATCGTATGTGATGTGCTTCTAACTTATTATCTGGTAACTTCCCATCTTGCAAATAATTGATCAAGAGGCTTATCCATGAGTCATCTACCACAATCATGATCATCATCTCATCTTTTGCCTCTGTATTCGGTGTTTGTAAGAACTCGACTGGTATAGCCCCTGAGAACTCCGCGTCTTGAGCTGTTGTTAGGTGAGCTAAAGTATTAACATATGAGAATCCTGAGCTCACGGGATCTAGTTCGCCACGTATCTTTCAAATGTTCCCAATAACTTTTGAGCTTTTTATAAGTAAATTGTCATCTTTGACCCCCCGAGTCTGGTATTCACCCTGCACTTGACAAACTACGATTTGGGAGTAACTAAAGATTCTGAGTCGCTCAGCTCACATTTCCCTGGCTAAACGAAGTCTGGCCAGTAAGGTTTTATACTCAGCCTCATTGTTGGTGGCCTGAAATCCGAACCTGAGTGCATAGAGAATTTTATGCCCTTCTAGATTGATCAATAATACTCAAGCTCTTGCCATTTGCTCGCTGGACGACCCATCAACATACAATTCCTAATATAGTCATTTTGAAGTCCTAGCTTTTTCTTCTTCAACAGGTCCAGTGAACTCAGCTATGAAGTCAACCAATGTCTGCCCCTTGATTGCTGACCTCGGCTTGAACTCTATATTAAATTGAGCCAGCTTGACAGCCCATTTAAGGAGGAGACCTAAAGTGTCCAGCTTTTGAAGGATCTGCTTGAATGGATACATGGTCAGAACTTCAATCTTGTATGCATGGAAGTAAGGACGTAACTTTCTTGACGTTACCACTAGGCAGTAGGCGAGCTTCTCCATCGGGGTGTACCTTGTCTCAGCATCAACCAGCTTTTTACTAATGTAGTAGACAGGAAATTGTGTTCTGTCCTCTTCGTAAACTAAAGCTGCACTCAGCGCATGCTGGGATACCCCTAGGTAGATCATCAAGTCCTCTCCTTATTTTGGTTTTGAGAGGAGCGGAGCTCGCCCCATATATTCCTTCAACTACTGGAACACCATTTCGCACTCTTCTATCCATTCAAAATTTTTCACCCTTTTCAGCACGTCAAGGAAGGAAATGTACTTGTCAGTGGCCTTTGAAATGAATCTGCTGAGGGTCGTAACCTGACCATTAAGACTTTCCACATCTTTTACCTTTGCTGGTGACCTCATGTCCAATAGAGCCCATATCTTCTCAAGGTTGGCCTCAGTCCCCCTGTTATTCATCATGAAACTTAGGAATTTACCCGAAACCACTCAAAAGGCACATTTGAGAGGGTTGAGCTTCATCTGATACTTCGTCAACACTTGAAATGTCCTCTCGAGGTCATACACATGATCAATTGTCCGCTTAGACTTTAGCAGCATATCATCAATATAGACTTTCATGGTCTTCCTAATCAGGTCCTCGAACATCATATTCATCAACCTTTGATATGTTGCTTATGTATTTTTTAGTCCAAATGACATTACCTTATAATAATATAGCCCGCGGTCAATGACGAACGAGGTATGCTCCTCATTTTCAGGATGCATTGGGATCTGATTGTAGCCTGAGTATGTATCCATGAAATTGAGAAGCTCGTGACCAGCAGTTGCATCTACGAGCTGGTCAATTCTGGGCAGAGGGAAGCTATCATTTGGGCAAGCCTTATTGAGGTCTGTGAAGTCTATACATGTCCTCCACTTCCCATTCTTTTTCTTTACGAGCAATGAGTTGGCGACCTAAGTTGGAGAGTGGGCAACTTTGATGAAGTTACTAGCCAGTAGTTTACCTACTTCTTTCTTTAGGGCTATGTACCGATCATTTGTCATTGGTCACCTTTTCTGACGAACTAGCTTATGATGGGGGTAAAAGTTTAATTTTTACGACATAACCTCAGGATCTATCCCCACCATGTCTTCATAATTCCAAGCAAAAACATCCAAGTTCGCCTTAAGGAAGTCAGCTAGCTGGGTCTTTATCTCAGGAGGCAACCTCTTTTCCAGCTTTAGGCATCTTTCAGCATCTACCTCGCTGACTTGAATATCCTCGAGTTTTTTCATTGGCCCAATCATCCTGTCTGTATTAGGGGTGGGCACCAAAACATGGAACCGACCCGAACAACCCGATCCGAACCGATCTGTGGGTGTTTGGGTCGGATTTCATGTCAAATCTGAAGGTGTTCAGGTCATTAAACCAAAAAACATGGTGTTTAACGGATCGATTCGGTTCCATAGGGTCAAAACCGAACCGACTCGTGAACAGGAGTACATGCATAATTTCGCATGTCCCTATATAATGTCACACACAAACCCTAGCCCAAAAAAATCTACCCGATCTCAGTTTTGTTCATGGTTCCTGTCACCGCGCTACACCGTATCCCTTTTCTTCCTCCCATCGCTCGCCGACTGTAACCTTTTGTTGCTTTTACCATTGTCGTGGCCCCGTCATCACCGTAAGTCATCTCCAACCGTTGTTGTTGACGCCGTTTGTCACCTCTAAGGCTCTAACCGTTTTCGACGCCATCACCCTCTTCTTGCCGTGATCGTGGCCGAGCTTCTCCTCATCGGCATCGTCGCGGTGAAGCCCCTCCTATCTCTCATCTCTCATTTCTCGCCTCTATCGCCGCCGTGGAGTACTCCTTGTCGTAGTCGTGGCTGTCAATCTCTTTTCCTCGTCGACGTCACCGTGAAACCGTGGTCGTGAAGCAAAAGTCCCCGTCAGCTCTTATCGCAGTCGCCATCACCAGCTCGGTACTCATCAATCTTTTACATATTTCAGATCTGTTTCAGTTTAAATATTTCAGATCTATTTCAATTTCAGTATTTTAGTTTAAGTTTTTTACAGTTTTACTCATCAATCTGTTTTGGACATTGAAGCAGAGCAATAACTTACCACTTACCAGCTTCGATTTCGACTTTGATCCTCGGCAGCCCCAGACACTAACAATCAGCCTCGTGAGACACTTCAGTTCCCATGAAAACCAAAGCCCTCCTTCTATCCACAGCAGGTAACTTTCATTACACTGCTTTCTGGGCATATAAAACTGGTTTTTTTTGTTATAATTATGGGTTCTTAGAGTGTGTTTTGGAGTTTGTAGTGGCTGGTTTGATGTTGGATGATGTTGTATCCGTGTTGATTTGATCTGGGTTGATGCTTGTTTTCCCAGTTGGGGTTTTTTTGGTTCTGTTTGTTTCTGGGGAAGGTAGTTTTAAAGGAAAACTTCTATGGGAAGACTTCAAACAGTATTATTTTAAGCTTAAGTTATTTAATTATATATATATTTATTTTGGTGTCTTTTTGTTGCATAATTTATCTAGTTGCAAACAAGATTTAATATTAAAATATTGATCATGATATATTGATGCTCAAAGAAGGAAACTTTTTTCGAAAAATATTTTGATGTTGAGAAATTTTGGTGTGCTCTAAGGGATTCAAATTTGGGCCCAAACATGGAAATCGAACCGAACCGAACACTGGGTGTTCGGGTCGGTTCCTCTCCCTCACTGGACCATGTTTGGACCCAAAAGTGACGACCCGCGAATT
Source organism: Dimocarpus longan (assembly GCA_022984855.1). Classification (NCBI taxonomy): domain Eukaryota; kingdom Viridiplantae; phylum Streptophyta; class Magnoliopsida; order Sapindales; family Sapindaceae; genus Dimocarpus; species Dimocarpus longan. The sequence continues at coordinate 28,298,091 of CM041016.1, read as the reverse complement.
TATCATGTTCGGGTCGGTTCCAATAGGAACCGAACCGAACATGGTAATGCCCACCCCTAGTCTGTATCTACCTCGGGAGGGTCAAAGTCATGGCTCACGCCCTTCTCAGTCGTAGTATATGGTTCGCCTTTTGAGACCACGTTCGCTTTCTTCCCTCTGGTTCTCATTTTCATTGCGTCCTCATAACAGCAGTGAGTCAGATGCTGCTCACCTTATACACATCCTATTTTCTTGGGGGTTAAGAACTTCACCGTAAGGGTCTTAGTTGAAATAACCATATCCAAGTTGTTCATTATGGGCCTTCCTAATATTATGTTGTAGGCAGAGGGAGAGTTTATGATCAGGAAATCCACAAGCACAGTTGACTGGTGCTCTGCATCCCTAAGGGTTAGAGGTAATCTAATCTACCCAATAGGAGTGACCGCATCTCCTGTAAAACCATATAAGGGCTCAGGGGAAGACTTTAGCTGCTCGTCTCCCATCCCTATCTGGTCATAGCGCCCTTTGTATATCACATTGACTGAGCTCCCGATGTCAATCATTATTCTCCTCACTTTCACATTCCCAATACGAGCTCGGATCACTAAGGTATCATTATGGGGCCAATAAACCCCCTGATATCATATTCTGTAAAAACAATCTCTTCTGAGGCCGTCTTCACCCTCTTGACAGGTCCTTCTGTCTCTCTTCGACCTACGAACTGTATGTGATTAGCTTCGCGCACATAACACTTATGCGATCTGTTTGATGTACCTACTATATGAGAACCTCCGTGGATGGTGAAGATTGTCCTTATAGTGGGTACTTGTTTTGGGTTAGAGGCCTTGTAGGAACCCCTCCAGGTTATCCCACCTATTTTAGGTATTATCCCCACCACGGGATTTACTGGCTAAGCCACGCCTCCCTCAGCTGCCACTCGAACCGTTGGTCTCACGAATAAGAATGTTTAACTTGCAAGCTGGGTACCAATTGAGCAGACCCCATAATAAAAAGACGTCTTTTTATGTAACGATCTATCTCGATCTGGGCCGGGGCCTCTCTAGTGGTCGGGCCCGCTCTTTAGGCCCAAGATATCTCGACCCCCCAACCGATTTCTTTCGTCTTCCCAGACCCTCGAACTCACAACTTAGGGGCTAAGTACTTGTAGGAAGCATGTCTGGTACCAATTGAGCTACTAGGATAGGTCGTTACATAAAAAGACGTCTTTTTATTGTCGAGTCCCTTCCGGGTTGTTCCACCTATTCTAGGTATTGTCCTCACCATGGGATTTGTTAGCTAAGTCATGCCTCCCCTAACTACCACTCGAACTGCCGGTCTCACGGATAAGACTGTTTAACTTGTAAGTTGGGTACCAATTGATCTAGTTAAACACTCTTATCTGTGAGACCAGCGGTTCGAGTGACAACTGAGAGAGACGTGGCTTGGCCAACAAATCCCGTGGTGGGGACAACACCTAGAATAGGTGAGATAGCTCGGAAGGGACTCCACAAGCCTATTGGGCTGGTCGTGGTGTTGATCGCTGTTGAGGACGCTGATATTGAGGTCGTTGACCCGTAGGTCGCACTATATAATCCCTCAGGCGGCCATTCCTGATAAATTCTTCAATAGTATCCCTTAGTGCCTAGCTTTCTGAAGTTTTTTGTGCCCTATTTCATTATGATAAGCACAACACTTGCTTTTGTCTCTAAATCGATTGAGCATATTTGTTGGAATAAGCTTGCCAAAATTCTCCCTATTCTTGTCTGTAGCGAAGATCTTGTCCCAGGAGTCTGATAGGACAGTATAAGCTTTCACGGCGACCTGAATGGGGAGGTCGCTTACGTCTTTGGTTGGTTTTTAGCCTAGGTCTGCTCCTAGTCTTCTTTGTTACTTGGTGATTACTCATCTACCCCTCATTACTATTCTCCTCATTGCTCCTCTTTCTGTTTTGATTATAGCTACCGACCTTGTTTTTCTGATCACTTGGCCTTTTCGATTCAAAGGCCTATTCTCACCTTATCTCTTTTGCAGCTCGCTTATAGAACTCCCCTAGGTCTTTTACTAAGGATTTGTTGATGCTTTTATATAGCTTCACATCTCTCCTTAGTCCTATCGAGATAGCTGTTAAGATTCTCTAATCCGTAGGGTTTTCCAAGTTATTCACCTCACGTCTGAACCTGTTAATATAGTCTTTTAACGGTTCACCAGGACGTTGAAAAATTATGGCGAGGTGAGAAGGTGGCGCAAGCTATCTCTTTAGCGCTTTGTATTGGTTTACAAACTTCTGCTGACACTCTTCCTAACTACCAATACTGCGAGGATGGAGGTTCTTAAGCCACATCCGTAGAGCATTACCAAGTGTCGCTGGGAAAAATTTGACTAGCAAGCTGGTAATCTGCAAGTCCATCTAAACATTGAAAGCATCTAAATAGTCTTAAGAGTTAGTGTCTCTATTATATGGTGGGATGTTGGAGATCTTGAACTTGGGGGGAAGTGATTCCAATTCTACCTCCAAAGTAAATGAAGTCTTCTCTTTACCTTGACTCCCCCGCTCATAAGCCCCAGGTCGTGTTTCTAATTGTTAGACCCTCTAAAGGAGCTACTCAATGACTGGATTTTGTGTTTCAGACTGTCTGACTAGGGATCGTTTGCTTAAGTTTGCTCTCCTTGTTCAGGGAGTATTGGTTTTGCGCTTCGTGCTTTCTCCCATGTTCGATCTCAGGGGAATAACGACCTAGTTAATGCCTTCGGTCTAACCTGTTCGACCCATCTTCTCTACGGAAGCCTCCATGTCGGTGTTGATGTTCATTTTCACATCTCCGAGCTGACACCCATACATATCCATGACTCATCTCAATCTATCGATGCCCGTCGTGGCTCACCCTCACTCTTAATCCTAAAGGTTGAGCCATATTCTCATCTTCATGAGCTCGTTGAGCCCGAGCTCCAAATCGCACATTAGAAGAATTAGTCGATCCCTTTAATGTTGGCACTTCCTTGGTAAGTCTCCCTTCCATAACTGGGATCTCAATTGGTCTCTGAGTGACCTACACTTGAGCCTGTGTTAGCGCCCTTACAACATCTGCTATCTGTATCATTGTATTCTCCAACACCTCCTGGCACTGTTGTAAAACCTGTATGACATCTCCTCCTATAGCATTAGATGCAGGTTGACAAGAGGGGAATGAAGGTATACCTTGGGCATTTCCATCCATAGGTGCATTTGAGGTGCCCGCACCTATGTTAGTTGACAAAATACCTCGCTGGCAGTCTACATTTTCCACTCTATTTGTCATCGTACCAGAACTCCTGGTTGTTCTACCATTTGTCATGGTAATAGTTGATAGAAAAGTGCAGTTAGCCCATTCCTTTAGTACCAAAATTTTGATGTCAAAAACCAGTCAACCAGGTTCTTCAAAGCCCAATATTGCAAAGGTGATCAAAATAGTACAATAAGCAAACAGAAAGCAAAAAAGAAGGCAAATGAAGAGCAAAAGACAATAGGTTTTTAAGTGGTTCAGCCAATATATGTCTACGTTCACTGTTATTCTTTTATTATTTGAATAGAGTAACAGTACAGTTTTCACTCAGTGTTTCTTTCTTAATTTACAATGAAAATAACTCTCTATTTATAGAGGGAGATGATACAATTAAATATAATTAATCTGACAAATCATTAATTAATCAACAATTTTCAAGACTGACATGCAGCAATGTCAGTTTCAGCAAAATGAAGCTCTGACATAGCCCATACTTAGGAGGTGAGATTTCCCTAAATCACACTGCAATTAGTCTGGAACACTTTTCTCAACGTGCACAGCACGCCATAAGCTGAATCTGATCTCGCTCTGGACGAGCTAAGACTGTTGAGGATGTCCAACGACCTCAGCTTGGTAACAGTATACGATTTTGGTTTGGCGAGCTTGAAGCCGTTATATTATAACATGTACGAGTTGGGAGCTAGGCGATCAGGGAGCTTGCTTCTGCGAGTTGGCAGATTGGTCTTACATATTAGGGCAGTTTATTGGGCTTTTACCAGCCCATTTTGATGATCTAAAAAATATCCATAACACCACCCAAATGTCACAATAACAATGGATGTGACTCTTATTCTTTTGTAGAAACGAATGTTTTTTAATGGAGCTGCATTGTTGTGTTAATTACCAAAAAGAGCTATTAATATTAATATGTGTGTGTGTTTTTTATTAATTATATCAATTATTTTTTAGTTACATTTAGTTCATTATTTAATGTAACGTAATTTTTTTTTTTTTTTTTACCAAATTAACATTGTGGTTCAGTCTATGTTGTGCATTGGTGAATTTTAAGGGAAGTGTGAGATTAATTTGAATGATTATTTGACAGAATACATATTAATGGTAAGTGGGTCATCGTCATTTTTTTAAAAAACTCTCTCTCTTTATTTATCAACACTTCATCGTTCTTTAAAAGAAATAAGTCTCAAACCATTTTTATTAAATATATCATCTTAGAGAACCAAATTCGAATTATTTTGAACAAACCACAAACCAAAGAAATAAGTCAACAAATCCCTCAAAATATTTATGGAGATTAGAGGCCTCTAAAGTAAATAAAAAAAAAAAAAAAATTGCTATTGCACTAAAAAATTGAATCTTCATTTAAAAAAAGAAAAAAAAAATCAATACTTTGTTGTGACCATTTCATTTTATATAAATCATCCACCCATCTCAATTTAGTGGTATTGCATGGGGAATATTTTACTAGCATGAATAATCAAAGCGGCATGTGTCCATTCTTTTCAAAAAGCATTCAAATCTATTTTGGATTCTTCTCATATATATATATATATATATATATATATATATATCATGTGGGTAATCTCATATGTGTATATATATTAGACTCTATTAATATAAAAGGAAGTAAATTCAATTTATATCAGTACATACTGAAATTTTCGTATGAAAAATCATAATACATATTTACATTACAAATCAATTATTACAAAATAACTAAACAAAATTTCACGTTTAATCCTATAATATCTACTAAACTTGTCAGATTAATTACCCAAATTTGATTTTTACGTGTCTAAATTCTGAATTATTATCAAACTCTAACACCAAACAACATCATCCTGTAGTCAAATTTATAAATCTTTTTATCATTAATTTATATATTTGAAGATAAGGGCATCTTTTCAGTTCCAAGCATGTGTGCAAACTCATTGTCCTTCGTCCTTTCCACCCATTCCTTTATCCATTTTCTTCTTTTGTACCCACTATCTCATGCACTTCTTTTCTATATTTATTCTAACATTTTTGTTAAAATGAAAAAGCTTAATAAGACTAAAATAATCATGTATCACTCAAAGTATTAAGTAAATGGTCATTATCTAGTGACCACCTATGGAGATTTCAAATTTCAGTAGTTGAATTGCATTTAATACACTTGTCTTTTCTTTAGGGCTGATGTCTGATGGCTTCAAGATGTACAGGAATATGTCAAAGATCAATGATTTTTATGTGATTTTGAATATTTACCCTTATAATCAATGGATAATTACTCTTATATATGGAGAAAGCAACCCTAGCAAAAGTTGTAAACTAGACTTGATGAGATTTGAATGTATCCTCATTCCTGAAGTAGATGGACATATTCATAACTATTTATGATAGAAGCAATTATACGTATCTAGCATAATTTTCCATAAAATGCATTACTTTACTTTTTGTTGTGATTCTTTATGTAAAAATTTAATTTTTGCCGCAAGAGTTAATTAAAAGATAAAAAATCTATACTATAATAATATATGAGCATGCACCTTCTAAGATATATATATTTTTGATAATTTGATATCATTTTTAGGTTGAAGAACTACCGAGACTAATTCAATTGAAACTCTAATAAAACAGTTCGAATAATTGCCTCAGGTATCAAAAGAAGTCTATCCATACCTTTGTAAATATAAACACAAAGGATGAGATTAAGGAAACTCAAATCCGTTATTTAAAGTAGTAAGTGGAGATGGTTAAATCATTATATAAATCATGTTTCTCACCTTTTTAAGAATTTTTGCTAAGATATATATATATATTATATACCATAAGTTCTAATAAGGTAAGCTAACTTATCAACACCAATATATCACTAAGACAATTTCTTTTAAGTGAATGTTACCCGACGATCCCCCATGGTGAAATTCACACTTGTGGCCCCGAATCCAAATATCCTCATCCCCATTTGGGAGAAGATTTTGAAAATTTTTAGGGATTAAAAATGAGGAAATGATGGAAATCTCTTTCCCCGATCCAATTGGAGATGGGGATTCATTTCCCCCATTTAAATATAAAAATATTTATATTTAATAATAAAATTTATTTTCCTCCCCACCTTTGTGACTATCATATATAATGGTTTTATAATATTTAAATTTTTATCATATGTTATGACTTATGTAAGAATATTGTAATTGTAATACAATATCGAGAATTTAATATGCTGAAATTTTATGAAATTATTTTATATCAACGTCTGGATTTAGCCAATTAGGTCCTCTGAAGCCCAAACTGCGGATATGATCAAAATAGTGCAAGGAAACAAGCAAAAGTAGAAGAGAGGGCGGAGGAAGAACAAAGAACACCAGAAGTTTTAAGTGGTTCAACCAAAGGATGCCTACGTCCATTGTTCTCTAACTATTTTTACAGTGTAACAACATTGAAAGTGTCTCTCTTTTTTTACAAATGAAATGCATTTTCTATTTATAGAGAATACATTGCAATAAGTCAAAATGAAATAATGAGTTACATTAATGAGACTGACATTTGTCAGATCAATTCTAAGCATGATTTAGACGCTAAACCCATACCGGTTAAGTGAGATTTCCTTAATTCATAATGTTAACTCTGAAGGATTAGGCGTGTACAATACACCTTACTGACTTTGGTCTGATAGTTCTGACAATGATTGATTTGCATCTTGCGAGCTGTAGTAGCTGAGAGCTCGTTCCCGCTAGCTAAAATGTCTGAAGTTTGAGTTGGTTTTTATGAGTTAATCATGCAGTCTAGGAATCTGAGTTTGCGAATTGACTTCCTGACAAACTGTATAACTGGCGAGTCGGACACATAGCGAGCTTTGTCGTAGCCAAATGGGTAGCCTTATTCAGATAGTTTTGGGCTTCTGTCAAAAGTCTTGGGCTTTTACCAGTCCACTTAAGTATCTCAAAAATACCCATAACATTTTATAAATTATGTTTTTAATTATATATATATATATGTTTTTACTTTTGGGTCAAATAGGGGTTAAAATGGGGATTGAAAAAATGACAGACATGAAGGAATGGGAATTGAAAAAAATAGGAAAAATTGAAGAATTGGGATGGCGAACCCAACCCAAAATGGAAGAACAGGGATGGCGAACCCAACCCCACTCCCATTTGCCCCCAATAACACCTTTAATTTAAGTCCCGATTATGGATGTAAGAGAAAAATGTACTAACTACTTAAATTATGAATAGTTTCTGCAGCTAAAATAATTGGTCACTATTAGATTAATTATCATGCTTTAATACACTCAAATATTATAATATAAGTAATGTTACTCTATCCAAAAATTTGCCTAAAGTGATCAACCTCACTCTCATTTGCCCCTGATAACATCTTTAATTTATGTCCTGATTATGGATGTAAGAGAAAAATGCACTAACCATTTAAATTATAAATAGTTTATGCCACTAAAATAATTAGTCGCTATTAGATTAATTATCATGCTTTATTACACTCGAATATTCTAATATAAGTAATTACTCTATCCAAACATTTGTCTAAAGTGATAACCTATTTATAATTACTACATCATTATATAATCAATATAGCAACAACTAACTAATATACGATATAATTTGGGTAAAATTTGAGTAGTGTAGCATTATTCTTATAATATCTATAATTAAATAATTTTGGTAAAGTTATTATCATTTTATTAAAATTGATGTTACTCTATTAAAATTTTGTAAACACCTTTATCAAATATAATGAATTTCAAGTATGAGATCCTGATTCATGAAATAAACTTTGAAAAAAGATTAAAAATTTCTGGGGCGTTAAACCCTTATTTTTCCAATAATTGACAACAAATTTTCAAAATCATATATATTTTTTAATCAAAGTACATTGAATTTTATCAAAAAAAAGTTCGTACAATTTTTTTCATTAGAGAAGAATTGTCATTATTAATATTCTTAATTAATCAAAAGTATTTTTCAATTTATTCTATGATGTTTGATTAAAAAGCAAATATATTCTAATACATTGGCCTTTTTAAAAAAAATAAAATAAAATAAAAATTGCCAAATATTTCATTAAAGAGTGAAAATATCTTTTTATTAGCATAAAACACTTTCCCAAATATCCCCTTAAATCATCTATATCAAGTATTGTTTCTAAATTTACTTAAAAAAAAGTATTGTTTCTAAATTAATCAACATATATTTCTACATATTATATAATAATAAGAATAACACTTATCCTCTCGTTATACGAGTAAATATCTCTCAACTACAACAATAGTTTTCAAACCCATATATATACAAAGTTTTCTCCCTTTTATAACTGGAGATGAGATCAATATCTTTCAATGTTACGAAAACAAATCTCTCTTATTACGAGAGTAAATATCCTTCCATTAAGACAACAAATTTCCAAACCAATACATAAAAACAATTTTCTCCCTCTATTATCATAGCTTATATCTATTTTTCTGAACGCTAATATTTTATAGGATAAATGATTATCAAGATCTATTAAGATTGATTATTGATAGTGCGGTATAAATAACTTCTTTTACAATCAGAGAGATGACAGTTTCTAATAAGAGAAGACTCGTTACTCACGTATTATGTTTTAAAGGATAATAAAGAGATTTGAATCCTTAATCTCTTATAATTAAAGAGCAAATTACAATTTAGCTACCCGGTTTAAACGCTTTTACAGGCAGAGTAAATGCTTCCATGTTATTACAATTTACCCCCCACCGTTAATGAATTCAGTTACATTTAACTGAACGAGGGGTAAAATTATCTTTTCATATTATTATTTTTTTATTTTAAATTTTATCCCAAACATCGTCAACCTATCATCAACCATAAAATGATTCCAAAGATCATTAACTAGCAACCATCATCAACCGTAAAATGATTCCAAACATCATCAACCATCGTCAATCAACTAGCCAACATCATAATCCACTTCTGAAAACCTAAAAAATGACCTCAAACATATCCATCAAACTCAACATTATCAATCTCCCACAAAACCATCAAACCCAACATCATCTAAAATCCAAACTATCAAACTGGAAAAAATATATATATACCCAGATTCTGGGTTCATCGTGAACCCAGAATCTGGGTTCATCAAGTGAACCTAGATTCTGGGTTCACGAACGAACCCAACTGGGTTCATCAGGAACCCAGATCTGGGTTTGTTAGCGAACTCAGATCCAGGTTCACTGATGAACCTAGGTTTTAGGTTCGCTAACGAACTCTAGGTTCCTGGATGGGTTCGTCAGCGAACCCGATCTGGGTTCACTCCGAGGACGAACCTCAGTGAACCCAGCTGGGTTCGTCAAGAACTCAGATCAAAGTGAACCCGGATCGGGTTCACTCCGAGGAAGAAGAAGGAAAGAAGAAGAAGAAGTGGAAGAAGAGGAGAAGCGGAAGAAGAGGAGAAGAAGAAGAAGAAGAAGAATGAGAGGAGAGGAAGAGAGAGAACAGTTGAATGAGTGAGTGAGGAGTTGACCAGACTATATATTGGGTCAACTGGTCAACTTCAGTCAAAGGGTAATTACGTCTTTTCATCGTTTTGGTATCGTTTACCGTCAAATGTAACGAATCTTACTAACGGTAGGAGGGTAAATTGCAATAACATAAAAACATTTACTCCGCCTGTAAAAACGTTTAAACTGAGTAGCTAAATTATAATTTGATCATAATTAAAATATATATTAAATCAGTCAGAGTACACATCTTCCAACGGTAAATGAAAAATTTTCGTAGTATTAAACTCCAAATGATCCTGAGACACCTTTAACCTCGTAAACCCGAATAAAAACTACCCTATATAATCAATAATTAAAAAATCAATAAAATTCCATTTCTCTCCTCTCTCCCACTTGTTCGCTCGCTCAATCTATTTCATTTTCGTTCTCTCGCTTCCTCTTTCTCTCCATTTTCCACCAAAAATCGTCTCCTCCAATTTTTCCATATTTACAATTCGACCCCTCTCCCTCTCCCTCTCCCTCTCTCTCTTTCCCTCTCGCGTCATTTCTAGGGTTTTCATTTCACTCGCGATTCGATTGCAATGGAATCGGAAGACGATTTCGACATGCACGACGCCAACAACGAGTCGGCCGAGGACGACGACCTCTACTACAGCGGCGACGACCCCACCGCCGCTGTCGCCTTCGACAGCGACAACGACGACGATTACGAGTTCATCGACAACGACACCGATGACTCCGACGATCTCGCCTCTCATCGCCAGGTACTATTCTTTTATTCGCTGTTCAATTCTCGCCGTCGTCGATGTTAATTGTTCAAAAGTTGTTTTTTTGATGCCAAATTTGAAGCCTTTTAATGGTTTTTGTTCATAATCTCATGTTAATGCTGTTGAATTCGTTGTACATATCAATTAGAAGCTTTAAATTTCACGATTTCATGTTATATACTTGAATTTGATATAAATTGGCGGTTCTTACTTGGTTTTTGCAGTGTGAGTTTGATTCAATGTGATATTATTAGGTCTATTGGTCTCTTAAATTGAGCTGCTTGGGGGAGTTTTCAGGAATACAATAGTGTATTTAGAGTGTGCATTAAGTGATTTAGTTTTTTGGTGGGTGTGTTGTAAATTGAGTTATCAACTTTGATTATATTGATCTTTGATGGTGTAGAGGTGGCGAGTGTTGTGCTTGATTCTGGTTAGGTATGTTTATTTAAGCTTGTAAGTTTAAAGCAGGAGGGCTTGTTGGCGAATGATAATAACCGGGTCGTTTTTTATTTAGTAATTTTATAAAATTGTGTGCGAATTCTTTGTTAATGTATAATTGGCAGGTAATAAGTTTTTTTTTTTGGGGTTAGTATTATGTATTAAGTTTGTTTTTTTGGGTTAGTATTATGTTTATGGTTATTAATGTTTTGGTGGGTATGTTGTAAATTGAGTTATCAACTTCGATTATATTGATTTTGATGGTGTAGAGCTGGCAAGTGTTGTGTCATGTCCTTTTAATTTTGGTTAGGTATGTTCGTTTAAGTTTGTAAGTTTAAAGCAAGAGGGCTTGTTTGCGGATGATAATAAAGCCAGTAGTTTTTGATTTAATAATTTTATAAACTTGTGTGCAAATTCTTTGTTAATGTATAATTGCCAGGTAAAATGATTGTTTTTTTGGATTAGTAATATGTTTATGGTTATTGATGTAAGTCCCACTCTAATCCTTTTTTTCTTTTTTTGCCTCAGCAAAACTATTCCATTTTGAGTGAAGCAGATATTCGTCAGCGGCAAGAAGAGGATATAATGAGGATATCTTCTGTGCTGTCTATTTCGGAAGTTTCAGCTGCCATCTTACTTCGCTTTTATCATTGGTAAGATGTTTTAATACTATGTACTGTATTTGCTGTATGGTATTTACTTTGTCATAATGAGCATTTCTATGTGTTATTTAATTATTTTTTATTTTTATTTTTAAACTATGTGCAAGGTTCTTATTAAATATGCTATTTAAGCTAATGTGTTTTGATGTTGTAATCTGTACCATTTTGGGCTCACAGGAGTGTAAGTAAAGTGCATGATGAATGGTTTGCAGATGAAGATAAAGTTCGCAAGGCTGTTGGCTTATTGGACAGATCAGTTGTCCGGTTTCCAGATACTAAAGAAGTACGGAGCAGAGACCTTATCTTAATTGAGCTCAGTGTCATCTTGCTTTAATTAGCAGAATGTTGACTACTTGTGCATGTTAGATCACTAAGTTTCTTCTCATATGTGCCTTTATTGTGACAGTTGACTTGTGGGATCTGTTTTGAAACCTATCCTTGTGATAAGTTGGATGCTGCAGCTTGTGGTCATCCTTTTTGTAATATATGTTGGGCAGGTTTGTTTTAATGCACCATACATTTTTTCTTTGGTTACAGTGTATTTTCACTGATATATGCAACAATCAGTTATCTCTTTGATTCCTTTGTACCATTTGATTGTTTAAGGAATGGAGGATACATTTGTTGAGAGTATGAATAGGCACTTAGAGGCAAATGTACGATTAACTATATATCTGTAAAACTCGAAATGCACTCAGGTTGGAGTAATTCACATCTTGGAATTTAGTGGAGATATCTTTTTAATATTTTCAGTTTTCTGCTTTGAGTCACTATTTCAAGATGTAAGCTTGTGCTTGATATCATTTACCCTGTTCCATACAATGTTTTGTTCCATTGGGAAAAGAAGGATTACAACTTTTTTGACATATGTGAAAAGAATTTTGTTTTTCTCAGTACCATGATATGAGCCGTTTTTATTTCTATCAAGATCAGGACTTATGGTCACAGAAATAATCTATAAGATGAAGAAAGCATATACTGAACGGCATTGAAATATAATTTAATGTTATAGTTGTGTGCCCAAAATTTGATTGGCTAAATGCATGGAACAAATGGTGATGTGTATTAAATTATTCTTTTGTTTTTACATGTAATGAACTGAGGGGGGAAACGGCGTTTCTTATGTGTGACTCATGCCAGATTTGCACTATTAATGTGTACTAATAAATAAAAGTTTTTGAACTTTTGAAGCTCCAGTAGACAAATGTTTGTGTATGATTCTCCACATTGTGCATGAAGTACTTCATATTTTCATATGTTATGTTAGGATTTATCTAATAATGCATTGCTATGTATATTTAACTTAAAAGTGGACCATGCTTCGTCTTAACTTCAGCTTACTTGTCAGAAAATTAATGTTCAACTCTGTCTCTTTCATCCTTCCTATGTTTTGCTTCAGTGTTTCACTTTTCTTATATTTTTATGTTTGTTTGTTTTTCATCTTGTTTTTCTGTATAGGGTATATTGGCACTGCCATTAACGACGGTCCCGGATGTTTGATGTTGCGTTGTCCTGACCCATCTTGTAGTGCTGCTGTTGATCAAAATATGATTAATGTATTGGCATGTGATGAAGACAAAGAGAAGTATATTCGGTATTTTATTCGATCTTATGTTGAAGACAACAGGAAGGTAATACAATATTTAATAAAATTTGATCGAATCATTAATCCAATGTAGTCAATTACAATTTTGCAAGTACTTTTTATCTTTCAAGAATAATTTTTCACTTGTAAGAAGCAAGTGTTACTTGTGAAGCATGGCATTCAGTGTTGTCACTGTACATTAGGCTAGATATTGTGCAATGTCTGGTAATCATAGTGGCTTAGCAGACTAGACCCTTTTAAGTACCAAAGCAGACCACAGTAAGAAAGTAAACTTAAACCTGCAGAGTATCACTGGTACGAGAAAGCAATTGAAATGTACAAGATAACGGAGCATTTTTTTTTTTTTGGTATCTTTTTGGAGGATCTAGAAGCAAATGTCCATGTGATATTGTGAGTTTCCTAAGTGGCCTAGTTAACTAGTCTTTATGTTTTAATTCTTCAGTATAAGTAACCAAAATATTCTGCCATAGATATAAATGTAATCGAATGCTATAGAATGATATAGTTTAATTTGATTATTTTTGGTATTATGTTTTCTTCTACTATTGTGAATTTTATTGTTACTTCCCAAGTATTTCCTGTTTTGATTTTTACTATGCATATGTGCTTCTTGGATTGCTACAAGTTCATCTATCTATAATTTATTTATACTGGGAATACTTTTGGACTCATTATCTTTACCTAGCATTTACAATCGGATATGTTTGTGCAGACCAAATGGTGTCCTGCTCCAGGCTGTGATTATGCTGTGGATTTTGTTGTTGGCAGTGGTAACTTTGACGTCACTTGCCGTTGTTCGTATAGCTTTTGCTGGAATGTAAGGTTTTTTCAAACTGTTAAAGACTAGGTTATTATTCTAGTTTTATGTTGTTGAAGCATGAGTGGTAATCCTTTGACAGTGCATTATGTGAATCTGTCTTGCAGTGTACAGAGGAAGCTCACCGTCCTGTAGATTGTGACACTGTAGCCAAGTGGGTATTAAAGAACAGTGCCGAGTCTGAAAATATGAATTGGTATGAATCAAGATCTTAGCACCATGTTTGAATTTATTCTTAAATGCTATTTTTTCCCCTTGTGCTTTTGTGGCCCTGTATGCTGCTTGGAACGAAGTTCTAGTAACCTGATACACAAAATTTGAATGCAAGTTAAACAGTTGGTTTTCCATAAAGTACATGCTGTTTACCACGCTTTTAATAATATTCCCATTGCGTTGTTTCCAGGATCTTGGCAAATTCAAAGCCTTGTCCAAGATGCAAGCGACCAATCGAGAAGAACCAAGGTTGTATGCATATGACTTGCACACCTCCATGTAAATTCGAATTTTGCTGGTAAGCTTATGCTCCTCTTGTTGACATTACATGTGTTCAATTTAGTGTTTTTCGTCATTAACATTGGACTTTTGAAGTAAAAAAAAAATTGTTTTCGTGAAATCTCTAAAATGATAAATGAGGTGCTCCCATCTTTTAGTCTTACTCATTTGACTATACATGTATGCAGGCTTTGCCTTGGTGCATGGACAGATCATGGTGAGAGGACAGGTGGTTTCTATGCATGTAACCGTTATGAGACAGCAAAACAAGAGGGAGTGGTATGACAGTCTAGTTCAATTACTGTTTTATTTAGCTCTTTCCCCTTGTTTTTTCGCGTTTGTTTATTGATTTTATTCTTATAGGATTAATTTATAACAGCTCATCCTTACATTTTTATATTCTGTTCTGTTATGCTAGCAGTATGATGAGTCTGAAAAGCGGAGAGAGATGGCAAAGAACTCTTTAGAGAAATACACTCACTATTATGAACGATGGGCAACCAACCAGTCGGTATGAATATGTTTTTGGAATTTGTAGTATTGCTGATGTATTTACTTTTTAAGCCATACAAAACGCACTTTTCGTTTCACTATATTTTTTCTACTGGAAAAGTAAGTAGCTTTCACAGATGATTGTGAGAATCATTTGTTGGCAATGAGGATCTTCTCTTTAGAAAGTTAATAAATATATTTTGTTATCCTAATTTTGTGATAGACACAGATTATGTGATTGAAATTATTGTAATTTTAGCTCACTTTGTATGTGGTCTGTTTTTTGCCTAGATGTCCCTAGATTGTGGATAACTTTTTCATCAGTATTCTGTTTCTTTTGTTGAAAATTTCTTTTGATTGCTCTCAGAAAAATTGATCTCTCTTTAGAGAGACAAAATTAGATTTGCATCCTGCTTGAATATGGTTGTTGATTCCCACTTACATAGCTAATATGGAATCCTATTGTAAACTTCTTATCGATTTTATTTCTTTTTTTTTTTAATATATATATATATAATGCTTGATAGTATATTGAAATAACTGCACATGCTTAGCTTGCAACCAACTTTGACATATCAACATTAGTCAAATTAGAAACCAATTGTTCTCATTTTTCTTTTCTTTTCTACTTCTATGCTGCAGTCTAGGCAAAAAGCACTGGCTGACCTACAGCAAATGCAGACCGTGCATGTAAGTTAATTTGCTTGTTATTAGTTGTTTCCTAGTTGTAATGCTGGCATAGTTGATTTATTGGGTTGTCATTGAGATTGGGGACACAAAAGTGTTATAAAGCTTTTGATCGGATTTGTGAGCTTCTAAATGAGACAACCTGCATTATGAGCTAGTCAAGAATCTGTGGTAGCATGGCTGTGAGGCATGAATTGAGTTTGGCAGAAAAAATGTCCCTCTTACATGATAACATATATGACAATCTATATATTTCTTTTTGTGTATGACTGGTTTAATATGTATATTTGTAGCTTGAGAAGCTAAGCGACCTGCAGTGCCAACCTGAGTCGCAACTGAAGTTTGTCACAGAGGCCTGGCTGCAGGTAATTATCGGTTTTTAAATTATTTGATTAAAACTATACCACAGTCTGCAGTATCTAATACTTGTTCCATTTGTAGATAGTTGAATGCAGACGGGTTTTGAAATGGACATATGCCTATGGATATTATTTGCCTGAGCATGAGCATGCTAAAAGACAGTTCTTTGAGTATTTGCAAGGTATGTCCGTCCATCTGGATGCTGTTTTTGTCTTTTGTTAGATTTGTGCTTATAAAATTCTGTCATTCAGGCGAGGCTGAGTCTGGTTTGGAGCGGCTTCATCAGTGTGCAGAGAAGGAGCTTCAAGTCTACCTCAGTGCTGAGGGCCCATTGAAAGAATTCAATGAGTTCCGGACCAAACTTGCTGGATTGACAAGGTCAGGACCATTTAAAATATTTAGTAAAATTAATTTGTTTGCTATAGCTTGACTGTATTGCAACCTTTGTATCTCAAAATAACATAGCTATTTCGCTGGAGATGGTGTCAGCTTAAATTGAAGGTTTGGTTTTCTAGATATCGTATTAAATTATCTCCTTGGTTTACAAATTCTTTTATTTTTCAAAATTAACCTGTGTAAGCATGTGATGGTGGTTCGTTTGTGATAAAATAATTTGATCACTTTTTTAATAGAAACTCTTCTCAGAATAGAATGCCAGCAAGGACAGCGGCTCGCAATTAGTGGTGATTGTGTTCTAGAACTTCTGGTAGTAGGAAAGGTTTGACTGTATATAGTTGGAAGCCACTTAAAAAACTGTTGAGGTACCTTTTGAGTTTTAAGGGCAAACTGTGGTTTCATTTTAAGCTAAAATACTCAAGTTGATAGAGTCTCGATATCATTGTCATCCTTGAATTTAAATTTTGACAATGTAATCAAAATGTCATCGTTTCTATTTTACAAAATGTCATCTTTGTAATCATTCTTCTGCTGTTTATGTAACTGTGTACTGTTGATGACAGTGTGACCCGGAACTACTTTGAGAATTTGGTCCGCGCTCTAGAGAATGGCCTATCAGATGTGGACACACGTGTTCCCTGCAACAGGTCAGGGAGCTCAAAGAGCTTGGGAAGTGGAAGCAGTAGAGGCAGGAGGTCCAAGGGTTCAACATCAAGATCCAGTGGCCCTAGTAAAAACGTCGATGATTCGGGCCATTGGTCCTGTGACCAATGTACTTTTGCAAATGCCAGTTCAGTCACTACCTGCGCAATGTGCCAGTACCCTCATTAAAATCTCATTTTGGTCGCACATTGCTCTACCCAGATGAGAGAACACATTAGCTTTGCATCGTCGGTTGTAGGTCCAAAAGTTGACCTCCCGAGCATTATTGAAAGGAAAGAAGCCTCAACTAGTCTCTCCTCCTGGAACAGCAGAGCAATGACATTAGCCGATGGGTGGGGGACTGGAAGGGAAACGAGAAAAGATCTACCATCTCTTGCTCTTTTGGAATACAATCTGTATATAGTTCCTGTTCTCCATCTTGGTGGTCTTAACTTGAATTTCTGCGCATATGTCAGGTCAGGATCCATGGAAGTGTATTATTCATCTGTAGTTGTTATGTCATTTATTTCAAGTTACTAAATAGATTTGTAATGCACTTGAATCTTTCAAGTGGAATTTTAAAGAAGTGGAAACTACTACTCGGGCCGATTGGTCCTCATCAGCCCGAGCCGGAATGAAATAAATCTGTTATAGCATTTATGTTCTATCTGCAAAATACCGGCAGGCTCGTTTGTGGTCTGTGCATATTCTAGTGTGCAAGTTTCCTGTTTTTGGGGTGTTTGGTGGTTTTGGAGTCGAAGTTGCCTTTATAATATATATACCTTGTATGTTTGAAACTCCTTTTAGTTATGCAGCATTTACCATATGATTTCTAGTGATATGGTTTATAAGTATACGTTATTATTGAGTGGAAGATTGGATTTGATTGGAAGTGATTTAATTAAGAAGTTGGTTCTTAATAGGTAAGAGGCTTGGTATGATCTTGTCTGCTCTTTTTGTTAAACTAACATCGAGATCGAGATTGGATGAGGGTCTGTTAAAGATTTGTTGAAAATTGAAATACAGCTCTATATACATACATACATATATATATATATATATAGATAAAAGAACTATGGTCATTGTCTATTAATTTTTTAAAGATAGAATGAATCAATTAAATTCATATATTACATTTTAATTAAATAAAATTTTAATTGAATAAAAGAGAAAATAAGTTATCAATATCCTATTAATTATTATATTATCTTACTATTTATTAGGTTTTGATAATTTATATGTCACATTATTTGGATGTAGATTCGAGCAAAATATTTGAAAAACTTAATATTAACTCTTTTAACAATAAAGAAATATAATTGTATTGGTATGGTATTGAACAACTACTCTGACAAGAAAGAGGGATTTTTTCGCACTTTTATATGAAGGGGAAAGTGGTTAGAATGTGAAAAGATTCGAAATTTTGCTTCATTAATGGTAGGAGAACAATCTTACCGTCACATCCATTCAAAACCCTAGAAGCTTTCAGTGAGAAAAGAATGTATATTTTTTGTTGGGGTAAAGATAAATGTTAGGATGGAGATTGTTTGTGTTCCTAAAAAAAAAAAAAATTCTAATTATATGTCTTAACAATACATTTTTGGAATATTACTCTTAAAAAAATAAATAAATAAATTCTATCATCCTCAATCTCTTCAAACTAATAGAATGTCTTGTTTTTCTGTTTATCATAAGTTTTGGTCCATTCTCTTTCCACCTTTTCTTCTTCTGCTTCTCTTTCTTTTTCTTCTTTCTTCTTTTTTCTCATAAAAAAGCGAACGAGTAATGATAGAATATTCTGCTATGACTTCAGGCTTGTTATACCACCATTGCTAATGATATCACAAAACTACCATGCATAACGGCAATACAATGTAGTTATTACTCATAACATTTTGTATTATAGTAACGGCGATACAAATTACCATTACCAATGGACTTACAAATTTTTGCAAGTCTGCATTTCCATCGAAAGGTTTCATGCTCCTTATGAAAGCGTAATCATGTATTCATATGTCTCTTCTACATTCAACTTAGCAATGTTGTTCAACCCTAGAAGTGGGATAATTATCTCAAATTCATTGATTCTAGGAATACTCCGTTGATTCATAAGAATATTGGATGTGAAACAAAACTAGATGTTGATTCATCAAGAATATCAGTCAATAGTAAAATCAAATAAACTTAGACACTAAGCTAATTCATTGATAAGATTCAAATTATGACTCTCCCTCCAAAAGTAGAAATAATATTATCTAACTTCTTATCTTTCCAGATGTGATAAATGTTCAAATCATTATATACATTTATCAGCAAGAAAAATTTATCGAACAAGCCCTTGACCATTGGTATCAAATACATTTTCAATTACCTTACGTTTCAAAATTATAAAGTATAAGAAGGGCATTTACAACCAATTTTTTTTTAAATAATTGACGTTGTACAGTTAATAGAAAATTCATACCATTGTCAAAAAGCTCATCTCGGAAAACTCAGATAAGACAAGACAACCATCCCGTCACAGCATACCACATGCTATAATATCGTCTGTCATTAGATAAAAACTCTTGCTCCACATCACATGACTTCTTATAATTGCGCGTTTTCTACATAAAGTTCCACACAAATAGAAGTGTAGTAGTTAACACTCCATAAATAAATGTTCAACCAAGCCATAGACATAGTGATGTGCTTAAAAAAGATTTTGTGATACATAATAATTAGCAATATTGTCAAGATGTGTTTCGTTCTCACATTTCATACTACAAATTACCAATCACAAGACTTATATTTACTCAGACAAACATTCAATTACAACAAAAGCATCTTTTCTTTCACTCACCACATGGTTTACAACCAAACCCAGAAGACACAATCTCTGATATAAGAACCTAGTAACGCTTGTTTCACTATAACTAAAATTTACAACACTCAATAGAAACAGAATTAAAAATAAAAATTAAGAAAAAAAATAAGAGTTTCAAAAATATTAAAAATGAAAATAAAAAAGAAAAACACAGCACAGCACACACTACATATATGACATAACAATCTGACCCTAAAAATGGTTTTGGCAATTATATTCATAATTAGTTTGTCAAGAGCATATGTTAAGATCCAAGACTGAAGGAAAAAAACCCTAACTCATTTGTCAGTTCCAAAGCCCAGAATCCACTGTGCAAGATGAGTCAAATACGGTTCTGCTTGGGAACTTGTGCCCAAAATTGGTCCAAGACTCTGAAGCTCAGCATTGAATTCCCGCTCGAATTTGCTGCAATTATGTTAAGTGTAAATGAGAGACTGCAAGGGAAAGGATTTTGTGTTTGTATGTGCATGTGTTGTCCTGCAGCTGGATTTGTAAGACTTACAGGATGGAATCGGTGACTGCTGCATCTCTTGTAATTGCTTTTTGCACCCGAGATGGGGTTTTTAACTTCAATTGCTTTAATTTTTGTGATGTGGAAGAACTGTCAGACGGTTCCTCTAGCTTGGTAATGTCAATAGAAGAAGATATTAACCATTGAGTTGCTGCTGCATACTGCAGGGACAAGGATTTCAGCTTCTCCACCTTCTGCAAAAATAAACCACAGAAAATCATGAAAATTAAATACAGGTGGCAAGCAGGGCCAATTATTCCTATTTGGCTTCAAGTGTCGTTTTCTCCAGTACAATATACTATATACTTGTATTAAATCCACCCCATTTCAAAATTGATGCTCCTGTCAGGCGCAAATATTGCATTGGAATGCGCTCAAATTAAAACCTTGGAAATTTTCATTTTCCAAGTACGTTCCAAAATTTCAATTCTTCCATCTTGTTAAAGCTTACACTATGCGCTCAATCATAAAATATAAGAACTTCATTATGGCTACCAATTATGAAATGTCAAAATCCCTAGATAGTTTTGACATTGATAGAAATAAATCTACATGGTTTTTAGGCCTCCATGATGATTCCTCAAGTTCTATGGTATCTTTAGACAAAAATCAGAGTAGGATTCACAAAAGAGATTCAATTTATTCTCAAAGAATGTTACTAAAAGTGGATTTTCAATTATGCAAATATTTTTCTCAAAATCATTCTTGTTTAGGAGATTTTACTTCCACTGTGAATTCATTCTATAATTGTTCTTGCACATCTTTTCGATTGAGATTGTTCAGAATCTTATATACTGCACTCTTCCTTAGAAATAAACATCATATTCGATCATCTATGACCATCATATTTATTTAACCGAAGAAGAGTCTAGACTGGTATGCAAGAGTTAGTAATCATGTATCGAAACAAACCTTGATCAGTTCAGGCAAAAGAAGCAAACATTCTCTGAGACACTTATCAAGGAAAAAGTCATGGTGTCGGATAACCTGTTTTAGAAAAAGCAAGGTATGAACACGCAATGGAGGAACACATACATTTATGCGTATCACAAGAATGAAAAATAAAATCATTATAAAATTTTGGCTTAAATAGCACATCAGTAGAATGAAGGCCACACCTCATCTATGCTCTTTGCAGTTTGAAGTCTATTATGCATCACATGCCAATTGGGCTCAAGAACCTGAAATGAACAAGTAGTAACTAAGAAGCAAAAAGCAAGACCCCTGAAATCATTGTAAGGAAATATGGAACACATGGAGAGTTTGAACAAGTGACTTTTATCTATCAGCTAACAATTTCTTTATATTGTTTTATCTTTATTTATTTTCTCAAGTCAATAAGAAAATTGACCCCTGGATCCTTCACCTTGCTTTATGGCCTTACCACCATGATAGCAGCACGCCGGTGGGTCAAATAAATGATGCAACTTTTGATTTTGTTTTACATACAAATGAAGAAAGCAAGTACATGCAGCATTAAGTTCAAATAAAGAAATAAAAGAAAAATTTTGAACAGGGTTAAAAGTGAGTGTTCATCAGTTGAAATCATCTGTTTTCTACAGATTTCCCACAAGTAGCGTCAGTATATTGAGGATCTCACTAGAAATCCCACTACAAGCAACAAGCCCTAGCTGTCCTGACTTGCGCTATATGCTAGGTTAGAAACAAACCAATCAGCCCACAAAATTAAGTTTATTGATTCTCTAGAATTATATCACAGGATTGACCTAACTCTAACTCAAGTAAAAATACCTAAAAAAGCCGAAAGCCGAATGAAACAGCAAAAACCTTGCCTTGCAAACTTGCAAGCTTTTATTAATATTTGCCAATTGCAGTAGAACACAAACCTTAAGTTTAAACTCCTATGTATGGCTAAACTCCTAATTCCTTTAGAAAACAAGATTTCTTTTGGAATAAAACTCTAAAAAATAAACATTGTTTAATAACAAAAAATGAAAAAAAAAAACAATAATAAACCAATTAAAGAAAATAACATCTAACTTAAAATGGAAATAGTATCAAAAATAGCAAGAAAACCCAAAAAAATCCTTTAACTCGCATCACACTCGTTTGTCGCGACTTGCACTGCAAGTTGCATTTAGAGGCACAAGCCACGTTCGTCTCAGGTAAATGGTCGTGAGTAACATCCCGGGATGCAACTTGCATTCACCTCGGGCAAAAAATTGCGAGTTACGATGTAGGATGCAACTCATGACACAAGTCATGATCCGCCCGACCTGGATTTCCTCTCAGATTTTCTCCTAATGTTCTCGTCACAGTCATTGTTCGAAAATATGGTATGATACGGGCGTATATATGCCCGTACGGCCGTCTGGGCACAAAAACGCTTTGAAACGGCCGAATTGGAGACAGAAAATGACAAAGGGCGTCTCTTGCGTATGAGACGGCCGTATACGGCCATTTTGACCCGGTACGACCATATATGAAGTTATATGGCTAGGTCGGGTCAAGTGACTTAACCCGGAAGAAAAAAAAAAAAAACAGGTATATAAACAGAAAAAATCCCTAAAATCGACCTATCTCTGTCCCGATTGCCTCTCATCTCCCCTCACCAACGATCAATTTGCTCACAACCAAACAATTTCCAGCGACATTGCTGTCTCCATCTGGCGCTGTAACTCAGAATGGTGCTTCCTCCATCCGGTGGCTTCTCTGACGGCAGCTACTGAGCTGCTTCCTCTCTCTAGAACGGTACTTTTTCTACTCTTCTTTCTCTTCAGTTCTTGTTTCTGTAAGTTGTAGGCTTTTATGGGTTATTTCCCCTTGTTTAATCATGATTCTATCCTCCTGTTAGATATGATAAAATCTTGGCACTTTTTTACACAGCAGTAGCTTCTATGGTTTATATCTTTGTACATGGCAGTAGCTTTGCCATTATTTTACACAGCAGTAGCTTTCTCTTCATTGCATTTACAAGGCAAAAGCTACATTTTTATTTTTATTTTTTTGGTAAACAGGCAGTAGCTTCAATTGTTGTGAACTTGTGATTGTGATGGCTAATAAAAAAGATCCGGCGCAGAACTATGGGGTTGAAATGGAAGCTGATAGGAAAAAGTTTATCCGGTGTGTTTTTTGCTGTGATAAAGTAATGAGAGGAGGAGTGTATAGGATGAAAGAACACCTTACAGGTATTTAAGGAAATGTTTCCGCGTGTCCATTTGCTCCACCGGAAGTTAAGGAGGACATCAAAAAATATAAGGAGAATTTGGAGAAGACAAAAAGAATTAATCAATTAATTAGGAAGGAAAGAATTGATAAATGTACGACATTGAATAGTCGAGGGTCAGATAGTGGTAGTGGTAGTATCACTCAGACTTAGACTTAGACTCAGACTTAGAGAGGGATGAGGGAACCTATGGATAGGTTTCTTAGGGGTGTGGAATATGATACTTTACAAATGGGGGAATTGGAAGGAACTAGAATGATAGGATTTGATAAAGAGCTATGTGATCGAACATGCAAAGAGATAAGCCGATTCTTTTTTAAGAATAACCTCACATTTAATGTTGCTAATATTCCATCTTTTATAAATATGATTCGGGCAGTTGAGCGCTATGGGACAAGTTTGAGAGCACCAAATAGCTATGAGTTGAGGACTACCATATTGAAGAAGGAGGAAGAAAACATGAAAGCTATGGTAGTTGAAGCGATGAAGACATGGAAGCAAACAAGAGTATTCATATTGTTGGATGGGTGGAAAAATATGAGGGGTCGACAACTGATCAATTTCGTTGTAAACAATCCGTATGGTACAATTTTTCTTCATTCGATTGATGCTAATGAATTTGTGAAAGATGCGACATTATAGTTCAAGCTACTTGATGATGTGGTTGAAGAGGTTGGAAAGGATATTATTGTTCAAGTGGTGACATATAATGCCTCCAACTACAAGAAAGTTGGGGAAATGTTGATGCAGAGGAGGAAACGGTTGTGGTGGACAC
Source organism: Dimocarpus longan (assembly GCA_022984855.1). Lineage (NCBI taxonomy): Eukaryota > Viridiplantae > Streptophyta > Magnoliopsida > Sapindales > Sapindaceae > Dimocarpus > Dimocarpus longan. The sequence continues at coordinate 28,273,655 of CM041016.1, read as the reverse complement.
CATGTGCTGCTCATTGCATAGATTTAATACTTGAAAAACATAGAGAACTACCCCAACACAAAAATGCATTGAGAAAAGCGAAGAAGGTACTTTTATATACATATACTCATAGTATTTTTTACTATATTCTTTTTCTAACCTTACTTAAGTTATAAGTTAATTAAAAAATTTATATCTTATAATAGGTGAGTAACTTCATTTACAATCATGGATGGATGTTGGCGCTGTTGAGAAAGTTTAAAAATAAAGAATTGCTCCGGCCTACTCCTACAAGGTTCGCTACTGCATACTTAACATTATAACATATGTTTGAACTGAAGCGACCTTTGAAGCAGATGTTTATTTCACCAGAGTGGAGTGGATGTACACATGCAAAGAAGCCGGAAGGGAGGGAACTCAAGAGAATCATAATGAGAGATCCGAGTTTCTAGCCTAATATGTCTTATGCATTGAAGACAACTACACCTCTTGTTCGTGTGTTGAGGTTGGCGGATTCAGAAAATATGCCTGGAATGAGATTTATTTATGGAGTAATGGATTTGGCTAAGGAGGAGATAGCCAGAAACTTAAATGATGAAATTAGAGCATATCATGAGATTTGGAAGATAATTGATGAGAAAGGGGAGTTCCAAATACATCGTGATTTGCATGTAGTTGCTTATTTTTTGAATTCTCAATTCCAATATTCAAAAAATAAGTCCACACATCCAGATATTAAGTATGGGTTGATAATGTGCATGGAGAAACTTATTCCATATTATAAAGAGCGAGAGAAGGTAGATTTACAGATTTACAGCTTGATGAGTTCAAGAAAAGGGAAGGAATGTTTACCTTTGAGTTGGCAAAAACATCTGCCACCAATATGTGAAGTTTCCTTTTAGGTGTTCATCAATTGTTTGTGTTTTCTTCCTAAAGGGATTGTTGTTGGTATTGTAGTTGATTGGTGGCTTCAATGGGGAGATCAAACCCCTGAGTTAACGTCTTTTACAGTGAAGATTTTAAGTCCTACTTGCTCATCTTCCGCTTGTAAACAGAATTGGAGTTTATTTAATATGATATGAGTTTATTTAGAAACTTAAAATATATCAATACTTATTATAAAATTATTTATTTGTTGATACTAATTTTTTTGTTATTAATAATTTTAGATTCATACCAAGAAAAAAAATCGATTGACTACAAATAAGTTGAACTCATTAGTGTACATAATGTACAATAGGAAAATTACATCAAAAATTTCTTAGGCACCGGAGTTCAACTAATGATGATGACCTATTTGTTTCTACTGACTTGCCTTCTGATGATGAATGGGTGATGGAAAAAGATGATGTCGAGCAAATGTCCACACATCATACACTGAACGTGGGCATGAATGAACCGAGTGGAAGTACACAAGTAACACAACAAAGACAAAAGAGAAGGAGATGCACGTAAATTTATCAGTAATTCAATGAAATAAATTGAATATACGATAAAGTTTTTAATTATATTACTTTAAATTATTATGGTATAGGGAAAGGAAAACGTGTTTTATCATTGGAGAATGAACTGGAGAGGGATGACATCTTTGATTTGGAGGAGAAGGATGATGATGATGATGAGGATGGGGGCACATTTCATTTCGATCCTAATTTCCGACCATTTGCCACAGGCGACCCTTTTTATGATACTGACTAGATCATCTTTTCTTCTAGTAACTTTTGTAGTATTTTTAGTTTGACACTTTGGTAGTTTGGTTATATTACTTTTGGACAATTAATTTTAAATATATTGTTATTTTAGAAATTTATGACATTTTGTACTGTTTTCACATTTTTTTTTTTTTTGTTTTAGACCATTTTTGGTTGATACGCCGTACCAACTGTACGGTCCGTACCATATCTGCCCGTCTCGTACCGTATAACGTATTTTCAAACATTGGTCACAATAGCAAATCTATACCCATATCATGTTGTTCAACAGAGTTACAGCAGGAGCAAAGGCCTAAATTTTTGTTCTAGTAACCCAATGAAAACAAATGATGAAATACAAAGAAAAAAAAAAAAGGCATTGGTGAGATAAAACTGCTGTGAAAATAAGAGTGACGGGAAAAAAAAAGCAGTAGTTAATAAGGTAAAACATGCCTCAAATGTTAGATAATGTAGAAGACTGCTTATAAATTTAAGCATGCTACGGCAGAGCAAAGATGATCTAGAGATGGCAGTTCCACTTATGTTGAAGGCACGAACTCCCTGGAGAACCAAATTGCAACTGGATCAGAAGCCCTATAAAGGCAGTAAAATCTAAGTAGGTTACAAAAGAAATCACAGCACATACTTGATGCACTTGCCATGCCCCACAGAGCTGGCGCTCTACGTGTTTACAGTGAAATAGGAAGCGAAAAATCAGCTGGTATTTTGTTAGGGCTTTTCTTGATATAACAATGGACAATGGCCACTGAACCTGAAACACAACCCGTATATATATATATATATATATATATATAGGAAGAAACACAAACTAAATATTGATAACATATTAATGACGATAGAGTAACAAAAACAGATCAATGTAAATTCAAGGTCACCACAAGATGACATAGAACAAGCATCAACAAATTAGTAAGTAAGATTCACTCATGATTTTACTGAGGATAATTAGCCAGATATATACCACATCGACTCTAATACCATCCATCATATTCCATCAGCCAAGACAAGTCAATTCCACAGGGTATATTACTCACATTACTAATTTTCTTTAAGAACATTTCATGATCATAAAGCATATCATTAAAGACAAAAAGAAAACAATCCAAAGAACACCTTGTAGCTTAATGAAAATGTCTCAAGACCAGTAATGCTCACTGGCTCCTCCATATCATTACTATCAGAGAAAGACCGGACTTGAAGATCTTTGAGCGTGGCCATTCTTTTGAGCAAAGAAGATCTTTCCTGGCACCAAAAGAAGGCAAAGTATGATACAGTGCTAATTTAATAACAAAATTTCCACTTTCATACAAATAAATAAGAGATACTTGCTTACCACACAACATGTTAAGTCCTCATGACAAGGATCGGCTGCAGCAGCTGTGGAACGCAGAGCAAGGTCTAGCAGAGACTGTATATCCAAAGAAGGCACACAATGAGAAATTCATTCTATAAACAAATTCTAACAATTGCAAAAATAAGAAAAAAGGAACTTATAAATTATGAATTTTAGATTTACTAGAAAGATAAGAAATTATGGTCAAGATATGATGCTTTTTTGAGAAAAGTGAAGACAAACACCTGCAACTTTTCCTCGTTTATCTCATCGAGCTTTTTTGTGAGCTCCTCTCGAGCTATATCCATAAAATGAACCAAGAAATCACCCTGCAATTTTATGAAATGATTTTTTATACTATAAGTATAAAATAATAATAATAATAATAATATAAGAATAGAAAAACTTAGCAACCCAAATCATTATCTTCTGCCTTGTGTGAAAACAAAAGCAATGTTGGAAAAAGCCGCTGCAGTGACCCTTCTTGATGCTTCCACCATTTTTTTTTAAGGAATGATTTTCCTCTTCATTTAGATTCTAAAACTCAGGATTAAGCATTTACTAAAATAACCAAATTGTTTGAAAGGCCAGAGTGTCTAGCGTATGGATTGGCAAACAAAATTTAAAACCTTTAACATGGTCATAAAACCTTTGGTTAATCCATATAAGAAAGCTTGTATAATTTCTAAATTTCCCAAGACAATCCCGTTAACTAATTTCTTGTGTACCATATAACATTAAACATGCAAGGAACTAACTTTACAGGCTTTCAATCTGCATAGTTCTTCAGAACACTCGCCAATCAGGGAAGCCAAGATCCAACATAAAGACCAAGCATAGTCGAATTTAGTGCAGATTGCTAAGTTATACGTCTGATGTTTGCATATCAGGCAAATAACTCTTAGCTAATCACACAACCTTTGACCTAATCAGCATGGACAATAACATTTGGTTTAATAAGATCCACATAAACACGGTTTTGGACCTAATGAGCACATAAAATAGAAATGAACATGGCAAAGCCAGCCAAATGTACTCTTGTCTAGCCACCTCACCTGACCTGAATGGGTGAGAATTATTAAATTTATTCACAAACTCAACTTAGGTGCCCACATTTAACAAATACCAGAATACAAATTGATTTCAAACCCCAAGTTCATTATTTAAATATTAAAACATACCTGATCAAGAAGAAGATAGTGCTTTATAGACCGCAGCTTTCCCATTAAGTCATACTACACCAATAAGTATAGCATAAATCATTAGAAATTTAGAATAGGTTGGAAACTGTGGTAAAAATTTTCCACGAACAACATTTTATATTTGCAGAACCAAATGCATTGATGTGATTCTGAGATAAAAGTTGATCTTTACCTTCTCTTTAATAAGATTTAACAGCTCACCACTGGCAAAATCATAAGCAACCTTTACACACTCAAGATAATGATGGTTCGAGCCAAAGCTCATTAATTTTGAATTCTCTGATGTAGGGACCTATGAGTAACAATCCAATGCAATCAAAAGTAAGTAGTGACGCAACCAATGGAAAAAAGAGGAAAATTTTTCTTTTCTCAAAGCATGGTACACTATAGGGCAAGTGCACAAACAAACCTGAACATTGTGGCCACATTCTCTCATGACGTTTAGATATTTCCCTGTGGTCAAAATTGTCCCAGCTATATTTGCAAGGAAGCTAGGAATCCCGTCCTTGAGGCTATACCTTTGCCTCCAGTACTTAGCATCATAATCCTGAGTTAGACTCTCCTATAAAGAAACAAAAAGCCATGAGCATCTAAAGCACTACTTTACTACATTCACAATAACAAACAAATTCCACATACCTTTTGAATAGATTTGTTCTCAGCAATGAAAAACTCACCATAAGGATCATCAATCACTCCTTCATAGACCCATCTAAGTTTTTAGAGTGATATTAACTTGAGTAAGCAAACCATTTAAAGTAAATCATAATAATTATGTAACCAAAAGACAGTGTAGAATGCTCCAAAATGACAGAGTAGAATGCTCTAAAACACTGTGCTTGAATGTAAAGAATCTGAAATGTTTTCTCATATTGAGCTCATAACAGCTGACTTCAACTGAAAGTTAAAAGACAGCAACAAGAAAACCTAATGCAATTTATCTTAGCGTAGCTTTTAACCCATGATGCTTGAACATGGACAGGGCACTAGGAGGCACAACAACACAGATAATGAGAGCATGTAAAATAGCTTTAAACCACAATATGCCTCTGTCTAGCATGCAAGAATGATGATTTTGTTGCTACAATCCCAATGTTTCACATGTTTGAATCTCTACCAATATATATATAAATATATATATATATTTATTTATTTATTTTCCAGTACTATATTATGAATTACATTTAATTTTCTTTAATACATGAAACTTGAATTTGAATAATTCTGAAGATAATAAACAGGTTTTAAAACTAGCAATATTATCTAAAGTACATCATTTACTCATAAGTGTGCTTTCTTTGTTAGCTAAGGACATACTCTGTTTCCATACAAAATTTCCTCCATACAGATTATATTAAAGCCAAAATGTAAAATAAACTATTGCATGATGCAGAAGCGTTTGAAGCACAATCAGGGGAAACCTTCTGGACGTCAAGAAGAAACAGATTTAGCTAACGATTAGTCCAGCAAAGTATACCTTTCTAATATACCTAGGTATGCATTGCTTGCACACTGTGTCATCTTCTCTAACAACGACCTGACTGTGTTATCACCAGCCATAGCTTTAGCCTGAATATAGTAAAATTAACATTATTAACAAAGAAAATATCTGATATTCAAGAAATAAAAACAAGAAAACAATACAATAACTCGCCAAGGGTTTACCTGGCTCAGCAAAAGGTTGAGAACTGCAGAACCCGCAAAATTATTAGCTGAAGCCTTGCGTATCACAGTGGCTAACGCTTGCATGGATGCCATCATGGGCTGCAAAACATGGAATAAAACCTCTCGCATGAGAGTCCTAGAACTAGAAATGCCAGTATCCATTGAAAACAAGCTCAAAGAAAATAAAGAGACCTGACAGTAAAACCACAATCCTTGTATGGAAAGTCTTCCAAGTCGAAACTGATGTTCAAGCTGTGCTACCATGGCCTCATAATCCTGATTACAAAACCCAACAAATTTCAACCAAAACAATCATCATACGCATACCAAAACAAACCAAACATAACAAAAACAAACATACCAAAAGAAACGCCCTGAGTGTCGCAGCAAAGGCATGATTGACCAAACCAGTCTTGAACTGTGACCTTGACTCAACAAACTGTTCAATCAACACGAAACTCTCACACAACGGAAATATCCTTTTTGCCATTTCCTGCAACACAAATCACCTCTCATTTCCAACAATTAAATTTCAATTTCATCAAAAATATAATCAACACCCCTAAATATCAACCAGATTTAAAAAAATCAACAATACACCAACGTTATACTTATCATTAATATTCACAACCTCATTTCTCAATTCCAACACAATAAATATCAATTTCATCCAAGACATCAAAAACATCACCGATATCCCTGAATATCAACCACATTCCAAAAAATCAAAGACACACCAAAGATATCAATATCATCAACATTAACTTCCTCGTTTCTCAATTCCAACATTTCAAATTTCATATCAACAAAAATATCAAAACCCTCGTCACCCTCCCAAATATCAACAACATTTCAAAAAAAAAAAAACACCAACCAACGACATCATCAACATTCACATCCTCATTTCTCATTTCTCAATCTAACAAAAACATCACATCCTACCACACCACAGCATAACAATTTAGACTCATTTTACATCAATAGTGAGAACATTATTGACACCAATACCTCAAAATCATTATCCACATTCACTTCCTTACTACCCCATTTCAAAAATATCAAATACATCATCACCCTCCCAAATATTAACCACATTTACAAAAAAAAAAAAAAAAAATCAACAATTCACCACCAACGACATCATCATACCACACCATACCATAACAATTTTGACTCACTATCACTTACTCATTTCTCAACCAAATTGTATGATTTTTGTAACAAATTCATCTCATTTCGTTCGGTTTTACCTGGAGTGCCAAGTCCATTGAAGCATCAACGTGGAAACTAACAGAGAAATCGTAACTATCATTGTTAGCATGGTGGACTCTCCTCTTAATCGAAATGTACCTTCCTTCGATCCCAACCAAAGCACACATCACATCATCCATCACTATCACTTCCTACGCATCATCACATCATCAAACTCACTGCTACTACCTGTTAAAAACACAAAAATAAAAAACAAAAACACAAAAATTGAAAGCGATTACTTGGACTCCGGCATCGTAACAGCCTATCGCCTTTTCGACTCCACTGTTACTGATTCAACAAACACAACAACAAATGCTATTTCAATTTTTTATTAGTTTAAACGAAATTCAGCAAAAAAATTAAAAAATGAAATAAAAAATACCCGAAGGAGTCGGCGAAGCGAGAAGTAGCTTTGGTTTCCTGCAGATTGTGTATGTGTTTTAGTCGATTTGAGTGGAGAATTAGTATGTTTAGAGAGGGAGAGAGAGAGAGAGAGACCTGGTGGAAGCGGCCGGTGAGGAAGGGACGGTCGACGTTCCAGCGAGGAGTGGTCGGACACGGCGTCGTTTCCATTTTTGTGCTGATCGATTTAGTGTTGGTTGGCTCCCTCTTCCTTTTGTGTTCCTGTTTTCAAATTTTGAGGCTCATTGGTGACTGACGTTAGTATCAGATTCGGTAAGATGACATGCAATATTTTAGTTTTATTAGGGATCAAATGGTCATTTTACATGATGAGTGGGAGAATTGAGTTTTTTTTTTTTTTATTTCATTCCTTTTTCCTTGGAAAATTTATAGTTTTTAAGGTAATGAAAAGAAAATTTTTATTTTTATTCAAATTTTTAATAAAATTTATTTTTACCTTCTCAAATAAATTATTTTTATTGTATATCCAAAATTATCAAAATACTTTTTTAAGTTTTATATTAACCAAATGTCCAACTTTGAAATTACGAAAATAACATTTTTCTTCTTCACAATATCCTCCATATTTTCTCTTCTCTATTCTTCTCCATTAATGGTTTTTAAGGTCTGATTCACCATTGATTCTCCATATTTTCTCTTCTTTTTATTCCTCATAATATCCATTGAAGGTTTTTGAACATTCAAGTTTCATTCATTAAAGAATTACAATATTCTTGAAGCATTTGTTTGTTAAAAGTAATAGATATGTTTCTTTGGTTATTTTTTGGTTATTTTGTTCATATTTGCGTGCTAAAAGATTATAAAAATGTTTTGGTTGTGATGTATTTGGTATTTGTTATTTGCGATGGAATCTGTAAAATCTGTGACGAAAAAAGTTTTTCATAATTGATAATCAATTTTTCATGCAATGAAAATTCGAGTGAAGAGGCGTATCTGTTTTTCAGTTACTGAAAAATCGTTACCGGGTTTTCAGAGACTGAAAAATCGATTTTTCAGTTTCAATTACTGAAAAATCGATAACGGATCTGTAAAAACCCTGAAAAACCAAAATTAACAATTTTTTCAATGACTGTTATATTTGTGTTTGGAATGTTGTATATTAAATGTTAGTGTTATATGTGCTTAAATATGATTGTATTATATTTTATTTGATTATATTTGAGTTAAGAGTGTTATAAGTGCACAATCAATGTGTTTTAGTAGAGCAAAAAACTGATTCTAATAATCAAGGTCCAATTAAAAACTGAGTTGAACGTATTGTTAACTGTTATGGACATTTTTGGGTCTCTTTTAATGGTTGGTAAAAGCCCAAGATTATCGTTGAAGACCCAAAACAGTTCAAAGCCTAAGACCTTCCAAGGAGAGTGGATCACTTATTTGGGTAAGGCATAGCCTGCTGAGAAATCAACGAATCAGTCATCCATCTCGTCAAACATATAACATTCAACTTATCCAACACCCAGTTCGCTGAGATATCCAGTCCGTCAGACAACGTATCAGAAAGATAGATAACTAGACAATTCAGTTCATCGGCTCTACAGCCTACTCGGAAGTCAAATGTATAGCTCACTGAAGAAGTCAGTCCAACATACACGCAGACCGTCTAAAAATGCAACTCGTTAGCTACACAGTCTATCCAAACACAGTAGGATCCAACTCATCCATCACGTTGCACATCAAACATACAGATCGTCAGATTGTAGAATCAAAATGCATGATCAATTCACAAAGACCAAATGCAGCCAAATTTTAGACATCTTAGTTCTCTCAGACGAGCTCCCAACTGATCAAGCTCGCCTGAAGCAAATCAGATACTATCAGAGCAAAAGTCAGTAAGGCGTGCCACCCACGCCAATCCCGTAAACAATTACAGCATGCGTTACGGCAGTATTATTTAATCAACGTTGATTAGTCGCCTAAAGCATACTTTGCTCCACTTGACCTGACACATGTCAACCGCATTAAATGCACGCATTAAATGTAATTCATTATTACACTCCAAATAATTGCATATTACTATAGCACCTCTCCACCCTATAAATAGGATAGGATTCTCATTGTACAGACAGAGCAATAACTTCTAAAGAATATACTTACTCTGCAGATATAGTGAAACACAAGTAGATGTAGGCAAAATTGGGCCGAACCACTCTAAAAATCCTTTGTCTAGTATTCTTCCTTAACCCTCTCTTTTGTTTATCTCAGGATTATCAAACTATTCTCTACATAAATTGTAGTTTGGGTCAAACGAATCTCATCAGCTAATTCCCAACTTCGACAATAATCATATTGGATTGTTCCTGGTGTAGAACTATGCAACATTAAGACTATTTCAAGTGCTACGTCAACCGTCTACCAACATGGTTCGTTGTATAAGGGAGCATTCTTGAATAGTAAATAGGAAATGAGTATAGCTATTGGAGAATATGCTCTAAAAGCAAAGTTTGAATATCGGGTTAAACGTTCAGACACGGAGCGATTTGAGGCTAGTTGCAAGGATAAAACTTGTAGCTTTATAGTTCGTGCAAGACACAAAAATGGTTGCTCGATGTGGTTTGTGTTGAAGTATAAGACGAAGCGCACGTGTCATCAGATAGCCATGGAATCACATATGAAGAGTGTGAAGGCTATTGTCATTGAAAAATTGTATGCAGAAAAAGTGGGGAGGGATATTTATATACCTAATCGTTTGATTGGAGAAATGCTAGAGTAGTATGAAGTTTAGATTTTGTACAATAAAGCCTGAAAGGCTTTACAATATGCAAAGAAACTAGCATATGGACAAGTGGATGAGTCATATCAACAACTTCTGTCCTACTTTGAGATGTTAAAACTACCAAACCCCGACACAATGACGGTAATTGGGAGAGATGAAAACAACTGGTTCTTGTATTCATTCGTTGCACTTGGAGCTTTTATTGAGGGTTTTCGATCTTACATGAGACCGATTATTGTTGTTGATGCCACTTATTTGAAAGGTAAATATAAATGGGTGATTTTTTTTTTTTCAAAGATAGAGAATAGATGATTTATCTAATCACTTATGGATTTGCTGATGGAGAGTCAGATTATTCATGGATTTGGTTTTTTAAAAAATTACGATACGTGATCGGCGTGTCAGACGATTTGCTTATTGTATCCGATCGTCATAAAAGCATATCGAATGAGATGAAAACAGTTTTTCCTGAAGTCTCACAAATATTATGTTTTTCCACCTATGACAAAACCTTAAACAAAATTGTAAAAAACATTCGGATGTGGAAAATACATTTTACAATACAGCATACTATTATGTGCTTAAGGAATGCAACAGAATATTGGAAGAAATACGGGTGTTATATGGGAGGACACATGGAACTTTTGTTAAGGATGGGATGAGCAGGTGGTCACGAACACATTATCCAAAAGAAAAAAATATATATGAAATGATAATCACCAACATTGTAGAGTCACTCAACAAATACATGATGTAGGCACATCATTTGCTAATGACAACTGCACATAAATATATAATAAATGTGTTGCACAGATGGTTTAATAATAAACGTGTTTCTGCTGAGAAGCTTACAACTTACGTTACCACCGCTGCGTACGATCGTATCATGTTGGCAAAAGATCTATCAACGGAATGTAGTGTATATCCCATTACAGAACCATTCACATATAGTGTTATGCATCCTAGAAAAGGAGATGCGATGGTTAATATTTAAAAGCACACATGTACGTGTAAGTAATGGAACCTAGATCAGTTGTCATGTGTTTATGCATGTGTTATGACCAGGTATGGTAATTGTATATTGTTACTTTCGGTTTTTCATGTAATATCATGACACTTAAATTTAGGTTTTTTCATATTTGTACAGGTTCAAAAGCGTCAGTTGTGATACATTTTGCAGTTAGTATTATAGCATAGAGTGGTTGAAAGTTACACATGTAAGTTCGATCAATTTAGTCCCTAAATTAGCTAGTTGGAATATTTTTGCGGAAGTTAGAAGCATGGTTGTACTACCACCTATAAGGAAAAGACAACCAAGTAGGCTGAAAGAGGTTCGAATTCCTTAAACTAGAGAAGTTCATGCTAGAAAAAAGTGTGAAAAATGTGGTCAGAGAAGGCATAACATTCTTCTTTGCCTTAAACCCCCCTACTTCTACCAACGGAAGGAAGAGCGCAGCCATAGATGCAGAAGCTGGCATAAGTACAAATGTTAATGAAAATGTCCCACCGTCCCGAAGATGCCACTTGTCCCTTACGATTTCCTACTTTAAATCTAAAGGTGGATAATGATGAAAACTATGAGTAGCCATTGACATTGAACTTCTATTTTATGTATATTTTATTTTGTTAAATTTATATATTATAATTGAATCCGTTATTTAGTTTAGTTTTTAATGAATGAATGAATGATTGAAAATTTATTCGTAATGCATTATTATGAATTAAGTAAAGATCAATTGATATGAAATTTAATACTTAAACTTAAAATTGCATCTTCAATCACCAATCAGGTACTGGGAATGTTCAATATATTAAAAAGTGGATGAAAAGGAATGGAGACACTGGATCAGTTTTTCAGCGTAGCTAAGAAATTGATATCGGTTTTTCAAGCGCTATAAAAACTCGATCATCACATAATTGATTTGTTGATTATAGAGAAGTGAGGATCGGTTTTCTATTAGTCTTGAAAAATCGATTTCGGTTTTTCAGGTACTATGGAAAAACTAGTCCTCACTTTCCTTCAATATTTTCTTTTCAAATACTATAAAATCCATGTAGTATCGGTTTTATACTATGCTTGAAAATCGATGTAGTATCGGTTTTTCATAGGTATTGAAAAATCGATGTTGGTTTTCCAAGCATAAAAGAAAACCAATCATCATTTTCCTTCAATATTTTCTTTCCATCTGGCTTTCTATGACCAATAAATGATCCCAAAAGTGGTTCATGTTAATCAATTAACATAAAATTACACAAATAACTAACGTAATAACTCAACACGGTGACATTGAAGTAACATAAAACAATCACATGACAATATTTAAACATATATATATTAATGTTGATCCATACAACTATGTTTGTAGGAAATAATTATCAGTAATGAGATACAACGTCATTTCTATTGTAAATGCATTTTTAGTACCTCAGTACCATAATAGAGGGTGTGGAAAGAAGAGTAAAATTGGAAAAAAATTTAGGATCAGTTTTATACTATGCTTGAAAAACCGGTTTTTCACAGTGCTTGAAAAATCGATTTCGGTTTTCTAGGCGTAGTAGAAAACCAATCATCTTTTTCCTTCAATATTTTCTTTTCATATGACTTTCTATAACCAACAAATGATCCCAAAATTGGCTCATGTTAACCGATTAACATAAAATTACATAAACAACTAACTTGATAACTCAACATGGTGATATTGAAGTAATATAGAACAATCACATGATAATATTTAAACATATATATATATATTAATATTGATCCATACAACTATGTTTGTGAGAAATGATGATAGGCAATAAAATATAACATCATTTCTATTGTAAATGAATCTTTTTAGTACCTTGGCACCATAATAGAGGGTGGAAAGAGATGTAAAATTGAAAAAAAAAAAATTAGAATCGATTTTATACTATACCTGAAAAACTGAAATCGGTTTTTCACAGTGCCCAAAAAATCGATTTTAGTTTTCCAACCGTAGTAGAAAATTGATCAACGGTTTCCTTAAATATTTTTCGCCTTATCAGTTTTTCACTTTTAAGTCTGATAAAAAACCAGCCGGTTTTTAAACTATAAAAACCGATCCAATGTTTGATTTATTGATTTTATTGATTTAAATGTAAAATCATTGAAGTAACAAAATTATTTAAATAAATAATGAACATATAAATCTATAATTTTACTTATATACAACATCCTCATCAGAGTCTACTATCCATTTTCCAAATTCATTTACTTTATACATATGAATATCCTATGCAATATCTTGTGCAATCTTTGCCCTCAGTGCGATGATGTCTGTAGCTTTATCGGGTTTTCTTGATTTCCATGTACTCTTTTTGGACTATAAAAGGTCGCGTATGTATATGGTGACAACATATGCTCTACAACTCGTATTGTATCATTAATAAATCAATTAAGTATCATAAATAATAATTAATAAATATAAATCTTAATTTAATTATAAACTTACTCACCAATCGGGGTTACTGAGGTACAATTGATCTATCAAGCCGCTTAACTTTCCACCGCTCATCCATGGCAGACATATCTATCTGGATCTTCTCATAAAAATCTATGAACCGCAACAAAATAGACATGAAACACACCAACGGCTCAAATGGCTGGAGCCATTCGGATACATCAATATTTGTCAGGGAATCATATATTAATATTTTCTATTATTTGAGGCACACTTGACAGAGGATTAAGTGTTCTTGATTCAGACTACACAGTAGTAGCACCTGTAATTTGAAGACGACAGTGTTGTAAGACCAGTTCGGATGATCAAATAATAAATATTAATCGTCGAACAACACTTAGATTATCAATACATCACCACGGGACTGATGCGTCTATCTGTCCACAACCGAATGCAAGTCATTCGCGATGTACATCAGCTGTAACCAGATCAAATTTTATACCTTTACTAACATATTGTTGATTATAATGCATTGTCATAAAAGCTTGCATGATAAAAATTAAATATGTTATTTAATTTTGGGGACACGAGACATGAAATTGTATACGCATAACGAACTGAAATGTAAACACTTACAAATAAAGAACTGCCAGAGTATCTATTGTCCTCAGTCTCATTCCACCACTTTTTTTGTAAGCACATCAAATACGAATTGATGTGCTCACTAGTCAACTGGGCGTTTTCATCCTCAAGGGTGACCATTGCGGTCAGTATGACGTACCACCCACAACGATCAACTGCACGCCTAAAATTAAAAGAAAAAAAAAACATATGTTGTAAATTTTTATAAATATTAATCGTCTAAGTAACTAACTTAATTATGTTTTTTTTTTCAATATTTGAGGTCCAAAGATGTTGAACCTTTGTATTCCTTATAAACAACCTCTTCGGGGTCTATAAACTTTGCCACCTCCTCTACTTGCTGTTGGGCCACTTTTTTTTTTTTTTTTTTTTTTTTTTTTTTTTTTTTGCCAGTTCAGAATCCGTGTATGGCATCCGTTGAGGTGTCGTTGGCTTGGTTTTATGTTTGCCCTATTCCTGAATGTCTTCATCCTGCAACTGTAAGCAAATCAAACACATAAATTGTAAATTTACAATTATATGTCAGACTGTAACACATAGTTTATGTTATGTCTACCTGGTCATAACCACGCTCAGCCTCTACATCTAATACACTCCTATGTCCTTCTGAAAGTCAGATTGTATCTCTTTTTCCTGATACTGATGAGGTGACTGGTGAACCCTCTGTAACTTAAGGACCTCCTGTTTCTCCTGATGGATGACTGATTGGTCCGTATCGATAAGTGACTGATGGATCACCTCGTCCTCATGGAGAGGTGTTCGATTGACCCCCTTATCCTGATGTGGTGGTGATAGTAGTGGTGCTGATGCTGGTGGTACTGGTGATGCGCAACAGATGTGCTCCTCTCAGACAAAGCTCCCACGATTATCATTATTGTCATCGTCATCATCTGGATCATGGCCATCAGCCGGAGACCTAGGAATTTTTAAATGCTCTTCCACTTGTCTCAGTCTCCTATCAATCTCTTTTACGATCTTTAAGGTTGCTTTTTGCCTATTATCTATCTTACTTAACTTCTTATGAGTTACCTTCTATAAATCTACAATATACTCAAACAACCGCTTCACTTGTAGCAAAAAATCATATGTATCATTTTGCACAGTGTTCATCATAAAAAATTTTGATAGAGACTCCCTTATTTTTTGAGCATTCAAAGAAACATAACTTGCATATTTAAATTACACTTCGTCTATCATGTTTAGAGACTCCATCTCTCTGTCCTACCTCGTACTACTACACAAACATGTCCACATCTTTTGCATTTACTACAATGAATATTCATTGAATAATCATATAAATTGAATATTTGTACCTCAGGATGTACGTTTAGTACATCATGCGACTTTTTTATCCGAAACTTTGAAAAGGTATCATTTAATTCTGATTGCACGCTTCGGACGTCTTCATTCAGCTCATCGTCACCCTCAACCTCATTATCACCCTCCAACATGACATCATCCCTTCCACCCTTCACCTAATAATCATCATCATCACTCTCACTCCTTCCGCTGCCAAATTTATGTACTTTATCCGTAACCAAATGATTTGGATTGAAAGATTTCCAATAATCCGTGTCTCTTTCGACGTTAGTAGGCTCGAGAATTTGCACAATACCAACTATTTGCATATGAATAATGATAGTTAAAACAAACAAATAATTTAGACAAATTTAGGTTATGTTTGCCTCTTACCGGGGAAAAGCATTAAGGCTTTTCGCGTTTGTCGGTATCCTTTTAAGTGATCGTCTCTTACATTTGGCAAATCATTTTGTAAATACTGGTTACTTTTTGATATCTTTTCTCTCAACACTAAGAATAATTCTACCAACCACCACTATAATGCAAAAATGATTAAATAAAAAACAAACATGTAGTTAATATATAACCATATATATTAACCATGATAGGAGGAAGCAATACTATTTAAAGATATTAGTTATACCTGAAACGTCAAGACATAGCTATAAATATTAATGTCATGCAGTGAGTTTCTAATTCGCTCTTTATTCACTATCAAGTAGAGGTAGTACAACAGGACACTATAGCATAATGTAATCCAAGGGAACGAGTTCCACATATCTGTATTATTAATTACGATCCACATAAATTGAGGAATCTTCGCCCTATCATCTTACCCCATGAAAAGATGGAAAACGATCCCTAAATTTGCTAACTTCAAATGATCTTCATCATTTATTACATCGTCGCCTGCATAGTTTATGTGGCTTCTTACCTTAACAAACATGGTTAACTCGGTTATATCCGGTAACATTCCATTAAACAATCATCATAAGAGACCGTTCTGGTCATTTTGTAATATATTGAAGCTTTCACGATCAATACCCCCAAAAGGAAGTCCTATAACCAATAAAATCTTCTGTTTCCCAAACCTATATGTTCTCCCATCGATTTCAAACCACATTTCATCACGGCGTCCACCCACATTCACCTCTCTAGCAAGAACCCATAATATCATGGAGGAAGCAGTCGTATTGTTAGTAATCTTCAAAATATGTCAAAATGGCACTCTTCTATGAACCGGTCATACAACTTTCTTCTCGTAAGAGCGATAATTATTTTATTAAGCAACTTCTGACCAATGTGTGTATTTACGTTCGTTTCCTTAGAAAATTTTTACAAACTATATTTATATTTGAAACCCATCTGTAGAAAAGAAAAATAGCAAAAAAGATCAGTATTAGGATAGAAAAATCGAATTGATTTTTTACTATATTTAAAAAAATGATTTTCCACATTGATTTTTGAGTTCGATTATTCACTTCGGTTTTTCACATCGATTTTTCAATTCAGTTTTCACTTCAATTTTTCATTTCGGTTTTTCACTTCAGTTATTTACTGAAAAACCGAAGTGAAAAACCGAACTAAAAAATCGATGTGAAAAACTGAACTAGAAAAACCAAAGTGAAAAACCGAACCTATACTAACGACATTGCTATCGTCACAATCGATCATTCTCAACACAAATCCTACCAACTACAAGCAAACTCAAAGTAGTCTAAACCTAATAATGATAACCCAAAATCCATATTATAACAAACATGTCAAAATCGTGAATCAAAATCAAAAAATAAAATCGTAAAACCCGAAATCGTATCTTCGCAACAAATCGATTAATGCCAACAGTCGTAGCTCCTCTGAGAATGTTGGAAACGTCGAGAGAATGGTTGGAAAATGAGGATGTACATCGTCGAATCACGATCTGGTTCAGATCGCATAACACGGATTGGTTTTTGCTTTTGATTGGTGATCGAAAATGTTTTTCATCAATTTTTTGACAAATATGAAGGTAGGGGCTGTTTCATAATTTTATGTCGGTTTTTTTATAAAATTATGAGAGTTGAGGGTTTATGGGTAAAAATATGTAGGTGTATTACGGATAATTTGGGTATATGATGAAATTAATTTATTTGAGGGGTTAAAAACAATTTTTTTTTTAAATAATGGGTAAAAACAAAATTAATTCTTTTTAAATGGATTTTTGTTGTAATTCCCAATTTTTCCTTTTGGTTTGATTGTCGTTTATGAATGGTCTTAACTTTTTTGATGAATTTTTAAAATGGACAAAATGAACAATTTTTGAAAAATCTTTAAAAATATTATAGTTTTTGATATTTCACGGATTAAAATGAAGGATTTTTTTTTTTCAATTTTTCAAATTTGTTGGCACTTATCTTAATTGATGAAGTGGAAAAGGGGAATGAAGTAGTACAATGATAATAATATCCATACCTATTAACTATATATAAAAAATGAGAAAAGAATGTGAACGATAGAAAATTTCCACACTTCGAAATTTGTTTGAAAAGAAAAATACTTTTTTATCCTCATATGTTGAGCTGTTTGTATTTGTTTAAGAAGGGTAAAAAAGTAATTAAACGGTCTTAATTTTTGTGAGTTTTTTTTTTTTGGGAAAAACAAGACAATATATTTTATGAGTTGTCATCCACGTTTCAACACTCTCGTTGGCTCACTCTCTCACTCTCTTTGATACGAACCACGCCAAGAACTGACGAAACCCATGAATCAAGTAGGGTTCTAATATCGCCTAGAATCAGATTTGTATAGAAACCTCGACCCGTTGCTTATATGGAAGCAAGAATCTTGGTATGATGAAGAGCCACAATCAAAGATGGAAGAATTGATTGATAAGTCTAGGAATAACGCCACAGGACAATCCTGACAAGTTTGAAAAGTTCTACGAAGAACCAAAGAGAATACTCTCACAAATGTTATTGATCATGAATTGAATTCCCTTTAGGGTTACACTGATTTATATAGCTGAAAATACTAAGCAGTAAAAGGAAATAATTAATTAGGCAATTAAGCCCATTTAAACCTATAAAAGAAAAAGAAAAGTCAATCTCTTACAATAAGAAAAGAAGAATAAAATTTACAACTAATTGTCTTGAACATAATAGGCAAGAAATCAACCTAAAATCGGAAGTCATTATGACCAAGAAATCAACTCTACAATGGAAAGTTTTCACGGACAAGAAATTGGCTAGAATTAGGCCCATCAATTGTTTTAATTAAATTAATTAAACATTGATCTTCTTTTGGGCCCATTTTCGAATTCGTCATTTTAACATCAACCCAAATCTCTTAAACCAATCCATTAAGTGCTTCTTTGAACCTCTTAACTCTTGCCCTTGTAATTTGCCAAATCGAAATATGCAATGGATCTTTTAGTGATGTTTCTTTATTCTCATCACTCTCTCTATTTCCTCTATCATTTTCTCATTTATTACATTGCTTACACAGGTTGCAGAGAAGATCTGGCTTATCAAATAATCAAATACCAAAACCCAAAAACATTTTCTTTCTTTTCCATTTTTGTTTCGTTCGCTTACAGATTTATTTATTTATTTATTTGCTTATTGATTTTTTTTTGGGTTCTCCAGGTTACACTACTTGTTGTTGGATTGATTTTGGCGATGAGGGTTGAAGAACAACACCACCCACTGACTGCTTTTCGCTGTACGGTTGTAGGATTATACACCCCATTTTTAGGTTTTATTTTTAAGATCCGGGTTTGTTTCAAGTTTGTAACTTTGTAAATGTTTTTATTGGTTTTGATTTAATGTTGATTTTGGGTCGTTGATTTTTTGGTTTTATTTTGAAATCGTATGCTAATGTAGAGTTATATCGGTCTGAATGTAAAGTAAAGGTGATCAATCACAGCGATCTGAGTACTTGAACAAAAAGGGGTAGATTATGGAAGTTGATTCATTAGAATCTGGAATCCAAGAAAAAGTTGTTCTGAAGAAAAATAAATCAAACACTAGGGATGTGCCATTGGTTGATATTATGATGAAGCTTCTTCGCCACTTCAAGTGCTCTTCTTAGTCTGACAAGTATCTCGTTCTCATCAATATTGTTTTTAGTCATTTTTGCGTTTAAATTTTTCTGGGTTTATTTAGTTTTGTGTTTTTGTGTATGTTGGAAGGAAAAATTTTGATTTTTATTGGTAGAGTTGGTGGGTTATGTGTTTAGGAGATTTGTGTTGATAAAGTTTGCTGCTTTTAAAATTATATGTGAACTATTAAGGTGTGTTGTGCTTTAGGATAGTTTTTTGTAAAGAGTTTTGGTTTCTCCATAAAACTTTTTGTCTGTATGCGTGTCTGTGTGTGCTTGTTCACTTTTTTCGCATCGAAATAATTTGGGTAAACGATTAATGATGAATATAATGGAATGACCTATTTATTAGTCGTTGAGAAATTAATGTGATATTGCAAAATAGGTTTGTATATCTTGGGATGGATTTCTATTGGTTATACTCCTTATAAATGTATTTCTCCTCGTAGTATGATCAATGAGAGATCAGGATATCTTGGCTTGTGCATCAAATGAGGAGATCTCAAATTTTCATTTTTTCATTTGTTTGGATTTGTCAAATTGGAACACAATTTCATTAGTGGTTAATATTTTTATAGGTAACAGAACACAATTTCTTTTTTTGGCCAATTACAAACTATCGGAAGTACGGACATTTAGTTTCACTGTTGACAGTTGATGTACTTATCTAAACAGGCTTGGCTTATCTAGGTTATGTCTATGTCAATATAGGTATATTCTTCTACCATGTTTCAACTATTGTTTTTTTTTTCCCTATTTTAATTGTCTTGTACTTGTTCAATGAAATTTGAATATGACTGTTGGTTTGTGACACGAGAGTCTTAGGTCAGTTAAGTCTTATAACTTTAGCTGCAAATAGTGTGAAACCGAAGTGAAAAACCGAAATGAACAACCAAAGTGAAAAACCGAACTAAAAGATCGATATGAAAAACCGAACTAGAAAAACTGAAGTAAAAAACCGAGCCTATACCAACAACACTGCTATCGTCATAATCAGTCATTTTCAACACAAATCCTTCCAAATACAAGTAAACTCAACGTAGTCTAAACCTAATAATGATAACCCAAAATCCATATTATAAAAAACATGTCAAAATCATGAATCAAAATCAAAAAATACAATTGCAAAACCGGAAATCATATCTTCGCAACAAATCGATTAATGCCAACAGTCGTAGCTCCTCTGAGAATGTTGGAAACATCGAGAGAATGGTTGGAAAATGAGGATGTACATCATCGGATCGCGATCTGGTTCAGATCGCATAACACGAATTGGTTTTGATTTTGATTGGTGATAGAAAATGCTTTCCATCACTTTTTTGACAAATATGTAGGTAGGGGTTGTTTCATAATTTTGTGTCGGTTTTTTATAAAATTATGAGAGTTGAGGGTTTATGGGTAAAAATATGTAGGGGTACTATGGATAATTTGGGTGTCTGATGAAATTAATTTATTTGAGAGGTTAAAAACAAATTTTTTCAAAATAATGGGTAAAAACAAAATTAATTCTTTTTAAATGAGTTTTTGTTGTAATTCCCACTTTTTCCTTTTGGTTTGATTGTCATTTACGAATGGTCTTAACTTTTTTTATGAATTTTTAAAATAGACAAAATGAACAATTTTTGAAAAAATTTTAAAAATATTATAGTTTTTGATATTTAACGGATTAAAATGAAGAATTTTTTTTAAAAAATTTTTTTTGAAATTTGTTGGCACTTATCTTAATTGATGAAGTGGAAAAGGGGAATGGAGTAGTACAATGATAATAATGTCCATATCTATTAACTATATATAAAAAAATGAGAAAAGAAGGTGAACAGTAGAAAATTTCCACACCTCGAAATTTATTTGAAAAAAAAAATACCTTTTTATCCTCATATACTGAGCTGTTTGTATTTGTATAAGAAGAGTAAAAAAGTAATTAAACGGTCTTAATTTTTGTGAGTTTTTTTTTTTTTGGGGAAAAACAAGACAATATATTTTATGAGTTGTCATCCACGTTTCAACACTCTCGTTGGCTCACTCTCTCACTCTCGCTTATACGAACCACATCAAGAACTGACGAAACCCGTGAATCAAGTAGGGTTCCAAGATCGCCTAGAATCAGATTTGTATGGAAACCTCGACCCGTTGCTTATATGGAAGCAAGAACCTTGGTATGATGAAGAGCCACAATCAACGATGGAAGAATTGATTGATAAGTTTAGGAATAACGACACAGAAAAATATTGATAAGTTCGAAAAGTTCTACGAATAACCAAAGAGAATACTCTTACAAATGTTATTGATCATGAATTGAATTCCCTTTAATGTTACACTGATTTATATAGCTGAAAACACTAAACAGCAAAAGGAAATAATTAATTAGGCAATTAAGCCCATTTAACTCTATAAAAGAAAAAGGAAAGTTATCCTCTTACAATAAGGAAAGAAGAATAAAATTTACAACTAATTGTCTTGAACATAATAGGCAAAAAATCAACCTAAAATTGGAAGTCTTTATGACCATAAAATCAACTCTTCAATAGAAAGCCTTCATAGACAAGAATTAGGCCCATCAATTGTTTTAATTAAATTAATTAAATATTGATCTTCTTTTGGGTCTATTTTGGAATTCGTAATTTTAACATCAGCCTAAATCTCTTGAACCAATCCATTAAGTGCTTTTTTGAACCTCTTAGCTCTTGCCCTTGTAATTGACCAAAACGGAATATGCAATGGATTCTTTGGTGATGCTTCTTTATTCTCATCACTCTATCTATTTCCTTTATCCTTTTCTCATTTATTACATTGCTTACACAGATTGCAGAGAAGACATGACTTATCAAATAATCAAACACCAAAACCCAAAAACATTTCCTTTCTTTTTCATTTTTGTTTCGTTCGCTTACAGATTTATTTATTTATTTATTTGCTTATTGATTTTTTTTGGGTTCTTCAGGTTACACTACTCGTTGTTGGATTGATTTTGGCGATGAGGGTTGAAGAACAACACCACCCACTGACTGCTTTTCGCTGTACGGTTGTAGGATTATACACCCCATTTTTAGATTTGATTTTTAAGATCCGGGTTTTTTTCAAGTTTGTAACTTTGTCAACATTTTTATTGGTTTTGATTTAATGCTGATTTTAGGTCGTTGATTTTTTGGTTTTATTTTGAAATCGTATGCTAATGTAGAGTTATATCGATCTGAATGTAAAGTAAAGGTGATCAACTAAAGCAATTTGAGTACTTGAACAGAAATGGGTAAATTGTGGAAGTTAATTAATTATAATCTGGAATCCAAGAAAAAGTTGTTCTGAAGAAAAATATATCAAACACTAGGGATGTGCCATTTGTTGATATAATGATGAAGTTTCTTCACCACTTCAAGTGCTCTTCTTAGCCTGATAAGTGTCTCGTTCTCATCCGTATTTTTTTTATTTTTTTTTTGTGTTTAAATTTTTCTGGGTTTATTTAGTTTTTTGTTTTTGTGTATGTTGGATGGGAAAGTTTTGATTTTTATTGGTGGGGTTGGTGGGTTATGGGTTTTAGGAGATTTGTGTTGACAAAGTTTGCTATTTTTTAAAATTACAAGTGAACTATTAAGGTGTGTTGTGCGTTAGGATAGTTTTTTGTAAAGAGTTTTGGTTTCTCATTAAGCTTTTGGTCTGTATGCGTGTCTGTGTGTGCTTGTTCACCTTTTTCACATTGAAATAATTTGGGTGAACGATTAATGATAAATATAATGGAATGACCTATTTATTAGTTGTTGAGAAATTAATGTGATATTGCAAAATAGGTTTGTATATCTTGGGATAGATTTCTGTTGGTTATACTCCTTATAAATGCATTTCTCCTTGTAGTATGATCAATGAGAGACCAGGATATCCTAGCCTGTGCATCAAATGAGGAGATCTCCTATTTTCATTTTTTCATTTGTTTAGATTTGTCAAATTGGAACACAACTTCATTAGTGGTTAATATTTTTATGGGTAACAGAACATAATTCCTTTTTTTGGCCAGTTAAAAACCGTTGGAAGTACGGACGTTTAGTTTCATTGTTGGCAGATGATGTACTTATCCAAACATCAGGCTTGGCTGATCTAGGTTATGTCTATGTCAATATAGGTATATTCTTCTATCATGTTTCAACTATTGTATTTTTTTTCCCTATTTTAATTATGTCTTGTACTTGTTCAATGAAATTTGAATATGACTGTTGGTCTGTGATACGAGATTCTTAGGTCAGTTAAGTCTTATAACTTTGGCTGCAAATAGTGTAAAACCGAAATGAACAACCAAAGTGAAAAACCGAACTAAA